>CM057450.1:1312355526-1313669276 GCA_016271365.2 Neoceratodus forsteri | reverse complement strand
TGGATATGCAGCTACTGTAAAGTCTACAGCAGAGGTGACTACCACCAGAAAAAGCATCTTTCAAGAAAAGAAATTCATATCTCAAGTGGCAGGAAGTTTGAAAGGTGCCTGTGGAAGAGACTGCAGAACCACATTAAGATCCTGCACTGGGATAGGCCTATGAACAAGGGATGCAGATGCAGGATCCCTTTGAGGAACCTGCAGGATACCTCAAAGTGGGCCAGTCTTGCCCCCTGAGTGGGCTTAAAAGGCCAAAATGGCCAAAGTTGCACCTTCAAAGAAGAGTACTGAAGGCCAGAGTCAGAGATAGGCAGGAAGTAGTCCAAGATGAATTTAGACACAGACCTCATGCTCACATGTAGTAAGATGATTTCACCCCTTCAAACTAGTCCACAGCAAGCACAAGGAAGGGTGCACTGGAACATGAGATGTAAAGCAGAGTACTAAAAGCACTAAGGCTGATAAGCTGTTAAACATAGCAGTTTACTGAAAGTGCAGCACCAACCCACTGATTGAGTGCACCCTTCCTTGTACTTACGGTAGTCCAAGATGCCCTGCAATGGATGTGAAAAAGGCTTCGGGGAACAAGGTACATGAAATACTGAAACATTAATTCTATTGCAGGAAATAATTGTACCAAGTACAATTTTGAGCTGTAAGAAGAATGTCAGAAACCATCTGGGAAACACTGAAGTGGAAAAGTTCTTTGTCCTGCAGGAACCAGGCATGAAGCTGCAGGGATGGAAGCTCCAGGTGCAACAGACAGCCCTTGTCCTATGATAGAAGCCCCACTCACACAGGGAGTAGGACAAGAGGTTCCAGTGCAATCTGCCAGTGCAAAGGGAAACAAATTTGTCTGGGCACAACGGGGTTGCAAGTATCATGGTGACTCATCTACCATAAGCTTGACAAAAACCACCATGCAGAGGGATTGGAAGAAAGGCATATAGAAACCTCCTCTTCCAGGGGAGGAAGAAAGCATCTCATCAAGAACTCTGGGCCCTGGAGCAAGTAAGTCAAATTGTAGCAGTTTTGCTATGTTCAGGATGCAAAAAAGTCCAACTCCATATGACCCCACTGTGTGAAAAGGTCTTTGACTACATCATCTGGGGTTATCAATTATGGGATTGTGCAACAGACCTGATGGGAGGGTCTGCCATGACATTCTAAGTGTTGGGAAGAAAGAAGGTGATGTAGGGTCTGTCTATTCAAGGTCCATTTATTCAAGCCTTAGGTCAGCAAATGGTTTGTTACAGAAACCTTATAATCTAAATGCTGGTTCTTGTGCTTTTTCCATAGCAGCACCTTCTTATTAGAATGGCTTACCTGAAGCACTTTTATCTGCAGGTTCTTAGCAAACTTTTAAAATTAATTTTAAACAAGTTCTGCTGGACCAAGAAGTTTGTAATTGTTTAAATTAATTATGTTTTGTTGTCTAACATTTGTTATTTCTTTGTTTTGTTAAGTATTTTGTATTGTATTTCAAGATCAAACCTGAAAAAAGACCTTCCAGTCCAGTGTCAATACCAGGTTAATAAATTAATAAATACAATTACATAAATAAATAAAATATGCTGTGTTACCAGGTCCCATTCCAATTGTCATGACTTCTCTTCAGAGGGGTATGAGTGGTTACTTCCTTGCTTGTTGAGCTAGTGCATAGCACAAAGGCTGTCCATCCATATCATCAGAGGACAACCTTGAATGTGAAGAGTAAAGGCCCACAGGACAAGAAGAACAGCTCTCATATCCTGAATGGTGATGTAGAGAGAGTGCTCTGAGAGAGACCACACCCCCTTGGGCTTTAGAGTACCCATCTGGGCCCCCATCCAATCCCAAAAGCATCCATTGTGAGGACCTACTGAGGGGATGGATGGAGGACTATGGACCACAGAAGCATATGGAAGCAGCCTTGTCACCAGCAAAGAGCCCTGAGTACAGGTGGTGTCACCAAAATATGGTGATCCAGCTGTTGGATAACATGGGTAAACTTGACATGAAGCATCCACTGAGGAATGCACATGTGGAAGTGGGCTAAAGGGACAGTCATGATAGATAAGGCCATGAGGCCCAGGAGCTTAAGTATTGACCTCAGAGGGACCCAGCTGCTAGAGGTGATCAATGTTGTCTGAGTGTTCAGTGTGTCAGCATGGGGCTCTAGAAGGAATGGCTGTGTCCAAATGTCCAAGACAGCACCTAAGAAACTGAAGGCACTGGCACATATTCAAGACTGATATGGATTCACTGATCAGGATACCCAGTTGGTCAAACAACTGACAAAACCAGTGTAAAGTCTCTACTGCCACTGTCCTAGATGGTGCCTTGTAGAGCTAACCATCCTGGTGAGGGAATAAATACAGAGTATTCTGTGGTAAGGCCACTGCCGTCACAGCAAAGCACTTGGTGGGGACCCACAGGACTGAGGATAAACCAAAGGGCAAGATACAAATGTTAGTGCTCCCACTTCTAAATGAAGTGCAGGTATTATCAATGGCTGCATTGGCTCTTGATGATAAGTATCCTGCATGTCCAGATTACATAACCAATCCTGTTGTGATAGCAGATGGTGCAGTGACTGAAGTGAAACCATGTAAAACCTTTACTATGTGATGTACTCGTTCAGTGCTCTGAGATTCAAGATAGGGTGTAAGCCACCTGTCTTCTTTGGGATGAGAAAATTCTAGGAATAGAAATCCTGGCTCCATTTGCCCAAAGACACAAGCTGAATAGCTCTTTTGTCCATGAGACTATGCACTACAATTAGCGGGACCAATAAGTGTTGTGGAGGTAATGAGAAGGGCTGACTACCACCACCACCACCACCATGCCCATGCTGGAGAGCAAGGAACTTCAGGGAGTAAAGAGTCATTTTTGAAGACCTAATAGCCTCATAGATGCTTGCTTATGAAGATGGAGGATATGGAGGCAGCAAGGAATATAGTGAGATGGGTGAGAAACTGGCTCAAGGTTAGGCAGCAGTGGGTTGTTGTCAATGGGGTTAAATCAGAATAGGGAAAGGTTACAAGTGGGGTACCACAGGTGTCAGTCCTAAACATGGACCTTTTTAATATGTTCCTTAGTGACACTGATGAAGGAATCCAGGGTAAGACCATCCTCTTCGCAGATGGCACTAATCTCTGTGGAAGGGTGGATAGTGCGAAGGGAGTTATTGAAATACAGAATGACCTCCAAAGGCTGGAGAGATTATCAAATGTGTGGCAACTGAAATTCATTGCCAAGAAATGCAAGGTAATGCACTTAGGCAAAAAGAACCCCAGGGTAGAGTTCTGGCTAAATGAAGTTAAACTTAGTACAACAACAGAAAAGTGTGACCTGGGAGTCATTATCAGTGACACCATAAAGCAGTTAAGCCAGTGCAACAAAGCCTACAGCAAGGCAAACAGAATGTTGGGGTTTACGGGGACAGGTATAGGTAGTAGAAGGAAGAAGTAATACTTGCCCTTTATAGATCCTTGGAGAGGCCTCACCTAGAGTGCTGTGTTCAGTTCTGAAGCCCTCACCTCAGAATAAGGACAGGATGGAGATGGTACAATATAGGATGACAAAGACGATTCATGGCATACGGGGAAATCCAATGAGAAATGTCTAAAGGCATTGAACATGTATTCGCTAGAGGCCAGGGGGGGGGGGATATGATAGAGACCTTCAAGTTTCTGAAATGAGTTAATAGGGTGTACTACACATAAATATTTAATAAGAACACCAGCTCAGTGACAAGAGGGCATGACTGGAAATTAAAAGGGGGGAGTTTCAGGAGGGCCATAAGGAAATATTTTACCAAAAGGGTGGTGGAGCAATAGAACAGCCTACCTACCTAGGTGGTGGGTGAGAAAACCATGGAAGGCTTCAAGCATGGGTCATACAAAGTAAAGGAAATAATAGCAAGCTCTGCACAGAGTGAGGGAAGGGGGAAGGATGAGCTGAAAGGGGTGATAGGTCCTTGGATCGTTGCTAGTTCTTGGGCAACTATGGGCAAACAAGATGGACCATAGGTCTTTTTATGCTGTCATTATCTATCTTTCTATGTTTCTAGAATGGTCAGTTAAGGACAAATGTTTGTGCATCAGGGGCAAAACCAACAACACTCAGCCACGAATATCTACGAAAGCAATGCTAGATGCAGCTTCATTAGTAGATGCATCAGAGCTGTAGTATGCAGAATGAAGTAAACACTCAGTTCAGTTCAGTTCAATTTATTGGGAGAAAACCTTTAGGCAACAAGTGGCTGTGTACAGAGGTGACCCAGTCATACAAAAAAATTACAAGTACATTTCAGTATAAAAATATGTTGCCAAGAATTTAACACATACCGCATACAATATAATTCTGCAAATAACATGAAATAAAACAGTTACATTTTGCAAGGGTTTTTAATCTGTGACTTTAATTCATTTTTAAAATACCCAATTTGCTGACTATCTGTTAGCCTCACAGAATAAGAAATGCATGCTTTAACTGCACAATTTCTAATGCTCTTTCCCTCAAATTTGTTCCACAGCTGGGTAATTTCCAATTGTTGATAAATAGTTCTCTTGTATTTCAGTGTGTATATTTGAACATTTTGTTAACAGCACATTAAGTCTCCTGGAGCATTTTCTTGTATTTCAGTGTACACATTTGAACATTTTGTTAACAGCACATTAAGTCTCCCGGTACATAGTTTATTTACAACAGCAAGAAAATTTTCTGAACTCTGATTGGTCAGTGTGTGCTTACTACAGTGAGGTTATCTGAGCACAACCTTACAACATCAAATCAACACATACAGATGACAGTATGCCAGACTGAATAGCAAACCACAGCTTCTCTTACCAAGAAAGTTTGAAGCCTTGTAATTGTAGTACATAAGCAAAAGCTTAATTTCATATAAACAACATATTTACTAATACTGCGGGGGCAAACATTTTTGTCATGGCTAAAACATTTCATGCAGTAATTAGGAAGAGAACAAGTGTCAGAACATCTTTATAGTGTGGGAACATCTCTTTTATAGTATCAGTTTTACAGTTTTATTTTTTATGAGGAAACACACCACATATGATTGCATTGCATCATGGGTATGCAACTACACAATTGCCTGGTATTGCACAACACACTACAGTGATAAAAGACAATTGATTATTTGCATACTCATGAAGTAGTGCTTTCACATGGGGAATGTTTCCTCAAACAAAAAATTAAATGAAACTGTACAACTGATACTATAAAATAGATGTTCCTACTCATAAAGGGATGTTCCAGCACTTGTTCTCTGCCTAATAGCCATCTATTTTATTTTTAATTTTTTTTATTTCATTTCTGTTGACCGGGTAAGTGCATCTACATGTGCTCATTTGTGTCCCCACAATATTAATAAATAAGAGCCATTGTATAATAGCAATAATGCACTCCAGACTGTAGGTTGTGTGGGGATAACTTCACTTTTGGGGGGTGCTTGATGCACTTGGCCTCCGGTATCATGCCCAACCACCCCAGGCATGAGGTTTTTCTAGCGCAACCCACATCCTGTCATGCATTATTGCATAAGTTTCCATCATCCAATTCATTTGAGCATTTTGTTAACAGCATATTAAGTCTCCTGGTGCGTAGTTTGTTTATGAGTTTCCAACACCAAATGCAATTATTACAGGGGCACGGTAGCACCCCTATAGTTAGGGTTGAGTAGGCTGTTTAATGTTAAATCCTAATTTTTGTACCTTAATAACTGTGGCATTGTTGACCAACATAGCCCAGAATTTGGCTTTCCCGGTCAGGCTGCAAGAGTCTCAAGATGTGGAAAGTTTCATGATGGCATCTTGTTCAGTTTTTAAGATATGGAGCATGACAATATGGACAAAAAACATGTTTGGTTTCCCTATACTTAACACTCAGTAGTTTTTGCTCTCACCTACAGCCTAGACAGTATGGCATTTTTTTCACAAAATTTACAGGATTGAAGGGGCCCATGACAAGGGTGTGCCTTTGGAAGAGTTCATGAAAAAATATTATATGGTTACAGAGTTATAATGATTTTAGGTACTGGGTCAATACAGTGCATATAGAATAGTGCTGCAATAACCATGCTGTGTAAAGCACACCTGCACTTAGAGCGACAGGAGTACAATAGCTGTAGGGAATAAATGCTACCCCTGTTGCTGTGTGCTTTAACTGATGAGGGGTCAAGTTGCCATGTGGTGTGGTGCCTGGCTGAGCCATTCCCATGGTAGAGTGGCTAAGGCACCAACACATGGCAGGACTGGGGACCTGGGACCGTGGTTTGGTTCCCTTGGATCTCCTAGTGTTGCTCTTTTTTTTTTAGTAAAAAAAGGATTTTTTCCCGTTCTGTGTTTTTCCATATCCCCAAAGTCCACACCACCTCATAGTTGGATATTTGTAGTCCAGAGGTGTGGGGGGCAAAGACCCCTCAAAAATAAAGAGATCCCATTATTTTGAATGGGCATTCGCTGTTATCAGTCAGTGTTTTGTCTGATGCTATGTCGGAATACAGTGTTTTGCCTGCAGCATTTATTGCCGTGCTGTTTGTGGTAGCAACATTATAACCCCATGCCATTATTTTAGAATTAATGTGCTGACTTGAATGGTAAAAAAGATCACAATTGCTTATTTTCATGATTTACCTCACAAATGGTAAAAAAAAAACTACCACAGCTGTTTATTTTCATTATTTACCTCTCATGCTGACAAAAATACTGATCGTGTTGCTCACCATTTTTTTCTCATTCAAAACTCTCAAACACTGAAAATGCATAAAAATAATCTTTAAAAAAAAAAACACTTTGAACCTAGCTAAATGGGAACCATTTAGCTGGATTCTGCTGTTTGTATTTTTTAAAAACTTTACAGAAACACCTTTATTGTGCACCCCAAAATCCAGGGTGTCCAGCTCAGTGACAGGAACTGTTTACCTGCATTCTCTGTATGAGAACAGTGGGACTTTCTTGAGTTCTGCATTCACAGCTAGAAGTCATGCTGCAAGCTGCAGTGAGACCAGTGAGCTGCCAGTCTCCTCTTCTATCTGCCTGTGTATCGCTATCTATTTATCTGTCTGTCTGTCCATCCGTCTGTCTGTCTATCTATATATTTCTCTATCTATCTATCATCTATCTAATCTGTTAAGCAAACTGGGGTGCCCACCCCCAATATCACTTCTTTTTCCCCCTCCCCTCCAGGTTACCTTCCCTTTCCAATGTTGAGAATTTATATATATATATATATATATATATATAGTGTGTGTATATATATATATATATATATATATATATATATATACACACACACATATATATATATATAGACATGCCGACTGAAGATATCATATTTATCTTCACGAGAGGCCAATGATATCATGATATTCTCATGAGGTGGTGAGCCCGGTGAGATATCATGATGTCTTGGCCTAGAAGATAAATATAATATCTTCAGTCAGCCATGTCATGTTCTGTTTATATAATGTATGTTTTGGGCTGCACTCAACAAAGCTCCAGATGTCCACTTAATACAATCCCCACATAGAGGTGATGGCTATTTCAACACAAAACTGCAGTATCTCTACCAACACAACAGATGCCATATGTTGTTGAAAACTATGTATGTGGTTGATCCTGCTACTTTAAAATTATTATTAAAAAATTGTTTGGTATTAAGTTTATGTAGTCATGGCTACCCCAACAACTCTCCATAACCCCTGCTCCAAAACACAGCAGATTACATATGCGATGAAAACAAATCTGCTGTTGCCACTTTAAAATTATTTTCATAATACATATCTGGTCGATCCTGCCGCATCTTTAAACAGTATTGAATATGTCGAGTTGATTCTGCAACTCTTTTTATCCACCAATCGGACAGCAGGTCGCAGCATGCCCTGAACAGGTGATCGAAAGATTAGGCAGATTCGTGCGAAGCACTGCAAGATATTTGCATATATTGTGTTGTAACATTAAATGAGTCTTTTCTGATCAGCGCTAGTATTTTAAAGAAAGTTGCCGACAGAGAAAGAGCGAGATGATGCTTCACAACACCAGATAAGAACGCGCATGTCTGTTGCATAGCAACGCATGCTCGCACTTCTGTCTGGTGTTGTGAAGCTGCCGTCTCACTCGCTCTTCCCTCAATACTGTCGGCAGCTTCTTTTCGCAAAATACAGGAAGCATTCAGAAAAGGAAGCATTTTGTAAGTTTTACAGCACAGGCTTCCTAATGAAAAATATCTTAAAGTGCTTCACTTTTGAATCTGCCTAGCGCCCGGTCACGCTACATTTCAGGGCATAGCGCCCGGCCACGCTACATTATAGTTACAGAAGGATAAAAGAAAGTTGCAGGATCAACCAGATAAAGTTTGTTTTTCAATAATTCATTTGTTAGAAGATGCAAACAGGATCACAGAGATGTTTGTGCTGTGGGTTGGGGCAAGCTCATAAAGGGACACAGCAAAGATAGCTGGATGATGGAAAGTGAAGCACTTTCACTTTCATTACGATGATATATAGGAGTGTGAAGATATCAGTGATATCTTCACATGTGAAGATATCATTGATATCTCCATGACCTGGCAGAGATACTACTTTTTATCCTGCTATTTATCCCAAAGCATACATCGTATAAATATATATGTATGTATATATATATATATATTAGAGGCAAAACTTGTTTATCGTATTAGTTAGGTTAGTATAAAGTACTGTTAAGAGAAAGAGGTCCCTTTTATTACCTTTCAACACAGTGGGTGCGACAGATCGCCAGCCCTAACTCTCACCCCATGACATGTGTAAAGCAGCAGAAGTATAGGAGAATGGGTGAGAGTTAGGACCCATGATCCCAATGCGCACCCCAATGCCGGTTGGGGGTGGGCGGGGTCCAAGGGGGTTTTCAAACCTAACAGCGAATTTCCTCACTTTTGTCACTGTAGAACAACCCTAACTAATGCATTAAATGGAGTTTTTTGCCTCTAATTTCCCTTCTTTTTGAGAATGATAATGAGAAATAGTGAATGTAATGCAGCGGCGGGGCCCCGTGCTCCCGCCACATGATGTGTTGTGGCATACTAACAGGGACAGCAACGCAAACAGAAATGCTAACAGTGGTGCACATGGTAACACAAGCACGAATGAGAACAGAAAGGGTAACGCACATGGGAATGGTCTGCCACGTGATGTGTTGTCACATAGTAACATGGTGCCTGCAAACAGAAATGTCAATGGGCATGGTGATGTAAAGTGCAACAGTAAGATAAACAGTACTGTAGACAGAAATGGCAAAAAATAACAGAAACGCAAGCTCAAATGAAAACGCAAAGAATAACGCACATGGTGGCGCAGACGTCAATGGTAAGTGAACCGGGTATGGATCCGCAAGCGGAAAGGGCAACAGTAACAGTAATGTCAGCACACAGGCTGGTTTTCCCCAAAACCTGCATTGAGAAAGACAGTGAGTACAAATAATGTATGCAAAATAATGAGTATCGGCGCAGAAAATCAGATCTTGGAATACTAAATACATTATATCTCAGGAACCGTACAACGTGGAAAAAAAATTTAAAAGTCATATTATTTACAACTGTCCTGGCTAATTTGAACCTTAGCCCCATTCAGGGGGCTAAGATATTTTCCCACAAAAAGTCTGTATCTCGCACCGTTTCCGAGATACGGGCCCTGAAATGTGCGGCGAATGCCGTAATGTTATCCTATGGGAAAAAGAGAAAATGTCTTTTCACCAAACTACTGAAAGGCACATATGTGGGCTGTTGGCTGTCTTCCCTCCAAATTTCAGGAAAAAAGACCAAACCGTTATTTTGCAGCAGGGCTCCAAATGATTTCTGTTAAGTGTCGGGCACCGTAATGTTATCCTATGGGAAAAAATGTCAATTTTGGAGTGCCGTAACTTTGCCGCCATGTGATATTTTCCACCAAACTACTGAAAGGCACATCTGTGTACTGTTGGCTTTCTTCCCTCCAAATTTCAGGAAAAAAGACCAAACCGTTATATTGCAGCAGGGTGCCAAAGGATTCCTGTAATGCTTCGGGCGCCGTAATGTTATCCTATGGGAAAAACTGTCAACTTTGGAGTGCCATAACTTTTCTGCCTTGTAATATTTTTTCAATACAACACTGAAAGGCACATCTGTGAGATGTCAGCTACGTTTCCTCCAAATTTCAGCCCAAAACTCCCAACGGTTATTTTGCAGTGCAGTGCCAAAGAATTGCTGTCATTTTCCCACAGACTAGACAATTACTGTCGTAATTTGCGAAAGCTTTTGCAAAAATTTGCGACACTTTCGTGAGCATGAAAGTAATTTGCGAAAGTACTTTTTCCAGAAATTTGAAAAACATATTTCTGGGGTGTTTTACCACAAAATAAAGACATGGCAAGCATCCTCAGGGCCCAACTTGGTGAATACAAAAAAAATTAGGTTGCTAGAGGGTCCCAAATTTAAATGCCAACCATTTTTCTGATCACCAACTGAAAACAAAATGGCCGATTTGCGAAAGTAACAGGCCCACTTGCGAAAGTAAAAATGCATTTGCGAAAGTGTTGAACTTTTTGTTAACTTTTCCCATTGACTTATAATGGGAAACTGTTTTTTGAATAACTTTTGAACCGTTTAATATTTTTTCATGAAATCTTTGAAAGGCACACTGGGGACCCTGGCTGCACATTCCCTGAAGATTTTGGGCCAGTCATGCAAACCGTGCACGACCTGTAGGAGCGACCACAGAATTCCAGAAAAGCGTAAAAGCGCGCACAGATCACACTTAATAACTCCGCAGCCATATAACCGACCAGTACAAAACTTGGCAGATCCCAAGGCCTATGGTTCTTGATCATAAATTCCAAATTTCAGGCAAATCCATCAAACGGTTGCAAAGTTATTAAGGTGAAAAGTTTTGGGGTTTAACATAGAAATGGCTCCTCAACCCTAACTATGGTAGCACTACCGTGCTACCATAATGTGTGTGTGTATATATATATATATATATTGTCCATAGTTAGGTTGGTATAGTCTTTCAATGTAAAATCTAAATTTTCTCACCTTAGTATCTTAATAACTTTGGTATTTTCAACGCAATTGTCCACACATTGGTATGTGCTGTCATGTTGCCAGTGTCACAAGATGTGGAAAGTTTTGTGATGGCAGCTTTTATATTTTTTAACATATAAAGTGGTCAAAAAGCGAAAAATGTATTTATTCCCCCGTAGGAGAACATGGGATTTTTTGCTGTCATCTATTTGTAATTTTTGTGAAACTGTTCTGTTTCAATGAACAATGTGTGACTATCATTCTTATGAAACTGTTTTACTCATCATGATAATCTTCAGTTGTACCTAACCTGCCTGTGAATTGTACAACATGTCCTGATTGTGATGTCTGTATTACTCAATTTGCCTTGAGTTGTTCCTACTGTTTATTCTCCTGTAGTCTGTAATTTATCCCGGGTAGCCCCAGAAAAAGGGTCCATAATGATCTCAGTGGGCCTACCCGGTCACCAAAAATTTTAAATAAATAAAATTAAATAAATAAATCTACAGCCCACACTGAATGAAACTTGTCTCTGAAATGTGTATGGATGATGGGCTGTGCGCCAAGGGTGTACCTTTGGATGGTTTGGTGAAAAAATATATTACCATTTTTGAATTATAACAATTTATGTGATAGATGCAGGACAAGCTGTGCGAACAGCAAATAACTGTTTGAACAGTAAATGGCATTTACTGTTCAAACTTTACTGTTCAAACAGCAATTGGTATTTACCATTCAAATGTTAAATACCATTTACCATTTGAATTTTGCTGCTCGAACGGTAAATGTTATTTACAGTTCGAATGGTATCTACCATTTACTGTTCAAACAGTAAATAGCCATTTACCATTCACACTTTACTGTTCGCTGTTTCAGTTTTCAGTCCAGATTCCACCATCTTGTTTCCATTTAGCGAGGGTTAAAAAGTAAAATATTTTAAAAAATACTGCCCCTAGGTAAACACTAACAGTTGTGTTTCCCTAATCAGGGTCTGAGAAACATGATTCTGGCATTATTTTGTCTGTATGGGGTCCCAAAATATGTTTGGGGTTTTTCAGGTAGTAGTGTCTACCGGAAATTGCAGCAGAATCCTGATACAACCTTGCTGCTGACAGTATGGGGGGGGGGGGTGGATTTGCGGTAAATTGTCCCTACTCATTTTGAGGACAAACAGACCCCAGAATCAGATTCCTCAGCCCCCGATTAGGCAAACACCAATTGTTTACCTAACAAATGCTTGTTTTTCCCCTTTTACTTCTTGTAAGGGGAAGGGGGCTGAGGAATATTAATATTAAATATTAAAATCTCTGCTGACATCAGGGTGCCCAATTCCAGTGTTGGCAGCTCACACCACTCCCCAGCCACCAGTGCAAATACTGGTGAGCCCACTCCCAGTGTCCCCAGTATCTTCTCCCCCCAGCAGTGTGCCCTCTTCCCATATAGTTTGCTGACAGCAGGGTGCCCAATCCCTGTGTCAGCAGTAGTCCCCTTCCCCCTGACAGTGCGGGACACTGGGTAGCCCACTTCCAGTGTCCCCAGTTATGTCCAACCCTCCCTTCACTGTGGGATACTGGGGAGCCCAACCCCAGTGTCCCAAAATACTATTTTATATGACTTTGACAACATCAGAGTACCCAATCCCCATCTCAGCAGTCACTGCAACCCCTCCCCCTGACAGTGTGGGACACTGGGGAGCCCACTCTTAGTGTCCCCAGTTTTGGCCTCCCCCCATACCATGGGGCACTGGGAAGCCCACTCCCAGTGTCCCAAAATATTGCTCAAAGATGTTCCTGTTAAGAAAGAAAACAGTCTCCTGACATCTTTTTTTTACAGCCTAAAAAAAAGAATATGGTCCCTTGTCATCTCCCCAGTGTCCTTTCTCCATCCTGATCCTACCTCTGTGCACCCATCTATCTGCACCCCCCTTACCCCATACTTACTTCCGGAGGTTGGCAGCTGCAATTTTCTGTGGACCAGGACATGTCTGCACTCTTCAAAGCAGAACTGTGAACTGAAGAATCAAGATAAGTGCCGTATAATGGCTGTCAATGGCATTTTGAACTTATGTTACTATCTCTGCCATTTCTGGGTATATTTGCACCAAATTTTCAACATGGGCTTTTTGGGACCCCACCCCATGAACACATGCACTGTCATTTCATTTCTCTGTCCCAAAAGGTAATTTCATGGTCACTATGCAGAATCACCTTTGGGCCAAATAAAATGAAAATGCCAGTGTTCATTGGGTGGGGTCACAAAAGGCATGTTGAAAAATTGGTGCAAATATACCAAAAAAAGCCCAAGTTATGTGCAGTCATTGAAATTTTGCTACACACGCATGTAACTTTGGCAATTTTTGATATTTTCAATCCAAATTTTCAACATAACCACTTTTTACACCACCTCATGAACAGTATAGCTGTCATTTCAGACATCCTACCAAAAATGTGTTTTTGCACCTGTGGTGCTGAATGGAGCAGTGGCTCTATGAAATCACCTTTCAGGACAAAGTAACAAAATTACAGTAGCAGTGTTCATGAAGTGGGGTCCCAAAAAGGTCATGTTGTAAATCTGATGCCAAAATTTCATAAAATAGCTGCATTATCGACATTTGTTGCAATCTCGTGATGCATGCTCATATCTTTGTTGATTTACAATATTTACAACCCATATTTTCAATATAGTCTTCTTAGTACCTCATATCATGAATGCCACAGCTGTCATTTTTCAAATTCTCTCCAAAATGTGGTTTCACACCTGTGGTGTAGAATGACATTGTGGTTTCACAGAATTATGTTTTGGTGGGGATTTGAACATTTTCTGTACTGGGTACATGTGGAGAGGTGATAAGAAGGCTATGTTGAACATTTAGGGTGAAAATTATTTAAGATTGCACAGTTTGACTGTTTCTTGGAATTCTGCTACACCTGGTTGTAACTTTGTGTGTGGAAGCACAGGGGCTGGCGGTCCCAGCTTTTCCACAATGTAATACTTATATGCATCTATGGAGGGGTGGGAATGCAGGGAAAGATACTCCCATAGCTAGAAACATATGCACATCTGTGGAGGCATGCAAACTCTGCACTGCCACAGTAAAATAAAGGTACTATCATACATATCATCTCAAAAAGTAGGGAAATAAATTGCAAAAAACTACATTAATGCATCAGTTAGGGGCTTTATTAAAGTGTCAAAAGCTGGGAAATTTGTCGTTAGGGTTTCCAACCCTAACATCCTACCCCCACCCTGCACAGATGAAGAGGGATCATGGGCTGCATTAGGGTTGTCAACCCTAACACTCATCCCATTCCATTAGAAAATAAGCTGGGTGGGCACTGCATAGGAGAATGGGGTAAGTGTTAGGGCTGACGACCCCAGTGCCACCCCAATCTCTTTTCATCTGTGCAGGGTAGGGGTGTGGTGTTTGGGTTGGAAGCCCTAACATCGAATTTCCAAGCTTTTGATGCTTTAATAAAAACCCTAACAGATGCATTAATGTAGTTTGTTGCAATATATATATATATATATATATATATATATATATATATATATATATATATATAGTGGACCGGGGTGCCCAATGCCAGTACTGTTTTTCTTGACTTTCTCCCCTCCTAGTCACCCTCCCTTGTTCCTATTTTCTAGGTGGTGGTACCGGAGCCCACCCCAGGTACTGCAGAAGAGTTGCCTGACCCTGGGGTACCCAGTCCCCAGTTTTGGAATGTCAGTGTCCCTGGAAAATAAGA
This sequence comes from Neoceratodus forsteri, assembly GCA_016271365.2. Taxonomy (NCBI): domain Eukaryota; kingdom Metazoa; phylum Chordata; order Ceratodontiformes; family Ceratodontidae; genus Neoceratodus; species Neoceratodus forsteri. Next base: position 1,313,654,493 of record CM057450.1, on the reverse strand, counting down.
AAACTGTCCCTCATTTATTTTTCTGCAAAAAGAAAATGGTCCCTAGGTAATCTCACCCCCATGACCTCCCACTCAGCACCTACCAACCCACACACTCACACACCCTCACTCACCTGAACAAGTCCCACAGTGAAGATCCACTCTCCGATCGAAGGCACGTCTTGCTGCTGGAACTGCAGACTGTAATATGAAACTATGGTAAGTGCTGTTCAGTATATTTCAATAGGGTTTTGAACTTTGATGCCTACATTTCTCATTTCTGCATATTTTGACCCCACATTTTTAACATGGCCTTTTTGGGACCCTACATCATGACCAGTGGCAGTGGAATTATGCAAATTAGGGCTGAAAGGTGATTTTGTGGTCACTTGGCAAAATCACTTTTCAGACAAGATTTGAAAACTTTCACCACTCGAGTTCATGAAGTGGGCTCATAAGAAGGCTATGTTGAAAAGTCAAGGTCAAAATATGTAAAAATGGCAAAGCTATGTGCATACATTGAAATTTGACTACACTCCCTCATAACTTTGGTAATTTTAAATAATTTGAGCCCAAATCTTTAACATAGGCAAGTTTTAGACCACCTTATGAATATGACAATTGTTATTTTTCAAATCCTGGCCAAAATGTTTTTTCACACCTGTGGCATGGAATGACATTTAGGTGCAGTGGAATGGCGTTTCAGTGGGGAATTGAACATTTTTACCACTGGGTTCATGAGGTGGGGTAATAAGAAGGCTATACTGACAATTTGGTGTACAAATAAAATAAAATGCCCAGGTTATGCGTGAACATTGCAGTATTTCAACGTTCACGCATAACTTCAATAATTTTTAATATTTTGACGTCAACCTTTCAACACAGCTATTTTTCCATACCACCTCATAAACATGATGTGTCATTTTTTAAATCCTGTACAAGATGTGTTTTTCACATCTCTGGTGCAAAATGACATTTCAGCCAGTGAACTATAAATGGTACAGGTCATGTTTATAAGGTGAATTATAAAACTCATGTATTAAAAATTTGGGGTCAAAATTTAAAAAACAATTGTTAACAAACTTTGTGTGTAGTGCCACTCTTGACCCCAGCAGGTCCGCTTTGTAAACCTGTGCTGGTGAGCTTTGTTCAGGGGTGAGCTCCCCACACCAGGCACTAGGGTTAAATCCCAATACTGACACTGTAGTAAAGCATGAGGGGGTGCTGCAATTCTGAGGTGCCCTCTTTTGGATGAGATGTTAAACTGAGGTCCCATCTGTCTGTTCTGGTAGCAGTTCAGGTGGATGTTAAAGATCCTATGGCACTTCTCAAAAAATAAAGCAGACATACAATACAAATGAAATCATTGCAGGAAATATCATACATAACTAAAAAGGATTGCCAACTCATTGGGAGGAAAGAAAAAAAATATTGTACAGGGAAAAAACATTACAAAATCTTAAATAAACAATATCACCACAGAGCCCTACATAAATTTATTTCAACTAAGAAAATGTCCCCACCTGTCACGATAACTCTGTTGTATAAGTGGGAGAAAACTAGAGCTGTAACAAGGAATGGGGTGCTCAGTGACAGGGCTCAGCAAGTACAGTTATAAAGTCATGGTACTCCCAACACACCATCATAAATGAACAGATTCCAGGTTTAAAGTAACCAAACTTCCAGTTTTATTATGCTCACCACAAGTGGATAAGACTCTTCTGGGTACAGAAATAGCAGCAGAGAAGCATTCTGATGTTTCACCTAACCCTGGAAAATGGATGTTTGGTTACTCAAGCCTAGACTCTGTAAATTTTTGATGGTATGTTGGGAGTGCCGTGTTTTTGTAACTGTACTCCCTTGTGCAAGTGTAAGCTGTTCTTGTTCCCTAATCTTAATAATATTGCTAGAGATGGAGTGAAGAAGTTGGTCTGGTTGTAATTCAAATTGTTACAATGTCAGTTTGCAAGGTGTGAACCAAATCCAATATTTGAAAGTCATTAATAAAAGTCTAAAAGTTCCAACACGGTAAGGATAACTGTGTTGGGGGAGAATCTCTAAATATAAGGCTTCAGAGAAAATAAGGTAGTGTGAAATTTCTGCTCATGCCATCTGAAGCATAAACCAAAATCTTACAATAAAGGATCAATCAAAATAGAAATGATCAATGGTTTCCAAGATATCATAACAAGAAGATTTGGGTCAGTATTGTGGTGATATATCTTATGTTTTTAATTATTTTTTACATTAAGTTTACCATGGGTGCAAAGCCATATGACATCCCACATTATAGGTGGAGTTCTGGGGTTGGTAAGCATGCAGCTTATTTGATTAATGTCCTGTGGTGTTCTGTCCAAAAAGGTGGGATGATCAATGTAGTAAATTATTTGAATTGCCTCATAAAACTGTTTCCTGGTGTGTGTTAGTAGAAAATCCTTCAAAATGCACCACTGTTTTAATTCACCAATGCAGTTTTGTAAATAGTGGAGTAAGTCTGCTATTGTGTGTTTGTTTATATATACTGTTGTTAGGCATCCAAGATTGAACAATGTGGGAAATCTGATCAAATACCCAGGGGAACCATAATGCTAAACTACCAGATAAAAAGGTCTGATATTTGCATATAGAAATGCTATGATAAAAAAACAGGGGGTCGAGCATATTCAAACCACCTGACTGTATAGGTATGTAAGTAATCCCTCGGTTGACAGGGTTCAGTCTGCTACCCCACACACACACTGAAAAAAACAGCTATACAGTCTTGTTATGATGATTATTGATGATCACATAAAACCTAATTTTTCTGTAGATTTTTAACGATTATATGAATATACGAATGATGATTTTTGTTGATTACATCAAGCCACAGCTGGTTAGCAAATAGGTGAGCCCCATATTTAGAGACAACCACTACTGCTGCACAGACAGGAGTGCTGCACATCACATAACTCACGTCCTGCTCTGTGCAATATTCAGAGAGTTAGCACAATCCAACTGGAGCTTGCTAACTGAAAATAGAGCCAATTGGCAGCACAGTGCATACTGACTATGCTCAGTGCTGTCACAACATGGGGCTGGATATGACCCATATAAGCCATGAACAATAGTGCAGACCTAATGGGATAGTGGTAGTGCACCTATGGGCCATATTCAGCCCTTGCATTCAAATGAGTCCATTAGGCATGCAAGGGCTAAGGGGACATTTGCATGGCTGAGCTCATTTGCATGTAACTGTCAGCAGACTCTGAATGTATATGCCATCACAGACCTGTAGTCTAGTGGACCTCCCCACAGCCACTCCCCATCCATATTACTATATTAAAAGGACTCAGATTCCTGAGGTCCTCCTCAGCCATGAAGTGACACAAACATGATATGATAGCATAGCACCAAACTAGCCCTGATGCTTTAGATCTGTAGTGTGGCCCTTTGTCTGGGGACCTATGATGAAGAGTCACACCCCTGAAGAAGGGCCATGCTACAGACCCAAAGCACTGGGGCTAATTTGGTGCTGTGCTACTTTATTTGACTCTAAATAAACAGAGTTTTCTTGAATGCATTGAGTTTTGTGATTTATTTTGAGGACTGAGTGATTTTTCTGTGTTGCTCTGCGTTCTGAATCCCCTACCACATTAGTTGTGTTGCTTATGCACGTATGACTTTGTGAGTAGCAGCATCCTTGGCAGCATGCTCTGTCGCACCCCCAGCAGTGAACTCCTGAGCTCACCCACTCCCAGCTCTTGTATCAGGCTCAAAAGGCCATCCACTGCCAGCCCTGCTGGAATGCTCCCGAGCCCAGTCACCCCTAACCCTGATGGATGGTGGACTCGGGAGGTGGAGCTGCAAGAGCTCAGTAAGTGGGGGCATACAGTGTTGTATGGTTCAGTTCAAGTTTATTGCAGGAAAGATGCCATTAAACAAGCTCATTCACAAGGAGGTCCTGGGGCACATACACATACAGTTTACAATTACATAGACAGGAGATATAAAATGTAGAACAACAAAGAAAAAAATATATATAATACAAGAGGTATACACAATAGAAGTCCTTATGCTATATATGCAGTACATTCCAGCTTTAACCTTGCCCTAAATTATGCAACACATTTCAGCTTAATAAGTAGAGGGCCAGTTGGTACCCTAGGAAGTTGACTTGGCTTTGGGGACCTAGTAGCACCTACATATGTCTTTTAATTTAGAGATAGCAAGTGTTTTGTAGGAGTTAATTGATACAATGCTGGTTAGCTTCAGCATGGCTTGTAGTTGGTTCCAAATGTTTGGGAGGGCATATGAGACAGCTCTTTGGCCAGCTGTGGTATGTGTCCTGGGAACATCTAGTAGGATAAGGTCAGATTTCCTTAGGGAGTAGGCACTATGCAAGATGTGTATGAGAGACGTTAAATAGACAGGCAGTTTGTGGAGTAGTAATTTGAGGGTCCAAATGCCAGCATGCAGGAGGCATCTGGTGGCAAGAGAGGTCCACCCAACTGCTGCATAAAGATCACAGTGGTGGGTCCTGTACGCAGAGTTAGTAATGAAGCGAAGAGCACGGTGATCGAGTACATCCAGTTTAGATAGGCTCATGGTTGGGGAGGAGATAAAGATAATGTCTCCGCAGTCAAGCAAGGGAAGGAATGTTGCTTGGACAAGTCTTTTGCGGTTCGCGAGAGAAAAGAGGGTCCTATTTCTAAAGAAGAAACCCAAGCATGCTTTAAGCCTCTTTGATAGATCCTTGATATGGTCATTGAAGGAAAGCTTGTCTATCCACATACCTAGATATTTAAATTTAGGTACGACTTCCAAGGGTACACCTAGGGAGGTAACTATGAAGTTTTTAGGTGGGGTAGGTAGGGCACCAGACAAGGCAAGTTTCAAGAAAATCATTGTCTTGGTTTTTTGGGCATTTAAGAGAAGCTTGGCATTGATACGGTTGCTTTCTAACTGGATAAAGTCAGCTTGGAGTGCTTCCCTGACTTCAGTTAAGGACAAGCCTGATGCATACAAAACCGTATCGTCCACAAAGAAATGTATGCTAGAGTTCTTTATATGGGAGTCAAGGTTGTTGATGTACAGGGAAAAAAGGACTGGTCCTAGGATGGAGCCTTGAGGGATTCCTCTGGCTATTGGAAGGGGGCCAGATAGTAGGCCATTAGCTTTGACTTTTTATATCCTTCCTGTGAGATAGCTGTTAAACCACTGTAAGGTAAGTGGATTGGCACCTATGTAGGCAAGACAGATGATTAGGAGGTGATGGTCTACAGTGTCGAAGGCCTTACTGAGGTCTGGAAAGACTGCACCAGTAACCTTCTTGGTGACCATAGCATGGATCCAGTCATTAGAGACTTTAGTCAAGGCTGAGATGGTACTGTGCTTCTACCTGAAGCCAGATTGGGCTAGGTTTAGGAGTGAGTGCGCTTCGAGGTGATTTTTTAGTTGGTTGTATATAAGTTTTTCCAGCACTTTGGAAAGAACGGGCAAGATAGAGATAGGACGGTAGTTGATTAAGTCACATGGATCTCCTGATTTGAAGAGAGGAAGAATACGGGCAGATTTCCAGCAGGATGGAACAGTGGCTGTGGTAATAGAGAGGTTGAAGATGTGAAGGATGAGGGCTGTGAGCTGGGCATAACCTAACCGCAAGAAAAATTATTCAAGGCCATCGTCCTCTGCACTTTTCTTGGTGTCAAGGCTAAGAATTATGTCTTCGACTTCTTTGTAGCTAAACAGGCACAACTGGAAGGGATGAGGTGGAGTAGTATGTGTAGTATCTGGGCTAGTGTTACTATTCACTCGGCTAGCATATGGGGAGGAGTTGAATGCCAACCCGGCAGTGGCAAAGTGAAGGTTAAGTTCTTCTAGGATTCACAGTTTATTTTCAACCATCCCGTCCTTGGCCAGAATCTTGGTGGGAAGGGAGGAAGCAGCAGGATGGCCTTCAATGGATCTCAGTGTCTTCCAGATTTTTTGGGAGTTCCCTTTGGCCTGCTCCAGATTGGAGATGTAGAAGTTTGCTTTAATAGCATGTACACTTTTAACACAGGCATTTCTGGCAGTTCTAAATGCCTGCGGTCTGATGGGGTTCTTTGTGTGCCTGGCCCTAGCCATAGCTTGTCTCTGTAGTAGTGCAGATTTGAGCTCTTGGGTGAACCACAGATGTGAGATTTTCTGCACCCTCATTTAATAAGAGGAGCATGCTTGTTAAGTAGGGTGGTGAGGTTGTCATTTAGGACAGAGACGGCGGCATCAGCAGATTTGGCAAGATATAGGTCTTGCCACCTGATCGTAGCTAGATCAGTTAGGAAGTTTATTGAGTTGAATTTACAGAATGAGCGTTTGATTCTGAATTTAGGGTGCTGCTGGGTTGTAGATTGGAATCTTGTACATACAACTATACTGTGGTCACTCATGTCGTTATGGAAAACTGCAGAATGTGAAATTTTTTGGGGATGCGAAGTTAAGATGACATCTAAGAGTGAGCTGTTGACAGAGTTAAAAGCATTGATTCTTGTGGGTTCAGTTACTATCTGTGTAAGACCCAGCTCATCACAGATGGCTTTTAGGGAGTGGGATTTAGCAGTGAGCCAATCCATATTGAAGTGCCCTAAGATTATTGTTTCCGTGTTAGCAGCCAAAGTTATGGATTTCAACAAGTTAAGAATTTCTGTGCCTCCTGACGGGGGTCTAAAGCCACCAATGATTGTGTTGCACTCTGAGGATGGAAGGTGAAGTTTAAGTGAGACAGTCTCGTATTCCTTGGGCTTAATTTTACAGGAAATGCTGCTAACATCAAATTTTGATTTGACATATACAACCACTCCCCGAATCCCTATCAGCCCTAAAGAGCTTGAAGCCCGGTATAGTAATTTGTGGATCAGTGTTGGTCTTTTTTAGCCATGACTCGGTAATTATAATCAGATCTGGGTCAGTGTAGGCTGCCCAAACTTGAAGATGATCAAGTTTTTTTGAGTAGGCTTAGAATATTGACCATCATCAGTTTCATCCCAAGAGCAGCTACAAACTCCGACGGAGAAGTGATTTGAGTTGGGGGACCTGGATTTAGTTCGACATTGCCTGAACAGAAAAGGAGAATTTGAAATATTTTCTTGAGGGCATTTATCACATAGAAGTGGGCTCTTTTCGTATGGGTTCTTGTGTGGTGTTCAGTTATTGAGGTACGTCTAGCCAGGGCATAGGAGATGTTGACATGGCCGTTCAAGGCTCGCAGGGGAAGTGCACGGAAAGACATTGGTGAAGGGGAGGAGGGCCAGAGGAGAGGGATGAGAATTAAAATGAAAATCCGATAGATTAAGAATAGGGAAGCAATATGAAGATGCAGCAGGAGCTATGATTGTGGGTTCCCAGGCTGGGATGACTTCTGACTTAGCATGGATCAGTGCTTTATGAGTCATAATTTTTGCCAGGATTAGAAGTAGAATGATAATGCAGGCCATATTGCCCATGACTGAGTACAGTGATTTGTGTAGAAAGACCAAGAATCCTTCTAGTGCCAGGTCTGTATAACCATGGTGAGTATCCTGGGGCCAAGGATGTAGGAGGTGTCCTGAGGCCCAGAAAGGGGACCAAGAAGGGAGGAAGGGGGTGTCAGGGGTTAAAGAGGAGGGGTGTCCAGGGGCCAGGGGTGAGATGTCTGGGGGTACAGGAGAGACAGGTGTCTAGGGGGAGAGAGAGAAAGGCATCCGGGGGCTAGGGAGGGAGGGAGGGAAGGAGGAATATAGGCCAGGATGGGAGGCATTGAGGGGAACCAGGAGGCATGTCTAGTGAGAGAGGGGTGTCCGATGAGCCAGGGAAGGATGTGTCTGGTGGGTCAGGGATGATAGTTGTTTGAGGGGGTGGAAAGGGAGTGAAAGAGGTGTTGATAGGCCATAAAGGGACAGAAGGAGAGTAGTGGTGGCAGGGGACCATAGAAGAAGAGAATGTTTTGGGGGTCTGAGGAGGGGAACATGGAGGAGGAGGTGGTGTGGGGGCTTAGTGTTGGGTCATGGAGGGAGGGAGGACATGTTCAGAGCTGTGGAGGGAGGTGATACTGTCAGAGAAGGGAGCTGTCAGGGGCACCTGCTTTCCAATGGAGGACCTTGCACCCCTCCTGCCACCCAATAAAAAAGAAATCCTACAGTGGGCAGAGGAGCAGATAAGTTCAAAATGTGATAACATGAACACTCTAATGCTGCACACCATCAGTGGATCACTCCATAACACTTAGGGCTGCATATTGTCCTGATTACCATCCTCCCTGCAGCTGGACCTACAGGGCCCATACTTTCTACCCAATGATCAGGTGGCTGTCCCCTTCCAATCACTCTCCCTGAAGCTGGAACACCCCCACACCCTGCTGTCCACTGATGTGTCTGATTAGGGTGCTTGGGAACCCCTTGCAGGGCCCTATAACCCCCTACCTTTTAACATGCATTGGCCTGAAACCCCCCTCAGTCAATGGCCTGTGCCTCCCCTACCTGTGCAGAGCACTGTGACCCCACACCCAGGCAGTGGCCTAATCCCACGCATGAACCTGCACCCCACACCCTTCCAGTGGTGGTGTTGCACCCCTTCCGATTGCACAGTAAAAGTGAAATCTTACTCTAGTGCGTGCAGTGGGGGAGAGAGGGTTAAATGTCCAATCGTGCAGACCCTAAATGACAACTTCTTACAGATAGGCCCTCCCTCATGAACACTGTTCCCACCTACTGACCAGTACCCTACACCACCTGTTCTCTCACAGCTGGCACTCCCCACCACAGGGCACATTAGTGTGTTTGGGGATGCCATTTAACAGTGTCCACAGGGAATAATGTTTGAGGGGGAAATCAGTTTGGACACTCCAACCACTCCACTGCAGCATGTCCAACAAAAGTACCCCCCCACAGAACAGATACTTCTGAGTCTGTTACCCATCAGTGCAGCCCTGAGCCTGCATATTGTCTTCAGCCTTGCCCATGCAGAAGCCCTCACCAGACAATACTGCAAATCACCTTAAAGCAGCAGTATTCATTGGATATGAAAAGTTCTGACCTTCTATTTTTATTATTGTCAAATGAGAAATGGACATTCAGATTGCAGATTATCGTTGCCTCCATTTGTTCCATGGTTTGTTTAACTTGGCTTTTAAATTTTTTAAATGAGTGACTCAAGTCACAAAATTGGTCTGCTGCCATTTGGAGATGTGTGTGTTGCATGTAAGCTTCACCCACTCACCCCCCCACAGATTGATTGACATGCTGCCTGCATGATCTTCTCTCCTACCTCCTTGTGTTCTGCGACCAACAATTGTGCCCTCTCTAAGCATAGTCAATGCTTGGAATGTGTGTCTGCACAAATAGTAACAACTCTGTGGTTTTATTTGTTTATTTTTTGCAGGTATATGCAGGAAAGGAATGGCTTATCTGAGTTCTTTTCACTGATCTGTGACATGAAGGAAGCTGTATTTGCAATCAGCACAGGCTGCACTTTGGACACTGATTCAAGCCACAAAACTTTATTGGATTGTCATTTCTGATGGCCACTATTTGGTTTTATCCCTTGTTTAGAAACAGCATCACAAATGAAGAGTAATTTGGGAATAACAGTATTATTGCCCATAAACTGTTCTATCTGGGATTATGTGTTAGGAACAAGTTTGCAGGGAATTTATTAGCTTGATTGTGTGTAGTTTATGAAGTTATTGACTACTATATTGGATGTGCTGAGCTGTGACCACAACTACACAGTTTCAGATTGGAGACCTATATTTAAATGCTGCTTTCAGTAACGGTGATGACACGTACTCAGACATTGCCAAGGAACTACTGGAAAATGAGACAGCTGTCTCCCTTTTGAACTGACAGCAGTCTCCTGCCACACACCGTGAATAAGCTTGAAGAAGTGATTGACACTTCAGAGGGAGAAGCACGAGATGCATCATACTTAAATGAGCATCCTCTAGAGGTACTGCTGTCAGGAGAGATCTCTACCAATCGGCAGTACAAATGGTGGACTTGGCAAGATTTATGCACCTTGTAGGCATTACATTACTTGAAAAATAGAAAACACATGGAATACAGCAGCTCTCTTAAAGCAAGCTATTTAAAACACGTGTACAGCAGCTGAGTGAGTTTACAGAGTTTTTAAATAACAAACACTGCTGCTATAACTTTCCTTTACTATTTGGCTGATTCCACCTCCTGTTGCCGCTGTCAAGATGTCCTAATGATGTCGACGCCAGACATCAGGCTCCAAACCTGGCCTGCCTTGCTTTTCCTGCAAGACTACTTGCCACCCCATTCAGCTAACTACTTATTAAGACGTTTTTATTACTGAATTAATTAATTTATTTATGCTTCTTTGCCTTTGTTGTGGCTGCTGTGCAGCTATCTGTGGGCTGACTCCCACCTCCTTATATGCACTCTGATTTCTCTCCCCCGGTCTCCTTTTCAGTCCCTCCTTGGACTTGCACACAGCTGTGGCGGCTTGTCCATTACTCCTCTCGAGGAATGCTTAGTCCTGCCTGCTTCCATAAGGCTTTTATAATTTAAATTAAGCCTGATGGGCATTGCCAAAAGCTGTGGCATGGCTTATAGTGTGCAGCACCCTCTGCTGCTACTGCTGTTGACGTCTCTGCTAGCTCTCTCTTTCTCACTAACACCCCCCCCCAAAACTACTGCCACAGGAGTGACTTCTCTTTGCTGCCCCAGACCCTTTCTGCCTCACAAGCCCCTTAGGGCACAAACAACTTTGCTGCCGGAGCGATGGTTTGGGAAGGTGGGGGAGGCACTTCCATCCATCGTCTCCACCACCTTCTGGTAGCTCCTTTTCTCTCCTTCTCCCACCAGCATGGAGTAGTGCACAGCCTGAGCTCCATACAGGCTGGGAGTTGTAAGTGCCTGCAGGCACTTTCACTTCTAGCATGATCATGGTATGGGGCTGGCTGCAGCTGTAGCCCCAGTGTGTCATCCTCCGTGCCACTCAACAAATCAGCATCCATACAATGCTACAGCTCAGGAAGTCCCTACTAGACCCCAGGGAAAGGTACTAATTTATTTTTTTTTTAAACTTTGGCATCAACGATTAGGGAACCAGCCTACCATGGCTCAATTTGCATAGTGCTCCCCTGGGCATATCTAGCCCACAGGACCACCATTTTTTTTTTCATTTTACCAAATGGCCTACTAGCCTCAAAGAGCCTGTACTAGCCCACCTGGGCTACCAAGTAAAATACTGCCCACTCGGCCACCAATATGAGCCATGGGATTTTACTGAGCCCACTTCCAAAACCACAATTCCTTTCCTCTCTGCTTCTGCTGCTACTGTGTTTTTCCCCAGCTAACCTTTTTTTGCCTTTATTTTACAGTAAGACTGGAAGTGGACTTCTTCACCATCATATAAGTATACTTTTTTACCTAATCCATTCTTCCCACAGTGTTTTGCCCCCTGTGTGCTACAGAGACTTTGTGACCACCTTTCTATTATTTTTTTACAGGTGTGGTGGATGACATCCATTCAAGATTCCTACCTCTGTCTTCCTTGTGCTCAGGTAAGATATTCTACTTAATCTATATTGGGTGGGTTGACTATAACAGGGCATCCATATCCGTTACAGGGTATGAGGTGTCGCTGGACAGCAGAGACTGCTTTTTTAAATATGGGATGGGGAGAGTGAGAGGGTGTTACTCGACACAATGGCCTTAATTTACATGGAATGGGATGAGCAAGGTGTTTGCCAACGTGCCGGGTCATAATGTCAAATGCTTAATAGCATATGGCATTATGCACGAACCCAGGACCCCACGCCTCTGTGTTGGACCCCCAGAGTTAGAAACCTAAGTGAGGGGATCCAGGGGCATAGCCCCTCAAATGGGGGGTGGAGGAGCCCTACAGAACATAAAATAACAAGAAATCACACGCATAAGTCGACGCATTCTCTGCCGCAACATTTTGACCCTGTGCCATTTGCCAATGGATTCTAGTGACCTTTTTTTGGCAGTAAGGTGTGATGGAGTTTTATTTTTGGTTCCCTCCAAACAGTCGGATGCAGATTCTGGGCAGAACATTTCCACCACCACCATCATGATCATAGACTTCCACTCAGCGTTGGATTTCTGTGCTGCCAGCTGTCTGGTATAGGGGTGATTGTAAATCTTTCCCTCCTAGGAGCAGCCAATGAAGAGCAGGAAGGAGTAGGCAGGACTTCCACCAGGAAGCTCCCAAAAGGTCAAGCCAATTATTTGAGCATGAATCGCTATCACCGTTATTTTGCAAGCCATTTTGAACATGGAGAATAGAATGGTGCAGGGAGATCCGCAGCACAAAGGTTGGTGGACTTTTGGCATGTTGGTTTGTTTGGACTGATGGATGAGTGGGTGGCCAGCTTAGTAAGTTTGGCCAATCATTCTCCATTCTTGAATGGATGAGAAGCATGGGCAGGGAGAGAGAGTCAAGCTCTGGAGAGCAGCTGCTGTGTGTGTGTGTGTGTGTGTGTGTGTGTATGTGTGTGGCAGATGCATAGCTTCTGTGTGTGGGGTGGCATAGCTTCCGTGTGTGTGGCTGCAAGGGAAGTACAGCTTCTGTGTGTATGTGTGGGTGGGGAGGAAGGAAGGAAAGGGAAGGGAAATTATTTAACCAGGAAAGGCACATTAAGCCAGAGCCCATTTCCAGGTGTGACCTGGGAGCACAAGGAAGTTAAGTGACTTGCTTAGGGTCACACAGTATGAGAGAAAGCACAGCTTCTGTGTGTGTGTGTGCGGGGGTGGCATAGCATTTGTGTGGGTGGGGAGCACAGTTCCTGTGTGTGTTTTGGGGAAGCACAGCTCCTCTGTGTGTGTGTGTGTGTGTGTCTGTGTGTGTCTGTGTGTTGGGGGGAGCACAACTCCTGTCTGGGGGGAAGCACAGCTCCTGTTTGGGGGGGGCACAGCTCCTGTCTTCCTAGGGAACACAGTTCCTGTCTGTGGGTGGCAGGACAGGGCAGCTCCTGGGTGCTGAGGGCCAGAAGATGGCAGCTCCAGGGAGTACAGCTCCTGTATTTGGAGGGTGGAGGCAGAGCGCAGCTCCTGTGTCAAGTCATTGGCACAACAGCATCTGTGTTGGGAGAGTGGAAGAGCACAGCTGCTATGCTAGGGCATGAATAAAGCAGCTCCTGTTTCCTATCTGTTTCTTTTTTAGTTTGTTTTATTTTGTCCTCTGTCACTATATCTGTGTTTTCCTTACTTTGACATTATAGAGCAACTCTGCACTTCAGCGGGTGCTTTCATAAGTAAGATGTTTCAGCTGCTACAATTTACTATAGAATACATTTTTTTTTATTTTCAGTGTTCCTTTCCTAGATTTACAGCACATCTTCAGACAGAAAGGTCCATCTTCTTGGAGGTGGAACCTGCTTTGAAACAACTTGGAGCTGGGAAGAAAACACAATATTAAACTGGAAATCTGCAGGAAAGCACAGTCTTGCTCAAGTCTGAAAGAGGTGAAACCTTACTTTAAATTTTATACTTGTTATTGCTTTTTTTAATCAAGAAGGGGTTTGCAATACTGCTTAGGTACATCTAGATTGGGAGTTTAAATTCAGAGTGATTGAAATTCTGCATATTTTGTTTTTCCCTTGTGGACAGCTGGCTTGTTGTTTACTAGTATTTTGGTGACTTTTTGCACAAAACTATTTTTGGTACTGTGAAGTATTCAATGGTGGCTGAATTCTGATGTTTCACCTAACCCTGGAAAATGGATGTTTGGTTACCTTAAACCTGGACTCTGTTCATTTTTGATGGTATGTTGGGAGTGCCGTGACTTTGTAAATACTCTCTTGTGTAAGTGTAAGCTGCTCTTGTTCCCTGATCTTAATAATACTGCTAGAGATGGAGTGAAGAAGTTGGTCTGGTTGTAATTCAAATTGTTACAATGTCAGTTTGCAAGGTGTGAACCAAATCCAATATTTGAAAGTCATTAATAAAAGTCTAAGAGTTCCAACATGGTAAGGATAACTATGTTGGGGGAGAATCCCTAAATATAAGGCATCAGAGAAACTAAGGTGGTGTTGAATTGCTGCTCATGCCGTCTGAAGCATAAACCAAAATCTTACAATAAAGGATCAATCAAAATATAAATGATCCATGGTTTCCAAGATATCATGACAAGAAGATCTGGGACAGTATCGTGGTGATATATCTTATGTTTTTAATTATTTTTTACATTAAGTTTACCATGGGTGCAAAGCCATATGACATCCCACATTGTAGGTGGAGTTCTGGGGTTGGTAAGCATGCAGCTTATTTGATTAATGTCCTGTGGTGTTCTGTCCAAAAAGGTGGGATGATCAATGTAGTAAATTCTTTGAATTGCCTCATAAAACTGTTTCCTGGTGTGTGTTAGAAGAAAATCCTTCCACTGTTTTAATTTACCAATGCAGTTTTGTAAATAGTGGAGTAAGTCCGCTATGTGTGTTTGTTTATATATACCGTTGTTAGGCATCCAAGATTGAACAATGTGGGAAATCCGATCAAATACCCAGGGGAACCATAATGCTAAACTACCAGATAAAAGGGTCTGATATTTGCATATAGAAATGCTGTGATAAAAAAACAGGGGGTCGAGCATATTCAAACCACCTGACTGTATAGGTACGTAAGTGATCCCTCAGTTGACAGGGTTTAACCTACCCCCCCCGCCACACACACACACACACACACACACACTGAAAAAACAGCTAAACAGTCTTGTTTCAAGCACTTTTGGAGAAGAATAAACATTACCTAGAAATAAAAATATTGGTATAAGTCTTAATCATGTAAATACATTTCTTTTTACAGATTCTCCACTTATTCCATTAAGCAACATGATCCAAAGCTATATTAATCGCATATTCCCAATTATGAACTGAGGATCGTAAATAGGGGAATCTGATTGGGCCAGAGCTCTTTGAAGCTGTGATGAATATTGGGCTACATCATCACGGCTTCAAAAATGTTCCAGCGCCACCAGCCTTCTTGCTCTCTACTGTCTGAGAACTATTTTTTTCAAAATGTACTCTTACACCACCCAAAAACTCATTCATAAAATGTTTTAAAACCTGTTTCTTTTATTTTTTTTATTTATAAAATTTGAATCTGAGTTCATAATAGCAATAAGTCACTTCAGGGTGTGGTATATCATGGGATATTGTCACTTCTCAGGTGGTTGGATGCACTCGGCCTGCAGCCTCGTGCCCAACCACCCGCGGCATGATGATATCCCATGATATACCACACCATGTCGTGCCTTATTGCTTAATTAAAGAGTACCAAATCTCCATGGCCCAAAAATATACCAAGAATTTTCAGGCAATCCCCAGTCAAATTGGTAGATCATGAATCATGATCTTTGGTAGGCTAACATGAACAATCACTTCCACTCACCAATTATCATCATCTGATCATCAAGGAAGTTTAAGATTTTTGAGGATCTTCTTGGATGGTGATAAGATCATGAAAAATACTAAACTTTTCAAATACTTAATGGTGATTTTTCATGACTTGGTTAACTTTCAAGTGATGATTATTGATGATCACATAAAGTCAATTTTTGTAGTGAATGTTAATGACTTGCTTTATTTATAAGTGATGTTTGTTGATGATCACATAAAATGTAATTTTTCTGTAGATTTTTAACTATTATATGAATATATGAATGATGATTTTTGTTGATTACAGCAAGCCACAGTTGGTTAGCAAATAGGTGAGCCACATATTCAGAGACAACCACTACTGCTGCACAGACAGGAGTGCTACACATCACATAACTCATGTCCTGCTCTGTACAATATTTAGAGAGTTAGCACACTCCAACTGGAGCTTGCTAACTGAATATAGAGCCAATTGGCAGCACAGTGTATACTGACTATGCTCTGTGCTGTCACAACATGGGGCTGGATATGACCCATAGAAGCCATGAACAATAGTGCAGACATAATGGGATAGCAGTAGGGCACCTATGGGCCATACTCAGCCCTTGCATTCAAATGAGTCCATTAGGTACGCAAGGTGCTAATGGGACATTTGCATGGCTGGGCTCATTTGCATGTAACTGTCAGCAGACTCATAATGTATATGCCATCACAGACCTGTAGTCTAGTGGCCCCCCCCACACTCACTCCCAATCCATATTACTATATTAAAAAGACTCAGATTCCTGAGGCTCTCCTCAGCCATAAAGTGACACAAACATGATATGATAGCATAGCACCAACTAGCCCTGATGCTTTGGGTCTGTAGTGTGGCCCTTTGTCAGGGGACCTCTAATGAAGGGTCACACCCCTGAAGAAGGGCCGAGCTACAGACCCAAAGCACTGGGGCTAATTTGATGCTGTGCTACCATGTTTGACTCTAAATAAACAGAGTTTTCTTGAATGCATTGAGTTTTGTGATTTATTTTGAGGACTGAGTGATTTTTCTGTGCTGCTGTGTGTTCTGAATGCCCTACCACACTAGTTGTGTTGCTTGTGCACGTATGACTTTGTGAGTAGCAGCATCCTTGGCAGCATGCTCTGTAGCATCCCCAGCAGTGAACTCCTGAGCTCACCCACTCCCAGCTCTTGTATCAGACTCACAAGGCCATCCACTGCCAGCCGTGCTGGAAGGCTCCTGAGCCCAGTCACCCCTAACCCTGATGGATGGTGGACTCAGGAGGTGGAGCTGCAAAAGCTCAGTAAGTGGGGGCATACAGTGTTGTATGATGAGTGTCCCGGGGCCCAGGATGTAGGAGGTGTCCTGAGGCCCAGAAAGGGGACCAAGAAGGGAGGAAGGGGGTGTCAGGGGGTTAAAGAGGAAGGGGTGTCCAGGGGCCAGGGAGTGAGATGTCTGGGGGTACAGGAGAGACAGGTGTCTAGGGGGAGAGAGAGGCATCCAGGGGGCTAGGGAGGGAGTGAAGGAGGAATATGGGCCAGGACGGGAGGCATCGAGGAGAACCAGGAGGCATGTCTAGTGAGAGAAGGGTGTCCGATGAGCCAGGGAAGGATGTGTCTGGTGGGTCAGGGATGAGAGTTGTTTGAGGGGGTGGAAAGGGAGTGAAAGAGGTGTTGATAGGCCATAAAAGAAGGGAATGAGAGTTGTGGTGGAAGGGGACCATAGAAGAAGAGAGTGTTTTGGGGGTCTGAAGAGGGGAACATGGAGGAGGAGGTGGTGTGGGGGCTTAGTGTTGGGTCATGGAGGGAGGGAGGTCATGTTCAGGGTTGTGGAGGGAGGGGGTACTGTCAGAGAAGGGAGCTGTCAGGGGCACCCGCTTTCCAATGGAGGACCTTGCACCTCTCCTGCCGCCCAGTAAAAAAGAAATCCTACAGTGGGCAGAGGAGTAGATAAGGTCAAAATGTGATAACATGGACATTCTAATGCTGCACGCCATCACTGGATCACTCCATAACACTTAAGGCTGCATATTGCCCTGATTACCATCCTCCCTGCAGCTGGACCCACACTGCCCATACTTTCTACCCAATGAACAGCTGGCCACCCCCTTCCAACCACTCTCCCTGCAGCTGGAACACCTCCACACCCTGCTATCCACTGATGTGTCTTGTTAGGGTGTTTGGGAACCCCTTGCAGGGACCTATAACCCCCTACCTTTTACATGCATTGGCCTGAAACCCCCCTTAGTCAATGGATTGTGCCTCCCCTACCTGTGCAGAGCACTGTGACCCCACACCCAGGCAGTGGCCTAATCCCACGCATGTACCTGTACCCCACACCCTTCCAGTGGTGGCGTTGCAGCCCTTCCCATTGCACAGTAAAAGTGAAATCTTACTCTAGTGCTTGCAGTGGGGGAGAGAGGGTTAAACCTCCAAACATGCAGACCCTAAATGACCACCCTCTTACAGATGGGCCCTTCCTCAAGAACACTGTTCCCACCTACTGACCAGTACCCCACACCACCTTTCTCTCACAGCTGGCACTCCCCACCACAGGGCACATTAGTGTGTTAGGGGATGCAATTTAACAGTGTCCACAGGGAATAGTGTTTGAGGGGGAAATTAGTTTGGACACTCCAACCACTCCACTGCAGCATGTCCAACAAAAGTCCCCTTCCCCACAGAAAATATACTTCTGAGCCTTTTCCCCATCAGTGCAGCCCTGAGCCTGCATATTGTTTTCAGCATAGCTCATGCAGAAGCCCTCACCAGGCAGTACTGCCAATCACCTTAAAGCAGCAGTATTCATTGGATATGAAAAGTTCTGATCTTCTATTTTAATTTTTGTCAAATGAGAAATGGACATTCAGATTGCAGATTATCATTGCCTCCATTTGTTCCATGGTTTGTTTAACTTGGCTTTTAAATTTTTTAAATGAGTGACTCAAGTCACAAAATTGGTCTGATGCCATTTGGAGATGTGAGTGTTGCATGTAAGCTTCACCCACTCACCCCCCACAGATTGATTGACATGCTGCCTACATGATCTTCTCTCCTACCGCCTTGTGTTCTGCGACCAAAAATTATGCCCTCCCTAAGCATAGTCAATGCTTGGAATGTGTGTCTGCACAAATAGTAACAACTCTGTGGTTTTGTTTATTTATTTTTTGCAGGTATATGCAGGAAAGGAATGGCTTATCTGAGTTCTTTTCACTGATCTGTGACATGAAGGAAGCTGTATTTGCAGTCAGGACAGGCTGCACTTTGGACACTGATTCAAGCCACAAAACTTTATTGGACTGTCATTTCTGATGGCCACTATTTTGGTTTTATCCCTTGTTTAGAAATAGCATCACAAATGAAGAGTAATTTAGGAATAACAGTATTATTGCCCATAAACTGTTCTCTCTGGGATTATGTGTTAGGAACAAGTTTGCAGGGAATTTAATAGCTTGATTGTGTGTAGTTTATGAAGTTATTGACTACTATATTGGATGTGCCGAGCTGTGACCACAACCACACAGTTTCAGATTGGAGACCTATATTTTAAATGCTACTTTCAGTAACGGTGATGACATGTACTCAGAGATTTCCGAGGAACTACTGGAAATGAGGCAGCTGTCTCCCTTTTGAACTGACAGCAGTCTCCTGCCACACACCACGAATAAGCTTGAAGAAGTGATTGGCACTTCAGAGGGAGAAGCATGAGATGCATCATACTTAAATGAGCATCCTCTAGAGGTACTGCCGGCAGGAGAGATCTCTACCAATCGGCAGTACAAATGGTGGACTTGGCAAGATTTATGCACCTTGTAGGCATTACATTACTTGAAAAATAGAAAACGCGTGGCATACAGCAGATCCCTTAAAGCAAGCTATTTAAAACACTTGTACAGCAGCTGAGTGAGTTTACAGAGTTTTTAAATAACAAACACTGTGACTTTAACTTTCCTTTACTATATGGCTGATTCCGCCTCCTGTTGCCTCTGTCAAGAAGTCCTAATGACATCAGCACCAGACAGCAGGCTCCAAACATGGCCTACCTTGCTTTTCCTGCAGGATTACTTGTCACCCCATCCAGGTAACTACTTATTAAGACATTTTTATTAATTTATTTATTTATTTACTTATTTATGCTTCTTTGCCTTTGTTGTGGCTGCTGTGCAGCTAATCTGTGGACTGACTCCCACCTCCTTATATGCACTCTAATTTCTCTCCCCCGGTCTCCTTTTCAGTCCCTCCTTGGGCTTGCACACAGCTCTGGGCGGCTCGTCCATTACTCCTCTCGAGGAACGCTTAGTCCTGCCTGCTTCCATAAAGCTTTTATAATTTAAATTAAGACTGATGGGCATTGCCAAAAGCTGCGGCTTGGCTTATAGTGTGCAGCACCCTCTGCTGCTACTGCTGTTGATGTCTCTGCTAGCTCTCTGTCTCTCACTAACACCCCCCCCAAAACTACTGCCACAGGAGTGACTTCTCTTTGCTGCTCCAGACCCTTTCTGCCTCACAAGCCCCTTAGGGCACAAACAACTTTGCTGCCGGAGCGGTGGTTTGGGAAGGTGGGGGAGGCACTTCCATCCATCATCTCCACCACCTTCTGGTAGCTCCTTTTCTCTCCCTCTCCCACCAACATGGAGTAGTGCACATCCTGAGCTCCGTACAGGCTGGGAGTTGTAAGTGCCTGCAGGCACTTTAGCTTCTAACATGATCATGGTATGCGGCTGGCTGCAGCTGTAGCCCCAGTGTGTCATCCTCCATGCCACTCAACAAACCAGCATCCATACTACGCTACAGCTCAGGAAGTCCCCACTAGACCCCAGGGAAAGGTATTCATTTATTTTTTTTAAAATTGTGGCATCAATGACTAGGGTACTAGCCCACCGTGGCTCAATTTACATAGTGAACCCCTGGGCATGTCTAGCCCACAGGACCACCATTTTTTTTTTCATTTTGCCAAATGGCCTACTATTCTCAAAGAGCCTGTACTAGCCCACCTGGGCTACCAAGTAAAATACTGCCCACTCAGCCACCAATATGAGCCATGGGATTTTACTGAGTCTACTTCCAAAACCACAATTCCTTTCCTCTCTGCTTCTGCTGCTACTGTGTTTTTCCCCAGCTAACCTATTTTTGCCTTTATTTTACAGTAAGACTGGAAGTGGACTTCTTCACCATCAGATAAGTATACTTTTTTACCTAATCCATTCTTCCCACAGTGTTTTACCCCCTGTGTGTTGCAGAGACTTTGTGACCACCTTTCTATTATTTTTTTACAGGTGTGGTGGATGACATCCCTTCAAGATTCCTACATCTATCTTCCTAGTGCTCAGGTAAGATCTTCTACTTAATCTATATTGGGTGGGTTGACTATAACAGGGCATCCATATCCGTTACAGGGTATGAGGTGTCACTGGACAGCAGAGACTGCTTTTGTAAATATGGGATGGGGAGAGGAAGGGGGTGCTACTGGACACCATGGACTTAATTTACATGGACTGGGATGAGCGAGTGTTTGTCAACGTACCAGGTCATAATGTCAAATGCTTAATAGCATATGGCATTATGCACGAACCCAGGACCTCTACGCTCTCTGTGTTGGACCCCCCCAGAGTTAGAAACCTAAGTGAGGGATCCAGGGGGCATAGCCCCTCATAATGGGGGTGGGAGGAGCCCCACAGAACATAAAATAACAAGAAATAAAGCACGTACAATTAGACGCATTCTCTGCCGCAACATTTTGACCCTGTGCCATTTGCCAATGGATTCTAGTGACCTTTTTTTGGCAGTAAGGTGTGATGGAGTTTTATTTTGGTTCCCTCCAAATGGTCGGATGCAGTTTCTGGGCAGAACATGTCCACCACTGCCATCATGATCATAGACTTCCACTCAGCGTTGGATTTCTGTGCTGCCAGCTGTCTGGTATAGGGGTGATTGACAATATTTCCTTCCTAGGAGCAGCCAATGAAGAGCAGGAAGGAGTAGGCAGGACTTCCACCAGGAAGCTCTCAAAAGGTCAAGCCAATTATTTGAGCATGAATCGTTATCCCCGTTATTTTGCAAGGCCATTTTGGAAATGGAGAATGGAATGGTGCAGTGAGATCCGCAGCACAAAGGTTGGTGGACTTTTGGCATGTTGGTCTGTTTGGACTGATGGATGAGTGGGTGGCCAGCTTAGTAAGCAGGCCAATCATTCTCCATTCTTGAGTGGGATGAGAAGCATGGGTAGGGAGAGAGAGCCAAGCTCTGGAGAGCAGCTGCTGTGTTTGTGTGTGTGTGTGTGTGTGTGTGAGATGCATAGCTTCTGTGTGTGGGGGGGGGCACAGCTTCCGTGTGTGTGGCTGAAGGGGAAGTACAGTTTCTATGTGTATGTGTGGGTGGGGAGGAAGGAAGGGAAGGAAAGGGGAAATTATTTAACCAGGAAAGGCACATTAAGCCAGAGCCCATTTCCAGGTGTGACCTGGGAACACAAGGAAGTTAAGTGACTTGCTTAGGGTCACACAGTATGAGATAAAGCACAGCTTCTGTGTGTATGGGAGGGGTGGCATAGCATTTGTGTGTGGGGGGAAGCATAGCTCCTGTGTGTGTGTTGGGGGGAAGCAGAGTTCCTGTGTGTGTGTGTGTGTGTGTGTGTGTGGGTGTTGGGGAGGCACACTCCTGTCTGGGGATGCACAGCTCCTGTTTGGGGGGGCACAGCTCCTGTCTTTCTGGGGAACACAGCTCCCGTCTGCGGGTGACAAGGGAGGACAGCTCCTGGGTGTTGGAGGCCAGAAGATGACAGCTCAAGGGAGTGCAGCTCCTGTATTTGGAGGGTGGAGGCAGAGCGCAGCTCATGTGTCAAGGCATTTTGACAATAGCATCTGTGTTAGGAGAGTGGGGGAGCACAGCTGCTATGTCGGGGCATGAGTAAAGCAGCTCCTATTTCCTATGTTTTTTTTTTGTTTGTTTTATTTTGTCCTCTGTCACTATATCTGTGTTTTCCTCATTTTGACATTACAGAGCAACTCTGCACTTCAGCGGGTGCTTTCATAAGTAAGATGTTTAAGCTGCTGCAATTTACTGTAGAATACATTTTTTTTTATTTTCAGTGTTCCTTTCCTAGATTTACAGCACATCTTCAGACAGAAAGGTCCATCTTCTTGGAGGTGGAACCTGCTTTGAAACAACTTGGAGCTGGGAAGAATACACAATATTGAACTGGGAATCTGCAGGAAAGCACAGTCTTGCTCAAGTCTGAAGGAGGTGAAACCTTACTTTAAATGTTACACTTGTTATTGCTTTTTTTTTTAATCAAGAAGGGGTTTGCAATACTGCTTATGTACTTGTAGATTAGGAGTTTAAATTCAGAGTGACTTAAATTCTGCATATTTTGTTTTTCCCTTGTGGACAGCTGGCTTGTTGTTTACTAGCATGTTGGTGACTTTTTGCACAAAACTATTTTTGGTACTGTGAAGTATTCACTGGTGGCTGAATATTTTTCTTTGTAAGTCCTGCAGTTTAGTGGAATTCTGCATTTGACTGCTTACGTACTTGTAGATTGAGAGTTTAAATCCAGAGAGATTGGAATTCTGCATATTTTCTTTTTTCTCCCTTGTGGACAGTGGGCTTATTGTTTACTAGTAGTTTGGTGACATTTTGCTTCAAACTATTTTTGGTTCAGTGAAGTATTCACTGGTGGCTGTGGATTTTTCATTGTAAGTCCTGCAGTTTAGGGCAGGTTAGTAGAGTTGTGTATTTGACCCAGACAGTGCCTCTGGTGACTGAAACTAGTTTGCTCTGATTGCCTTCAGGTTTCTCACTCTGGGGGGGTCCAACACAGAGAGCGTAGAGGTCCTGGGTTCGTGCATAATGCCAGGTTATATAAGGCTGGGTCAGGGAAGGATTGTATCATAAGTATTGGGCTCGACTGCTTTATTTTTCTTTGATTGAAATAGTTTTTTTACAGGGTATATTTTCTGTTAACTTGTTGTGCAGGTTGTTTTGCTGAAAGGAAGGACAGCACTCACCAGGGTGGTGGAACTATATCTGATTCTTTCTGGAGGGCACAGGCTTGGTCCCACCCACCTGCCCCTCACTCCACCCACCCAAGGCATTATTTCCTTTATAATAGGGGTTCTGACTTCACTTCCCCAAAAGGGCAAAGGACATACACCTGTCATATTCTTAACAGCCCAGCACGTGCATAAAGTGTAAACACAAGCATACCCTTACACATACTAACAAAAAAGAAAACAAATATCTTAAACAGAAAGGGAGAGAGACATGTGGGGAATGATGCAATGCATTGGCTATGGGGTGGCAGTCTTCCAGGAGACATTCTGTAGGCTGCAATGCTGCTGATTTGCAGGCACCTCTTTGCTCTGAGGGAGAAGGTGGCCCATCTCCAGGCCAACCTGGCAAGGAGTTGGGAAACTTCCTCCTCCATCCATGGACCACCAGGGTTGCTGCTGCTGCCTCAGAGGTCACCAAGAAAGAGGAGTAGTTAGACCACGGTGGGCTCAGGGAGATTGAGGGTGGTGGAACAGAGGTGCATCCCTCCAGTTGTACTGCTCCACAATTCATATGCCATTCTGGTGGTGCATGGTTCCTCTATGGAAGCACCTGCAGTGGAGACCAAGGAGGATGCAGGGAACCTCCATAGAGGAGGCCCACAGGAGGGTTGCACAGGACCCCACAAGGGAAGGAAACAGCTCCTGCTGGGGGGTAGAACTGTGGGAGGGAAGGGAAAGGGAGGAAAGGTGCCTGCCAGGGGCCATGGCTTGGAGGGACAGGAAGCGAATTATCAGGATCATGGAAGCAGCTGCAGGGAGAGGAAGCTGGACATAATTGTATACCTAGGGACAAATTACCTAGCTGGGAATGGGATCAGAGCAGTGCAGGAGGAGTTTTGAAGATAGGGAGGGGTCTTGGACAAGTATCATGCACAGTAACCTTCTCAGAGGTGCTGGCTGTCTATGGCATGGATGAGGCTAGGGTACTTAGCACCACGGGATTCAATGAATGGTTGAAAAACTGATGCAGAGCACAGGGTTTTGGCTTCATTGAGGACTGGGGGTCCACCTGGCGAGATACAGGCATATACTGGTACAATGGTCTGCATCTGTCTGGTAGGGGAACCAGGATCCTAGGTGATAGGTTTAAATGCTTCATTGGCAAGCTTTTAAACTAGCCAAGAGGGAAGGTACTGAAAAGGAGCAGGGAATTCACAGCCTCCCCCCACAAAGCAAGTTAATTAATGAATTAAACATCAAGGTAGAGTGGTCAATAGGGAGCAGGACACTGTAAATGGAGAAAAAGGCAAAGGCAGTAAGGACCGGGATGGGGCTAAAAGGGGTAAGGCCATCAAAAAATGGAGGGTGATAAGTACCATTGCCCATAGTCTGGGTAACAAGCTCCCTGAACTAGAGGCCTTGATGGAAGAGGGACACCTGGATATCATGGCAGTCACAGAAACATGGTTCACAGAGAACCATGACTGGGATGTCAATTTACCAGGGTACACAATCTACAGGCAGGACAGGGAGGGTAAAAGAAGGAGAGGAGTAGCTCTCTATGTAAGGGAAGTGATTAAAGCAGTGGAACTAAAGGGTAAACAGGGAGGAGAGGAGGCACTATGGGTCACCTTGTAGACAGAAAATGGCACCACAATCCGCATGGGGGCTGTATACAGACATCCATCTCAGGGGGAGGAAATGGACAAGAAAATTATAGAAGGCATCCTTAGAATGGCAGAAAAAGGGGAGATATTGAAATTGATGAGAGACCTGAATATGCCAGATGTTAACTGGAGCACATTTGCTGCATCCACATCTAACAGCAGGGTCATTCTCAATGCCCTGCAGGTGGCATGCCTCAGACAGCTAGTATTGGTATTGGAACCCATTCAGGAGGGAGCAATCTTAGACCTGGTACTCTCAAATGGGGACAGAGAGAGAATCTCAGATTTAGAAATGGGTAGCTATCTGGGAACAAATGACCACCAAACAGTGTGGTTCACAATAAACACAGCTGTAGAGTCAGGCCATACAAAAGCAAGGGCACTGGACTTTTGGAGGGCTGACTTTGGCAAAATGGGAGAGTGCCTAAGGAATGCACTAGCAAATGCACAGGAAGGAGGGGTGGAGGAACAATGGGGAAAAATCAAAACTGCCATCACAGAGGCAACAAGCCTTTGTATGAAGCAAATAAACAAAACAAAGGAAAAAAACACTATGATTCTCAAAAGAGGTGGCAGGGAAGGTTAGGGAGAAAATATAGCATTTAGGAAGTATAAGGAATCACAGAAGGAGCAGGACAGAGAACTATATCTGTTAAAGCAAAAGGAAGTGGGAAAGGCAGTCAGAACAGCAAAGGCCCAAACTGAAGTAAAGATAGCCAGCTCAGTTAAGAATGGGGATAAAACCTTTTATAGGTACATTAGGGAGAGAAAAAAGACCAAGGGAGACATAGTGAAATTTAATAAAGGGGAGGGGCAGTGGGAGAGGGTGACAGTGAAAAGGCAGAGATACTGAATGAATACTTTTGCTCAGTGTTCACAAAAGAAGAGGAGGGGAGGTACCTAAACCAATCAATGGAAGCACTCTGGATAGGAGGGTTGATACCAGTCATTCACAGAAGAAAGGGTCCCGAAAGAACTCCTAAAATGAAGGTAAACAAAGCAATGAGGTCTGACAGGATTCACCCCAGAATTCTAAAAGAACTAAGGGTAGAACAAGTGACACCACTGACTACCCTTTTTAACAAATCATGGGAGAATGGTGTGGTACCTTTGGACTGGAGGAGGGCAGATGTGATTCCCCTTCTCAAAAGTAGGAGCAAGGCAGAGGCAGGAAACTACAGACCTGTTAGTTTGACCTCAGTGGTAGGGAAAATGATGGTATCACTTCTGAAAGAAAGAATTGTTGAGTACCTGGAGGCCAGCAGGGCTCAAGACCCAAGGCAGCATGGATTCACAGCAGGAAGGTCATGTCAGATGAATCTAATAGATTTCTTTGACTAAGTGACCAAAGTAATAAACCAGGGAGGGGCTGTGGATATCGCCTTCCTAGATTTTAGCAAGGCAGTTGACACAGTCCCACACAAAAGATTAATAAACAAGTTAGCCAGCCTGGGAGTGGGTCCCAGGGTGGTAGCCTGGGTAAAAAATTTTCTGGACAACAGGATGCAGAGGGTAATTGTAAATGGAGTCCACTCTGAAGAAAGGGGGGTTAATAGCGGGGTACCACACGGTTCAGTACTGGACTGGTCCTCTTTAATGTCTTTATAGATGGCATTACAGAGGGACTGGAAGGAAAAGTATGCCACTTTGCAGATGACACAAAGATCTGCAACAGGGTTAATACACGGGGGTGTGTATAAAGGATGAGAAGGGACTTGGAAAGGTTGGAGGAATGGTCAAATGTATGGTAGCTTTGATTCAATGCAAAAAATTGCAAAGTAATGCAACTGGGAAACAAAAACCCAGGGGAAGAGTACACAGTGGGGGGAGGGGTATTAACAACAAAAAAATGGAAAGGAACCTGGGTGTAGTCATATCAAATAACCTAAATGTAGGCAAGCAACGTGAAAAGGCAGTAAGAAGGGCTTGGGGGATACTGGGATGCATAGGGAGAGGCATCACAAGTAAAAGGCAGGAAGTTGTTATCCCTCTTTACAGACAGTTGGTGAGACCCCATATGAAGTACTGCATGCAGTTCTGGAGACCCCATCTTGGCAAGGACATAGACAGGATGGAGGCGGTCCAGAGGAGAGCAACTAGAATGGTGCAGGTTCTGCACCAGAAGCTATACAAAGAGAGACTAAAGGAGCTTAATACGTATACCCTCAAGGAAAGGGGGGAGGGACATGATAGAAACTTTCAAGTACCTCAAGGAAATCAACAGAGTCCAAGTGGGTAGCATCTTTCAGAAAAAGAGATGTGCAAGAATAAAGGGGCATAATTTGAAGATGGAGAGGGGACAGCTCAGGGGCAATGTGAGGAAGTATTTTTTTCACAGAGAGTGTGGTGGATGCATGGAATAGCCTTCCTGAGGAGGTAATCTGGTCAAAAACAGTGGGGGAATTCAAGAATGCATGGGACAGACATAAGGCATTTATACTGGGGGCAGGAAGAAGCAGGCTGTTAGTTAACTAGGATCTGCAGCTTATCCAATAGGTAGGGAAATTGGCAGCCTGGGTGGGCCAAGTGGTCCTTATCTGCCATCAAAGTCTATGTTTCTATGTTTCTCTGTTTCTATCTTGATAGTCCATCTGAAAAATATGTATAGAAAACATTGGAAAACATTTGCCTCTCCTCTGTTAACCTCACAATGTGTTTGTTTATAACATCTTGGTGCTAACAATGACAGACTGTGATGTCACAAACAGTGATTGTGTGGTTAGGGGAGAGTCAGATACATTTTGAAAGACTTGGTGAAATAATTGCTGCAGTTATATTTAGTAGACCAACATAATGGGAAAATAAAAAAAAATAAATGACTAGAAAACACAGTTAAAACACAATTGGTGTAAATGTAATATTTTGAAGCTCATATTATAATAGACATTTGCTTTTTAACTCTATCTTTTCCAAAAAACTCAACTTTCTTTATTTCTGTGCTGCATTGTATCCTTTGTATCTCTCCGCTCCCCATCTCTACTCACAGTAATGTAAGTTCCTCATACTTACCTATTTTTACCTTTATTTCAACATGGCTGGCCAGATGTTAGTTGCCCTCACCAAAGTCAAATACTAAATTTAGTAGTAAAGTTTGTCATGAATTTGTCTTTAAAGACTAATTATAGTAATTTTTAATCATCTTTAGTCATCAACAGAATAATATAGCTTCTAAGAATATAAATTCTAAGATGTATTCAATAAACTTAAGAGTAAATTATTACTAAACAAAGATTAGAAATAGATCTCCAGTGCACTTTAAAGTACAATTTTTTGAATATTCACTGAATCATAACTGAAGACTACAGCTGTCTCTTCCAGTTTCCCCTATAAGAAACCACAAATGCCTCAGTTTGATTATCCTGGATAAATAAATGGTTAAAAAAGTGGGTTCTCTGAGAGGGCACTCCTATATTGATCATGTGCCCCCCCTTTATTTTCTGTAATGTATAGGGTAATACTAGCCTTTTAATATGTTTCTGTTACTTTAAATATCTGCTCATAAGAGTACTACAATTCCCAAAATCCATTGGGAGGACACTTCCCAAGAGGCATGTGATCTCCCAAAATCCTTTGGGACATTTTTCAAGATGTTGAACTTCCTCTGTGTTTTGGATTCTGAGGGCTAGGAGATTACACGGATTAGCTTGGATTCATAAGTTGTAGGTGTGTTGGAAAAAAATATTTTCTAACTGAATCTGTTATGTAGAGTCTCTCATCTTGAATGCTTAAAGTTTTTTACAGTGTGTATTTCCTAACTGCCGAAGTGTTTGAATGTGTGTGTGTGTGTGTATATGAGTGTGCGTGTGTGTGTGTATGGCCTGGGTGTGGGCAGTGCTTTTTGTATTTGGCTTGATTAAAAAGTTTGCATGTGTAAATAGATTACTTTAAATAGTATAAAAGGCTGAGATCCATGTAAAATCTTTTATTGTTTTTTTTTTCTGGGTGTTATTTATTCTCCACGGAGCTCCGGCTACAACCCCCCCTGCACTCCGTCATTCCCCCGGTGCCACCCCCAGACATGAGACCCTCTCCCTTCAGCACCCCATGACTTACCCTTCGCGGCAGGGTGGCGAGGAGCTACTCGACCCACCACAACAGATCCATGCCAGGGAGGCGTCCTCCAGGAGTGGCACCAGGGAATGACGTCATGTAGCTGGACACCCATTTTTTCTATTTTACCTGCCGATGGGCCGTGGCGTGCAATGACGCCAGTGACTGAGTGCGTGCACGCTCCCGTGTGCACACTAGTCAAGCGTCTGCCACGTCCCGCCCTCCCCTTGTCTTGCGGCTACATGCTGTGAATCCCCAGCCTCCGCTTGGGGTCAGACAAGCACCGGCCGACCAAATCCCCCCACCCCAGAGATGGAGAGCAGTCCTCCAGATGCTCAATCATCTCGCCCATCGACCCGGCCACCCGTGCCCGTTCCCAAACACGGGTCGCCGGCGTGTCACGAGGTGTGGCGTCCAGTGCCTCAACCCTCAGCGCCACCGGGCCGGCCTTTATTGCTTTGTTGATTGTGAAAATATCTTTTTTTTGTATACTTCTGGAATTTCTGCCTGTGTTTGTTTGGTATAATTTTCCTGTTTCTGAAAAGCATGCATTAAACTGGTACTCCATGTGGCTGTTTTAAAAAAGGTGCTGCACTCAGTTTGAATTATGGAGTGTACAGTATTCTAAATTCAACTGAAGTACAATTTCTGATTACCTAAAGTACAATAGAAAGAATTCAGTTAGTTGTACTGTTTTGTTTGTCATTTGTGCTTTCTTACTTAAGTGTGTGCCTTCTGCCACATACTGTGTGTTCAACCTGAAATATACATTTTTGGTCGGAGTCTGATTTTATAACTATTAATTGGTTCATAACTTGTGTCCTGTTCATTTTAAAGAGCAACTCTGCACTTCAACATGCACTTTCATAAATAAGATGTTTCAGATGTCATAATTTACTAGACAATACACTTTTTCATTTTCAACGTTCCTTGCCAAGATTAAATACTTTTGCAGCCTGGGGCACACAGTTATGGATGGCCACCACAAAAAAACAGCTTTTGCATGGCAACATTATATTCTCCTCTTATTTTCTTCTCACCAGAGTCATCCTGACTTGAATCCTAGCAGGTCCCCCACATGGTAGTGCAATGTGCTACCCTCTGAACCACCAGTCCATCTGCTGTCTTTTCTAAACTGGTTTCCCCAGAAAGCTTTATTTAATATATGTCTTATTTTACAGGACTTAGTGGACATAAAACTATACCTATCAGATAATTATATGTATTTTTATGTCTGATTTACATGTACTTTAGATCCCCCTTGGTCTTCTGTGTACTCTATTATTTTTGTTTTCAGCCATTCCTTAAGATCAAATTTGAAGATCAGCACCACAACTTGGATTGGCAAGGTAAGAGCTTTACCCTTTGTAAACAAATGTTAAATATTTTTTTTTTCACAAATTTTCACATGGGCTAACCATGTTTAACAGCAATATCTCATTTCTTCCAGAGGATTCCTGTTTCTACCTATTCCCATAGTTAGGTGGATTGGAGCACTTGTCAAGCAATGAGTATTTGGTTTTAGCAAGTTTTGAACTATAGATACATAGAGAAAGATGACAAAAGACCTGTCAGCCCATCGTGTCTACACACCCTACCAAGCTACTCTGCAGTGGCTGTAGTGACCATCCCTCCCCTTCTAACTAACTCCATATGTCTGTCTCATACCTACTTGAAGCTATTCACTTATCTGGCACCTACCACTTCCTCCAGTAACTTGTTCACTGCCCACCACTCTTTATGTGAAAAAGTGCTTGTAGATTTTCATCCCCCCCCACCATGGGTTTGAGTTCTCTTTTATCCCAATAATTGCACTCAAGGAGAGAAGTTCCTTGGTATCCACCCTATTTGTCCTGTGCAAGTACTTGAATGTCTCAATCATGTCACCCCTTTCTTTCCTTTTCTCATGGGTGTCCATGTTCAAGTCCTGTAGCCTCTTCTTGTATGTCTTGCCCCCTACTCCATAGACTATCTTGGTTGCCGTGCACTGTACTCTTTCCATTTTGGCACAGTCTCTCCTCATGTGGATTTCAGTACCTTGTGCAGTATTCAAGCTGTGGTCACACTAGTCACAGTACAAATGGTAGAATCACCTCTGTATCCTTTTTGCCTTGCCCTCTGCTCCAATACATTGTATTGTTTTTAGGCTCCCCTGTATCTTGACCCCTATGCCCTCTTCCTCTATGGTGCTTTCCAGCACCGCTGCACCCATTTCCTATTGCACTCTTGGGTTCCTCTGCCCAGTGTGCATCACTTTAAACTGAACTACTGGTTCCCAAGCCTTCACTCTAACCAATAAGAATTCTGAGGCAGTGTGGTAAGAGAGAATTAGGAGGCTATAAGGCACTATGATCTAGTGGATGGAGCACTGACATGAGAACCAGGAGATCCCAGGCCCAACTGCCTAGCTAGAGCCAAATCCTCACTCTGTAATTTTGAGCAGTTTTCTTACCCTCCCAGTGCTGTGGTCCACTCAACTGTGAAGATGTGTAAAAGAAGGACCCCACTGGAAATGTGAAACTGCATCTCAGTTGGACTATCCATATAGATAGAAAGACAGATAGATATCTATACTGTATAAGCATCCAATGTATGATGGCATGGGAAATGGGAATGTGAAGCTGTGCAGGGTTAATATGTCTTTTTTGAAATAATAAAAAAAGGCAGGAAACCTGCAGTCCTCCCCATCAGTAACTCAACCCCCCAGACCTTAAAAATTTAGGCACTTACTAATGACTGCCTTCTGTTATACCTGTAGCCTGCCCCAAAGTGCCACAGATCACACATATGCTTATTTTTTTAATCTCTTCTTCATTTGCCCCATGCTGACCCCCCCACCACCACCCCACTCCATCTACTCATGGAAGCCATCAATCCTGTCATTCCTCATCACAGTCAGTGAAGATCCATGTAGGGAGGTCAGTGTGTGCCAGTGGTTGTCATTCTGAAGGCAATAGGGCTCTCCAGTTTTCCCTGTTTTTGCATCAGAGCCCTTTTACCAACTGAGCTAAGGCTTACAAGACCCCTTGGGGCCAGCTCTTTTATTTCCTGCTATCCTCTTAATGAAGATCCAAGCTCCCTGGCCCACTGATGTGGGTCTCAACAGCTGCGGAATACACCACCAGCCTTTACCCTAATGGGGCACACTGCAATTGGCAGCATCTCTTGCACATGCTGCTATCCTATTAATGGAGTAGCAAGCTCTGTGGCCCACTGCTGGGGGTCACTGTGGCTGCAGAATGTACACCAGACTCTCTCATGCTGGGATGCATTGCATTTGGCATCATCTCTCGCATATACTGCTATCCTTTTATTGGAGTAGCAAGCTTCATGGCTTACTGCTGGGGTCACTGTGGCTATAGAATGTACACCAGACCACTCCCTGCTGGGATGTGGTACAATCAGTAGCATCGCACAAAGAGTCACCCAAGCACAACCTCCAAAGTTCACTGGAGAATCCAGTGTCTAAAATGATGCACTGCTGATGTGCATATGTTTTTTGGGTTATATGCATGAACCATCATGAAGTAGATTGAAGTTATAAAGCAAGAAGCCGGTTTGGATTAGCCAACCCATCGGTGCAGTGGTAGTGCTACCACTTGCGATGCCAGTAATCTGGAATTGAAAAAGAGCCTGTGTGGTGAAGAGCTGGCTGAAGGACAGGGTGGCTGCCTCTGCCTATGTATGAATGCCCCCTGCAGTAGTGCGGGAGACATCACAGTGGTCACCAAGTTAGGGTGGGGGAATGTATCAGCTTACACATGTACACGCCTGTTGGATGCATGCATGCATGCATTCATGTGTGTGTGTGTGTGTGCTGATGCCACTGACTCCGAGGAGAGGGAGTCAGAATGCTAGAAAAGAACCATCAGGGCAGCAGGATAATACTAGTATCCCACAGGACACTCACCTACTGACCAAGCTGTTCCAACTGATCACAGATTCTGTCTCACCATGGGGCATCTGGAGGGACAAGAAAAGTCCTGGAGATGTGATGTGACACAGTTGGGGGAACTTGATGAAGAGGGCATACACTGGTGACCCGAGGTCAGGAATGGCCTTGGGTTGCTCAGGGGCCAGCGGTGAGAGAAAGGATTGAGCATCCCTAGGACAGATTTCCTTCCTTGAGGAGGGGCGTTAGTATGGTGCAATGCTTAACTGCTATCCAGCAGCGACTGGGTGGCAACACATACAATGCCACTACATAGGGAAGGGGAACCCATGTTCAGGATACTGGGGGCATCTCCATGGAAGCTGCACTTTCTAATCACACCCATTGCATGCCCGTGGGTCCATGGTGAAAACCAGGAGGAAAAACACTCAAGGCAGCAGGATGCAGGCCCTGCAGCCATGAACGGGCGCCATCACAATTCTGTGGCACAGGACAAAGGTAAGCCCCAGAGAAGCCAAGGGATGGGGCTGGGGGGGATCGTTCGGAAGGGAGCAGCTGGGTATACCAGGATATAAACAGATTATAGAAAAAAACATAGACATTATCTGCTCTGGCTGCTTGTCCACCTGTTACGCCACAGTTCCCCTGTTTATGACATCATAATTACCTCCACCCCAACAGATTATTGTGTCGTAAACAGAATTATGATGTCAAGTGTAGACAAGCAGCCAGAGCAGAAATGATTGCTAGATATCGTGATTTCCTGTAAACACCCTTACCATTAGAGAATAATGGTAGGAATTTCAAAAAAAAATATCCAGAACAAATGGTCTGATACTTTTTATTGGACCAACAAGGATGTTACAAAAAGAACAAAGAACTTTAGCTTTCAGACCAACAAGTCCTTCTTCGGAAGCCTAAGCAAAAAATATGAAATATAAGCTTAATTGTGTTGAAATATTACATTTTTTCAAACTTGTTCCAATGGTGTTGGGGGCTCATTAACTGCCTAGTTACTAAGATGAGCCACAAGACAGTTCTTCTGTTGTTTTTTTAAACAGCTTTAATCAAAGCTTTATCTTCCCATTCCAGCATGCTATTTTTTAATTATTTATGTGCATTCTGCACTTCACAGGGGGCTGTGCTGATTGACAAAATGATTTAGGGTTGTGGCAATTCATACCAAGGAGCTGCCTGCCCGAGGAGTTAATGTAGTCAATTTCTGAAGTTTTCTTTTGTGATTACAAGTGTACTGTACTGCTTTAATGCCCCGCTCATACTGTAACTTCTGTTCTGATATTTTTAGTCACTTAAAAAAAATCAAAGATAGGCTAAATTAACTCCTTGGGCAGGTGCTGTACCTCCTTGGTATGAGTTGCATGTCTGGACCATGTCAGTGGCTTTTTAAAGTTCAGTAGGAGAACAGGATGACTTCTTGGGAATATGGAGCCTAGTTTGGGGATCAGTTTATAAAAAATGGAAAACTATCCTAATCGCTCATCTTAGTGACTTGGCAGTTCAAGGATGCTGCTTGGCAAAATCAGTCCTGATTATGAATTAGGACTCTTTAAAGAGTACTGTACCTTTCTTAGTGCTCAAAACAAACAAAAAAAGTGGGACGTTCCCTTACCTGAATGGGAGCTCATGGCTGTAATTTGTTTTTCTAATGATGCCCCGGGTACTCCAGATAATATTGTCACGTAACAGTAATTTACCCATCAATTTTTAAACTTGGTGAGTAAAACAAAATTTGGATGTGTTTTAAATCTGGGAACAATCTGCACCTTTTAAATCACTAATGATGTTATGAAGCACTATTCCATGAGGCATGGAGCATTTCCATGTATTGGGATAAGGACTGGTACATGTTTTAAAAAAAAAACAATTTGGAAGACTACTTCCTAATATTGGGAGAATAAAATAGGCTGATACACCCTTTATCTGGAGCACTGGATGCCCCTTTTGGAAGGGATCGTAATTTGCTCCCGAGAGGTTAGCTGCTGGATCCCATCTACAGCATTTCCTTATCACTGACTCTGCATCAGCTCTCAGACATTTTGTGATGTCTGTATAGGGAGAGCATGGGGCACGCTCAGTTTAGTTCTATGGTGTTTTTTTTTTGTTAACGCTAGTTTCCCTACTTAAAATAGGGTTTTGGTACAAATCAAAGACAGGTTTCAACTAACAAGAGCCACAAAACATCTCAGCATGGTGCGGACTGTTGATAAAGAAGTGGAAGGTATCAATCAGCCAGCTCCTCGATGGAAGAGCTTAAGTGAGCACCCAGCTTTTTCTTTTGTGCACCTTAAAATCACAGCAAAGATGTTCATTAAAGTTCAGGTGAAGTGACCAGTGGGGTGCCACAAGGATCAGTACTAGGCCCAATCCTCTTCAGTGCAATTAGTAGTGACATTACAGAAGGACAGGAAGAAAAGTATGCCTGTTTGCGAATGACACAAAACTCTGTAACAGAGTGGATGCACCGAGAGTGGAAAGAGTGATGGATGATCTAAAAAAGCTGGAAGAATGGTCATGGGTTTGGCAGCTGGACTTCAATGCTAAAAAGTGCAAAATCATGCACGTAGGGCACAGAAATCTGGGGGCAACATATCAACTGAGAGGAGAGGAATTAACAGTCACAAAGCAGGAAAGGGATCTGGAGGTAATCATGTCTGATAACCTGAAGGTAGCTAAACAGTGTGACAAGGCAGTGGAGAAGGCTAGTTGGATGCTGGAATGCATATGCAGGGAATTGCCAGCAGGACGAGGGAGGTAATAACAATACCCCTGTATAGATCACTGGTGAGACCACACCTTGAGTACCGTGTCCGGTTCTGGAGGCCCCATCTCCACAAGGACATAGATAGGGTAGAGGCAGTACAAAGGAGGGCAACCAAAATGGTGCAGGGCCTGCATCAAAAGCCCTACAAGGAAAGGATTAAAGAATTAAATATGTACTCCCTGGAGGAAAAGATGGGGAAAAAGGGGGATATGATAGAAACATTTAAATACCTCACAAGAAAAAACAAGGTTCATGAAGTTAGCATTTTCCAAAGAAAATGATGCTCAAGAACAAGGGGTCACACTTTGAAGATGGAAGGGGGGAGGCTCAGAGGTAATGTGAGGAAGTACACCTTCACGGAGAG
Source organism: Neoceratodus forsteri (assembly GCA_016271365.2). Taxonomy (NCBI): domain Eukaryota; kingdom Metazoa; phylum Chordata; order Ceratodontiformes; family Ceratodontidae; genus Neoceratodus; species Neoceratodus forsteri. The sequence goes on along the minus strand of CM057450.1, from coordinate 1,313,618,413 downwards.
GGTGGTGGATGCATGGAACAGCCTCCCAGCAGAGGTGGTGGGGTCTGGAATGGTTACAGGATTCAAGAATGCATGGGATAGACACAAAGGGTCTTAGAAATATGGAGGGGGGTGAAGAACGGAGACCAAGTAGGGTCTGCAGTATCACTATAGGTTGAGAAAATAGGGCAGACTTGGTGGGCCAGGAGGACCTTATCTGCTGACAACTTCTATGTTTCTATGTAGCCTTCTAGTGCACTCATTTACTCAGCTATGGAAATGTGTAGAAGCAGGATCCCACTGAAAATGAGGTGTTGCAACAATTAGCTGAATTGTTGTGGGTAAATAAGATTTGGACAGACTTCTGGCTTTTTTTCTTTCCTCAGCCACCTGACCATTTGTTCTCCATTCAGCCATATCCATGCCATGAAGTCAGGATTTAGCCTGAGCTCTGCATGCACTAAAGTAAAAATCCATTGCTTTTGCACAGGTTCCATGTCATGATAGTGACCGCAAAACAGCGATCGCTATTTTGGTGAGTGTATATCACCAAAAAGCAAATCGGCAATATACTGTTTAAGGTGACCCGACATCCAGATGTACAAAAGCAACCCCTGAATTAGGATTCTAAACTCCAGGGGGGTGTATGTCAAGGAGGGGTCAAAATCCGGATGTCAGCAAAACTTAAAGTACACAGGTCACAGCTGTGGCAAAATGTAACCCATTCCCAGTCCCAAACCCCGTACCTGTTGTACCACAGCTAGCCACCCACACCACCATGCCACATGCCTAGCTTGGCAGTAGCAGGTACTCCAGTCCCTCTCAACCCCTTCGCTGTTCCTCCCTTCCCCTTCCCCTTGCTATTCCTCCATTCCGTTTGCCTTTCCCCATATTCACCACCCCATGCCCTCTCTATTCGGCAGGGTAGCCCACAATATTAGCACCCAAAATGAGTTGCTATTTTTGTAGTCACTTATTTTGGGTTGCTATTATTACGTGATACCTTTTGCATGTACCCTTTCTTCAGAATTTGAGCACAGTTGTGCTTGTCCAGATGGCGTAGCCCTCCTTTTTTTTTATTTATTAATTTTTTTGCTCCACCCTGCTACCTGGAGTCCCACTCATTCAGGCTTCCAAGCTTTGGCCCCACGACCAATCAACCTCATCTCTTTTTTAACTTCTACAGATCCTTCTTGACTGACTTAGCTGATCCATATTTTTATTCTTTATACTAACCCATTTTCCCTTTTATGTTTACAGGTCCAACAGGACATTGACCCGGTGTAAGAGAACACTGACCATACTTATCAGATAAGTATTGTTTTTTGTTTACCCTTCATTGTTTGTCATAGTTAGTTTGTAAAGAGCTACAGATCCTTTGTGATCTCATTGCTGTTCTTGTTTTACAGGTACTACTGCCTGCTCCATAAGACTCCCTATCCCAGGCTCCACAGGGACCAGGTAAGAGATCTACTATCTGTGCTAGGATGATAACCTATGACAAATTATGCAAATTAATTACAGCAGAGCAGCCAATGAGAGCAAGGTACATCAATCATGATTAATCATGGCCAAATCTTACAAGATAATGATCAAACAGGATTGATCATGATCTGTGAAGCAGGTTCTGATTGGCTGCCAATAATATGCATCAGGTATTGATCAACTATTATTAATCATGCTTGATAAAAAAAACACCATCAGCAAAGAAAGAAAAGTGATGGTTTATGTCTGAATTGGATATTGATTGATTATGGTAGATTATGATTTAGCACCACCAAAAGTACTGATTAAAAATGATCATGACACAGCAAAACAGTTGTGACCAATAATGATCAATCATGATTAATTATTGACAATAAAAAAAACACCATGATGCCAATAAAATAATGATGATTTATGATTACTTCAGGTAATGGTTAATCAGGATTAATACTGTATATTGGAAATCACAAAAATTCAAGAAAAATCATGATCAGATCATGACCAATAATTTGATTATTTCTGATTGACAGCCATTTACCGTTGGTGGACTTTCATTATTAATAATGATATTTTTGGTGATTTTTTCATACTCGAACATGATCTTTAACAATGAAATTTAAGGATTTTTCATAATTAATCATGATAAATTCTCATTCATTTTGGCTGGGTCTTTGATAAGAGGAATCCCTATAATATTTGAACCAATGGGGCAAGTGTATCCTATTGGTAGACAATGACTTTTTTTCAAGTTAATCAGGGAGCCGGATTTTTTCTAAAAGGAATCTAAAATAGATTTAGCACTTGTGTTAGATCTGTGACCTGCAAGAATTAAACAAAGGTCATCAGCATAAACCGAAGTCTTTATTTCTACAGCTTGGCTGGATACTGACAATGGTGTGCATTCAGTTGTTGTATAAGTGGGTCAAGTGCTAAGACGTACAAAATAGGACTCAGAAGCAGGTAGCCAGTCAGTTTCTTGTTCGACCCTTTTTTCTGTAATCTCCCCCTAGTAGTATTAAAACATCTGAAAGTTTTCTTCCAGGAAGGGAGCAGACCTGAGTGAGATGTATTACTGAACATAGTACATGTGTCAATCTATTACTTACGATTTTAGTCATTATTTTAAAATCAGAATTTAGCAAAGTGATAGGACTCCAATTGTTCAAAAGTTCCCTATCACCTTGTTTGTAGAGAAGGAAAAGTAATCCCTTATTCATATCCAGGGGTGTTTGGTCTTGGAGTAACAAAAAATTATAAAGATCTGTTAGTTCACTCATTAGATGGGGATACATTGTCTTATAAAAGGCATAAGGTAAGCCATCAATTGCTGGGGCCTTCCCCAAAGTTAAAGTGGAGAACACAGATTTCATTTCATGTATAGTAATAGGCTTAGTTAACAGTGCAGCTTCAGTGGGTGAAAGTTTTGGGAAGGGACAAGATTGCCACCATTCACTGGGTTGTGCATTGTCAGAGAATATGGTTCCAAACTGAGCTGCAGATGGTTTTCTACAGCTAAAAGGATATCTTTATTTCCCATAATTTTCTGACCATATTGTGTTTTGAGAGAAGAGAGCTTTTTTATTGGTGTTTCTCTTCAAACAGCTTTCAAGTGGGTTAGCTTGAAATTGAGTGCTGATAATACCAAATCTCTGCTCAAATCCAAGAGATTTCATCCTGTCATATTGATACAAAGACATTTTTTGCTTAAGTGCTGTAATTTTGGGGGGAAATCGCATGAACTTTGCTTTTCTAGAGAGAATAAACTATATAATTGGTCCTTTAACAAATTATATTTAATGTTTTTGCTTTTACCTTTAACTTTGCCATCCAATTTTAGAAAAGGAATAAAGTCCATTTTACTTTGTTGCCACCACTCAATCGGGGAATCATAAAGGAAAAACACAGATGTCTTGGCTTGGATAATGTGTGTAAGACCTTATTGGATCTCCACATCTTCCAGAAGACTAATATTAAGTGTCCAGTATGCTCTACCCACCATGTCATCCAGGAAAGAGGAGATTTTGACATGCAAAGGTCCATGGTCAGGTGTGGCTACTGATAAGACCTTAGACGTAGTAACTGGAAGAGTAAGTGAGAGAAACCAATAGTCAATTCTTGTTGCAAATGTTCCCTTAAAATACATATGTTGTGGGCTTGTTAGAGATTGATGGAAAATATCCACCAATTGAGTCTGCTGCAATATTTTATTCAAAAGAGAGGCATCACAGAGCATTTTGACCATGCTTAGGCCTCTATCCCTGTGCAGATGGCTACAATTAAAATCCCCACCAAACAAAATATTTTTGATGGTAAAAAGGCAGGTCTGGATAAGTTTTAAGATGTCTACTCAAGCAAGCTTGGTCTGAGGTGCATAAAGATGTATGACTCTAAAATCCTGTTCCCCCTAAGGATTCATCCAGAAGAAGCACTCGCCATGGGAAGACATCTATGGTCTGCTTAACTATGCACTTTTCAATCCACTGCAATCTTCCTCTCCAATAGACTAAAATGTAACATCCCACACCTATTCTGCACTGGCTTTTTGGAGTTCTTGGGTCATGCTTAACTTGGTATCCTAGAAAAATATCAGGTCGTATATACAATTTGTAAAGAAAGCATAAGTGGCTTTCTACTTTTTATCCAATTTAAGACTGTTGACATTTAAGGAAGCTATTAATAAATCACAGGATCCATGCACAAAGTCAATCAGGAGGCTTTTTCCGTAGACTGGATCTAGTACCCATTCTTTTCTTTTTAGGATCAATTTTACTGTAGGTCTCTGCAGTTGCTCTTCCCCTTCCAAAACCCCTTCAACCCGTGAAGAGTGCCCAGATGTAGCATCAGAATCATTTTCCATTTCTGTGTCACCCCATTGTAACATGGAGAATTTATTGTGTAAAGGAAGCTGTTCTGGGGCCTGCATCGTGTGTGAAACATTTTTCATTTTCCCCTTCAGAACCTTCTAAAACCCAAGGTCCTCTGGGTTGGGAGGCATCTCATTATCCACCGCAGCATTGCCATCAGAAGTTGTGGGGATGGGGGGGGTGTTGCTGACACTGTAGGTGATACAGGGGTAGAGATGTCCACATCTGCTGGAGGAGCAGAAGGTAGCATACAAACTGGTTCTGGAAGAACTGGAAGAACTGGTGGAGCTGGTGGGGCTTGTGAATCTCTAGCTGCTTTATTAATATTGTAGTCCCGCTCCCATAGTCTGCATTCTCCATGTTATGGGTTGCCCAAGGGCATGTCAAAAGCATATGTCCACTCTCATTGCAAAGGTTGCATTTTGGGGTGGCAGTGCAGTGGAACCCAGAATGCCTCATTGCCACACATTGGATACAGTTCATGATTTCACAAGTGTTACTCATGTGCCTATTCAATCCACACTTCTAATAGGATCGGGGTTGACCCTGATAAACAAAAATCTCCTAATTTCAGCCCAGATAAAAGCAGTTTGACAGGTGCTGTACCCGTGTCATCTTGTCTGAATTTAACCCGTATTTTCCAGCCCCCATCCAAAAATCTTCTCCGTCTATGATGGGGTCTGGTTTACCCTGAATGTCACACTTTTTCTCCAACCAATATGTAATATCTGAGACGTTAATCCCTTCATTTTGGAATAAAATAGTAAGCTACTTAAAAGTCTGTTTCTTAAGAGGTATAGCTTGAAGGAGGGTCCATAAAGGTGTAGATTTCTGTGTGGCAAACAGAGTCCAAAATTTAGCTACTAGGATAGCAGCAGGAAAACTGATATCAAAGATGTTTTCACCCGGTGTGTGAAGCAGGGCATAAACTTTAGAGGGAGAGAATCCCAAGGTTTGCTTAATTAATGTGTGCCTCACATAAAACCTATCTGAGGGAAAGTTCATACCCCCTGAATAGCGTAATCATGCTGCATGATGTCATTTAGCCTTTTCTAATGGCTTCTGTAAGAGACTGGCATAAGTGACAGTTGGGAGGGGGAGCTGCCACAGATGGCTGCTGTGCTGTATCAGCTATGGAATCCATAGGGGGATTAGCAATAACAAGTGGCCCAGATGTAGTTTGTGATAAGTCAGTGAGGGCCTCAAAAAATACCTCCTCTGTGTTCTCTAAAGGTGACTAGGAGGGTGTATGTGAATTATTGTGCCTGTCAACTGGCTCATGTTCACTCTCTTGTGCTATTGATCTGGTGGACATATCAGCTGGGAGCTGTGTTGCAGTTCAATCCTCTGACATTGAAGAAGAAATTTGCTTAGGAATCCAGGGAGAGAGATATCTGGGTCAGGTGCCCCTTCTGTAGTAGGTGAGCAGATCCATCCCACTCCTTGTAATGCAATGTCTGGCATCCAGTGATTCATTGCATCTATGGGGACAGTTAGGTCTGAAATCTTCATCTTGGAGTGGGAATCCATGTCTGTCTATGTTGTTTTGAAAAGAAAAACTTTCGATGCTTTGCTTTCCTGGGGTTCTGGCAATGCATCTAAAATCTGTTTCCTTTTCTTCTCCTCATCAGTCTTCATCTTTTCCAACATGTAGTTTCTTTCTATTTCTGACAATTGCTCTCTTAAAGCTCTTTGTTTCTCCAATAAGTTATCATGTAATTGTTTTTCTGCAATAATCAAATCATTGTCGGCATCTGTATCCATCTCTTGTATGCCAACATTCTCTGACGTTAGCTGCAAGTCCTGTGCAGAAATATTAGAATTAGTCATAGAATCCTCCTGTTTGTTGGCTTTGTACTGTTTGTTCATCATCTCCCTCTCCTCTGGGGACTCCATCTCCTAATCAGGAAGTGTAGCACCCCCTACCTAGAGTCCGGGAATTTTTTATTGTCAAAACAGAAACAAATCACAGGCAAATCAGCAAAATCAAATAAAAAACAGGAAGAAAACACTGAATGAACAACACTCAATCAAAATACATCACCAACAAATAATTAACAGTAATAAAGCACACCTATCCCTCCTACTCCCCCATCCATATTTCTGAAAAAAGGAAAAAACCCTCCACCATATGTTCACTTCAGATCTTGGGTGATATTCACAATCTTTCACATACACTTCTTGTAAAGCCTGTTCACACATGGTACACAGAGCATAAAAATACATTCACTGTTGCTGCAAATTAAATTGGCATCTGGCTTGCCATAAATAGAATTTCAAACGGGCAAAAAATACTTGCAACATACCAGGATCATATGCCTTAGATAATTGTTGAAAATCACCTAAAGCAAACGGTTCATAAGTTAATGTACATAGCCATCGCAACTGCCAGATAAGAGCTGCAAAAGTCCAAAATTGCATAACATAACTGCATGAGAACAAAAAATGCTCCATAGTTTCCAGTTGTGCAATACATTCAGTATAAGGACACATTCTCTCATCTAGTGCCTTATGCTTATTGTTCCCTTTGACATTCAGCCTGCCATAAGAGGACAACCATTGGATGTCCCACATGCTATGAGGATGTTGTTTGGAAGGCCTACACTTGGCAAACTCTGGTTGTGAGACCCCGTCTTTTGCCAAAACCATATCATAAAGTTGTTTCCTATTTTTGGTAACCAAATCCTGTTTTGTAATGGTCTATTTCAGCAAAGTGGGTTTAACATAACTGGGAATTATCTGTTTTTTTTGTCAATTTTAAAGGTACAGTTTCCCATTTAGACATATAATCTGCTGTTACATTCCATAACCATTCCTTAGCAGGAGAAGCCATGGTCTGATAAGTTATTTTTAATGATCCATTCTAAAATAACAAGTGAAAAAAGATAATGGGATTTACCATTTCAAATCCCCCTTTAATTCTTTGTAGGTATGTATAAACTCTATTTATAGGGTTGAGTCTGCTACCCCACAACATCTGAAAAAAATGCTCAAAAGTCTTGTTTCATAGACTTGGGGCTCAGAAAATACCATTCCCACATAAATAATGTAGGAATCAAAAACTGTTTAATGATGTATACTCTCTTTAGTTTAAACAATTTCAAGCCTTTCCATCTTTGGACTATTATGTCACATTTTTTAAGACTTTCCTCCCAATTCATTTGAGCAATGTCTCCAGGACCATATGTTATTCCCCAAATTTTAAAAGGTTCTTCAGGAATGTGGATCCCTGCCACCTGTATAACATAGGGATCCTGTGGCTCCAGCATTAGGTCATTGCATTTGTCCATATTCAAGGAGGATCCAGAGACCCTCGCATAAGCATGCATATTATTTAACACATTTTTTGCACTAAATTCATTCTTAACAAAGACACATAAATCATCAGCATAGGCAACTAACTTTAGTTCCTCATTTGCAGTTTGACCTATTATCCCTGTAATAGCAGGGTTTTGTAAAATAATCCCAATGAAGAGATCCAGAGCAAAAACACATAGAGGAGGGGGCTCAGCATGAACCCTTGCCATACTCCAACTTTTACCTTTATGCTATTACCTTCCATGCCCTGAACTAGAAGCATAATTTCAGCACTGCTATATAAGAGTCTTAACCAGGATACAATTTGTAGGGGGACACCATAATGCTCTAATACCTTAAATAAATCCTGATGACTAACCCTGTCGAAAACCTTTCTTTGATCCAACGACAGGAGTTACCCATTTATGACTATATTAGTACAATATTCCATTACATCTCTAATAACAGCTAAGTTTTCTTGAATTTTCCTGCCCAGTACAGTACACGTTTGGACTGGATGAATCAAATCCCTAGCTACTAAACTTAATCTTCTTTATAAGATAGTGGATACAATTTTTTAGTCAGAATTCAGAATGCAGATGGGTTTCCAATTCTGCAATTGTCTTCTATCCCTTGCTTTGTGTAAAAAACCAATTTAACTTTTCAAAAACAAAGGGGGGATGCCTACTTGTGTTATCAGAAAAAAATTGTATAGTTTAGTCAGACAAAATATTATAATATCCTTAAATTCCTTCTAAAACTCATTTGGGATACCATCCCTTCCTGGAGATACACCCATCTTCAGGGAGTCAATAACCTCTGAAATGTTTTCCTTAGTTACTGGGCCCAGAAGTATCTACTTTGCATGTCGGAGTAAAGATGGTAGGTGTATATCATTTAAAAAGGAATCTAAATCCTCAGACTGCACTGAATGTTGTATGCTAACATGTTTCAGCTGATCCTCCAAGGCATCCGTTATCACAGTTGTAGAGGTCATGAGAATTCCATCAGATGTCAGTAAACTAGTCATTTGTGAGATCTGGTGTCTCTCTTTGCAGGCTTCGCATGGGTCTGTGTATGGAGTTTTTGAGTGCCATAGGACATTATAGCCTGCAGAGAAAGTGATCCGTCATATTGAAAGTCCTTCATGCTCTGTTTAATTTTATTAATCTGTGCAGTCAACTCCAAATTTGAGGTATGTGTAGCTGAACAAAGCCTATAGAGTTGAGTTTGTAGTTGTAAATATTTCAAAAACCACTGTTGAACTCTTGTTTTCCCATGTGTCATCATCTAGTCTTTAATGTCTTGTTTGGTATCCTCCCACCATCGGCCCATATTATCATACACTTCTAGAAAAGAAACCCTGGCTATAAGTACCGTCAGTACATTTATTACCACCTCTAGTTCTTCTAGCAGGAGAGTATTCAATCTCCATCTAGAATGTGGTCAAGACTGACTGGCATTTACACTAAGTACTGCTTTGACCATTAAGCGGTCCAAGAATTCCACTGGTATTGTTGTGGCTTGATGTGTAATTAAAGATTTTGAAACAAAAAGATAATCAATTTTGTCATTAAGGTATTCCTTACATATGCATAAGGAATTTTTGGATTCACCACCTTTGAGCAATCACATACTTCTGCTACATCTATGAATTTCCTAAATGCATGGGAATAAGATGAAATGATGACCTGTAAACAAAATGCCCACCCTGCCCACCCTATCCACTCCAAAAGACCAGTAGGAGGGACCCCACACCCACTTATTCCGAGTGACTTGCATGGACTGTAAGTATCTATCCAAGTCTTTTGCATATAAATACCATCCAACTTGCAGTTGCACAGCAGAGAGAATAATGCTGATCTCCTCGGGCCATTCTTCAAACTACATGAGTTTAGGGTGGCAAAACTGAAAGTGTCCATTAGGAGTGATGTTTAGGGTGGAAAGTCATTTCTGTTTTTTCTTTCTTTTTTTCCTGCCCTGTGGCAGGTCTACTTGAAGTAATTCTTCCAAATCAAGAGCTCCAGAAGTGGAGGAGTTGTCCAAAACCAAATCCTCAGGATCTGATTCTTCCCTTGACTGGCTCACCAGTGTGTCATATTGATTGTCAGTGGCAACAGCCCCAACCAGGCTCATTTGTTTAATGGTCCTGGAGCTTCTTTGTCTAGTAGCCATCATTTTCCAAGTGAAGGGGGGGATAGGGTTGTTAATATCACTAGGGTCTTTTGGAATGAGAGAAGCTTCACTGGACAGAGGTTCTGTTCTCACACACGGTGTTTCCTCCATTTGCACTGGAAGATCTACTGCTTCAGGGGCTGGAACCTGCACATCTGCTGTGGAAGGACTAACTTCAGTAGTCTGAGGCTTTGTAGGGTGGTTTAAATCATCTCACTCTGCAGAGTTATTCCCATGTTGTTGTGCCGATTTGATACGTTCATCTGGATTAATATTATGTGCTGACCATGGGCAGTCCTGAAAAATATGTACATGTTCTTCACACAAATTGCACTTCGTGTGATTTGCACATTGTAAACTGATGTGGTCAAATTCCCCACAAATCCCACAGCGACGTCTATCACACATATTTGATAAGTGGGTTCTAGCTCCACATTTGTAGTGGGCTTTGTGTTGCCCCAAGTAGAAACACACACACCCGGATCCCTGCCAAGACAAAAAATTGTTTGGAATGTGCAAGACCCCCTCAGGAGTCTGTCTCAGCTGGACTTTAAATCTCCACACCCCCAGTCCATAGATGTTTGGTGTAAATGATTGCCTCTGGTGGTCCTATTACCTCACACTTTTGCTGTAGCCAATACACAATGTCTGCTACATGTACACTTTTGTTGTGAAACATATAGCATAATACATGGGGTGGTGTGTTTAATGAGATTTTACACACCCCAAGGTGTTGGATGCTACATAAACCCTGAGAGTGAAGCCTGAGGGGTTTATTTAAGCATCTAACACCAAGGAGGTGTGAAAAATCTCAAGTTAAACACACCACTCCATGTGTTAGTTTATGTAATTGCAGGGGAGCATTTTCTTGCCACAGCATTTGTATAAAATAAACAGCTGGAGTCTGGTCTGGATGAAGCACTGTCAGCATTCTGCAGTTCTTCGGCTGCTGAAACCTTTTCTTATCTTTTTTTTTTCAAAGATGTACTGAGGACTAAAACTATACTGCTGAGAGGCAAGTTTTTTTTTTTTTATATTCACTTACTGCCAACTGATGGTGGTGGAGTCGACAGTGAGCTAGTGTCTGGCACTGTGTGAGTGGAGAGCAGAGGCAGGCAAATGCTTGGAGCAAGGGAAACCAGCATGTGCTTGCAGTTATAACCTGCAGTTTATAACAGCGAATTATAACCAGGTTTCTCTATGGGAGAAAATGCTTCCCAATTATTATAAAACCATTATAGTTTTGATAAGAGGCTTTGTTAATGGGAAGCTATGAATGGGGACCAGACTGGGGAAAATTTGACTTGATTATATACCACCCAAAAAACATTCCAAACTGTGCAGCTGACAAAAGCATACATAAAAATTGTCTTACCCTGATACATGGATGAGCGTGTAACATAGAAACATAGAAACATAGACTTTGACGGCAGATAAGGACCGCTTGACCCATCTAGTCTGCCCATTTCCCTACCTACAGGATAGGCCGCAGATCCTAGTTAACCAACAGCCTATTTCTTCCTACCCCCCACAAGAATTGCCTTATGTCTGTCCAATGCGTTCTTGAATTCTCCCACAGTTTTAGACCCCACAAACTCCTCAGGAAGGCTGTTCCATGCATCCACTACCCTCTTTGTGAATTAATACTTCCTCACATTGCCCCTGAACCGCCCCCCTTCTATCTTTAAATTGTGTCCCCTTGTTCTTGCATGTCTCTTTTTCTGAAAGATGCTACCCTCTTGGACTTTGTTGATTCCACTGAGGTACTTAAAAGTTTCTATCATGTCCCCCCTCTCCCTTCTTTCCTCAAGGGTATATATATTAAGCTACTTTAGTCTCTCCTCATATGGCTTCTCTTGCAGACCCTGCACCATTTTAGTTGCCCTCCTCTGGACTGCCTCTATCCTGTCTATGTCCTTATGGAGATGGGGTCTCCAGAACTGGATGCAGTACTCCAGATGGGGTCTCACCAACTGTCTGTACAGAGGGATAACAACTTCCTGTTTTCTGCTGCTGATGCCTCTCCCTACGCATCCCAGTATACCCCCAGCCCTCCCTACTGCCTTCTCACATTGCTTGCTAACCTTAAGGTCATCTGATATGATTACCCCCAGGGCCCTTTCCTTTTTTGTTGTTACTTACCTCCCCCATTGTGTATTCTTCCCCTGGGTTCTTGTTTCCCAGGTGCATTATTTTGCACTTCTTTGCATTGAATCCTAGCTGCCATACTTCTGACCATTCCTCCAACCTTGCCAAGTCCCTTCTCATCCTTTCCACACCTCCTTGTGTATCAACCCTGTTGCAGATCTTTGTGTACATTTCAGAAGCCATAAATCTCATACTTTTTTTAACAAAGTTCTCCCCACATAAAGTCTATCAGGTTGTGGGTCTAACCTACCTTTATACCACAGACACACTGTGTTTCTTCTGGGAAGGGGCTCAGCTCTGTTGAAAAGTTCAGAAAACCTTGGATGATGGGGGTGGGTAGGCCCGGAACCTGAGAGCCCCGTAGCCTCACTCACTGCCTCCAAACCAGATGTCTCAGATGCTGTTGTACTGGGGATCAGTTTAGCACTTATACTGCTTGCCTGAAATGCTGTACTGATGTCTAGTACATCTGAAACTGCATCTGTCCTCTGGCAAGAAGAAAAGGAGGTTCCCTTAGTTAACCCCAGAGGTTCAGTTATGCTTTTGGAGCCCATCATTCATCCCCTGTACCCCCACCTGTAGAACTCCAACAGGGGGAACCGCATCAGGAGATCCGTTAGTGGTTTCCGACCCTACTAAGGGAATATTCTCCCTTGCATTGTCCCCTGCTGAAGCAACACCTTCCTTTATGTGTAAAGCCTCCCCCTGTACTAGTGTACAATTGTCATTTGCTTTCTGTCCTGATGTAATCACAACCTTGTGTAAAGTTTGTACCTGTGAGGACTCCAATATTTCCTTGTGCTCACTCGCATTGTTGCCCATAGCAACTGAATCCTGCATTTGTCCATCTCCTGGTGCCTTGCATGCTGTGGCTGGGCTCTGTATCACACTTCAGTCCAGATTTGTTTCCATCTGCCAATTGCCTCCATCCAGCTTCCCTCAAAGCTTTTCCTGGTGACCACTCTTCATTCTTCTGACTCGGGGATGGTAAGTTAAAAGTTGCTTGCATCTGAGCTGCATTAGTTAGTGGCTGCTGTCTTCGTACCTCACATTGCACTTCATCTAGCACTGCATTATCTGCTGATGGCCTGTCACTTGTAACTGCATGGCACTGTTGCACATGAGAGGGCCCGGCCACCTCTTCTGTATCTAAATTCATCATTTTACGAGACTCTTTCAGCGAAACATTATGTAATCTTTTGAGGAGCCCAGCTTTTTTCTGGTGGTATTTTTCTTCATCCTCGGCCAGCATTGATTATAGCATATATCTGCATTCAGCAATCTCCTTTTCCAGTTGTGCATCAGCTTTCTCTATATCAACAGCAGTGGTCAATCCTATGAAATCTACCCCACTCTCTTCCAGCATCTCCGAGATAGGACAATTCTCATCCAATTCAGAGTGCTCATCCATGGATTCAATAGATTGTAATTCTATTGTTTCATCCTGCTTGCAGTCACCAGCTGAGTCAGAGAACACAACCTCAGCCTGATGCAGCTCTTCAGCATCTGCAGCCTCTGATTCCTCTGTACAGGAAGTGAGCCAACAGCACCCCCTTCCAAAGAGTAGGGGAGTTTTCATTCAAGTATATGAAATTGTAAATAATCACAAACATATTATTATCCTAGCATACAAGGAGAAGAAAAATATCTAGAAGGCAGATAAAAAATAAAACATAAGACATAATACATAGTACAACAACAAAAATCAACATTCAGAACCAATTGGCTAAACTAGGAATGCAAATCACAAAAAGCAAACAAAAGGTACACTACATAAGAATAATAATACTATAATCCATTTAGCAGTTTGTCATACAAGTCTATTCATAATAAGGGAGAAACCCTGAAGATCTATTCCCTACACTTGAGAGCAGAAAAAGTGGGGAGACCTACAGAAAATGTTATCCAGCAAATTAAACCAAGAAAGTGTGTCCCACCAGTCTGAACAAAGGGTCGGTGTATGTAAACTTTGTTCCTGTTGTCTAATAAGTTGTACAATCTCCAAAATGGAGTGCAGCATATGGTCTGGGTGCCATTCAATTTGTTATAATGTTAACCGGCATCAGGCCTGCCAGATCCAATACATAAAACAAACTGTAATTATTCTAAAGGTGCTAACCTTATAGGGAAATTATGACCAGGAAAAAAAAAAAACTAAAATTAAAACATCAGGTGAGCTCATATAGGAAGGGAATTGTTCCCATCTATTTCTTTGGAGCATTCTAAATTCGACAATAAAATGGACACTCAAATATTTCATGGCAAGTCTGTCTTGGACAATATCATTCTGTTTTATCTTTGTGTTTCAGGTTATTCTTGACATTCAGCTTGCCATGGGCACATAACCATACAACGTCCCACATCTGTGTTGTGGTCCTTTGGTCAGCAAACATACCAGTGATGTATTGCATTTCTTGAGGTGGTCTAACCGAAAAATGCAAGGGGACCAGATAATAGCTAGACTGAATCATGGAATAAAACTGTTTCCTATCTTGAGTTAAAAGTGGATTTTTTGTCACCTGCCATTGTTTTAATCTGCCAAAACTTTCATTCAGGTAGCATGATAAATCTGCTACTCGGATTTGTCTAGAGGTGGCAGACATTGGCCCCCAAGACTGTATGATTTGGGAAAGATAGTCTGCAACCCATGGGGTCCATAATGATAGACATCCAAAGATGACAGGTCTAATATTACAGTAGATGAATATGCTGTAGAAGAAAACCACAAGGTTTCCATGTGTAATCCTCCCAAGGCGATATCCAGAAATAGAATTCCCCTTTTAATGCGGTTCAAATGGCTACCGCATATACACTAAAAAAAAAACAGCTCAAAAGTCTAGCCTTGGTAATGGCTCAGTTCTCTGGAAAAGTTCAGAAAACTGAGGTCTGTAGGGAAATGGATGAGAATCCGGGGGGTGGGGTGTCCCACTAGGGGTAGTCACTCTTGATAGGCCATCTAACGCCATCTTGGCATTCCCATCTGAGGCCTTATGCTGTGGCACTTCTTTCTCAGAGCTTGCATCCACTGAAAAATCCATATTCTCTTGTGCCCTAGACTCTGTTGCCTCCCCCCTCCTCTGACAATGGAAGTGGACTGTGACTCTCTCCTGTTATTTGGTGCTTCTTCAGATGTCCCCACTTTAGCTCTCCCTGTATCTCCAACAGGAGTGGTGGTCTGTTGAATCATAGAATCAGTGTCCTGTGCAGGGGAGTTACCAGGCTGCTCGGAACCCTGTACCTGCCCCAAATTTCCACCATCATCTGGGGATTCCCCCTCTGGTAGTTCGGTATTAATATGATTGTTTTAGACAGCTCTGTGCTCAATGTAAAAAAAATATTGTCAGGTAATTGAGCATTATTTGGTGTTTGCTGTGCATCAGTCCCCATTGTCTGTTGCTGCTCCTGTGAATCAGTTGCTATATGTAATGAAGACTGCAACTTGCTCCAGGAGGGATCTGGCTCCCACTGTCTGGAGGCATCCTGTTTCCAACCTGCTTCACTAAGCGCTTTGGTTAGTGTCCATTCCTCTTGTTCCTGTCTTGATGACCCCACACAGAAAGCAACTGTTACTTGTCCTGAAGTGGAGAGCAGTTCCTTCTGGCTTTTGGTATTCTCTTGCCACTGTAGAGGCACATTCAGGGATGTAGCAGTCTCAGTCCTAGAACCCAGCAACCTGGTTTCACAGTCCAACACAACTGTCTTCCTGGAATCCCTTGGGGAACCGCTATGCGTTCGTTTCTTCAGACCTGCTTTTTTGCTTGCATAAGCTTCTGCATCCTTGGCAAGTATGGTGAGTAAAATCCTTTGCCTCGCTTCTATCTCCTCATTGAGTTTGGCTCTCACCCTGTGACCTCTGAATCCACATCTGTATCTGAGCCCTGCAATTCCAATTCTGCATTTGGCCATGGAATGGGTGGTAGACCCTCCATCTCAATATCTGATTCTTCCTCCATATCGTAAAAACAAAATCTAAATCATTGTCCTCCTTGTTGAGTAGTGCTGGGTCAGAAGACTATATCCAGCCTGCTGCTCCTTTCAAACTACACCCTTCTCTGAGTCCTTCATCAGGAAGTGGGCCAACAGTGTCCCCTCCTGACAGAGTAGAGGAATATTTTATTCAAAATCAAAAACATAACTTAATTATATAATCACATCATTAATCAGTAAGAAAGACTAAGAAAATATAACATAAAAAACAAAGTAAATAATACAGGTACTAGAAAACTAAACATACCAACCCTTCACTTCAAAAACATCACCCCAACCAATCAACCTCTTTCCATAGTGCTGTACACAATGTGTCCCCCACATGTACTTTTTTTATATCGGTATACCCCATCTAATTCAGCTTGTAACTTAAAAAGCATATCATTCAAAGATATACCTTCCCCTTTCATAACCTTTTGACAATGTGCCTGCCAAATAACCCACTTAATACAAGCCAATATAGCATAACACTGTGCTTTTCTGCCACTGTTTCCATTGTACTGTAAGCTGTCCATAAACCAATATGTTATAAGACATACTGGAGAAACATGTGGTACTCCAAAAGGCATCCAAGAGACCCTAAAAGAGTTTAATAAATGGGCATTCAAAAAAACGATGTTGCATAGTTTCCGCCATATTTACACAGCCTTCTTCCAGACAATACCGATCCCCTAAAGCTTTATGTTTGTGATTTCCCCTCATATTTACAGTAGTTTCTCATGTCCACAAATCCAAACTGTATGTTTAATCTTTGGTGGGATCATCACTTCCAACATGCAGTCCAACAATAGATTTCATTTAACTGTGGCATCTACCTTAAACACTGGTTCTTCATAATAACACTCCAACAAAATGGTTTTATAAAACTGCTTTCTGGGAACTCCTAAAAAAATACTGTAAATCATTATTCCAGTCGTATGTATTTTAGGCACATTTGCACCTACCCTGGCAAAGTTTTCTCTAAAACACTCAATTTTCCCTTCCCCCATGCTGTAAAGAAATCTTCCTTCCAAATCTGCATGACCTTTACCTCTACCCCTTTCCCCCCTAACATTAATTGCCTAATTTTAGTATAAAATAAGTTCCCAAAGAAAAATACCAATGGTGAATCATATTAAGGCTCCCTTCCTTCCAAGGCTTATATGTATAATTATGCTTCACTGGGTTCAGACAGCTTCCCCATAATAGGTAAAAAAACAACCCCAAGATCTTTGCATGGATCCCAAAAGGTATAGAAAAAATCTGATAGATATAAAAAATAGGGAGGCTATGTAAGCTTTCAGCAAAAACGCTCTTTTCTTTCTGGTCATCTTCCTGGACTTCCTTTTAGTTACTTTGACTAAAGCCTCTTCATACTTTAGTTCCAAATTTAACTGTGCGGCATCTCTAGTCCCAAAATGAATACCTAAATGTTTCACATCTCCTTTCCTAACTGGAATAAGAGAATCTTGTGGTATGGGGGCATTACCCGGTGCCAGACCCAAACTTTTCCTCATATTTATTTTAATTCCTGTAATGGGTGTGTTTTCATTTATAACTTCTATTGCCTGCTTTACGGATTCTAGGTCAGCCACAATTAAAACACAATCGTCTGCATATGCTATAATTTTGTTACACTGACCCCCTGCCCTAAATTCCACTGACCTAATCCTATCGAACATTTGAAAATTGCCAACAGAAAAGGGTCTTACGGTCTACCAAGTCTGCTCAAATGTGTAGCTAGCAGCAGTTATTCTACAGCTGCCCCTCCCTCTCTTGCCCCACACCCTCGACTCCCACCTCTTGCCCTGTCCCATTCCCTTTTTAAGCTGCCCATTGTTCTGCTGAATACCACCTCTGCCGGTAGCACACTCCACCTGGCCACCACCCTTTCTGTAAAAAAGTGTCTTTGCATCTCCCTCCTGAACCTATCCCCTCCAATCTCATATCATAGCCTCGGGTGTCCCTCCCCTCCCTAAATTTGAAAAGACCCTCTGTACAACACTTGTTTATTCCTTTCATGTACTTGAAGGTCTCAATCATATTGCCCCTCTCCCTCCTTTCCTCAAGTGAGTACATGTTCAATTCCCTCAGCCTACCCTCGTAAGTTAAATCCCCCAGACCACTGATCATCTTCGTCGCCCTGCGCTGCACCTCCTCCAATAACTTAATGTCCTTCTTCAGGTATGGGCACCAGTACTGCACGCAGTACTCCGGATGTGGCCTAACCAGTGATCTATACAATGGCAGAATCACCTCCCCCCTCCTTGAGGATATCCCCCTAGCAATACAACCCAGCATCCTGTTGGCCATTGCAGCCGCCTTTCTACATTGTGCTGAGTTATTCATTGCACCTGTAACTAGCACTCCCAGATCCTTCTCCTCTTCAGTTACAGCTAGCTCCACCCCCCAGTTGGTAGCTTCTCCAAGGGTTTTTAGCCCCAAAATGTAGCACTTTGCACTTTTTGGCACTGAACCTCAGCTGCCAGATTTCCAACCAGTTCTCCAGCTTTGACAGATCTTCCTACAACTCTTGCCAACCCCCTAGGTCATCCACCACTGCTCCCATCGTGATGTTATCAGCAAACAGACTGATTTTGCTCCTGATGCCCACCGAAATGTCTGCAATGAATACCCCAAACAGTACTGGTCCCAACACCAAACCCTGTGGGACTCCACTAGTCACCACCCTTGGGGATGATAACTCCCCATCCGCCACCAGCCTCTGCTGCCTTCCTTGTAGCCAGCTCACTACCCAGCCCACCATCTTTGCACCCGCTCCTGTATCTTGTAGCTTACCTCCCAGTCTCCCATGTGGCACTGAGTTGAATGCCTTATTGAAGTCCAGGTACAGAACATCCACTACATGGCCCTTGTCCAGTTGCCTAGTTACCCAGTCATAGTACTCCACCAAACTGGTCTAACAGGATCTGCAGTGACAAAGCCATGCTGTCTACTGTCCTGCATCCTATTGGCCTCCAGAAGGGACGCCAGCATCTCCTTCAAGATTGTCTCCATCAGCCTACCTACTATGGATGTGAGGCTCACTGGTCTATAATTCCCTGATTCATCCTTGGGGCCACCCTTATAGAGAGGTATCATGTGAACCATCCTCCAATCCTGAGGAACACACCCTGAGTCCAGTGAGGCATTGAATAGAACTGCAAACAGCCCCACCAGGACCTCTGCCAGCTCCTTCAGTACCCTGAGATGAACACCATCTGGCCCTGGTGCATTGTCCACCTTAGTGCCCTCAAGCCATCCAGCACCTCGATCATTGTGATTTCCCCATCCGTCAGCCTCCTCTTCCCCCATTCCTACCCTTAACCTCCCCTGGGTATCCCCCTTCTCTTTAGTGAATACAGAGCAGAAGTAGTCATTTAATGCTTCTGCCTTTTCACCCCCCACTTCCACCCAAACCCTCTCATAATCCTTATTAAATTGTCCCTACAACTCCTTTTTCCCTGATGTATCAGAAAATTCCTTCTCCCCTCCTTGATGCCCTGTGCCAGCCTGAGCTCCATTTATTTTTTATTTATTTCTAGGAAGTACCTTTGAGCCAAAGGCTCTTTTACAGAGGTTCCACGTCATAGTAATACATGGGCGTAACATAATTTACAATGGTTACAAGTACATAAGCAGATACAAGGAGGTTCCATGCCTAGAAAGACATGAGTACATCAGGTTACAGAGGTTACATAATTACAATAACAGGGATTACGTAAGTAAAAATATACAGACACATAATTTAAAGCAGGCTAGGTTGACAGGTTGTTAAGTGAACAACTTGAGAATCTACTGGATATGGAGCAAATCAGGTAGGGAACAGAGGATGATATAGTCTGTAAAATAATTAACTAATACTAAATGCAAGGAGGTGAGAACTTGCTGGGCAGTAGTTCTTTAGTCTTAAGTGCTAAAGGGTGTAGTCATAAAGAAGGACTAGACTCACTGGATGGGAAGCCCTGAGGCTGGGACCTGGAGCCTAGTAGGGGAGTGTTAGTTAGCAAGAAGAGAGGAGAAGGCAAGGGTGCAGGTTAGAATGAGGGTAGCAGGAAGAGGAGGGAAGAGTGTGGAGGAGTTCAGGTCTCACAGTCACAGTTCCTGTTTGTGGTGAGGACCACTCGGAGTTTATCTTTAAAGGGGCCTATTTTGTCCTTTTTTGTGATGCCTAGGTCAAGGGCATTAAGCCAAAGTGGTGCCTGGTATTCGTAGGACCATTGGCCTTGTGTGGTTCTACGGAAAGGGATGCAGAGGGCTGAGTTGTTTGTACCCCTAGTGCATTTGATGGAATTAGGCCAACCAAGGAGACTTTGCAGGCTTAGGGTGGTAAGTCCTAGCATAGATATCTTGGCGAGCATGCATACTTGATACTGGAGGTGACTGTCAAGGTTGAGCCATTTTGTTTGAGTGTACAACTCGCAGGTGTGAATGAGATGGGGTACACCTAGGACTAAACGACATGCTTTGTTTAATGGTGTTTTGATACGTTTCAAAGCAATTTGGGAGGCAGCCCCATGTACTGCTAGACCATAGTCTATCACTGAGAGGACAGCTATTTACAGCTGTTCTGAGTGCCTCAGAAGTCAGGCTTTTTCGGTGTCTGTACAGTAATCCTAGTTTTGCATTTGACGACTTTGCAACTGTGTCTATGTGTTGGTTAAATGAGAGGGTGCAGTCCAGTGTCAATCCTATGTATTTAAACGTCTGAACCATCTCCATGGAAGTGTTCTGATTGTTATGAATGCAAAGCTGTGAGTGCGGTGTTTGTTATGTGATGATGCGAATAACATAGACTTAGTTTTTTATAATTGAGGAGCAGTTTTGATTGAAGGAACTAGTGCTCAGCCACAGTGAAATTAGCCTGCATTTGCTTTTCCAGTATGTAGGGGTCATAATGACATGAATATGGGACTGCATTGTCTGCACACAGTAGTAGCTGGTCATTTACCAATTGAGGGAAGTTGTTTAAGAACAGGCTGAACAGTAGAGGGCCAAGGATAGAGCCTTGAGGAATGTCTGTGTTATCACTATGGTTGTCGGAGAAGGTGTCCAGGATTTTCACTTTTTGGACCCTCCCAGAGAGGTAGCTTCTGAACCATGCTACTGTTGCAGGGGAGATGCCGGTACTGGAGAGCTGATCCAGGAGCAGATTGTGATTGACCATGTTGAAGGCCTTGGTGAGATCAATATATGTTGCCCCCACCAAGATCCCTCTGTCTAGTGCATTATGGATAAAGCTGGTAAACTCCACTAGAGCGGTTGTTGTACTGTGGTGTTTTCGAAATCCATGTTGTTGCTGACATTGTAAATGATACTCGTCTAGATATTGCATCAGTTGGTAGCTTACGATTCACTCCAGGGCCTTGGAGAGTGGAGGAAGAATAGATATTGGGTGGCAATTTGTAGAGTTGGTCCTGTCACCACTTTTGTAAACAGGGGTAACCACTGCTACCTTCCAGATCTGTGGGAGTTTGCCTGATACCAAGGAAAGATTTAAAACTTTGGTGAGGGGTTTGAGAGTTATGTCCAGGTTGAGCCTAACTAGTTTTAGGTCAAGTTGATCAGAGCTAGTTCTGGAATTGCCTAGCACTTTTAGGATGTACTTTTTTGCTTCCATAAAGGTGATAGTTCTGAAGTAGAAAGGCAGATGGGAGTTTGATTGGGTCCCTGGGTTTCGTTCAGTGCAAGTATCTGATTGGTGTTGAAGGAAGCTAGGGGGCAACATTTCACTGAGGTCAGCAAAAGCTTTGTTGAAGACATTTGCTATGCGACTGAGATCCTGCGTAGGTTGGCCCTCAATATTCAGGAAGGCGGGGGGAGTTTTATAAGGTTTACGGTTAGGGACTTGATGTTCTCCCAGAACTCTACTGTCACCCATGGTTTGTCAACTCATTTTAAAGTGAGTGTTTTGGTCTTGCGAATGGCCCAGGTACATTTATTCCATGCAGCTCTATAGTTCTGGTAGTCTGTCTGGGTGCTATAGTTTCTTGCTTTGTACCACGAGTCGTCTCTATTTTTCGTGAGGGCTAGTAGTTGTGCTGTGATTCAGGGGCTGTCATAGTCACGGATCCTTCTTTTGGTGTAGGGGGTGTAGACATTGCACTCTTCATTGAATTTGCTTATAAAGCATTCAAGGGCAGTGTTGACATCTGTTTTGTGGTCAATAGATCTCCAATCTTGGAGGCTGAGGTCTGCTCTTAGAGCTCCCAACTTGCCTTTCTTCAGAAGTCTAGTAGTAATAGTCCTGGCTGGTGCCTTCGGGGCCTTATTTGACCATTTACAGATTGCCGGGGAGTGGTCACTGAGGGAGTCAGAAGAACTATGATGGAGGATATTCTTTCTGGCTGATTTGTGACCACCCAGTCGATTACTGAATCCGTGCCTGTTCTGCTGTTATACCGAGTGGGGGGGGTCTACCAATTGCACAAGGTTGAGAGTGGCTAATGAGTCCTTGTAGTGTACAGCTTCAGTGGAGGACCAGTTGATATTAAAGTCTCCAACCATTATCAGTTCTGTGTTTGGTCCCTCTTCAGAGAGGTAGTTGATGACAGAATTGAAACCATTCGCTTGTTCCATGGGAGGGATATAGGCCAAGACTATTGTTAGGGTTTTCCTGTTCTTGCCAAGTATTACTTTTATGGCCATCAGTTGAGCTCCACATTTGATGTCATATGGGTTAAGCATTTGGCACTGAATGTGGTCTTTAACATATATAATACAACCACCTCCTCTTTTACTGAATGCAGCATACCCAGTGAGTTGTATAGCAGAGTCTGGCACCCTAGGTGATAGCCAGGTCTCTACTATCGCAAGAATGTCGGGCTGGTGCTGCTGGACCCAGACTTGGAGAGTCTCCATTTTTGCTAGCAGGCTGCAGATATTTATTGATGCTATTGTTAGTCCATTCTGTTTCTTATGAACTGTTGCAGTGTATGTCATCGGGCCTGGGTTGGGATGAATATTACCTGAGATCAGTAGGAGCAGCCATGTGATCCTTATAGCTTGCCATTTTAGATATGTTAGGGCCTGCGATTGTGTAATGCAACATGATTTTTTTGGCATGGTACATGGATAGGTTAGAGGTACATCACTATCAGGTGGAAGGAGGGGATAGCCAGCCTGTCCACTGCTCATATAGACCCATGTAGTAGGGGGTATGATGTGCCGTGTTACTGACAGCTGCGCATTTGTGTTTTTTGTGTTATCCAGGTGGTGATATTGTGGCACTACAGTCTAGAGGTGCCACCTTGGCTGCCCATACTGCCCTCGTCACTTCCTTTGCTTCCTTCAAGTACTCTTCCCTGTTCTCCTCCCTCCCTGTTTTTCTGTACCTCCTAAAGGCGGCTCTTTTCTTCCTTACCTTTTCCATGACTTCTTTGCTCACCCAGCTCAGTTTCTTTGCCCTGGCCTTCTTAGTTTGGGCCTTGCCACAGGTTTTAGTTGTTTTCACTACCATCAGCTTTATGATCTCCCACCTCTGGTTAGTGTCTACACTTGGTTGAAGTTTGGCCAGACACACTTTTACTACTTCCCCCATCCTCACGAAGTCAGCCTTCCTGAAGTCCAATACCCTTGTGTTGGATACTACTCCTTCTTTTCCCAAAGTCAAAGTAAACCATACTGAGTGGTGGTCGCTCCCTGCCAGAGCTTCTTACACCCTCAGTTCCCTCACAAATTCCCCATTTGCTAGCATTAGGTCAAGGGTGTTCCCTACCCTGGTTGGCTCACTGACCATCTGTATCAGGAAATTGCTCTGAAAGGTGTCCAGCAATACCTGCTCCCTTCTACTGTTTTATTTTATTTTATTTTTTTTTATTTTATTTATTTATTTAGTTTTTGTTGACCAGGTAAGTGCACTAGACAAATTCTGCCTATTTTCAGACATGACCCGGGGGAGGGGGATACAGATGAATGCCAACTGACCTTGAACCAGACTAAGCTGCTGGTGGTATTTTTAGTGGATGGGGGGAAATTTGGCCAGGGCACTGGGGATATTCCATTACTCATTTTGAGACGTGCCATGGGATCTTTAACATCCACCTGAACTACCATCAGAACAGGCAGCTGGGACCTCGGTTTAACGTCTCATCTGAAAGAAGGCACGTCAGGAGTGCAGCACCCTCCTCATGCTGCACTACAGTGTCAGTATTGAGATTTAACCCAAGTGCCTGGTGGGGGGACAAAACACACAGCCTTCTGATCTCCCAGCCTCAGAGGTGAGTGTGCTACCTGCTGAGCTACTAACACATGTTTGTGGCTGGGGTACTCTAATCCAATCCTGGCAGGTTGAAGTCCCCCATGATCACCATACTCCCCTTTCTGCAGGTCCTCCCACTTTGACCGATTAGTTCTCTGTCTAATTCTTCTGACTGGGAGGGCAATCTGTACCCCATAAAGTCCTATTCCTCGATTCCTGGATTTGCATCCATAATGACTCCATACTGCCCTCTTCCTGTACACACTTCAGTCCTTCCCTCACATATAGTGCCACCCTTCCCCTTTCCCTTTACTCTATCCCTGCAGAATATCCTGTACCCCGGTATCACCAGGTCCCAGTCATGATATTGGGTGGCTCATGTCTCAGTAATGGCCACCATGTCCACCTCCTCCTCTGCCATGAGAGTCTGAAGCTCCACAGTTTTATTTCCCAGGCATCTAGCATTTAAGGTGATTACCTTCCACTCTTTTCCCTTCTCCCACCTCCTCCTCTTCTTCCTTCCCACTATAACCTCCTCCTTAGTACTTGCCTCTAATCCCTTGTCTCTGTTATGGGGGTAAGCTTGTCTGTCTTTCCATCCTGTGGCCTCCTCTTGTCTCCTTCCCACTTGCCACCCCCCACTCCTAGTTTAAATACCCAGCCTCTTCAAGTAATCCCTTATTCCCATTTTCAAAACTCTCTTACCCTATCCTTAAGTGCAGTCTATCCTTGAGTAAAGATTACTGTCTCATGAGTCCCTCCCACCTCCACCAACCCATACCCTTTGGCCTGACACCAAGTTCCTAGCCATTTATTAAAGTCCTCTAATCTCCATTTTCTATCAGAGCTTGTCTTGGGTTCAGCAAGTATCTCTGAGAAAGTTGCTTGTAACCCCCCTACAAATGGGGGTTCCCAAAAGCCTTCCGTGAGCTTGCCCAAATGCTCATTGCCAGGCTGGTGTCCTGCGTTTAGCGTTTAAAAGTATTGCCCATGAGTGCCTGTGTGACCTCCATGTACTGTCCCTTTAAGGGCTGCCTGTTTGCAGTCATAATTAATCAAAAGGGGGGACTGGGTGTTTCCATGTCCCGCCAGGGCTGCGGAATACTCGCTTCTTTTCTGCCATCATTAACTGTGCAGAGGAAGCCCTGCAAAAAGATGTGGCCAAATGCTGGTGATCATTTAGAGTAGTAATAATAATGTAGTTTGTTCTAACCTGCCTTATTTGCAGCAAGGACTGTTCAGTTAGCTCCACCATTTTGGTCCCGAACTGCCGAATTGGACCAATCAGTAGGTGAGGACTCTAAAATGGAGCTTACTAACGTGGGACTGTGTGGATTACCAGTTGGGACTTGTAGTTTTGGACTGTTGGTGCCTTTTGCACCAAAAGGGGGAACTATTACTGTGACTGACAGCTGGACCCACCAATCGGACCTTTTGGATCCAAGGGAAAACCCCCGAGCTGTTTGCTGGCAAGCCAGATTGAAGTTGGGAGTGGAGGAGGAGAGACCGCTCATGATCGCCGAGCAAGAGTGTCATAGTTTGAGCGGGAGAACTGTGCGAAGGCCCATTTAACGGCTCATCTTTCGGCTCATAGAGTGGAGGGGGTGAGAGGGAAAAAGCATGTTTCAGATTGATTCCGAGTCTGGAGAATCCCAGCAAGTAACTAGAAAGAGACCAGGCTGTACCTGTAGAGACCGAAGATCTTGCTAAATCGATCGGCCTGTCAGGAACTTCAGCTACCTCAGAGCTCCTGGGTGTTAGCAGTGACTTTGCGATCTGGATCAAGGAGCGTTTGCCTAGTAAAGTAATTCTTTGTACATATAAATGTGCTGAGGGCTGGTAGCTGTACCCAGCTCAAATCTGACTGAATCTGCTGGTACCTCATGCTGCTAGGTCCTGCCACGAGGGCTCTGTCACCCTACCCTGCTGCACAGTGAAGAACCGTTGATGAGAGACCTGCCAGGGGATCAGCCCCAGCTCCCTGCCTGAACAGGAACAATGCTGCAGCGACATCGTGTGGGCCCTGCTTTTTCTGCCAATCCAGAATCATCATCTACTTCCTCCACCATCGTCCATTCTGTGTCCAGTTTTTGGGTATCGTGAGTAATCATCAGGGTACCCTGTAACATACAGCTGAATCAAAAGCGTGTCACCTGATTGCATGTTATTTCTTTTCTTTAGCATGAACTGAGCCCTCTGGCTCCGGATTACAATTAGGGTGTAGTGCATGTTATTTCTTTTCTTCACAGGGCCCCAACCTGCTGCAATGCTGGCCTACCTTGAGCAACAGTCCTGGCTAGCTCATCTTCCATCCCCCTGGGTTCCCAGAGAGTGTAACTGTTTCAGAGACTTTAAATGCCCACACTATAGAGTAAATGATAGATTATTCCAACCAATTACCCTGATTGTGACCCTCCAGTGTTACTACCCCGTGAATAAATCAGATCTACTTTTTTCTGCAATTTACATGGACCATGGTGTCAGTTTATGCTTAAAGTATTGCACTGTTGCTTTTTGTCTTGCTTGACCTTGTTTTACAGGGGATCCCCAGATCCAAGCTGAAGAAGTCAGTTCTGGGGGTAAGTGCCAAATATATGTGTATGTGCAAAGCATATCAGGGGTATGTATTGTGAAGGTAAATGTTGTGTATTGCATTGGCCACTAGTAGGAGACAAGGGGGTCACAATGTCCCAGAGGACTGTGGCTTGGTTAGTTCGACAAATACCAACCCTGACCTTTGGGTGGAGGCATCCGTCACCGAACCTAAGCCCCTTAACCTGCTACTAGCCAAGCAGGCAGGGGTAGCAGCCCTTGGGATAGCACCACCTAGGTGTTACATACTAATCTTCTTGCCCCCCCACATATTTTTCCCAGTTCCTCAAACTTCCTCTGAACTTCATCCACCATCCTATCAGCTAGGTCATTTGTCCCCACATGCAGAATTGAATGAGGTTTCTACCTACCCCTCCTAGCATACTTCAGAACTTGACTGCCCCATCCTTCTTGCTGTCATTCCTGGCATGACCTCCACCCAAATGCAACTATGCCTCTATCCTTTGTTGCCCCACCTGACTCCCTTTAGTATTGAGTCCCCTAGCACTAGGACTCCACCCCATTTCCCACCACTTGCTCCCCTTCCTCCCTTCACCATCCCACCGTCACCTCTTCTTCCTCCTGCACATTAGTTCCCCCTTCCGCCTCTATTACATGTCCCCCAACTGTACTCCCCTGTACCACTTTCATCCTGACTATCCACAGTTACACCTCCATGCTCATCCCCTTTCTCTTCTTCCTTTCCCATGAAAACTGTGAACTGTTTTACCGAATACTCTTTTCCTAGGCCTACATCGTCTTCCCTCCTGTTTGCCCCTCCCACCCTTCTGATTCCTTGTCCATCACCCCTTCCCCTCCTCCCCCAACCTATTTCTCCGTCCTTCTGTATTCTTCTACCTTACAACCCTCCTACAATCTTTTCACTCCCCCCCATATGCTCAAGTTTCCCTCCCTCCTCCACTCCCCTCCTATCACCTCGCACTGGACCATTACTCCCCATGGCTTGTCTTGTCCGCCCCAGCTCCTCCCACAGACTCATGATTTCTATTTTAAGTTTTGCAATCTGAAGCACACTAAGCATCCCTCCATTCTCTATGAAATATTTAGAAAGACTGGTGCACCACAGGTGTTGCAGTCCACCACCCTTCCCATTTCTCTATTTGCCAACCAGCGATCCCCCTTCACACCTGAAGAAGGAACCCTCTCCCCCAAGCTATCCCCTCCCCTCCTCTACTCTTCCTAAACATGTCCCTTCCAGCCCCTAGTACCCTTCTCTCCTACACTAAACAAGTTCTAGCCAGAGCTAATACAGCTGTGGCGAGCTTCAGAAGCTCTGGTTGCTAGTGCTCCGGCACCGCTGAATGCCATCTGCAAAATGGTGGCAGCAACGCAACTCTGCATGCACGGCTTTCATGCATGAGCAGTTGCGATGAATGGCAATACAGTATAACCCCGATTATACGAATGCCACAAGGGACATGAAATTTATTCAGATAATTGGGGGTTCGGATAAACGGGAGATTTGAAATATCCATTGTGGCTACAACACTCGATGTAGCAAACAGTGAGAGCACGTTTTCAATTAGTAGCGAAAACTATTAATCACACAAATAAAAACACACAGTAGTGCTACATGTAACATGTAATAGAGTAAATACTGTGAATAAATTAATCAATAAAAGCGTCTACAGTACAAAGTGCCTTGTTTGCGACAGAGACTAAAGTGCACATCTCGTACTTGCAATGAGTCCTCTGCTGTGCTCCTTGATTTCCCCGTTTCTGTCTTTGCTGTTGCTTAATATTTAAAGTCGACTGCATAAAAGTCAAAGTTTACCTTTTCTGTGTGAGCAGCACCCTTTCTGTGTAGTATGGCTGTGGTACAGAGCAATGCTATGAGGCAATGAGTCCTCTGCTGTACTCCCTGCTTTCCACGTTTCTCTCTTACCTGCTGGGCAGTTCCGCACTGCTAAACTCCAGAAGTCCAAACACTCCAAATGCATTTTATTATGGAAAGCCAGTGCCACAATCTCCTCCATGTCCATGTGCCCGTTGATAATGAGCACATATGTAACTGGAGGTCTGCATAGGTCTGAAGCGAGCAATAAAGGTGCCGATTAAGGAAAGGGGTAAGTGTGCTACTTGGCAAACTAACTGCACGGGTGGAACATAGGATCCTCCAGTAAAGTTAAATGATTTTAAGTGCAGCAAGATCACCATTTTATTAGGGCTGCTTTAGGACGCTTTTCACTACAGACACAGTAAAACACCAATTATCTCAGGGGACATGGGACAGTTTCGGTTAATCCGGAGATTCAAATAACCAAGTTTCGGATAATCAGGGTTATACTGTATGCCATTCGCAAGATGGCAGCACCAGCAGAACTGCACATGTGTGTGAGGTGTGTGTGTGTGTGCAGTTCTTGTCCCAGAATGCGTAAGTAACAGCCAAAATAGTGCTGCTGTTACTCTGTAGCAGCCGATTGTGGTGCAGTGTTACAAGCTCTGTTGGACTTTTGGAAGGATACTTCCAAAAAGTCCAATGGAAGGTGCCAGGACTGGCCATTTTGTAAGCTACGAAAGCAAAACAGCTGTAGGCTCTGCCCAAAGCTGTAAACAGAGATGGTTGAGCAGCTTTCTTTAAACTCTCAACCCACCTATTTTCCACTTTTAGTTGCTAAAACCTATAGAGGAGTCTAATTTAACAGTCCTATATGTCCTTACCTCAGTTATACTTTACTCCTTAACCTCCATATCCCAATGAGAGTTGCTACAGCCTACTAAGCAGCCTCTTTTTATAAGTTCTATCTCCATCTTTCACAAATAGAGCTAATTAAAACTACAGTAAGCCTATCTAATTCATACAAAGATTGCCCCAAAATGAAGCAAAGCCTACCCAAATGTTGATATATGGCTACTTAATAGCCTACATAATACCTAATAGAAATTCACTTTACAACTAGTAGCAATGCATTTACAAGACATAGACACAGTACCTTATCTGTGAAGAATTCCACCCAGCCAATGTTGAAGCTCACCTCTGTTCCACTCCTTGCTACTCCGCCCTCTGCCCAGTCTTCATAGGACAGACTCCCTATAGGGCATGGTACTATAGACCTTTTAATATGGAGGCAGTGTGGGGCGGGTTGGGGGAGAAAAAAACAAGATTCAAAGCTGGCGCTTGGCTCCTGGAAGGGCACTCCCTGATTGGCCTGCAGTAGGCCCGACTCCTACGCCTGCCAACTACCCCCAAATGTGCCGTGGATGTGGTTTCCCATGATCCTTGTGGCTACTGCTGCTGACTACCCCTCCTGCTGATGCAGCCCGAACAGTAAAAGAAAAAAACTGCATTATATAGCCCAGTCTCCGAGGGTAGAATCTGAGGTTTGGAGGTGCCTACAAGATTTAAAGCTGGTGCTCCTGGAAGGGCGCTCCCCGATTGGACCACAGCAGGCCTAACTCCTAAAAATAACGAGATTCAAAGTTGGTGCTTGGATCTTGGAAGGGCAGTCTCCTGATTGTCCCACAGCAGGCCTGACTCTGAAAAATAACGAGATTCAAAGTTGGCACTCAGCTCTTGGAAGGGTGGTCCCCTGATTGACCGATGGCAGACCCGACTCCTACAGCCGCCAACTACCCCCTAAATGTGCCGTGGATGCGGCCTCCCACGATTCTTGTGGCTACTGCCACGGACTACCCCCTCTTGCTGAAGAAGTCCAAACAGTAAAAGAATGAAACTGTGGCTGGGCTTCTGTCCTATATAGCCCAGCTGCCAAGAGTAGCCTCTGAGGTTTGGAAGTGCCAATGAGATTTAAAGTTGCCATTCCTGGAAGGGCGCTCCCCTCATTGGCCCATGGCAGGCCCAACTCCTAAAAATAATGAGATTCAAAGTTGGTTCTTGGCTCCTAGAAGGGTTGTCTCCTGATTGGCCCATGGCAGGCCCAACTCCTACAGCCTCAGACTACCCCCTAAATGTACCGCGGATGCAGCCCCCACAATCCTTGTGGCTACTGCTGCTAACTTCTCCCTCCCACTGATGCAGCCCGAACAATAAATGAAAGAAACTGCAGCTGGGCTTCTGCCCTATACAGCCCAGCTGCTGAGAGTAGCCTCCGAGGTTAGGAGCCGTCAATGAGATTTAAAGTTGGTGCTCCCCTGACTGGCCCACAGCAGGCCCGACTTCTAAAAAACCGAGTTTCAAAGTTGCCACTTGTCTCGAGGAAGGGCATTCCCCTGATTGGCCTCTTGGCAGGCCTGACTCCTGCAGCTGCTGACTACCCCCTAAATGTGCCAAAGATGCAACCCCTCCATGATCCTTGCAGCTACTGCCACCGACAACCCCCTTCCGCTGATGCAGCCTGAACAGTAAACAACCCCTTCCACAGTCCGTAAAAGTGGGTCCAAACCAAAGACATAAAGAAGTGAACTTACTTAAGGAGCACCCCTGTGTCACCCCATTATGCAGATACATGGGGATTCCCAAATGATCATTTGCCATTGGCGTAACCTGGGCATCTGAATATAGCAGTTTCAGCATCTTTAGAAATCCTTGAGGAATACCATAATGCTTTAATATTTTCCATAAATATGCATGCTTAATTGTATCAAAAACAGTTTTTTGATCCACAGAAAAAATATACCCATCCAGTGACATTGCCAAACCCTGTTCCACCAATTCTCTGATGAAAATCAGATTTTGTGCAACAGTCCTCCCTGGCACTGCAAACATCTGCACATCCAATATGAGTGTTTTCACCATTCTTGACAATCTAACTGTCATTATTTTGGCAAGAATTCTATAGTCTGACATTAACAGGCTAAGTGGTCTCCAGTTTTTAATATCAGTCGTATCCCCTGATTTATATAGAAAGACCATTACACTTTCTGTCATACTGTTTTCTAGCTTACCTACATGTAAAAGGGAAACAAAAACTTCAGTTAACATGGGTGCTAGCTGATCAGCAAAAATCTAATAAAAGTCATTCGGGATACCATCACTTCCAGGCACCATCCTGACTGATAAGGACAGTATTGCTTCCCTTACTTCTCCTACTTTAAAGGTTTCCTCTAGCACAGCATTATCTACTTCTGGGAACTCAGGTATTTCTATATAGTGTATGGTGGAACTCTGTTAGGGATAGAAATCCATCCTTAGAATAGCGTTATTATGCTTCAGTAGCTACATCATCATAGCTGTTATGCTGCACTAGCTATATAGCTACTGCAGCATAGCAACAATGAACGCATTCACACATGTGCGTCACACTGCCCACCCTGATCAGAAAGTGGCAGTGGGTGGGAGAACGATATCGGAGGAGAGCAACTCAGACTAAAAACACATAAAAGTAAGAAGTAAAACATTTTTTTTTATACTGGATGGTAGACTATACACTATAAAAGACAACTTATGGTCTACAATCAGTAACAAGCACATGTAAACATCTCAATGTTGCCGTGGTCATGAACTTTTCGCGCTTCACTCTCGAGGTTCAAACTGTCACTACGGCAACCTCTCAATGCACACATATGCTTGTTATTTATTGTAGACCATACATTATGCTCTGTGTTATCTATAAAGGTATCCTGCCCCTCCTTACCCCCTGACCTGAAATGTCCCTTTGACATAAGTCTGCACAATATGTTGTAGTGCTCCTAAATCTGTAACCAGATTCCCCATGTCATCTTTTAAGAAGGTCATGATGCTCTGCTTCACCCTATCTGCAGACCCATCATAAGAACTGACCTCTGCATTCATACCCTGGGTACCAAACGTCTGCTCCATGGCCATAAAGAGTTCTTTAGTATACTGAAATTCAAACATTTGCTGTATTATTTTAGATAGTTGTGTGTATTTTTTATTTATTTTTATTTAAACATTTGGTAACCGGGAAAGGCACGCCGAGCTGAAGCTTGATTTCAGGTGTGACCCGGGGGAAAGGAGCAATGGAAATACAGACAATAAATGCAGAGAATTAGTCAACAGAACAATAGCAGCTAATTATAATCAATATACTACAGCAGTGAGAGCAAAAACATGATGTGATGAATCTCTAGAGGTGAACTATACAATAGTAAGTGCTCTACATAATGAATCTTTAATAAGTGCTAAAGAGGAACTGTAGGAAGGTAAAGTCAGTAGAAGTTGTGGGTTTAGCTCAGTTGTGGCAGTGACATAAAGGTGGAGGAAGGAGACATAGCTGTTGCTTGCAGCTAGAGTGAAAGAGTGAATTTCTGATAGCAGGGTTAAGTTTGTTCTACAAGTAAGGAAGCCGGTAGGAGAAAACAGCTTTGCCGGAGGAGGGAGTAAAGATTGCAGTGGTGGGTGTGTAGAGGTGAGTTTGTAGCAAAGTGGCAGAATGAGTTTACAATGGTATCTAGCCTGGCAAGAGTGATTACAGGGGCAGAGCTGTAAACCATGTCCACATAATCTAGTATGGGGAGGATCATTTTAGAGACAATTCCATGTCTGGCAGGTGACAGGAGAGAGTCCCTGTTCTGATATAGCATGCCAAGTTTGAGGTGCAGCTTGGAGGTGTTAGATTCAATGTGAGCTGAAAAGACAGGTGGGGGTCCAACCAAAGACCCAGGTACTTGTATCTGGTGACTTGGTCAAGTGGGGAGCCATCAAGAGAGGTGACGGGGGTGGGTAGTATGGCTAAGTTTCTGGGTAGAGCCGAAAACCATGGAAACAGTTTTGGTGGTGTTTAATTTCAGTTGGTTTTGGCTGAACCAGCACTGAATGTTATTGAAGTTGCTTTGTAGGGTAGCTTTGACTTTCAAGCAAGTTGGGACCAGAGGTAAAGAGGATGGTGTCATACGCATACATGTGTATTGATGAACTGGTGCAGGAGGAGGGAAGGTCATTAATGAAGAGGGAGAAGAGAATGGGACCAAGAGCAGATCCTTGAGGGATGCCCGTCAGGATGGGGGGGATATGGTATCGGCGATTCTAGCAGATTGAAATCTGGTGGATAGATAAGACTGAAATCACCATACAGTGATGGGGGCAAGTCATGTCCTTTCCTTTCTCCCTCATTTGAGTCAACAATTTAACTTATTCAGGCCTAGTTACGTCTGTAGGTAGTATCTGAAAGCCTAGCCACTCAGGCTAATAACACCTGTAGACGTACTCAGCTGCCTTACACTCAGGCCTAGAAACGTCTGATAAAGTCATCAGTTTATACCTAAATGGTAAGCAAACCAAATTGCTTAGAATTGATTGCATAGCACTGCTAGAAAGGTAATTTCATGCTGAACAATCTTGCTGCTGATACTTTGGGTCTATCAAGTATACTTTAGGAGTTCTTTGCATTTGTTTAAGGTATGGTGTGCATAGCTGACATCTGTCTCTCAAGCCTCACCTTAGCACCTTGAATAAATCTGAAAAAAAAACCCACAGTTGCTTGGTATTTCAGCTAGTGTAAAATAAAAACTAAATGGATTACAATTGACTGCATAGCACTGTTAGAAAGGTAATTTTGTGCTGCACAATTTTGCCACTGATACTTTGTGTCTACCACATATACTTTAGGAGTTATTTGCATTTGTTTAAGGAATGGTGTTCATGGCTGACATTTGCCTCTCAAGCCTCACCTAAGCACCTTGAAAAAATCTGAAAAAAACAGTTGTTTGGTGTTTTAGCTAGTAAAAAATAAAAACCAAATTGATTACAATTGATTGCGTAGCACCAATGGAAAGGTAATGTTGTGATGAACAACTTTGCCACACGTACTTTGTGTGTAGCACTTATGGTTCAAGAGGCATTCACATTTGTTTGTGGCATGCTAATTATGGATTGATTTTTCTTAGCAAGGCCCAGTTTGCAGTGCTAAGAGTATACAGGGCACAACTGGTGGAAGTCTCAAAAAGCTTTTGTGGTGTGAATGAGTTAAGGTATTGTGCCCTTAATCCCAAATATTTCACATATTTCTATTTCACTCCTGCACTAGAAATTTTCAACATTAGCATTTTGATATCCACCTTAGTATCCTCCCACCACTCCACCGGGCTATCTTATAAAAAACATATATCTTGCCTTGCTTCCAGAAGATTCAATACCTCAATCTGCACCGATTCCTCCTGTAGCTCAGCAGTATTCATTCTCCATACTCCTCTTCCTATACTGTATGTATAAGATGCCCTAACCACAACACTACTTTAATGGCCATGTAGTCTGATGTCTCTAAAGGAACCACCTCCACTCCCTGTACTGTTGCTCTCTCTGATAAAAAACAGAAATCTATCCTGGAGGATAGAACACTTTTATAAACCGTGTGCATTGGTGTTAATCCCAAAATATCATATACATCCTTTAGCCCTGTCCTACCTAAAATATTAATTAACTGGTTTGTGTCACAAAACACTTTTTCCCATCTCCTACCCCAGTCCCTTTTAGACAAGCCACAATTAAAGTCTCCTCCCAACAATGCTATTTTCTAGGCATATAAATATAGTTCTATCCCTCTCAACAGCTTGGTTCTTTCAACATTCAACCGTGGTGTATAAATATTAATCAACCTAAAGGAAATCTCCTGTATTACTACATCCACTATTAACGCTCTCCCTGGACAGACGTCTATCACTTTTAACACTTGCACTCCCTAATCAGAAAATAGAATACCTAATCCAGCACAGACCTCTTCTCCTACTGACCATAAAGAAGGCCCCCATCTCCAATCTTTCTGCATCTGTGTAATTTTGGTGATTGAATGCAACCAAGTAATTTGCAAAAATAATATATGCCCCTTAGACTCATGCAAGCTAGCAAATGTTACTGATCGTTTTGCTGCAGACTTTATACTATTCACATTAGATGTAATAATGTATAACTCAGCCATCAATAGGAAAAAAAGGAGAAAAATAAACCTCAATAAAAAACATCACAACTTCAATCACTAATGCCACTTCTTTTTTTTTCTCTTCCTAGGTTTAGTTTTCTCCTGGATTGTTGCATCATCCATCTCCTCTGTAAAGGAAGGGGCAACAGAGCAGGCATCTGAATCCCCCTCCAAGTCCACTTTCTCAGTGTCCATAAGTACTGAGAACTGATTTGTAATGGGCACCACCTCTGCCTCCTTAGCACTGTGAATAAGAACAGGGGGTCTCAATAAGGCATTTGATAGTGTAACTCTCTGAAATGGGGGCCCTCAGAGGTATCTGGGGGAGGCATCATTACTTGAGGTTGTTCCCCAGGTATCTCTTGAGCAGTTGAAACTGCCTCTGCCCACTGAGACTCTAGCATGGTTACAGCTTCATTCTCATCGTTGTCCTGCATATTTGCACTGAGATTTCCTGGACATGGCCCACTTACAATTTCCTGACTCACCAGAATAATGCTGGGGGCAGGGGTCTGCACAGTCACAGGGGGTGGCACTATATTTGACCTTGACCCTTCTGGCTGTTCATCAGAATCTCTTGACTGGGTCTGTGGGTCCATGGGTGCTGCATCCACCCCCATTCTGACCCGTTCTTTTTGGGCTAGGACAACATAGACATCTTGCTCAGCCCTTACAGCTTGATCTAAACTGTTGTGCAATGCCCATTCACAAGAAAGAAATGTGCCCCCTTGTTCCTTGCACAAATTGCAATGCATTGGACAGAGGCACTGAGGACTGCTGTGCCCCAAAACCCACAAAGACCACATTTAAACCTATAGCACACATTACTGAGGTGTCCTGTGGCCCCTACA
Source organism: Neoceratodus forsteri (assembly GCA_016271365.2). NCBI lineage: Eukaryota > Metazoa > Chordata > Ceratodontiformes > Ceratodontidae > Neoceratodus > Neoceratodus forsteri. The sequence goes on along the minus strand of CM057450.1, from coordinate 1,313,582,061 downwards.
ATGACAGCAAGCACGTGGTTGACATGCATAAAAAATCACCCCATGATCACGTCCCAGAAAAAAAGCAGTTGAGGAGATGCTGTATCCCCCCATTTTCCTGTTTTAAAGTGATTTTGTAGTGCCACCCCCCCCCAAGTCCAAAGATGCTCATAATCAGGAATGGGCTCAAGGAACCCATTGACATTACACTGCTGTTTTAACCAATAGGTGATATTGGCCATATTCACCCCTTCGTTGCGGAAAAGAACAGTAATATGTTTGAATGATGGTTTCATCAGGGGTATAGCCACAAACAGCTGCCATAAACAAGTTTTTTTTTCAGAAGCTGGTACTCTTTCCAGAATCTGTCCAGCCCAACTGGATGTTTAAAACTCATGTCATAAAGTGTATCCCCAGGCATGTGAATTGATGCATAAATCTCATATGCATAATATTTCATACTATCCTTCAACAAGGATCTACCCACAAAGTTCCTGTCCAGGATGTCTGACACACATCTATATGTAAGACATACTGCATTATATCTTGCTGCAGGTTCAGATGCCAGTCTGACACTTTCAGGGAAGAGACATCTCACATTAGTGCTCCATACATTGACTGGTAGGGGAAGGGGGGGCAACAGGAGCAGCATCTTGACTTTACTGAGAATTTATGGCAGGAAAAGCATTTTCAGACTCTGCTATATGTTCCACTGGAGACACAGGGGCATTGGTATCACCAGCAGAGTGTTCTAATTGCATTTCTTCTCCTTTATCCCTCTCCAAATCTTTTATTTAAGACAGCATATCATGTGGAGATCCTCCAGGATTTTTAGGTATATTTATGATATCAGATGCAGTTTATTGACCAGGAGTAATCTATGAAGCAGTGTCCTCACAGGGGGGAAGGTTCTTCCCAGAAAATACAGTGTTTGCCAGAGGTCTCCAGCCCCCAATACTGAGGTTTCTGGGAGATTTGCATCCCATCCTGTACCATCCATTGAAGGCACACAGCCTGCATTTCCCAAAGTAGCTTTCACCCATTCAGGGGTGTCCACAGAAAGGCCTGCAGATGGCCCTGCTCCCACAACTTTCTCCCCTGCTTGTATAGCTCCCATGGACTCTCTTTGCAGGATTTTTCCCTTTTTACCATCTTTAGGCATTACATTCTTAACTGATGCAGTTTTCCCTTCAGTTTCAGTAGAGACTCCAATGTTAAATGCTATATGTGGCAAACTAGTGCACATCTTATTGCTCTGGACTGCATCTCCTGAGGTCTGTTTAGTTATAGAAACCCCCCCTCCCCTTTCTTTTTATTTATTTCCCCTTCATCATCATGACTTTTACTGCAGCTTTCCCTGTTTGGTATGGAATTTGCACTATTAACAGATACGTTCTGGACAGTACCTTTACTTTTATCCTCCAGAAAACTTGGTGTCACAGCCCTTGCATCCACTGCTGTACTCCGTATTGCATCCTACAACTCCATCTCCCTCTCTCTTACCCCATTGGTTCCTGTTACCAGACAGACTCAGTCCATCCCCTCTATCATTCCCCTCGGAATCAGTTCCTGCTGCAAACAGTTCCTCCAAAACTGAAAAATATGTTCCTCTTCTTGTATGGTGTCCTGCAACTCCTTTGTAGTAAGGGAAATAGCCATCCCTTCCTGCAGATAAACAATCTCTATTGACACTCCTCCTTGCAGTGAGTACCCATTCAGGTCCACAAAATCCTATTGTGCAAGAACAAAATCCTCATCAGCTCTACTCTCAATAATGATCTCTAGGGATGATGAGACTGGGGAGAACCCCTGCTCCCCAGCCTCCTCCACATCCTTGCTGCTTGGCAGACACTCGAAACTGGCCATGGAATCACTATCCATAGCATCCTCTAACTGTGAGTAGGGGAATTTATCCTGTGTCCTGGCCAAATTTCCCCCATTCACTAAAAAAATACCACCAACAGCTTAATCTGGTTCAATGTCAGCTGGCATCCATCTGCATCCCCTTCCCCTGAGACAAGTCTGACAATAAGCAGAATTGCCTAGTCCTCTTTTTCTGGTCAACAAAAACTAAATAAATAAATAAATAACTCAGCTAGATAGGGTGAAGGTGGGGGATTGTGTTGTTATGCAACACCCCACCAGCCAGGGAATGAAAGTTATAGGGTTGTCCTCAAAGGCCTGGATACCAATTAGTGAAGACAACTGTTCCCTTGGCATATGGCTCTTGACCTCTGCAGAGCCCTTTACATTGCTTGACAGATGCACTCTTTGCCCTGTGCATCTGTATCTGTTGCCACATGGACACGCAGAAACCACGGGCCATGCGCTTCCACAGCCCACCAGACAGCCTCATGAATTCTTCACAGCTGTCACTGCACTGAAGTGGAAGCCTGCAAGGCCCTACACTTCTGTAGTTGGACAGAGTCCTCCCTTGGCACAGGGCATCTGCGTTTGGAGGAGGCAGGGCATATGATTCTGCTATCTCAAAAAGAAAAGAAATTATTTTCAAAAAAATTTTGTTGATGCACCAGTTAGGGTAACTTAACACCACAAAAGTAGGAAAATGTGCTGTTAGGGTTTTCAACCCTAACAGTCCACCCCCACCCCCTAAGCAGTAAAAGGAAAACAAAACATAAAGTTTTTATGTCTCTGGAGTCTTGGCAAATTAGTGGTGGGGTCTTCCTTGGGGTTCTCAACCCTAATACCCACCCCTTTCCCTAAGCAAACAATGTCACACATGATCTCCTTTGTTCACACATGGCCTGCAGGCCCCGCGTGAAGAAAGCTACAACAAATTCTGTTTGCAAAATGTGGCAAACATACTTCTCTGTCTTTGAAGAGTGTATCACTATGAAGCACTGGCTTGGACCTGTACCTTGTGCTTCAGACTGGTAGCTACAGTCCAGTTGGGGGTGTGAGCATTACGGTACACAACTCCAAGCAAGACCCCACCACTGATTCACTATGACTCCAGAGACCCCAGACCCTAATGTTTTTTCTTATTGTTGCTTGCTGGGTGGGAGTGTGGAATGTATTTATTTATGTATTTATTGAAAGAGATATATGAGGAAATACATACTGAGCCATAAAGCTCATTTCCAGATGTGTTCTGGTGGAATGGGGTGGGAATAAATACATAATATAAGCAAAGTGTAGTAATCTGATAAGCAAAAGGCACAGTTATGTGCAGTATATACAGTAATGTGAATGGCAACTTGCTAAACAAGAAACATAGATTGGAAAGGAGGAAGGGTAGGGAGTAGGGAGGAGAGAGAGGATGAAAGAGAGTGTGAATAGATTGGAGATAGTAGTGAAGGAGAGGGGGACATAGGGAGGAAAAGAGTTGAAGGGAGGAAGGTAGTGGAAGGAGGGGGAGGGAAAAGGTAGGGGAAGGAGGAGGAGGAGGGAAAAGGGGAAGGAGGGGAATAAGGGAAGAGGAAGAGGAAGAGTGTGGAGGTTGAAATATTTAGTAGTATAGTAGCTTGGGGACTGGCAGTGGATGGGGAAAGAGAAAGAGGGGGCAAGACATTAGACATTAAACTAAGGACAATTGCAGGTGGGATATGTATGGGCTTGGAGTAACAAGGAAAGAGAGCATTTGAAGTAGGCAGAGTGAATAGGAAGGGGAAGAGAATTCCAGATTTTAGGAAATCGGTAAAAGAAGGCATTTTGTCCCACAAGGGATTTACAAGAAGAGAGCATTAGGGAGCGACAGCTTGAGCTATGGAAAGAGTAACAGGAAGGTGGTATAGGGGAGAAAAGAGAATTAAAATAAGAGGGGAGGGAGGACAGCCAGAATTTAGTAGTGAAGGAGGCACAGTGGGTTAGGCTGTGATCTACCAAGGAGATAGGGAGAGGTCAAAGAACAGAGAACAGGGGTGAGTACAGGAAGGACAGGACAAAGCAAACTGGCAGAAGGAGTGGAACAGGGGATCCAGTCTGGCCAAAGTGGACTTGGGTGCAGCACCGTAAACTATGTCACCATAATCAAAGATGGGAAGTATCATCTTTGAAATGATTTCCCGGCAAGCAGGTAAAGGGATACCACTTTTGTTCCTATAACAGGCACCAAGTATGGGGTGAAGTTTTTTATGAATAGCGTCTATGTGCTGAGAAAAGCCAAGGTGCCTGTCAAGCCAGATGCCAAAGTATTTAAAGGAGGGTACATCAACAAGTGTACCCCCATCAAGGGTGTGGAAGGTGGGGAGGGAGGATAGCCTAGAAAGCCTCTGCCTGGTGCCAGAACACATAGAAACAGTTTTTTTAGCATTTAGTGTTGATTGATTTGAGTGGAACCAGTTCTGGATAGTGTCAAAATTAAGTTGAAGCCTGAAAGATAACTCCAAGGATGAAGACTCAGATGCAAACAGGAATGTGTCATCTGCGTACGTATAGATGGAAGCAGAAGAATAGGCTGAGGGAAGGTCATTGAGGAATATGAAGAAAAGCAATGGGTCAAAGACCGAGTCTTGGAGTACTCCAGTATGGATAGGGATGGGGGTGGACAAAGAATTTCTAGTTCTCACAGACTGAGACCTACCTACCAGATAGGAGCTGAACCAATTAGGTACTGATTCTGAGAGACCCCCTGTCTTGAGTTTATCAAGGAGAAGAATGTGGGAGACAGTGTCGAAAGCTTTAGTTAAATGAACAAAGATGGTGGCTGCTTGGTGGCCATGATCCATACCAGAAAGGATGGAGTCAGAGAGCTGGAGGAGAGAAGAGGTGGTGAAATGAAGTTTGCGAAAGCCAGACTGGAAGGGGGTAAAGAAAGAGGAGGAATCAAGGTAGGGGGAGAGTTGAGAAAGAACAATGTGTTCTTGTAGTTTAGATAGGATAGGATAGGAAGAAGGGCTATGGGGCGAAAGTTGTCAGGAGAAGAGGTGTCATCACCTTTAGAGGGAGGGTTGTATGCTTCCAATGGTCCAGGACTGAGGTGAGGGAGAATGAGAAGGATGGAGATGGGAATGGCAATGGCAGGTGTAGAGAGGTGCCGGAGCTTGGGGTCAAGTCCATCAGAGCTTCCGCCTTTCTGTGGGTTTAGCGCCAAGAGGGCCTTTAGAGAAGAAGATGGTTGGAAATCCTAAAGCCACGTGTCCCTACTTTTGTGCTGTTAAGTTATCCTAACTGGTACATTAATGACATTTTATATTTATTTATTGAAATGTTTCACCAGGAAAGGCACACTGAGCAACAAGATGCTCATTTCATGGTGCTACCTGGGGGGGTTACAGAGGAGAGCAGATGAATACATTGATACATGGAATTGAGTTTCACATTGGAACATGAAGTAAGAGTAACATTGCATACATTGCAACATGGAATTTGAGTTACACATTGGTACATGAAGTGAGAGTAATATTGTACAAGGATTTACAATGACATAGGGTAAAGTGGGTTACATACATGGGGGAAGCTACATCAAAAAGTGATGCAACATGGATTAGGTTTACACAGTACTATGGTGTCAGCCATGGTAGAACTTGGAATTAGGTTACGACCTGGATTATGTTTACACAATACAATGTTGACAGCCACTGGTCTACCGGTAACACATTAGAGACAAGGCTAGAAGTGCAGTAGGGGGTAAGTGTGGAAGTTGGTGGATATATGCCAGCATTTATTGTCAGAAGCTAAGCGCTGGTCAGGCCGCATGGGATCTAGGAGGGGACAGTGGGGGGGTAAGAAGTAAGATGTGGGGGTAAGGGGGAGTGGGCAAGTGGAGGGGGGAGTAGGAGGTCAGATACATGAACAATTTACCCCGTAGAAGTTTGTCAGGGCAGAGGATAGGGAATGCCTAGAGGAGGAGTAACGGATTTGGACTGGCAGGTCATTCCAGAGCTTTGGGACATGGTAGGAGAAGGCCGACTGGCCTGCAGTGGTCCAACAGTGAGGAATTACCAACAGCCAGGAGTCAGTAGACCTAAAGGCATGAGATGGGGTTAGAGGAGATGATAGGGAGGAGGCAAGGTAGGGTGGAAGGGACCCGAGCAGAGGTTAGAAGCAAATTTAGCAATATGGAGTAAGCACTGGCTGTCAAGGCCAGCGAATGGTAAAGCTCACAGTGGTGGGCATGAGGGGCATTGAAGGCAAAACAACAGAAGGCATTGAAAAGGGGGTCCAGTCTGGATAGGATAGACTTGGGAGCGGCACTGTAGACTACATCACAGTAGTCGAAGGTAGGTAATATCATTTTCTGCACAATTTCACATCTCACAGGTAGCAGGAGGCTACTGTGGTTCCTGTAGAGAGTGCCGAGCTTTGGGTGTAGTTTTTTTCAGGATAGCGTCCACATGGGCAGAGAAGAATAGGTGTCAGTCAAGCCAAACACCTAGGTAAAAGTTGTCACGTCCTCAAGGACTGTCTTCTTGGCATTAAGGGAGGGTTGGTGGGATCTAAACCAGAGCTGAACTTTATTGAAATCAGCCTGTACACTGGTAGCAACCTCCTTGAGGGTCCGGACAGAGGTAAAGAGGACTGTGTCATTTGCATACATGTGAATAGAGTTAGATGAACAGGTTTGTGGCAGGTCATTTAGCTGGATAGAAAAGAGAATGGGACCAAGTACTGAGCTCTGGGGAACACCAGTATCTATTGGGAATGGAGGTGAAATGGAATCAGCAATTCTTACAGACTGAGTTCTGCCTTGCAGGTAGGCTCTGAACCAGTTGGTGGCAGTCACGGATAAACCAGCTTCAGAGAGGCAGGATAGCAACAGGGGTTGGGAGACAGTATCAAAAGCTTTGGCTAAGTCTACAAAGATGGCTGATGTAATAAGACCTTTGTCCATCCCTGAGAGGATGGTGTCAGAGAGACTTAGGAGGGAAGTGGCAGTAGAGTGGTTCTTCCTAAATCCAGACTGGAAGGGAGTGAAGAAGTTGGATTCTGAGAGGAAGTTGGAGAGCGGTGAGAGCATGAGGTGCTCCTGAAGTTTTGTGAGGGTGGGGAGGAGGCAGATGGGGCGGTAATTGGCTGTGGTGGTGGGGTCCCCTCCTTTTAGAAGTGGTAGGACTGTGGTGTACTTCCACTCCGTAGGAACTGATTCAGAGGCAAATGATAGGTTTAGAAGTATGGCTAGTGGAGATGCAATAGCAGGGGCAGATAGGTAGAGGAGTTTGGTGTCCATCCCATCAGGGGACTTTCCCTTGGAGGGGTTAAGGGTGAGTAGGACATCTAGAGCTTCCATAGGAGAGATGTTTCCAAAGTAGAAGGTGTTCAGTCCGGGGGGTTAGGTAGCTTCGGCATGGTAGATGGGTGGTGCTACAGCTGGAAAGAAGGCAAGGAGAGTAGTGGCACATGTGGTGACGTATGAGTTCAACTCAGAGGCAACTGTGGGTGGGTCTGAGAGAAGAGTACCATTTGCGAACAGTAGGGGGGCGGGATTTGTCGGTGGGGGGAAAAAAGGGAGTGGATATCTTTCCAAAATTTTGATGGCCTACATAGATTGGCGTTGAAGGTGTAGTTAAAGTATTCGGCTTTGGCTAGTCAGGTGGCCTTGGTGCACTTGTTACAGAGCATGCAGTAGGTGATGTTATCACCTGGGAGGAGCGTAGACTTGTAAATTTTCCACGCCTTTGTCCTGGGCATTTTGGCATGATATTAGTTCGGGGGAAATCCAGGGAAGGTGTGTCCCCCGGACCCTGATGTGTCACTTGGGGGCATGATTATCCCAGATGCTGAGGAAAGTGTTCCGGAAATGTGTAAGAGCATCATCCATGTTATAATTACTATGGTGATGACCCCAGTTTTCATGAGCTAGTTCTTCCAGAAGGGGGGTAAGGTTTAGTGATTTATATGACTGTTGTACTAGAAATTTGGGAGGGGATTTAAGCCGATGGGTTTTGCGGACTATGTAAGTAATGTGATGGTCACTTATAGAGTCTGATAGTCGGCCGGCTTTAATGACATGGCGGGGGTAGGAGGTGAGAGCCCAGTCAATTAGGGAGTGATTGCCAGTCTTGTGGTTTGTACGTGTTGGTTCCGAGATGACCTGGGTAAGATTGAGGGCTGTTATCTCTGAGTGAGCTTTGTTAAATGAGGGAGATAGCCAGTTGTGATTAAAATCCCCCATAATATAAAGTTCACCAGATGGGGCTAGGGAGGCTAGGTGGCATAGAAGGTTGGTGACAGGTGTGGCAGGGGTTACAGGGTGGCAGTATTCACCAGCAACATAAATAGGGAGTGAGAAGGGGAGGGACAGTTGGAGCATGAGCAGTTCAAAGGCTTGGGGCTCTGTTTTAGCAAGTGTAACAAAGAAGTGTAAGTCTGAGGCGGTGTAGATTGCAACTCCTCCACCCCTGGTAGTGCTGTCTTGATGAGAGACATGTAATCCTGGGATGGCAATGCATGGGTCCTTGAAGTTAGGGTTTAGCTAGGTTTCTGATAAGATGATAATGTTGGTAGCATGTTGGATGGCTAGCACATGGAGCAGATTGAGCTTGGGGGCTAGGTTATGAATGTTTAGGTGGAGTATGCGTAGCCCACGGGGGAGTGAGCCAAAATGAGCAGCAGTGGTGGCCATTGCAGGGGAGTTGATCATGGAGCTTGGAGGGTTGAGGGCTGGTGCTGGGCCAGGGTTGGGGTGTATGTCGCTGCTGCAAGGAGTAGTAAGGGAAAAGTTAAATAGTGAGAAAGTATATGATAGCACCATGTTGTGGGTGAGCACCACCTAGGAGATGCTTTAAGGTGGTCAGCATGAAATATGCGGGAGGTAATTAGGTGGAGGGTCGACTAAAGGTGGGCATAGGAGTAGAGAGAGGAGGAGGGGCTGAAAGGATAGTGGGACCAGGTAGCGGCTGGTAGAGATAGAGTAGCAGTGGGGGGGAATGAGCAGGATGAGTTAGTTCGGCCATGAAGGAGGGGGAGGGATCAGGGTATAAAAGTGTGAGATGTATTGGGGGGGTAGGTGGAATGTGATGGTGGAAATTAGGAGTAGATTCCTAGCTGTTAGCACCATAACTGCCAGTACACAGGAGGTAGAAATCCAATTTTTACCCGTAGTTGGTAGCAGAGATAACGGAACAGCCACATGGACCACTTAGATGGCAGCTATAGGCTGGGAGGGCAAGGAGGGCGGTAGGCAGGAGAATGACTATGGGATCCAATGGTGTTTGAGCAGGCCTTGGAGGTGGGGCAAGTAGTGGATCTAATAGGAGGCCTGGGTGGGGGTAAGAGTGCGGGAGAAAAACCCTGCAGTAGGAGTCCAAAAAGCCATAAAATTGCTTGATGAGCTCAGGTAAAAAGCAGGCATTGAGGAACACCAGTTGGGAGCTTAGCGCTACCCACCGGTCAAATTAGGAGCCACTGAGTCAGCAGGCCCTCCAATCAGAGAGTCGCCAAAAGCTGGATGGCTTTGGGAGTTCTATCGACAGTACCTGTGTGGCTGGTCTGGGAAGCAGGACCAGCAGGGTGGGCTGGATTCTTCCATTTGCTCAGAGGTGGCAGCTGATGGTGCCGCTGGAGTCAAGAGGCACCACTCCGGGTGGGATCTGTATGAATAAGAAGGGCACAGTGTCAGTTATAGGGAGATACAGACAGAGAACAGGAGAGGGGCGGGAGACTGGTGGCAGATCATCAGCGGGGGTGGGGGTGCTATACAGAACAAAAGGGGAAAATTAGCAATGCAAGATTGGAGAGGGTAAGGGTTAAGTGGGACAAAGGAAGGAGACTGTGGGCAGACAGTGTGAATATTTACTGGGGGGGTGAAGGCGGGGGCACGGGAGCAAGCTGCAGAGAGATTGCTGGATACATAGTTTGAATAGGTGCAAGTGGGTCCAGGAAGATGGCGCTGGAGGAGTGCAGTTAGAGTGGAGATGGAAACAGACAGTGTGGGAGGAAGGCAGGGCAAGAAGGAGACCCTGGGCAGGAAAGTTGGCAGAAGGCAACACAGGAGTTAACACTGAGCTTAACCTCTAAACTGAAGAGTTCTGTAGCAATTTAAAGGCATGCAGCTGTCTAGAATTTCATCAGATACTTTAAAATTGACACAACAGCGCTGCTAATCACTGTAGTTCAACACAAGTCCTGTAACTATTTGAAGGCATGTGGCAGACTAAAATTTCAACCTATACTTTAAATTTACACAACATGGCTGCTATAATTTAAGTTCTGCATTAAAATATACACAAGCTAAACTTTGCAGAACCATGTTGAATGGTACTTAAAATTAACACTAACAGAGCTGGTAATGACTTAGATCTACACAGTTACAAACATTAGTTAAACTTCGAAAAAAACCTGCAGTAGGAGTCCAAAAAGCCATAAAATAGCTTGATGAGCTCAGGTAAAAAGCAGGCTTTGAGGCACACCAATCAGGAGCTTAGCGCTACCCGCCAGTACAATCAAGAGCCACTGAGTCAGCAGCTGCTCCAATCAGAGAGCCGCTGAAAGCTGGACGAATTATATAAAATTAGAGAGTCTATATGCATCCATTCAAATTGATAATTGAGACCAAAGTTAAATAAAACCTTTTAGCTTTCAATATTAATCTCTATCTTCAGTTACATGCAGTTCTTAGCCTTGATAGCACATGTCCATAGCTGAGGCATAGATAGGCAGCTCATAGTCGATCAAAGAAAGTAGCAGACTCTGGGCTACCAACCTACATGTATCTCGATCAGAAGAACTGTGGGTCACCCTGGAAACAGGAAATGGGACAGCCATACAAACTGGGGTTGTGTACAGGCCTCCAGACCAGAGGGAGGACATAGACATGTTACTGTTAGAAGATATACAAAATATGACGGTTAAAGGGGAGGTTCTGATAATGGGAGTCTTCAACATGCTAGATACAGATTGGTCAATACCAGCAGGGACATCTACCAGAACTAGACACATGGTGGATTCCCTGCTGGGAAAGGGCCTCAAACAACTGGTACAACAACCCACAAGAGACAAGGCTGTCCTAGATCTAGTACTGACTAACAGAGAAAGGATCACAGATCTCCAGGTAGAAGGTCACCTTGGTGCCAGTAACCATCACATGGTATGGTCAATTTGGCCACTAGAACAAAATCATCTCATTCCAAGGCAAAAATGTGGGACTTCAGAGGAGCTGACTTTGATAAGATAGTCAACAGAGTTAAGCTAGCCCTGGCAAAAAGAAATACAGGTGAGGGGGTACAGGCAACATGGGCAAGCATTAAAGATGCAATACTTGAAGCAACATCCCATTGTGTTAGTGAGAAAAGGACGTGCAAAAGAAGAAGGAAACCACTTTGGTTCTCAAACACATTAGCAGAAAAGGTCAAAGCCAAAAGGCTGGCCTTCAGGAAATATAAGGAATGCAGCAGGATGAAGATAAGGAGGCATACCAAACTTCCCTAGCAGAAGCAGGGAAGGCAGTAAGCTAGACAAAGGCCCAAACCGAGGAAACACTAGCACAAACAGTAAAAGAAGGTGACAAGACTTTCTATAGATACATTAGTGAAAGGAGAAAGTCCAGAGGGGGTATTGCTAAGATCAAAGGGGATAAGGGGGTATGTGATGAGGAGGACCATGTAAAAGCATCTATCCTAAATAGTTACTCCTGCTCAGTATTTACTGAAGAGAAGAGAAGATAGGGTAGGGTAGGGTAGGGTCCACAGCTCAGCACCATGCACACAGTGGGGAGGGAGGTGTGCACTAGTCCCTTCACGAAAGAAAGGGTCCTACTAGAGCTCGATAAGCTCAGGGTGGACAAGGCAATGGGACCTGATGGCATACATCCCAGGGTACTAAAGGAGCTAAGGGTGAAACTGGCAGAGCCATTTTCAGAACTGTTTAGTGAGTCTCTGAGCACAGGAGAGGTCCCAGAAGTCTGGAGAAGGGCTCATGTCATCCTGCTACACAAGAGTGGTAGCAGAGAGGAGGCAGGGAACTACAGACCAGTCAGTCTTACCTCAGTAGCGGGCAAGATTATGGAGACATTCCTTAAGGAAAGGATAGTACAACACCTGGAATCCATAGGAGCACAGGATCCAAGACAGCATAGGTTTACAAAAGGAAGGTCCTATCAAACTAAACTCATAGATTTCTTTGACTGGGTAACCAGAGTGGTGGACCAAGGGGGAGCAGTAGATGTTGCCTACCTTGACTTCAGCAAAGCTTTTGATACTGTTCCACATAGAAGATTGGTTAATGGGCAGACTGGATGGGCCTTGCGGTCCTTATCTGCCATCAACTTCTATGTTTCTATGTTTCTATGTAATAAGCTGGGTAGGCTCGGGGGTGGGTCAGACATTGGTCAACTGAGTGGCAAACAGGTTGACGGGCAGAAAACAGAGAGTGGTGGTAAATGTTATACAGTCAGAAGAGATGCAAGTCACAAGTGGGGTACCTCAGGGATCAGTCCTGGGGCCATTCCTCTTCAATATCTTCATCAGTAACATTGCAGATGGACTGGAGAATAAGGTTTGTCTGTTTGTAGATGACATCAAGATCTGCAACAGAGTAGATGATCCAGATGAGGTGGGCAGAATGAGAAGAGATCTGGATAAACTAGCAAAATGGTTGGAAGAGTGGCAACTGGGGTTTAACGCAAAAAGAAGTGCAAGATCATGCACATAGGGAAGAGAAACCCTGAAGCCACCTATAGGCTGAGAGAGGAGTTGCTGGCAGTCACAAGGGAAGAAAGAGACTTGAGCGTCATCATCACCAATGACCTGAAATCATCCAAGCAGACCACTAAAGCAGTAGAAAAGTCTAGAGGGATGTTGGAGTGCATTAGTAGGGGTATCACAAGTCGGAAGAGGGAGGTAATAATCCGTCTTTACAAGACACTGTTTAGGCCCCATCTGGAGTACTGCATGCAGTACTGGAGGCCACACCTTCACAAGGACATTAAATTGAGGCCGTCCAGAGAAGGGCAACCAAAATGGTGCAGGGACTGCATCAGAAAATATATGAGGACAGATTAACTGAGCTCAATATGTATACCCTAGAGCAAAGGAGGGAGAGAGATGATATGATTGAAACATTCAAACACCTTAAGGGCATTAACAAGGTGAAAGAGTCTGATTTGTTTCAAAATAAGAAAATAGCAGGACAAGAGGACACAGCATGAGATTAGAGGGAGGCCGATTAAGAGGTAATGTGAGGAAGTTCTTTTTCACAGAAAGGGTGGTGGATGCATGGAATGTCCTACCTCAGGAAGAGGTGGATATGAATACAGTGCAGGGCTTCAAACAGGCATGGGATAGGCATAAGGGAACAATGCAGATGAGTGTGAAAAGATAGGCCATTGACAGAGCAAAGGCCAATGGCACATTCATAAGGTAGAAAAAGAAATGGGCAGACTGGATGGGTCTTGCGGTCCTTATCTGCCATCAACTTCTATGTTTCTATGTTTCTATCAAGATGTCTTATACAATAGGCCCAAACTCACATTGATTTTCTTTACAGCGTTATCTACATGCTTGGCAAAGGACAGTGTACTATCAAGAAAGATTCCCAAGTACTTATAAAATTGTACCTGCTCCAAAACACCACTTGAAGTAGTTTTACCCTCTGATTGGCTACTATTACAAATCTTTTCAGCTACTATTACAAATCTTTTCAGAGCTACCAATGATGATCAGCTTGGCTTGTTAACATTAATTACCAATTTACTTTCTATGAACCAATTTTGAACCCTAAGACCCCCCCCCCCCCGAAGAACAGAAACAGACTTACCTCTTGTTGCCAGGACTGCCACAGCAGCATAAAGGATAACTCTCCAGTCCTGGTAAATTGAGGGAAGCCCATTGAAAAAAAGACTAACAAGTAATGGTCCCAATATGGATCCTTGCGGGACTCTACAAGTAGACATAGTATTCCCTAATGTCATCCTCTGCATCTATTACATACATTCTGTGCCAAACCTATATTAGATATTCTCTTTACAAGAACTTTGTGCTTAACTAAATTGAACACTTTAGTTAAATCAAAATAGAAAGCCCCTGCCATGTCCTCACTGTCTAAGGACTCATGTAGAAAATCTGTGTATTCCAATAGTCACTGTACTGCATTTTTACTGAAACCATGCTGTTTCCATCAAAATATTATTTTCTTCAATGTAGCTCATTAATTGACCATACACAATTCTCTCCAAGGCCCTTGAAGAGTGGGGGAAGGATTGAGATCTGTCTATAATTGCCTGTATATGTAACATCTTCCCTTTATGTACTGGCACTGCTACTACTTGTTTCCTTAGTATGGGAACTTCCTGTGCGCACAACAAAAGGTCAAGTATTTTCATAATAAGAACCACTTTATTAATAGCTAGTTTCAACAACTTGATGTCCACTCCATTACTAGCCATCCTAGTTTTAGTATCCAGTTAACTTTTATATCTAATTACTTCTTTCTTAAAAACTTGCTTAAAATAAAATTCGATGTCCGCATTCCTTCTCCCACCATCAAATATCCCATTTACAGTTTATTTATTTTATTTATTTATTGCATATGCTGACACAAAGCTAAAACAAAATTATTAAATTCAGTTGGTGCCCCAAGTGAGTCAACCAATAAGCCATCCTAAGTCTGAATAGCAGTAGGTGCCACTTTCTTATTCTTCCCCAGGATTTGATTTGTACTCTTCTAAAATGTATAAGGATTCATTGCCTCCTCCCTTTACTTTTGCCAAAAAAATTCCACTTTAGCTTTCAGAGTAGACAGTTTGTACCTGTTCCACAGTTGTTTTTAAGCTAGTGTATCCCTTTGCAAATCCGCTCTTTCTAAAGTTACATCACATTTTGGCTGTCTCTCAAATCAGCTCCTTAATTTCAATAGTAATCCAAGTTAATGCCCCACCCTTTTTCCTTATCCTTCTTACGGGCACAAATTTATCAACATTTGATTAAATTCTACAATTAAGTAGTCCAGAGCTAAATCTACTGTTGGAATGCAATCCAGAAAGAACCAGTCAATATCACTTAATGCTTGTTTAAATGCCCTAATTCTGTTATTTAAAATGTTTTTAACATTGACTATTTTAGGTTTAGGCCTGTCCATTGTAACTGACCCACGACAAAACAGATGAATGACCATTCAGACCACCTGGCAACACCTCAATTTGCTTTACATGTTTAAGTTTATTAAAGGAAATACTCCATTGAGCAAGCTCATTCACAAGGAGGTCTTGACAATAGTGACAACACAAGCAATACATACATAGCAGTGCAATGTTTTATACAGTAATTGATACATTCATTATACAAGGTACAATGCAATCAAGAAAGATACAGTTGGATACAGAGCAACAATCTGGACATACACTTGAATGAAAAAAGGAAAAACATGCAGAGCATTCATAGACAATAACAATATACAGCAAAGAAGAACAGTCAGGAAACATGACAATTTATGTCAGGGAGACAATCTGGGAATACACTTGAACATAAAAAATAATGCTGGGCATTCATAGACAATAACAATATGTGACAAACAAGATCAGGCAGGAAAACATAACAAATTATGTCAGGATCAACACTATAGTGCCAAACCGACAGCCAGAGGAAGAGGATACTGAAGTTGGAAGGTGGTCTGGAGAGATGAGGGGTATAAGTGATAGGTAATCAAATGCAAAGTTAAGAGGAGAATACTTTCCCTTTTGACAGTGGCAGGTCTTCTTGATATATTTTTTGGCCAAGGTTTTAAAAACATTTTATGGAAACAAGGTCAGAGAGTCTGAGCACTGACTGCATGTTGTTCCATGGTGCAGGAATAACATAGCTGATAGCACCTCTGCCGTGTGATGTGCGTACTCTAGGTACATCTAGCAAAATGTAGGGAGACTTTCTTAAGGTGAAAGAGCTGTATGATTTATGGATAAGGGAAGAAATATAAGATTGGAGCTTGTTCAATAGAATTTTAAGGGACCAAGACCCTATGTGGAGCAGCTGTCTTAAGACAAGAGATGTCCAGCCTACCATCTGATAACGGTCACAGTGGTGTGTCCTGAAAGGTGCATTAGTGATAATGTGCAAGGCATGGTGAAACAGTATGTCGAGCTTGTGCAGGTTGGTACCTGTGCTACAACTGTAAATGATATTCCCATAGTCTAACAGGGAAAGGAATGTGGACTGCACCAAGCTACGTCTTACATCCAAGGGGAAAAGTGATCTATTCCTAAAGAAGAATCCTAGCCTCGCTTTTAATATTTAACTTTTTGGAAAGACATTCTATATGGGTGCCAAAAGGCAACTTGCTCTCAGTCCAAATGCCCAGGTACTTGAAATTGTCCACAACCTCCAATGGTTCCCCTAAGATGGTTGTGATGTGAACTGGCAACACTTGATTGCAAAGATGACTGAATTAAAAGTAGGGACAAAGGACATCACCTTTGTTTTTTTTGGCATTTAGTAATAATTTGGAGCTGTTTAGTTTGTGCTCTAATTGAGTGAAGTCAGATTGGAGTTCAGCACACACTTCAGCCAAGGAAGATTTGGATGTATATAGCATGGTAAGTGTAGCTTAGACCTGTGGATATTAGTGCCCAAGGAGTTAATATATATGGAGAATAGTAGGTGTCGAAGTA
The DNA here is from genome assembly GCA_016271365.2 of Neoceratodus forsteri. NCBI lineage: Eukaryota > Metazoa > Chordata > Ceratodontiformes > Ceratodontidae > Neoceratodus > Neoceratodus forsteri. The sequence continues at coordinate 1,313,565,584 of CM057450.1, read as the reverse complement.
TAGACCCTTGGGGAACTCCTCTTCTGATGGGCAGTGGATCAGATAGGAGACTATCTGCTTTGGTTTGTTGAAGTCTTCCTGTAAGGTAGCTGGCAAACCATTTTGCAGAGGGGCTGCCCACACCTAGGTTTCTTAGGTAAAGGAGGAAAAGGTTGTGAGCAACAGTGTCAAATGCCGCCAGAGCAGAGACAGTACTGTGATTCTGTCTGAAATCAGATTGCAGTGGGTTAAATAAATTAGAGTTTTCTAGATACTTTTTTAGTTGATCATTTACTATTTTTTCAAGTAGTTTGGACAGGACAGGAAGTATTGAGATGGGCCTGTAGTTATTCAGGTCACATGGATCTCCAGATTTAAAGAGGGGTAATATGTAGGCTAATTTCCAGCAAGAGGGTACCATCTCAGTAGCAAGAGACTGGTTGAAAATATACAAAATTGGTGCGGTAAGATGGTAGATCCCTAGTGTTAGAAATATAGAGTTAATGTCATCAGCACCAGCACTCTTATTGGGGTTAAGTTTGTTTAAGAGATCTTTTACTTGCTTAAAGGTTGCAGGGCAGAGATAAAAGGACTAATGAGACATTGAAACCTGGGGAGAATCATTGTGCAAGGCGGAGCCAGCCAACTTAGCGATTGGTGAGGAATCAAACGCAAGGCCTGCTGTGGCAAAGTCCATGTTTGATTTCTCCAGGGTAGTGACTTGGTCAGATATCTCTGCATCGCCTGTAGCAATTTTTATGGGAATTGAGGGGGAGACTTTACAGCTTTTGACTGATTTAATCAACTGCCAAATTTTGGATGAGTTGCCTTTAATGCCTTCTAGTGCTTCAACATAGTATTTGGTTTTAAGTGTTCTGATGAGTTTCACGCACTCATTTATTGCAGTTCTGAACGCCTGCCAGTCAGCAGTAGATTTGGTCTGCCTTGCTCATGCCCACAATTTGTCATGATGGGTGAGAGAGGTTTTCAGATCCAAAGTAAACCAAGGATGTGTCACCTTCCTAACGTTGCACCTCATAAACAGGGCATGTTTATTGGCTAACTCTGTTAACTTAGCATTCAGGATGTCAACAGCTTCATCCACTGATTTGGCGAGGTAAAAGCTTTACCAGTTTATGCAGTTGAGGTCAGCTAGACAGTGGACAGCATTGAATTTGCAAAAACTTTGCTTTGTGATGAATTTAGAACAGGAGGGACACTTTTCCTGGATGTGAGTGCAAACAACAATGCTATGGTCACTCAGGTCATTATGGAAGATGGCTGTACATGACATTTTGTGGGGGTGATTTGTAGGTACGACATCTAGTATGGAGCTATATTCTATATTTCTTGTCTTGATCCTAGTGGGCTCCATAATTAGCTGTATAATACCAAGTTCATGACACCGACCCTTTAGCATGTTTGCTTTAGGCATGAGCCAGTCTATGTTCAGATCACCTAGTATAATGGATTAATTATTATTGGAGACAATAAGATTTTTAAGGGTTGGCAAAAGGTCCGTGTCCCTTGGGGGGGGGTCTGTAGCAACCTATAATGTTGAAGGTCTCTGTAGAGGGAAGTTGGATCTTTAATGCCACACACTCAAATGCCTTGGGCTTGGAACGAGATAAAGACTTGATGGCATTAAGCTTGTCATTGACATAAATAACTACCCTCCTCTCCTAGTGGGTCTGTCCACTATGAATATGTTGAAGTAGGGGAAAGAAATCTAATGATCAGTGATGGGACTTTTTAGCCAAGTTTCAGTGATAACTATTATGTCCAGGTTTGTATGTTCAGACCGTATCTTTATTTGATCTAATTTTTTGAGAAGGCTACATGCATTAATTAACATCAGTTTTAAACCTGATGGGGCTACAAAATCAGATGGGGAGGCTAGGGAGTAGGGGGGCCCATGTTTATTTCCACATTTCTGGAACAAAGGAGCAGCAGCAGAATTAGCTTCTTCAAACTGATTCTTAAAGCTATAAGCTCTTTTTTGCTGGGGTGTCTAATACTTGGAACATGAGTAGTGGTCTGCCCCAAAGCAGGTGTAAAGCATGAAGGGTAGAGCATGGCAGTGAGCGGCATTGGCTTTAAGGATAGGGATACTGACAGAATAAGTAAGTGTGCCAAGGAAATACAGGCTGAATCTCAGAGAACATGTGGGCATGAAGAGCAGAATTGAGAGACATGCAATAATGGGGATATATATATATATATATATATATATATATATACACACACACATATATATATATATATATATATATTTTCTGTGTCCTGGACCAAGAATGGGAATAGCTCCACAGTTAAGGACAGTATAGCTAACATGTCTGGGGGATATACACAGAGGGATATAGAAAACCCCTGTAATGATAGAAAGGGCAGGGGCATCCTGAGGCTAGGGTAGTAGTGGCAGTGGAGGTCACACAGGTTAAAGGGTGTAATGGGACACACTTAAATCAGCCCTACTGGATGGCCTAGTGGCAAGGTTGCCACCTTTAGTGCAGAAGGTTGGGGGTTCAAAAGCAGGTTAAAGGAGAAGACTCCTGTATATGTGTGATTTGGATATGTCTGATGTATTTATTGTACATTACATCAAGTATTGTACATATGTCAATAAGAGATCAGCCATTTCTGCTGTTGCAACACATATCTAGAGTTTGAGGCCCTGACACAAGGTAGTAAAATGTCAAGCAAGCCTCCATTTACATGCAGTTGAGTCACTTGTAATACAGCCCCTCCCATTCCTTGATGTCACTGCAGCAACAGTGCAGAACGAAACATAAGTGTATCAATGCTGTCTGTTCTGATTTTAGTTTAAGTTTGCAATGGCTTGGCAGTCCTTCCATGCAACTCACACAGGGAGTAGTACCTGTAGCCTTAATACTGTATGTGCAGAGCAAATAATACATCTAATAGTATTACATTCACAGGAAACAAAAGCTGTTTCTTTGCACTGCTCATTTCTCTCTGTGAGACAGTTGTAACATGTTGTGGAAAGCAATAGACTGAATCAGTCAATCAACCAATCAACCAACCAATCAATCAATTGAACACTTAGTCAGTCACTCTGTATTGAACCAGGTGAACACCCTTGAGAAGATTCATTACAAGTTGAGCCTGGGCAGTTTACCAAAGGATCACACAAGACTTACTTATACACATCCCCTTTCAACAGCCTGAAAGTGGAGAGCTAGAACATTTACTTTATAAAGTGCATTGTTTTACATTTCAAATGCCCCTTAAATCTAAGTTTCTGACTGGAAATACCAAGACACAGAATGCACATGACATGGGAGGAGTGAGCTATGCAAATACAGAGCACTACAGATGCTGAGACTGATTAGTTTCTTTACCTACAATAGCTGAGTTGTAGCATCTAACATCCTACTTCAAATTCTGGCATTACAAAGTGGGGGGGGGGGGCTGCCACAGCTTATCCTTAGTACCTTGAAAGTGAAGTGCTATAACTCTCACATCACTGCTAATGATTTATAATGGGAATTGGGGCACTTTTAAAGTCATGGACTTGAGGGGCCATCACAGTATCCAACGAGGTTAGGGGAACTTCTTAAGGGTTAGAGTCAGGGACTCTAGTAGGATTTGAACCAGACTCCCCCAGTGCTTGTGCCTGTGCATTAACCACTAGATTATCCTTCTTCCATATGCTGAAGCTGATGCTTTCCTGGTAACCTATTCCTTGTTATAGCTGAACTCTTTATTGCCTTACAACAGCCATCCAATCACTGACTGCCTAGTTACAAATGGAAAGGGGCCTATTTGCAAGATTGTTTCTCACTGCTGGTGTCAATCAAAACAGAGAATGCTAACACACACACAACATAATACAACAGCTGTATAATACCACTTAAAACTCTTGTTGTACCCAGAGTCATTTATTGGGTAAACTGTTTTTGCTAACAGAAACAGTAACACAACACATAAGGCACTTCCTTATATGAATATTGTATATACCCCAAATCAGTGCTGCATCACACTCACATGGTCCTAGTCCCTATTACACCTGCACTTCAGGATGTGCACAACACTTAAAGGGTTCCTCCATTACTCAAGTGGGGAACCAAATATTGTGGGTTTGGTTTACTGGCGGAACTGCATTTCGTGCAGCACCATTATCTGTTGCTCTGATGACATCATCCTCCAGCAACATTGATGGTAAAATTGAGAACAAACACATTGATAACTTTTGAGGGCCATATATTTTTATTTATAATCTAGATTTGGACAGCAATAGGACTGCTGGCAACTGGAGGAGGCACACAATTGTTACACATAAGGAGTTGGGAAAATATTGGTGTGGAACTATGGGAGACTTCCCCTTTAAGGCAAAGGACTAGAATATGAGAAAAACATTAGTTGAGGGCAGGATTTGCTTCACTGGTATTGGGGGGGTGGCAATCACCTTAGAAGACCAAGGGGTACGTGCCCATGAGGTTTATGTCAGATAAATGAGCAGATAGAGTAGTGGTTAGGGGTATCTGTCTTTGGTATACAGAGTCAGAGGTTTAATACCCAGGAGGAAAGAGAAGGGAAAATGTCAGTAGCGGGGGACTGAACATGGGTTTATGGCCTAGTAGGACTAGAGTGGTTAAGAATTCACAGTGAATAGGAAGAAAGAATACAGGTTAAGGCAAAGGACTAAACAATGGGGAATTAGACATGAGGAGATTTAGAGAGGTTAAGAATACACAGTGCACTAGGTAGACAGAAGAGAGCTCAGTAGTGACACCTAGTGGTCACAAAGTATAATGGGAAAATTGGGAGTTAGAAATCCTCCCCCATTCACTGTATTTAATGCATTTTTAATTTGAAATGTTTTTGAGATGTATGTGTATATAATGAAATAACCAAAGTGTTTTGTGTGGTGTTTTTATATATATTTGGATTGTTGTATTTAAAAAAATGAATCAGCCTTTCAATGTAATTTTAAGATGGTAATGTCACAGTGATGTCATTATAAAGGGACTGTAAAAGAAATGTTCATTTTGACTTAGTTAGCCTTTGAGAAAGGGTCCAGCAAGGATCTGAAACACATCAGGCGTACTGTAATGTAATTTGTGCTTTTTAATATGTGAGTAAATTATCCTTCTTTTACTACAGAGTTGGCGTCATATGTGGTGGTGAGTGCCGAATTATTTTGTCTACACATGTGATTTTTCACTTGAAAGCACCACAGCCTTGTGGGCACTTTGTTTGAAAATGCTGCTATTCTATCTCTTATTGCTTTATCTGACTTTTTCAACCAATCACTATTAAAGTCCCCCCAAAAAGCCTTTCATGATTAACATTTAAGTGTGCAATGTATCCTAAAAAAATAATTAACCCGTCTCACTAAATTTTGGGGGACTATTCACAGCCCCAGTAGCTAACTTTTTAGCTCTACCAACAGTTAAACTAATAGCCATAAAGTTTAGCCATAACGTCACACTCTAGGCTGTAGCCTGTAACATCAGTATGTTTTACAACCAGATGATCTCTGTCATAGATAACACAACCCTTCCCCCTTACCATTCCTTTCATTTTGAACTAAAGAAAATGTTCCAAGGTGATCGCTGAATACACAATTTTGGATATTGACCAGGTTTCAGATAAAATGATAACATCCATACCTCTCAACCTTTTGTCCCCCAAATGTGGAACATTGCCTCTCAAAATGTGGAACGAATGAGCAAAATGTGGAACACTTAATCAAATCTTTACCTAAGAAGCTCAAAATACTGTTAAAATGTTTGCAATTATGTTCAGAAAGTCTGTTATTAATTGAATAGTATATTTTTTGTATCATTTACTATAGATTTTTGCTTTAAAATGTTAACACTTAATGTGGGACAAATCCTCACAATGTGGAACAGGGAGCTTTTGCGAAGTAAAATGAGGAACATTCCTCGTAATGTGGTACAGTTGAGAGGTATGATAACATCTGGTCTCAGCATGTCAACCCAGACACAGAATTCATAAATTTTGATAGCAAACTACCTATGTTCAAATGCACCATATATAATCCAGTTTTCTTTCCACTAATTATATTCCAATTATTTCCCAGGCCTTGGATTATATGTATGTTCCTAGACATAATTGAAAGCAGATTAATTAACAAACGCACCATGAATTTATTTTCTAATTTTTGCTTTTTACAAGAACTCCTGTCATGTACATTTAAATTTAACATTTTTCAGTATTAATCTCGGTACCTCACTAAAATTCAAATGGGATATCAAAATATTAGTCAAAAAATAAATTTGACACTCAACCCAATGTAATTCTCCTTAATATACACCTTATCATTTAGATTTGTACCTCCATTCACCTTATATTCCTCACAAATAATCCCAGGCAAATCTACACCCTTTACCAAATTATCCCCTTCAATTATAACCTTACCAAAGACAAACAGTAACAAAATATGACACCACCCAGTGTAACCCATAATAAAATGGACACATACCAAATTATAATATGGGTTACCAGTTGACCAAGTTTTATATCCCTTTTCCCCATCATCCAGAAGAATTAGCTATGGACACAGGAAGAGGCCACTCTTCCATCTATGTGAACTTATAAATAGCCCTCTCAGCCCACGTTCAATGGCCCTGCCACAGTAGCTGATTGGTGGGTCGGACAAATGGAGGGGAGAACTATAGACTGACTTTACCTGGGGCACTTGAAAGGAATATATAAAAGACAACTGGGAGGAAAACAGTAGCTGATTGGTGCATCAGGCAAGTGGCAGGAAGAACAAACAAGTAAACCAGCTTTACTTGGGGCACCTGAAGGGGACATATAAAATGTAACTGGGATGCAAACAAGGCGATAGCAACACACAAATATTGACAGCAGAGTCCTTTCTAAAAGTACGAACATACGAAATTTGCCAGCATAAACAGGCCTTATGGTCTACCAAGTCAGCTTGTATGTGCAGCTAGCACCCCTATAGTGCAGTTGCCCCACCCCCCCACTCACCTCCTGGAACTGCTCAGTGTCCTTCACCCCGCCCCCCCCTTCCATGATCTGTCCCATGCCTCTTGAAACTCGACACTGACCTGCATGCCACCACCTCCTCTGGCACAGCATTCCACTTTGACACAACCCTCTCCGTGAAATAATGCCTTCTCATCTCCCTCCTGAACCTGCCTCCCTCCAATTTCAGCCCGTGGCCCTTCTTGTCCCTTCCCTTCCTCTGCTTAAACAGCCCCTCTGTGCCAGATTTACTGATCCCCTCAAGTATTTGAAAGTCTCGATCATGTCCCTACTATCACTTCTCTCCTCCAGGGTGAACAAACTAAAGTGACTCAGCCTTTCCTCATAGGTTCTGCCTTCTATGCCCTGCATCATTTTCATTGCCCTGTGCTGCACCGCCTCAAGCAGCTTGACGTCCTTCCTCAGGTAAGGACACCAATACTGCATGCAGTACTCCAACAATACTTCAGTATTCTGGTGAAGAAAACAACAGAATGCTTAGTGATGTCCTCAGACACTGACAAAGTCCAAAGTACCAAGAAAAGTATACAGACCTTCCACCCAGACAGATCAAGTCAACTTCCAGGATGACATCAAATCCATACCTTCTAGTACCAGTCCTGGTTGTTGCCACCAGTCTGGTCCAGCACTATTACAAAGGGATGGGATTCTCATTGATAATTGGCAGAAGGCTTTGTGGCACCGTTAGGCACTGACAAAGTTTAATATACTTGTTTTTCAAAGTATAAATTGTATTAATAATTTGAAAGAAACTATAATTACAATTATCTCTCTTGAATTTATCCCCAACTAACCTCCAACCATGCCCTCAAAATGTAAACATCTCTATCTATCATGCCCCCCCATGCCTGGCATCCAACGAGTACATATTCAGGGCCACCGACCTTTATTCATAGTATCTGTGTTGGCCAGGGATAATTTGGTGACCCGTCTCGGTACTGACACCAGCCTGTCTATGCCCTTTCTCAGGTGAGGGCCTCAGAACTTGGCATAGTATTCCAGTTAAGGCCTCACCAGAGATGTATATATATATATAGGAGCAGTATCCATCACTTCTCCTGCTATCAAAACCCCTCCTCATATATCCCAGCATCCTTTATGCCTTACTGTATGCATTATTGAACTGGCTGGTTTGCTTGAGGGAGTTACTGATGATGACACCCAGATTCCTCTCCCCTCTTATGGTGACTATCCTGATCCCTTCCATCCAGTACTCTTTGCATGGCTTTCTCTTCCCTAAATACATTACCTTGTGCTTCTTGGTCAGATCTTTGACCACCTTTCCAGCTTCTTTTGGTCCTTCTGTTGTTCTCTCACCCCCTTCATCACTGTCTACCCTACCACATATCTTTGTATCATCAGTAAAGAGACACATCTTGCCCTGGATACTCTCCCCTTTGTCACTAATAAGGATATTGAATAAGACAGGTCTCAGGACTGATCCCTGTGGCACCCCACTTTTGACCCCCTCAGTCACTAAATGTGGCCACATTTACTATCACTCTCTAGAAAACAACAAAACGATACTGTACACCATAGGCTAAAGCAAACTATTGAAGGAATGAAACTAAAGCTCCAAAATCATCTGCTGAAATTGTATTAAATATTGTTAAATGTTTTCCTTACATAAGGTCAGTTGCCTGGGAGATGCTGCCCCAGGGGCATCATCCTCCATGTGGCTAAGGAACACATTTAACTAGAGGTGTATGATAAAAAAAATTCCACTGGCAGAATTTCCACAAAAGTTGGAATTTCACTTCCACAAAAGTTCAAAAAAGTTTAAAAATAATTTTGACAACTTTCACTAATTTCTGATTAAGAATTGAGGAATTTTTGTATGTACTGCAAATTTTTTATATTAATTGCATAAAAAAGTGGATTAATGTGTATATTTCTACCGGCCACACTCACTATGGTGGAATTCTAACTCTGCAAGTCACAGATTACTGCGCATGTTGTGGTAAATATCGAAATGTTTCCCAAAAATCTGCAGTCATGGTGATGTTTTCTGCATTATATATATTTCTTTACACATGTCTGTGATAAAATAATTCCACTGTTTGTAAACAGTATCCCAATGTGAAATGCAGAACGTTCTTTAAAGGAGAACTGCACTGAACCTGTAGGTAATTTTTCCTAGTGGATCCTTTTTTCATATATTTGATCAATTTATGTTACTGTCTTATCTTTAATGGCCTTTTAGCAAACACAGTGAGTATTTTTAATGTACATTGTGCTGGTAAGTGCAATTTTAGAACTGTATGATGTAGTTTATGTCCCCTTTAGACCATAGAGTTCCAGAGTTAGAACATGAATGCATTGTGAAAATAATGTAAGTTCTATAACAAGGACATAAAGTACATCATACAGATCTAAAATGGCACTGCCCACTAGAGCACAAAGCAGTAACACCCAGTGAATCTACTAAAAGGCCAGTACAGATGGAACAAAAGAGAGTATGAACCAGTTTAGAAATGCAGCTTCTACAGAAAATGCAGGCATTCAGATTCAAGGCAGTTTTCCTTTAAACTGCATTATACAAAATCTGTGTATCTGCAGGTTGAAATCGCTTATTCACTTGTTCCTGTTCTTCATGGATTTGTGAAGACACACAGAGAGAGAGAAAGAGACTGAGACAGACAATATGAGAGAGAGATAGAGAACTTGTTGGAAGTACTATCTTTAGAACCTTAAGTTTGTTTTAATTACTAAGATCAGAGAGAGTACTGGGTAGTTTTTATTTTTCTTTCAGAAGTCTTTTACAGTGATTTTCAGTTAATTATTTAAAATGGCAATAAGACCAGCAGCAGGACTGGTTATGACTGGGAGCCAGGAGGAAGAAGCAGAGCAGCTGCATGGTGGGGACCAGTGGGGGCAGTAGGAGCAGGGCCAGCAACAGGTGGTGGGTCAGCAGCTGGAAGACCATGGGGTGGTGCCATGTGTGCAGCACAGTTCAGACCAGCAGGCCACCACCTGCTCTGCCAGTACAAGTACAAGGAGAAAGCTGACACCCCCCCTTCTCCCCTAAGGAAGTGGTGGTATTGGTGAGAGCGGTTGCTGAACTGTATGGGCTAGAGAGACTCCATCTAAAGGAAAGGGAGAAATTGTGGGCTACCATAAAGGCCACCCTCAGCTCAGAGGGAGGTGGAGTCATTGGAAGGAGTGACCAACAAATAAAACATAAATGGGACGAATTCCAGGGAAGGAACCCCAAAGTTCTGGAGGCACTAGGTGGTGCAATTACCATTGGGGATCACCAGGGCAAGAAGAAGAGGAGACAGCAGGAAAAGGTCTCAGCATCTTCTTCAGGGAAAAGGATGCAGGTAGAGGACAGTATCACCTATAACTTGATTCTTCAAAGTTATTTTCATCAGTCAGTGTTGGAATTACACTTTGTGATCTTTGCAGCTAAGAGCTAGGGTGGCCCATTAATACACAGCTGTTAAATACATCCCCTCATCCCATTATAACTCAAGGCTGTAAGGCAGTGATGCATGATCTTGAGCTACCAGGGGTTACTGTAGAGTTAGATGGGGTTAAGGCCTGGCAACCCCCCTGTAATTCCAGCACTGATTGTTATAAATAATGTAAAATAATTAACATTTACCCTAATACGTTGCATGTAATGTTGTCATCCTGTTTTTAAGAATTCCATTTACATAATGATAACACAATGTTAATAACAATACGCAGCTCTGTGATTTCTTACCATACCTGCTGTGATGACATGCATGATGGATGGCACCTGACCTGACCTGACTACAACCCCTCTATGAAGGTGATCATGTGTGTGTCACTGTCACATCATGAGCCTACTGTGTCTGTAACAGTGTCATCTAAATGCATGGGAATGCCGCAGCACTGCCATATTCCATACAAGGATCCACATGGACAGGTGCATGAACTCTGAGGATATGGCATCCATTTTGGATTGCTTTCCAACTGGTTGTTGTTGTTGTCCATGCTTGACATTGTTAACATTTGTTGCATCACACTACAATTATGTGCATGGCCACTATCTCTATTGTGACTATCCCTGAATTGCCCTGAATGTCATGCCTGCTATCTGTATCCTCATGCAGATTGTTCAGTGGGAGTGGTCAGTGTGCATGACTGCCCATTGCTCACTACATTGCCTCTCATGGCAGCCGCTGTGACAGGGAGGGTGTAATTCTGTCTTCTATTGCATGTATGTGCTGTACTGTGTGCATCCTGATTCCCAGTCCTCACCCTGAACATTCATGTCACTCCATGGCCGCTTCCAACAGCACACCTTATCTGAATAGTAGATGTGCACTCTTCTTTGGTGGACCCCTTAGTGTGTATCCTCCTGACCTCCCTTCAACCATGGTATTATCTGTGGTGTTCCATGGTAAGTGTCATGGCATTTGGCCTTCACCACAGGACGGAATGTGTTTGATTACTGCTGAGTTAATATTACATGTTCCAACTTCCAACACTGATTTGAACTATTCCTCTCCATCTCAAACAGGTGCTGCAGGAACGTCAGCTGTTGTTGCTGTCAGCAGCGATGCCACCACCACCAACGTGGCAGGAACAAGAGAACTGAGTGGAAGCCGTGGGGAGACTGTCTCTGGTAAGCCATTTATATTGTTAGCAAATTGAATGTAGTGATGAAGAACCGAATGGAAAGATTGCCATTTTTGTTGTTGCACCACAACACACCACCACCGGAACCTGGCCTCCAGCCCTGTACCATAATCAAGAGACACCACTGTAAAACATTTTGATCTGCTGTGTTGTGAAGTTGAACTGCTGCTAAAGGAACATCTGGCCACCCAACCACTTTCTCCTGCCCTGGTGCTGAATAACCACTGATATTCCCAAAGGGGCCCTGTGTAAATCATGACATAAGTCATTGGAAAACACACCTCCATTGCAATCCATGCAGCAGGGTGGTTGTGGCGGGGGGGTGGATCACGTTGGTGGTATGGGTGTGTGGAGCTCTACATCATTATGATCAAGTAGGGGATGGCATTGGCTAGTCACCTCATTTATATCATCCTTGTAAGTTAAAACTCATCATAAAATACCAGATGATAACTGTTAAAATCAGTTCCTTTGCAGTCCAATGCAGGTTATCCAACTGTGGCTCCATGGTTGCTTTAAGAGGGTACCACAAATTCCATGGCCAAGGCCACACCACTTTAAGGAGTGGCATAGCCTTGACTGCCCCAGTCTGTTTAGTGGAATGTTTGTGAATCATTACTTATGATTACTGTGTCCGTGTGAGTAAACTGCAGCATTGCAGTATGCACTGGTGGTGTGATGTGTCATTACCACCCTAGTGGAGTGTGTGGTGTCATCTGCAGAATGTTGGACATTGAATGGCTAGTGGGTTGGGGGTGGGCCGATCATGGCCTGCAGAGTTAAAGCACAGTGGTCAAACTGTGACAATGAAAGAGAAGGGCCATCACAGGGTGTGAGGTGGATTTCTGGAACTAGTCAGTAAAACCTGCTGTCAGGGTGAGGGGGTAGAGTTGCTATCACTAGGTGAGGTCAGACAAATGAATAGCGTTAGAAAAGCATGTTTGTACAATTATGTATTTCTGTGTTAGGCAACCAGGTAAGTAAGAGTGCCATTGAGCACTACTGCACATGGCTACTTACAAGTGTGACCTGTGGTGGAGCACCTGGAGGTTGAGTATTTGCTCAAGGCAGGCAACAAAGTTTGCAAGTGGAGGCTGTGAGAGTGAGACTCAAACCCCGGTATGCTGGAGACATGATGCATAGTCATCATTGCTGTAACTGCTTGTAAACCCCCTACCATTTTCTTGTCCTTCAATGTCAGTCGGGTACTGTGATAAAATGTTTGATATAAGCATTGGCGATCAATTCATCATTTTGTCATGCTATTATTGTATCAATAGTGGATAAATGATTGCCCCTTGAAGCGGCCCATGACTACTGCCTACTGCTGTTTCAAATGCTATGTCAAACATGAGTCATGACACAACCCCTGACAAACACCACCACATTTCAACCTGAGTACAATACTGTGTACAATGTCCAGTTACAGGGTCCTTTAGAGGAGAGATATACACATGCTGTATATGTTGCAGCATACACTGTTTAGTATCTTAAATGAGTATTGGGTCCAGTCAATCACACAGATCATGTGAGGCTTGGGGTTGTTCACTAAACATTCAGTCAGTCATCCCAGACTGGAAAGGATGGTCATGCTCTTTGTGGACAACATGCACTTGACAGACAGATTCCCATTCCAGAAAGGGATACACATGGTGTGGTGGTAAAATGCTGTGAACTACATAAGAGGAGGGAGTGACGAAACACAAAGTATATGAATGTAAGGGTGGGGCTTTCAATGGATGGTACACTGCCTGAGAGAGACAGTGGCTGAGGTGATGATGCAGGGACAGCCTAGCAGAACATATAGGTGCTGAAACATTGGTTAAACCTCAACTTTCACATATTCATCTCTATTTCCGCTCCTCTTGGGGCAGCTGGGGGCACTACCCCCATTCTGCGCCAGACCACCTCCTGCAAGCATCCCCCACAAGGCCATCCTTGGCTGATGATGCACACAGCTTGCCCCCTGCAGAAGTGCTCTCCCCAGGGTCTATGGAAGATAGACCAAGATCCACAATTTGCCAGCCCTCGGCAGGCCTGGGGCATCATTTGGGGAGGCATCAAGGCATCACTGGGCACACCCATGGAGGGCAATTTTCCTACTTTTTTCAGTTTCCTGGAGGTGCAGATATGCAATGATGTCCAGTGCAGGCTCAGCATGCTCCCAAACCCAGCTTGGGGACATCTGCCGATGCCTCCAACCCCGTTCTGAGGAGGTCTGATGCTAATGCACACCCTGCCTCCGCTGGGTGCCACTGAAGACTGGCACCACATCACTCCCTCCCCCGAGGAGAGAAGAGCAATCTGTTGGATGCTCAGTCCTTTCCCCTCAGACAACCCCTGGTGAATTGAATTCATTCCTGAACTCGAGTCACCAGCATGGTAAGAGGTAAGGCACATGTGGTCCCTCAGCCCTCTACACCACCGGGCTGGCTAAATACTTATGGTCTTCATACTTCCCAAATAATGGTCCCATCCTCTATGGCATGTGGTGGGGTTGGTACACACACAGCAGTGACTAAGGAGTGTAGGCAAGAGGCGAGGCTGTAAACCATCAGCATAAGTTCAGGGTACAGTAAGGTTACACTGGACAGAGTAATGTACTACAATTACTAATTACCGAAAACTGCATTATGTTGACACTTGCACAATTCATTGTCTTGAAACTGCATATTTCATTACGTCCTACAGACAACACTGAAACACTGCCACACCCAACATCAGTGACACAGGAGGAAAGCAGCAAGAAGAAGACCAGCACATGGTCAATGAACTGAGTGAAAAAGATCCGGAGGGAGATGGAAAAGCTGGCAACAAGGGAAGCATACCAGCAGCCTCCCCACAAGTACAGAGTGGCAGGGCCAGTGTCAGTGGCAGCTGTAGCTGCAGCACCAGGTGCCCAAGAAGCTGGCACCCCACCACCAGCCAGTGCCATCCAGGATGATATCTGTGCCATACGCACGGATATCAGAAAATTAAAAAAGGTGGCATCCCTGGAGGCCAAGATACAGGCTAGACTAAATTGAACGGAGTCCAACCAGCACCGCATCTTGCAGCTTATGAAAAAATGCACCACCAGGGGGAGGCCACAGCACAGGCCTGCAGCTGGCCACCGTTAGTGCTGGTTTTGAGCACATACTACAGTATGCCATGTAAACTGTATTGTAAATAATTCCATTGTGTTTTTGTAAATAGTTTGATGTTTTGTTTGTTCTTCTGTGCATAGTTCACTGTTGTGTTGTAACTTGTTTTTTTCGTCATATAAAAGTTTCGCTGTTACAGAACACTGTCTTGTCATGGGTCTCTTTACTGAATGTGAAGGTTGCAAAAAGTTCAATGAACATATTGTCTGACTGTTAGTCTTTGATTCAGCTTCATTTTTTTATTTTCAGTCCGTTGCACTTTACCATACTGGTGGTTCTGGCACAGAACATGACCTGCCTGAATAGTCACTGATTTAGACAGCCGGGGTGATGTAGTGGTGAGTATGACTGGAGTGACTGAGTCAGAGGGACCCTTGTGGAGGGGAGGGAAATGGAGGCACCTTGGTGGTACAGTAGAGGTAGACAGGATTGGACTGCTTGGGATCCACAGGATGGGTTTCTGAAACGAAGTGGAAGTGTGTTGCATGGACTTACACAACAACATCCATGATATAGAACAGAAGAACATAACAGAGGCAGGAACCAGCAGCAGCACATGTGATGCAGCATTGCTTATTGGTGTCCTAGGGGAATTTTTTATAATGTGCAGTAATGTGGTAACATCATAAAATAATTTTATGTTGTCTTGCGCAGGCACAAGCAACATCTTGCAGTAATAGCACATTTCAGAAGTGTGTCAGTGTTGGGCAATACATGGAATGCTTTAGTGGGTGCGTCCCTCAGTCCCCAATTAGCATGCATGCTAGCGCTGATGCAAAACTTCAAAGAGTGCCAAAACCTTGAAAGAAATCTGCCATTCCAATGAGATGCAGTTACCTCATTGGAGCGTCAGATGACAAGACTCCATTATGTTCCTTTCCTGGTGAAACAGTTCAGTAAATATGGCAGCTCCTGCCACCCGCCATACACAATCCCCACAAAGCCGACATTGGAGGTGGCCAGTCACTGTGTCGACATATTCCCCACCCCCCACACACACATTTTCTTTGCCGACAGGGGCCCAATCCCCATCAGCATCATGTTCCCCTTCACACACACTTTCTTTGCTGATGGGGGTCCAATCCTCGTTGGCATCAGCCCCCCTCCAACACTTTCTTTGCTGATGGGGGCCCAGTCCCTATCAGCATCATGTTCCTCCACCCCATACACTTTCTTTGTCGACAGGGGAGGCCAATCCCCATTGGTATCAGTCTCCCTCCAAACCCATGGGGTGCACTGGGAGCCCACCCTAGTGTGCCCAACATTTTTTTTGTTTTACCTGTAAATAAAGAAACTGTCTCCCAATGTCTGCTGTGAGAGAGAGAGAGAGAGAGAGAGCGCGAGACATTGTTCCTGTAAAAATGAAAACAGTCCCTCGTCATCCCCAGCACCCCCTCCTCCAGCCCGCAGCCACCCTCTGAGCACCCCACCTCCCCACACCCCCCCTCACCCCATACTTAGCTGTGGAGGTCTAGCACTGCGATCTTCTGTGGAATGGGAACACGTCTGAACTCTTCAAAAGCTGACTGCAAAATGAAGAAAATCACAATAAGCTTTATAATGGCATCAATGGGAGTTTCAACTTAGGTTGATATCTCAGCCATATTTTTGAATTTTGTCTCTAAATTGTCAACATGGGGTTCTTGGGACCCCACCTCATGAACACATGCACTGTCATATCGTTACTTGGTCCTGAAAGATGACTTTGTGGTCACTGCGAGGAATCACCATTCAGACTGATTAACAAGATGACAGTGCCACTGTTCATGAGGGGTCCCAAAAACCATGTTGAAAATTTGGTGAAAAATTACAAATGATCATGGATGAGCGCAGTACTGCACAGTTCCATTACACTACAACTTCGATAATGTTTAATATTTTCACTCCAGATTTTTAACATTTCCATTTTTTCACACCTCCTTATGAACAGTACAGCTGTCATTTTTTCACATCCTGCCCGAAATGTATTTTCGCACTTGTGGCACACAATGGCAGGGTCATTGTGGGAAATCAACTTTTGGGACAGATTAACAAAATCACAGTGCCACTGTTCATGAACTGAGGTCCCAAAATGCCTATGTTGAAAATTTGGTTAAAAAAATCCCAAAAATAATTGCATTACAGGTGTGTGTTGCGCATTTTATACGCACGCTGGTGACTTCACCAATTTTTCATATTTTCACTCGATTTTCAACATTGCCATTTTTTTACACCTCCCCATGAACAGTACAGCTGTCATTTTTCATATCCTGCCTGAAATGTGTTTTCACACCTGTGGCACCAAATGGTGCAGTCACTGTGCAAAATCACCTTTTGGCTTGCAAACTGATAGTGCCACTGTTCATGAGGTGGAGTCACAAAAAGCCCATGATGAAAATTTGGAGTGAAAATACCAATAAACTCCCAGGCATTAGGGTTTCCAACCATAATGTCCCACCCTGTAGAGACTGACAGGCATCAGGGGTGTGACTTGGGATCATTGGCTATAATGCTCACGCCATTCCACCCTCCCCACCCTGCAGCCAGTGACAGGCATCAAGGTGTGCCTTAGAGTCTTTGGCCCCAAAGTTCACCCCATTCTCCTATACTGCACCCATCGCAGCATATTTCCTTATGGAATGGGATGAATGTAAGGTCCAAAGACCCCAAGGCACACCGCAACACTTGTAGGTATCTGCAGGGTAGGATGAGATGAAATGGCGTGAGTGTTATGGCCGATGACCCAAAGGCAAACCCCAACACCTGTCTGTCACTGCAGGGTGGGGGTGGGGTTGGCATCAGTTCAATACTTCACTGCCATTCCTATTATGCATCTCTCTGACTCCTGCACTACCAATGCCAGTGCCAGCAAGACAACATTCAGCATTGACAAATGCTTGTTTAGTTATTGGCATGTGCGACTGTGTAGATCAAGACTACTGCTTTTTTCACTGTTATCTGCTGCATTCATATCATGTGCAAGGCAGCAACACCACATGGCCACAAATACAGGAGCGGTAACATTACTAGAAATGCCTCTACGCCAAACTTCACATTGTGTGAGCATTCATATTATGCACAGATACTCCTATGCAATGCATTTTTGTGAGGGTTGCTTTCAAGCAGTGCAAAAAACTGGGTCCCTGTTTCATGGTGTATCTCATGTTGTTGGGCATCTACACAACTGCTATGTGGACTATGTACTATGCATATCTGCAGTGATATAAGTCTGCACTTTGTAAACAGTGCCCCAATGCGAACTGCAGAACTTTCTGTAAAATGTTGTAAAAAAATCTGCAGATAGGCAGGCGGAAATCACAGTACCCGCTGCCAGCCAGGGGACAGATCTTCCCATTCTGGCTGGGAGATTTATGACTATCTGACTCTGGACAGAGATTAGAGAGAGAGAATCCAGAGACTGTGAGAGACAGAGAGAGAGAGAGAGAGAGAGATAGAGAGAGAGAGAGAGAGTGACATAACTTAAGAGGGATTAGGGAATACACAGTACAGAACTTTAGAGAAGCCAAAAGGTTTTTTTTGTTTGTTTTCTGCAAACTGTAATGCCTGGGAGATTTTCTTTTCTTTTTCTTAAGCATATATACTAATTGACACTATTACTAAGAATGACAGCAGCAGCAGGATTGGGAATGGGTATGGTCAGGAGCCAGGAGGAGGAGGAGGAAGAGCAGCTGCATGGTGGGAAGTGGCAGGGGCAGCAAGAGCAGAAATACCAGCAGGTGGTGAGTCAGCAGCCGGTGGGCCATGGGGTGGTGCCAGCTGCACAGAACCCTGATCAAGATCAGCAGGTCACCACCTCCTCTTCCAGTACCAGCACAAGGAGAAAGCTGCCCCCCCCCCAGATAAGGAGGTGTCAGTCCTTCTGAAAGATGTGATCACCCATGCCGGGGAACTGTGTGGTGCCCAAAGACTCCCTCTAAAGGAATGGGAGAACTTGTGGGCCTTGATTAAGGCCACCCTTGACAGAGAGGGAGGGGGAGTTGTGCCCAGATCACTCCACCAAATAAAGCACAAATGGGATGACCTCCAGAGAAGGGATCCCAAAGTTCTGGAGATACTAGGCAGAGCAGTCACCATTGGAGTTCAGGGCCAGAAGAGTAGGAGTCAGACTCTACTGGATCTTCTGCCTTATGGATGCAAATGGAAGAGAGCATCACCAGTGAGTAGACTACCTTCATCATTCCAGTTATTTTTACCAGTCAGTGTTGGAATGACACTTTATGGTACCTGTATTGGTGACTGTCAAGTAGGGAGGCACAGAAAGACGGCACAACTGTTAAACACACCCTGTCTTCCCATTATAACTCAAGACTGAATGGCAGTGATGCATGACATTGCACTATCATGGCTTACTGCAACAGAGTTCTGTGGGCTTAAGACCTGGCACCCCTCCTGCCCCAGATTCCAACACTGACTGTCATAGATAATTTAAGTAAATACATTTTTACCCTGATACACTGCATGTAATGTTGTCATCTTGGTTTCTGTCATTCCATTTAAATACTGTCAGCAAAATGTTAAGAACAAGAAGTACCTCTGTGTTTTCTTAATGTACCTGCCCGTGATGGCATGCATGATGGACTGCAACTGTCCTGACAACAACCCCTCCATCATTGGGATGGTGTATGTGTGTGTGTGTGTGTGTCACATCAAGGGCAGACTGTGTCTAAAAGAATGTCCCCACCCACACTATATGCTGGTCATTTGCTCATTTTTGTGACAAAACCAGAGACGACGATGCCGGCCCTGTTAGAGGTCTTAATCTCCTTTTCCAGTTTTTTCTGGATATGAGCTCAAACTCAATAAGTCCCTACTTATGAGTGTAGGGTAGGGGAATGGACCCACGATACAGAGTGCATAGGGTCAGCAAAAGGTGACTTATTTAGTTACCCATGTGGGCCAAAAGCTAGATAATCTTTCTACTTTAAACTATACCATGCTATTCCAGGCCATACTAAAAGACCTGCAGAGATGGAGGGCACTTCCTATTTCATGGTTGGTTCTAATAAACTTTATAAAAATGAATATACTCCCTTGAGAATTATACTGTATGCAAATGCTCCCAATGGGCTCAACCAAGGTGGACCTTAAAAGATTGGAGAGAGGCTTTACCACTTTTATCTGGAATGGTAAGCTCCCCAGGATGAGTTTGGCTAGACTGAAAAGGGGCCGAGATAGAGGGGGCTTGAATTTTCCAGATATACGGGGTTATTATCTAGCCATATAAAATAGATATTTGCAGGACTGGGTTAACAGGGGACAGGAGGCAGGATGGTTGGGTTTGGAGGAGGATGGATGTCCAGGTCATCTGTCAGCATACTTGGCCAATGAAGGCTAGAGGGTGTACAGGCAACTTCCAGAGCCAAACCCCCTGGCACGATGGGTTCTGGAAGCAAGGGTTAAAATTAAAGCTAGACAGGGAGCAGTGGGCAACCAAACACTTCTGGTCCCAGTTGTGCAGAATCCTAGATTCTTGCTAGGTTTAGAGGACCTGGGCTTTAGACTATGGAAAGAGAAGGGGGATCTGGTGCCTGGGGGCCCTAAATGGTAAGGACGGATTTAGCTCCTTCTCTGACATACAAAGAGCACTAGGGACTCTGAGGGACTATTTTTTCAGATTTTAACAGATACTGCATTTAATAGGTCACTCCAGAGGGAACTGGCAGGTAATTCAGATTGGTAGAGGTGGAACCAGAAATCTATAGGGCAAGGAAAAACAGTAAAGGTATGATTGGTAGAGTAGCTAAGAAAGATAGAGCCCTCCTTCCAGATATGACAGGGTGGGTTAAACAGCAATAGGAGGCTGACTTAGGTAGACAGATTGGGTAGAGAATTGTCAACTGATGCTGCATACCCATATAGGGCTTCTGGTATGCAATAAATATAAATAATCCCAATTTAAGTTTCTACACAGGTTATACTGCCCACCTAGCATTGTACACAGAATTCACCTGGAAATATTTCCAAGTTGTGGGAGATGCCACAGGGAGCAAGGTACATATTTTCATTACTTCTAGGAGTGCAACACTCTACAGAGGTACTGGCAAGGCATAGCACAGGAAATGTCCAATATTTCGGGAACACAAATTCCATGCACACCACTTTCAGTGCCATTTGGAATAAATTAGAATCATGACGAGGAATGGGTGTTATACCCTTGGTGGACCAGGATCTTGCTTGTAGTTTTGTGAGACAGGGTATCCAGAATACCTGGGTCTCATGCAATACACCTACACTAGAATAATGGAAGATGATGGTGATTCACGTTCTAGCCATGGACCGCTTGACTTGCATCCTGCAGAGGACAGCAGAAAATTTCTGGAGGGAGTGAGGGAAATTTTTGGATGCCCTGCCTTTAACAGAAGCACAGATGCTAGAGCAGAGAATATCCAATATAGAATATATGGGGCAGAGGGAACTCTTCACAGGAGATGATGTAGTAACACTTATGTACTGAAGCCATTGCCTACATCAAGAGTAGTCAAGAGGTGGTAGAGGACATACATTCTAATTATCGGTTAAGTACAGAATGAAATATGCATATTTGTTGAGTTTGGTTTTAATGGTTAAAAATCTTAAGTATGTAAACTGGAGAGAAAAGTCAGTATGCTGTAACTCTTATTAATTTATGCTTTTAATATGGAGCATTGCCGCATGCTGGCAATGTTTGTATATAAAATCTTTAACAGAAAGATTACACACAAAAAAAAGAGTGTCCCCCAATTGCATGGGTGTACTGCAGCAGCACCGCAAACTTCCAGATGTATCCACAGGGACAGATGAAGGAAGTGAGAGGATAATGCATCTGTTTACCATTTTGGATTGCTTTACAATTGGAATTGGCCATTGTGCTATTGTCCAACCTTGGTACAGTTCACATTGGTTGAGTCTGCAATCATGTGCATGACAACTGTCTCCATTGTGACTATCTCTGACTTGCCATGTGTGTCATGCCTACCATCTCACCCTCATCCAGAATGTCTACTGGGTCTGTGCAGTGCACAGGACTGCCTACCATTTCATACTTCCTGTCTCATTGCAGACCCTTTAGCCGGGAGGGAGCAATTCTGTCATCTACTTCATATATGTGTGCTGTACTATAGTACCCAGATTCCCATTTCTCACCCTGAACAGTCATGCCCCTCTGTGGCTGTTTACAGCAGCACTCCTTCCTTATCTGAATAGTAGATGTGCACTGTTGTTTGCATGAAGTGGACCCTTTACTGTGTATCTAGAATCCTGACCTCCCTTCATGGGACCATCTGTGTTGTTCCGTTGTTAAGTAGTGTTGTAGCTGGCCTTTACTGCAGGATGGAATGTGTTTGAGTTCTGCTGCTGCTGTAATGTTATGTTTTCCAACTCCCAACACTGAAATTAACTATTTCTGTCCATTTGCAACAGGTGCTGCAGACAGTGACAGTGCCCCCGCCATGGTCAACTCCGCCACCAGCACTTCTGGAGTAGCACAGAATACGAGCAGTGAGGAGCTGTTCTCTGGTAAGCTTCTCACTGTTAACAAAATGAATGTAGTGATGAAAACCTGAATGGAAAGACTACCATTTGTGGTGTTGCACCAAAGCAAACCACAGGAACCTTGCATGCATCCTTGCATCATAGTCAAAAGGCACCACAGTAAAAAGTGTATATCTGCTTGGTTGTGAAGTTGAAGTTCTCCTAAGGAACAGCTGGTGCCCTACCCCTTCCACCTTCTTGGTGCTGAGTAACCTCTAATATTCACCAAGTGGCCCTGTGTAAATCGTGACAGGTCACTAGTAAATACACCTCCATTGCAAGCCATGCAGCAGGGTGGTTGTTGTGGTGCCGGTGGGGGGCCACTCTGGAAGTATGGGTGTGTGGAACTCAACATCATTGTGACCATGTCAGGATGGCATCTGTCAGTCACCTCATCTATATGATCCTTATAATGAGTTCTAACTTGTCATTTGACAAATACCAGATGAGAAGTAATGACACTGGTGGTGGTTTTCCAATCCAGTGAAGACTATGTACCTTTTGGTTCCTTGGCTGCTGGTAGAGTGGGCCAATAATTCCATGTCCAAGGCCACACCACTTTAAGAAGTGGCATAGTCTTTAGTGCCAAAATGCCTTTGTAGGAATGTTGCTGAATCATTGCTTTTGATGACCGTGTCCATGTCACTGAACTGCAACATTGCAGTACACAGCACTGGTGTTGTTATATCTCATTACTGCCATAGCGGAACGTATGGTGTGCTCCTTTGCAGAATGTGGAACAGTGAATGGGTACTGGGATGAGGATGTTTGGGGCTACTGACTGATCACAGCCTTCATAGTTACAGCGCAGTGCTCAGACTGTGACAGTGACATAGAAGGGGCATCACATGCCATCAGGAGGATATCTGGAAGTATTCAACAGAAGCTGCTGTCAGGATGAGATGGCTATTGATGTCATGACTGGGTCAGGTCAGGCATGAGAGGGGTGGTGATGTCATGACAGGGTCAGGTCAGACATGAGAGGGGTAGCGATGTCATGACAGGGTCAGGTCAGACATGAGAGGGCTAGTGATGTCAATGACTGGATCATGTCAGAAACTACTTTAACAGTGATAGGAAATGCATGTTTGTACCATTAAGTATTTCTATGTTACTCAATCAGGTAAGTAACAGGGTGAATGTGCAGTTCTGCACTAGTCTAATTACAACTGTGTGTATGACCTGGTGGAGTACAGGGAGGTTGAGTATGTTGTTCAAGGCATATCACACAGTGTGGAGCTGGAAGCTGTGAGTATGTGAGTCAAACCCCAGCCTGCTGGCTGTTTAATACACATTCATCATCGCAGCTGAAGCACTGTAACTACTGGTAACTCCCCCCTAGCATTTTCTTGTCTTTCGATGTCAGTCAGGTATTTGGATAAAATGTTTGACATAGCCACTTGTTACTTACTGATAAATTCATCAGTAGTAGCAATGTTTGTCATACTGTATCAATAGTGCATCGTTTGTTTGTTTTTTCTTCAGCAGGCCCATGACTGCTGCCAACTGCTGCTTCATGTCCTATGTCAAATACATGCCAGAACCACTGACCAACACCACTACAAGTCATCCTCCTGAGTGCAATGCTGTGTCCAATGTTCAGTTATGGTGTCCTACCTTTACAGGACTGAAATATACACGCTGTATCAGTTGCACCATACACTGTTTAGTATCTTAAAGGACTAGGGAGTACAGTCAGACACGCAGATATGCACATCATATGAGGCATGTGTGGGCCCACTTAACATTTATTCATTCCAGGCCAGAAAGTAAGGATCATAGTCAGTGCGGGCAACTTGCACTTGACAGACAAATTCACATTCCAGAAACGGATACAGATGGTGGTAAAATGCTGGCAACTTCATATGTGGAAGTGGTAACAAAACACAAGGTATATGAATGTAAATTTGGAGGTGGCTTTGTACTGGATGTTGCACAATCTTAGAGAGACACTGGTTGAGGAGCTCCTGAGGGGTCAGTCTGTCAGAACACTTGGTTTCTGAAATGTCAGTTACATCCCAGCTTTCACATAAATCTGGGTGGTGTACTTTAACTTCCCATACTGTGTTGCATGTGGTGGTGGTGGGGGGGACACCTGCAGCACTGACCAAGGACAGTAGGTGATGTCAGAGGTTGGTAACCATCAGCAGACGGTCAGGGTACAGCAATGTGACACTGGACAGACTACTGTACTACAGTCAATTACTGATGATGTCATTCATTTCACACTTGCACATTTTATTCTGATCAAAATGTATATTTCTTCCCTACTGCAGAAAACACTGAAACACTGGACGCAATGCTACCAGGGCTGTGGGAGAAGTAGGAGAGGAAAAGGAAGGCAAGAAACAAACAGTACAAGAACTGTCTGCTGCAGATCCAGAGGGAGCTGGTGAGGCTACTGGTGAGGGATAAGGACCATCATCCCTCTGAAGAACCAGCAGTACCAGAGTCAGTTCTACATGCAGCACCAGCCAGTGTGGAGGACACCACACCACAACAAAGGACTGTAGCACAGCTGGAGGAGGACAGCCATGTCCTCAGAATATCCAGAAAGGTTGTGTCCATGAAGGCTAACATGACAAGATTGGAGGCAAATCAGCAGCACATTTTGCACGTCATTAAGCAACTGTCCACCAGTGTGTGGGCACAGCAAAAGGGTGCAATACCTGGGCAGCAGCACCACTGTTGATGGACTTTGGGGAGTGGTGGAACATTACTGGTTCAGTATTGTTGTACATTGTTAATTGTTATTGTTGTACATAGTTTTTACTTGTTTTCTTGGTTTTGTTATGTAAATAGTGTTGTGGTCCTCGTTCTCAGGTTTTTTTTTTTATATTTGATTGTCCTTTTTGTGCTGTTATCATGCTTTTCCTACTTTTCTATGTCATTGTGCCTGTCATCATGACCTGTTAAAACTTGTTTGCTTATTTCACAATATAAACATTTCACCGGTGTCACAACACATTCTTGTCAGGTCTCTATAATGGGTCGGGTGTGGCTTTGTGTTTGTATTTGTATTTAGATATTTTACCAGGAAAGAGCTCCACTGAGCACATCCCATTTACTAGGAGGTCCCGGGTGGGACAGAACACATGTTGACAATAGCCAGTGCAAGAAGCATGTAGTCTGAATCACCGTCAGATGGTTTCCTTTTATGATCACCCTTTTTAAACCTATATAGTACAACCGCACTATTTATCATTTCTTTGGTATTTATTTATTTATTGAATTTTGGTACCTTGGTAGGCCCTCTGAAACCAGGCAGTCCCTTTTTCAAGGGTGACCTGGGAAGTGCAGTACATTGATAGTGCATTCATTGATACAAGAAATTAGACAAGGAGTAGTCATATAGTAACAGAGTACATCAATTACATTCAGGTATGCAAAATAAGCAATTTAAAGCACAGTCAATAAAACCTTACACACATACAGACATCATTTACATTTTTTTTGTCTTGGAGAGCAGGAGATAGAGAGAGTGGGAAGTTTTGCTAGGAGAAACGTGCAAGGAGTGAACAGGGATTAGGAGTCAGCGGAAGCATGAGCAAGGTGGAGCAGTTAGTTGAGATAACAGAGAACCTTGAAACTGAGACAGGGAGGTGCAGACCAGTATAGAAGGAGGCAAAGAGTTCCAGTAGGACACAGCAGAAAATGCAAATGATCTGCAAGCCGTGGAGAATCATAAGTTTGGCACTGAGAGAAGAGGCAAGGAGGTAGATCTTAGGGTATGTCAAGGGAGATGGCATTGAACAATATCAGCAAGACAAGGAGGAGTGAAGCAATGTGCAAGCTTATGCATAAAGCTTAGTGTAGCATAGCGCAATTTTAATTCATAGGGTAGCCATCCCAGGGCAGACAGGACATTGCAGTGTGGTGCCGAGCATTGGCCCCGAGAGCAAACCTGCCAACTCTATGGTAGGCCCGTGATAGGCATGATGTTATGGATGTGGTAGCAGAGAGTAGTAATGGAACACCATACATAAGGAGAGGCAGGAGTCCGGCATCCGCAATCTTGCGGCA
Organism: Neoceratodus forsteri; assembly: GCA_016271365.2. Classification (NCBI taxonomy): domain Eukaryota; kingdom Metazoa; phylum Chordata; order Ceratodontiformes; family Ceratodontidae; genus Neoceratodus; species Neoceratodus forsteri. The sequence goes on along the minus strand of CM057450.1, from coordinate 1,313,539,314 downwards.
GGAGGTCAATGTAAGGAACGGACAGATATGGAAGAGGACACTGATTTTTTGGTTTATAGTTTTGTTAATGGCTGTAACATGTGCATCCAGGGTAAGTGAGGATCTAAGGTGACTCCCAAGTATTTGAAGGACCTGACCAATTCGAGTGCATCCCCAGTAAGTGAGAGTACAGCCAGATGGGGGAGAGTTGGTGCGGATGAGTTGGACAATAACATGCTCTTTGCTTTTTTAGTATTGAGGACAAGCTACTTCTGAAGGAACCAGTCCTCAAGGGTGTGGAAATCGGAGGCTAGCATTGAATTGAACCACCAGATATGAGGAGAAGAGCGGTAGATGATAGCATCATCTGTATATAGGTGAACAAAGGCCCCACCACAATTATTAGGGAGGTCATTAATATACAGAGAAAAAAGTAATGAGCCCAATATACAGCCCTGAAGGACACCATGGGTAATGGGCCTCAGGTCAGATAAGGAGCCTGCTCATTTTTATTATTTAGTATGCTTTTTGTCAATGGTCACCCTTTCATTCAGCTCTGACCCCTAGCACCTACCTCGCTTTCCCTTATCGCCTTACCTCCGAGGATACCCCCTGGCTTACCCCCCAGGGTGGGGCCACAGGCACCTTACTGGGCCCATCTGCAACAGGGAAAGATGTCGGGTACTGCTGATATTACCTCCCTGGCTTCCCCCTCAAGGTAGGGTTAGGGGCCTGGAGATGTCAATGTGGAGCTGTATTAGGTCAACGGAGAGGCAGGGAGCAATTGAGGCCAGGTGCCAGGTGGCTGTCATCCACGGCAGCCAACGATTTTCTTGTGAGCTGCCCCAGGGGTGGGGACGTGCAATGATGTCCAGCGCCTGCCCCATCCCTCAAGCATCCAGGCACCAGTCACTTGTAGTTCCACCAGCCTCTGCCAGGGATCCCCGAGTGCGGACACTCTACCCCTCCCTCCCCAGAGAAGGAGAGCAGTCCATGGGATGCTCAATCGTTCTTCCCTGGCCAGCCCTTCAGCTCTCCAGGTCCATTCCTGAACTTGGGTCACTGGCGTCGTGAGTGGAAATCCAACCACTGCAATGGTAGGCTGGCTGAGCCTACCCATTTTACTTTTTGGGAATGGCCGTAAAGGTAACTTTGGGTCCAGGACAGGGCAGTGGCATCAAGGCCAAGGACATGTAGTTGTTCTAATAGAAGGCCACGGTTGACAAAGTCAAAGGCCTTGGTCAAGCCTACAAAAATTGCTCCAGTGGCATGGCCATGGTCCATTTCATGGAATATGTCAGAAGTGATTTTAATCAGAGCTGTAAGTGTACTGTGTTTTTTTCTAAACCCATGCTGAGAGGTTGAGAACTGATAGTAGAGGTCAAGGTAATCCTGTAGGTGGTCATAGATGATCTGCTCTTGTATTTTTGCTAGAGGGCAAAGTATTGAAATAAGCTGGCAATTGTCCACTGTCGAGTTGGTACCTCTCTTGTGGACAGGGAAGACCACCGCAACTTTCCATTTTTCAGGGATGGTGCAGGTAAAGAAGGATCGACTAAATAAATCTCGAACAGGTTGGGCTAGGGCATCAGCTCCCAACTTAAGGATTTAGGCTGTAGAGTGTCATGGCCAGGTGAGCTGTCAGCCTTTAGGTTCATAAGGAAATGGCAAACCTCTGCAAGGGTTGCAAGCTTTAGATGAAAGGCAGGGTGGTCCATAGAGTTAACAGATGGCAGGGAGTCAGGTTGGGGGGGAGTTGATGAACGAGAAAATAGTGATGTGTACCTATCCAGATTGGTGAAGAACTCATTGAAGCCAGAGGCGATGGAGGGAGGGGTCAGTGAGAGAGACCCCCGGGCATCAAGGGAACTGGGGGTCCCAGAGATGCTACCCTCCAAAAGGGAGTTAACCTGTTGTCTGAATTCTTTCTGATTACTACGATGCTCAATCTGGAGTCTCTTGAAGTGGAGTCATTTTGCTTTTTGGATTGAGTTCTTGCAGCTGTTCCTTAGTTACCTATATGTTTGCCAGTTGGTAGGTAGCCCACTATCCTTATAAGTCCTCCATGCCTTATCGCGAGTTGACATGAGCTGCCTTAATTCCTTGGTGAGCCACGGTGCTTTAATACCTTTTACCCAGCAACTCTTTAGAGGGGCATGTTGATCAACAATGTTAGTGAATTCTGCCACGAAATAGGCTAGTGCCAAGTTAATGTCCAGCAGGATATTAATTGGATCCCAATCAGTCTCTTGGTATTGATTTGGAATTGGTACCCCACTGTGCGAATCTGTGAGTTCCCCAGCTAGTACGGTGAATTTTATATTCCACAGTTTATAAATAGTACCCTATGTAAATGTTGGAATCAATTGCAAATTGCGGATTATATCAAGTTTCTCATTCCTGGTATTGCTAATGTACTATCCCACAGTTTATAAACAATAGTCTATGTAAATGGTGGAATTAATTGCAAACTGTGGATTACTGCTTCCCACATTTCTGACTGCTGTTTTTTACAATCTTCAAACCACCAGACAAGTAATCAAGTTTCACCTTTCACCCACTTCCCAAGACATTAGGAGTTGTTTACTTGTTCTGTGCTTGCTTTGGGTGTGAAACTATGTGGAGCAGTCCTTTGTGGACATCTGCAGTACTTCTTTGTCTGAATTTCATCAGGGTCACATTGGGGTACAGGGGGCCCACCTGGAAAATCAGTCAGGGGTGGGCGAGGGTGACACATTCCTAGTATCAGTATTCCACTTACTTCTGATACATTCCTCTCAGCTGTCTCTGATTTTCTGGGATGTCCATGATTTTGCCTCAGAGTTTTCCTCTGTGCCACCATTTTGTGTCTGTGTGACTGACTGTACAGTGGGGATAACACTTGAGTGTTATGCCTTTCTTCTTGCACTGTGCATGGAGGTTGATAAAATAATAGGTCAATGAACCACCTTGCCACTGACTATATACTTGGCTTCCATTTCCTTTCACAATCCAAACTCTGACACTTTTTTTCACAAAGTTTGTTGTGATGCAGCAGAATGACTGAGGACTGAGTCAGCAAGTATGAGTTAAACAGTGTGGTTAGACAGTCTACACTCTCAGGGACCTGTTGGGTTAGGTGGGGGTGTGAGGCCTACAGATGGAAGCCTACAGGGGCAGTACAGCTACATGTACTTGACTACACTGGCTATGGGTGACAGGATAGAAACGTAGAATTTGATGGCAGATAAGGCCTGCTTGGCCCACCTAGTCTGCCCATTTCCCTATCTATTGAATAAGTTGCAGATCCTAGTTAACCAACAGCCTACTTCCTCCTGCCCTCCACTAGAATTACCTTATGTCATTTGCATGCATTCTTGAATTCCCCCACTGTTTTTGACTCTATGACCTCCTCCAGAAGGCTGTTCCATGCATCTACAACCCTCTCTGTGAAGAAATGCTTCCTCACATTACCTCTGAGCCGTCCCCCCATCTTCAAATTGTGCCCCCTTGTTCTTGCACATCTCTTTTTTTCAAAGATGCTACCCTCTTGGACTTTGTTGATTCCCTTGAGGTATTTTAAAGTTTATATCATATCCCCCCTCTCCCTCCTTTCCTCGAGGCTATACATCTTAAGCTCCTTCAGTCTTTCTTCATATGTCTTCTGGTGCATACCCTGCACCATTTTAGTTGCCCTCCTCTAGACAGCCTCCACCCTGTCTATGTCTTTGTGGATATGGGGTCTCCAGAACTGCACACAGTACTCCAGATGTGGTCTTACCAACTCTCTGTGCAGAGGGCCAACAACTTTCTGTTTTCTACTGGTGATGCCTCTCCCTATGCATCCCAGTATCCCCCCAGCCCTCCTTACTGCCTTCTCACTTTGCTGGCCCACCTTTAGGTCATCTGATATGACTACCCCCAGGTCCCTTTCCATTTTTGTTGTTGTCAGTATCTCACCCCCATTGTGTACTCTTGCCCTGGGTTTTTATTTCCCAGGTGCATTACTTGGCACTTCTTTGCATTGAATCTAAGCTACCATACATTTGACCATTCCTCCAACTTTGCCAAGTCCCTTTTCATCTTTTCCACCATACCTTGCATTTCAACCCTGTTGCAGATCTTTGTGTCATCTACAAAGAGACATACCTTCCCCTCCAGTCCCTCTGCAATGTCACTTATAAAGACATTAAAAAGGAACATCCCCAGTACTGAACCCTGCGGTACCCCACTAGTAACCCTCCTTTCTTCAGTGTGGACTCCATTAAGCCAGTCCAGTCCAGTAAATGGATAGGTGAACAGCAGATTTCCTGATAGAAATAAGCAATAACCTATGACAGGGCATGATAGTCATCTACTGCATGCCCTGGGTACGTTGGGAGGCACAAGACCACAGGAAAAGTGCCCTCATAGCAACCAGGGTGTCCATGAAACCCCTATCACCCCATATCTTGGAGTGAGTCATTGCGCTTATAACATGGGTTATCATTCTGACTGACAGATTACAGAGAAAGGGTGTTTGTAAGAAAAAAAATTATCATCATTATTATGTATCCTTCTACAACACAAAGCAGTTCTTATTTTCATGCTGTAGAAGTTTCTCAAATGATGGTGTGTACTGTGCAACAACCGCCATATAAACATTGCTCTACAATGGTAATATGCAAACAACCACTAAGTAAGAAAACCTTTTCATAACATAAACGTTCAATGGTCTACACAGCCAGTAAGTGTTATGCTTGTGCAACTGTGTTACTTAGGTTTTGGCCATTCATACTCTCTGTTCCAGAGGAATTACCACCCTGCAGGGGTACCAAGGCAAGGAACCCTCTAGAAGGTTCCACCCTAGAGGTGCCGTGGGATACGTCCCTTGGTTAAAGGTACCTTAGGAAGAATTCCCCATAGAGAGGCACTGCCGCTGGAGGAGGAGGAGGGGATGATGGGGGGGGAAGGAAAAAGTGCTTCAGAAAGAGGCTGAGGGGAACTGCTTATATAGATCAGGAAGAGGGAGCAGCTAGCTGCTTGTCCATTAAACCATAGGTGGAGCCTTCCAATTCAATGGCCTACACAGCCAGTAAGTGTTATGCTTGTGCAATTGGCTTTGGCCATTCACAGTCTCTATTCTGGAGGAATTACCACCCTGTAGGGGTACCAAGGCAAGGAACCTTCTAGAGGGTTCCATCCCTAGAGGTGTTACGGGCCACTTCCCTTGGCTAAAGGTACCTCAGGAAGAATCCCCAAAAAGAAAGTAATAGTATGAATCATATGGGCAACCCAAAGGAAGAAGTAAGAAATGGATAAACAATCAGCAGTTGTGAACCATGGTAATAAATAAGCATGAGGCAATTTGATCACACATGAGATAGCAGGGGAGCCATGGAATGAGTCTGATGGTTGCAAAAGGGGGGAGGGGACTTTCTAAGGAGAGAGGGAACTGCAAGTAAGGGACACCATCCTCCTCCATCTAACAGCGGATCCTAACTAATGGAATTAGGAAAATACTAACTAGATATTATGACCTTTGGCATGGAGGAGAGAAAAAAAAACCCTTTGAAGAGGAAATCTCTGGGGATCCAAGACCTAGGTCGCCTTCCCTCCAGGCTTGGGATAATTTCATTAGTGACGGCTCCGCTACTGCAATTTGGAAGCCCCAAACAAGAAAGTGGAAAAATATTCCAATTTAGAGGGAAACTCTAACTCCCTCCTTCTAACAAGGACACCGTGTAGGGTTGCAAGATGGTAGCTCTGCAACCAACGCTCCAAGGCGGGAGGAAAAGGAGAGTAACGACCCCCCAGGCATGCATCCAGCCAACTGATCCAAAACAAAAAATAAAAGAAGAACCTGAGGGGGGCATGGGGAGAATGTGGTGAAGGTGCCTAGCCAGGGAATCACTAGAGCCAACAGACTTCATTAAAGTGGAACACTGGAGCCAAAGGAAATCATCGATAACCTCCCTTAACAGCTGAGTCATAAATTCCACAACTTGGGGTGCTGTCAGTACATTTGATGACTAAAGGTCCACCAGGAGAGAGGACATTCCCAGCTATGGGCCAGGTGTGAAGGACCCCGCCCCAAGCTTCGCATGCCCAAGCTGTGGACTCTAGGTGCAGAGCAAGACCGTCATCTGCAGGGAAACCCTGCACCAGAATGCTAAGGCTAGCTTACCCAGAGACTGCTGAGGAGCTGACTAAGCAGTGAGTGCTGAGACCTTACAGAGGGTAGATGGCAGGGAGCAGTGAGCTTTGATGGCGTAAATCAAGGGTTGATCCAGACGTAGTTCAGTAAAGCAGGGTAATTGTTCAGGGAAGCACAATAATATTCAGACCAGCACATAGGTCAGTAAGCAACAGGAATAGGCAGACCGACACACAGGTCTACAAAACATAGTAGCAATGATGGAACATGAACGTAAATGGGGGCAGCATGATAGTGGGGCAAGCCAGCCAAGCATTTAAATAGCCAAATTAAGGTGACAAATACTCTGATGATTTTTGGCAGTGAAGGCAGGATGTGAAACAGAATTAACTAGCCACATGGGGCAATGACTCCTCCAAACTCTTCCCAGTCCCCGCCGTAGGACAAACAAGAAAGTGATGGAAGGGCTGAGAACCACATGCAGATATTAAAGCTAGTTTAACCGCCGCAGCAGGAGCTTTAGCAGACCTCAGAGTAAAACAGCATTGTATGAACAGGAAAATCATGATTGAACTGCACCACAAAGTTCAGAGGGAGGATGAAGCAGGTGGAAACAATCAAGCTTGATAGCATGGGGAGCAAGTAGTCCTGTAGCATGGGAACAGCATTGGGTTGTGTAAAAGCACAAGCACTGGGTACAATAGCAATGAAAGTAAATGAAACAGCAGCAGGGGTCTGCAAAACAAATAGCCAAATGGCCAGAGCAAACAAATGGAAGGACAATTGGTATGAACCCCCCCAAAAAACAAAAAGAAAACAAAACCAAGACACAAACAGAGAACAAGCAGGAAGGAAATAAAAGGAAGCACAGACTGGAGGCATAAATAAAAACCAGAAGCAGAAGAACAAAACGCAGAGTCCAACAGAAAGAAGCAGCAAGTGTGGGGGAGGGTCAGGGTAGGCCCTGGTCTAGCACAGAGCAAACAGACAGAGCCTCTGGCCAACAAAGAAAAAGTGCTTCAGAAAGAGGCTGAGGGGAACTTCTTATATTGCTCAGGAAGAGGGAGTGGCTGGCTGCTTGTCCATCGAACCATAAGCGGAGCCTTCCAATTGTTTACAGTAACAAGGAAACAGTGCTCATTCAGCAACGATAAACGTTGGTATACAAGCTTTTTATAAGAGTAACTCTGTAAAACTGCACAAAAAAAGTATATGCCAAATGCATGCAAAAAACATAGTGCTGCACTCTATCTACTAAGTGATAAACTGAGAAGATAAGAAAACATCTCACATAATTCCGGTAACAGAAACCTTATCAGAGCTGCCACCCCAAACTGTTTTCTTTTACAGTCTCTCAGTTTGACAGCAAATGCAGCCACAGAAACATCTGCATTAGCGAGCTGTGAGGTTTGCATCCAATTTCGGTAACATGAAATGAGTACTCATACTTATACCCATTCAGGTAATGTAAACTTTGGTATAAAAGGCTTTTCTTACAGCAACTATGCAGAAGTGTACTGCTGCACAAACGGTTCATGCAAAAGAACAATTGGAAGACTTGACCTGTATTTCAATGGACAAGCAGCCAGCCACTCCCACTTCCTGAGCTATAGAAGCAGTTCCTCTCAGCGTCCTTCCGAAGCACTTTTTCTTTGCTGTCCGGAGGCTCTGTCTGCCTGTCTTCTGAGCTGGCTGGGGCCTACCCCCCCACCTGCTGTTTCTGTTTGTCTCTGCTGTACTTCGGTGTTTGTTTTCCTGCTTCTGGTTAGTATCTTACTTCCGACTATGTGCTTCTTTCTCTCCTTGCTTTATGTGTTTCTTGTGCATTTTTGTTTTTGTTTTGGGCCTTGTTCCCTGTTTTCCGTGTTTATGTGTTTTGGTTTTGTCTTTTGTGGCTTTGTTTCCTAAGTTCCTAGCATACTGCTACTCCAGAGCTCATACTACTCACTTTCAGTTACTCACAACTCTCAAATTACTTGCACTGCAACTGCAAACAAAATCTGTGTGTTTCAGCTCAATAAAGCTGCTCTCCATGTTACATACTTAATTGTTTTCACCTGATTCAGACTCACTGTGAACCCTAACTATGCAGATCAATCATGTGCTCATTTTCTTACCTCAGTGCTGCAGTTTCATTGCACTGCCTGGTGACAGCTGCTTTTAGAGCATCTTTTATTTTATGTTTATTGCAGTTTACAACTCAGTGTACTCAAGATGCTGCTTCTATGTTTACACACCCTGTTATACTCTGAGGTCAGCTAAAGCTACTGCTGATTCTGTAAATTAGTTTCAATACCTGCATGTGTGTCTCGGCCCTTCCATCACTTTCTTGTTTTTTCTACGGCAGGGACTTGGAGGTGTTTGGGGAGTTGTGGCCTGTGTGGCTAATTACTTATGTTCTAAATCCTGTCTTCGCCGCCAGCAAATCCTCAGACTATGTGTCACCTTTATTGGCTTTTTGAATGCCTGGCTGGCTTGCCCCACTATTCACAGTGCTGCTTCATTGCTACTATGTTTTTCAGACCTCCATTCAGGTCCAACTATTGCTATACTGTTACTGACCTATGTACAAGTCCACTTTTGCTTACGCAATCTTTGCTTCATGCCTACCACCATCCCCTCAGCTTCAGCCTCTGGGATGTCTGGTACTCTCACTACTGCATCCGACCTTTGCAAGGTCTCAGCACTTCAATCAAAATCAAAATCTTTATTTAATCAGGTGAACATCATTGAGCATAGCTCATTTACAAGATGGACCTGAGTGGTCAAGAAGTGCAAGTGTTATTACATTGACAAGGGTAGCATAAACAGTAATACAATGACAGGGGTAACATAAACAGTAATACAATGACATAAGTGCTAATATATAACAATATACATATGTACACGGCACATTAAAACTTTTAATCTGTGAGACAGAAGGCAATGGGCACATCAGGAGTAATATGTAGATTATAGGACCTAGCAGGCATTTTGAGGGTGAATCTTGGGACTTGAAGCGGAGTTTTATCAGCATATAGGAACACGAAAAAAAAAAAGGAGGGGTAGACTGGGGTTTAGGTCTTGTGGAAGCAATTGCAGAGTTCTGGGAATAGGGTGGTGAATAATCTTTTGAAGGATATTAAGGGTAGAAGGTTATTTAGCTTCATGGTTTTTTGGAGTGAATTCCAAACAATTGCTAGTGAGTAGCTGATAGCAGCCCTCCCAAACTGGGTGCAGACATTGGGGACCTTAAGAATGATAATTTTGCTGATCCTTAGGTTGTATGGCCTAGAAGTAATTTGAGTAAAACAGTCTGAGATATAGGTAGGTAGCTTGCCTGATAAGGCTTTGAATATCCAAATTGCAGCATTCCTATTTCTTCTGTGTTGTAATGATGTCCAGTTAACTGCCTTATAAAGGAGCAATGATGGGTGCTGAAGGAAGGTCAGTAATGAATCTGATGGACCTGTGGTATAGGGTGTCCAGTTTATTTAAGAGGGAGTGAACAATGTCCATACAGAAAGTCAGCATAGTTAATGAGGATAGGAATGAAGCCTGGATTAATCTTTTTGGAGTCTCTGTTTAGGTAGTGCTTTATTCTAAAAATAAACCAAGCCTTTGTCTCAGTTTCTTTAGTAGCTCTCAATATGGACAGAATAGTCAAGCTTGTTATCAATCCAGACTCAAGGTATTTGAAGTTATCAACAAATTCCAGCTTCTCTCCAAGTAAGGTGGTTAGTTGTGGTGGTGGTGGATGGTGGGGTAGTGGCAGAGCAACTCTTTGAGGTAAAGAACATAGCTTTTGTTTTTTGCATTTAGAAGTAGTTTTTATCCAGTAGGTTGTGTTGTAGGATGGAAAATTCAGATTGTAGCAGTTCACAGGCTTTAGATAATGAAGGATTGCTAACATATAATACAGTATCATCAGCAAACAGATGGATGTTGGATTGAGTGAGGTTAGCATCAATATTATTAATATAGATGGCAAAGAGGATGGGGCCAAGACTAGAGCCTTGCAGTACACCTCTTAACAGTGGTTTTAAGGTGGATAGGTAGTTTCCATCTTTTACCAGTTGTGACCTATCTGATAGATAGCACTTGAACCAATTGAGTGAAGGGGAATCCAACCCTAGTGAGCCAAGGGAGGTGATTAATGAGTCATGATCCACTGTGTCAAATGCTTTGCTCAAATCCAGGAACACAGCACAGGTACTGTTCTTCTTATCCATAGCAATCTGCCAGTCGTTGGTTACTTTGGCTAGGGCGAAAATGGTGCTATGCCTTGATCTAAATCTGATTGTGCTGTATTTAGGAGGTTATTGTTATCCAGGTAGTCCCTTAATTGTGAGTTTACTAACTTTTGAGCATCTTGGATAGAACTGATAGGATGGAAATGGGCCTGTAATTATTGAGGTCCATGGGATCACCAGATTTGAGTAAAGAAACTACTTGAGCTGTTTTCCAAGTGGAGGAATGGATCCAGTGGTGAGAGAAAGATTGAAGAGAGATGAGTGAGGGGCAGATAAGACTTGAGATGCAATCTTGAGGAAGTAGGGGTCCAGGGAGTCTGTACCTGCACTTTTGAAGTATCTAAATTGAGAGGAGATCTTCCACTTCTTTCAAGGATATTGGGTTGAAGGAGAAGGTTGATGTAGCCTTTTGACCCACGGTGGATTGAAGGTTCAAGGAAGCTCTCAGGAGATTTGCAGGTGAAGAGTCAAATGCTAGTCCAGCTGTGGTGAAGTGGTCATTGAAGGTATTTAGGATTTCTTGTTTGTCCGTAATTTCTGTGTTATTTAGTAGCAGTTTGCAGGTTAAAGCAGGAGTAGAGTTTTGGCCCAAGATACCCTTTATAGTTCCCCAGAGCCTGGTTGGGTTATTGTAGGAGGCATCCAATTCAGCTCTATAATAGGCAGCTTTGGCAGATCTTATACGCTCAATGCTTAACGCTCATTCAGCTCCTTATCAGTTCTGGGGCATGCCAGGGTTTCCCTGTAGCTGACAGTCTTGCTCTGCATTTTAAGTCCACATCTTGAGCATGCCCAACTTGGGGCAGGGTCCTTCTCACCTGGTCCATAGTTGGGAATGTCCTCACTCTGGGCTTGATTTTTGCTGTTTGCTGTGCAACAGCAGCTCCTGGTGTAAAATTTAAGACTAACTGTTAAGGGTGGTTACTCTGATCTCCTTTGGCTCTAGTGGTTCCACTATAACGGTTATCTATTGGCTTTAGTGGTTTTCCTAGCAAGGCACCTTCACCACATTCTCCTTACGACTGCCTCTAGTTCACCTGGTTTGTGTTTAGGGTGAGTAGGCCAGGTGAGTGCCTCAGCAGTCATTGCTCTCCTCCTCCCACTTTGGTTGCCTCCGATGTTACAGAACACTCTTGCAACCTTCCACGGCATTCCCGCTAGAGGGATTGAGTGAGAGCTTTCCTCCAAACTGGAATGTTTTCCACCTTCCTTAATTGGGTTTCCAAATTGCAGCAGCAGAACCATCACTAAATAAAATATCCCAAGCCTGGAGGGAAGGCGACCTTGGCCTTGGATCCCCAGAGATTTCCTCCTCCTCGTAGGGTTTTTTTTCTCTCCTCCATGCCTCAGGTCATAACTGTTAGTTAGCATAGTAGTGTTCCCTAGTTTCTTTAGGTAGGTTCCGCTGTTGGATGAAGGTGGATGGTGTCCCTGCCATTCCCTCTCTCCTTAGAAGGTCCCCTCACTTTCAATGCAACATCAAATCATGTCATGCAAGTCTGAACATCTCATTACATTATAAAGCTGCCTGATGAATTATTCTACTACTATGTCACAGCTCCTGCTTGCTTATATGCTTCTTATTACATTTCTTTTTGGGGATCCTTCCTAAGGTGTCTTTAGCCATGGGAATCATCCAACGGCACCTCTAGGGGTTGAACCCTCTTTGAAGGTTCCTTGCCTTTGGTACCCCTACAGGGTAGTAATTCCTTTGGAATAGAGAGTGTCAACAGCCAAAACCAAACTAACACAGTTGCACAAGCATAACACTATACTGGCTGCGTAGGCCATTGAATTGGAAGGCTTGGCCTGTATTTCAATGGACAAGCAGCCAGCCACTCCCACTTCCTGAGCTATATAAGCAGTTCCTCTCAGCCTCCTTCTGAAGCACTTTTTCTTTGCCCTACCATCCTCCCCTCCTCCTCCAGCAGCAACACTTCTCTCTTTGGGATCCTTCCTAAGGTACCTTTAGCTATGGGAATTGTCCTATGGCACCTCTAGGGGTGGAACCCTCTTCGAGGGTTCCTTGCCTTTGGTACCCCCTGCAGGGTGGTAATTCCTCTGGAATAGAGAGTGCAAACTGCCAAAACCAAACTAACACAGTTGCACAAGCATAACACTATACTGGCTGCGTAGGCCATTGAATTGGAAGGCTTGGCCTGTATTTCAATGGACAAGCAGCCAGCCACTCCCACTTCCTGAGCTATATAAGCAGTTCCTCTCAGCCTCCTTCTGAAGCACTTTTTCTTTGCCCTACCATCCTCCCCTCCTCCTCCAGCAGCAGCACTTCTCTCTTTGGGATCCTTCCTAAGGTACCTTTAGCTATGGGAATTGTCCTATGGCACCTCTAGGGGTGGAACCCTCTTCGAGGGTTCCTTGCCTTTGGTACCCCCTGCAGGGTGGTAATTCCTCTGGAATAGAGAGTGCAAACTGCCAAAACCAAACTAACACAGTTGCACAAGCATAACACTATACTGGCTGCATAGGCCATTGAATGCTGCTCAACTCTATCTACCATGAACTATTACGAGACTGCAGCCCTCTGTAGAATTGTAACATAACAAAAACATTTCACATTCAGGTAACATTAAGATTAACAGAGCTTGCATGCCCCTCCTCAACAACTGCTTTCATTACAATGTCGTTTTTACTTTTTGACTATTGTTATGCAGCACTCAAACCACGTGGATCGGGGCTGACACGAACAGGACACTGGACTGATGGCATTCAAGTTTTCTTTTGGGGAGGGAGCATAAACAGCCAATTGGGAAAATTAACAGTGCAGGACAGGTAATGTCTGGACCAATTATTTTTTTTAAGTTTTCTTTTAGGGAAGGGGATATTTAAACAGCGGCCAACTGGGAATCTTACAGATAGAAATGCTGCAGTGTTATACCTACACAAATGTTGGTTATGTCAGTGTAAATATTAGGGATTAATCTGGATGTAATCCTTTGCCTGTCAACAACTTATTTTCTAAGACAACGGTTGATGATGTATGTATTGCATACTGATCTCCTGGTACCTTGCATCTCTGTTGTTCTAATGGAACTGCAGACACAAACAGGTATCATGGTACCTCTCGTAACAATTTTTGTGCACACCTGACAACGACAGTAATGCAACATATGTTATGTCTCCTACTCAGGATAACTCAAACCCCTCAGCTGTGTCATCATCAGAGTGCAATGGCACATTTTCCTCTTCCTCTAATGATTCCTGATGCACATCACCTTCTTTTGCAGGATCATGGTATCTTGCTGTAGATGACAAAGTTTAGTGATTGGGTAAGAAATGTGAGTTCATTTTAATAAAAGTGAGGTACTCAACATTTTTGTCAGACAGGCAGATTCACTGGTCAGTCACAAGGCACCGGCAGCACTGAACACCCTTTCTGAGCTTACACTGGCACAGGGACAGGTGAGGTACTCAAAGGCGATAGCTGAAGACGTAAGCCAGATTTCAAGTTTGCTTTGCCAGTACCGCAAGGGCTCAACATCTATGCTCAGCTGCTGTGGGTCATCCAGTTATAACTGCACCATATGGAATGCAGACAGCTGCACTTATGTGTTAACCTCAGGTGGCTGGTGCGTAGAAACACCAATGTCCTTCAGCATGGACCAAAGAGGATTTGTGCCACCACTGCTACGTGACAATGAGGGTGCAGGAGCAGACACCATACAGGAGGAGAAGTAGGAGGAGCTGGATACTGTCCAAATGGCTATTGCTGTTGCTCCTTCAGGTTTGTCTACAGCTACCATTTTTTACCCTTTTCTCTGAGTTTCTTATCAAATTTTCAACCTTGCCATGCAGGATCACAACATAGTGATCCAGATAAGCCTTCCCACCTGCAAGAAGTGACGTTCATCCCATGCTTGTACTATGGATCTAGCAGGGTTGCCAGGATGTATTCCTCAGAGTTATTAATATGAATCACCCTGGGATCATCATCACACAGCTGCATGATCCAGTCAGCCAGCTCTGCTCCAACAGAGTCTGCTGCCACTTGAAATGGGTCCCTGACATTGACCAGTGTCTGGCAGAGTACATGCAGCAGTGGTATAATCTGGCTCAAGCATGAAGTTTCCAAGATAACAACCTGTGTAGCCTGTTCAAGTGGTTGAAGAATTTGGATGACACTATCCATCAACATCCACTGGGATGGATTCAGCGACATGGCTGACTGCATCATGATCAACCATCTGCATGACATAGTTGTTTATTGGCTTGTACAGCTCAAATAGCCTCTCAAGTATATAGATCACTGAGTTACAGCAAGTCACTACATCAAGCTTTAGGTGGTGCTGTGGTACTTTATTAGCCTTCTGTAGAATCTTGAGCTCTGATCTTGCCAGTGCAGAGCAAATGAAATGGCTGCAGATTTAGTGACTGACAGTCAACATGCTACTGACTGCTTCATGCTCCAGAAAGGCCTTCACAATCAGGTTCGGAACATGTGCAAAGCATGGGACATGATAAATACAGCCATCACTGAGTGCTTTAATAGCATTCCGTGCATTGTCACTTGTGATGAAGCTACCCTGGAATCCATGTGGCTTTAACCAGTGCTTAATGGCCTCATTGATTCAGGTGAGTATTCTGTCAGAGGTATGTGACCCATGCATGTTTTGCATACCCAATGTAGCATGCTGATGAGGACCACCACTAGTACTGCTGCCACTACTCAGGGGGAAAATAGTTGATGGGCATGGGTGCAAGGTATACACCCCAGGGAAACAGGCCCAGTGTGCAGTAATGCACATGTAACTAATACCCAATGATGGACCACTAGTCCAGATGTCTGTGGTGAGGTGGATGCTGTCTGCATGTTATACAATGCAAGAAAGACCATTATAAAGTGTCATAACAGCCTTAATGCCAAAATAAGTGTGACTGGGTACTTTGTATTTAGGTGCAACTTTTTCCACGAGTTCAGTTGTGGCAGACCAAAAGGTCCCCTAAAACAATTATAGGACAGGCCAGATGAATCTGGAAGGAGATGCAGGAAGCTTACTCAGTGACCAAGATGCAAAAGGTTTATTTACCAGGGACAATAGCAACAAGATAACTTTTCTCTACAATGCTACAGGATAAGAAAAATAAACAACATAACAATATGATCAGAATCAACAATTGGTCAAACCCAGAAGAGGGAGCTAACCCCTTTTAGTCCAAGACCTATGTGGACTTGGCTGAGATGATGAAACAACTGATGAACCAAGCTTGAGCTTTCCTATGAGTCGGTTGATCAGTAGGTGGGCATTGACCTCACAAAGCACTTTTATACACAGGCCATAGTGGGGTGTCCCTCAGATGAACAGAACACCAGGAGGAACACTGCTAGCTGGAAATGCAGAACTTGGCGATCTGCTGCGACTCCAAGCAGGAGGCTGAAGATCTCTGGTTGGCAGATGATTTTCTGGATGATCTGCAGAAATGACCACTGGCAGGTCCCCAGCCCACAGGTGACCTCTCAACAAGATGACTGCTGATGGAATAATCTTCAGGCTGCCTCTGCAGAGCAACACAGGCATGCACACACTTACAGATGGTCTGCAAAATAATAAAAGGGCATGCACGAGGTTAACTGTGGTCCCTCAAGCTTGAGCCCGGGCAGGTCCTAAGCTTATTCACTACTGAATACCTCACTAGCAGCTCTCTACCACTTACCATCACAGGGCTGATGCTGGAGCACTTGTGGTGGAACTTTGGAGCATGCTGACATCACTTGAGGTGGTTCTGCTGCAGATGGTGGATGGGCCAGAGACATCCCTGGGTCAGCGTCAGGCTCTGGCAAAGCTGGTCTGGGTGACATGGCGAAACTGGATGTTGGGTGCACCAGGGTGCAATTTGATAACAGTTCAGTATCAAGCAAACAGTTCAGATTTTTAAACAGGCAGTTCAGTTTTTGCAGAGAATACAATCTCCTTGGGGGCACTAGGCAGGTAACAGCACGGTTCAGTTTGGGTGGGGCTTGAACAACCTTTACAGACCACTGTGGCCAATCCAGGCCACTAGACCACTTTCCCTCCCCAAAGAGTACTGCTCTTGTAAAGTTGGTTCTTTGCTTGGGCTATTCCTGTGGAACCAACCCCGTTTCTCATGGTCATAATCACCCCTGTGACAGGACCTATGGGGCTCCCAGTCCTGAACCTTCCTTTCTCATTAATACCAATTGTGCCCCTACACTTGCATAGCACCTTGTCCAGCTCTACCCACTAACTGGCTTTCACATAGGCCTAGACCCTTGTGTCCAGCCCTTCCCTTCCAGGAATGACCATGGGCCTCTATCTCTGGCCCTGCTTTTGGTACAAACTGCTGCCACGACACCCCAAAATGGTGGCTGCCCACCTCTCCCTGTCTTGCTGGGGCTCCTACCCCACAATTCCCCTCTCTACACGGTGCTCAGCCCCTTGCCTGTTGGTCCCCCCCTTGGTGATTACGGGCTGGCCCTTTAAATGTCCCTTCTTTTCCCTGTTGGGCACCTGGCCAACTGCCCAGATCTGCTCCTCCATCTTTCTGGATACTCAGCCCACCAAGTTCTGGTCCTCCACCCTTCCCTTGGGGGTGTCTGCCTTGTGGGGCCCCCTCTAGCACCAGCAGTGCTTAGTTTTTTTAAGTTGTGCTTATGGCCCACATTTCCCTCTCACTCTTTCTTCCCCTCCTTGGGGCTTCTATCTTTTGGGGCCCCCCTCCCTCACCAGCAATGCACAGTATTTTAGATGTGAGCTACTGGTCCACATTTCCCCAGTTTCCCCTGTTGGTTTCTTTCCCCCTCTCCCTAGCACCTGCAGCACAAATTAGCAAAGAATTGGGCACTTGGGCCACTCACTGGCTGGCCTGGTACTCTGGAGGCCAAAAAGATCATTGGTGGTGCTAGTTGGGTAGCTGGGGAGCCATGCTCCCACCCAGCATTTTCACTGCTTGTCTGCGGCCGTAGGTGGAACCAGAGAAGCTAGGGTGGTGGTTTCCACCCAGACACTCTTTTCATGGCACCACTTTGGTCCGCTCTCAGAGTGCTTTCCCTACACCTTGGGGCCCAAGGGAGAAGAAGAGATCACGTTGAGGAACTGCACGCTGACTTGACTGACCATGCTGCTGCCTTTTCTTGGAGGGGAGCAATGCTGGAGGAGCCATGGACCACACAATGGTAAGCTTTTCACAGTTGTGCTCTCTGTGTCCTCCACCCTCCTTACCAAGCCACTGACTCCCCTCTTTAGCCACTCCCCAGACCTTTTGTAGGGTAGGGGAGGTCCTGGCATTTGGCTAGGAGATTGGGCACTGCAAGTCCCACAGGGAGGGTCTCATACCCCCGACCTCCCTTCCCAGCACCGAATGGTGTGAAATTAAACAAAGGGATAGGGAGGGGTTGGTAGGACTGCAAAAAAGGAGGTGGTGGAATGGAGGAATGTATGAGAGAGGGGAAAAAAAAAAAGAAAATCTTCACATTAGGGAAAGGTTCCCTGTTTCCTTGTGGTGCCCCATACTTTGGTGGTACTACACTATAAACACAGGATTCTCAACAAAAGAAAATGGCAAAAGGTCTGTTGCCCGCATCTTTGCAACAGCAGTGTTTAGTTCTTTCATCACAGAGTGTTTACAGTGGTATTTTGTGTGCTTAGTTAACGCAGATTTAACATCCAATTGCTTAAGCCTCAGAGTGAGCTGCACTGTGGAAGGGGTAGTGGCTTTGCCAGTTATGCTCTTGCTGCTTTGGCTGCCTTGTCTGCTAGCAGGATATGATGGCAAAAAATCTCTGTACAGGAAGGGAATGGATCAGCTTGACTACTACCACATGTTTCTGCATGCCTAGGGGTAGAGCACGGTAAAGTGTCAAAAGGTACTACATCATCATCAGGATCGGGTCCCTCTCATTTAGACTGTTCTACTGTTCTGGAATCTCAAAAGTGGGCATTGCTGCCAAACACTTATGCCTTGCCCAGCGAATGGGATGCTTAGTTTGCATATGGCTATACATGCCAGTTATCCTATAGTGTATTCCTGGCTTACCCCTACTAATTTGGACCTGCATATGTTGCACACAGCCACGCCATCATTGACTCATCAACTGTGAAGAAATCCAATGCAAGTGACTTTCTGCCGAAATGTTGGGTTTTTGTGGGTAGGGCAGATGGGGCAAGGGACATAGGGATGGGCAAAATGATTGTTGCTGCTCCTGCTGCTGCTTATACCCATGTACCCTTTTTTCAACTTGAGGTCCCTTTCCCTTGACATCAGATTGTTGCTTGGGGAGCAGCATAAGAGGGATTGCTTTCCCTTTAGCAGTGACACTTTTGAGTGCTGCTTGGGGAAGGAATGGCTGCCAAATAAGGTCTAGTACTGGGTTATCATCACCTCCCTCATCACTGTCAAACTCTGAATTTTGACATTTCTAGCTCTGACAGTAAGGGATGGCTATCCCTTAGCTCTTCTTCCTCAGTAACCTTTTCTTCCACATTAACAGTAGCAGGATGTTCAGACTGAGGATGTTCCTCCTCTTCAGCCTCCATCAGAAGCACACTATGCTCAAACTCCTTCTACTCTGCCAGAATAGTTAATAGGTCTGAACCCCTCTTAATGTCATCCTCTGTAATACTGCTTGCCACTGGATGCACACCCTTGTCGCTCCTAGTCTCTAGCAGCTCCTAAGTCAACTCCTTAGACTCTTGTGACTGTGAATATTCATCTTCTTTAAACCCATAGGGCTCACACAGTACAGCAGTGACATCCATGGCAGTCTCTCTAGCCACTTTTGCACACTGAGCAACAGCTGCTGTGGGAGTGGTGCCACTATGCTGCAACCCAGCTAGAAGCTTTAATGCCAAATTAAGCTGATAATGGCTGCAGGAAGTTGCAGTGCCACTGGCTTTGTTACTCCTATTAGCACCTTCCCCAGTACCCTCTGTACCTCCTTCTGAGACACTTCTCAGAGATCCTCTACCAATGGCACTTTTTCTTCATCCTCCATGCTTTCCCTTGCCAGACATGGTGTTATGTCTATGTTGTACTCAGTCCTTAACTACCAATTTTTCAAAGCTAACACAGTACTGTTGCAGGCTGCAGAACAAATACTACAAGAATATTATGAAATAGTCACACAAAATCAACAAAACCGCTGCAATGTCTTTGCCTCAGCATTAGAAGTACAGATTATAGCACTTTATTTCTTGTACTGAACAAGAAAACTGCAGATTATCACTCAGAAAGCCTGTTCAGTGGAACAGAACAGGCAGAGCTCTTCCCTCTTAGGAAATCACTAGAAATAAGGCAAACAGGGGTAAAAGAAAAGGAAAGATGAGGATCAAGCAGTAGTTGGAGGTAGAGAGGGATACTATACCTGCCAGAAGTAGGGACAGGATGGGTAAAAGAGGGGGGCATAGAGATAGGAGGGATAAAAATAAGAGGGGAGGTAGCATTACTTAGAAAGCCCAGTGCATGAATGCCAACAGCCTGGGAAATAAAATCCCAGACTTAGTGGCCTGAATGGCAGAAACAGATCTGGACATTATCGCTGTCACCGAGGCATGGTACATGGGAAACCATGACTGAGACATGGGTATACGCTATTTCAAAAAGGGAGGGAAAGAAGGAAGGAGGAGTGGCTATCTATGTTTGGGATAGAATTCAGGCTACTAAGGTTCAGGGACTGCAGGAAGGGGCAGAGGCACTGTGGGTCACTCTGGAAATGGGAAATGCACCACCATTCATACTGAGGTGATCTACAGACCACCATCAAAAGAGGAAGAGATGGACAGGGTCCTGGTGGAAGCCATCCACAAAATGACAGCTAAAAGTGAAGTACTGCTGGTAGGAGACTTCAATTTGCTGGATGTCAATCGGGAGCACTCATGCTGCAGCCACAGCAAGGAGCATCCTAGACGCCCTGCAGGAGGTGAGCCTCAGAAAACTTGTGGTGGAGCCCACATGGGAAGGAACGATATTGGACTTGCTGCCCACCAATGGAGACAGAATCACAGATGTATTAGTGGGTAGCCACCTGGGGTCCAACAATCACCATATAGCGTGGTTCAATGTGAGGACAGTTGAGGAGTTGAACCACATGAAAGCACAAGTTCTGGATTTCAGATGGGCTGACTTTGCAAAGTTGGGGGAATGTCTCAGGACAGCCCTAGTAGAGAAGGAGAAAAGAGGGGGTGTAGAGGAACAGTGGGCGCATCTTAAAGGAGCCATAGCAGAAGCAACAAACCTTTGTGTTAGGCAAGTAAGTGCAAAGAGAAGGAAAAAATCACTATGGTTCTTAAAGGAAGTGGTCAGTAAGGTGAGAGAGAAAAGATTAGCTTTCAAGCGGTACAAGGAAATATACAGGGATGAGGAAGACAAGGGACTGTATCTGGAAAAACTAAGAGAGGCAGGGAAAGCAATCAGGGGTGAAAAGGCACAAACAGTGGAAAGAGTGGTGCAGGCAATAAATAGGGGGGATAAGACCTTTTTTATGCATATCAGTGAAAGAAAAAATTCCAGAGGATGGATTGTGAGGCTAACAGCGGAAGGAGGGGTGTGTACTGAAGGAGACCCAGAAAAGGCAGGAATCCTGAAAACATTTTTTTGTTCAGTATTCACAGAAGAAGGGGAAGGGGATGGACCACAGCTAGGGGATAGATGCCCTTTACTAAGATGGGGATATTTTATTTTTTTTTATTTTTTTTTTATTTATTGGAAACAATCGGAATTACAAACCTTTGAGTCACAGACTCTTTTGCAAAGGCTCCACGTCGGTTACAAAGGGTGGAGGGTAGACAGATACAGTAGAGAACATACTTGAAACA
Source organism: Neoceratodus forsteri (assembly GCA_016271365.2). Classification (NCBI taxonomy): domain Eukaryota; kingdom Metazoa; phylum Chordata; order Ceratodontiformes; family Ceratodontidae; genus Neoceratodus; species Neoceratodus forsteri. The sequence goes on along the minus strand of CM057450.1, from coordinate 1,313,518,201 downwards.
GACAGAATATACATAACAAAATCAAAGGAGCAGTCCAGGCAAAACTTAATGACTGGTAAGGAAGTTAGGCCGCAATCTTGGGTTACCCAGGCGGGATTTTGGTGAGATCATGGGGCCTCAGAGACCCTGAGTCAAGAGTAGGGGAGGGAGGGCGGTCATCTGGGTGAGCAGAGTTAGCATGAGTCACATACATGGCTCTTTCAAGGAGGTGAGCTTTGAGGCCTGTTTTAAATTGAGAGATGCTGTGGGTCTGTGAAAGTGAGGTGAGTAGCATTGAGCCAGAGAGGGGCTCGGTATCGGAAGGATCTTTGCCCTAGAGAGGTTCTACATTGAGGTACAAGGAAAGGCGAGCTTGCGGAGAGTCTTGTATGTGCATCTGTGAGGTGCAGAACTGATTAAGGGAAAAATCCGGCGGGCTAGGTGAAGGTGTATTTTTTGCGAGGATGCAGGTATGGAACTGTAATCGATGTTGGAAGTTTAACCAACCAGATAACGCATAGAGATCACAGGGTGGGTTAGCCTATCACAACCAGTGACTAGGCGGCAGGCTTTATTCAGGACAATGTTTATCCTATTCAGGGAGGTGGGTTCAGCAGAGCCATATATGGTGATCCCTAGTCTACCAGGGAGAGGATGGAGGAGGTGACTGCGAGCTGCATAGCCTTGGGGGGTAAGCAGTGCTTGAGCCGGTACAGGATGCCTACCCTAGAGCTGATAGAGGAGGAGAGAATATGGGTATGCCTCTGGTAGGAGAGGGAGGTGTCTAAAGTGACACCTAGGTATTTGAAATTGGAAACTTGTTCCAGAGGGGCACCTAGCGCGTTCTTGATGAGGAGAGCAGACTGACTATAAGGACTTTGGCGGTGGGCAAAAATCATGGACTTAGTTTTATTATAGTTGATAATTAGGCGGTGTTCAGAGAACCAGGTCTCTAGTTCCCGGAATTGCCTTTGAAGGGTCTGCTGGAGGGCGGTAGGGTGGGCGTGTTTCCAGAACAGAACCGCATCATCGGCATAGAGGAGCAACTGACCGCTGCAGGCCTTAGGGAGGGAGTTTAGGAAGATGGTGAACAGCAGTGGGCCAAGGATAGACCCCTGAGGAACCCCAGAGGAAACTGTTTTAGGGGTGGAGAGGGTGGAGCATATCCTGACTTGTTGCGAACGGCCTGATATGTCTCAAGCATATGTCTCAAGCATGCCCTGGCAGAGAGAGAAATAAGGGGGGAGTGGAGGAGCAGTGGGCCCATCTGAAAGGAGCCATAGTGGATGTAACAATCCTTTGCATTAGGCAGGTAAACAAGGGCAGGAGAAAGAGAAAACCACTATGGTTCTTAAAGATAGTGGCTGGGAAGATAATGGCAAAAAAGATGACTTTTAGGAAATACAAGGAAACATAGCTGGAGAATGACAGAGCAGTGTATCCGAATAAACAGAGGGAGCCAGGGAAAGCAGTCAGGAGTGCAAAGGCACAAACTGAGGAAAAAATAGCACAGGATTTTTATAGGTACATTAGTGAAAGGAGAAAAAATAGGGATGGGATAGTAAGGCGTAAAGGGGAAGAAGGACAGTGTGTGAAAGGGGACCTGGAAAAAGCATCAATACTGAACAAATATTTTTGTTCTGTATTCACAGAAGAAGCTGATGGGACCATAGTTAGGCAACTTGAACAAATATGGGAGGGAGATGGACACCAGTCCATTTACACAAGAGAGTCTTAAAGGAACTCACAAAACTGAAAGTGGACAAGGCAATGGGACCGAATGGGATACATCCTAGAATATTAAGGGAACTACAGGAGGTGCTGATGCCATCACTGTTCAGTGAGTCACTCAGTACAGGAGTGGTTCTGGAGGAGGGCAGATTTTTTTTTTCTATTATTTTTTTACCAGGAGAGACACACTAAGCTGAAGCTTGTTTACAGGTGTGACCTAGGAGCACAAGGAAGTTAAGTGACTTGCTCAGGGTCACACAGCATGCAAGTGGGGGCTGTGGCATTCAAACCCAGGTCTCCAGGTTTGCAGTTCAGAAATTTAAACCACTGGGCTATACTGACACCTAACCAGATGTAGTACCTCTTCACCAAAGTGGCAGTAGGGAGGAGGCTGGAAACTATAGACCAGTCAGTCTCACCTCAATAGTGGGGAAGATTATGGAATCACTACTTAAACAAAGGATCGTGGAACATCTCAAAGCCAGCAGAGCACAAGATCTGAGACAGCCATGGATTCACAGTGGGAAGATCATGTCAAACAAATCTAATTGATTTCTTTGACTGGGTGACTAAGGTCATGGATCGGGGGGAGCGGTGGATGTCGTCTGCCTGGATTTCAGTAAGGCCTCCAATACCTTTCCACATAGAAGACTTGTGAACAAGCTGGGCAGCCCGGCAGTGGGTCACAAGGTGGTAAACTGGGTGAGGAACTGGTTGAGTGATAGAAGACAGAGGGTCATGGTAAATGGTGCTCAACCTGAGGAAAGGAGGGTGACCAGTGGGGTGCCACAGGAGATCAGTCCTGGGCCCAGTCCTGTTTAATGTCTTCATAAGTGACATTGCAGAGGGGCTGGAAAGGAAGATGTGCCTCTTTGCAGATGACACTAAGATCTGCAACTGGGTGGGCACTACGAGGGGGGGATAAGGAGGGACCCAGATAAACTGGAAGAACGGTCCAGAGTGTGGCAGCTGAGACTTAATGCAAAATAGTGCAAAGTCATACATTTAGGGCACAAGAACCCAGGGGGGGATTACATGATGGGGGTGAGAAACTGATGGTCACCAAACAGGAAAGGGATTTGGGGGTAATCATATCTGATGACGTAAATGTGGCCAAACAATATGTCAAGGCTGTGGGAAGAGCTGTATCCAGTGATGACGATGACTGCAAATGAGTGAATCTGTTATGAATGACTCATTTGCAGTGCTTGACATGTCAGCTACCCTGTAAGGGTATCGAAGGACAGGTACAGTGAGGGCAGGGATGAGTAAGGGAGAGTTACGGTGCTATAGGACAGTGACCAGCAGGGGATGGATAGGGAAGAGGATTTGTATTGTGCAGTGTGGTGTGCTGCTGCTGAGCTAGCCATGTGGTGTGGTGGTGAGGATGGCTAGCTATGGTGCAACAGGTACTGGGTTTGGGGCTAGAGAGGGGCAACGTTTTGTGCTTTTGCTGGGATTTTTTAATTTTTTTTTTGACTGTCTCCCCCTCCTCGACATGCACTCCCCCTGTTGGTAATCTATAATTAGAGGGATGTGAGGAGCAAAACCCCCATGAGAGGGGTGTGGGAGGAGCAGCCCCCTACATAACTGTTGTTTTTGCTTGTCAGCTGTGACGTTGCCGAGAAGTGTACATCGCCATTTTGCTGTTCGGCGATGTACACTCGCTGTGATAGCAATCGCTGTTTTGTGATCACTATCATGACATGGAACTGGGGAGAGCCAGTGGGATGCTCGGGTGCACAGGGAGAGGTATCACCAGCAGAAGGAAGGAGGCGGTGATGCCACTGTACAGATCATTAGTGAGGTCTCATTTTGAATACGGTGTCCAATTCTGGAGGTCGCATCTGCTTAAGGACATAGACAGGGTGGAGGCAGTTCAAAGAATGGCATATAAAGATGGTGCAGGGCCTGCACCAAAAGTCATATGAGGAGAGAATGGGAGATCTCAACATATATACCCTGGAGAAGAGAAGAGAAGAGACAGGGGAGATTTGATAGAAACCTACAAATATCTAAAAATCATAACTAAATAGGATACTGGAGGGTAGCATCTTTCAGAAAAGGAGATCAATCAATCAATCAAAATCTTTATTTATCTGGGTGAACATTGTTGAGCAAAGCTCATTTATAAGATGGACATGGTTAAGGCTGGTCAAAATAGAGTTACATACAACAGTGACAATATATAATTAAGGCAACAAATAAATAAAGAACTCATTTACAGGATGGGCCTGGTTAATACCAGTACACAATAGATTTATATACAACAGTGACAGTACATCATATGATACAAATAATACAAGGTAGGTGCTGAATGCAGCAGCAGAATAAAACAGAAGGGAATAGTGAGGGTGGGGAGCTGGAAGGGCATGGTGGGTACGGGAGTGCATAAGGGAGGGAGGTAGAGGACCTAAGCTGGAAAACATGTAGCTAGCATGCAGTTGCACTCTAATTGGGCAGAGAGAAATTAAAGGGTTTGCTCACAACATGAGATGGATCCATAAGGCCAGCAGTACTCTAGTCTGCACTGAAGGCAGCTGAGAGCTGGGTGCCTAGGACTCAGGATAGGTTAGGATAGGAGATGCCCAGGAATGAGGGGGCATGACATGAGGCTGGAAGGGGGGTAGACTAAGGGGTAATGTGAGGAAGTATTTATTCATAGAAAGGGTGGTGGGTGCATGGAACAGACTCCCAGTGGAGGTGGTGGGGGCAGACACAGTGGGGGAATTCAAGCATGCATGGGACAGGCACAGGGAAATCCTAGGAATAGCAATGAGGAGGTAAAGCTGGAGATCAAGTAGGGTCTGCAGCTTTTACAGTAGGCAGGGAAAATGGGCAGACTAGATGGGCCTAGTGGTTATCTGCCATCAATTTCCATGTTTCTATAGAAGCATCAATGGAAAGAGGTGGACACCAGTCCATTTACTGAGGAGAAAGTCCTAAAGGAGCTAGCAAAACTGAAAACAGACAAGGCAATGGGGCCAGACAGAATATACCCCAGAATACTAAAAGAATTCAGATGGGAGCTGGCAGCACCCCTGACAGCTCTGTTCAACAAATCAATTAGAGGTGGGTGAACCAGTTTGTCAAAAATACGAACCGACCTGAATATGCCAAATTGTTCGTAAACGAAAGGCTTCCAAACACTTTTGGCTGTTTGGAACAGTTCAGGCAGCTGCTGTATCAAGGGAATGCAGTGTGAGAAGTGCCAGAACAGGAGGAAACTACAGGAGGGACCAGACACAAGACTAGGGTTCATCATTTGATGGCCGAGCTGTCCATCTTCCTAAGGTGGCACCTGATTGGGTTTGCTCTAGCAACCCACGTGGTCCACCTTCGGAGCTACGCAGAGGAATACAGGATAAAGAAGGAGCAGCAGCTTTTACAGGCTGTTCTGTGATTCTGTGCTTGTACTGTTTGTGTTTACCCATTGGGCAAGAACGAAGTCGAATCGTGGACTCTTAAAAAAAACAAAAACTAAAGAATTACATTTTTATATATATATATGCATTTTATATTATTTAAAGATAAGAACTAAAAGAAAACTTGGGGGTGGGGAGTCAGTGACTCGGGATCGGGATGGGATTAGAACTGAGGACTGGGTTGGGTGTGGGTGTGGGAGTCAGGGATTAGGGAGTTGGGAGAGAAGACTCAGGGAGGAACTTGGAGACTGGGGACAAGTGAGTGAGCCAAGAAAGAAAAGAAGAGAAATGATTGAAGTGCCAGAGCCAGACTGCCAGTTTTTTTTTTGAGCAGTAGAGGGGGTGAACTGTGCCACCCATACCACACCACTCAGCCTTCTTGCTGTTTGCCCAATTGCCCCCAACAACAAATCAGCTCTCAACTCTCCTGCCTTTACTCACTGCTCAGTCACTTCAGTGGTGATTTATTATTATTTAATTTTTCATTATGTAATCTTTGTCTCGGTGGGCATTCATTCATATCACATGGAATAAATAATAAATAAAAATCCTTGAAGGGAAAGTACTGTCTGAGAGAGGGTTAGACCAAGCAGGGTCCCTGAATCTCTGTGGGTAGCAGCATTGCCTGCAGCATCATCCATTAGCCTAGGTAATGTGTAAAATACTGTGTGTGTGTGTGAAGTAAAATCTGCCAGCCAGTCATCATTAGTGCCCACTTCTTGCATACTGTCTGTGTGACCCCCCCCCCACAAGAAGTCAGTCATCTGTCATCTTCCTGTGCTCAGTGGGGTATACAAGCTTTGGCTCAGTGGACAGGACATTCCATCATATCATGTGCAATAAATTAAAAATAAAAATATCCTTGAAGGGAAAGTACAGTACTGTGTCAGAGATGGTCAACAGTGTCACTTCTTGCATACTGTCTGTGTGTGTCACTTTGCAACCAATTCAAATTCATATCTCCCACAATAACAACATCACCATATTTAAAGTAGGGAGAACAGTTATCCAAATAATGTTTCAGACCATCCAGACCACAATGAGGAGGGTTATATATACATCCCACGATATCATTCTTCCTACCCCCTAAGACAAACTGAAGTATCAGCCAATCAGACTCATAAACAGCATCACCACTTGATTTCAATATATGCATCTGTAAATGTTCTTTAAAATAGATTAAAAACTCTCCCCCTTTTTTATTGCCCTTATGATCTGCTCTTATATGATCATACCCAATAATTCTACATACATCATTTTGGAATCCCTGGCTTCAGCCAAGTCTCAGAAAGAGCAACTATATCGGGAGTGTAACAATCAATTAACTGTTCAATTTCAGCCAACTTTGGTATCAAACTGCGAACATTTAAATGTATAATCTTGTAACCATGGCAATCAGCAAATACAGAAGGAGAGTTAAGGCCATGGGGAAGTAAATTCATTATCAAAATTAGTTGGTCCAGATTTCAACTCAATATCTCCAGCCATCATCAATAAGCAGGCCTCATTAACAATATACTCCAGATTATAAATCAAACATTTCCCATAAAACAATGAACAGCATATACCCCAATATCTGAGAATTCTTAACTCAAAACCATGGTTAATCAGTAACTGAGATGATACAACCCACGGTTGGTCCACCACCATGGAATTTGAGAACAAATAATTATCAGAACTAGCCTTAGCTCCATTCTCCAGCCTCTCAGGTATAACCAAAAACATATGCTATTACAGCACAACAAACCTCCCACAACAATACAAACCCACATACTCATTTTCTTCACATCCCCCATCCTACATTCTTTCACTCCCACTCCCCAGCCTCCCCTAGACTCCCTCAGACTTCCAACACTTAACTGCACTTCACCACTCGGCCACCGCTGTAAACGCTGCCACGTTTAGTGGTTCAAAGATTTAAACCCCTCAATCCAATTGTGTGTCTATGTGTGAGATAAACTCTGCCAGCCAGTCAACAGTGCCACTTCTTTCATACTGACTGTGTGACCCCCCCAAGAAGTCAGTAATCTGTCATTTTCCTCCCTGTGCTCACTCGGTGAGATATAAGCTTTGGCTAAGTGGGCAGAGCATTCAGTCACATCATGTGGAATAAATAATAAAATCCTTGAAGGGAAAGTACTGTGTCAGAGAGGGTTAGGCCAGGCAGGGTCCCTGAATCTCTGTGGGTAGCAGCAGTGCCTGCAGCATTGGCCCTTTGCTTAGGTGGTCTGTGACATATGTTCTGTGTCTGTGTGTGAAATAAAATCTGCCAGCCAGTCTCCAGTGCCACTTCTTGCATACTGTCTGTGTGACCTCCCCTCCAAGAAGTCAGTCATCTGTCATCTTCCTCCCTGTGCTTGCTTGGTGGGGTATAAGCTTTGGCTCAGTGGGCAGGGAATTCTGTCACATCATGTGGAATAAATAAAAAAATAACCACTTTTTGACCCTGAACAAGCAACAGACTGTCAGTATGAGTACTCCAGAAAATAGTAAAGCAAAATCCAGGGGCAAAGGAAGTCAACGTAAAAAACATTTATTCAAGCCCAGAAAGATGTGGCCCAAAAAGTAAAGTACAACAATAAGCACCAGAGTCTGTTGAAGGGGCTGAACTAAATGCTACTACTATTCATGTGTAGGCTAACTCTCAAAATACTGAGAACCCAGCAAGAGTTGGTGGACTGTCTATGTCAGGGCTCAATAGTACAGCCAACAGAGTGTTGAGAGACAGTGACAATAGCAAGTCATCTGAGAAAAAAGTGCAAAAACAAAGAGTATTCCAGTTCCAATTGTACATAAAGTTTAATCACTTACAGGTACAACTCACAGTGGAATTGCTCAATTTGCAACACATGCATATCAAATAACAATCTGTGACCTGCAAGTCTGGGAGATGGGGCAGATGGACAGAAGGTCAGAGAAGGGGAAATAGTGGGCTAAACACGTGGCTCAAGGGCTGGTGCCAGGAAAAAGGGCACGGATTTGTAGGGAACTGGCAACAGTTTTGGGAGCGAAAGTTCTTTAAATTTGATGGACTGCATCTGACTAAGGAGGGAGTAAGTGCATTGGGGCAGAAGTTTGACGTCTTTGCAGAATATTTAAACTAGCAAATGGGAAGGGGTGCAGTACTCCATACGTTGAATGGGAAGAACACCCCTCCCCCCCTCAGCTAGGGGTCAAACAGGGATTCAGCATGTTTGCAGTTCATTTGCATCACCAGGTAAGGAAAAAGGTCCAGCTCCCCATACGATTCACAGGGGAAATGACAAACCTCACCCAACAACTAACACACCAAAATCTGGCCAATGGAAAATGATGTACACAAATGCTCGCAGTCTGAGAAACAAGATCCCAGACCTACATGCAATAATGACAGAGGCTAAACTGGACATAGCAGCAATTAGCGAGACATGATTTACTAGTAACCACATTTGGGAGACTTCAGTACCTGGATATGTACTTTTCAGAAGAGACCAAGGTGCGGGGGTGGAGTGGTCCTTTATGTCAATGAAAATATCAAAGCTACAGAAATTCATAATACACATAAAAAGCCAGAAGAACCGTGGGTCACCCTGGAAACAGGAAATGGGACAGCCATTAAGAACTGTGGTTGTCTACAGACCCCCAGACCAGGGGGAGGACATAGGCACATTACTGTTAGAAGATATACAAAACATGACAGCTAAAGTGTAGGTTCTGATAATGGGAGACTTCAAAATGCCAGATACAGATTGGTCAATACCAGCAGGAACATCAGCCAGAATTAGACACATGGTGGATTACCTGCAGGGGGAGGGCCTCAAACAACTGGTGCAACAACCCACAAGAGACAGGGCTATCCTAGATCTAGTGCTGACTAATGGAAAGGATCACAGATCTCCAGGTAGAAGGTCACCTGGGGGCCAGTGACTATCGCATGCTATGGTTCAAGTTGGCCACTACAACTAAATCATCCCACTCCAAGGCAAAAATATGGGACTTCAGAGGAGTTGACTTTGATAAGATGGCCAACAGAGTTAAGCTAGCCCTGGCAAAAAGAAATGCTGGTGAGGGGGTACAGGCAAAGTGGGCAAGCATTAAGGATGCAATACTTGAAGCAACATCCCATTGTGTTAGAGGGAAAAGGAAGTGCAAAAGAAGAAGGAAATTACTTTGGTTCTCAGAAACAGTAGCAGAAAAGGTCAGAGCCAAAAGGCTGGCCTTCAGGAAATATAAGGGAACACAGCGGGATGAAGATAGGTAGGTATACCAAACTTCCCTAAGGGAAGCAGGGAAGGCAGTAAGGCAGGCAAAGGCCCAAACCGAGGAAACACTAGCACAGACAGTAAAAGAAGGTGACAAGACTTTCTATAGACACATTAGTGAAAGGAGAAAGTCCAGAGGGGGTATTGCTAAGATCAAAGGAGATAAGGGTGTGTGTGAGGAGGAGGACCGTGTAAAAGCATTTATCCTAAATAGATACTTCTGCTCAGTATTTACTGAAGAGAAGGTAGGGCAGGGCCCACAGCTCAGCACCAGGGACACAAGGGGGAGGGAGGTGAACACTAGTCCCTTCACAAAAGAAAGGTTCTTACAAGAGCTCAATAAGCTCAGGGTGGACAAGGCAATAGGACCTGATGCCATACATCCCAGGGTACTAAAGGAGCTAAGGGTGAAACTAGCAGAGCCATTATCAGAACTGTTCAGTGAGTCTCCGAGCACAAGAGAGGTCCCAGAAGACTGGAGAAGGGCTCATGTGATCCTGCTCCACAAGAGTGGTAGCAGGGAGGAGGCAGGGAACTACAGACCAGTCAGTCTTACCTCAGCAGCGGGCAAGATTATGGGGGCACTCCTTAAGGAAAGGATAGTGCAACACCTGGAATCCATAGCAGCACAGGATCCAAGACAGCATGGGTTTACAAAAGGAAGGTCCTGTCAAACTAATCTCATAGATTTCTTTGACTGGGTAACCAGACTGGTGGACCAAGGGGGAGCAGTTGATGTCACCTACCTTGACTTCAGCAAAGCTTTCGATACTGTTCCATATAGAAGTTTGATTAATAAGCTAGGTAGGTTTGGGGTGGTTCAGAAGTTGGTCAATTGGGTAGCAAACTAGTTGGCGGGTAGAAAACAGAGAATGGTGGTAAACGGTATACAGTCAGAAGAGATGCAAGTTACAAGTGGGGTACCTCAGGGATCAGTTCTGGAGCCAGTCCTCTTCAATATCTTCATCAGTGACATTGCAGATAGACTGTAGGGTAAGGTTTGTCTGTTTGCAGATGACACCAAGATCTGCAACAGAGCAGATGATCCAGATGGGGTGGAAAGAATGAGATGAGATCTGGACAAACTAGCAAAATGGTCAGAAGAGTGGCAACTGGGGTTTAATGGAAAGAAGTGCAAGATCATGCACATAGGGAAGAGAAACCCTGAAGCCACCTATAGGCTGGGAGGGGAGTTGCTGGCAGTCACAAGGGAAGAAAGAGACTTGGGCATCATCATCAATGACCTGAAATCATCCAAGCAGACCACTAAAGCAGTAGGTAAGGCTAGTGAGATGTTAGGGTGTACTAGTAGGGGTATCAGAAGTCAGAAGAGGGAGGTAATAATCCCTCTTTACAAGACACTGGTTAGGCCCCATCTGGAGTACTGCATGCAGTACTGGAGGCCACACCTTCACAAGGACATTAACCAAATTGAGGCAGTCCAGAGAAGGGCAACCAAAATGGTGCAGGGACTGCATCAGAAAACATATGAGGACAGATTAACGGAGCTCAATATGTATACCCTACAGCAAAGGAGGGAGAGAGGTGATATAATCGAAACATTCAAATACCTTAAAGGCATTAATAAGGTGAAACAGTCTAACATGTTTCAATATAAGAAAAATAGCAGGACAAGAGGACATAGCACGAGATTAGAGGGAGGCCGATTAAGGGGTAATGTGAGGAAGTTCTTTTTCACAGAAAGGGTGGTGGATGCATGGAACAGTCTACCTCAGGAAGTGGTGGATATGAATACAGTGCAGGGTTTCAAACAGGCATGGGATAGGCATAAGGGAGCAATACAGATGAGTATGAATAGATAGGTCACTGACAGAGCAAAGGCCAGTGGCACATTTATAAGGTAGAAAAAGAAATGAGCAGACTGGATGGGCCTTGCGGTCCTTATCTGCTGTCAACGTCTACATTTCTATGTTTCTATATATGTCAGCTTTGTAGTTCAAGAAATGCATGCTCTCCGAGAGGCTGAAGACAAGGTAGTTCACTTCACTACTGATAGGTGGACCAGCTGCCAAACCATTGCCTATTTTTTTCTTACTGCACACTAGGTCAGTTCGCGGGCAACTCATCATCATCCTCACATACTGGTCTGTCTGCTACCACTTCAACAAGTACTACTACTATCACTACTACCACTACTATCTCTCAGAGCTCAAAAAAACCTGTCACGTTTCAGAAAATGGCAATTCTCCATGTATGTCACTTTCAAGACACATACACAGCACAGCACATTCAGCAAGAACTGAAAAGACTACTTACTGCTTGGGTCACTTCACAGGGTTTGAAAGCTGTTTCTTTTTTTTGTTGCCAACAGTGATTCAAATATTAAAAAAGCACTTCATGATGACAACTTTGTACATATATGCTGTTTTGTCCATTGTCTTAACCTAATTGTTCGAAGTATCAACCACTGTGGGTACAGTGCGTAAAGTGTGTGGCCACTTCAACCATTCAGTAAACACCCATGACATCCTTTCTGATATCCAGAAGGACAAAGGTCTTCCTCATCTCCAGCTTGTTCAGGATTTAGCAACAAGGTGGAATTCAACTTACTTTATGATTGAATGCATCCTTGAACAAAAGGTAGCTATCATTGAGTATATCATGTAAAATGATATCCGGGAGGGCATTGTACTCCATTGTACTCAATGGTCTCTGCTGGAACAGTTGCGTTACATTCTGAAACCATTCATAAGTGCTACAATAGAGGTCAGTGCAGAAAAGGCATCCTTTAGCCAAGTTATTCCACTCATTCTATTTCTCAAAAAAAGGTTGGAGAAAATGAGGAGCAACTTATATATGAACTAATCTCTAGTCAATAAAATGTTTACCAGACTTAGCAATGATGAGAATTTATTAGCCATGACATGGAGCAAGGAGTATCTCTTAGCAATATTGCTAGATCCACGTTTCTGAAACAGACACCTTCCTGATGTGGTTCTGATGATATGGAGGAGTTGAACTACAGGCAACTTTTGATTGATGCAGTAGATGAGGTTTCATTAGGAGGACTGGCAAGCAGTACTACAATGACACCACCTCAAATTCAAAAGACTGCTCCAAAAACCAGTACAGAAGCAGACAATGAGGAGGATGACATTTGGGGCCAGCTGCAGGACATTGAAATTCCACAAGGAGAAACTGCATGCTCATCAGTAAGCATGGAAGATGCATATCTGTCTGAGCCCAACATTACTGTTAAGGATGACCCTTTAGCTTACAGGCAAGGGAAAAAAGTCATGCTGGCCACCCTGGCTTGTAAGTATATTGGATGTCCACCCTCCAGTGTCTATTCCAAGCAATTAATTAGCTCCACTGGGGATGTTGTGACTGATAAACAAACAGGATTAACACCAGACAATGTGGAGAAACTAACGTTCTTGAAGGCTAACTTGCCAAACTTTGCCTACATATGTGATGTTGATCTTGAAGAAGATGACACTGACAGCAGTACCTGTGCTGCAGCTGTGGACTGACACATCAGCTTTAAATTTTTAGACTCACTGGACTGCTTAAAATTGGAAATCTGGGACTTGCCTGCCTTTCGATCTCATCATCGTCATCATGGGGATGGGAGGTGCATCAAGTACATCACGATCACGTCATAATGTACTGACAGCAACTGTGGCAGACAAGTCTCTGATCTCACACACAGTCACTTTCTCATTCTGACATGATCATTTATTTTATTACCTAATACACTTAAGAATAATTATTTCTTATATAACCATAGTTCTGTTTTTCCCCCGATAGTAGTTTTAGTAGTTGCAGTGATGAAGTGGTCACTTTGGACAGCCTGGTGCTCTTGTTCTTTCACATTGTTTCATGTTGCATTCAATACCAGTATGCTAAACTAACTGGTGACAAAAAACACAATGACCCCTTCTACAAAAAGTGAGACTCTGGAGACTGGTTTAAAAAAAAATAGAGATCTGGGACTTGCCTGCCTTTCGACTGCATCATCGTCATCCTGGGGGTGGGTGGGAGGTGCGGCCAGTACATCACATTCATGTCATCACGTACTGGTAGCAACTGTGACAGACAAGTCCTTGTTCTCACACACACAGTCTCTTTGTCATTCTAAGGAGATCATTTACCTAAATGTGCACAATTAAATAACAACATTGATAAATGCTGCTAGCTGTTTTTTTCCCGTGGTAGTAGTGGTAGTACTACTACAAAGTATAAATATTTAAACACAATATTATCCCCTTCTAAAAACTCAGACTCAGGAGACCATTTATTTGCAAACTAGAGATCTGGTCTGGGACTTTCTTGTCATCACAGTCACTTTCTCATTCTTTTCTAAGCAGTCATTTTTGGTAAATGTGCCTTAACCATACTGATTTCAGTGCTGGTAGACTACTTCTGGTTTTCCCCTGATTGTAGTAGGTGGGGTAGTAGCAGACTGCAGTCTTGAAGTGGTAGCCGGCTGACTGGCTCTCTGTGACTGGCTCTCTTGGACCGGTTCTCTCTGACTGGCTGCCCTCTGTGGTGGCCTGGTGCTGTTGTTGTGTTCCTGGCTTCTTCTTCATCACTAAACTGTCTAAAACACATCTGGTGTAGTAAAATAATTTGGCACTCCAATACTCCAGAAAATTCAGAGAGATATTTTTATTGCAAAAAAAGTGCAATACTTACAGAAATGGAAGAAAAAATTGGTTAGTGCAACTAAGGCATAAATTCTGCTTCACTTCCTCACCCAGACTCAGCACTTCGGGGCTATGCCACCCCATTCACTTGCCTGTACCTGTTGAGAAATAGAAATCACTACTGTTAATAATATAACTTATACACAGTATTAGTACTACTTTTGTAAATGTCAAAAATAGAAGAGTGATTAGTGAGCATTCTCTAACACGAAACAGTGGTTTAATTGTTTTGTTCTACAGATATGTTGATTAAAAGCAGTTTAAAATAATTTTTTAACATATGGTTACCATAAAACAATAAAGGTCATAAAAGGTTCAGATAAGGTTCATATAAGGATCTGACCCTTTTTTTGCTTATCAGAACCTTTTAGAACCTCAGAACCTTTTGAGGTTCTCCCATTCTTAAAATCAATAGAAACAGGAGTAGTTCCGGAGGACAGGAGGAGGGCGTAGTCCCTCTCCCCAAAAGTGGAAGCAGAAAGGAGGCTGGCAACTACAGGCCAGTCAGCGTGACCTCGGTTGTGGGGAAACTGATGGAATCATTACTGAAAGAAAGGATTGTGACATATCTGGAGGACTGTGGGGTACAGGATCCGAGGCAGCACAGGTTCTCAGCGGGAAGGTCTTGTGAAACAAATCTTTTTATCTTCCTTCGATTTTTGCACCTCTGCAGCGCACCAGTGGGGGCATCCAGCCTCCGGCCCCCACCAACCCGGAGGACAGCAGGCTCACTTGTACGCGAGGGTCTCAGCACGGCCGTCACCAGACCCCAGGATGCGATTCCACGACAGGCCTCCAGGTCGGCGGGTGTGCAGCCATCAAGCTACTCAGTGGCGCCCAGCCCTATTTTTCACCTTAATTTTGTCCTGGAGCTGGCAGTGCAATGACGCGCTGTACATATGTAAGCATCTTGCCGAACTCCTCCCCCTCCTGGCACCGCACCTTGTGCTTCTCCCGGTCTTTACCAGGGGCCGCCCAAGCACGACACAACCCCATGAGCCCACCCCAGAGCAAGGAGAGCAGTCCTGCGATGCTCAATCCAACCTCTCCCCTGCCAGCCCCCGGCGGCCCGAGTCCATTCCCAAACCTGGGTCACCGGTGTGGTGCGAGGTGTGGTGTCCAGTGCCTCAACCCTCAGTGCCACCGGGCCAGCTTGTGAAACAAATCTAATTGATTTCTTTGACTGGGTGACCAGGAAAGTTGATCAGGGAGGGGCAGTGGATGTAGCCTACCTGGACTGAAGCAAGACCTTCAACACCATCCCACATAGGAGATTTGTAAACAAGTTGGGTAGACTGGGAGTGGCAACCAGGGTGGAAAAATGGATCAGAAATTGTTTGAGCAGTAGGACACAGAGGGTGTTAATGAATGGAGCTCAGTTCAAGGAGAGGGGTAGTGAGTAGCAGGATGTCACAGTGATTGATATTGGGGCCAGTCTTCTTTAATGTTTGCATAAGCAACATTGCAGAGGGGCTGGAAGGGAAGGTAATGCCTCTTTATAGATGACACTAAGATCTGCAACAGGGTGGACACTCGGGGGTGGGGTGGAGAAAATGAAAAGGGACCTAAGCAAGCTGGAGGAGTGTTCAAGAGTGTGAGCTGAGAGTCAATGCAAAAAAATGCAACATCATGCATTTGGGACCCAGAAATCCAGGGGAAGAGCACAGGAGGAGTACAGGAGAGGAGGTTCTGATGGCCACCACACAGGAAAAGAACCTGGGGGTGATTATATCCAATGACCTAAAAGTGACCAGACAATGTGAGAAGGCGGTAGGGAAAGCCAGTGGAATGCTGGGCTGCATAGGGAGAGGAATCACTAGCAGAAGAAAGGAGGTAGTGATGCCACTGTACAGATCACTGGTGAGACCTCACCTAGAGTACTGTGTCCAGTTCTGGAGGCCACATCTCAGGAAAGACATAGACAGAAGACAGAATAGAGGCAGTACAGAGAAGAACAACTAAAATGGTGCAGGGGTTGCATCAGAAACCATATGAAGAGAGACTGAAAGACCTCAATATGTATTCACTGGAGGAAAGAAGAGAGAGAGGAGATACGCTAGAGACTTTCAAGTTCCTCAAGGGTATAAATAAGGTACAAGAGGTAAGCATCTTTCAGAGAAGAAGAGGTTTAAGAACAAGGGGACATGATATGAGACTGGGGTGGTAGACTCTGGGGTAACGTGAGGAAATATTTCTTCACAAAGAGGGTGGTGGATACATGGAACAGCCTCCTGGTATAGGCAGTGGGAGCAAAAACAGTGACGGAATTCAAATAAGCATGGGTTAACATAAAAGAACACTAACAATAGGGAGGAAAGGGTAAGCCTCAGACAGGTAGAGAATGTGGTTTAGGCACCGGGTAGGAAAAATGGGAAGATTAGATGGGCCGGCAGTCCTTATCTGCTGTCAGATTCTATGTTTCTATATTAGAAGGGAGTAGCTACACAGTAAGAAATCTGTGCCGACACCTGATACATCTCTCTGCACCCCATGTGAACTGCAACTCATTTGACTTGAGCGAAAGGTGGAGTAATTTGAGCTTTCCACGAAAATACTGTGCTGAACTGTGGAATTTACCATCTACTGCTGAATAAAAAAGAATGCAATTCTTGGGAATTCAAAAGAAAGCAATGTGAAATTAAACCAAGAAAGGAAGAAAAAACAAACCAATTAAAAAAGGAAATGGTTGATTGCTGACACCACAGTTAAGGTGCTCTACAGGTTGGATGGTTAGATTCACTATGTGACTTTCAAATTTTGTATACCACATGTAGAAAAACAAATATTGCCATACATAGCTGGCAGAAAAAAACGCCACAGGATTATATTGCAGACTGCGGATAAATACATGATCTGAAAACATAACATAGAAACATAGACTTTGACGGCAGATAAGGACCTCTTGGCCCACCTAGTCTGCCCATTTCCCTACCTACAGGATAGGCCGCAGATCCTAGTTAACCAACAGCCTATTTCTTCCTACCCCCAACAAGAATTGCCTTATGTCTGTCCCTTGCATTCTTGAATTCTCCCACAGTTTTAGACCCCACAACCTCCTCTGGCAAGAAACTTTAGTTCCACATTTCATGACTAAACTTCTGCAGTTACTGAATAAATAATCTGGAAATTCAGAATTTTGCCAAAGGTGAAGGCGAAAAATTCCATGAAAGTTTTGACATTTTGTGGAACTTCCACAAAAACAGAACTTGCAACTTTTGCACACCTCTACATAGCTAATAAAATTTCAGCAGCTGATTTTGAAGCCTTAGTTTTGTTTCTTCAATAGATTACTTTAGCCTACAGTGTGCAGTGTTGTTTGTTTTCTGTAGTATGTGGGAGTTAGCTGCCCCCGATCCTGCACCCCCCAATCTACTGGCGCATGGTCACTACTTCTGTTTTACTATCACCCTCTGTTGCCTCCCAGCTAGTCAGTTCCCCACTCACTTGATTAAATCCTTATCTACTCCTAAATCCCCTAGCTTTTTCTGAAGCTTACCATGAGGCACCAAATGTTTTTGCTGTAGTCAATGTAGAGCACATTTACTGCCTGCCAATTACCTATGGACCTAGTTACCCTATTGAAAAGCATTATCAGGTTGTCCTGGCATGACCTCCCGGACGCAAACCCATGCTGCTTCTCGTCCTGCAGTTCGTTGTCATCTAAGTATTGTAGAGTAGGCCACCAGACTTTCCTTAACTATGGTCTCCACTAGATTACCTACAATATAGGTAAGACTGACTGACCTATAGTTGCCTGGATCCTTCCTGTCCCCTTCTTATGGATTGGGACTATGTTTGCAGTCCTTCAGTCCCCTGGCACTACCCCAGACTCTAGTGAGTTACTAAACAGCTGAATTGAGGGTTCAGCTAGTTCTGAAACAAGTTTCCTGAGTACTTTGGGTGAAGGCCATATGAACCTTCTGCTTTATCCATCCTCAGGGCCTCCAGTCCTTTTTTCACCCATTCAGCCATGATCACTACCCTGCCCATTTCCTGCATCCTCATGTGGCTGCCTTGATCCCATTCTGTTGTAGAGACCCATTATCCTCAACTGTGAATACTGAGCAGATGTAACTTTTTTAGAACATTGGCCTTCTACTCATCATCCCCTACTACCATCCCCCCCCCCCACTAGACTGACAATTCACCTCCTAACATTCTTTTTCTCTAATACAGCTAAATAATTTGTTTTCACCTTCCTTCACACCTTGGAAATCCACAGTTGTTTGTCTACCTTTGCCCTCCTAACAGCTCTCCTCACTTCTAATGGCCTGGTCTGGTACTTCTCCCATTTTTCCTCCCTCTCATTCCCCTTGGACCTTAGGAAGACCCCTTCTCTTCACCCTCACAGCCTGCCATAATCCTTTGAGAGTTACTCATAGATTCATAGATCTATTGGACCAAGTCCAGTGGCTAATGCCTTTGTAGGACTTGTCACTTTTCAGTGATACTACCTAGTCCATATGTCACCCATGTAAGTGTCAAGGGATTTTTTTTTAAGGAGTTCATTATACCACTTAGTAGCACTGATTCTGGTAAGGTATTCCAACCAGCTACAACCCTTTGATTGAACCATCCCACTCTCCTTGAAGTTTTATATAAGTCACCTTCTAGTTGCTTACAATGAGATCTTGTACTTGTGATTTGATGTTTTTTTACACACCCTTTGTGTTCTCCCACAGGTCCTCATTATGGAGAGCCTTGAATACATAACATAGGTCCGCTCTAGTCCTACGATAGCATAAGGAGTATACATCCAGTTTTCCTAGTCGTTCTCCATATGGCATATCCCTTAGTCAAGTCAAGTCAAGTCATGTTTATTTATAAAGTGCCTTTCGAAATCAAGGCGCTGTACAGGAATAAATAGAACAGCAAAATACAAACATTAAAACAACCATAACTAGACAGGATAGGCCAGAGTAAAAAGATATGTCTTTAAATCAGTTTTAAAACTATCAACGGTTGGGCATTCTCTTAACCAGCGAGGTAGAGAGTTCCACAGGGTTGGAGCCGAAAAAGGCAAAGGCACGAGATCCCGATAGCTTCAAACAAACCCTGGGAATCTCCAGCAATCCCTCACTGGTGGAACGGAGGGAGCAGAAGGGGCAATAGGGAACCAGAAAATCTTTCAGGTAACCGGGTCCCTGGTCGTGTAGGGCTTTAAAGGTTAGTAAACCAACCTTAAAGGTGATCCACCACCGAACAGGCAGCCAGTGCAGTTTGCGAAGCACAGGCGTAATGTGGCTGGTTCTAAGAGTCCCAGTCAGAAGCCTGGCTGCAGCGTTCTGCACCAGCTGAAGGCGGCGGATATCAACCCCTGGTAGCCCTAGGTAGAGGGAATTGCAGTAGTCTAGACGGCTAGTGACAAAGGCGTGGACCAAAGTTGGAAGGTCCTCCCGGGGAATCAGATGTTTCACCCGGGCGATATTCCTCAGATGGTAGAAAGAGGATTTAACAACAGCTGACACCTGAGATTTCAGGTCAGACCATCATCAAAATAACGCCCAGATTTCCTGCACCTGTCGAGAGGTAGAAGCTGTACGCCACTCAAGTAATAAACCTGATGGCCGTCCAACACCCAAACCCACCCCAGGATGACCCAGATCCACAACCAATACCTCAGTCTTATCTGGATTAAGTCTCAACCAGCTCGAACTCATTCAGATTCTGATCTCATCCAGGCAGTTGTTAGGTACAGAGAGTGCATCACTCTGTTCGGGGAGAAAGGACAGGTACAGCTGAGTATCATCTGCATAGCAGTGAAAACTCAGACTGTATCGCCTGATGATTTCTCCCAATGGCAGCATATACACTGCAAACAACATGGGAGCTAAAATGGAGCCCTGTGGTACCCCAGATGACAGGGAGAAGGCGTCAGAGGAATAAATTCTGCTGACAACTCTCTGAGACCTGCCAGTGAGGTAAGAACAAAACCACTTGTGGACTGTACCAGACAGCTCACAAAAGACCCGCAGTCGCTCCAATAGCACCCCATGGTCTACAGTGTCAAATGCAGCAGACAGATCAAGAAGGACCAGAATGGTACAAGCCTTTCGATCTCTGGCCATTAGGAGGTCACTCAATACCTGAACAAGGGCAGTCTCAGTACTATGCCTTCCTGAAACCAGACTGAGAGTATCATAGACATTATGAGAAGTAAGATGATCATCCAATTGCAATGCAACAGTTTTTCAATAACCTTACCAACAAATGGCAGGTTAGAGATAGGCGGTAGTTAGCTAGGCAGTCTGGGTCCAAGGAGGATTTTTTAAGAGTGGTCGAACTTTGCTCTTTAAGGGGTCAGGAAAGACCCCTCTCCAGGATTTCCAGATAATGTCAGCAAGGATTGGTAGATAACTTCACACAGCCTACTAACAGCGTGTAGGACCCGGATCCAAACTACAGCTAGTTGGTCACATTGTTTGGATGATCTTCACAATGTCCATGAATTCCGGGCGGTGAAAATCTAACCAGACAGGCCGAGGATAAGACACCACCAGTCGACCACCACAGTCCCCCATAGGAGAGGTCAGACCGATGCCGGACCTGATGCTGGCAACCTTATCTGCAAAGAAGCGAGTGAACTCCTCGCATCTAAGCTGAGAAAAGGCTTCTCTAGGCTGAAGACAGACTGGATTGCACAGTCTGTCCACAGTCCGGAAAAGCTGAGCCGGTCGATTCTTTGCAGCAGAAATCTCTCTGGACAGGAATTCTGCCTTCTTACGAGTGATTTCTGATTGGTAGCCATCATAATGGGCCAACAATCTAAGCCTGTCAGCATCAAGGCCCGATTTCCGCCAGGCTCTCTCCAGCCTTCGGCCTACTCGCCTTAATTCCTTCAAGGAGCCATCAAACCATGGACTCCTTGGACGGATGGTGAGAGGCCGAACATGAACAGGAGCAATTTTGTCCAGAGCATCTCCCACAGCCTTAGTATAGGCTAATACAAGACCATCTGGACTCATGCATTCACCCGACAGACTCGATAGATCCAGCATCACCATTAGGTCATTGGGGCCAATACCCTTTAAAGGGCGGTACTGGACCATCTCCGTAGGGGCAGACCTATTAGAGGGGGCCCTGAAACTGAACCTTATGGTGTAATGGTCCGACCAACCGACTGGTTCCACCCCCAAGTCAGTGATCTCCATACCCAAGAGAAAGACCAGGTCTAATGAATGACCCCCTATATGGGTAGAGGACCCCTATATTCCTTGTTGCTCTCCTCTGTACTCGCTCCAGCAACTTCGTTGTTCCTTTGTAATGGGGAGCACAAAATGGTGAGCAACTCCAAAATTGGCCTAACCATGTATGTATACAGAGGGACCATAACTTCGGGTTCCCTGCTCTTTATATTTTTCAGAATGAATCCCATGATTCTGTTTCCTCTTTGAACTGCTTCCCTAGCAGTATTGACAAAATTCAGTGCATCTGTGACTATCACACCAAGATCTTTTTCATTATCAGTACTTTCCAGCTCTCTGTTGTTTAGCTTATATTTAGCCCTGATGTTTTTCTGTTCAAGATGCATTACCCTGCATTTATCCTCATTGAAGAATAGCTTGTGTTCACATGCCCACTGCTCTATTCTGTTTAACTCAGTTTGAAAACTTTCTAAGAACCAACTTTTTAAATGTTAAAGAAATCATTGCCATATGATAGCGCCTGGTCCTGACTGGAATTTGTGAGTGGTCTCCCAAAAGACAGATCTCCGGAGTAGAGAGATCCTCTAGTCCCAAAAGGGGATCTAATCTGCTCTTGATTTCTACCCATACTTCCTTGATGAGCATGAAAACCTTCTGCTGCATCTTGAGTTAGATTGGCCTTTTGTGCTTGTTTCCTTTGGTGAACTTTGTTGCGCAAGAGTCAGTCATTTTCAGAATTGCCCCTTTGAGCTTTCCCTACTCTTCCCCTACTCACTTGATCTGGTCTATATCCACCAAGTTTTCCCCCAACCTTTTCCCACATCTGGCTAGAATCTGACCATTTGAGGTCCAGAACCACTGCTCTTGATGGAGGAGCAGTGTTCCCCATTACCAGTTCAAACCATACAGAATTGTGGTTACTGAACCACAGAGGTTTCCTGATTGCCACACTACCCATTACTTCCAAGCTGGAAAGTGCCAGCTAACCCATTGGCACAGTGATAGGAATTCCACTTGCGATGCCAGTGACCTGAGTTCTATAATGATCTCAGGTCATTGGAGGGCTAGTCGGGGGAGATTGAGTGTCCTATGGATTACTCTCTTCTTCCAGGGGAGGAGGGGAAAGAAGCTTCTGAAGTTCAACTGACCCCTGTTGGAGGCCAGTGATCTGATAATAATAATAGTAATAATAATAATAAAATGTAGTTATAAAGCACAATTCAACATGTATCAAAGCATTGTACAGAACTGAAAAATGATGGGCCAGAGCTAGGCAGTGTTGGGAGGCATGCCAGATATACGGTGTATGTGCCATCACGTCATTGCATGCTACGCCTCCCAAGGACACACAAAGACTGAAAAACTATCCTACCATGCACTAGGATGTCTGTTCCATGCCGCAGGCCCTGTGCTGTTGACTGTAAATCCTCACTCCTACATACCAGCTGAGTCTCCATTGTGGATAAGGGCCCCCAGCGGCCTCAACCTGGGGGGCGAGCCAGGGTGCCCGGGAGATGAGGTAGGTTGGTTGATGGGGGGGGCGCGGGAAACAGGACAGATGAATGACTGGTCGGTTGGAGCCTTAAAGCATACTAGATATTCAAAAAAAAGTTTATAAGTGCCAAGTCAAGAATGGTGTCCTGCCATGCTGGATCCCTGAACAGCTACAGCAGTACGCAGCCCTGCATCATGTCTAGCAATTCCTGACTCCTGGTGCTCTTAGTCACAGGGGTATCCCATGCTGTGTCTGAGAGGCTGAGATTCCTCACTAGCACTATATCCCATTTTGTTAGACCCCAATTTCCTCTGCAATTCCTTTTGTCCAATGTCCTTGTTTCCCAGTGATCTGTAGACCACCCCTAGTTTAATCTCATTTACAAGAGCCAAAGTCAGCTGTACCCACATCAGCTCCACTCCTCCCTTCCATCTTGATGGTCCAATCCTCTGAAGCCTCTATCCCCTCCTTGATATTGATGGCTGCTCTCCACTTTATCCATGCATCTGTCCCTCCTACATAAAGTGTATCCTGGAACTGGCAGATAACAAACATTGTTCCCAGAGGACCACATCTCCATGATGACTACCAAGTTCAACTTGGCCTCTACAACCATCACCTGTAGTGCACTGAGTTTGTTCAATATTCTGGCAATTAGGCAGACTGCCTGTGACCCTCCCACCATATTTCCTATCTCCTTATCTCTTTCCCTGATCCTGCATGGAATACCCTTCCTTCTCAACCCATTTCCCCACTGGTTTGTTGTGAACCTCACCAATCCCTCCCTTTCCATTCCGTCTCTCTTCTGTTCACTGTCCATGCCACAGCTAGCACCCCCTCTTGTCCCTTTCCCATTTCTGGGGGGTCTCTGCTTTATTCTTCCTGTACCTCCCTTATATCATGAACTCCCATCATCTGCTCCTTCCTTTTTAGTTTAAATGACAGTCCACATAGATGTCAAGCTTTTACTCAAGCACTCTTGTTCCCTCCATTGTGAGATGAAGGCTATGTCACTTAAATAGCCATTTATTCCAGAAGTTCCCCCAGTCTCCCCCAAAAATATACCCCTCTTCCTGACACCACCCCTTCAACTATGCATTGAATGGCTCAGTTTCCTCATGCTTCATCCTTCTCTCTCCTTCCTCCTCCCTGTCCCACTTCTGAAATGGCCAGTGAGGCTATCTTCCCCTTCAGCTCCCCCCCCCCAGCCTTTGGAAGTTGGATTTAACTTCCTTCAGCCCTTGGTTTGCTAAGTCATTTGTACCCAAATGTACAAGGATATTTGGCACCTCCCCCAACCTGTTGAACCTGTCCTTATCCCTCATGGAAGATACACCTGGCAGGCATCAGACCATCCCCCTCATTGACTCATTTTGACACACCACACTCTCCACACCCCATACCGTAGCATCTCTGACTATTAATACTCTTCTGGGCAGCTTTATAATTCCCATTAGCTTGCTGGCTACCTTCTTATTTCCAACTACCCTGTTTGGTGTTGCACTCCCTGCCTGATCCTGCACAGTGACTGTCTCACACCCTCCCATGGTGGAGTCAGGTAACTGCATCTCCTTCAGTGGTGCTAAATGGTTTGTGGTCCTTTGTGAAAGATATTGCTTCAAACTGCAACCTGCTTCCTTCACCTTTCTCCATTCCACCACCCTCCATCCAGTGTTCCTCTGTGGGAGGGGGTGGGTAGTGTTTCAGGAATCCAGTTCCTCTGTCTGTGTAGCAGGACTATTTTTTCTTGTGCTAACTGCAGCTGTGCATAGAGCTCCTCAAACCTCCTGCATATGGGGCAGAGACCAACCCTCCAGAGTGTAGCGTAAGGAAAGGTTGCCCTACAATCCTACTTTCTTGCTAGGTGGTATGAAAAGCCTGGGTAGAAGGTGCCAGATATTATTTAACCACCTTGCTAGGGACACCTGATAATGTACTGGGTCTGTGCCAGTCAGCTATGGTAGCATCCCTCAGTGAAGGGTAATTGGGAATAATGATAATGGAAGGAGATGTGGGGATCTCCAGGAATTCACAGATTCCTCACAGTGGACTCCTCTGTCACAGCAGTTATGTCTAGTTTGTTTCCCATATGGTAAAAGCCACTCCAGATGACTGCTGACACATGAGCCTCAAATGTCAGCCCTTCATCCCAGATGACCCCCAGATTTATCACCATAGTGGTAGCCATAAGCTTAGATGAACCTAACTGAAGCCCAGATTCAGTTTGGTGGCTGCCATTCTCCCCGTGACCCAGTTCAATCACCAATATCTCAGTCTTGTGAGGCTGTAGCCTCAACCAGCTCAGTGACATCCAGTCTGTATCTTGGCCAAGCACTTATTAAGTGCTTTGACTGCAGCCACAGTCCCAGGTGCAAAAGTCAGTTATAGCTGAGTATTGCTGGGTATCATCTGCATAACAGTAAAATCCCTTCCCATAGCATCTGATGATCACACCCAGGTGCAGCACATACTCTACAAACAACATAGTGAGAAGACAGAGCCCTGGGGGACACCATAGGGCAGTGACACTGGGCATGAGGAAAATTTCCCAATACAAATCCCAACACAAATTTCCCAACACAACCCTTTGGGCATAAGTAGAAATTTCTCAGCACAAACCTCTGTGTCGTGTCCCTGAGGTAGAACTCAAACCAGCAGATTACTTGGCCAGTGAGACCTAATTATTCCCTCAGGGGTCCAACAACATCCCATGGTTTACAGTGACAAAGGCTCAGGAGAGATCGAGGAGAACAAGAATTGATTATTCACCTCTATCTAAGGCCCTGAGGAGGTCATTATGGACTCTGACCAGTGCAGTCTCAGAGCTATGCTTGGTCCTAAATCCAAACTGGAGAGGCTCCTAGATGTCAAGAGTTATGCAGTGTGCCTCAAGTGCAGATAAGAGTTTTTAATATATGTAAATATTTTCTATTTAGTTGATACTGTGTATGACTGTAGCCTATGTATTTAATAATTTATCCTTGGATATGCATCTCCTGTGCATCTTGATGAATGTACATATATATATATTGATTAGGTGTGTGTGAGTGGGTTCCGGTAACAAGGTGACTTGTAAAAGGGTGCCTGCAATACTTGTTTTTATGAATGAAATCTTTTTGTAAGTGACTAGTGTTATGCCATTGGAACAACATCTTTATGTCATTTTGACTGGGCTATAAATACAGTATCTATTTGGGGGAGGGATATGCTGTCTTGAAAAAGCATCAGTGTGACATGAAATATCGGCAGTCTGTGTGTGTGTCTGGAGGTGTGTGCTACCCTGTAATTGTATTACAGTTTACCGGTGTGGTTTTTTAGTATTCTTAATCAATAAACACTGTGTGTATTGTGCCCTAGAGTTTGTGCTGATCTGTTCCTGGACATCGAGCTGAGTTTTCTCTTCACTCTGGTTGGCGTATACACTTTTCAATAGCCTTGTCCAAAAAGGGAAGGTTAGATATTGGCTGGTAATTCACTAGGTTGTCAGGGTCCAAAGATGGAGTTGTCTGATGAGGCCTCACCAGTGCACCTTTCAACACAGCCAGAAAGAACCCCTTCATCAAGGAACACCAAAAGTCCCCACATACACCAGGACCAGTTGTTTGACACCACTCACCAGTAATCATGTCAGACCTGGATCTAGTTCACAACATGTTGGTGGCAGGTCCGAAATCACCCCACTCACCTCCTCCATTGTCACAGGTCTAAACTCTCCATATGACAGCTGAACGCATTTGTGGAGTGCTGGCTCAACTCTGTTAGGCTTGAATAGAGGGCAACCTGTCCAAGAAGAATCAAGCAGACTCCTTGCATTTAGTGGGTGAGAAACCTCTCCCAGACTCCAGACAGGTCTGATGAAGTAACCTAGCTACAGTCAGAAAAAGCTGAACTGGCCAATTCTTCTCAGCAGCAATATCCCTTGATAGAAAACCTGTCCTTTTCCAGGTGAATGCCTTTTTTTTTTTAAACCATCTTTATTGCGTTTTAAGTAAACATACAAACAAACATACACAATTACCCTGGATTCCCGGGCACCCACCCCAAAACTGGGTAGGACAACTATGTACAATGACTATATACAATCACAGCTGCAGAAATCACCCCTCCCCATATCCAAACACCTGCTCTAACCCACCAATACCCAAATTAAGATCTACCCAGTTTGGAACTAAACAAGGACCGCTAGTCATAAGGGATGAACTTAACCCAAAGATCCTATAGTTCCCAGAACCCTTCAAACAGTATGGGGTTGGTCCTGCAGCTGCATCCCAAGAAAGACAGAGAATCCCAAAAATGACTTTGTTTGGCAGTCCAGTACCTATCTACTTTGAGATGCACATAAGATCAATCCTCGTACACACAATCCTCCAAAACTAAAATTAAAAAATCACAGGTAGGCCAGATGTAGATATTAGAATATTGTTAATTTGTTTACCCACCACCTCAATTAACTACACTTAGACAGACAGACTGATGGTTGGGGAGCTTAGACTGGAGTGAATAAATTACCTCTAAAGCTCTCCACCTCTTATCATATGTTCCTTTTTGTCGCTCCGGACATTTGCCGCTTGATCCTGCCTAATGTCCTCAGTAGGTCCACTAACCATTGGTCATATGAGTAAATACAATCACTCTTCCAATGCCTCAAGACATAAGCTTTAATTAGAGCAGACATCAACGCTATATGGTACTTAATCTGCAACCCTGAGATTTGGGCCATATCCCCCAAAATACAAATCTTAGGCGAAATAAAATCCACATGGTTTAAGAAGGGGTCCATATTCTGCTTAACCTGAACCCAAAGCGGGTATATCCTAGGACAGTCCCAAAATAAATGCAACGTAACCCCCGGACTCAATCCACACCTGAAACATAGATCTGTCTGTCTTAGCCTCCTAGTACATAATTTGCCGGGGGTATAGTACAGATTAGAAAAAATAAAGAATTGCATAGCTCTATATTTAGGTATAGGTATGTAGGCCAAGCTTTTCCAAGTCGCTTCCCAGTCTGGCCTCAGAAGGGTATCCTTTTTTTCCCAGTATGCTACCTTCGCAGAGACCTCCCTACTTAAGAAGTCCAAGAGCACCCTATAAGCCATTGACAGGGGTTTATGTGCACAATTGAGTTCCTTAAGGTTGTCCCAGGTGAATGGAGTCCCTGGAGGACATGTGTTTTCCCTCTGCAGTTTCTGCAACATTTTAGTAACCTGAATCTTCTTAAAAATTAATACCTCTACATTGAGGTGAAACACTACTTTGTCATCTAGAATAAAATCTGCCCAGACAAGATTGTATAGCTCATGGAGCCCAGTAGCTCCTAATTACTCGGCCTCCAATAGTCATATTAGGATTACCCAAAATAGGTTGATCTCTACAGCCCTTCTGAAGCTTTTTACGAAGCGGGGATAAAAGAGCCCACCAGGCCAAGACTGTCTTAAATATTGGGGAATCTTTACCTACTTCCGGCAAACTTTCCGGATTGGTAAAGAGCAATGAATCAGGGGAAATACCCTTATCTCTCAAAATTTGCCTTTCAATATGTAACCAAGTTGGAGTGTAGCCCTCTCCTTCCTGGGAACTATTCCACCAGCTCATTATAGATAGTTGCCCGGCTACATAATATAAATGAAGGTCTGGAATTTTAAGACCCCCCAACTAAAAGGAAGCCGCAAAACAGTGTGTTTCCTCCTTGGAGGTTTGAAATTCCATAAAAAATCAGAGAATAGTTTTTGTATTCTAATAAACCAGATCTTAGGAATATTATACGGGGACAAATATATGGGATACAAAAACCTAGGCAGTAGGTTCATTTTAATTAATCCCATTCTAGCGTCAAATTTAGGGAAGCTTACTCCACCTACCCAAGTCTGCCCTAGCTGCTGCCAGTAACATTATTCAATTGTCTCTTTCCTGCTGCAAATTAGCAGTGACCCAAATACCAAGATATTTAATACCATCTGGAGCCCAATTCAATTGCAGCAGCTCAAAGTCTGCCTTTATACATACATGGGGTAAGGGGAGAACCCATGCCTTGTTCAGGTTTAGCTTATAATTCGAGACCACCAAAAATCTCTTTATAATATCCAAACCCTTTCAAAGTTTTCACTGGGTCTCGAAGATGCAACAGAATGTCATCTCTTGAAAACTGAGAACTTCAACTCCCTCCCTTAACCACAATCCCCGTGTTACCAGGTCTGACTGAATCGCCGGTAGTAAGGGCTCCAGGTAGATATTAAATAAAATTGGCGAGAGGGACAACCCTGCCTGGTCCCATTATCAAGGTGAAATTCTTTTGACAAAAAACCATTGCAAAGGACCCTAGCCATAGGTGCGTCATAGAGATTCCTAATGCCCCTGAGAAGGCCCTCCGGGAAACCCATCTTCTTCATAGTAGCAAATAAAAAGGAGTGGGAGACTCTGTTGAAGGCCTTCTCGGCATCTAAAGAGAAAAGCGCCATATCTGAGCAGGAGCTAGAGGCTTCCAGGAGCACATGGTGAAGCTTTCGCAAGGCATCATGAGCCCCCCTACCTGGCATAAAACCAACCTGGTCTTGGCTAATAATTAGAGGAGCTATCCTTAAAATTCTATTAGCTAATATTTTAGATAGTAATTTAATGTCCTGATTCAGGAGAGTGATAGGCCTATAGCTCCCTGGTTATTCTCCAGGTTTATCTGGCTTGGGGATGAGTGTAATATAAGCCTGGTATAACGGTAAATGGGGAACCCAGTCTGACATAATGCTAGAAAAAAGCTCCAGGAGTAAAGGTATGAGAATTTGAGAATGAGCTTTATAAAACCGAGCTGAGAGACCATCTGGTCCTGGAGTTTTACCCTTAGGCAATGCGTTAATCGCATCTCTTATTTCAGCCTCTGATATAGGAATCGCTAATGTCTGGGCTTGTGCTTGATCCAATCTTGGCAGACTTATATTCTCCAGAAACCTCCACACTCCCTCCTCAGTGCTACCTGATGCCCCTTGATATAACTCTGTGAAATAGTCCGCAAAAGCATCCGCCATAGCCTGCAGGTCTGTAATCACTTCCCCATGGTATTCTAGTAATTAAATTGTACGAGCGGCCTCCCACTCTTTTACTCTACTTGCAAGAAGCCTACTAGGCAAATCCCCTTGTAAAAGATATTCAGCTTGGAGCTTTTCGGTCCAGGCCTCCAATTTATTATACAAAATGTCTGTCATTTCGTCTCTCAATTCCTGAAGTTCCCTGTCCACCTCCTCGTTAGATCTCTCCAAGGGGGTAAGTGAATTAATAGCACCCCAAATAAATTCCTCCTTGCTTTCCTCATTCGTTTCTCCTAATGGTAAGACTCTGAGCTACACTGGTGTATAGTACTTTACAAATAGGCCAAGCTAAATTCTTATTGTCAAGTGTAGGGATCTGGGTCAGAACAATATCCCTAAGAGCTTCCTCCAGACGAGATAACATATTATCTTCTGAAAGAAGAGATTCATCCAGCCTCCATCTGAAAGATTTCGTCTGAACAGACTCCATTACCCAAGACAGCTGGACTGGAGAATGGTCAGACAAAATTCTACTGCAAGTAAACAGTTTCTTAACCCCCTGCAGGGCCTCCTGATTAACCAAGAAGTCAATATGTGTTTGAGTTTTATGTGCCCCTGAATAAAAAGTCATATTGCAATCCCCTTGCTTAAACCTCCAAAAGGGGTCTGTCAGCGCTGCGACCTCTAGGAATCTAGCCAGAGATACCTGCGCTCTAGAGGGTGGCTTTTTAGAAGGGGGTGTCCTATCCAAAAGGTTGTTAAGGCAGAGGTTCCAATCCCCTGCTATAATTAAGGGATGAGATGAAAAGCTAGCTAAATCTAATTCCAGCGAGGCGAAAAAATCAGGGTTAGGAGGAGTTGGCCCATATACAGAAGCAATTGTTATTAACCTCCCCATAATAGTGCCCATAACAAACACTCCCTGTGCATCCTCCCGTGCCTTATATTGCAAGGGGACAAACGGGCAGCTTTTCACGATCAGAATCGCTACACCCCGTGAAGCTTTGGCATTCCCCTCTCCTAGAACTTGACCCACCCAGAGTCTTTTCAAAGTGTTAACTCTTCCTTTAACAGGTGGGTTTCCTGCAATAAAGCTACTTGAGCCCCAATCTGAGAAATATGCTTTAAGATCACTAGCCTCTTCTTCCTCCCTCTGAGACCTTTAACATTCCAGGATACAATGTTAACCATTAACATAAAGCATACTATACCTTCCTGGCCTCCCAGCCCGGACTGCCAATAAAGTAGAATCTGCCCTTTGGCCTCTCTCTCTTCCCATCCCCCAAACCCTCCCCACTTTATCGGAATCTCGATCCTCTGATCGCCTCCTATCCAACGTCAAAATGAGATGAGCTAGCCACTGAGAGTGCTCCCTAGCCCACTCAAACCTCTAGTGAACTTAAACCAAGTTTCTTTTCCCCTTTACAAAGGATACAAATACTTGAATATTTTATTCCCTTTTTTTCCCTTTCCCCCCTTCTCCATCCACTTTTGCAGCCCCAGCACATTCCTCCTCCCTCATAGAATCATTAAGTCAAAGATCACAGAGTCCTCAGGAGGGGTTGCGCAGCAGCTCTACCGTGGTGGCCTTATTCCTAAATATTATATATAAGAAGAACAGTTCTCAGCCATATCCAGCAACGTCTTCTACAACAGAAATTCAGGTTGCAGCCCTAAACAGATCCGGAAATTCAGCTTTCAGTCCCTCTGCAGCATCCCTCACTGTCAAAAACCTCCGGTCTCCCGACTGAAGCTTGACCACCAAGGTAGCTGGATGTTGCATTTGAAACTTCACACCTGCGAGATAAAGCCTTTTCTTGATGTCTACATATTCTTTCTGCTTCTCACGAATGGCAGGTGTCTGATCCTGAAAAAGCCAAATTGCAGCTCCATTCCAATGCAAGTTTTAAGGGCTTTCGCCTCATGAGAACATGGGTCTTTTCTCTATAATTCGGGAACCACATTATGATAACCCTAGGAGAGCCCCTGGAGGGGATCTCTCTTAAGACCGTGTGCCCTCTCAATGTTATACGCCCCCATATGGTGTTGGGCCCAAGATCTTTAATAGCGGACCCTGGATAAAGGTAATACAATCTGAGCCCTCTGATCGCTCTGGCAAGCCTGCCAAAATCAGATTATTCCTTCGGCTGCGAGATTCTTGGTCATCTACCCTCTCTTCAAGCTTTTTCAGCTGTCTCCTTAAGGTCACCTATTCATGTTCATGAGCTGACGTTTTCCTCTCCTGTGAGGTAGCTCTGCCCTCTAAATCCCCTATTCTCTGTGCCAGAGCATTCAGGGTTGGTTTAATCATAGCAAAGTTGGCTACCAGCCCCCGAAGGAGTGATTTAATTTCAGCTATGTCATCCGGAGGAGTCTGGCCTTTCTCCTCCCCACCCAAGTACGCCTCCTGCTCCTCTGGCACTGGTGAGGGGGGTTTCGGATGCTTGGAAGCCAGCACCCATGCCGGGGAGTTCTGGCCTGCACTCCATAGTAGGTGATGCACCACAGAAATTCACTGCCGCAAAACGAGTATCTGCACCAACAAGCTCCCGGAAGCGCAGCACTCAAATGCCACCTGAATAATGCTTATCAGCTCCTTCACGGCAATCGGATATTATAAAAACTTAATTAGGTTGAGCAGGCCCGGGAGCAACGCTCAGCACGTCTTTACACCACTAGCTCATCACGTGATCCCCCAGGTGAATGCCTTTTGATAGACACTGTAGTGACTACTCAAAGCCAGTCAGTCTTCCTCAGCACTGGATCTCCTCCAACAAAGCTCCAACCTCTGTTCCCTTACCTTCATCTCCCTTAGCTCACCATCATACCATTGTTAGTCATGGGATGAGACAAAGCTGTGTACCCATATCAATGTCACATGATTGCAAGTTGCTGTGGTAGCCCTGCTATAGGCCACCACCACCACCTCCTCTGACCCTGCTGCACATGCCACTATCACACCAAATTTGTCCAGTAACACCTGAAGCCCTTCTGGCTGAAGCCCTCTCAAAGGGTGGCACTAGATTATCACCACTGGGGTTGGGCAACAAGAGGGGTGGCCGAATGAGAACGTAACTGCACAGTGATACAAACAGCTGACTGGATCACTCTTGAGACCCCCTACCTTGAGCACTAGGGAAAATACCAAGTCCAGGTCATGACCATGTTAGTGTGTTGTAGAAGTAACTACTGATGCAATGCCCAGAAATTCCATTACCCAGAGGAAATGTAGTCCAATGTGTGAGAGTCTGTCATTGATCCAGGTGTTGAAATAACCCAGATTAACCATCTGGTCAACTATAGCAACCTGTCAGAAATGAAGTCTGCAATTTTCTGAAGTAAATCCCCCACCACCACCATGTCTCAGAGGCCGGTACTTGAGAAGTATCCTACAGCTTGCATCTGGATCCCCACCTACAGCCATGCATTCAAACAATGAGATATCTCCCACTGGGTTCAAAATCAAGTTCAACTCAGATCTAAAGCCAGTGGTCACCCCCCTTCAATCCTTCCTTGGGCAGTGGATGATGAAGAATTTGGCTGAGACAGCTGTTGCCAACACAGGGCCTACAACGTCACTCAGTCTCCATGATGTAAGCCAGATAGACAGAGAAATCAGAAATAAAATCCACTATAACAGCAGTCTTATTCTTCATTTATCTGGCATTGCATAGCACTGAAGAAGCACAGAACCCAGCTTTGACCCACCAGCCAGAAAAACATGGACAACTTTGTCCAGTTTAAATTCTTTAATACATAAATATAAAATAAGCAACTTACATATACAGGTGTAGCAGCACTGCCTGAAGAGGATGAGCAGAGGTGGCTGGTCTCTCAGCTACCTGCCCACTTGGTTCATTGGATACCCTGGGTATGAGAACCAAACATGTCTGGCCACTGTCTATGACCTATTTCACCACAGGGTGTCTCCTGGTCCTCAGTATCCTAATGGTGCTCTCACCATCAGCCCTCTCCGCACCCATAATCCAGTCTCAGGGGCTACTCACAATCCCCACCTCCCTGCATTTTTGCTATGCCACTCTCAACAAAGGGAGGACAATGAAAGGGGTGCAGGTCCCAGAGGAGGGATGGGCAGTAGCTGAGCCTAAATATCTGGGGGTCTGCTGCTCAAAATACTTCTCCCCTGAAAAACATACCACCCACCTTCCAATAACATACCCAACCACAACACACCTACCACTCTAACCACCACAACCCATGATTACCCAGCCTTGCAACCTGAGACCACTCCCTTCATGCACACTCCAGACAGACAAAGATACCAAATCCTTAATAGTCCAGATCCATATCCATACTTAATTTAAACAATAATTAACTAAAACCAGACACCTCATGGACTCCTGACTAACACACGCATACACCCACACACTCCAAAATGCACAGACAGCATTATGTAAATGAATGAATGAATCACTCAATCTATCAGTCAGTCAGTATGGTGCACAGTCATTGGTGCCAAAACCAGACCACAGTTCACAGAAGTCACACTATAGGATAGGATAGGATAGGATAAGATAGGATAGGATAGGATAGGATAGGAATGCAACTTTATTTGTATAGCCCTTTTCCAGAGCTTTAAGCACTTAACAATAAGATGGATTTATTACAATTAATACATCACAGTGGCAATAGGTCTAAACTAATACGTAAAAGTATAATGAAACTTATCAGTCTACTAAAAAAACCTGTCTAAACAGTCAGGTCTTTAACTGAGATTTGAAATGTCCCACTGTGGGGACAGAATGAATAGTAAGCAGGATATTATTGCAGAGTCTAGGTGTTGTCCCTGAAAATGCTGAGTCCCCAGCACATTTTAATCTTGATACTGAGGCTTGCAAAATCCCCTGGGTATTACAGCAAAGAATTCTATAGTTCCAACAAACCTTTTGATGAGTTATCAGCAATTCATGGATGTAGAGGGGCCCAGTCCATTTATGGCCTTGTAGACTAGCAAAAGAACTTTAATTTCAGAACACCATCTAATTGGCAGCCAATTTAATTCCTTCAAAGTGGGAGTAATATGACTGAATTTTGATATTCCGGTCAATAATCTGGTTGCTGCATTTTGCAACAGCTGTAGACAGCATAACTGAGGAGCTGGAAGGCCATAACTGAATGCATTGCAGTAGTCAATTCTTGAGGTAATGAAAGCTTGAACTAGTGAGCACAGATCAACAGAATCAAGGAAGTGATGCAATCTGGTTATATTTTTAGGTGCTAAAAAAACACTTTTGATAACAGCAGTAATATGAGATGACAAATCCAGACTACAGTCAAATATTACTCCCAGATTGCAAACCTCCTCCCTAATTTGCAGTAATTCACCATTACAGATGGCAGGAACCAGATTTTCCTTTGCTGCAGACATGAGTCAATTCAAGAAGACCAGAAGCAACTTAGTTTTGCTGGGATTGAGTTTCAACCAGTTCACACTCATCCAATACTTGATTTCCATGATAGCCTTCTCAAGTCACCTGTATTGGATCCCCCGGATAGGTCAAAATGAAAAGTATAACTGAGTATTATCTGCATAACAATGAAAACTCAAGCCATACCTTCGGATCACTCCTCCCAGTGGGAGCATATGCTGTGTGAATAACAACAGGGAGAGTATAGAGCCCTGTGAGGTGCCACATCTAACCAATGAAGGGGCAGATTGAGTACTACCCAATACCACAGTTAGGTGACAATTTCCAGGAAAGATATGAACCAGCATAACACTGTCCCAGACAATCCACAGAAACACCTCAGGCATTTAACTAATTCCCTGTGGTCCACAAAGTCAAACAATGTTGACATATCAAGAAGAACTAACACAGATAGTTCTCAATCCTTCATCAGAAGCAGATCATTCATGACCCGGACCAAGGTGATCTCCATGCTGTGGTGAGAGCAGAAACCCAACTGGAAAGGCTCATACAGCTCAAAATTCTCCAGGTGTTCTGACAGGCAGATTGCCATGATCTTCTCAATAAAAGGAAGATTAGAGATAGGTCTGCAAGATAACTTAGACAAACTCCCAGATTGGACTAAAACAAATAAAATGGTATTTAATACATCTAAATGTAAAGTGATGCACTTCGGTGTAAAGAATCCTAATTATGTATACAAATTGGATGATCACATACTGGAGACAACTACTGAGGAGAGGGACCTGGGAATAATTATTTCTGACACACTAACTTCAGATGGGCATATGAAAAAAACAGTTAAAAGATGTCATAAAATATTGGGATGCATCATGACTAATATTAAAAGTAGAGCTAGAGAGGTGATTCTACCTCTTTATACTAGTCTGGTACGTCCACATATTGCATATTGTTCCCAATTTTCTGCAGGAACTAAGGTACGAAGTAAGAAATTAAAAGAAGGAGTACAGAGAAGAATAACAAAAAAAGTAAGAGGTCGGCAAAACATGACTTATGGTAATAGGCTACATAACTTGTGGCTATATTTTATTGAATATAGACAATTAAGAGCGAACCTATGTTTAGTATACAGAACAACTAGAGACAAACAGCTAATGGAAAACAAAGGAATTAAAAGATGTGAGGAACTACAAAAAAAAACTAGATCCCATAACTACAGATTAAGAGGCGATATAAACATGACTAAAAAACGTTTGGATTTCTTTACCCAAAGAGTAGTAAAGAGCTAGAATGAATTACCTAGACATGTAGTTGATGGTGAGACTATGGAAAGTTTTAAATATAATTTAGATGAACATATGGGTGATAAAAAAATTCATTTACCGCCAATAGAGCATCAGGTGGTGAGTTCATTAAGGACAAATTGTCTTCAGAACTTGAAAACTATCTATGAACCTATGAACCATGCATTGAAATCCCACAGATCAATGAGCCTTGGTGACTCATAGACCAGGAATGACACCAACTCAGAGAAATCTCAGAGAAAATCACTTTCCCCACCTGGTGGGTGATTAACTAACATAAACGTACTATCTAGGACCCCCATACACTTAAAGATAACCACTTCAAATGAGTCATATGGCTCCAAGAAGTCCTGACACATTACATATGTGGTCTGAAGGGGACAGCAACTCCATCCCCCACATCCAATGTGAGGATGATGAATCACACAGTAACCTGGGTGCACCAGCCCTTACAAAGCAGGACCGGCATTATCATCCAACCAGATCTTCATGATAAAAATCAGATCAAGTTTTTCTAGATCAAACAAATCATGCAAAATCAAAGTTTTATTAACTACTGACCTGGCATTCAGTAACAATGCCCTTCCAGAGATGGGCTGGTCACCTTGTGCACCGTCCACAGCTGGATTACAGTCAGAGAGGGGGATCAGGATCTCCAACCAACAGGGAGAACACCTGTCCCTCCAGGACTTTCTTTTCCCCCTCCTCTTTACTGCGTCACCTCTACCTCTCCTTCTTTTTGAAAGTGTTACTCGCTAGTCCACTTTCTCTCTCACAGAAGCTTCAAAATTCAGAATTAAAAGCTTGTTAAATGAAGAAATGGAATGAAACTCTCCTCTCACCAAGGTCATTTCCACAAAATAGTTCAGGTTGAATTTACTAGATGAAAAGCACTACTATTAGCATTTCCACTACCAAGTGTAGTAAACAAAGCATGACTTGAAAAGAATTATTAGAACAAAAGTGCATGAGCCAGACTGAACTCTCACCACCTCTGTTCCCAGGTACAGCAGTCCCCTGTCACTCATTAGCATTTAGTTAGGCCTTTACCTTTTCCTGTCAACCTCCATATGGAACTGCTCCCACCACCATGTGAAATGAGGTCTTGACTGAGCCCCCTTCTATCTGCATTGCTGGTTGATACTTTGGACCAACTCCTTGGAACTTGGGCAGACAAATATGTCCGGGCTCCCATCCTGACCCATCATCCTCGGCAGGCCAGCCACCTACAGCCAACTTCTCCAATCCGGCACAGCACAGACCTAAAGCAGGGACAGTCAAATGCTTTCCACTGAACCCCAACAGTCCAGCAGAGTGTGAGTGTTATCTCTATATATCTTATTGCTGCAATGACAGAAGTGAAAAAGTGGGGGATATTTCAAAGACACCAATGACAATATGCAATAACAATATGAAGTACTGTTAAGTAAAGTAAAGGAAGTCTTACTTCAGCAATCAAAATTGACAAAGAAATTTCCTTGATCAGGTAAGTGGTTGACAGTGTGACAAAAAACTGCAGAGAGATAGGGTCACCCATGGTATATAGATGGGGTTGGCATATGTCAATGTTGGTGGCTTCAGATAGGCAAAGTTTTCCAAGTGGTCCTGATGCCAGTTACTTACAGTTCCAGAGGTGTGGGTTTATGTAGGGAGATGTCCTCGAAGATCACATTATCATTTTGCTTCACCCTCTCTGCTATTGTCAGTTCTGTATTTGCTTTTGTCTTTCTGATCAGCTTTCTGACTATTCTTGACATGACTCTGGCCAAAAGTGCTGCACTGCAGAATTAGAATAAGCACACTCCCAGTAAATCTTATACCAAAAACTAGAGTTCTACGTTACTTCATTTTAAAGTTATGAGCCATTTTGTAACCCTGATTTCACTACCTGTCCAGAAAAGACTGCTTCTGTGAAGAGCTACTGATGATGTCATCTCAGGAATTCAAAGTCTAGTCTTCCCTGTCAGCAAGCATATAGGACATGTGTCTCCAAAATTTTAAAGATAATGTGCAATGGTTTTCACAAGTAAAACAGGCAGCACCATTCAATAAACATTGCTTTAAAAACTATGTGTGTTTCAGGTTTTGTAACAAAGTTGACAATTTTTTGATGCCTGTTTGTTGTGGTCCTTTTTTGCAGGGTTGCTGGATGCTGGGTCATAGCACACTATTGTGAGGTTTGCAGACTGAATAAGTTTCTGATGTGGTGAAAAGCTGAAATCATTCATACCTATCATTTAGTTGAGGCAATTTCTCAGGATGCCACTTTAAAACAATTATTCCATTTCCTTGTCAATGGGGGTGGGAGAGGTAATGCTGTTTTGAAACCTTACTAGGAATTTCTACTTTAGCCAGCCCAATGTTTTCACCCTGTCAGGCTGGTACTTGACCTACATTCTGGCTCATCTATGTTCTACTCTAAATTACAATGATCATTTTACCAGAGCTAACACTTGTACCATGTAGGAATTAACACATATAAGGCCCCTATTAAAACTTATTGCAAAGCAGACACTGACAAACAGCAATGAAATTACCAGGATTACAATACTAGCAGCAATGCAACTTGCTAACAGGCAAAGTAGTGTAGCACTCCAAATGGCATCAGCAGCCTGGAGACATGCTGACTCAGCATCCAGTAAGCCTGGAAAAATGGACCACACCAAAAAGGCATTAAAAATACAAATTTGTCAACTTTGTTACAAAACCTGAAACACATATTGTTTTTATAGCAATGTTTTTTGAATGGTGCTGCCTGTTTCACTTTTGAAAACTACTGCACTTGATTGTTAACATTTTGGAGAAATAGGTCCTATAAGCTTGCTGACAGGGAAGACTAGACTGTGAGCTCCTAAGAT
Source organism: Neoceratodus forsteri (assembly GCA_016271365.2). NCBI lineage: Eukaryota > Metazoa > Chordata > Ceratodontiformes > Ceratodontidae > Neoceratodus > Neoceratodus forsteri. Next base: position 1,313,478,945 of record CM057450.1, on the reverse strand, counting down.
GACATCATCAGCAGTTCTTCACTGAAACAGGCTTTTTGGGCAGGTAGTGAAATCAGGGTTACAGAATAGCTCATAACTTTAAAATGAAGTAACACTCTAGTTTTTGGTATGAGACTTACTGGGGATATGTTTATTCTAATGCTGCAGTGCAGCACTTTTGGCCAGAGTCGTGTCAGTTGCTCTTTAAGCTTGTTCACATACATCATTCCTCTCTGTTCCCACCCTTTTTCTCCCCATGACTGCTTTTTTTTCCCTCCTTGCTGAACCAAATTTGCCATTTTTCCCCCTTAACATGTCTTAAACATGTTTTGTCATACCCAGTACATCCTTTCTGTTGATTGACCACTTGTTCCCTACCCATTCCACCTCCACCAGCCCTTTCAGTCTATCCTAAAACTTGAACCATCCTGCTAAAGTCCACCCCTTAAAATCTGTACTGCAACAGTCCAGTTAGATTGCTAGGTCCTCAAAGAGATGTCAAATCTCACTGTGTTATCATCACTTGTTCCCAGTGTGTCCTCTACCCTCAAGTTTCTTAAAATGTCCTGACTGAACAAAACAAGGTCCAAGTAACCACTTCCCCTAATTGCATTCCACACCCATGGCTCAAGAAAGGAGTCCTACAATACCTCTATGAACCTTTGACTTATGCTGCTCTTTGTCTCTTGGATGTCCTAGTTTACATCAGGGAGATTAAAATGCCATATATTAATCATTGCATCTGACTCTGTCACTTTGCTCATATCCTTATAACAGTTGCTTCTCCTTCTCAGCTTGACTTGGTGGTCTTTAGACCACTCTGATTCTCAGTCCTTTTACCTCTTGCCAACTGCAATCATAGACATTCAGTTCCCACTCCCCCTTAAAGGACTGTCCTCCATAACCTTCATGGAATGCTTAATGCACACTGCTACCCTTTCTCTTAGCTATCCCTTTGTCCCTCCTTTTTTTAATTTAGTATGCTTTTTCTTGTGGAATGCCAAAGGCTCAGCCCCTGCTCTCCCCAAGCCCCCTCCTCACCCCCAGGACTTACCTCTCAGCTCAGTGATCCCCCTGGTTTGCCCCATAGGGTGGAGCCATCCCACCAACATGATCCCATCACGATGCCAGTAAAAGGATAATGGTTGGGGTGCCCCACAGGGTGGGCATGGGGTTGGGCCAGATTGACAGATGCCGGAACTAGGTCAGACGGCAGAAGCCATGGTGGGTGATTGGGACTGGAGGAGCAGGGTGTCATTAATGGCTGCTGCAATTTTTTTCCCCAAAGACTCCATGGGGGAGTGGTGTGCAATGACCTGAGGCACTGAAGCATTGACGTCTGGCATATCCCCCTCACCATCTAGGCATCAGAAGCCTCCAACCCCCTGCCTCTGTCAGGGGTCAGTCAGGCACCAAATGCACCTCAACCCTCCCCAGTGAAGAAGGAAAGCAGTCCAAGGGATGTTCAATCCACCTCCCCCAGCTGGTCCTCCAACTCTCTGGTCTATTCCCAAACCCAGGATGTTGGCATTATAAGCGGAGATCTTACTGCTGTGCCGGTGGGCCCCATTTGTCCCTCCTAAATAGGGTCTATCTAGGTATAGTTACATCACAGCTTTGGTTCTGCATTGCCCTGGTTTTAGTAGTCTATGCATCTATCTATTGCCTCAGTGCACTGGCTGCCTCATTGCTTGGATTCAGGCTATCTTTCTTAAACAGACCCTTATTCTTCCAGAAGTGTCACCAATCCCCCAGGACAAGGAAGCCCTGCTCTGAACACCAGCTCATTAGCCAAATTTTAAATACATGGATCTTGTACTCTCTACTCTCATAGTCACTTGGCACTGGTATAACCTTAGAAAAGGTGGCCATTCCTGTTACTTTGTTCAGCTTCCTGCCTAGAATAAAGGAACTGTCTTTAACTTTATCTACACTTTAACTGGCAAAATCACTGATTCCCTAGGTGCATAACCATGTCTGGCTTTATCCCTTTTTGTAAAGCTCCATCATCCTAAGAATGATCCTGTCTACTGTTGACCGAGGACACCATTATTTTCTCAGGGTAAGTAGTGAAAATCATTTTCTCCGTCCCTTCAACTATAATGTCCCCAATCAACACTACTGTTCTCCTACCAATTTTGCATTTAGAAACTCTCTGGCCCAACCATGCAGACTGTTAGCCTTTCTCAGTGGTTTATTTACTGAACCCTGTTATTCAGGCCCCACAAGATCTGCATTAGCTAAAGGCTCAAAGGAGTTCCTCATTTCCACATGGGAATTCTCTTCCACCCTACATAGAAACATATACTTTGATGTCAGAAAAGGCTTTTGGCCCATCCAGTCTGCCTACCCTACCTAAGTAATCTGTTCCTGGATCTTATTTCTCTGAGTTAGAGAGGAAAACAAAAAACATTTATGTGGCCGGCCTGGTGGTGCTGAGGGTTGAGGTGCTGGACGCCACACCTCACGCTGCACCAGCGACCCAGGTTCAGGAATGAGCCCAGGCCATGAGGGGTCAGCAGGGATGGGAGAGGATTGAGCATCTGATGGACAGCTCTCCGCTCCTGGGAGGGAGAGGGGTCCTTGCTCGGCACTTGTCTGACCTCTGGCAGAAGTCAGAGACACTGCAAGTGTTGTAGCCATCTCAAGGGGGTGGGAAGTGGTGACATTGGCAGTGATGCCATGATGTCCGGTGCACACTCCTCTCCAAGAACAGGGAAAAACAATTGTGCCTGGTCTCCTAGGTGATGGAGACCTTAGCAGAGACCCTTGATTGCTCGCGCACCTGCCCGACGTCCTCGAGTCCGACACTTGCAAGATTCTGGGAGTGCAGCTGCCCCACCCCGTACCCACCTGAGGGGTATAGCCATGGCTCGATGGGGACTCAGGGATAGAATCAGGCAGATCGCAATGTGTGGAGACTCCCATCTGTGTCTTTCAAAGGAGTGGAGACTGGGCACAAAGAGAAGAGGAGGTAAAAAGAGATTAAAAAAAAAAAGTTTATGTGGCAGAATAAAAAAACATGATTAAAAACAGACAAAATGCATTCATCCGAGGAATTAGCTGGGATAAGTGTGTCAACATTTTAAAGTAATGGTATTATGTAACTGCTCAAATAGAGGGCTTTTTTGACATATTCTATAATAAAAATCCAAGTGTTCAGTGGATGGAAACTGACATACATACTACACCATTCCAAACTATGAGTGCCATTATGACTACAGTATCTCTATAATTAATAATCTTCAATATAAAAATATGTCAATGTTTCTAAAAAACTCAGACAGAATATGGAGGGAAGCTAACCAAATGTTGGATCAGCAAACTATAACTTGTAAGTGTATGCAGATATATGACAACCCATGTTTGGAAAAATTACATTCTAATCATATATGCAGAATGTGGCTCTTTAGAGGACTGCAAAAAATCAATGATTTATATAGTAGGGGGTTATGATGAACTTTGAAGAGCTAAAACAAGAGTATAACTTAACCAACAGAGATTATTTACCTTTTTTTGAAAATAAGGGTCTATATTAGGAAATATTGTAATTTAAAAAATGAAATACTGCTGTCCCCCTTAGAAGAGTTTTTCACAACCACTGACAATCATAAAATAATAATAAGGAAATTATATAATGTTATAAAAAGTAAAGAGCAAGTATACCCTACTGTATTGATAGACTCCAGGGAGAGGTAACTGAGTGGAGACATATAGCCATATAGATGGCAAAAACATTGAGTACAGGGGAGTTAGTGGCAGCCTATAATAGAGCCATTACTGCCATCTTTGACTCTATCATGCAGGTCCATGTATGGCCCCAATCCACTTGCTGGAGACCTCTGTGGTTTGACAGGGAGCTCTGGGAGTTGAAGATTAAGGGCCGGAGGTTGGAGCATCGCTGGAGGAGGTCCAGGTTGATGGAGGACAAACTGGCTTTAAAGTCACATTATAATGATTATTAAGGGGCAATCTCCTGAAAAAAAGGTGGATTTTCTGTCTAGTGAGAGTGCTGCAGTGAGGAACAGACCGTCTCAGCTCTTACACATGGTAGACAGGTTGTTAAACCGGCTTGTCTCCATTTGGGGGGATCTAGTTCAAGCTCTAGGTGTGAAGAGTTCACTCTGTTCTCCCAGAAGATTTTATTTAATAGCTTCAGCAAATTTATAATACTTCCAGGGTGTTTGTTCTAGTCAATGGCCAGTTGTCTGAGCCGTTCTCCATCATGAGGGGAATGCACCAGGGGTGCCCTTTGGCCCTTCCCCCCTTCTTTTCACTTTATATATTGAACCCCTGGCAGCAGCCATTAGAGACCATGAAGGGGTGGAGGGGATTCCATTAGGCGGATGTATTTTTAAACTTTCCCTTTATGCAGACAATGTGTTTGTGACACTTCTTGAGCCTAAATGCTCGATTCCGATAATAAATTAAATACTCCAGTTGTTTGTCTCACTTTCTGGGTATGTGATAAACTTGCAGAAGATGGCTGTCCTGGCCCTTCATTTTTCCCCTTCCCAAACATTGAAACAAATATTTCCCTCTAGTTGGAATTGCACCAAAATTAAGTATCTCAGGGTGTTTCTACCCCAGAATCTATTACATTTAGAGCTAATTAATTATGAGCCATTGACTCAAATAATTGAGATGGATTGGGGTAAATGGGCACACTTACATCTAACTTTTCTTTCTAGAATTGATGCTATTTGAATGACAGTTTTACCTACTGTAAATTACTTTTTCTGTTCCAAACACTCCCGATCACCCACTCATCATACTGTTTTACCTCTTGGAATAGAACACTGTCCATATTTGTCTGGGCTTTGAGGCATCCCTGGATTCGTTGGTCACTCTTAAAACTATCAGTCGATAAAGGAGGCTTCAATTTACCTAGTCTAAAAGAACACCATAGAGCAATGACAATCAAAACTATTTTACAATGGCGTAATCCCTCATATGAAGCAGCCTGGAAATACATTGCATTTGTTTTGAACACACTCTCACTGACATAAATACAATAGTTTTTGCCCATCTCACTCCCCCCTCCCCCAATTTCAGTGCCTTTTCATTCAGAACAGGGGACATTTTACATAGCTGGTATTCAATAAGGACTTCCCCACGCTGGTGCCAGTATTCTATTTAATTCAGTTACTGGCGGCAGAAGCAGATTTTTTGCCAGCCTGCCTCGATTTAACATTCCGAAGGTGGCACAGGCTGGGGTTATCTTTTCTATATCAATTTCTAGATAGTCAGGGAGTTGTTCCTTTTGCCCGAATGCAGCAGCAATATCATCTGCCCAATCATGGCCATTTCATATATTTGCATGTTAGGAATTATTTGAAGCAGAAGGTGCCTCCTTTGTGCATTTTGACCAGCCCTCCACCTTTGATTTTGAAGTTGTTGATTGAGGCACTAGATGGGGTGCAATATCCACACTTAATAGGCTTTGCTTATAAAGCTCTAAGGGAGTTCTGGCCTGAGTCCATGCACCCTATACTTAGGGCCTGGAGTGCTAAACTGTCTAGTGATATATCATATGAGAAGTGGCTTGGGACCATCCTTCCCTCGATGAAATGCTCTCAAGCCCCTTACTGGTGGGAATTTATATGGAAATGCCAAGTACATTTTTTCAATATGCCTGCCAGATTGGTTAAATATTTACCCCTATCCCATGGTAATTGTTGGTGCCAGTGTGGGGAGACGTGCTAATTTTGCTCATATTTTTTGGTTCTGTTCTGTACTATCAGACTTTTGGAGGGAGGTAGGCACCAGTCTGAAGGAACTTGTGGGAATGGAGCTTGACCTTTCCCCACAATTGGTTTTATGGGGCTGGCAGTATAGCCTAGAGCTTAGAGTAATAAACTGCAAATGAGCTTGGTACATCCAGCAGACACATCTGGGTTTGAGTCCCACAACCTCCACTTGCATACTGTGTGACTCTGAGCAAGTCACTAAAACCTTCCCAGTGCTCCTGGGTCACCTCTAAAACCAGGCAACAGTACCTAGTGGGCCTTACCCGGTTACCAAAGAATAAAATAAAAAATAAATAAATAAAAATTATGCATTTCACCAGATGGCTCTATTCCCTCTGCCAGTAGTAAACTATATATATATATATATATATATATATGTGTGTGTATATATATATATATATATATATACACACACACATATACATATATATACCTTGCAAGCAAAACCATCACTCGTCGGTGGCATACCCCTACTCCACCTGCACTTGCCCAATGGCATGACATAGTGAATGAAATTTATTTAGTTGAGCAACTAATTGCACACCACCTGGGTTGTATTCTTAAGTTTGAATTATCCTGTAGACCATGGGAATTCTATATGTCCCAGGTGGACCCCGCTTTTGTTCCTGACCACCTAGACTAAATGCATCACCCACTTCTGACCCAGCTATCCTTTTTTGTGAATGCATGTAGAAGCTTGATATAATTGATAAAACTGCTTACACTATATGTAATTTGTGAAAGTTTGTCATGTAAGTCGTCTGTTAATGTATTGTTTTTTTTCTGTACTTACAAATAAAGAGTTTAAAAAAAGAGCTTGCTCTGTTCTTTCTAACAAGGTGTCCTCTGTCAGATCCGATATCTCCTCCAGGGTCACTCAATTGGCTTGCAGGGACAAACTGGTAGTGTGGAGGGGTATCCATCTTGTGTGCAGTAAGTTGTAACCCAGTTGAAGTGGATGAGGTGAGTGGGATAGTTTCAAAGTTACGGCCAACCTATTGTGAACTAGACCCAGGTCCAACCTGACTTTTGGTCGGTTGTAATGGCCTGATTAGACCTGTGGTTGCTGATGTTGTCCGCTGTTCCCTGGGGAGTGGGGTCTTCCCAGCAGCCTTGAAAGAGGCCCTGGTGAGACCCCTCTTGAAGAAACCCTCATTGAACCCAGACTGTCTCACCAACTACAGGCCGATCTCAAACCTCCCATTGTTAGGGAAAGTTTTGGAGAAAGTGGTGGCTGGTCATCTTGAGACTAGTCTTGCTTCTGCTGCCATTTATGAGTCATTCCAGTCTGGATTCAGACCTGGGCATAGTACGGAGACTGCCCTAGTGAGGGTGTTGAATGATCTCCTTAGAGCGAGGGATAGGGGAGAGCGATCCATTCTTGTTCTCCTCGATCTCTCTGTGGCGTTTGACACCGTGGACCATGAGGTGTTGTTGGCCAGGTTCCATGTCATAATGGCAATCGTGGAAAGATGATCGTTGTTATGACAAGTGTACTTCACCGAAAATCAAATTCGGTGATGTGCACCCCTGGTGCAAACCAAAAGGGTGCCAGGGACTCATCATTTTTAATGTTATGTGGGGGGCTGTGCCCCCTCCCGGCCCCCTGCACCCCTCTAGCATAGGATTCTCAATTCCAGGGGTTGCATGTTGGGGGAGTGCAAAATTGTAAAAAAAACAAACCTATTTGGTCCGGGCACAACAAAACATACCTGTGCCCGGACCCGAACCCAGCATCCTGACCACCCCAGTCCAGCACCCACCCACCACGCCATGGAGCCAGCTCGGCAGCTCACTGTGGCACCACCCCTCACAAACCCTTCCTCCCCCCCCGCCTCACTCAGCGTGCTCCCTCCCCCCATGCGAGTGTACATATAGTGACATCCTGTCGCTATTCGCAAACCCCCCCATCCAGTCACCCTCCCTGGCATCTCACCATGTTGACATGCACCGTGAGTGGGTCACCATTTCGGTAGGTGCCCACTCACAGGTCGTGAATGTCACAGAATACCTTGTTGGACCACCTGTGGAACTGGTGTGGACTAACTGGCAATGTCATCAGCTGGTTTAGGTCATAGCTCATGGGAAGAGTGCAAAGGGTGGTGATGGGGTGACCCTCATCCAGCCTGATGCTACTGTGCTGTGGAGTTCCACAATGCTCGGTCCTGTCACCTCTTTTGTTCACAGCGTACATGCTGCCCTTGGGAGATGTTATCATGCAGTATGGTCTGAGTTTTTGTTGCTATGCCAATGATAACCAGCTAAACCTGTCCTGTGGGACCAGGAGTCAGATGGTGGTCTCCATGTTTAACACCTGCCTGGCAGAGATCCAGGACTGGATGACTCAAAACTGATCACAACTCAATCCAGACAAGACAGAGGTATTGGTGGTGGAGCAGGGTTGCCAGCAGGGTGGAGGGGTGCTGGGGAGTGACCTGGGTCTTAGACTGGGTGGCTCACCCCTGACCCCCTCCACATGGGTTAGGGATCTGGGTGTGGTACTTGATGACAGCCTGACACTTGATGCTCAGGTATTGGCCGTTGTCCAAAGCAGCTTTTACCACCTAAGGAACATTGCCCAGGTCTGTTCCCTGGTACCACCTGATGATCTTGCCACCCTGATACATGCCTTTGTCACATCCAGGTTGTACTACTGTAATGCCTTGTACCTGGAGCTTTCAGGAGGCAATCTCCACCATCTGTAGCTGTGCAGAATGTGGCAGCCAGGCTACTGACAGGTGTATCTAGATTTGAACATATGACGCCAGTTGTCTCTGGGCTGCACTGGCTGCTGATAAGGTGGAGGACTGCCTTCATGGTCAGATTACTGACCTATAAGGCCCTACATGGTTGGGGACCAGACTATCTGCAAGACCTACTGGTTCCACACTGCCCAGCTTACCTTCTTCGTTCCTCCAAGGGTGGCCTCTTGGTGGTTCCCAGGGCAAGACTATGGCTTTTGGGAGATAATGCTTTCTCCATGGCCATGCCTGCCTTGTGAAACTCATTTCCAGGGTAACTTAGAGAGGTCCCCTTGGTGGAAGCCTTTAAGAGGGGGCTGAAGATGTTTTTATTTGAACCAGTGTTTGATTTGCTATAATAAGAAATATTTATGTGTTATATTGACTGTCCTCTTAGTTATTAATGTTGTGATCTGTATTTTAATAATGTTTATGCTCTGTAATGTGGTGATTTTATATACGTTTAAGATGAATGTTGCCACTGTTGTATTAGATTATACAGCGCTCTGAGCCCCCAGGAAGGGGTGCTTTATAAATAAAGTCTATCTATCTATCTATCTGTCTGTCTATCTATCTGTCTATCTATCTATCTATCTATCTGTTTAAAAAATGTTGTCATATACAAATACAGCAACAAAACATATTAGGTAAAAATAGATACAATTTAATTTGTTACACAGGATTTATTATTCTCCGTCCAGATTACATAAATTTAATGAAACAGTCTCTGAGCTATGTCCTAGATGCCTGGAAGAAACAGAATCATTGAGTTAAGTGTTTGTTAATTGTTCATTTTAACTGCATTTTAGAAAAAGGTACATGAGGTAACAGGCAACATACTGGGTATAGAATTCCCCTTTGACCCTGGTAGAAATTAATTATATATTGTATTTACACTGACAAACTGAACTCTCATAACATTAAAGATGCTTGCTTCACCAGTGCAGCTACATTAACAGTAAAGAAACTAATTTTGCAAAAATGGAAAAATCCACATCCTCCTACTTGTAAGGAGTGGCTCAAATTCATGATTGATACTTCCAAGCTGAAACATATTATAGTGCTGCAGTAGCACCACTATAGCATCCTGTTGAGCAGGGGTTTCTGTCTTAATCCTCTTATTTTACACTTTAAAATCTTCATAACTGTTCAATGGATTTGCACAAAATTGCATGCTCAGCTTTGTGGGATGGATTTCTTCAAGTGCCAAGTTTTGTTCTGGTCAGGTGTGCATATTCTGAGATGTGTATAGTGAAAAAACATAAAAAAATTGCAGTATTTTGTTGTTGTTTTTTTTCATTGCCTTACTCTCAGGCGGTTTGGAATTTTTGTCTGAAATTTTCAGAGTAGAAAGGGATTGGCCCACAGATGTGCCTCCTTCTGGTTTGGTGAAAAACTATTAATCTATTCCAAAGTTATACATTTTAAAATTTTGGCTCTGAGCATGCTCAGTACAGTCTTTTGGACAGCTGCTTGGAACAAAAAAAGAATCTGGTCCATGCAAAAAAAGGATCCTTTTTCATATGGAGCCAATCTTTTTTTCATGAGAAAAAAAATCCTTTTTGTTATGGGCGCCAGCTTGTTTCTGTTTTTTTTTTTTTAAGTTCAAAACCCACAAAAATGACATCCTGCAGAGACACCAACACATGTATCTTGGTCATTAGGACTCCGTTGGGTCCATCCTGCAGTTTTCTGTTGGAAAATATCCCCAAATATGTTCTTTTTTTCTATTTTTACATCCTTTTTCCATGACTCACTTCTGCTTTCTTTATATGGCCATATGAAAAAAGAATTCAGCCATACAAAAAAGGATCCTTTCATACAAAACAAGAATATCGACTTTGGAGTTTTTTTTCTGATTATTTTTTTCATATGAAGGGATCCTTTTTGGTATTAATGAAAAAAGTCCCAGAAAAAAATTCCCTTCATACAAAAAAAAAAAAAGAATTGGGCAAAAAAAAGAAGTCCCAAATATTTTTTCATATGAAGGGATCCCTTTTCACACATTTTTTCTTTCATAAGAAAAAGGATCCCCACATATGAGAAAAAATGTGGACTTTTTTTTTTTCAAATTCTTTGTATGAAGGGGTTCTTTTTCATGAGCTTTTTCATTCATATGAAGAAGTATCCCTTCATACAAAAAAAGATTTTGGACTTAGTTTTTCCCTATTCTTTTTTCACATAAAGGCATTCTTTTTCATGTAGATTTTTTGTTTCATACCAAAATGGATTCTTTCATGTGAAAAAGGATTTCGGAGTTACCTTTTTTACACATTTGAGCTTCAACGAGCCATGACTCCCTCAATATTTGGACATAAAGGACAATCTATATATTAAACCAAAGGTCTTAATGGGTACTGCATGAATAACACATACTCCACCCCAAAATATCTAAGGGCCATATAAAAAACACAAACATTAAAAAATACAGCTTCCCACAGGATAACATTGGACGTTTAAGAAGACATAACTCCCTCATTATTTTGACTTAAGTGACAATCTATATATCAAAACAAAGGTGTTAATGACTACTGTGAGAATAACACATAATGCCCACCCCCTCCAAAATCTAGGGTCCATACGAAAATCCAGAAAACTTTAAAAATGCAAATTCCCATAGGATAACATTAGAACTTTAAGGAAACATAACTCCCTCAGTATTTTGACTTAGTGGACAATCTATATATGAAAAGAAAGGTCTTAATGAATACTGCAAGGTTAACACGTATGCCCCCAGTCATGTAGGGACAATATGAAAAATGCATAAAAAAATCATTTTTTTATAGGATAACATTGGATGTTTACTAAGCCATACAACAAATGAAATAAATTGCTTTGGCACAGATGGAAGCACAGGGCCCTCCAGGCCCTTCACTTTCACAGCAACATATGTGTATGCATGTATGGGGGGATGGGAGTGCAGGGCCCAGAAGGTCTTGTGCTCCCACAGCCAAAAGAGGATACGATTATACTATCTGAAAAAGTAAGGGCATTCATTGCAAAAAAAATGTTAATGTGCTAGTTAGGGATAAACTAAAAAAGTAGGGAAATGTGATGTTTGGGTTTCCAACTCTCATATCCCACCCCCACCCTGTGGGCAGCAACAGGAAAAACCATAATGTTTTTTCCTGTTGCTGCATGCAGGGTAGGGTTTGGGTGTTAGGCTTTGAAACCACAATGCCAGATTTTCCTACTTTTGTTGGTTTAACCCTAACAAGTGCATTAATGAAGTTTTTTTTGCAATTAATATATTATAACACAGACAGTGATTTAAAAAAAAACCACAAAGATATATGGCATTCCTTTGTTCATAACCTAGATAGAACATAAAATCAAAACAGAGAATGAATTACCTCAGGGAAAATAACACAGTCAATTTTACAGAAATGAAAGCAAAAATAAAACAAATAGAAAAAAAATATAAAGTTAGAAAACTGTGATGGCAGCTAGATAATTTTAGGAGTTGAGATGATGATGGGCACTCATTACCAGACATTAAACTGAAACTGGTGATAAATGCACAGTTAGTTTAGAGATGATGTATATTCTAGGCTGATCAACAGAAAGAAAGAAAAAAAATAATCTGCCTTGCCTTACTGGCAATCCTCCCCTTCAAACCTGCCACCTCTTGAAGCTGCTGATTGATTTGGCCTCTACCAGTTCTTCTGGCAGCTTATTGCACTTGTCCACCACTCTTCTATGAAAGAAGTGCCTATGTTTGTCCCTTTTAAATATGCCTTTCCTTGCCAGCTTTAGTATATTCCCGTTCATCCCTGTGTTTGAACTCAAGGAGAAAATGTATTTGTTGTCCATTCTATGTATCCTGTGCAGGTACTGTACTTGTATGCCTCAATCATGTCACCCCTTTCCCATCTCTTCCCAGGGAAGTGCATGTTTAACTCCTGCAGCCTCTCCTCCTACATCATTTCCCCATGACTATGGATAATAATAGTTGCTCTGCACTATACTGCCTCCACCTTGTTGCAGTCTTTCTGCACATGTGGGCTTCAGTACCATGCACAGCTTTCAGGTGCAGCAGCACCAGTGACCTGTACAGTGGGAGGATCACCTCCCAACATCTACAGCTTATCCCCCTCCCAGTGCATCCCAGCATTCTGTTTTATTTGTCCACCATCCTATTGCAGTGTGCAGACATTTTTGGGGCCTCAGATATCATTACCCCTTAATCCATTTCTTCCATAGTGCTATCCAGCACCACCACCCCATTTCATATTGTACCCTTGGGTTCCTTTTCTCAAAGTACATTACTTTACATTGAGGTTCAACTGCCAAATTTTTGACCAGCTCTTCAACCTGGTCAGATCCTCTCTTTGTTGCCTTCTCATTTCCTCCATGTCCACCCCTGCACTGATCATTGTGTCATCTGCAAAGAGGCAGTTCTTACCCTTGATACCTTTGCCTATGTCACAGATGTCTATATTGAAGAGGACAGTTCCTAGTACCAACTGCCGAGGTACACCAATTGTCACATCACTCAGCTCTGAAAACTTTCCATTAACAGCGGCATGGCCTGGTGTGGATCAAGATGGAGGTTTGAATTCTTTGCTCTGACCTTCTCTCTTTGATCCACCTACATCTTTTCTAATCCAAGTACTAAAAACATGACTTGAGCCTGGCTGCCATTTAATATTAATCTGCTGCACCTGGTACAGTGTTTATTTTTGTGATTTTGATCTTTCTACATACTGGAAATTGGACTGCATTATTTTCAGTGAGTACTCTGGCATACTACAGAATGGCCACAAGCAGTGATCAAATTTCTGACTAGTCTGGAATTGAAGCTATGTTACAAAAATGTTTAGTTGATATGGGGGATTTGAAATCTGTCTCCATACAAATGACGAAAACTTTACAGGCTATAGACTCATGATTACTAGCTATGGACAATAAAGCCCAGGCTAATGAATCAGCAATTTTCAAACTTCAAGCCATAGTGTGACAGCAAGACTGCACGATCACGAAGTTACAAGCCAAGCTTGACGATATGGCAAATTGGAGCTGTAGAAATAACTTACAGTTCTATGGCTTTCCTGAAGGGGTGAAACTCAGCACCATCACTGTTTTTCTTCATCATGTTCTGCTGCAGATTTTGAAACTAGCTGAAGACCAAACTATTGTACAAAGTGCTCTCACCACTCCCTGGCTCCAAAACCATAGCCCAGACTAAGACCACATCCTATTCTGGCTCTTTTTGTTAATTATGCCAACACAGAGATGATTTTACAGAAAGCCAGAGAAATAGGCTCACTAATGTGGCAGGATCATCAAATTTAGATCCACAGGGATTATTCTAAAGAACTCTGCTAAACAAAGGGCTTACACTAGCGCTAGACACATTATGCACCTTTCCCGGGAATACAATTTAATCTACGATACCCAGCTACTATGTGAGTATCACACAATGGTGTGTTCCAAGATTTCAGTACTCCCGATGCCCTTATGGAGTTCCTGAATAAGAACTGGTGACAAGTGATGCAAGATTTTCAAAGCAGTTTGTCACCTATTATGACAAAGTTACCCGAAGCTATGGACATTACTGTGCTGGCATCAGGTTCTATACCCCAATAAAGCCAACCGAATGACAATGCAGAAGATCAGAATACTTGGACACTGGCTACTCACAATCAGAGATGGCAGTCAACATGAATACAGGCAAGATCAAGTGACCCTTCGACTCATTCTAAATCATGTTACTGCAGTCGCAGTAGAAGTCATAGCCCTATAAAGAACTCCGAATTGAATCTGGAACCATCTCAGGCTCTTCCTCTGCAAAATAAATATGCTCCATTGCATGCCACTATGCCCCCACCTGTCACACCTAATCATGAGCATCATACTGCCTCAGCGTGCTCTTCATTGGCTACATACCAGCCTGAAGTGAGTTCCATTACTAAGCCCCTCCTCAGATGTCTCCTGGGCAAATGTCATGGCAACTTCACCCCTAAAGGTCCAGAACACCCAAAGGAGAGCCGCCAGAAGGAGAGCCACAACAATTCCATGGCTTCTACAACCTCCCGTTCCACCAAATCTCTGGGGATGTGAAGTTTGGGATCATCAGGTACTTGAGTTTCATCTGGTGCCCTGAATTTGTTCTATTGTATGACTTACAATTATGAAGACTTCCTGATAGACCACAAGGAGTTTGATTCAGATAGCAAGGCTGTATGTCTTTAATAAACCTTACATCACTTTCAGATTCCTTACTGTTATTATTGTAATCAATCTCCCTCCCTCTTAGTTAAAATAATAGTTATAGCATCTTACTGCTCTCACACTCATTCTCTGCTGATCTACAGAACAGGAGCCTTTTTGTTTCAGCATGGGTGGACCTTGATCTATCAATTATTTATTTATTTATTTATTGTAAAATCAGAATTACAACCTTTGAACTAAAATCTCATTTACAAAGGATCCTCGTCAAACAGAGGGTGGAGAAACATCAAGTACATGGACAGTGAGAAAAACAGAAGCAGCTAGAAGGCATTATCAGTTACACATCATTAAAAAGGCTAAACAACATTACAAATAGAAGGATGGGGGAGAGACAGAATACATTGCAAAAGCCATCACTTAATTACATAATACAGAGGAAAATAGTCCCATAACAGATTAGGTGAATAAAGTGCAGATTCCAACTCTGTACAAAGAATGAGAATTCCCAGATTGCAGCTATAGTGCTTAGATAGGTTCCCAGAGGGAACAACTAATGTGACCACCAACAAGTACAGCCATTAAGGGAGAGTAGGCTACAGGCTAGATGGGTGAGGGGGGAGAGCACAATGGTGGGTGATAGCTTAAGGGTCAGGAGGGCTAAGCGGGTGTGGAGGTGGGGTGTATGGAGAGTCTGGAGGGCTAAGTGGCTGAGGGGGTGGGGGAATGGGGGACCAAGGGGTGGGTAGGTGGGGATTAGTATGAGATTCTTAGGAGCCATAGGTCACTGCAGCAAAGCTAAATTGTGTCAGGGGGCACCGGGAGGGGTAGAAATGGCTGGGGTGTTCTTTACAGCAACATTGTACTGGAGGGGGAGATGGAATTCTGAATTTCAGATTTGAACTGGCTAAGGTGAGTAAGGCTAGAAGTGGCCTGGAGGAGCTCATTTAGCCAGGTGGGGGCCCTTACTGTAAAGGCTTGCCTCCCAAAGGCCGTTCTTCTGAAAGGTACTGCTAGGGCATGTCTTGTAACACTTCTCATGGAGTGGTCAGCCGGACCCGGACAGAACAAGGCTTGTAGGGAGGGGTATGCAAGACCTAGAAGGGCCTTCTTCCCTAGAAGACAGGAGTGGATCTTGATTCGGTCCATGAGAGGAAGCCATCGTGTCCCAATATAAAGGTTGCACATGTGCGTAAGGCGATCTGTGCCTAAAACAAAGCGGCATGCTTTATTGAGGGTAGTATGGACCCTGTGCAGGCTGGTTTCAGAGGCTGCACCATATACCACATTGCCATAGTCCAGGATGGGTAGAACTGTCACTCTCACTGCCTGGACCCTAGCTTCAGGTGTGAGGCAGAACCAAAGCCTATATAGGGCCCCTAACTTCCTATTGGCAGCAGTGGTAATATTTCATATATGTTCATTGATGGCGAGGGACTCATTGATTGTAATCCCTAGGTACCAGAACAAGGGCACTTGCTCAAGGCTGGAGTGGGAGTTGCACAAAATTGAGAAGACAGTGGTATACCTCCTCTTTCAGCTTCTGGCAAAGAGCATTAACTTATTTTTTTTTTGCTGTTGAGCACTAGCAGGCTATCTTTGAGCCAATCTGCATAGAGTAGTACCTTGGAGGAGGGGCATGCTTCTGGAAGGTTGTTCACAGAGAGGCTGAACAGGAGTGGGCCCAGGACAGTCCCCTGCGGGATCCCCACTGTGACTTCACTGGTCTTGGAGATGACTCCATTGATTTTCACCTGCTGAGAGCACCCAGACAGGTAGCTGGAGAACCAGCTGACCGAGTCAGGGGATAGTCCAAGGCAGCTTAGTCTGTGCAGCAGCAGCTGATGATTCACAAGGTCAAAAGCCTTGGTTGGGTCTATGAAGATTGCTCCAACCATTTTGCCCTGGTCAAGTGCCTCATGCACACAGTCCATGAAGGCAATTAGGACAGTATTAGTGCTATGCATCTTGTGTAAGCCATGCTGTTGGGGGCAGAGGAGTTTATATTCATGCAGGTGGCCAGTGAGTTGGTCGGCTATGTTTCTCTCCAGTGCTTTGGAGAGTGGAGACAGTATTGAGATAGCTTGGTAGTTGGATACTAGTGCCTGGTCACCTCCTTTGTGCACAGGAGTGACCAGAGTGGATTTCCAGGTAGAGGGAAAAGTGGACAGGTGGAGAGACAGGTTAAACAGCTTGGTGATGAGAAAGACAACCTCTTGTAAGGCAATGGAAATCAATTTCATATTGATTCCATCACCCCCCCATCCTTGTTTTTCCCAGGACACTTGCAAGGTATTTTCTTGTTTCCTTTATGGTCACCTGTCTGAAGTAAAAGCTTGGGCTGGGCTTGGCAGTAGTAGAGGAGAGCAATTGGCTGGAGGCTGGCATTCCATCATGGTGTGTGGGAGGCCTGGAAGGCAGGACTGTGCTGTAGTCAGAGAAAGCCTTATTAAAGATATTGGCCATGCCAGCATCATTAAGTATGAGTTCATCATTGTGGTGGAGCATGAAGGGGGTGGGGTCCTGTTATCAGACCCGAGGAGGTTTTTAATTGAGTCCCAGAACTTCTTCCCGCTACTCCAGCAGTGAGATTGCTGGTTCATGTGGAATGATGCCTTGGTCTGTCATATTGACCAGGTGCACCTGTTTCTGGCCACTTTGTATTTTTGGATATCTGTAGTTATCCCTGTTGCCCTGGCCTGGTGCCAAAGGAGATCCCATTGCCGCATCATACCGAGAAGCTCATGGGTGATCCAGTCCATGCTATGACCTTTAATCATCTTCTTACGGTACGGGATGAACTTGTCCACAGTTGCATTGAAATGAGTGAGGAAGAGTTGGAGGGCAGTGTCAACAGAAGGGCATAAGTCAAGGAAGCTCCAGTCAATGCCTGAAAGGTGATTCCTGAAGTCGGTCATTGGGCTATTTTTTATAACTCGGTTTCTCACCAGTTTGGGTGGGAGGTTAGCCTGTTTTGTTGACACTCAGAGTATCCAGAAGTACCTTGACATCAGTTAGCCTTTCTGTGTGAGTTGTTAGTACCCAGTTAATCAATTTGCTTGTACCGGAGCGGTAGTTTGTTCTGGTGAAGCTCTTGACAGCCTGCGTTAGGTAGAGTCCGGATACAAGATCTTTGTGTGTGCACTGAAGCTGGCAAGCCAGTTGGAGTTAAATTCCCCTAGTACAATAGTCTCCTTGTGTTGGCTAGCCTGGGTGTAAAGATTAGTAAAGGCTTCTAGCCCAGCTTGCTGCCACCCTGGTGGGATGTAGACTGCCATAGCGATCAGGCCTTTCTGCCCCTTGCCTAGTAGGATTTTTATTGCTAGGCATTTGCAGTCATTGTTGACAGTAGCCAGTTGAATTCAGTGGCACTGCAGGTGGTTTCAGGTGTATATTATGCAGCCACCACCTATTTTTCCAGAGTGGTCCTGTCTATGAAGTTGCATCCGTCGATGGAGACTACCAAGTCGGTTGTTTGCAGAGAGATCCAGGTCTCTGTCAGAGCAATGACAACAGGCAGAGTATATGCCACCCAAGCCTCAAACTGCATTAGCTTGGCTAGGAGGCTGCCAATGTTCAAGGCCACAATCCTTAATTACCCCGTAGGAATCTGGCTCTGAGTGTGGGTTGGAATGGGGCCATGGTTATGGTGAATGTTTCCAGAGATCAGCAGCAGGATTAGGATGAGTTTCCTACATATTTTTGGGAAGGTAGTCTTTACATTCGACCTCCAGATCTTTAGAATCGGACTCTCATTTTGCCAATTTGTGTAACTGTTGCAATTTGCATCCTACATCACATCGTATCTGCTAGATTTCTGTTTGGTGACACACTGTACTATTGCTATGGTGGTCAGGGCATGTGTCTTCACTAATGTGTTTTTTCTTTCTGTGTGGTCTCAGACTTAAAGAGCAGTTGACACCTTTGAAAGAACATTGGAAAACATAATAGTTGGACACAATTCAGCTTATATTTCACATATCTTCTATAGGTTTCTCCTCTTTATTATTTGTTCTGAAGAAATTCCCATGAAAAAAGGATCTTTATCCCTTAGAGCTCATGTGCTTCTGTAACTTACTCCCTACTTGACATTGTAAAGCTCTGTTGTGACATCATAGTCTGTTGCTGTGGGAATAACTGTGATTTCACAAGCACAGTATTATAACATCAGGTTGGGAAGAAGCAATAGGAGCTAATGAACCCTCAGGGAACTACTCTTCTGTTCAGAGATAATAAGAAATATAAGCTGCTTCATCTTCAACTATTATGATCTTCAAAGTTCTTCTGGAGGCATTGGTGGCTCTTTAATAACTTCCATCTGTTTATACAGCTATGTGGTCAGTCTTATTTGATTCTTCTTTACCTTGCAGCTGGTATATTTACAACAATATGGTGGATGTAGCAAGCTTAGATAAAGGCACAATATTATACTATATTGAGGTAATTTTGAATGTGTTGTCAGGTATGGTTTATATTATTGTCAGATGCTACCTGACAATATTAGAGCTTATTTTTGTGAAGATTACATGTAGCATCTGTTTATGTAGTTGTAGGTATCCTGCAATCTATTTGGGGATCTGGTTGATACTCATAGAATTTACCTTCCTGGAGAACAGGCTAACAAATCTATTAGAGTATCTGAACGTTAAAGAGTTCAGTTAAATATAGGCATAGGCTCCTTAATATTTGCTACAATATATTTTTAGGTTGTGAGAACGTAGGCCCCCCTGCTGTTTACTGTTTAGTTGATACACATGTTTTATATTGTACCGTTATATTAACACTCATACAGGATAGGTAAGGGTGTGCCTTGTTTTGTAGATAGTTTTGATACTATACTGCATGGTTTCTTACAGATACCCTGTGTACCAGCTTTATTATATATCTGACTGTTCTTGCTTATCATTAAGTATAATTATATTACCTTCTTTTACTTGTCAAATTACTTTTCTCATGCAGGGTGATTACTTGTATAAATGGCTTTTAGAGGTTAAAGGTTTTTTCCTTACTTTTGTGCCTTAAATACATTATATTTTGACCTTCGAGATCTATTTTCATCCATATAGGTGGGTTGGGGGACGGGAGGGGTCCGGTTGCCTTTATTATTATATTCAGGATTCTATCTTGTAATTTCAGTGCTTTGATTGCTGTATTAAATTAGAGCTGTAGTGAGGGGAGGGGAGAATATCCTAACACCCTCTTCCCCCTTGCTCGCATTATGCCCAATGTGCAGAGAGGTGGCCTGTGACCATAGTTATAGGTCAGTCTGTTTCCCTCTGCTCATCTTAAATGGTTGTTGTTATTGTTATCTTTGTTGGTTTATTATTTGCCTACTGAGAGTTATGATAACTGGACATTAAGAGATCCTAAAATATTTTTGAATTTATATGCTTTGCCTTTGCCTGACCAACTTTCTCTCCTATCACCCTACTACATTATTTATTTTCCTTGCGTGAAATTTGTGTATGGGTACACTGAGCCCTCTGACATGATTCCCATACCCTTTCTTACTTACAACTCATTATTTCTTCCAAATGGCTGATTTATTACTGTACACTTGGAATGTCAGAGGTCTCAGTGCCCTAGTAAATGTAAACAGGTTTTGACACATCTTAAATGTCATAAAGCTCAAATCGCCTTTCTGCAAGAAACTAAATTATTGACAGCTGACACTTGCATGCTACAGTGAGATTGGGGTGGGCAGGTAATTGGGGCCTCCTTTCCCTCTAAAAAACAAGGGGTGGCTATCTTGTTCCACAAAAATTTAAAGTGGAAACCCCTTTCCATTATACAAGATCCCCAAGGTAGACGGGTGATTGCCCTAATTGATACTTCCTCTGGCCCACTTCAGTTAGTCCACATCTATGTGCCGAATACTGATAAACCTGAATTTTTTTCACAATCTGGCTCACCACATATCCTCCAATAATCCTTCTAACATACCTACTATTCTCAGAGGTGATCTAAATCTCACTATGGATCCATCCATGGATAGAATTCTTCTTTAGAACCACACCACAGAAGTGTCTCTGTGCTCTCCTTGTTGATGAAAGATGTTGGCCTTTCAGATACATGGAAACTATTTTATCCCAGAGACAGAGAGTACACATATTACTCAGTGACTCACCAGTCTTATAGTAGACTTGACTACTGGTTAACTTCTCCCTTAGTTATACAAAATGCCATGGATTCCACTATTTTGTCCTACTCATTTCTGACCATGCACCTGTACAATTACACCTATTATGGGGTTCCCCCCCTTCCTGTTCCCCCTCCTGGCATTTGGACCCTCTAATAATTAAAGACCCAGAATTCCTGTCTTGAATCAGGCAAGAAGTGACCAATTTTTTGTCATCTAATGACCCTGCTGACACCACCACTGGGAATACTTGGGAGGCTTTAAAAGCCACCTTTCATGGTTTGATTATTAGTTATGCCTCTCATCGCAGGAGAAAGAGGGAACAACATCGTAACAAATTATAGAAAACCCTTAAAGTCAAGGAAGCCTTATATGCAGCCACATCCCCATGTAACCCTAATCCACCTTTACATTATGAAATGTTAAAACTTCATATGGATATCAACACCCTTATTTCTCAAAAACCAAAAATTGCCATCCTTAAAATTAGACATAAATTTTGGGAGGGGGGGAGGCTCAAACTCTTGGCATATTGCCTCTGTACACAACAAATGGAGTGACATATTGCAGGTCTGCAAGGTCCTTCTAGATGGATTTATACTGATGCTGCCTCTGTAAACCATATCATGACTCATTACTATAAACATTTATAAACTTCTCATGTTAATATTGATCAAACAGCCATTACTAATTTTCTGGATGGGTTGATGCTCCCATGCCTTTCTCCTGAACAGTCAGCTGCATTAGAACATCTGATTACACAAGCTGAAGTGTGACAGGTTCTTATGACTTTAAATTTAGGTAAGGCTCCCAGGAGTGATAGGTTTTCTGTTGACTTCTTTAAGCCACTTGCAGACCTGCTTTGTCCAGTCCTCTGCAAGGTCTATGAAAAGGTGATGCATACTGGAATTCTTCCCCCTACCATGTGTGAAGTGGCTATTACTGCACTTCCTAAAAAGGGCAAAGATTCCACCCTTCCCCATAATCTATTGGCCCATTTCATTGTTGAATGTAGATAGTAAAATCTATGCTAAATTATTGGCATCTCGGCTTGAACCCCTTATTCCCTTCTTAGTTCACCAGTCCCAGATGGGATTTGTTAAGGGTTGCTTAGGCTCAGATCATCTTCACTCAGTACTTAATCTTATATATAAGGCTAAATATCTTAAGTCCCCTGTTGCAGCTATAGCTGTTGACTTTGAAAAAAACATTTGATTCTTTAGAATGGGGATATCTGCAGCTTGTTTTATCCCACCTGGGACTGGACAATCGTTTTTGTTCCTGGATAAAACCACTCTCTGTTTCTCCCCATATGCATGTGTTCTTACTAATTCAGCCCTTTCACTCACTTTTCAATTGGCCATAGGTACCGGGCAGGGTTGCCCACTATCCTCTCTTCTTTTTATTTTAGCTATAGAACCATTATCAGATGCCATTTGACAATCTTCTGAAATAAAAGGCATCTCTATAGGAGGTAAACAATATTCATCACTACTATATGCAGATGATTTATTATTTGTTTTAGAAAATGCAGAAGCTTCATCCTACTGTAGGCCTGTCCATTCATTACTGGAATAAACTTCATAAATGGCTTTGCACTAATCTTCAGCCATTCCCATGTACCCCTCTTTGGGATAACCCAAAAATTACACTTGTGGGTCAACCATCATTTTGTTGTTCCTGGAAGTGCAAGGGGATACAACATCTGGGAGATATTTTAATTCAAGACATTCACCTTCTAAACTCTTATTCAAACCTACAAGCTCAATGGGGATTTTCTAAATGGGACTTTTGGAAATATTTACAGATACGTTCAGCCTCTCAGACTTTACTTCAATCCCAGTTAACCCCCCCCCGCTCCATTCATCCCCCCTTCCTAGTTGGTTATGATGTAAATTGGGAAGGATGGGGCTGATTTATAGAACCATTAGGAATCATTTCCCTAATCAATCATTGGGTTCTAAAGCTGCATGCTCAAAATAGGTGATTATATACTGAGGGCAAAGACTGAAACCGTGCTCATCAGCAATATCATGATGATCTTGAAACAGCCATAAATAGCACTCTTAGGACTTTGCTGACATCAGGGCATATACCAGGGGAATAATTCTGCATGTGTCAGTGCTGCCCATGGGTGCATGAATCAATTACAGCTGCCTAAACAGTGTTGGCACGGTCTTAAATGTGCCGTCCATTATCCAATATTCAGCAAATGCTAACTTCTTAATGTTCTATTTGGTGGTGAAAATGAGACTTTTTTCTTCACCACTCAGTGACTCTTTAGCTAAAAATAACTCCTCATTGATATACTTGAAGTCATCAGGTATAGTAACATCATATAGTGTGCGGGGTTCTGGTGACATATTTTCTCAAAGGGCTCTCTTGATCACTTGGTGGAGGGCATAGTGGGTCAGCATATTGTGTCGGACATCAGAAGGCACATTGACAAGCTCATTCTGAATAAGTTGGGCTGATGAATCATTTGTTGACAGGGCAAGCTTCTTCAGAGATGCCATTGTGGTGGCTATCGGTGCATCGGTGGCATCAGGAGAATGAATGTGCTCAGTATTGCTTCTTAGGTGGTGCTGGTCACCAATTTAAACCATGCTAGCCTGCCCATGACAGCCAGCTTTCTGTTGTTGGCAACACCAATGAAAAAGGTTGCCCCTGTGCCTCTCCTTCACGTATACATATCACCAACACATAGTTTCTCATTGCCTTTCTGAAACAGAACCATTTTGTAAGGCTCGACCATTGCAGTAGCCACTGCAATTCAGAGTGTTAGCAGTGTCAGCAATGTGTAACCTGGTCACCTGATTGAAGTAAAGCTAAATGATAGTGCTCCAATATATGCTCCTATATAAAGCATTTCAGTAACTGATTAAAGCTGGTGTTGTCAAAATTAGCATACAGAATTGCAATGATGCTTTTAAGTGACGTACTGTACTTGCAAATGGTCTGATGTTTGTGAGCAGCTGCAATCAGTGAGCTGTATGATGTTGCGTCTAATGGTGTGATGTTAAAGAAGGAACTGGACTTTAATTAGTGAGCCTTCTATTCACTGTGCACTGTAGTATTGTTGCTCATCACTGTATAAGTTTGGATCTGCGCTTGTGGCTGGTATCATACTGGTTTGTTCTAATTACACATTTACTCTATTACTGTGTGTGGTTGCAAATAGGAATGCAACCAAAATTGGGCTTTCAATAGTCTGGTAAAAACAACACTCCAAGCACCAGTAGGTTCTGACCATAGCGCTTGACGGTCTTTATTTTCATAACCAGGTTTTCAATTGTCAGGATTTAAAGCATTGGTATAATGAATGCGTCAGGCAATCAGAGTTGACCAAACAACTGTTGGGATTATGAGAGTCAGGATATAGTACAGATCCCTTGACTTACTTATATAGCTTCTGGTCAATATCCAGATTTTATGAGTGGTTGTCAACCCTTTCTTGACTATTTAAAGACTGATACAACGGGGCCCATTTTGGGTTCTATTAATGTCCACTATTATTTATTTCTCTATACCCAGTTTTACCATTAGATCTCTTGGGTTTATGTTATATTAACAGGTTTTTTTTTATATATTGTTTATAATGGTTGTGCTGTCTAACTTGTTAGCTTGTTATTGCTATTAACATGCATGGCATATAGTAATCTAGGTATTCTTACTCCTAATCCAATTGTGATGTTAGTTGTTTCATTAATACTGGTGTACATATTTATATGCTAATTTCTAATTACTGTAACTTTATATGCCTTAAAAGTTAATAAAAAGATCTGCAGAAAGAAAACTTCCCATTAACTACTATTCTTTGAGATTTACCCTTTAGCCAGCTCTCTACCCAATTTTCTATTTTTTTCCTTAGCTCCAAGGTCCTTAATCTTTTTGATCAGCATCCTGTAGGGGACTGAGGCCTTGCTGAAATCTAGGTATACTATATTCACTGACTGCCCTTTGTCTGTTGCTGTGGTTACCCAGTTGAAGAACTCTACAAGATTCATCTGGCAAGAGCTTCTCATTGTGAACTCATGCTGTCTGGGGTCATGCAGTACGTTCCCTCCTAGGAAGTCCACCAGATCCTCCCTCAGGAGAGTCTTCATAATTTTCCCCACTATAGACATCAAGCTGACAAGTTTATAGTTATCCTGTTCATCCCTCTTCCCACTCTTGTGTAGAGGCATACCTCTCAAGTGTCCCTGATTTTCAGGGATGTCCCTGATTTTGCTTCAAAATTTTACTCTGTCCCTCCTAAAATTTGTTTTTGTGGCTAAACAGTGGGGACTGTAAACACAAAACAATGTCAAGCATTAAAGTTACAGACTTGTTCTTCTTTAGAAGATGCATTTTGCACTAACCCCCATATTCTACCAGCTTTGTGGGTAGATATCTCAAATTTTGAAGATGTGTCCCTGATTTTGGTTCTTTGTCCCGGATTTTTTTAAGACTTGTCCCTGATTTATGAGGCAGGAGGTTGAGAGGTACAGTATGTGTAAAGGAACCACATCCGCTGTCTAGTTCATAGATACCACCACCATGGCTAAAGAGAAACTGAAAATGTCTGTAAGTGGCCTTGCTGTAATCCCTGCTACTTCACATAGCATCCTCAGATGTAAGCCATCAGTCCCAATATATTTAATCATTTTCAAACCTGCTAACTTTTTCAACACCTTTTTCTTCATTATCTGGCCCGTTTCCATGGAGCCTTTGCTCCCTGCTTTCCCATCCTCACATTCTAGCAGTTGCGCTTCCTTCTCCTTAGTAAATACTCAACAAAAATAATTGTTCAGTATCTCTGCCTTCCCCTTGTCCCTCTCCTCCCCTTCATTGCCCTTAAGTCCCACAATATCCCCTTTGACCTTGCACTTCTCCCAGATGTACCAGACAAATGTCTTATCCTCCTTTTTTTATCTCCGCTGCCAACCAGAGCTCCATCTCCACTTTGATTGTTTCAAAATACTTTACTGTTTTCCTACCTTTGACTACCCTTATACTTTTGGCAGTTACCGCCACTTTTGCATTGGTTGTGAACCACATTGGTCCCTTATTCTTTCTTCCTTTAGATACCTTTTAGAATTGAGCTATCTGCCACTTCTATCATTGCTTTTTTAAGTGTTACCTACTGTATTATTCTTCTTTACCCCCACCTTCATTATGTTTTCTCCAGTTTTGCTCTCATTTTGCTGAAGTTCACTTTTTTAGAAGTCCTATATCTTTATTCCTTTTCCTGCTTTGCCTGTCCCCACTGGACCTCCAGTGCTACAGTCCTATGGTCCCTTGAATGGAGTGGTTCCAAGACTGCTATGTTCTAAATTCTCTCACTGTTGGTGAGGACCAGATCCAGCAGGCCCTCCTCCCTTGTTGGGTCCTGAACTGGTCACTTTTGGAATGCCTCCTGGCAAGCATCCACCAGAATCTGATTTCTAATACTGGCTCTAAATGAAACTTTCCAGTCCACATCCAACATATCGAAATCCTAAACTACCACCATTTCCCTTAGACTGGCTGCCCTCATAAGAGTCTCTGCCAAGTCACTGTCTCCTTTTTTGATCCTGGCCTGGTGGCCTATAGACCACCCTGATTTAGATTTGTTTCATCTTCCCTGCTGCTGCTAGTACCCACATGGTTTCCAAGTCACCTGCATCCCTGGCTATCTATTTCTGTTGCTTCAATCCTATAATTAATGCACAGCACTACCTATACTCCTCTGCCCCTTGCCCTGTCCTTTCTGAATATTTTTAGCCTTGTATGGTCATGTCCCAGTCATGGTTCGAGGTTGCCCACTTCTTTGTTACCATTACTTGGTCATGTTGCCCCTCTGTGACTAGTATCTAAAGTTCTGGCATTTTGTTACCTAGACTGCTTACGTTGGCATATTTCATTTTCCAACATTTCCCCCAATCCCCTATTTTCTATTTTTTCTGAATTTACTAGTTCCTGCAGTTTATCAATGGGGAAGGCCAGGAAGGTCCCCCAATGTTAGTGATATTTTGTGTGTGCATTGCCACTCTGACTGCAAGCCATCCCTTTTGAACAACCTCCAAACCCTCCAAGTTGGACCCCAGCCCCCAAGGAACTACAGTCCCTTCTACCTGCACCAATGTTTTAGCCATGCACTAAACTGGAACATGTGGAACTGTTCACTTTGGTTTACATATGGCCATGATAGCACTACGGAGAAGGTTACCCCTACTGCTCTCTCTTTCACAACCTTTCCAAGACCACAGAAGTTTGTCTTCACTGGTTCCATGCTCTACTTGCTCAGATCATTATAGCCTATGCGCACAATCAGATCTGGCCTCTCCACCCCATCTTCCATGAGTTCCATCACCTTGGCAATAAGTCTGTCCACTGTCAGCCCAGGATAACAGTAGACAACCTCTATCATCAGGGATGAAACCCATTCCCTTACAGTGCCCCTCACTACTGAAGGCACGGGGCTGAAAAACAGCACTGCAAACAATGCCGCAGACAAAATGTCTTGCGCTGACATAATGTTGGTCACAACAGTGGCAATGGAGATTTTCTTTTATGCAGAGGGCTTTGCCCTCCACACCCCAAACTTTAAATAATCAACTCTGTGGGGGCTTTGGGATGGGCAGAACCTCGGGAAGGGGGAAATTTGTTTTGTAATAAAAAAAATACTGCAACACCATGAGACCTGGGGTGGTACCAAACCACAGTCACAGGTCTCCACTGCTGCTGCTGTGTCCTGGTGCCTTAGCCACTCTACCACAGAAGCAGCTTGGCCAGGCATTGCAGCTCAGGCTTCCTGACTGCTTTCTGAATGTGGACATCAGTGACAGTGGTATCGGTACTTGCTTGCCACTCTTATATCCCTGTCACTGTAACTGTCTTCGCACTTCACACAGTGTGGTTCTTCCTGCACTGTTTTTGAAGCAGTATATTCACAGGGTACCACTACTGAATTAGCCATTACATGTACCTTTCTCTTGCTACGTTTGGGGCTTGATCCTCCCCTGCTCTGCTCTCCAGCAGAGCCTTCCTGCTGGGTGAGCTAGCTCCTTCATCTCCCCTGGTGAGAAATTGGGACTCTTCCTGTTGCAACAGGATGAACCTATTGTTGGTACACAGCCCAGTTTCTAAGGCTTGGGCTTCACTCCCATTCTTCCATTCATACCCCCCACTACTATCCAGCCACTGTCTTTTGCCTGACATAACCTTTGAAGTGGCTGGAGCAGATGTGCCCTATGTGGCCTGTTGACTTTGATTCTCAAGCAGCATATTTCAGCCCTCATAGCTTCCAGCTCCACACTCATGGTTTGGAATCTCCCACAGCTGAGACAGTGGCTGAACCCTCAGAGCATTCTGTTGTTTGCCACTGTCCCACACCTCCTACACTCTCCCACATCCCACCAAGGTGTCCCCTCTGCATTGTGTTTTTAACCGTAGTGAATGTTGTAATTGCACTATAGGCTATCCCACTTAGGAATCTGTAGCATATACAGCACTGATGACAATTATAAATTTGGAGTAAAAGGTTGTCCCAGTTAATGTGTTTGTGGAGTTTACTTAACTACCTGCATTTACCCTCAGATAAATACTCTGTGTCTTACCTGTAATATCCACCAGAGTTCCCTGGGGTCCTGTGGTCTCCAACAGATTCCCTACAGACTTCCTTAGGCAGATGCCTGGGGCACTCACACAATGGAAAACCCATGTGACAGGACCTTTGGTGGGTTTGATTTTATGTGAACTGCCTCCCTTTCTGCAGCTCTGTGGTAGGCTGCCATTGGTCACGTGGTCATAGGTCTTCCCACAGCTAATTGCAGAGATGATTTTCACCTGACTTCTCCCAAACTCAGGACAGCACACTGTTAAGTACTGTGTCTTTTATACTCTAGCTGAAGGTCATGCTTTAACACACAGACCATACATTTTTAATATAGTATCTATCTACTTCATCCTCCTGGTCAAAATGTTACAGCTACCTCAGTCAGCGGAGTCCTTGCTCTGATAGCAAAAGCTAACCCTCCCCAATACCACCATTTGCCTTTACCATGAGAAAGTCCTCCAGCCACTGTCACAGGTCCTAGGAGTTCACAGCAGGAGTGGGATGGGGGGATCCTCTACCATCCACTCAAAACAACACCTTAGTAGGCATTCTTCCACCCTCACCCCCCAATCTCTTACAAATAGGGCAGTGGCCATTCATCCAGAGTACCCTCTGGAAAACAGACATACCACCCAGCAGCTAAACAGACCCTCTGGAATCCCTTGTGTGTGCAAGCTGTGCTACCCTGACTGATGCTTATTAAAGCAGTACCCATCACTTTGTGTTTATACTTTAACCTTATATTAACCACAGTGGTGCATTTACAGACTAGTCAGACAAGTACTTATTTGGACAGTAATTCCCCAATTTTTTCTCACCATTCAATTTCTGTAACCCCCTTTGAGGGAGGTTTTACAGTCTACATCAGCCTACCATAACCTCTAAATGCTTAATACCACAAGACGAGATCTGATATCATTAGTGGAGTATAGTACAATATCTGTATGTCTAAGACCAAACTAAGACAGAAATGTCTTCTGCAGAGGACTAATCTTAAACCCACTTATGAGACAATACTTTTGCATACCCCAATAGGATTTATTTTTGACCACTAGAAAATGGGCAGAATCTCCTGCAGAAAAGTATTTACTTGAACAACAACCACAGAGTCAAGTTTCCTGCCCCTTGCTTGTCATGTCTCTATTATGTTACATCTCTATTGTACTTTACATAACAGCACTTCATTGAGTGGCATGCCTGACTAATGATCATGGGTAGTGCCTTATATACAGTGGTGCCAACCATGATGCAATGCAATACCTTGCAGTAAATGCTGTCAGAAAATATTACATGACAAACTGACTTAACTGGTATTGTATGACACTGTTCTCTGCAACATGCTCCAGTACTTCTGGAGTTCTACTGCAATAATACTGCAAGGGACTGTGTTGCTTCCTGCCTGTTGCTGCTGTACTTCCTAGTGCCTCACAACCTGAAAGTACTCTCTTTTAGTTTCTGCCTCTGAGCACCTATATAAGACTTCTTTTACTCAGTTTCCATTTGGTCAGTGCTTCCTCCCACTACAATGTAAGCTGCCCCGAAACAGAATTAAATAAAATACCTTCTCAATGTAGGCTAAGTGCTCTGCTGTCTCCACTGTTTCAGTTTTTCCAGCAGAGGGCCTCTAGCTTACTAGCCCCTTAAATCTCCTGCCTTCTGCATAGACAAAACCTTCCTCCTCACACCACTTCTTTAGAATAATGTTGAAGTCAGTGATCCATTCCTGCCTGACCTTACATACATTTTGCACAGGTAGACCTTCATCAAAAGCTACGATGTCTCTCCTAGTTCTTAGCTGTATATTATGTATCTGATCTTTTCCTTCTTCTATCTACACTATGCCTTTCCCGGTCACTGGTGCCTAAGCCCAACAAAATACCTGCCATTTATCCCTTCCCTTGAAGTAGCCCTTCAAGCAATGATGTGATCACTGGCCCATTGGTGCAGCAGAAGCTCTACCATTAGCAACACTGACAACCTGGGTTCAGTAATGAGCCTAGGTCATCAGCAGCCAGCCAGAGGAAAGAGGACTGAGCATCCCAGAAGATGTTTTCCTCTTCTGCTCCATCAGCTTTGAAGGAGTCAGTACCTTCCTCCCATGAGCTACTTCTTGTCAAGCTCTCCTTTCCTCCCTCTTTACCCATCTTCATTTGGGTCCTCTACATCTGCCCTAAAATGTTCCCTCCTTTTCTGGCTTACTCTATCTTCTCCTGCCTACTACTCCTTCTCCAGTGAACTCATCCACCTCAGGGAGTTCAGTATTAATTGGCTGTCCCCAGCCTCCAGGATGATTTACCACATGATGGAATCCATAACTCTCACCCAGCTGATTACTAAACCCACCTGACTCAATCCTCACTCCTCCAACCACACCCTTGTGGACTGGGTTCTTTCCTCACACCTCCACCAAATTGTTTAAGCTTGTATTCTACTGGATGACTTCAGTGACTGGTGTATGGCCTTCTGTGTCAGAAATATTTAACTTCCCCCTTCCTCCCCCAAATATATATGTGACAGGGTTGAATAAGGGCCTGTCCCATTTGTTATGCAGAAAGAGTTAAATGCAAGGATCTGTTGTATCCTCTTCTTTTCTGTCTCTTGTCTGTCTGGTTGCACAACCAAATGCTCTTGTGAGACCTAGGAACTGATCACTCTGATAGTCCCGTCATTCTCCACCTCTCGCTATCTCTCTAACTTTACTTGCTGTTTCTGTCTTTTCTTCCCCCTTGCATATCTGCATTTATAAAATATATGTGAATATGTAAGTGATACTGGGATCCCTTTATTTGAAATGTATATAGTTATACTGTTGAAATGATTGCAGAAACCTATTTGGAATTCAGGGGATTAACCTGAGATGCAGTTTGAGCTCCTCCGAGGCTTAATTGCAAACTCTTTTATTTATTTATTTTCTATTTAGTTTTTGTTGACCGGGTAAATGCACTAGACAAATCCTGCCTATTTTCAGGCATGACCCAGGGAAGGGGAATACAGATGAATGCCAACTGATCTTGAACCAGATTAAACTGTTGGTGGTATTTTTAGTGAATGAGGGAAATTTAGCCAGGACACTGGGGAAATTCCCCTACTCTTTTCGATAAGTGCCATGGGATCTTTAACATCCACCTGAACTACCACCAATCCAGGCAGCTGGGACCTCGGTTTAACGTCTCATCCAAAAGATGGCACCTCACATGTGCAGCACCCCTCTCATGCTGCACTACAGTGTCAGTACTGGGATATTAACCCAAGTGCCAGATGTGGGAACAGAACCCACAGCCCTCTGATTTCCTGGCCACAGTGGTGAGTGTGCTACCTACTGAGCCACTGACACTGCAGAGCTGTCAACAAGAGGTCAATTCTGGGTCACCATGTTCTATTTTTTGCACCTGCAAAGAATCTGACAAAGACTCTGATGCATTTTCTGAGAAACAGGATGTTCTCTTAATGAGTTCTCAGGGACAGACTTACAAAAAGCGTAGCAATACGTCTGCTAGAGAGAGGGAGAGACTGAAACTTGGAATTAGAGATACTCTCAGATGAAGGACTTTGTTTTCTCTGTTTGTACTGCCTTTGTAAATAGTTATACTGAACAAGTTTTATTTTTTATTTGCTGTTACCGATAATAATAAAATGCCTCTTGCAAATTTTACAACTGCTCCTGGTCTTCTTATGCTTCCTGACCTGTGTCTTGATGACAATATTTGGTCTAGGTCCCTTAAGTCACTCAATACTAACTCCCTCCTAAATGATCTTCTGCAACAGATTGGTCCCCCATTTTCTCTGTCTCTGACAGTGATGTTCATACCAGATTTACCCATATCTAGCACACCCCTGTCTGAAAATCTATGGTCAAAGGATCCCACCTTCCCTGGATTGATCCAGACCTAACTGACCAGTGCAAGACCTGTGATCAAGCTTGAGCCTGCTTCAAACTATTCCACTCCCCGCCTGACCTCCTGTCTTACACGAATTTCTAAAATTCCTGCACAAAGACTGTCCATGCTGCCAAACCACTCTACTTTAAAACCAACCTCCAGAATTATCTTAACTCTCCAGCAAAATTCTGGATGGTTAGTCACTCTCTTTTTGATCCCACTACCCAGTCTGCTGCCTTTGTCCTTGTGGTAAATGGTTCACTTATGTCTAACCCTCTATCTGTAGCTGCTCACTTTAATGAATGTTTCACTACTTGTGCTCTACCCTCGCCTTGTCACCTCTCTTCTGCTCCATCCTTCTCTTCACCCCACCCTCCTCAGGGTTTCACTTCCCCCTCTAACTCCTCAGGAAACCCTGCTTGCCCTCTCCTCATTCACCTTATTTAAATCCAGTCCCAACTGACTGAAGCCTAAACCTTTCCATTTCTCAGCTCCCATCATCATGTCCCCCTTATTCACTTTCTCTATACTGTCCTCAGTCTTGAAAGATTGCTAAGGTCCTCCCCTTCAGAAAGGAAGTGACTCCTCCTCCCCTGGCAACATCTATTCTAGCTCCTTGCTCCCTACTCCATCCAAGCTGCAAGAGAGGCATGCTTACTCTGGGCTTGTTGACTTCCTCTACTCTTCTAACTACCACTCTTCTTTCCAGGCTTTTTTCAGAAGCACTACTCCACTGTCTCCTCCCTGCTGTGGGTCACAGACTCTAGCCTCACTGGGATGGATCAGGGGCACATCACAGTGGCAATTTTCATTGACTTCACCAAAGCCTTTGACTCAGTGGCCTGCCCACTCCTCCTGGACAAGCTTCTACCCTTTTAGCTCCCACTGTCAACTGGTTCCTTTCCTACTTCTCTGGTCATCTGCAGTCAGTACAGGTTGGAGGCTCCCAGGCCCCTCCACTTTCTACTCAGAGTGGGGTCCCAGAGGGCTCCATCATGGGTCCCATCCTTTTCTCCATCTTCCTAAATGGCCTCCTTTCTGCCTGTGCTAACTCACATATCCACATATAAGCAGATGACATAGTCATTTATGCCTCTGGCCCCTCAGCTTCAGTTTTAGTGGTCTCACTCAAGCAAAATTTCCACAATGTCCTGTGCTGGTTCCACTCCAACCAACTCCAGATGAATACTAAAAATTCATGACCATGACTTTTGGTACCTGCCAGAAACTGGCCAGGCTCTCCCCCATCCCATCTTCACCATCCTGGAATGTACACCTTTTGAAGTAGTTTCCTCCTTGAAGTACCTCAGTGTGTGGCTGGACAGTAGGTTTGAGTTACAACCCATATTGCTATCATCAACTCTAAGGTCCACCCCAAACTTGGTACCTTGTACCAAAATGAGGAAAGTCTCTTTCCCTAGGCCCATCAGGAACTGATCACCAAGATGTTCTTCTCAGTGTTTGACTATATGGATGAGGTCTATGACACTGTCCCATCCTCTTCCCTCTCAAGACTGGACATCCTCAGAGATGTTTTTTGCCATTTTACTATTAACTCCCCTTCTTGGACTCACCACTGCTCCCTTTACACCTCCTTATCTCTCCTCCCTCTCCCCTCATGTTTCCAGTCCCACCGTGCATCCTTCATCTCCAAATTAAAGAAATTAAACAATGGAATTAGACAAGGGCCACGCAAGTTGTATCTCTTCGCAGATGACACAAAACTATGTGGGAGGGTGGATAGTGATGAGGGAATAAGGGGAATACAGAGAGACCTACAAAAGCTAGAGGGGTGGTCAAAGGTCTGGCAGTTAAAATTCAATGCTAGAAAGTACAAGGTAATGCACCTAGGGAAAAAGAACCCCAAGACAGAGTACTGGATGGAAGAAGAGAGACTTAGCACTACAGTTGAAGAACAGGATCTGGGAGTTATCATTAGCAACTCACTTAAGTAATCAAGTCAGTGCAACAAGGCCTATAGCAAGGCTTACAGGATGCTGTGACATATCAGGAGGGTTACTGATAGCAGAAGAAAAGTAGTAATACTTCCCCTGAACAGATCCCTGATGAGGCCTCACCTAGAGTACTGCACTCAGTTCTGGAATTCTCACCTCAGAAAGGATAAGGATAGGTTGGAGACAGTGCAGCACAGAGTAGCAAAATAAATTCAGGACCAGCAGTGCAGATCCTATGAGGAGTGCCTCAAGGCACTAAATATGTACTCACTGGAGACCAGAAGGGAGAGTGGATATATGATAGAGACCTTCAAGTTACTTAAAGGAATTAACAAAGTGAACTGGGGTGGAAATGTAGCTTGAATATGAATTCACAGTCACATGGACATGAATGAAAAGTAACAGGAGGTAGGTTCAGAAGAGATGTGAGGAAGTACTACTTTATGGAAAGGGTGATGGAACCTTGGAACAGTCTGCAGGCTGAAGTGGTGGGTGCGAAAGCAGTCAGGAGATTCAAGTAGGTCTGGGACATAATGAAGGGAATAGTGGTTACAGGGGGTGACAGGACTAAGGAGGAGAATAGAGTGAGGACAGGAAAAGTTAGTTCCCTGGAGGAACAGCAGGTTCCAGGACTTATAGGGAACTTGAGCAGATTGGATGGACCTCTGGTCTTTTTCTGCCATCATTGTCTATGTTTCTATGTTTCTAAATACTGGTTCGGGTCCCTTCCTAGATATCTCTCCTTTCTCTTCTCTCCCATCCCCTCTACCTCATACTCCCTCCACTCCAGAGTGTCCTGCACCTTCTCCCTTCCCCATACATCTTCTTCTGCTGGAAGTCTGCTTTCCCCTTCTGGAACTCATTCCCTTCCACTATCCGTCTCTCCCACCTTCCCTCTCCTTTAAACACCAGCTAAAAATTCTTCCCACCCCTTCCTGCTCCTGCTAGTCCTCCACCTTACCCTCCTTAAGCAGGTCCTGTCAAACCTAAGTTCCAGATTTGCATTTGTACTGCTGCTGCCTTAGCTAGACTGTTCATCACAGTTATTGTAATGTATTTTTTATTCCGTCTGCACTGTTGCCACTTTGCTGCCCATATTTGCTGCTTGGCATTCAATGTCATGTTTCTAGCATTGTCAATGTACTTTTATCCTATTATTTGTACACCATTATGCATGTTTTTTCTACATAATTTATTGATGCTGTGTTGTTGTACTGTACTCCTCTTTCCTTTCACCCCGGGTCACACCTTGAAATGAGCTTTGGCTTAGTGTGCCTTTCTCAGTTACCAATTTTCAAATATATAAATAAACAATCTTGGGGAAGGAGAGTCACCATCCTTGCTGCAATACTGCCACCTGGGAGACCACAGGTCACAGTGCACCGGAGGGCATCATGGGAGAGGAAGATGCAGGTCAAGGACTGGAGTTCAGCATGCTCTGCATGCATACCTGCATTAGCTTTCCATCTTCAGGGGTTGGGAGCAGCAAACAAAATACTCCAAGCCATGCAGTATGATTCCCTGCTCCCTCTGCAGGATAACTGCAGCTCCTCTTTGAGACAGTGATGGACTGAAGATGAGTCAAGAGGTTCTGAAGTCCTCCTAGGACCCTGAAGACAAAGCCCCATCATGGGAGGGTAAGCCATGAGGGTAAAAGCTGAAGAGTGGTAAGTCCCAGAGAAGGCAGGTGATGGGGCTGGGTGGGAGCTAGGTGGAAGAAAGGGTCTAGTTGGAGAAAGGGGCAAAAATAGAGAATATAAAAAAGTATGGTGTGATCTTTTACACAATTTGCCCCAGAAGGCATACAACTGATCTATCTACCCTGTCCAAATAGCTTACTTCTCTGTCTATCCTTCTTAGTACTGCATCCCGTATTACTATTATGTTTCCTCCTCTCCCTTGCTCTCCTCCTTACTTAGATTCAGCATTTACAGCCACCTTATCCCTCAGATGTGAAATGAAAAGATAAAATAATGTTTTTATACAGGATACATTGATACCCCATTTTCAAAAATGTCCTGTTGTCCGAGTATAGGAAAATAAAAAAGTACAATACAATAAACAAAATATAAACATATAGACAATGTACAACATATATCAATGTTTTACAACATATTACATCATTCATTCAAACTCTGAAATGTTCATTCAATCATCCATTCCCCAGTTGTTTTAGAGGTGCTGCCACCTTCTTTATCAGATTCTTCCAGAGGCATAAATCTGTTCTGGTTGCCAATCCCTTGCATTCCCTCCTTAGAGAGGGCTTTCTCTCCCCCCGCCTTACCTGCCACTGCAGTTTATTCCCCATTAAAGCTTCCTGGGGTTTCAAAGTTAGTAAAGCTGGCACCTCTTCTCAAGGTACCTCTCACTCTGTATAGGTATGGCTTGAGGGCTGCCAGTTCAGTACTGAGGTTTCTGACTATCCTACAGAAGGGGATGCCTTCATTTATGGTAAACACCTTCAGGACATTGAAGGCTCTGTAGTGCCTGCATTTGACTAATTGGTCTCCTGTACCTCCCCCTTGTAGTACCTGGGTATTTGTATTCGTTTTCCTAGTAATTTCAGATGTATGTGCAATACCACAGCATGTCTATACAGTTACACAGACTTTCCTGCCCTTCATCCCCTTTTGGTGCTAAGTCCCCTTACATACTTAAGTTCCAGTTAACACTTAACACTTGTGGCACTTCGTCAAGCGGCATGACATGCCTTCACATGACTCATTTCCATTCATAGTGGCTTTTTTCTACTCTAACTTCCTTCCTCCTGACCCAGAAAAGCTTACTCATCTCTTCTGTCCATGTGTATATAAAAGGTCAGCCATCCCAGCACTCAGTTTGGACCCTGGCCACATGATTACAAGGTATGTAGACTACAGCAGGTCCTGCAAACTTTACTTCCTCTGTAAGACAATGCTGACCATTTTATGGCTCAACTACAAAGGTAATTTTGGCTAAACCTAATGTCATACTTAATGCTCTTGCTAAATTTGTACTTGATGCGTGAACAGTATCACTCAGAACCTATTATTACTACAGCTTAAGTGCTCTGATTGATTGGATCAAGATCAAAGACACCAGTTGCCCCTCGGCCATTCTGTACAGTGTGACATGGTTAAGAAGCTTTATTCATATATGACAAGTGTTTTCAATGCTCAAATATCAGTCTTTGGTCTAAGATCTCAGGATAATACTGCTTTTAAAGTTTAAAGAGTTAATCACAATTATGGCAAAAGATCACTAGCTACTTGACATCCTATTCCTGGAGTACTCTACCAGGCACTGCCAAAAGCTTGACAGAGTCACTCGTCAAGTTTAAACACATTTTGCATCGCTCTCTAAAGGCAACTTAATCATGCAAAGTTATTATGGCACTACTTTAGTTTGGGTGACCTTATTTTGTGGTTAATGTTGTAATGCTTCTGCAGCCCCCACCCCTGTACACTATTGTAAAAGAGGTGTTTACATAAAGGAAACATAAACCTGGATTTCTATTTTTTAATATAATTTGTCAAGTGTATATAAACCTCTTTAATCTCCCTACAGAACTACTTCTTGTGTTTGTTTTGAACCACTCTTTTTTTTTAATCTATTGTAGGTTGTTTTGTTGATGCTGCCTTTTCTCAATGACAGATATTCATTTTTTCATTTTTAATTATCAAATGATTCCAGAACTTGTTGAAATCAGTTGAGCCTTGAATGACACTTGCAGTATAGGTTTTGCTCAACTGATATTACTGGGTTTCAGAAATAGTTAGTAACTAAAGAAATGAATATTTGACAGGGAAAAGGCAGCATCAACAAGGAACCCTGCTGTAAAATAAGGTAAAACAAGAGCTGTTCAAAATAAACACAGAGAACTACTTGTCTGGAGATTAAACAAATCGTAGGTTTTGAGGACCAGTTAACAGAACTGGAATAATTTTCCAGGGAAAGAAGAAGAATCAAAGGACACATGATCATGGTCTTTAAGTATCAGAAAGGGATAAAGCCATCTGAATGAATACAGTTCTTCAAGATGCACAAGGTGGAAGGAGCATGTGGACACATAATGTCACTGAAGTGAGCAAGATTACATCTTAAAGTCATGTGTTTTTCTTTTTCTATTTTGTAGTCATTGTTTCGCTCCTGGTCTTTCTCTGACCGGCCCTTATCTGGACTAATCCCAGCAGCCCTGTCATCTGACTTCTCCATGGTTTACCTGAGTCCGCAGGTGTCCTCAGACAGAGGACATCAGGCTGAGGATCCAGTTGTTGGTGTACGGCTGGTGAGGGATGAGGCCATCACAGCACTGTGGTTGAAGGAACTGCCACAAGTTATCAGCCTGAGGATCTAGTTGTTGGTGTAGGCCCTGTGAGTGATGATCCCATCACTGCACTGTGGTTGAAGGAACTGCCACAAGATATCAACCTGAGGATCCAGTTGTTAGTGTAGGCCCTGCGAGTGATGATCCCATCTCAGCACTGTGGTTGAAGGAACCGCCACAAGATATCAGCCTGAGGATCCAATTGTTGGTGTAGACCCTGCGAGTGATGATCCCATCACAGCACTGTGGTTGGAGGAACTGCCACTACACATGAGCCTGAGGATCCAGTGGTTGATGTAGGGCTGTGAGAGTCGAGGCCATCATAGCACTGTGGCTGGAGGAACTGCCACAGGATATCTCTCCTCCCCTCCCTCACTTGTCAAACTCCAAGAACACCTAGTTCTCTCCAAACTAACCTCCTTCCTCTTTGACTCCCCCTTTTTTACCCCGTTCAAATCTGGTTTTTGGAAGCACCACTTCACCACCACCCCCTTTCTCAGGCCCACTGACTCCATCCTTACCGGGATGGATAAGGGCCTCATCACCTCTGCCATCTTTGTTGACCTCGCTAAGGTTTTTGACACAGTCTCACATACCCTGCTTCTTGATTCCCTCAAGGCAGCTGGTCTGTCTACTCCTGCCTATAACTGGTTCAGCGCCTATCTCACAGGCAGAATGCAATCAGTCAAGATTCAGGATGCAATCCCCCCCCTTCTCCCCATCACCACTGGAGTTCTTCAGGGCTCAGTGTTAGGTTCCATTCTCTTCTCCATCTTCCTTAATGACTTGCCCTCTGTCTGCTCCCCCTCCTCCTCAATCCACATGTATGCTGATGACACTGTCTTGTTTACCTCAGGCATACTCTCTATCGATGTAGCAACCACCCTACAGCATGACTTTCATTAGGTTCAGCTCTGGCCTGCCTCTCATCAATTATCCCTGAATGCCAAGAAGACTGTCTCCTTGATCTTTGTCACCAGGCAAAGACTCTTTAGGCTTCATCCCTTACCCTCCTTTCAAACCTTGGATGGGACAATCCTCGAGGACACTTCCTCATTCAGATACCGTGGGGTTTGGTTGGACCAGCACCTCAGCTTCTCTGGCCACATCAATGCTATTCTGCAAAAACTGCACCCCAAGCTTGGTGCCCTATACAGGAACTGTAGTTGTATCCCTCCTATGGCGTGGCGTAAACTGGTCCAGAAGATGATACTCCCCATTTTTGACTACTGTGACATAGTCTATGGTGCCGCTCCCAAATCCTCCCTGACCAGATTGGACTCTCTGTTTAACTCCTTCTGTCATTTTGCCCTTAATGCCACATCTCATACTCATCATTGTGACCTGTACCATGCCCTGTCCTTTCCCCCAATTGCTAATAGATGTATCACTCATTGTACCAAATTTACTTCTAAATTTTGGCTTGGGGAATTCCCCACCTACCTCTCATGCTCCATCTCTACCCCTCCGCCTCCCTCCCACTCCCTCAGATCTGCTGATCCTCATACCTTGCTAGTCCCCCGCCATTCCACTCTCATCGGACAGACTGGTTTCTCCCACCACTTCCCAAAACTCTGGAACTCTCTACCCACCCAAATATGGCACTCCTCCTCCTCCTCCTCCCTCACATCTGCCCTACATAACCATCTCTCCTCTAGCTGCTTCTGCTTTAATCCTCCTTAAGCTACCTTCCTTGAGCCTGTTTCCTCAGCTCATTACCCACCCCTCCACTTAGAAAGCCCCCTTGTCTTTACTCTGTCTCACTACTTCCTCCCCCATCTTCTCTTACTAATTATCCATGCCAAAGATCTTCTCCCTTGTAGGGTTCTTAGCATCCTGGAGGTGCTAGTCTTGCATGTTTTTCCTTTCCTTTGTCTGTCACACCTACCTTTTCCATACCTATTATCCCCTCTCTCACCTGCTGCCTCCTCCCTCCCTCCTCCTCTCTCATCCAATGGTCTATGCCTGGTTCTTCCCTAGCAGGGTTCTCAGCATCCTGGGGGATAGATCTAGGCATGACCTTCCTTCTAACCTACCTAACCTCCTCCTGTTCCTTCTCTACCTAAACATCATCACCTGGTTCTGCCCCTGGCAGGGTACTCCAGCATCCTGGAGGGGTCAGATCAAGCCACAAAATTCCCTCCTCCCCCTTTCCTCCACCTCCCACCCCATCTTCTGGTCCTCCCTTTTGTACCCCTTTGCACTTAAATAGCCTGCCCCTAACTCTATTAAGTCCTGAACTAGATTGCTAATTAACAGAGCTATTGCCTCACCTCACCCTAGACTAGTTCTGAATCACCTCTCAGCTGGGTTAAGTGACCATTCTGGCACTAGTCTTGGCCCCCTCTGACTACATGCTTCTCCTTCCCCTTCATAGCCCCACAGTGCCTCTTACTTCTCCCTCCAATAGCACTTTGATTGTTTATTTTCTTAAATGTAAGTATACCTGTGCATAATTGTAATCACCAATCTAACAGTGTGTTGATAACCTTGTTGTTCTATTCTCTGTACATATCCCCATGGATGTAATTGTAACTGTATATATAATCACTGTTTTCACCCTCTGAACCCCCCCCACCCCCAGGTCGCACTGGGAGATGAGCAACTTGTTGTTACGGTTGCCTTCGTGGTGAGACATTTCAATAAATAAATAACTAAATAAATATTGGCCTGAGGATCCAATTGTTGGTACAGGGCTATGAAGGATGAAGCCATCACAGCACTGTGGTTGGGGAACTGCCACAGGACATCGGCCTGAGGATCTAGTGATAGATGTAGACCCTGTGAGGGACCAGGCCGTGACAGCACTGCTTGGTAAGGACAAATTGCTTACAAAATTATTTACTTTACAGAGCTTTTTGCACGGTGAACACGGTCAGGAAAATCCATAAAAAACTCCATGTCAAGACTGAAAAGTCCAACAACATGTGGAAAATAGTCTTCACAGATTTTTTTTCTTTTATTTGAAAGGAAATGGAATGGGAGTCAAAGTTCACTTTATGAGGAGCCATCAAATGGTATCATCTTCTGCAACGTACTGTGCCATTCCCCAGTGTTTGTTTAGACATGGTATGGCTTTCAGAGTAGGGCCCAATTTTCCAAAAGCGGGACATAGGGCATACGACCAAGCCCTGTGTCCCCACAACATTTGCTGCAGCTGCGTCCTGGTATTTGCCACAACCTTTGCCTAATTTTCAAACCTGGGACACATATAGCGACAGTGCCCTCTTTTTATGGCAGCTTGTGTCAAAGCCATGGTGCAAGCTCCAAATGGCACCCTCACGGACATAAATGTATACCAGGGGATAGCTGGTGTAACTGTGCTGTGTGCTGCAAGAGACTTGCGGCAGGGGGGTTGGGGCATGTGGCATTCACAATCGCTCTTGCCGCATGGTTTGCTGCAAGCTATCACTTGCAGCAAACCCCTCTGCCACAAGTCCATTGCGGCAACGCAGCCTGTTTGAAAATCAGCCCAGTTTCTGCATACTACACTTCATTAAGATATAAAAGCATTGTAACAGATGTGTGTAAATCATGTGAAACACCAGTGACCAGTGCTTAGAAACAGGAGTAGCTAACATTTTAGAACCAGTAATTCAGAGTTTTGACTATGTCACAGCTTGTGTATATAACTCTAAGCATGAGCTATTGACCTATCAGAACAGTGCTCAGAGTTCTGTTCATAAACTGCAACATTG
Source organism: Neoceratodus forsteri (assembly GCA_016271365.2). Lineage (NCBI taxonomy): Eukaryota > Metazoa > Chordata > Ceratodontiformes > Ceratodontidae > Neoceratodus > Neoceratodus forsteri. Next base: position 1,313,436,749 of record CM057450.1, on the reverse strand, counting down.
TCAACACTCCAAATTAATGGTTCCATGAAGATGACTGTACAGAATGTTAATTGTAAAAAAAAATAAAAAAAAATACATTTCGTCACATAACCCTTTACTCAGGTACAGTAAAATGTGTACCATTTGGGGATGTGAATGCTGTTTCTTATACTAGGAACACAACAAACAGATGCCAATTAAAAATAATTTCCTGTCCTTGTTAAAACAGTTTTCAATCAATTTTCTGCGTGAACATACATCGGTTTGCCCTGTTGGGCTTTAGTGAATAAGTTTTTAGGGCCACTAGCATATTACACATCAGTGTAGTGTTCTAAAAAGCAGTTTGCTGGGATGCATAGGGAGGGGATAAGCAGCAGAAGTTGGAAGGTGGTCCTCTCACTGTATAGATCACTGGTGTGGCCACACTGGAATACTACCCAAGGTACTGGAGCCCACACCTGAGGAAAGAATGCAATAAAGGGGGTTGCTCCTTTAAAGGCAGCCTGGATTGTTAGGGATTTCCTGAGTGAAATGCCAGGGGTGGGTGAAGGCAGTGATATAGGGAGAGAGAAGGGGAAGGGGAGAGGATAGTGGGAGAGGGGGACAGAAGGATTCTTGGGTAGGGAGGGAGGAAGAGAATGATTGGTCAGAGGACAAGTATGGGGGAGGGCTTAAGGAGGTTTATATAGGTGGAGGTTAGGGTGACAGAGCCCTTCTTTTGCTAGTTTCTGATTTACCATCCCTCCCTCATTCCCCAAAAGAAAGTAAGGAAAGAGGTTTATAAGGTAGGGGGTAGGAGGGGAAGAAAGGGTGAGTACATGGAGTCACCAAAAGAGAGCTATGAAAGTTGAAAGTCTGGGATGGCCAGGTTTTTAGGTTGCTAACAGAGGGCAATGAATGGCAAAAGGCGGTGGCTATGAAGATGAAAAGGGTTACCAAGTGAGGGCAACAGTTTTGTGGGACAGAAAAGAAATACAAAAGGGGAAAGAGCTTGCAATTAAGTGGGCAACATTGAGCATGTTTTTTTTTCTCTTTTTCAGAGTAGTGGCTAACAAGGGAGAGGAAGGAGGAGGAAGAAGGTAGGGGAGGTGAGGAAGAGGCACAGGGAGAGGATTTAGGGAGCACAGGAGGTACAGGATGGTAAAAATACTAGGCACTTGCTGGGTCTACATCCAGCTGTGTCAGGCACCTTGTGGGGTTGTCATTCCAGAGGCCTTAAGCTGGGGGTCAGGTAGATATCCAAGCCCAGGAAGACAACAGAATGGAAGGACTAGATTTTCTGCCCAAAGATGGATGTCAGATACACATCCAAGCCCGAGGAAACAAAATAAGGGATGGACTTTGTTTTGGGTGTATATGGAATGTGGTAGGAATGCTTAAGAAACTAGAAATATATATATATATATATATATATATATGGTTGTATTCATGATCATCATTTTGAATGATTTTGACACCAAATTTTCAACATAACCTGTTGGAGACACCTCCTCATGAACAATGTTGGTGCCATTTTGCAAATCCTGTATGAAATGTGAGTTCATGATTAGTGATGCAACGAATTTTAATTTCACCCATGGAGTGCCGGCGAAGTGGGCAAATTTGCATCGTAGAGCACTTCGCGAAATCTTCCCTGCAGAAGTTGGAATTTCACCTAGGCGAAATTTCGCCTTCCGCGGGCAAAATGTTTCCTTCCGCAGCGAAATTTTGCCTTCCCTCCATGGGCGAAATTTCACTTTAGACAGTCTTTTAGACTAGTATGATAAGTAGATCCCTGGTGGCTAGCAGTCCCTCCTCCCACCTGAGCTTCATTGACAGCTCAGTTGGTGGGCTGGCTGTGGAGGAGAGAAGAGGGCTGTGCTGGTCTGCCCCTGCCATGCTGGGATTTAGGATGGGGTGGGAGCAGGGTTGTGGCAGGAACATCTGGCTGCTAGGGAGGCTGGGTGGGGGGGCACTGGACCACCAGGGAATGGGATTGGGAACTGGGCAGGGATCAGATTTGGGAGGGGGTTTAAAATAAAAAAAAAAACACTAGACCACCAGAGATTTTTTTTCAACAGGATACATAAGGACTGGAGTGAGTGGACTAAAGGAGGAGATACGGAATGGGAAAAGGTTACAGTACATTTCTGTGACAGGCGGCTGGTTGGGTTATTACCAGGTGGAGGGGAGGGACCACTAGCCACCATGAATAATTTAGTTATTTAATTACAATTACATGTGGGACAGGTGGGGGGGGGACTGCTAGCCATATGTGTGAATGTGATATATTTTTTAATCCATATGCCATTTACTTCCATGTCACCCATATAGACTGGGAGGAGGAGGTTATTACACACTGTATGCAAGTTCTTGTAACTTTATGTGCTGCTATGTTATTTTACCCACATAATCCATAGATTGGGACAGGGTTAGCATACTATGTGTAATTTATGGATGTAATCCATAGACTGGAGGGGGTTAGAATTTTTATCTACATGTGGGACAGCAGGTAGGGGGAGGGACCTCTAGCCACCAGGGATCTACTTATTTTAACTTTAATATACTCTCCTAACTTCCTAAGGTGAAATTTCGCCTGTGGACAGAAGGCGAAATTTCACTGTGAAAGGCAAAATTTTTCCATTCCACCAGGTGAAATTTTGTCACTCCACCAGGCGAAATTTTGTATTCTGCTACGCGAAATGAGCAGAATTTTGTGAATTTCTCCTCAAAGTGAATTCCGCCCACTTCACCCACCTCTATTCATGATCAGTGGGTGAAATCACCTTTTGGGATGGATTTCAGAATTTTCTCCATACTTGTTCATGAGGTGGGGTCATAAGAAGGTTATGTTGAAAATTTGGGGTAAAACTATGTTAAAATGGCAACATTGTGCACATCTGTTTAAATGTTGCTATGCTCTCTCTAAACCTTCGTAATTTCAATATTTTCACCCCAGATTTTCAATATAGCCATTTCTTTACATCACCTCATGAGAGTGACAGTTGTTAGTTTTCAAATCCTGGCCAAAATGTGTTTTCTCACCTGTGGCATGGAATGACATTATGGTGGTGCGGCATAATGTTTCAACAGGGATTTGAAAATTCTCAGCTCAGCATTCATGAGGTGGGGTAATAAGAAGGCTATGCTGAGAGTCTGGTTGCTGTTTTGGCTGAAATGCTTCCATGGCAACATACATGTACGCATCTATGAAGGGATGGCAGCACAGGGCCCTCTGGTCCCTGTACCCCTACAGCCAAATGGGAATTCAATTATACTATCTCAAACAGTAAGGAAATTATTTGCAAAAACATTTCGTTAATGCATCAGTTAGGGTTCTAGTGACAAAAGTTTGGAAATGTGGTGTTAGGGTTTCCAACCCTAACACCCACCCCCACACTGCACACACAAACAGGTGTTGGGGGTGTGCCTTGAGGTTGTCAGCCCTAATGCTAACCCCATTCTCCTATATTGTACCCATCTCAGCTTATTTACTTATGGAATGGGGTGAGCATTAGGGCTGATGACACCAAGGCACACCCCCAATGCCTGTTGGTGTGTGCAGGGTGGGGTTGGGGTGTTAGGGTTGGAAACACTAACACCACATTTCCAAACATATGTCACTGGAATCCTAACTGATGCATTAATGAAGTTGTTTGCAAATAATATACATAAAATGCAAGAAACTTCATTAACATACCAGTTAGGATTCCTGTCATGCCCTTGATAGTATGGAAATATCAAGTTAGGGTGTACAATCATAAAAGCACACCCAGACTCACAACACAGTTACACACATTGCTAACATACAGAACTTTAACCTCAACACTTACAACAGCTTATGTTACACACACTCATAAGGGTCAGCACTTTTAAGCCAACTCATGTTCCTAACATTCAGTAGAATAGGTATGAATAGGAAGTCTGCAGTACTGTTGTGATTTCATATAATTGACTAATGTGTTCTACTGAGTGTTAGGGACATGAGTTTGCTTAAAAGTGCTGACCCTTATGAGTGTGTGTTACATGGACTGGTGCATTAACAAAGTTTTTTGCATTTCATTTCCATACATTTTTAATGGAAAAACATGCAGTTATATAAGTATCCATATGTCACAGCGGGAGCTGTGCTCCCATCCTTCCACAGATGCACATATGTATCAAGTTGTGGAAACACAGGGGTCTCTGTCCCCTGTGCTTCCACATATAAAGTTATGAGCAGACGTAGCAAAATTGCAACAAATAGTCATAACTATACCATCTTAAATAATTTTCACCCCAAATGTTCAACATAACCTTCTTATCATCACCTCACCACATGTACCCAATACAGAAAATGTACAAATCCCTGTTGAAATATAATTCAGTGCAATTATAATGTCGTTATGAGCCACAGGTGCAGAAAAACATTTGTGGCAGGATTTGAAACATTACAGCTGTAATATTAATGAGGTAGTGTGAAAAATGGTAATGCTGAAAATCTGAAGTGAAAACATGAGAAATTGGCAAAGTTAAGAGCGTGCGTAGAAACTGCACAACACACGTTCGTAACTTGGGCATTTTTGGGACTTTTTTCACCAAATTATCAACATGTTTTTTTTGTACCTCTCCTGATGAACAGTCACACTGTGATTTTGTTAATCAATCCCAAAAGATGATTTTGCACAGCAACCGTGCCGATCTGTGCCACAGGTGCAAAAACACATTTTGGGCAGGATGTGAAAAATGACAGCTGTACTGTTGATGAGAAGATGTGAAAAAATAGCAATGTTGAAAATCCGGGGTGAAAATATTAAAAATTAGCAAAGTTAGGAGTGTGCATAGAAACTGTGCAATGCACGCTTGTAACACAGTAATGTTGGGAATTTTTTCACCAGATTTGTAATGTGGGCTTTTTGGGACCCCACCTCATGAACAGTGGCACTGTCATTTCGTTAATCAGTCTCAAAAGGTGATTCCATGCAGCGGCTGTGAAATCACCTTTCAGAACTGAAAAACAAAATGACAGTGACTGTGTTCATGAGGTGGTCACAGACATATCAACGTAAGCTGGAAAACCCCATTGAGTTCCATAATACTGCGCTTACCTAGATTCCTAGATCGAGTTTGGCTTTGAAGAGTGCAAACATGTCCTGGTCCACAGAAGATTACAGCGCCAGCCTCTGGAGGTAAGTTTGGGGTGGGGGGGTGCAGGAATGTGGGTGCTCAGTGAGAGGGTGGGGATGGGGAAAGGGGGATTGAGGAGACAATGAGGGACCATTTTCTGTTTTACAGGTTATAAAAAAAAAGACATCATGGGGACAGTTTTCTCTTTTACAGGGATTTCATTAAAGGGGGATCGGTGAACGAGGGTGGTGGGTGGTACTGCACAGAGGGAGGGAGTGGAAGTTGTTTTTTTTAAATCACAGCAGGACCAGATACAAGGGTGGCATGTGGGACTGCACAGAGGGAGTGAGGGAGTGGAAGGGTAATTTTTTTACATGGACCGGAGACCAGGGAACAAGGGTGGTGGGTGGGACTGCACAGAGGGAGGGAGGGAGCGGAAGTTTTTTTTTTTAATCACAGCAAGACCAGGTACGAGGGTGGCGGGTGGGACTGCACAGAGGGAGGGAGTGGAAGGATAATTTTCTTACATGGACCAGAGACCAGGGAACAAGGGTGGCAGTTGGGACTGCACAGAGGAAGGAAGAGGGAGGATAATTTTTTTTGCATGGACCGGGGACCGGGGAATAAGGGTGGTGGGTAGGACTGCACAGAGGGATGAAGAGGGAGGGTAATTTTTTTTGCATGGAGTGGGGAACAAGGGTGGTGGGTGGGACTGCACAGAGGGAGGGAGAGGGATGGTCATTTTTGTTACATGGACTGGGGACCGGGGAACAAGGGTGGTGGGTGGGACTGCACAGAGGGAGGAAGAGGGAGGGTAATTTTTGTTACATGGACAAGAGACTGGGGAACAAGGATGGAAGGTGGGACTGCACAGAGGGAGGAATAGGGAGTGTAATTTTTTTTACATGGACTGGGGACTGGGGGTTTAAGGGTGGTGGGTGGGATTGCACATAGGGAGGGAGCAGGAGGGATTTATTTATTTATTTATTTATAGAAAGGGGTACTGGGGAATGAGGGTGGTGGGTGGGACTGCGCAGAGGGAGGGAGTGGGAGTGATTTGACAGTTTTACTGGTTAGTGTGTATGATTTTTGTGCAAAAAATACATCAGAGGCAGGAAATATCATCCTGATTCAAAGCAGCACTGGGGAGAGGTGGTCCTTTTTCCAAGAAGCTCGTTCCACTGATGCAGTGCTTCTTCGAATCAGGATCCATATCTCGCAGCTCCCTTGCATTGAGAATCTTCGAATCAGGATAATTTGGGGGTGTTTTTTTGCTCACCTGCATCTGCAAAACATCTTTAGGGACTGGGCAGAAATTTTCAGGGTAGAAAGGGTCGGCCTCAGAGATGTGCCTTTTAAACGTTTGCATCCTACTTCAATGCACGATACAGCTAACTGTATCCTACATCAAAGTACCACGGAGCATCCTGTATTGAACTGTTGTCATTGATGCCTCCTTTGACACAGGATCCCTGAGACTAGGACTCCTTCGTAACAGGAATCCTATTTCGTGCCTGACATATATTTTCTCCCATTGAAAATAATGGGAAATGAAACATTTCATAACTTTAGTACAAATAAATATTTTTGCACCAAACCATTAAACGGCACATCTGTGAGCCCAACACTTTCTACCATAAAAAGTGCAGCCCAAAATATAAACCTGTTTAGCAGATAAAGGTGAGCAAAGAACTGCACAAAATGTCAAAATCCTGTTTTTTTAGCAAGCTGTATCTCAAAAAATAAAAAAAAACAATTCAACAAAAACTGGCAGACATAGACACCTAACCACAGCGATTATATATTCCAAATCACATCAACAGTCACAAAGTTATAAAGGTTCAAAAATTGCCCTTTAACATTATAAAAACCCCTATCAACCCTAACTATACTGGCGCTACTGCACCAGTATTATATATTTATATATATATATATATATACACACATATACAGTGATGAAAGTGAACAGGAATTCACAGGAACTCAGTTCCTGTACCTTTTTTGCAGCAGGAATGGAGTTCCTGTACTTCTTCCCACTGACACTGGAACTGAAATTCTTAAACCAGCAACACAGTGACAGTTTCTGGGCCTGTGACCTGAAATCAGGGTTTCCATAACATTTGACTTGTACAACAGTTCTATTTGCCTAGAAATACTTCAATATCTCTAACTGAATCTACTTGTGTCTAACTAGATAGACGTGTCTTCACACAGCTATCCTTCAGATTGAGGATCTTCATTCTGCATTTCACATTTGCCAGTGTCTGAGTTCCTCTACTTCTTGTCTACCACTTGCACCACTGTATATACATACACGGTATATATATATATATATATATATATTCACACCTTATACAATAAGCTAGGAAATATTTTAATGAGCAAAAGGAAAACAAATACTCTAGAAATGTTTTATTTATTTATTTACATAATTGTGTGGGCTTGCTGAAACAAGGCTCCTTTTTGAAGAGTGACTTGGGCATGAAGAAATTCAAGTGCACACAGGTGTAAGTAAACAGGTTTACATCATAATAAGATATATAAGAGGTACTTTTTAAGCAGTGCAGCTAATATAAAGACATAATTAGCTAAAATAGGTGCAATTAGGAATAGATAAGAGACTAATCTGGAGGGCTATTGTAAAATATTTAGCAAGCTGAACAGACGATGATGGCAGGCTCCACAGAAGTAGAGTTGGAGGACAGTGCTGATAGGTTTTGGCAACCAACCCTATGTCCTCTGACATGGAAGCAGATCTCAAAGGCAGAAAGCAAAAGGAAGCAGAGTTAGAGGAAAAAGGAGAAGGAGGTAGATGTGAGGAAACACAAAACAGAAAAACAGCAACACACACTCGCACACAGGGTTCGGGAGGAGTGGGCATCCAGCAAGGCAGCAGGTGGCAACAAAGGAAAAAGCTGCAGCCAATCAGAGGAGGGAGTGACCACAGAGTGCCAAACTAGTGGAGCTTTAAATAGCTCCAACTGCTGAGAGCAGCTAACAGAAGTGGAGTTGAAGGACAGGGCTGATAGAATTTGGCAACCAGCCCTAAGTCCTCTGACACTGGTGCAGATCTCAAAGGCAAAAAGAAACAGAGTCAGAGGAAACAGGAGAAGGAGGCAGCAGTGGGGAAAAACAAAAAAAAAACAGCAACACACACTTGCACACAGATGTTGCCACCCTCCTCCCACCCTCCACACACTCCCAGGGCTAGCTCCAATTTTATTGGCACTAGGGTTTGATTCACAGCAGCTAGTACTTCCTGTGGAGGCAATGAGGGAGGGTTCACTGGAATACATAGAAATCAAGTTACAGGGCACAAAGGCAAAAGTTTTAGCTACTGTAGGATAGTAGAATAGGGAGGGGAAAAACACAGACATATGCTAAAGCAGAAAGGACACAAATAGACATGATGAGAGTGCTGCTTTCTGACTCAAAGGTTCTAATTCCTTGATTTAAACAAATAAATTGCTTCTGGTGGAAGACTTCAATCTGCTGGATGTCAATTGGAGCAACCAGGCTGTAGCCACAGCCAGGAGCAGAGACATCATGGACACCCTGCAGGGGCATGTCTCTGGCAGCTAGTGGTAGAGCTCACTCAAGAGGGAGTGACTTTGGACCTGGTACTCACCAATGGGGACAGAATTACAGATGTTAAGGTGAGTAGCCACCACCTTGGACCGAGCAGGGATCGAGCGATCACAGTACGATATGGTTCCAAGTAAGAACAGTGAAGAGTCAAACCACACAAAAGCAAGGGTCCTGGATTTTAGGTGGGCTGACTTTGCAAAGATTGGGGAATGTCTTAGGAAATCACTGGAAAGGGAAGAAGACGGGCTGGTAGAGGAACAATGGGTGACTCTTAAGGAAGCCATAGGAGATGCAACAAGCCTCTGCATTAGACAAGTAAGCAAAAAAAAAAAGAGAAAGAAAGAAACACTATGGTTCTCAAAGGGAATAGCTGAGAAGGTAAGGGACAAAAGGGTGGCATTATGGAAATACAAGGAAACACAGATGAAAGAAGACAGGGAACTATATCTGGAAAAAAAGAGGGAGGCAGGGAAAGCAGTCAGGAGTGCAAAGGTGCAAATGGAAGAAAAATTACCCCAGGCACTAACAAAAGGGGACAAGAACTTTTTCAGGTACATCAGTGAAAGGAAAAAAAAAACTAAGGGTTGGACTGTGAAACTGAAAAAGGAAGGAGGGAAGTGTGCAGAGGGGGACCAAGATAATGCAGAAATACTGAACAAATATTTTTGTTTAGTAGTCACGGAAGAATGGGAAGGGCCACAGTTAGGCATCAGAAGCACCACTGGAAGGGAAATGGACTCCAGTCCATTTACAGAGGAGAGTTCTAAAGGAATTTGCAAAGCTAAAATGGGCTGGGTAATGGGGCCAGATGGGATACATCCCAGAGTATTAAGATAACTCAGGGATGTGCTGACAGCACCACTGACAGCCCTGTTCAAGCAGATCACAGGAAACAGGTGTGGTACCAAAGGACTGGAGTAGGGTGAATGTAGTCTCTCTCCACAAAAGTGGGAGCAGGGAGGAGGCTGACAATTACAGCCCAGTCAGTTTGATCTTTGTGGTGGGAAAACTAATGGAATTGCTGCTAAAAGAAAGGTTTGTGATATATCTTGAATCCAATGGAGCACAAGATCTGAGGCAGCATGGATTCACAGCAGGAAGATCTTGTCAAACTAATCTGATAGATTTCTTTGTCTGGGTGACTAGGAAATCAGATCAGAGAGAGGCGGTGGATGTGGCCTACCTGGATTTCAGCAAAGCCCTTGACACTGTACCACATAGGAGGCTTGTAAGCAAGCTGAGCAGCCTGGGGGTGGGACCCAGGGTGGTGAATTGGTTCAGAAACTGGCTGAGTGATAGGACACAGAGGGTGGTGGTGATCAGAGTCCAATCCAAAAGAAGGGGGTGACCAGCGGGGTCCCACAGGGATCAGTGCTGGGACCAGTCCTCCTTAATGTCTTCATAAGCGACATAGCAGAAGGACTGCAGGGGAAGGTATGCCTATTTGCAGATGACACAAAGATCTGCAACAGGGTGGACACTCCAGGAGGAGTGGAGAAAATGAGAAGGGACATCAGCAGGCTTGAGGAGTGGTCAAGTGGGTGGCAGCTAAGATTCAATGCAAAAAAGTGTAAGATCATGCAGTTTGGGCACTGAAATGCAGGGGAGAAGTACATGATGGGGGGAGGTACTGATGGCCACCAAACAAGAATGGGACCTGGGAGCAATGGGAATACCATGAAGACCATTACAGTGATAAAATCAGCAGTTTTCTGTAATGGTCTGCAGTATTCCAGATACTGCTGTCTCTGGGGATATTGCCCCCTCCCTGAATCAACTCCGATTTGGAGCTGATTATCTATAATGCAGGGGGTGTAGGGGGAAAAAGCCCCCACAAAAAACACTTGTTTCCCCAGGTGGCACAATGCCAACTGTCGGTACTGTGCCATTGCTGTAATGCTGATTGACATAATTTGACTTAATGGTTACCAAACAATCTGAGAAGGCTGTGAGAAGAGGCAGTGGAATGCTGGGGTGCATAGGGAGAGGTATCTTCAGCAGAAGAAAGGAGGTGGTGATGCCTCTCTACAGAACACTGGTAAGACATCATCTTGAGTACTGTGTTCAGTTCTTGAGGCTGCATCTCTGGAAGGACATAGACAGAGTAGAAGCAGTTCAGAGAAGGGCAACAAAAATGGTGCAGGGGCTGCACCAGAAGCCATATAAGAAGAGGCTAGAGGAACTCAATATGTATTCCCTGGAAGAGAGGAGAGAGAGAGAGAGAGAGGAGATATGATAGAGACTCTCAAATACCTCAAAGGTATAAACAAGGTGCAAGAGGGTGGCATCTTTCAGAAAAGAAGATGTTCAAGAACAAGAGGCCATGATATGAGAATAGAGGGGGGATAGACTCACGGGTAACATGAGGAAGTATTTTTTCACAGAAAGGGTGGTGGATGCAAGGCACAGCCTACCAGTGGAGGTTATGGCAGCAAAAATGATAGGGGAATTCAAAAATGCATGACATAGACATAAGGGAACCCTAGCAATAGAAAAGAGGGAGTAAGCCACAGATTACTTAGGATCTGTGGTATATGAAACATGCAGGGAAATGGGCAGACTAGGTGGGCTAAGTGGTCGTTATCTGCAGTCAAATTTTATGTTTCTATTCAAAATTGTGTCTGCATGGTGCCCAAATGTACATCTACCCAGGTTAGTTCTGACAAAAGGAATTTGAAGAGATTTTTCAAATGAGGACCAGGAGTTGAAGTTATTGGTGTTACATTTCAGTTGGTCCAAAATAAAAACTTACAGCAAGCTATAAATGAACAGTATTAACATGTACTGTCTGAAATTTGTGGTGCTAATAGCTCTTCAGTAAATAAATACATTTTGTTAGCCTGGTGTGATGTGATGGACCGGTCACCCTTCATGGAACCAAAAGGAGAGCTCAGAGGCTTTGTCACCCACTGCTGTGCCCCTAAGATAAAGACAACTTACAAAGTGGTGCAGGAGAAAACATATGTTAGAGTGGTGTGTCGATTTGAGAGGGAGTGTTTTTAGCTCAATGAGAGGATAGTGGAATTCTAACCTCAGGGTTCCACATTCAGATTCAATTCCCAAACCAAATTTTGGGGCCTGAAATTAAAATATTAGGGCCATGCATCCCTTCCCCTTATTTTATAAAATATTCTGTTCCATATTCTTGGTTGTAAATTCAGAAAAATGCTAAGTTCAAAATGCTACTCTCAATTACTCATTTTAAAGAGCCCCTGATACCATTAGAAAAACTTGGAAAAATAGTAAGATTTAGACAGTTCAGTTTATATTTCATGTATTTTCTATAATTATTTACATTTTTTCTTTATTATGGAGAACAACTGTATGAAAGAGGCTTACTGTCCCTTAGACTTTATCTGCTCTTTCTGCTATCCTAAATATGACATCATAATCCAGGTTGCATATGTAAACGAGCATCTGTTCATGGTGCTTTTCCCAGTTACCAACTTTTTAAATAAATAAATACATAAAATAAGTAATTCCCTGTTTATGGCATTATAATTATCCCGACAGCAACAGATTGTGATGTCGTAAACAGAACTGTGATGTCAGATGTAGGCAAGCAACCAGAACAGATAGAGCAGCGATCCTGTTTACATGCAAATGTCCTTAGTAACAAAGAAGAATGAAAAACACAGAAACAATATTAAAATATAAGCTGACTTGTGCTAAACATTACATTTTCTTAAAGTTGTCACAACGATGTCTGGGGCTCTTTAAAGCACTGATTTTCCATTTACTACACACACACACACCCTATTCATTGCAAAAAAACTGTGTTAATGCAGACATTAGAGTTAAAGAATGCAAAACACATAAAGCAGGAAATGACATACCGTATATACTCGCATATTAGCCAATCCGAGTATAAGCCGACCCCCCCATAATGTGTGAGACCATTTGTAAAAAAGACACTGACCTGCGTATAAGCCAATGGCAAATTTACTAGAAATTTCATTACAAAATAAACTCAGATAACAGAAATATGGGGCATACATAGCAAAATCACAGCATTGGTCTTGGATGCAGTGAGAGACCCAGTACAGGTCAGGAGATTCAGAGAGATTGTCTTTTACTGTAGAGGAGCAGCAGTGGGTAAGGTGTCCTGGAATGGAACTCTGTGTCTGCATAACAAAAATAACTCAGCCTGATTGCTGCAAGCCTTCGATTTATACTAGCAGGATAGGGAACCATGCTGTCGGCTGGAAATTCAGTTTTCTGTACCCCTCCCACTTGGTTCATGTGGTCCACGGCAGAAGAAACAGGAAGGCAAAAAGACAATGAAACTAGGGGACCACTGTTGGATGGTGCAGAGCAGAGGCAACATGCCACAAGGCAGAGCACAAAGGACTGTCAGTGGAGAGAGAGGAACAAACTGAGCATAAATGCTGCATCGTAAGAGCTTAGTTTTCTGTTGTAGCTCATTTTGACAATGATTTCTCAGCAGAAGAGGGAGTTGCACTTTATGGGGCTTACCAGTCATTGGGAACAGACATGGGTAAACTGGTGATTTACTGATCATACTTAGCGACTCACGTATAAGCCGAGAACCATGGTGTGGAACTCAGAATTTAGTGCAAAAATCTCGGCTTATACACAAGTAGATATGGTCGATTAGGTTTTTGGGAATCCAGAGTTTGGGTGAATCAGTGGTGGGGTGTTCCATGGGTATGTCAACTCTAATGCTCACCCCTCTCTTCCTCTCCCCAGCCCATAGCCTCCTGTTCAAAGGGCAAGGTACAGCTCCAAGCCAGTGCCTGATATACTCTTTGGAGGTAGAAAACTATGGCTTGCCACATGTTGTCAACAGAATCAGTCATAGAGCCTTCTTCACACACGGACCTGCTTGAAGAAAACAGATCACATCTGACCTGATTTGCTCAGAGGAGGGGGTGGGCATTAGGGTTGAAAACACCAAGGAACACCCCACCACTGATTCGCCAAGACACCAGAGAGCAAAACTCAATTTTGTTTTCATTTGTCCTACTTTGTGTGCTTTTTATTCTTCAAAATTCCCCTTCTTTTTCTGATAGTGGTGATTGTATCCTCATTTGTGCAAGTCCCTTTGGACCTGTACAAATGTGAATAAACAGAATAGTGGAGATATTTCAAGCCCATTTTTTCATATCAACTCACTTCACCCAATGCAGTATGTTGCTGCGTCAAGCCTTGACATGCACATCAACCCCTTGTGAGGGAAGGTTCCTTGGTACACCACAAGTTCTGGTCTGTGCAGCAGAATACTGCAGAATCCCTTCCCAGAATATGAGCAGTGATGTGCAACAGCACCAGTCCTGTTCTCGTGCTGCCCAGCTGGGTTCCTGAGCTCAGCCCCAAACTCAAGACTGTGGCATGGGAACCCAACACGCTACCCGCTGGGCCTATGGCTGGCCATGCACACAATGCTTCTACATAGCTTTTTTTTAATTTACATTTTTAACCCAAATTTTCACCATTGTCTTTTTATGCCCCCCCAAAATGATAAGTGTCAATTATAAAATGCTAGCTGAAATGTAATTTTGTGCCACAAGTGCTAAAATGCATTTTGGCAGGATTTTAAAAAAAAATGACAGTTGTCACATTTATGCGGTGGGGTGATAAAATGGCTATGTTGAAAATCTGGGGTCAAAGTTATGAGTGAGTGTTGAAAAATGTCAAAATGCCTTTATAAACTTTTTTTTTATTTTGACCCCAAATTTTAACATAGTTTTTAGTGATCCCACCCTTTACGAACCCAGTAGCAGGTGAAAAATGTTCAAGTCCCGCTTGAATGGTGAATTCATGGAGTGACCGCAAAACCGCCCTTTGGGCTGGATTTGAAACATTTTGCCTACCTTGTTCATGAGGTGGGGTCTGTGAATGGCCATTCAAAAATGTGGTGGAAAGTATAAAAAAATGACCAAGTTATGAGTACAAGTTCAAAATGCATTGAAATACATTTACTGCATTTACCTTGTTTTCTCAGTTCATTGTCTGGCATTGAAGGAGAAGACTGTGTCTCCAATCCAGACAGAATTTACTTCATTGTGCACTGCTGGATAAGTAAGGTGTAAAAGGGTTCGGGTAGTGGATGCTGAGCGGAGTGGTTGGGTTGGGAGGTTGGGGGTGAGAGATGATGGCACAAAAGACATCGATATACAATTTTCTTTGTGACAGTGTAAAAGAAAAAAAAGACATCTTTGTGGGACCGTTTTAATTTTACAGATACCAACACTGAGGACAGGGCACCCCAGTGTCAGTTTGATGTCTGGCGGCAGCGAGGGTAGGCAGTTGGGTCCAAGCTAGCAATGGGGATTGGGCACCCTGGTATCTGGTATATAGGTGTTGGGCTGGCAAGTGGTTGGGGAGGGGGGGAATGCTATAAGAGATGGGGCAAGTCTTAACCAGTACTGGGGGTTGTCACCCAAGTGTTGGAATGCATTTTTACTTATTTAAATGTAAGCCCCCCTCCTGGTGTCTAGGGGTATCCAAATGGTGTCTTGGTGGGAGGAAGGTACTGTATAACAAAGAAAACACAGTCCAGTCTCCTCTCCACTGAAACACTTATGGCACAGTTCACTTGGGGCTCAGCAAAATGGTGCTCCCACTCCATGCAATATGACTTCTGGACCCAGCCCAACCCCTGTCAACTAACAGAAAATGAATCACCAAAGTTCTGCATACATTAACTTTATACTAAACAGTCCATGCTGGAAAAATGGCACTGCACATCGGCACCAAGGGGCATGAGTCCAAAATGTCACTACCACACTTCATAACTCTCTGCTGCAGCTCCCCAAACATTAGCCCAGGTACAAAGCATGCTCCCCAAACACTTTCAGACATCCTGGATGAGCCCCCACATTGTAAGCCCCCTTGTAGGAAGGCAGCTGCAAAGGCCAACAAAATGCTGGGTTGCATTGCAAGGGGTATATCTTCTAGGAGGGAGGAGGTGATTCTGCCACTGTATAGGTCATTAGTTAGACCACACCTGGAGTACTGCGTGCAGTACTGGCACCCATATCTGAAGAGGGACATTAAGTTACTGGAGGGGTGCACAGGGTGACAAAGATGATCAAGGGGCTGGGGACTTATCATACCAGAGGAGGTTGAGGGAGTTGAACATGTACTCACTGGAGAGAGGAGAGACAGGGGACATGATTGAAAACCTTTAAGTACATGAAAGGAATAAACAAGACAGGTACAGAGGGGCTGTTCAAAGTAAGGGAGGAGGGACACCAGGCCATGATATGAGACTGGAGGAAGGGAGGAAGGTTCAGGAGGGAGATGAGGAGACACTTTTTTACAGAGGTGGTGGTGGCTGGGTGAAATGCGTTGCCTGCAGAAGTGGTATCCAGCAGAACAGTGGACTGCTTCAAAAGGGGATGGGACAGGACAAGGGGGAGGGTCAATGAAGGGGAAGGGTGGAAGAGAGGGGCAGCTGCAGAATTAGGGGTGCTAGCTGCACATTCAAGCAGACTTGATAGACCTCTAGGCCTTTATCTGCTGGCAAATTTTGTATGTTAGTATGCTCCCTGTGTCTAGGGGTATCCATATGGTGTCTTGGTGGGGGGGGGTGCTGTACACCAAAGAAAACGCAGTCCAGATGGTATAAAATATGCTCATTACCTGGTTCACAGTTGTTGCAAGATGGCTTCGCACTGCAGGGGAGCAGGTACATCTCTTCATGTCAGTGGGCTAGCTGCAGGGGGCAATGCTCATTAACAGGTACACCATGCACAGCTTGAATCAATTAACTTCAAGGTCTGCTCCAAAATGAAAAGTGAAAAACTGATTTAATATGAAATGAGAAATTTGATAAACCACTCCATTGAGCATGGGGGTAACAAGTACGTTGGGGGGCACTTCCAGGTAGAAACCTGACAATCAGTTCTGCAACAAACTCTTTTTCCAACAGATTGATTTATTACTTTGCAGATATTCCCTCAAGCCAAAGAGGCTACATTCCTGACAGGTGCATTAAACGGTGGGCCGAAACAGCCCACACTTAGAGGTATATTAAAACTTCCTGACTTTCAATTCATGTTCCTTCCCTTCATACTCTCCCTTAACACAGACACTTGCTTACTTTCTCTTCTCTCAGTCTCATTAATACTTAACTGAGGTAGCAACTGTGACAGCACAAGATGTTTCTACTGTCCCAATCCCATTTCTTGCTTGCCTTGTTACATAGGGGTTGCTCTAAAACACAGGTGGCTATATTCTTACTGAGAGTTCTTACTTTTAGAAAGGTGTTCCTTTTAGCATGAACAGAACCACTGAAGACCATCCCGTACCCAATCACCGATGCCACACACCTGCTCCAAGCATCTCAGGGAATCACTTCATCCTTGGAGATCCTGAAGACCAGATTCACTTTCCGCTCATGCAGTGATTGCAATTCCTGGACTGCCTTCACCCAGTGGACTGCTTGCTGTGCCACACTGAGCACCCTGATGGCCTGCCACCCCACCGGGGTCCCAACCAACCACCCCCCACATGGATCTTTTCCTGCCTCCACAGGCTGCACCCCCTGTGAGCTCAAACACTGCAACAGCCACTGGCTGGGGGAAAAGGGATAGACTGCCACCAATACACCCTCAATGATCCAGGCTGCTACCTCTGGATCATACCACAGGCCCCATCTGCTAGAGCAGGCCAAACCACAGAAACATTCTCCGGATCTCAGGCTGCACTCACCTATGGGTGAGTTTACTTAGGAAACAGGGCCTCCTACTGGTGCTTACCCTACCAATGTGCCAGAGATCACTTGGTGGGCCTCCATACTTCTGCTCCTCTTTGCTCCGGCTCCCAAACCACACCAGCAAGATCCAGACTTATACTACAGTGCCTTCCCTGCACTCTTAATGGCCCAAACTGCTTCATTGTCATAAATGGGTCTTTGAGGGAGGAGGGCTGGGGTGGCAATTGGCCCACTCCATCCCCGCCATGGCCCTCTGACCAAACTTGCGGGCCCCAACCCTGACTGCTCTCTGCTTCTTCTCTTGCTCCCCTCCCACTCCTCCTACAGGTACCAAACCCTCTTTTTATACCCCTCAGGATGGGCCCCTCCCTACTGGAAGCAAGCTAACCCACATCCCAGATCTACCGGCACCATTGCTCTCACTGCTCAGCTACAAAATATTAACTAGTAAGCTCCCAGAGGGTGCTTACATAAATATTTAGCTGGCACTGGGGACTAGGCATCTGGGGTCCAGTCACTTAGTGATGCTAAAAATGAGCACCATACAGAAATCTTTTCACAGCATCTGTTCAGTGGGTACAGGGCTACCCTGGTGAACAAATGCTTTGCCAGGTGAAATGGACACTGTTTAAAGCATCATGTATCACCTCATGGTGATGCCTATAGCACCACCCCCTCAGACATACATGCATTTTAATCAAACAAACATTTAAACATGCAGTGATATAAAAACCGTTATCTTAGCCTGTTCCATTTTTAAACTGAGCATGCATGCAGTTTTTCTAAATTTCTCAAAACAGAGCAAGTTAGGACTTAAAAAGCATGAAAGTGCACACCTTAGGACAAATTATATCACACCTGCTAGTTTCAGGTGTGAAACCCTCTTGGTTATTTAGTAATAGGTGAGCAAAAAAGGTCTTCATTTTTGCCAGTGTTATGTTTTTTGCACCACTAGAGCTTTGCCCCCCGTGAACTAACTGCCATTCAATTGTCTGGATCCAGAGATTCTGGCATTGATTTTGAGCCTGCCAAATTTCAGAATGGTGGTGGAGTTATTAAGGCACACAAATTGGGGTTTATCATTAAAGTTCTTACTCAATCCTGATATACAGGTACTACCATGCCTATATAATTTATGCATATTATAAGGGTGCGGTCACTCTCCTATAGTTAGGATTGGTACAGCACTTCAATGATAAATGTCAATTTTTGCACCTTAATAACTTTGGCATTGTTTGATGAAATAGCCCAAAAATTTGGCATGTATGGTCATTCTGTCAGTGTTGCAAGATTTGGAAAGTTTTGTGACTGCATCTTGTATGGTTTTTGAAATATAATGTGGTAAAAACAGAACAAAATCAGTTTTTTCCCCATAGGTTAACATGGGATTTTTTGCCATCATCTACAGCCCAGATGGAATGCAAAATTCCTCTGTAATTTTTATGGACGGGGGGTTGTCAAGGTGTGCCTTTGGATGGTTTGGTGAGAAAATATATTCAAATTTTGAATTAGAAGGATTTTTGTGATAGCCACAAGACAGGCAGGTAAAAGAAAACATTTTGAACTGTGAATTTACTGTTCAAACTGTAAATTTACTGGTCATGTTCAGAGAAAATACTGCTTGTGCTGTTGACCATCTTGTTTTTCTAACAATTTTCAAAATGGTGTTGTACACAACTACTGCACCCTAAGATCAGAACAACATCTGAATTTAGGTCTCGGTGATATGCTTAGTTCCATGTTTGTCTTAAACTTATTATAGCTCCATGGAAAATATGTGTTTTATAACTGAAAATCACTCGCTAAGTAATTACTTTTGATTTGTTATTTGCTATTGGAACTTTACTATTCGAATGGTAAATAACAGTTTGCACTCATTAATAGTTCGAGCTTTACTGTTTGAACAGTAAAATTCCATTCTAATGTCTGGTAAGCATTGGGGCTGCAGCACAATTGTGCCATGACTTCACCAGTCCATGACACAGGGCTGAAAATCCATTCCTTTGTCTCTACCCCCCCCCCATCAACCATATACTGTCCGACATTTATGCATTGAGTGGCTGGGAAGTATGCATGAATATGAATCAGGAAGATGTTGGTGAATATTATATGAGCACCATCTGTCTTCAAAAGCCAAAGGGCTGGATGTCATCCCTCACACATGGGATTTCGAAGTCAGTATACATGGCAATTGAAATCAGTTGTTGCTTCCTTATTTGAAAATGGCAGTCCTTTATTCAAGTCTGTACTTCTGTTGTAAAAGTATTTGAGTTTCCAGTTTGACAGTCCTGATCCTGAGTTTGTGATGCAGCAATCAAGAAAAGAGTCTGGCTAAAAAGGTTTGAACAGCACCAGCAATAACAACGCTGTCAATAACTGTGCCATCTAAACAGTGCTGTCAAGAACAACACCAAGTACACATGACGCAGCACATAACAGCACCACTGGTAGTTGCCATAAACCATGCTGATGACTGAGACCAGTGCTAAATGCACACTAATCACTTTTGTTTATTGGGGGGCCTCCCCCATGCACCCTCTGGACTTTATATAACCAACTCTGAGGGGGCAGATTTAGGGGTAAAGAAGAAACTTGGGGGAGGCTTTTTCTATCATGGCAGATAGAAATAAAATTACACTTTGGGGTGTGAGTTAAAAATGTAACTCCATGTGTTGGAAGATCAGGAACAGATCCCTGGTGTCTCACTCTGTGCTGCCCAAGCTTCTGCCTTAACCTGCACTGTCATGGGAGCAGCTCAACCAACTAGTGCACTTTTTCTTTACTTGTACACTCTCAACAGTCCCTGAATAGCTACAGGGGTAGCGATCATTGCTATACGCTGTTCTACCCCTGTTGATATCCAGGCACTACATGATCCTGACAGCGCTGTTTAGATGGTGCTGTTCAGGAAATGCTATTCCAACCTTATAGGGATAAGCACACACTTTGCTCTCAGGCAGGACTGTGAGGCATGCAGTCTCATCTGTAGAAAACGTCCCAAAAACTGCAGCAATCCTATACCACAAAATAAGCACTATCCACTCAGAAAGAAGTATAATTTATAAATCTGCTTTATTAATTATGTTAAAACTGTGGACAGGTGCTATTCAAACACACCGTGGGACCATAAACCCTAGTGCTTTGCCGTTAAGGCTTAGTCAGGGGGTGGCACCTACCACACAAGCAACCATATTTAAACACTGTTCTCTGTAATTAATAAGATTCTTAAATTAAAACCACATACAACATGTAGGCAAAGAGAGTGCTGAATGCATTAAAAGATGAGTTAGCAAATAATCAGTGCATCACAATCTTGGCAATAGTTCATCAGTTTCCTTCATTCCAATGTTGTTTGATACTGATGAATTTAAAGGTCAGAATCGGTGATAAACCAATGATCATAACGTATGTTGTTTCCTAGTAATCTGCAGAAAAATGCTTTTGCTTGTCTAAAGATATCAAAACAAAACATTTCACTGTCCATGATAATTCACAAAAGAACTGTGGAAGGAGAAACATGTAAATGAGCAGCCTGGTCAAATAAGTCCTAAAGGGCAGGTGTCATATTCATGAGATGATTTGACAAAATGACTATGCTGAAAATTTGGGGTGAAAGTGTTTAAAATTGCTAAGTTACAAGCGAGTGTAGAAAAATTTCAATGTACACACATAACTGCCATTTTTAAATATTTTGACCCCAAATGTTCAACACAGCCTTCTTATGACCCCACCTCATAAACAAGGGTTCTGAAAATGTTCAAATCCTGCCCAAAAGGTGGTTTCACCATGCAACCACAAAATCGCCTTTCAGGCCTGATTTTCATAATTCCACTGCCATTGGCCATGAGATAGATCCCAAGAAGGCCAAGTTGAAAAGCTGGGGTCAAAATATGCAAACATTACAAAGTTATGCATCAATGTTCAATATCCCATTGAAATATATTGAACCACACTTATCTCAGTTTCTCATATTGTAGTCGGTGGTTCCAGCAGCAAGACATTTCTTTGACTGGAGAGTGGATCTTCATCATGGGACATGTTTAGGTGAGTGAGGGTGTGTAGGGGGTGTGATGAGAGTTTGAGGTGATAAGTGTTCAGCTGGAGGTCATGGTGGGGGGTCAGATCTCAGAGGGACTGTTTTCTTTTTTTGCAGGTAAAAAGGAAAAACAACAAGGGCCAGTTTTCTTTTTTTCAGGGGCTACTGAGATTCCAGTACTGGGGATTAGTCACCACAGTGTTGGGCTACTGTTCGGTGGTACAGAGGTGGGCACCCTGGTGACACCACATATTTACTGGGAAGGGTGGGGATGACCTGGAGGGGAGAAGGGGTCATGTGAAGTGGTACCAGTGGTGGGCACCTCAGTCCACTTATATATTATAAAGAAAACAGACAAACATTTGGAACAGTGGGCATACAACCTGGAGGAAGAGGGGAAGAAGCAGTACTGGGAGTGGGCACCCTGGTCCAGATAGATAGATAGATAGATAGTAGGTCAGTTAGTTAGACAGACAGATTAGGGATTGGCAGCTCACAGCTCTGACTGCTACTTGTAGCTGGACTCCAGCTGTGGCTGCACAAGTTAAGAAAGTCCCTCTGTTCTCATACAGAGAATGCAGGTGAATGGTTCCTCTTGCTAAGCTGAGCACCCTGGATTTTAGGGTGCCCAAAAAGGTATGTCTGACCATTATTTTAAAAAATAAACATCAGAATCTAGCTAAACAGGTCTGCATTTGTGGACTTGACCAAGGCATTCAATCTTGTTGATTATTCCTTGTTAATTGAGAATTTGGATCATATTGGGGTGGGAGAACCTGTCTTAAGGTGGTTTTCTAACTATTTGATGAATAGGTATCAGATGGTTAAATTTGGAGGTAGAGTCTCTGAAAAGGCACTTGTAAAATGTGGAGTCCCACAAGGCTCCATATTGGGGCCTATTTTATTTTCACTATTTTTTGATTCAATTACATCACTCATAAAAAATGCTACACTTACATTGTATACAGATGACGCTGCCTTTTATTGCCAAAGTGCATCAATATTGGATATAAACTCTATCTTAATGGTAGAACTTAATATTATGCAGGGGTGGTTAATTAGAAATAAAATGGTGTTGAATATTCAGAAAACCAAGATAATGCTGTTTGGGACTCCAGCAAGTTTAAAAGAGAATAGTTGCAAGTTAAATATTATCTCTTTGGATGGTACAATATTTGAAAATGTGACCAATTTAAAATATTTAGGAGTTATTTTGGATCCTATTCTTAATTTTGGATCTCATATACAAATAGAGATGCAGTGAATTTAAAATCCACCGGCAAAGTGAACTCGAAGTGGCCACCTCGCGTTGGCACTTCGCTATGCAGAGTGCCCCATAGGAAAGACTCACTTCGCCTTGTTATTATTACTTCACGTTGTCATTCCACCTTAAACGCGAAGCAAGGTGGAGTGACAACAATATTGGCAGCATCCCACCCACATAGTCACCAGAATGAATGTGCATCCCCAAAGTGCTACTGTCTTGTGTCCAGAAAACTCCCCAGTGCTGACGAAGTGAAATGAGAGCGTAACAAGAAATGCAAAGTCTCCCAGAATTAATGGCTCACTCAGTCATGCATGCAGTGGTCAGGTCACACACAGAGTCACCAGAATTAATGTGCATCCCCAAAATGCTACTGTCTTGTGTTCAGAAAATTCCTCAGTTCTGATGAAGTGAAATGAGAGCGTAACGAGAAATGCAGTCTCCCAGAATTAATGGTGCCATGCAAATGCACAGACAGATTAAGATTGTGCTGCACACTCAAGGGATGCACACGGAAAGGCACAACAACACCTAACCAGTGCTTACAAGTCACAAATCCAAATCTGGAAAGGAATACATTTTGCCAGTTGCTGGATTAGTGCATGGCAGTAACAATCCACTACTAGTAAAGATACCACAAAGCGGTATAAAAAATGCATGCAGGTGTGGTGGATAGCAGGTTCACACTGCTGCAATTGCTCTGTAACACAATAAAAGGTGTCTGATTTAATGGCATGCATTGCACACACACTCACACGCACACTCAAGTAATGCATAGCAAATTGAAAACCTTTAGTAATATAACCAAATGTTTTAAGCAGGCAAACTCTACACTGCTGCACCACAACAATCAGCAAAAAAAGTCAAGAATTACTGAAAATATTACTGTGTGTACATTAACACAGTTATACAAGAAAAATATAACCAAAACAGAAAGACTGCCTTTTTTCCCAGTTAATCTACCTATACCACAAATACGCCCTTCCCCCAAAGCACACTTCACAGTACACAGACTGACTGTTCTAAATTAACATTCAAAATCCACACACAACAATAAACACTCAATGATATGAGCACAGAACGGGTTCCTACAATCGATGTACTAAATTTTGAACAAAAAATATTACTGAAAAGGCATTTTAAACAGCTTGTAGAGGTTTTGTATCACAGAGCTCTGAGAGCAAACTGTCTCCAGCAACCACTACACACACACACACACTTCCCAGGCCAGAACTGAGGCTGTGCTGAAAAATCTAGAGCCCATGTGACCTGCAATCCCTTGAATTACTGCAGAATTTCATTTGGAGCTCAATTACAGGGTAAAGTGAGGAGAATTACAATGATTTCAATGTACTTCACCTTAAAATTGGTGGAGAAGTGGTTTGGGGAAGGCAGAATAACACAAAGTCATTGATTTCAATGGACTTCACGTTCCTCATTATGAAGCAAAGTATTCCACTTCACATTGTGAAGTTCTCCACTGATTGCACGTTACTCAGTGAATCACTTCATGGAGCAAATTGTGGCCACTTCACCCATCACTGCTTACAGTACTGTAACTCACATGCTGTACGAGAAGAAACGTGAATGCCTATGGCTGTACTTCCCCGATGAGCTGTAGCACAAAACTCCCTGACTTAAAAATGCTTATTAATGAGTACAATGGTGGAGTGGTGAAGCCTGGAGAGATACTACAAAACTTGCTTACAATACATCCAAGTAACTAGTCAAAAAATTAATGTTGTGATTTGTGACATGACCGTGAATTGTGATTTGTGACTGCATTTGTGACTGTGATGATGAATAACATGATTCAGTGTCGACGGTGTGAGATAAACAATATGGAACTGTATTGGGAATACAAATGCCTACAGCTGTACTTCCCCAATGAGCTGTAGCACAAACTCCCTGACTTACAAACGCTCATTAATGAGTACAATGGTCGGGTGGTGAGGCCTGGAAAGATACTACAAAACATGCCTACAATACATCCAAGTAACTAGTCAAAAAATTAGTGTTGTGATTCGTGATATGGTCGTGAATCATGATTTGTGACTGCATTTGTGACCGTGATGATGAAGAACATGATTTGTATCACGAGTGACTCATGATGATGGTCCTGACTTAAAAACACATGTTAATGAGTACAATGTTCATGCAGAATTATGCACCAACATCTGTCCAGTACTCTGAAGGGAAGCCAAAGAAACAACTGTGACTTAAGTTACAGATGGAGATTGGGCCCTAAAAAAATGCAAATGCACAGACATATTAAGATTGCGCTGCACACTGAAGAGATGCAGACGCAAAGGCACAACACCTAATTAGTGCTCACCATCAGAAATTCAAATCTGTAAAAGAATACCTTTGCTGGTTGGGGCGTGCCACGGGGGGGCAGTGTACTGCACTGCTGCAGTAACAGTCACTAGTACTAGTATCAGTAAAGATACCAAAAGAAGTACAAAAATCACACAGCTACAGTGGATAGCAGCTTCACATTGCTGAAATTATTATGTGGCACAATAAAAGGTGTCTGATTTGATGACACGCATCACACACATACTCACACACACACTAAGTAATGTGTAGCAAATTGAAAACTTCAGTAATATAACCACATATTTTAAACACACTAAAATTATGTACTGCTGCACCACAACAATCAGCAAAAAAATGGCAAGAACTATTGAAAATATTACTGTGTGTACATTAACACAGTTATACAAAAAAAAAATCACCAAAACAGAAAGCACTGACTTTTTCTCCAAGTTAATCTACCAACACCACAGATACACCCCTCCCAAAGCACACTTACACTGTCTCTCAGTACACAGACTGAATATTGTACATTAACATTCAAAATCCACACACAAACAATAAACGCTCGATGATATGCGCACAGGAGTGTTTCCTATAATCGATGAACTAAAGTTTCAGCAAAAAAAAGACTTAAAAAGACTTTTTTAACAGCTTTTAGAAGGTTTGAATCTCAGAGAGCTCTCAGTGCAGATTGTCTTCTACAGCTTCCTACACACACTATCCCAAACTGAGGCTGTGCAGAACAATCTAGAGCCCATGTGACCTGAAATCCCATGAATCACTGCAAAATTTGCCTTTGGAGCTTACAAACAAGGTGAAGTGAGGTGAAGTACATTGTTTTCAATGTACTTCACCTTAAGATTTAGTGGAGTAGTGGTTTGGGAAGGCAGAGTAATGCGAAGTCATTGTTTTCAATGGACTTCACGTTACCCATCACAACGCAAAATGCTCCACCTCGCGTTGCGGAGCACTCTTCGAATTTGCCTTCACTCCATGAATCACTTCACAGAGCAAATTGGGGCCACTTCGCTTATCTCTACAAATAGATGATAACCTCTAAGATTCATGCAAAGCTTGGTTTATTATACAGACTTTGTAGTTACTTGGCTTATGATGATCATTTGGCAATCGCATCTCAGTGTCTACTGCCAATTTTACAATATGCTTCAATTATAGTCGATAATTCTTCTGAGAGTATATTACATCAGAAAGCTGTGTTACTAAATAAGATAAGGAGATTTGTTCTATTAGCATCACATATTGCACATCATTGTGATATTATTAATGAATTAGGGGGTGGGTTAACTGTAAAGTTGTCATATACATTTGGTTTAGTTAAGTTTGTATTTAAAATGTTTCAGTCAGGTATACCTAGTAGTTTGAAAGTTTAACTTATGACAATACAGAATGAATCTAATACTAGATCATCTTGTGATACAACACTGTTAAAAGTTCCATTTAAAAGTTCAGCAAATGGCTGCGTACTTTTGGTTATATTGCACCCACAGTTTGGAATAGTTTACCCTATCACTATTAGGAATATAACAAGTTATACCTTGTTTGCTAGATCTTTAAAGGCATATTTTAGAACTCTATTTAGTCGTGACTGTTTTTAAGATGAATGTCTTATTCATGACATGGAATGTTTATTTCCTGCACAATTATGTATCTTTGTACATGATTATACGATTTTTTGTAATTGTCATTTGTCTATGCTGATGTATTGATGTTTGTGAGTCATTATATTTTTTATTGACTATGGGTCATACCTGTAAAAATAATTTTTTTCCCAGTGTACTAACCTGTATACAAATAAAATCAGTCAATCAAACAATTTTGCTAGGTTCTTGTGTTTGTTTTTTAAATGACACTATTTTATTTTCCATGCCTTTTTTTAATTTGAGAGGTAAAAACAAGATGGCAGCACTCATGGCACAACAAAATTGTTGGTGCTGTGAGAAGCAAATGGTGAGAAACCAGAATTATACAATGGCAAGAAAGAATCCTGGCTTCTGATTGGTCAGTTGGCTGTCACAGCAGGGATGTTATCCTGGCATAACCTCCCTGCTGATTGTTTGTAGGATATGGAGCATGCTGATGCACTTTTTTTTTTCTCTTGAGAAACAAAAATATTTTTACACACTAACAAAAACATTCTTTAAAATTATTTTTTTAACTATGAAACAATAAGCCATTGTATAATAGGAATAATACCCTCCAGAGTGGGTGTTATGCTGGGATAACATCCCGCCTCAGGTGTTGGACACCCTCAGCCATTGGCCTCGGGCCCAACCACCTGAGGTGGGATGTTATCCCAGCATAACACCCACCCTGTTGGGCATTATTCCTTTAATGGCCTTGCAACACATAATGTTTCATGTTGTATGAGAACATTATCCCAAAATCCCTATTGAGCGTGCTCAGAACATAAAAAAAAATGAAATCTTTATAACTCTGACCCCTCTTTTTATAAATAAAAGCAATATTTTGGATGGATGGACATAAATAAACTGACAATAAATGACAGAACAACAAAATATATAAAATAAAAAGGTTTATTGTCAATAAACAGAATGTAATGAAGTTCATGATTCAAGACATTTTGCTCATATTTTTGTCTCTGGAAGGGAAGCAGGAACTGAAATAAAAAAGAGACAAGTGAGGGAGAGAAGAACTTAGCAGACATGAATCGATGGTATAAAACTGATGGTAGTAGTCATCTCAGAATGAGTCTGTGAAAAATAGAGAAATAAAATTAGTTCTTGAAAATTATAAGAAATGTATTAAAATTGTAATAAAATAAGGCATACTGTAGTAAAACTAATATAAAGATGCTAACCAAAGTTGATTGTAAAATGTTCTCTTTTTATTATTTTACTGTTTATGATACAGATAATGAAATGTTATAAATGTAAGTCAAACCTATGTTGATGGATATGTTTGAAGCAAATAAAGGTTTGAAGTATAAAAAAAATCTTTATAACTCTGGAACCATTTAATGTTTTTGTAAACAAACCTTTCAAAGGCACTACCTTGGCAAATCACACTTTTACCATAAAAGTTTTGGAAGAAAATTCTATCCCATGTAGGCTGCACATTAGAGCAAACCCAAATCCCATGTTAAGTAGAGGAAAAAGATTAGACATTTGCAGAAAAATTACATATGTTAATCTCAGAAATTGCACAAGTTGTAGTCATTAAACTTTCCACAAATTTAGACCGTGTCTCCTAGACAACACCTGCAAAATCTCAGCTAATTTTATCGAATGCTGCTAAAGCTATTAAGGTGCAAAATTAGGGGTTTAACATCGAGCACCCTACTCAACCCTAAGTATAGGGGTGCTACTGCACCCCTATAATATAGTTTTACTGTTGTTGTATGTATTGTTGTTGAATGTTTGGTTGAAATTGTAAATAAAGGGGTTCTCCTCAATTTGCTCACTAATACATTTGATCTTATATAATGGGGTTGAAACAGAGAGGTATAATTATATGAAATAGTTACATGGCAGTAGGACCTGGAGTGATGATAAATCATTTATCATCACTAGAGGTGTGTCATCACCATTTATCATCACCTGAGGCTGGTCACAAAAGAGCTCTTAACCAATGGGAGAGCAGTTGGAACAATGCCCGAAGACATCAAAATGACCTCTGCTGCATTCAAAGCTGAGCACTGAAATCAAACCAAAACAGCTTATTCATCATTAAAAGAATGAATGTGAAAGTTTTACAATTTAAAATGCATTGTATAAATTGAACACACAATGACCAGACTCAGAATATACCATTTATCATCCCTTGTGTGGGGGAAGGACTTCCATAACTTACTTGTGGCTCTGCCACTCATGAGGTATGGTCTTGCCCCTTCACTCATGATGATAAATGGCATATTCTGAGTCTGTCCATTGTGCATCCCCTATTTATTTCAGATCAATCAAATCAATCAAAACTTTATTTAACCAGGCAGAGTCATCATTGAGCAAGCTCATTTTCAAGATGGTCCTTGCAGAAGGGAACAGAGCAAGGAATAATACAATTGGACACTTAGTGCAGGCTGGTACATACAGTAAAAAAATAGCAACAACATCTGATAATACAGAGTGTGCAGATTGTTAATAAATTAAAAAAGAGTACACCAACGTGTGGGGTGGATACTGAACAAGGCAATAGAAGTAACAGGGTGTGGTAGGATGATTATATTAACAATAGAACAAGAAGGCATGAATGGACCGACCAGGAGGGTTGACCCTTAGCAGGGAAGGATGGGGGAAGGGGGTTTCAGGAGGAGGATGTCAACACTAGAGGGAGAGATTACATGAACATAGTAAGGCCAGAAGTAAGTATACAGAGGGAGATGTGCAGAGAAGTGCTGGAGTTTTAAGTAAGTGCTAAGTAAATGGAGAGCAGGGCAGGGAGGCCAGTAGGAGAATCACCCGTGGCAGGTACATATGACCCTCAGGATGTGTGATAGATTGCTTAATGGTATGGTGATCCAGCAGGGATGAGAACCTTAGTGTCTTTTGCACGTTGTTCCAAAGGGAAGGTAAGGAGAAACTAATAGAAGCCTTACCATGCTGGGACCTTATTCTTGGCACCTTGAAGGATACAAGGGATGTGCGTCTTTGGCCATACACTCCTGTTACACGTACAAAGACAGTAGAGATATAACCTGGTGGCTTATCAGTTAAGGACCTGTAGAACCACAGGAGGGTATTTTTTGCCTCCTCAATGTAAGAGATGGCCATGTGAGCTTTTGGTAGAGCAAGCAGTGGTGGGTACGACTGGGCATATCCAGAATAAACCACAGGGCATGGTGATAGAGGGTGTCTAATTTACATAATGCCTGATTTGAACAGTGGCTGAAAAGAATGTCTGCATAATCGAGCAGAGGAATAAAAGTTGCAAGCACCAGTGTCTTTCTGGCTTCTAATGTGAGGAGGTGTCTTATGCGATAAAAGATATCTAGATGTTGTCTTAGCTTTTTTGATAGCTCATTCAGATGTACCACAAATAATCTGGTTATCCAACCAGACACCCAGGTACTTAAACTTATCCATTATTTCCAGAGGTTCACCTAATAGGGTGTAAATCAGGTGATTCAATGGTGGTCCCTGGGTATGAGTGGCAAGTGGAGATAAGATCATTGCCTTGTTTTTTTTTGTCTTAAGCAGTAGCTTGTGATCTAGTAAATTGTGTTGGAGGGTGACAAAGTCATGTTGTAGCTCATCATAAGCGATGTCCAGGGATGAGTTAATAGTGCAGAGAACCGTATCATCAGCGAATAGATGTATGTAGCCTGTGAGTATTTGAGAGTCTATATAGTATATGTATAAAGCGAATAGGATGGGACCCAGGATGGAGCCTTGTGGCACACCCCGAGGAAGGGATTTAAGAGGAGACAGTTCCCCTTGAGCTTTAGTCTGTTGCAGTCAGTTGGGGAGATAAATTTCAAACCACTTTAGGGCAGTATTGTCTGGGCTGAAGCTGTTCAGGACATTAAGGAGAAGGCTATGATCCATGGTATGAAAGGCCTCACTAAGGTCCAGAAACAGGGCATAGACATGTTTTTTTGTATCCAAAGCATTTATTTGATCTGAGTATGGCTCCACACACACTTGTATCCCAATCCTATAATTTACTACTGTCACCAAACTATAGTTTCTAGCAATCAATGATCTGTTATGCCTAATAAAATGTAATACACTACAATACTAATCTTTATAACATGGGTTCCTAAAATACTGTCTTCTAATTTGTCCAAACAGGTCACCTGACCATTGATTAATCCCTGATATACTCACAGTTGCATGTTCACAGGGCTTTATTTTGCAATTTCTTTAGGTAAAACTCTAACATAACATTGCCCATGTTATAAAAGGATTAACCCACTCCAGGGTATGGGTTTACTGAGCATTAATCCATGCCTTGGTGGTTGAAGTCACTCCACTTCTCCTTGTGACTCCACCCCCCCCAGGTGTGGATTAATGCTCAGTAAACCCATACCCTGTCATGGATTAATCCCTCCATATACTGTACATTTGTTTTACATGAAATGTGTATTACACACAATATGACTGTGTGCTGTAATTACATTTTAAATGTTTTGTTTTTCATATACCTGTTGTTTATGTATTGGAGGTTAAGCAAAAAAAAACAAAACTCATGCACTTTGTGATCCAGCAACCAATGTCAGAAAATAAGAGAAGTAATAGCCATTGGATGCTCTTATTGTTGTCAGCTCTAAGTATATGCATCTTTTCAACTACGATGAGCATTAATGCATCTTCTTAATCTTTGTACTGCAAAATATCTTTTTCATAACATGTGCTCTGCTGTCTGAGAGAGAGAGAGAGACAGAGAGGCAGAGAGAGAGAGAGAGAGAGAGAGAGAGAGAGAGAGAGAGAGACCTGGATTTTCAAGACATAGTAATTAACATCACTCAAGGCTGCTCTGCCCAATTAAATCCTGGAAAGCTGTTCATTACAAACACTCCTGCTTATGAGTATCTTCTAATGACATGGGCACTTTCCTTTTCATTAAAATGTAGAAGTCAATGTATGTTGCTATGTTACTCATAGGACAGGTCCAGTATGCAACATTTGGGTAATGGCTTCTTTGACTGCTGGAAAACAGCCATAAGTAGCATTAAAAGCCATCTTCACATGCAATAAATGTTTCAGAGCATGTAGGGCAGCATATTCAAAGCATTTACACTGTAAAAACAAGATCTGTGCATGCAGAGAAGTTTGTGCAAGTGTGCACTATGCTTCCCATATTGGAAACCTCACTGTGTACAGCACAAAGTTGATTGTGCAGGAGAGCCAAGGCACCCCAGGTGCACATGTAAATGGAATGGAGTGTCATTCATATATGTGTATTGGGATACTGGAAGTCTTTTGTATGTGCTAATAATATACCTGAGCTGCACTAGTTAAGATGTGCAAAAATCAGCTTTCAGTTGAGAGCAATGCACCCACCACCCTCAACCCATCCCACCACTTGTGTCAGGGGGAGGGTGCTTTATGCTCTGTTAATCCCTATTACCATTGCCACATTATTGGTAACTCATAACTCCTAACCAAAATGGGTGCACCCATTTTTGGTAGGAGTTATAAGTGACCACAAATATGGTTGTGAGGGGGGTCCAAAGGCTATTACCCAATTTGGTGGAAAAAGATGGATGTTTGGTCAAGTTACGAGTTAAAATAAAATCATGTGGAATAAAACTTAAGTCTGCGTACATGCACAGTAGAACTTTTTGCAGACTTAGGTTTTCTGTGGACTACAACTCCTGTATTGTATATGCGGCAGGGAAATAATGTTTCAAAAGATCCACATGGGGGAGTATTGCACCTCAGAGTGGCCTTTACTTATCACAGGAGGAGGGTAAATTTCTGTGTTTACACTGTAAAGGTTATCAAGAAAAAAACTGTTACTAATAAACTGCATTCAAGAGTTTGAACAGTAGATTATTCTCCTAAGACATTAAAATGCAATACAGGCTATTTATTTGACTGAACTGTATCCTAAAGTGGGTACGCGGTCACAGCCAGGCCAAAGTGGAGGAAGCAGCCTTACATCTGGTGCTATGACTTGGATGTGGGTTACAATAAAAAACACAGTTATTCTACCGTCACTGGACAGAGGTGTTTAATGGAGCCTGACCAGAACAGCTCATGGCCAGTCTGCCAGCATTCCATAACAGGGAGGGTCTCCAGCCTGTGGGAGACTCAACTCAGAGTGGATCTCAGTTTCCAGTTAGGATAGGAGTAACAATTTGTATCCTCATAACTGGTGAACTTTGTCAGGTTTGACTTGCAGGTCTGGTTGCTAAGCCTCTGTGTAAGCAATTATAATGCAGTAGTATACTCTTTTATGATACCGCAAAACTGTGCTATAACTCAGATTCACACTGTGTTTAGTAACCATGCAAACAAACATTTAACATAGGTTTTAAGTCAAAATATATTAAGTACCGCAATGATCAAATCTAAAACTGTGCTATAACTCAAATTCACAGTGGCCCAGATATTCAAACTGCGCTCAAAACTGGCGCAACAGCAGGAGCAAGCACAAACCAGTTGCGCAAATGGCGCAACAGGTGCGATATTCAAACATGGAGCAGAGCAAATTGCGCAAGCAACCAACGTCTGAATATCGCACATACTGCGCCATCGCGCAACCAGGAAGGAGAAGCTGAGCCAAAATGCTGCGCTATGGCGCAACCATGGAAGCTCAGCTGAGCATTGCAGAGCTGCCATAACGCAAGCACAGCCCCCCCAGAGCAATGGAACTGCACATCCAGGGAGGCAGGCTGGGGCCCACCGCCAGCCATGCCACACATGGGCACAGGAACTCACTGCAGAACCCACACCACACTGGCACACCCCAAGCACAGCATCACTGGGGTGGGACGGCTGATCCACGTGCCCATAGGGACAAGCCAACTAAAGCATAGCAGAGCCATGACGCCCCAGCACAACCACTGGCAGGCAGAGTGCCACACCCAGGGGTTGACAACCACAGTGCACATCAGTCCCCCTGTACGCACAGCACAGCGTGCACGTGCCCCAAGACACGCTCATGTGCAGTGACAGGCACTGCAGGAAACACCATGCACCCCGTGCCCACCACGTCAACCCCATGCTGCAGAGAAGCAGACCACCCAGACCCACCCTGCACCCAGCAGTGGGTGGCAGCAGATGGCGAGAGCAACAGAAAGGCAATGCTATGCTGGTGATACCTCCCCATGGACACACACACACACACACACACACACACACATATATCCAGGACCATAGTAGCCCAGATGGCATGTACACCCCTGCAACGGAGCACCCAGAGCCAGTTGCAAAGCAGACACCAACACAGCAGTTGTACCAAAATAGAATTTTATATTCAAACAAAAAGAGGTAACAAAACAGCTAAAACTATGTACAAGTTGGGGGGGGACGGGTAAAAGGCAGGGTGTTAAAGGGGAGGGAAAACAACTTGGAGAGGGAAGTCAGGGTGAAAGGATGGGGAAGAGCAAATAAAAGGTGGGCTACGGCCCAGCAGGCTCCTACTCCTCCCCTGCCGTCTTCCCCTCCTGTGTCTGTGCCCGCTGTTCCCCCCTGTTGCTGTAGGGCTTGCAGGAGCTCTCTGTTATGCGCCCGACTCCAGCTGTGTCAGGCGCCGGACATCGTGCGCCATGCGCCGAAGCACACCGAGGCCTAGGAAAATGGGAACACAGTCAATGGCTGAGACTGACCACAACCCTGAACACCACCCAACCTGCAACCCAGCTAACCCAATGTGCTGCACATGTGATGGCATGCACCCACCCACAGTGAACATGCACATGGCTATCACAAACAGGCGGCACCAGCCATGCGCACCACCGCCCACACACACTGCCCACGTCAATCACAGTACAAACTAGGCTGTCATGTGATGTTGCAACGTGGTGCGATGCCAGTCACACAGCTATGTGCCCAGTGCATGCCTGGACCACCTGTGATGCATACACAGAAGTGTCGTGATGCTGCACTGTGATGCAGGTCACCTGTGTCACGCCTACATACATGGATACATAGACAGTGTCGGCAGATAGGGGCCTATGGGACACCTAGTCTGGCTATTTGGCCTTGTACGATCACTCTCATGTCCTATAAGTCCATTCCCCCTCACCCCTGACCTCCAGAAGTCCCTCATGGCGAGCCCACACATACAGATCTCCCGAGACCAAGTCAGCCCCCACCACATCCTCTGGCAGGGTGTTCCACTCGTCCACCACCCATAATGTGAGGAAACACATTCGCATGTTTCCCTTAAACGAGCCCCCTCCAACTGCATCCCATGCCCTCTACACCTGGAACATCCTCTACGCTGACAAATATTGGTTCCTGCACACTGTTCCCCCCTGTACAATACTCGTATGACCCCATCATATCCCCACACCCTCCTCCCTCCAGGAGTACATGTTCAGTTCCGTCAACCTGTCTGCATAGGACATGTGATGCAATCCATGCACCATCCATGTCGCCCTCCTGAACACTCTCCACCCAGTCCCTGTCCATACGCAGCTATGTGTTCCGGAACTGTACACTGTACTCCAGTGTGAGACTCACTAGTGTTACGTATGGTGGAACTACTACCACCCATCTGGTTGTGTCCATCATGGTTGGTGGTCCTGCCCCCCAGCATGCAATAGCATCCATGACGTAATGATACTCACACTCCTCCAGCAGCTCAGTCTGCGCTGCTGCTGCTGCTGTTGATGCTGCTGCTGCGCTGCGGGCTGGCGGCCTGTGGGACTGGGGCCCTGGCATGGCCCACATCAGCGCGTCCGCGCCCGTCACCATCCGGCCTGTGGGAGACATATGGTGAGACAAACATCAGTGTGACTCAAAAGCAGAGTGCCCCTGCCCCAGTAAGACTGCCTGCCCACACAGCCATAACCATCCATCGCACAGCTGCACACACTGACACACCGATGCACAGCCACCCAGGCACACACACACCCCTACAGAGAATATAGGTGAATAGATGGTACACTCACGTGGCCTAGGCACCAGCCCGCCTGGCAGGAGCAGCAGCGCTAACAGCTCGGGTCCCTCGGCGGAGATCACCTGACCCGGTGCCGCACTGCTCCGCGACCGCGCCCACCAGTGACCCCACCCAGGTCAGTGGCCACTTGCGCCACACATGGGTCCTCGGTCCGGTGGGGGGCCTCACCATACAGTTGGTCATAGTGGGGCTCCACTAGGGCCACCAGGTTGGCCACCTCAACTTGGCTCCACGGCACCGCCCTCCTCCTAGCCATGGCACCAACTTTACAGCAGGCAATATGGCACCCCGCTGCGCTGTGACCCCACGTGGAGTTGTTGCGCAATAGACCAGCACAGGCACCTATCGCGCTGTTCGCAGAGCGCCGTCACTTTACATGGCGCTGTAGCCAGACAGCGCAATGGGGCGATACACATGGCATGCACTCCAGCGCCAGGGGTCAGAGGGCATACCGAGTCACGGCAATGGCCGAAAGGCTATGCACAGGCGCCATAGGATGCATAGGTATCCTGCGCGACTCGCGGCACAGCACCAGTGCCACAGGGGACTATCGCGCAGAGGTGCCACAGCGCCATATAGTGCCCAGTGCTGCAGAGCCACTGGCACAATGGTGGCCATGTCCAGAATAGCCTATCGCTCCAGCAGTTCTGGCGTGAGTCGACGCATGCGTAACCCGTCTGGGCATGCGCAATGCAGTGTAGCACACAACCACAAACATGCGCCATCGGCTCAGCCAGACCTTCCCTATTGCTCTAAGCGCATTTACGCGATATTCAGCCGACATATGCAAAGCAGGCGATCAGCCATTCAAAGGCGCAGTGGCGCGATTAGCATGTCATTAAAGTTGCGCCACACCTCATCTGCATGTGTTGCGCTATAAAAATACGACACTGGGTTGTGGCGGCCAGATTTAGTTGTTGCAGCTGAGAGGTGAGTTACATGCTGTGTGATGCTCAGGACAATGCACATGGGCAGGGGTGCTGGAGGGTGTCACGGATGAGGGGCTGAGCAGATGATGAGGGCACTTAGAAGGGGCAGAGGGCACCTTTCCATCAGTATCTGCCAGGCAGCGAGGAAAGGGGGCTTGCCCCCGGCCTGCAGCTATGCTCATGGGAAATGCTGTGGACTGCAGAGTGACAGGTGTCCACTTCCACCCATACAGATCAGCATGACTGACGAGAACCAGGCCGATGGTGTGGACGGCGGGCGTAGGAGGAGGCCAAACTTCACCACAGCAGAGACCGAGGCCCTCTTCTAGGCCTACCTGGAGGATGAGCCGCTTTTGAGTGGGCGGAGGGGCACCCCTCAGCAGCGTGCAGCTGCATGGGAGGGGGTAGCTCTGGCCGTCAACCTGCACGGAAGCCACCAGCGCTCCGTGCAGGAGTCCGCTAGAAGATGGGGACTGACCGCGGGAGGCTGAAGGAGAAGGTGGCAGCCTTCAGGGTGGCACGTGCTGCCACTGGTGGGGGGACCACCAGTGTGTGTTGCAGCTGACCCTGACCGAGGAGACACTGGTCACGCCATGCAGCCAAGTGCCATTACGGTGTTCCTGGGCGGAGATTCCAGACAGGTGGAAGCCCATCACTGCACGGTATGTCATGGTGATGTTGTGGGGGCGCTGCTGTTCACATGCACCACATGTACTCTCTTTCTGTTTCAGATCCTGTTCGTCTGCAGGAGATGGTGGTGGTGGTGCTGACAGTGAGGCAGACCTGCTGGACCAGGAGGAGGACCTTCCACCTCCGCCAGCAGCCTGCACGCACTGCAGCAGCAGGCCAGCTGGCTGACAACTCGCCCGGCAGTGATACGGGTGCAGGGGTGCACAGCCTGTGTCACAGCAGTCTGGCATGCAGGTGTGCCAGCATGCTGTGCCTATGGCAGTGGCACGCACCGGCACTATTGAGGATGGCAGGCCTGCAATGGCCAGTGAGAGGTGTGTGTCCCACGAGGGACACACGGCAGGCTAGCACGTGCCCCGGCCCGCCCAGCTCCACACCTGTGTACCAGCATGCTGGCACAGTCACAGGCTGGGCCTGTCAGCACCGTGGGCAGCACCAGTGGCTGAGCAGGTGTCTGGCACTGTTGACAGCACAGGGGTGGAACAGGTGGACCTGGGGCTCAGCAGTTGGAGGGGCAGCAGCAGCAGTTGCACACCAGGCCTGGGGGACAGCGCAGGCAGTGGCACTTGTCCACCGCCCTTGGATCAGCCCATACCTGGTCCTGGCGAGACAGCAGCCACCCTCAAGGGGTGCTGTGCACCAGGACCATCCACACCCTGGGGTCACGATGCCATTGGGGCACAGTACCCTTTGGATATGCACACCCGCCTGCTGCAGGAGTCGGGTACAGCTGCAGGGTGGGTTGCAAGGTCCGTGGAGGCACTGACTGTGTCCCTGGAGCGGCATAGCAGGGAGTGTGTTCGGGACCGGGCCAAGATGGTCCATATGCGGATGGATGTGACCGCTGCCATCGACAGGCTGACCCAGGCAGTGGTCTCTGTGGCGACCGCATTGACCACACTGTCTGGTGACCCTGTACCATGCACCCCACACAGTGCGCACTCCACTCCCCGTTCCCGGTGTCGTGCGACACCAGGCCTGTCGACGCCGGGTTCTGCTGTGGGCATCCCGAGCACCCCTGGTGCAAGTTTCTTCACGGGATGCAGACCCTGTGCGGGCAAGGTCGCGATCACGCACTGGGACCCCTGGTGGTGCAGTAGTGCACCCGATGTGCCCCTGCAAAGCCTGCCAGTGCTGCTAGGCCACGGCGGGCCGCCTACGCATCCGGGTGGCCGTGGGACAGTGCTTCCTGACTGAGCTGTCTCCCAATGCAGGCCCTGTCTGGTGCTGCCCTGTGTGCAATGTGTCATGGTGGGCAGTGCACTGCTGGGTGCTCTGCTCACCAAACTGACACACAGACCACCTGCACACTCTCCCAACTGCTGTCCACAGGTGCGTGTGGATGATGATGCCTGCATTGCACTGTACACCAAGGTGCAAGGTTTCCCAGGTCCTGACACACGTACGTGGACAGTCCAGGTGGTGAGGGTGGTTGGTGGTGCTGTGTGATAGCGTGTAATTTCCGCATTGCTGTGCTGCTGCCCCTGTATGCTGCCTGGTGTGTGTGTGTGTGTTTATTTGAGTGCTCACCCCTCTCTGCTAATGTGTTGGTATGCGTAGACCCTTCAACTCCCCTGACCTTCATGCACGGTGTGTTCCCCTGTGTGCCTGTGGTTTGCGCATAGACAGTGTTGCCTGCACATGTCCCCTTGACTTACCTGTGTTGTGCGTAGTGCTCTTCTGCAATGGTGTCCCGGTGCAGCTGGGCCTGCCGGGTCAGTCGGGGGTCCCTCCGTCCTAGGGGGGGCGGCTCATCACCCATATCACCGGCGCCACTGGTGTCCCCATCGCTGTCCCCCTCTTGGACCTGTACGGCTATCCCATGGTCTTTGGCCATGTTGTGCAGGATGCAACAGGCCAGGAATATCCCACAGGCCTTTTGGGGGCTGTACTGTAGGGCTCCACCGGAGGTGTCCAGGCATCGGAAGCGTGCCTTGAGTATCCCGAACACCCGCTCTATGATGTTCCGTGTTGCGGCGTGTGCCTCATTGAAACCGTGCTGCGCTGGGGTCGGGGTGCCGGTATGGTGTGAGCAGCCAGGGACGGAGGGGTATCCACAGTCACCTGTGTGGAGATAGTGGAGATCAGTGTTAGGTCAGGTCCATATTGCCCATATCCTCTGTGTTCCACTACCATGGCACCTGTGTCATTCCCAGCCTTGCACAGAGTTTGCATTCCATACATGTGTACTCACCCACTAGATGACCCGTGGGGATGTTCCCACTCTCGAATCGATGGACAGTGCAGATTGGTGCCATATGAAGGCATCATGTGCTCCGCCAGGGTGTGTGGCACAGACATTGATGATCGCGCAGTGGCATCACACACCACCTGGCAGTTGACACTCGGTAGCCCTTCGGTTCCGATATGCTTACCCGTCGGGGCCAGGTGGCGTGCGAATGGCCACATGGGTGCAGTCTATGGCACCTAGCACGCCCAGGCATTTGTGCCCCTGTGGAACTCCTGCATGTTTGCTGTACGCTCTGCCGCGGTGCTGGGGAAATGGATGTACTCCGCAGCATGAGGCAGCAGTGCGCTGAGGAATTGGGTGAGGATGCGTGACGTGGCTGACTGCGTGATGCCTGTGGTGTCCCCTGTCGGCCTCTGGAAGGTGCCCGTGGCGAGCAGGCACATGCAGGCTGTCACCTTGGTCTCCACGGACAGAGCGTGACTCCGTCGTGAGGGTGCCTGCATCACATCACTGCACAGCTCACTGAGCCATCTCAGTATTGCCCTGTTCAGGCGGTACCGGGCCACGATCTCAACATCACTGTACAGCTTGTAGCTGATGCGACGCGATACCGCCTGTCGGGGCATACCACCGACGGGCCCCTCCACGGCCACGCCCCTGCAGCATGCTGTCTCACCTCTCATTACAGCTTCCATGTGGAAGCTGACACTGTCCATCTCCTGGCTTCTGCCCCCAGCTGCTGTTCCTGTGTTACCCCCACTGCCCCCACTGCTGCTTCCACTGCACCGGGCACCCCCACTGGCCTCTCTGTCCTCCAGGACCCACTGTCCCTCTCTGTCCTTCCTGCTCCTGTCTCTGTCTCTGTCTCTCTCTCTCTGTCTCTCTCCCGGTTTGCGGCCTGCTCGAGTTCTTGCGCCGCTCCCTTGAGCCGTTTTATTTTGGCTCAAATCCGGTACTGCGCAACTTCCGGCTGAGCCACTCTTGCGCATTGCGCAAGTGTTCAAATATCGCATTGCGCACTTTATGCATGGACCCGCCCCCTTCGGTTGCGCATGCCTTCATTTCCATTGCGCTGTGGTCAGCTGCAGTTGTATGAACTGGCCCTTCTCAATATCGCAGAATGGCGCATTTTTGGAGTTGCACACGCGCAACCCTGTTGCGCGTGGCGCAACCCTTTTGAATATCTGGGCCCGTGTGTTTAATAGTCATGCAAACAATAATTTAACATAGGTTTTGTGTAAAAATATAGTATTAAGTACTGCATTGATCAAATCTCTATATGTTTAATATTTTGTGAGTTGTATAACTAACCATATAGTATCAGTGACTCAGCAGGTAGCACACTTGCATCTGAGGCTGGGAGATTAGAAGGCTGTGGGTTCTATCCCCACACCAGGCACTTGGGTTAATATCCCAATACTGACATTGTAGTGCAGCATGAGGGGGTGCTGCACTCCTGTGGTGCCATCTTTTGGATGAGATGTTAAACCAAGGTCCCATCTGCCTGTTCTGGTGGTAGTTCAGGTGGATGTTAAAGACCCCATGGCACTTCTCAAAAAAGAGTAGGAGATTTTTTTTATTAAATCATAATGAACAAATCATAACTAGTCAATAGTACATCATACTAATTCATAAATTAAAAAACAAAAAAACAAACACATAAAAAAAGAATTCTTCATCATACAATATCATTGACATAAGAATTACTAAAAAAAGCAAAGCAAATGCATATCAAAAAACTGCAAACATCCAAAATTATAATAAGAAAAGACAATACTGGATATAATGAAGCCCACTCTCCCTTGTAATCACAATAACCAGGTCTTGTGTAAATAGTGTCCAAATTTTATTCAAATATCTTCCAGACTAATATTCCACATTTCAGGATATACCCTTCATCAGGATACTTGTCAAATTTCTGGAGCATAAACACACATAGAAAAACATATATTAATTTTTCATAAATTCATATTACTAGGTAAACATCCAATGTAATTAAACATCAAAGTACATCAAAAAATGTCTAAAAACATCAAAAAACATCCTTACATGTCAAAATTTGAATAACAGTTTTCCTTCTAATATTATGACATCAGGTACTTTGTTTGACTCCCCCTTACAGCCACTGAAAAACGCCAGTCTAACCAACATAAAAATAACATAAAAAACTCAACAAATATAATGAATCTTCTCAATTACTGATATTTTTATATTAATTAACATTGACCTGTTCTCATAAAAATTACATGTGTATATCTATTTTTCAAGTTCTATCTATCTAAACAATCAATGAACTTATATGTCTTTCACACCAGCGTTAGTCTTGAAGTTACTATAAGTACTTTAAAGCAGTCTTCTCAATGCAAGGAAAAAGCAGGGCTAGTTTTAGAAACTTAAACACATAAAACTTAAAAAATATGAAAAACCTAAATGATACAAGGATAAACTTCTGACCTATCACATTAAAACTTGAAGTTTACTAATGGTCACTACTCAAAGCCATAAAAAGCAACTATATTCTTTATTCAGATATCCTGCTACTTAAAAGGATCTCACTACAAAAATATAATTCAAGTATGGATAAACACTAACCTGCTTTCATGAATTTTCATCTTCTATATTCTTTTAGCCACCGCCATGTTCAGGTCATACTACTTGTAAAAAGAGAACAAAGAACAGTGCTCTATTAGAGCACTGTTACAAAATAATATTCAGTTGCTTTCATTAGATTTAATCACTAAAGCTCTACACCTCACAAAAATATATTTATTGGCAATAAGAAGCTTACTTTTTCTAGTAATTTGAAAGAAGAATCTGGCATCTAGTCTGCGGGAGTAAGAGCGTGGAGAAAGAGTAACTCGCTTTTAAACAGGTGGAGAAGCAATGCCTCTGAATCCAGCATCCAACGAAAAATGTTGATGTAAGCACTGACGTGCTCACCTGTGTGCTGGACCCGCCTCTATGCGGCACCGAGTACCTTAATTCTCTGTGTCAGAGGACACTAACAACTAAAAAAGAAATATTGCAGCATACTGTGATTCTCTCCCAAAAGTTTTGTCATCCAGATTTACCCTATTTGAAACCAAAACCTTCCCCTTTCTTAACAGAAAAAAAAATACAGAAGAAACAAACATATACAATAAACATACAGAAATACCCTCCCATAGTTCCCAACCACAAATTAATTATCTGAGCTGTAAGGGAAAAAAAAAATTTAATCTTATATGTAGTCATAACATCCCCATAGCTCATCCCATTGCTGTACATTATATATCTTATGTTCAACCATTTTCAGTTTTCTAAGATCAGTTGTCAAAATGTGGACTAGGTCCAATGCTGGAATAAACTGCTGTTGCAGTACCAAATGGCATCTGCTGATCCACAGCCAATACAAAATATGTACATGCACTATTCTTAGAGTGCTTAAACTCCCCTTCCTTCTCTCCCTAGAGTGAATACCATAAAATAACAGTTCAGGCTGTGAGGGGATCACAAACCCACCTTTCCACTGTTTTTTTAGCACATCCCAAAAACAGATCGCATAGGAACACTGAAAATAAAAATGGTTCATCGTTTCTATTTTCATGATACAATCTTCTCTTGGGCAATACCAGTTATGTAAAGCTTTATGTTTTTCATTATCTTTTATGCAAACCCTTCCATGTATTCCTAGCCACGCGGTGTCCCACATGTGTTTGGGGATTCGAACATCCATAATATAGTCCAAAATATGGGTTTGGTGAACCACAGTAAAAGCAGCAAATGGACATTCCTTAAAACAGTTATCTAAAACCTCTACATATAGTGCTCTTCGTGATCTTGTCAACACTTGTTCATATCCTGTTCCCCATAATTTTATCTAATCAAATACATCCTCCCATTTTTTCAATAACCTAGGACACCGTTTATTTTTGTGAAGAAAGGTGTTCTCTTTCCATTCTCCCAAAACCCCATTTAGAAGTGGGAGTCCTCATTTTCCCTACATCTGTGTGCTGTTTCTCATACATGGCAATAAATTATTATATAAAAAAATATAAAAAAAATAAAAATAAAACAGGATTTAACATATCAACCCCTCCTTCTTTAATATGATGATATAACACATTTCTCTTGATGGGGTTCAACCTGCTACCCCAGAAACACCCAAAGAAAACCCCTGACAATTTCATTTCCAGCGATTCTGGTATTAAAAAATCTCACTAATATAGAAAAAAAGGTACCAAAAAATGTTTAAGATAAAATAGCCTCTTTTTTTAAATCTTCCATCTATTCCATATAGCTACTTTAGCCTTACCTTTTGCTAAAGGTTGTTCCCAATTACAGAGCACCATATCCTCTCCACCCAAAACAATCCCCACTATGCAGCATGGCATCATTGCCACCTGAAACCCACCCATCATTTCCTGAGTTGTTGGAAAACCAGCCAACCTGAGAACTTTAGTTTTCTGCATGTTTAAGCTAGCACCAGAAATTTTCCCAATTTTTTGTATTAGGTTATATGCTATCATGAGAGAGGTACCATCCTTTAACACCAAACACAGATCGTCTGCATAGGCGATCACTAGACATTGCTGCTCAAAAAACCCATTCACACCACTAATCAAGGGGGAACTATGCAAAATTCATAGCATAGGGTCCAAGGCAAAAACATATAATAGAGCACTTAACAGGTACCCCTGCCACACCCCTTTAAGGATCCTATGAATAGCTCCTTGCCACCCATTTTCATAAGGGACAACATATGCCAATGAGTAGCATAGTTGTACCCACTGTACAAATTCAGCTGGAATGCCATATGCACCCAGACAATCCCACAAAAAAGAGTGGGAAACCCCATCAAACACCTTGGCCTGACCAAGGCTAACTAAATAGCCACCGTCCCCATTTGATACATCTGCAGTACTTGTCTTCCCCATAAGTTCTCTCAAAAGTAAAAGGGCCTCTGTAATACGTCACCCTGGGATTGCACAAAATTGCATAGGACAAATTAAATCAGCCATTACTTTTGACAGCCTATTGCCTAACAATTTGGCACATTTTTTTAAATCTGTATTTAGCAGTGTAAGCGGCCTCCAATTCTTTATATCTTCCCGACCCCCAGATTTATATAAAAAATCCCAGCAATCCTTCATACAACTGTGTAGGTAAATAGTACTCTGTTAAGAAAAAAATTATAAAGCTGAACCAATTCTGGTTGCATAACCTCCCACAAAATTTTATATAATTCACTTGGTAAACCATCTGAACCCGGAGACACATTGTTATGCAATGAACGGATCACCATCTCTAATTCTATAATTGTAAAGGGACCCAGCAAGGAATCCCTCTGGGCTTCTGTCACCTGTGGAAGTGCAGCTGCTTGTAAAATTTGTGCCATATCCTGTGAATCCTCTATTGGAAAATCAAAAGTCTTTTCCACATAACCATCTTAAACCCCCATGATAACCTCATTATCCCTCTGTTCTACCGCTACCAAAGATAGTAGGCTCATAAAAATCCATTTCTCTCTTCTAGTTTGACTTGCCAAACAAGAGTTTATCTATTCAGATTTTCCCTGTGTACTAAAAGTTTGTTCTTTCTGGAGTGAGCGAAATCTATCGTATTGATAATCGCCCATTTCCTGCTTAACCTGATTGATATCCTCAC
The DNA here is from genome assembly GCA_016271365.2 of Neoceratodus forsteri. NCBI lineage: Eukaryota > Metazoa > Chordata > Ceratodontiformes > Ceratodontidae > Neoceratodus > Neoceratodus forsteri. The sequence goes on along the minus strand of CM057450.1, from coordinate 1,313,391,788 downwards.
TAAGGTTTATACCTTCAGTAGCTTGCCTTGTTAATAGTGCACCCAGCTCGTACCGAAGCTCCCTATATTTGTCCCATTGAGTACAGGCACGTGATCAACCTATCATATGAAAAAAACTAATTAAACAACATTTTAGTTCTTCCCACCAATAACCTACAGTATCTCGTCATGCAAAAAAATTGTTGATAGTTTGTCCAGTACGATAATATATAAATCTGTAAGAATAGTTTTATATTCCAACAAGGAAGCATTAAGCCTCCAAAACCCCCTCCCAGTTACACGTTTCGGTGGGGAGGACTCTTTGTGTATGCCAATAAGCATATGATCAGACGTTTCTATTGGTATAACACACATGGTATCTATTTGCAATGTTCGTTTTATCAAAATAAAATCAATCCTTGAGGAAAGCACCCCCTTAAAAAATGTAGATTTAGGTGCGTGCATCCCACTAGCATGTGTGTCTTGCAATCCCACTTGGTTTAGGATCTGCTTAAGGAATGTCTTGTCACAGTACTGCTTTCTCTGTTCTTTTTTGGGAAGGAAATTGATATTAAAATCCCCCCAAAAAAGATATGCCTACTGGTATGTAAATACAGCTGAATTTTCTTTAACAGTTCTATTCTCAGTAGCTTCATTTGGGGATTATACACATTTAACAATCTACAGGGCAGATCTTTAATTTCAACATCGAGAAAAAAAGCTCTCCCAGGGTCTATGTCCACCATCCTACGCATTTTAATCTCTGTAGTTGAGAAACAAAACCCTACCCCACTACAGGTCTCTTCCCCCAGAGACCAATAAGGTGCCCCCCATCCCCAGTCTCTGGAGGTTTGATCAATTTCCCCCAAAGTATGCAATCTAGTATCTTGCAGAAATATCACATCAAACTGTAAGGAATGCAAAATACCAAAAGTAGTCAAGCGTTTCTTAACTGATTTTATGTTATTTACATTAAGACTGGCTAATTTTAAAACAATTGGCTCAGGGAGGTGGCTTTATGTGTTTACCACTTGATCTTGTAACTCTCTTTTGTACTTCTAGGATACGTGGTTTCCTGGCTTGTAAGGCTTCATCCCTTGTTTCTAGGTCTGGTACATTCTTTTTGTGAGTCTCCCCTTCTTCCATAGGGTGCTCTTGTTCTACTTGTTCCCCCCAAGATGTAAAAGGGGCAACTGTATTTGAAAGTGGTAAAGGGGACATAGGCACACTTGATTTATCTCCAGACTCAACAATATTTATTTGAAGAGAAGAGAACTCTCCCACTTCTCGAACTGTCTCTGGTGGTCTGGAGGATTCTGTGGGGCAGTCTAGATCTGAATCATCCAGGTTTAAACTACAAGGAGAACCTAAATTCAGGATACTCATGGTCCATTGAGGGGAACCCTGTGGGGTAACATATGGTGTATCCTTCTCCTCAGAAAGTACCACTGGGATAAGTGCAACAGTTTTCCCAATCTTAGGCATCTGGGGGGGCCACTACTGGACTTGCCATAGGTGAAGCTGATCTAACTAGGGGAACCTGAGTTCTATAACCCATACCTCCCTTGTTACCTCTACCTCTACATCTACCTCGAAACCCAAAATCAGTCTCTGATTGGGAAGTTTTACCAAAGGCGTGTCTGGCTTGACTCAAAAAATATTCTTTATCCAAAGTCTCCTCACCATTTTGTGTGCCCCATGGACACTTGGCATAAGAATGAGCTGTATTCCCACACAAATTACATAACTGTGGAGTGTCACATTGAGCAGTGACCCAAAATTCCACAATGGAAACATTTCACCTGATCACAGTCGCTATTCAAATGAGTGAGCCACATTTATAACATCTCGTTGGCTGTCAGCATCAAAAAATAATGCCTCTATCAAGCCCTAGAAAAAAATAACTTGGTAGGTGTTGAATGCCTAAATCATTATGTTTAAGCAGTACACGTATAGTCCAACCTCCTGTCCAAAAACCTTTTTCATCCATTATTGGTTTAGGATGATCAAATATAGTGCAACATTGTTCTAACCAGAAGGTAATATTAGCAATATTAACATATTCATTTCGAAACAAAATTGTAACTGTCTTAATAGTAGGTTTTGTAATTGGAATAGCTAGGAAGTCCTGCCAAACTTCTAAATCCTTGACTTCATAATAGAGCTTCCAAAATTTGTCCAACGATAGCATCATACAAAAGCTTATATCATAGTTATGATCCCCTGGCAAATGAATGAAAGCATATACTTCTGCCAGTGTAAAACCCATACTATTTTTCAACAAAGTCTTCCCCACCCAGAGCCAGTCTGGGACCACTGGGGCTTTACTTCTATAATGTAGAAGGACTAAGAATCACCTTTTGGCTGCCTCAGCGGGTTTTCTAAAAAGGCCTACATATGATTTCAGACCTTGAGACCCAATCTGAGGTTGCCCCCCCCCCCGTTTGCAATGTCAAGTTTAAACCTGGAACAGTACCTTGCTTAGTTGAAACACCAATCACCTTTCGTAAGCTACCATCACTGTTCCTGTCAGTCAGAGGGGCCCTCAAATAACACTTGACACTCCTTATTCTGCCTCAATTCTTCAGAGACTCCAAGAACCACATCTGGTGCAGCATAGATTCCAGCTGCCTCTCCTTCATGTTGCGCAGCTGCAGAGGGATCTGGAAAGGACTTTAAAGAAACCGTACCATCCATATGAGGCAAGCTAATTACCTCATTTTGTGAAATTTGTTGCTGCATAAGAAATCATTCCGGTGAACTGGGAAGCAGGGTAGCAGGATCCGGTACCCAGATGTCATGTGGTAAAATCCAGCCCGCCTGTTGTAGTGCATCTCCCGGAGACCATTCCATAGCATTACCATCTGGTACCTTAGTTACTATTTTTATCTCCTGTTGGTCAGCAATCTGTACTGGCTTTTGCATTACCTCTTTATTTAAATCTGATATTATACCCATAAGCAGCCATTTATGACCAGTTGACAAGGGACTCGTCAAAGACCTCTTCCTTTTCTTTTTTTCTCCCTCCAACTTCCTGTTCATCCACATTAATCATCTCCAATAGCTGGGCTTTGTTCATTTCTAATTCCCATGGCAATTTATCTTCATTATCCATCACATTCATGTCATGTTGCAAAACATCACCATTATCGCCATGCTCTGAAGCAATATCTTGAGCCGTTCCCAGCAAAATATTATCAGTTGCTGTAGGCATCTCACACAAGAGCTCCAGAGCTCCAGCAACAGAACCTCCTCCACCAACAGTCAAAACAGGACTGGGGACCTCCATTCCTTCTGCTGTGCACCAACACCCTTGCAGAAGAGTAGGGGAGTTTATTGAAGGAAATAAAATCATACAGAAATCCAAAACATACAATAAGAGACAAAATTACATCACAAGTCAGTCATTGCTTAACAAAGAATAATAAGTACACAGATATTTCACAACCATTAAACAGCATGATCATGTGTAATATAATGGAAACAAAAACCTATCTACTCTTCATCATCATTTTTTTTTTTGAAAAGAGAAAAATAATATTAAACATAAAGAAAAGAAACTTAGGGAAAAAAATGAAAAGAAAGAAAACAGAAGTGCTAGTTTCTACAAAAAAAATGCATAAAACACTCGCTTCAGAAGCCCTTACCAAAAACAGATTTTAAGAAATAATGTAAACATATCATCCACAATCCCCATTTTATTAAGTCACAGGAACATCAGAATCCATTACCCTGGGCATGCTTTTCCAGATCCTATGCAAAGTTTTACAGTGTAAGAACCTAATGTCCTCATTACACTGAACTTTCAGTTCCCCTGTAATGTTGCCTATAAGTTCTTCATGAGATATACATTTTTATTGCAAAGAAAACAAACATCTACTGTTCCAAATATACCATTTGATCACTAATAATACCTTGTGTAAAGTTTCAACATGCCAGTAGCACCCCATCACTGGGTATATACCCCACATAAGCTGAAAACACGCAGTATTCCAGGCGGATGCCAATAAAGGCCAAAAAGGTTTAATATATGTGCAGGTTAAAAAAAAGGTGTTTGGTTGTTTCCAGCTGTTGAATGCATCCTGGTCTAACACACAAATGCTCAGTCATTTGTTTGTGCTTTTGGTTAGCCTTTACATTGACCCTGTCATGACAGCTTAACCCATTAAAATCTTTTAATGTATCCTGAATCCTAGGGGTATTTAACAAAATCAATAATGGCCCTCTATGCTGAAGTGGACATCTGGGAAAAGTTTCAGGTTCTGTAAATTGAGTTAGCAACACCCAGTTATATAACTCCTTCATTGTTTGGATATTAAGATGTGACCAGTTATTTTCCAATGCTTAAAATATGCAAACGTTTCCCTTATATAAGGTGGTACATTTAAAGATCTGTGTAATGTAGTTAACTCCCCCCTATCCCATTGCCTAAACTATGTTCCACAATTCTGCTTAATCATGGGCACCCAGCTTTGATCAAAAAATACTAGCAACGGTCTTAAATTTGCATACATAAAGGTGCTGTAAAAAAATAAAATGGGGTTCACCATCCCTAACCCGCCTTGTTTTGTTGTGAGATACACAATATTTCTTTTGAGCGGGTTCAGTCTACTGCCCCATACAGCTTGGAAAAAAAGACTATAAATAGTGGTTACCATTTGACAAGGTGGAAGAAAAACATAACTAATGTAGAGAAAAATTGGAATAAGGAATGTTTTAATCAGGAGTACCCTTTTCAGTTTGCTTAATTTCCATTTATTCCACTGAGCAACTAAAGCTCTACCACGAAGTAGGCAGGGTTCCCAATTCAAGAAGCACATGTCCCCCTGACCATAAATAACCCCCAGAATTTTCAATTGAGTAGCCATTAGGCTGATGCCAGCCACTTTAAAATCAGGACAGACATCTAAACCCAACTGTGTGCCTATGCAATTATCCAAATTCAAACATGTGCCAGAATGTGAATTATATGTTTTACAAATACCTAAGGCCTCCCTAATGGAGGTCTCATCTGCCACTAAAATACAAAGATCATCCACATAAGCAAGTGCTTTATAACGTAATGGAGTTGAAGTGACTACTATAGGCCTCAAAATTATAGAACTATTAAGAAGTTTTAACAAGGGGTCCACACAGAAAACATATAACAGGGAGCTTAAGGGGCAACCCTGATGCACCCCCTCCACACTGTCAACATAGGTCCCTTCCAACCTCTAACCAATGAAGTAACTGTGGCTGTGTTATATAAACATTGAATCCAGCTAATAAATTGCAGGGGAATACCATATTTCTGTAGGACTTTCCATAAGAAAGTGAGACTAACTGAGTCAAAAGCTTGTTTTTGATCTAAAGACAGCACAAAGCCTTCAGCTCTATGTCTAATATTATGCTCAAAAATTTCTTTTCAAAAAAATAAGTGTTCTGTAATACTTCTACCAGGAATAACACACACCTGTGCCTAAGATATAATATGTGCTGCTACCAGTAACAAACAATTGTTCAGAATTTTGGCTAAAATTTTAAAGTCCATATTTAACAATGAAATAGGCCTCCACTGATCCATATGTTGTTTATCCCCTTTTTGTTTAGAAATATGAATTAGTATTCCCCCTGTGAGACGTAAAGAGGGAGACTCTGATGAAAGAACTGCTGAAAAGGAGCCAATTCAGATACAATATATGGTCCTATAAATTTAAATAATTCTCCAGTCAGCCCATCCCCACCCGGTGCTTTATTTGTCCCCAAGGCCATGAGTGCTCTCTCCTCCTCTTGAGGTGAAATGTTAGCTATTAAGGGTGCAACCAAATTATCAGTGAGATTAACTGTAGGAATAGTGTCAAGATATATTTCTAAGTCATCAGTTTGTACATGGGGGGAGGGTAAAGTATTGATTCGTGTACTGTGTCACAATCTCTAGCACTTGTCTAGGTTCAGTACATAGCTTACCATTCTTGTCAAGCAGGCTATCCATTATTTTATGTAAATTCCTAGAATTATTTCCTTCATATGAACAAATTAAGCCCTTCCTACCCTGAGTGCAAAAGGACTGTTAGAATTGTAAATGCTGCTCTTGTTGTAAGTGGTATTCCATCATTTGTTGTTTTATATTTCGAATTTGTACAGTAAAATCACGTTTTACCACAGCTGCTAGTGATACTAATTTTTGAAGTTGTAACCTACAATTAAGGTAAACCCCATACTCATGATCTTGAATCACTTTTCCATAAGATTTTAAAACAGTCGACAACTTCCGAACAGTATCCTCCCACCAACAACTAGGATCCTCATACATTTCAAACACTGATTTTCTGGCTTGGATAAAATATACCAGATTTTGACGGATATCCTCCTTATCTAAAAGTGATTATTTAATTTCCAGTACCCAGGGCCGCTAGGGGGACATCTGCTCCATCTAGTAATAAATATAACATTTTGTGGTCTGAGAATTCCACAGCTAGAGTTTTTGCCCTAGAAATCTGTAAAAATGAGGAGGTGAAAAAATAATCAATCCTTGTAGCAGAAGTACTTCTGTAGAAGGTGGGGTCAGCTTTCCCAACAGTGTCAAAGTAAGCATCCTTTAAATTAGCTTTTAGGATCATGGTGGAAAGAAAAGTCATATCACAAAATACTTTTGTAGTGGCAGTATTTTTACCCCTGTCCCTCGGTTTTAACCCACAGTTGAAATCACCACCTAAAATAACATGGTGTGCAGAGTATAAGTAAGGCTGTATGACCTGAAACAGCTCAATCCTTGTCACCTTTGTTTGACCTGCATAAATATTAATAAAATGGAATAAAACATTATGTATTTTCACATCTAGAAGTAAAGCCTGACCAGGGACTAAATCTCTTAGTTTAATAACATGTACATCAACCCCTTTAAATAATATGGCTACCCCTGAGCAAGTATCATCTCCAAGTGACCAAAATGAAGGACCTGTATACCAATATTTAATGGCTAGTTTTAATTCATGTATAGCGTGTAACCTGGTATCCCATAAGAAAAATATACCAGATGTGAACGTTTGTAAATGAGAGTATACTGCACTTCTCTTCCTTAGACTCTTAATGCTGTTAACATTAATAGAAAACACAGATAAAGTAGGCATTAGTATTATGAAGAGGTGAGGGTAGACACTCAGTCCCATTCATGGAGGTTTCTTGGAGGAGGCTCTTGTGGTTCTGGCATGTTTAAGTTTCCCTGTCTTTTTCCCTAAAGCTAAAGGAGGATGCGCTTTATCTTGTAGAGGTTCTTCTAGTTCTGAACCAAGGTCCAGTACTGAAGAGACCACAGAAGAACCATCTGACTCATCCCCAGGGGCCCCCCTTCTATAGGTAAAGGAGTAAACCTATTTTTGGTAGGGGTTTCAGATGTTTTAGGCATTTATGTTGCAGGTTGAATCCAGTTTTGTCTGCATCTAGAGGACCTAACCTGAACCTTCAGGGATTGTTGAGAGGGTTCTACACCATGCTCTAGCTGAGTCACCTCAACCTCTACAACCAGTGGTTCTACAGATACCTGTATCTCTGCCTCCTGTTGATGAGCTGTTAAACCAGGGTCTACAACAGGTTCTTGTGGTGGAGGCATAGCTGGCAGCTGTACCTTTACCAAACCTACGGATGCTGGAGCTGCCACTTCTGCCCTATCTGAAGGTATATCCTGAGGCCTAGAGGCTGCACGTTGAGCATTAGTGTGTTGGGCCAAAGCTATCATCACCCTTTGCTCATCCCCGTCTGCATGCCTTCCCTGATTATGTGCTGCTGAGGGACAAGAATGCTATGTGTGACCCTTTTCCTCACACAGGTTACAAACTTGGTCATTTCTACATAACCTACACTGTGGCCGGGCTCATTACAATTAGTGCACTTCAATCTATAGCACATACTGCTTAAACGCCCTGTGGCCCCCGACCGGTAGCATGCCTTTGGTTGACTGGCATAGAACAAGACCCCTCTATCTTTTCCTAAAAAAAAAAACTATTGGGTAAGTGAATTAGCCCAGTGTCAGATGTATTCAAAATTACTTGAATTTTCCACCCACCATTCCAGATGTGGTCATCATCAAAAATAGGTTCTGGGTTTCCCTGAACTGTGCACTTTTGCTTAAGCCAGTATACTAAATCGGATACACTCACCCCCTCATTTCGAAATAACACTGTAATCATACGGTGTGCAGGTTTGGTCAAAGGGACTACCTCAGAGGGGGCCCATAATGTAGAAGATTTCAACTGATGATATTGAGACCAGAATTTCTGCAAACCACTTCCCTGTTTAAAACTTACATCAAATACTGGTTCTCCTGAAACGTGAATCAAGGCATAAATTTCAACTGCTGTAAAATGTATGGAACCCTTAAGTAAGGCCCTAGCCGCATGCTAATGATCAGGGAAAGTTTCTAAACCCCCATTATAAATTAATCTAATTGCATTGTGACGTTTACAGGGAAAACTGGGGCTCAAAACAAAGAAGCAAAAGATTTACTGGGTTCAGCAGAACCTTTTGAAATGTTCTCCATTTGATTCTCACTTGGAACAACAGAACAGTCAGACCTATTAGGTTGAGTTTCTACAGCATGTAGTAAGGGCAGAACAGGGTGCTAAGTTAGTTCCAAGCCTTCAGGTACATGTAGAGGCTAGGCAATGTCTATTTTCGAGCCCCAATCCTTTGGTCTAGCAACATCTGGTAATAAACAGTTCTGTGTATCAGGATAGATGTGTTGTTTGCTACAGTGTTAATTTTCGAAGGTCCCGAAGCCCAGGAGCCAGACGTAGACTGTTTCCAGCCAGCCACAATCAAGGCTTGATCTACTGACCACTGTGTCTTGTCTCGTAACATTTCCCCAGAATCTACTGAAACCTTAGTCCTGGAGCCTCGTCTTAGGCCAGGTAACATCGTACCTGAAGCTGCCATTCCTGGTGAGGCTCCCTTTGATTCTTGAAACAGATTTCCCACAAAGACAAACAAGGGCACTTGCCCTGTACCTGAAGTGAAGGAAAATGAGCACTTGGGATCCTCCTGTGTTGCTGTCTGTGCATTCTCCCCTGCATGTGTGGTCGACTGCAGAGGTACTGTCTGGGGAGCTGCCACATCAGCATCTAGACCCATAACTTTCATTGCTATTGGTTCCTGCAGCTCAGGAGAGGAGCTCTGATCCACTGCCGCAGTTGCAGCCTTCAATTCACACTGCCTTTTCCAAAAATGGGCTTCTTTCTCCAAGAGCTGTTTATGCAAAGAAACTGAATCAGCAGAATCTTCCAGTTGAGTTTTAGTCTCCACGCTTCCATTTGCTTTTGAAATAACAACCTCCCGGTTTTGTGGTAAACCAGGGTTCTCAGGCAAACTTTCAGAAGTGTAATCATTCTTTACAGGCTCAAGCTCCACACTTGGTGCATCAAAAAAAACTTCAGCATCCATCAAGTCTGTTCTTTTAGGAGCAGCTTGCTCTGCAGCGTCAGGCACTTCCATCTTCTTCGCCTTCACAGCACAAGTGGCCATCACACTGGCCAGCAGTTCCCCTACAGAAGAGTAGGGGAATTGTATTGAAAAAATGGACTTCAATACAAAATAATAACAATAAGCAACCAAACAAGAATCATGATTAAGCAATACAAAAACAGAAAAAAAAAGGAAAATAATTAAATCAGTCCATGCGATGCAGTTAATCCAAAGACGTGTAGATTGTTCATATGAGACATAATTAAAGTCATATTGCATTAGTATTTTCACAGCTTTAAAAACATTGGTGAGTAATTCTCCATGGGAAACATATTTCTGCTGCAAGATCCAGAGACACCTAGATTGCCAAATTTGAAAACGTATAATACAGAAAATAACATAAAGGGTATCACTGTTATATTTAACAAAAGTATTCAGGAAAGGACCAAACATGATAGTAGGGTAATCAATATTCCTGAAATCAGGCTCATTCCAATGGTTAGCCAGTAAAGACTAGAGTGGTTTTATATATGAACAGTCTAAAAACAAATGACATTGAGTTTGCAAAAGTTGAACACAAGTAGATCAAGGACAATACCTCTCTGACAATTGTTTGTGCTTACTATTCTCCTTAACCCCTAATCTACCATAATTGCATAGCCATAAACAGTCCCAGGCATAAGACAGAATTCTTGTATTCGTAAGGTAATTTAAAATAACCAACTGTCTACCTGCCAGACATTCAGGAAAAACAACCTCCGTAGTATGTTCAGCAGATAGAATGTGTTTATACACCTTCTTTCTATCATATGTCTGAAGATAAGTTTGAGTAATATCCCACTTAATAATTTGCTTCATGCATTCCAACATGTAAGAAGGTAATTCAGGAAGTCTAGACAATAGCCTAGGTTTCTTTTCCTGCCAGCTGGGCCTACATAAGTGTAGCCAGTGTTCCATCAAAGGTCTCCAAATAATAAACCCATTTTTTAAAACCAACCCCAAGTTATACATTAAAAAAATACTAAAAAAGAAAGCAACAGGATGGATCATAGAAACCCCACCTTCAACAATCGGGAAATAGGTCAATTCCCTCTTAATAGGGTTTAAACGAGACCCCCAGAACACTTGAACACAATACTAAATAACTGTGTCCAAATACGGAATGGTGGTGGAAAAATATAACTGACATACAAAAATATAGGGGTAAGTATAGTCTTAATTAACATAACCCTTTTTTTCTTAGAAAGTTGCTGTCCTTTCCAGTCTCCCACTAAACAATTCCCCCTAGCCAAAGCCATTTCCCAGTTACGTCCTGCCATATCTCTAGGACCTTAATAGGTTCTCGGGAAACAGGGATCCCTGCTATGACCCCATTAGCAGGCAAAGGAGTGGACCCAATGACTACCCCAGTACTTTTACTATAATTAATTCTGGAACCAGAAATACTCAAAAAAAGATGAATAGAATCTTGTAAGGCAGAAACAGAAAAGTTGTTGGGGGGGTAAAATCAATACCAGGTCATCTCCATAGGCCAGTACCTTTTGTTGTGGCAGGGTGGGAAAAACATCAATACCTGTCAGAGCAGCATTGGATTGTAATAGCCTAATAAAAATATCTATTGTGAATGCATAAAGAGTAGTGCTCAGCGGGCATCCCTGATGTACCGCTTTAGTAACACCCAGTTTCCTTCCAAACCAGCCATTCACATTAGGGATAATTACAGCCCCCTGATACATAGCAGATATCCAGGAAACAAACTTATCTGGGATCCCAAAGGCATTCAATACCAAAAATAAAAATTTGTGGGCAACCCAATCAAAGGCCTTCTCTTGGTCTAATCCAAAAACAAACCCCTGTAAATGTCCAAAGTCTCCCTTAGAAAAAAACTCTCTTAGCCAAATAAGGTTATCCTGCTGTTTTCTACCCTGAACAGCACAAGTCTGTGCAGGATGAAGGAGCTGTGGAGTAACCATAGAAAGCCTGGGCAACAGAATTTTACTAAGTATCTTCAAGTCAGAATTCAGGAGACTAAGGGGGCGCCAATTCCTGAGATCAGCTTTGTCACCCTTTTTGTACATTAAAAGTAAAATAGCCTCAGTCATAGAAGGGGCATAGCTACCAGAATACAAGCTATAGTTCAAAAGGACAACTAAAACAGGGCCCAGAATATGTATGAAAATCTTATAAAATCCTGCACTAAGGCCATCAGTACCCGGGGTAAACTGAGAGGCTAACCCATGAACAGCAGTGGTAAATTCATCTAAAGTAATGTCAATTTCCAGAGCATACTGGTGTTCCGCAGATAAGCTAGGTAAATGTAAATCATTCAAAATCCGGTTAATAACACTATGTTCCAAAACAGGGTCAGCAGCCAGTCCTGCAGACATATAAGTTTCTACAACATTCAAAAGCTGATGTGGGTCACTTACAGTGTGTCCATGTGCATCTGTCTGGGTGGAGATTAGTCGAGAGTCAACTCTTTTTTTAGTTTCCTTAAAAGGGTCCAAAGATTGTTTGGACATATTTGTTCCGAACCTTAATTCCTGGTCTAAAGACCTTCCCCGATTATATTGTAAATCAACCATTTGCTTCTTGATTGTGACAATTAAATGGCTATAGTCGTGTGTAGTCATTTCAGTAAGTGAAATGAGGTACCGCAGTTGATGCCTAAGCTTCAAATATCCCATATAGTCCCTATTAGATTTAACATGTGCCTGATGTTGAAAAAAATGTGTCCATCCCAATTTGGTATCATCCCACCAGTCCAAGATGGAGTCATAACAGTCTAAAACCGAAAATCTGGCAGCCCAGTCTCTCAACCACAACCATTTAAGAATAGGATCATCTAACAATGACTCATTTAACCTCCATTTATTTTTTTACATCTGGGGGCCCCAGCCCAAGAAATAGAGGCAGTAAGGACATCGTGGTCAGAAAATTCTATCGGTCTGGTGAAAACATGTTCAACACATAAAATAGCTGACAAAAAAATAAAATCAATTCTTGTCCAAAGGACACCCCTAAAATAAGTACAGCCCCCTGTAAGATATAATACCCTGTAGGCATCTAACAGGTGAGCCATGGAAATAATGTGTTTTAAAGTAACAGAATCACAAAAAAGTTTATCAGTCCGGAGGTCTCTGTCACTAGTAGATAGGCCACAATTAAAGTCACCCAGCCAAATTACCATACGGGAGGTATGTAAAAAAGGTTGTACTTCCTTAAAGAGAGCTATCCATTGTGCTTTGGTTTGAGGGGCATAAATTATGATAAGCCAAAACCGTTCAGAGCAAAATGAAACATCTAAGCACATGGCCCTCCCAGGGTGGATATCAACCAATCTGGAAACTGAAAAAGCTGAACTAGAAAAAATAATACCTAACCCGTCACAACGGTCCCAAAGGCCAACAGTTAGACGCATGCTGGAGTTCCTGATGTGTCTTCAAATGGGTATCTTGTAAACAAATAATGTTCGATGTGAAAGTTTTAAAAAGTGAAAAAAAACTGATACGCTTCTTCTCACCCTTAATCCCATTATCATTTAGTGTGGAAACCATTAAAGAAGACATAGCAGGGAGAAAGAAATAGAGAAACTACAAGGGACAAAAGTAAAAAGTAACCTCAAGGGGGTTTACTCACTTGTCTACGCCTGGTCCTTTTGGCAATAGAATCCTCTGGCCTGCATTCAGTGTCCATGGTGGAAACAATAGAAGAGGTATCTGTATCATCCCCAGAGTCCCCACCAGTATCTTCTGCTAATGGGGTAAACACATTCCCTACTTTCACAGGATCCCTCTGAGACACAGTTTTAGGGAGAGACTTAGTCTCATTCATTGTCTTACCATGTCTATTTCATTTTCTAGGTTGAACGACCTTGAAGTGGGCTTTAGGTGGGGGTGGTGGGGGGGCATGTGCTCCTCAGTGCTCACTACATGATGAACATCTGTAGTATCAATCCTGGTAGTATCTAAGCCCACCTCAGGGTTTGTAGGATGTAAAACAACATCTGTGGTCACAAGGGGGGAACTACAGGTGATGCTACAGGAGCTGGAACCTGTTCAGAGTCTGGGGGCATAGGCACAGCAGCAGCTACTTTCTTAGCCAGTGCACATTGAGCTTGATTGATAAGTCCCTCTTGAGAGGGGCAATCATCTCAATTGTGAGAAGCCCAAGGACAACGTCCATAGGCATGGCCTGTTTGCTCACAAAGGTTACATTTAAACAGTTTGAGCAGGCTGAAGCCAAATGCCCATACTCCAAACAATGACTACATCTAGAGGTATCACAAGCTGAGCTAAGGTGTAAACGAGACCCGCACTTAAAGCAGGATCTGGGTTGTCCAATATAAAAAATAGACTCCCTATCTCATCCCAGAAAAAAACACACTAGGTATATGTACAGGGCCTGAATTTGTAGAAAAAAGTTTTACCTTCACTTTCCAATCCCCATCCCAAATCTGCTCACTATCCATAGTGGGTGTAGGCCTCCCTAAAATCTCACAACGCTGTTGTAACCAAAAAAGAATGTTCTCAACATTGACACTCTCATTCTTAAACAAAACAGTAATAGTTTTAATTAAGGGTTTGGTGACAGGAATTGCTTGAAAAGGTATCCATAATGGGTCACTCTTAAGTGAGTTATATTGGGCCCCAAACCTATCAAAGTTAGATACATTTTTAAAACTGACATCATAATTACCATTTCCCAAGGAAATTAGGGCAAATATTTCTGATGGAAAAAATTTCATAGATTTTTTCAAGAGGGTTTTGGCCATGAATAACCTGTCAGGAGCATGTTCTAAGCCTCCCCTTGTACAACAACCGGACTGCATTCCTCCTAGGAGTAGGTTCTCCACTGCAGTGAAAAAGGTCAGCCAGTCTGAACAAGGGGGCCAGAGAAGACTTCTCCTGGTGCTCAGCCAAAGCCTCCAAACTAGGGCCCATCCTGACATCTGCAGGTAAAGAAGTGTCAATAATAGACCATGGTGTGGTACCTACCCCAGAAGGAACAGGAACAGTATTTAATAAAACAGAAGCATTACCCCTGGGTTTGATGGAGCTCTCCAGTAATCCGGCATTGGTGGCCACAAAAGAAGCAGTTGAACACATCAGCTGATATGCTGGGTCTTTAGGGTCAGGAGTCCAATGACCCGAAACCTCATGGATCTATCCCGCTGCTGTTAAGGCCCTTTCAGGGGACCAGGAAGAGTCCTATAATGGTGGAGTAGTAGCAGGAGGTTCAGGGGCTAAATCACCCCAATCTTTGGTCTTCTGGTGGTCCAGAAAGGAAAACGTTTGTTCAGAAGCCGCCGGAGGAGCCGCCAAGTGAACAAGCTCATCCGGAACCTGTTTACCCATACCGAGCCTTGATTTCCTGGATTTGGAAGGATCCACAGTAGTCTGCGCAGGAGAAGCTACAGACGGCTCTGGGCACATGACAGAAATGCCGTTCTGACTGCCAGCCGCACTAACTTCTGAGCACACAGCAGGATGAGAAGGAATCTCAGGAATCATACTAGCGTCTGACCGTAGTACATGCTCTATCCAGTCTGAAGAGTCACTAGCCCCAGGGGACTCGTCCAGCAAGGAAAGAAGCTCCAAATTAATTTCCTCCCCTTTTCTTAGCCATGCTTGTTTTTGTATCAGGAGCGCATGATGGCGACTGAGAACATCTTGTGCAGGAGAAGCAACGAAAGCAGCATCTACCTTCAAAACCGGTAGGTCCATAGAAATGGACGCAATTTCTGTGTTTTCTAAAAGAGTCTGACCCTGTGAAAAGTCCGCCACAGCCATGGCCATATCAACAGCATTCCGCTTTGAAAGGACAGGAGCAGAAGCCAGAGCTCCTGTCCCAGCAACATCCTCCATCTCCACATGTCCCGGTGAAATAGCCATCTCAGCAAGACAGCTGGCAAATCCCCAAGTGAAGAGTAGGGGAATTTCCCTGGTGCCCTGGCCAAATTTCCCCCATTCACTAAAAATGCCACCAACTGTTTAATCTGGTTCAAGGTCAGTTGGCATTCATCAGCATCCCTCTCACCCCGGGTTGTGCCTGAAAATAGGCAAGAATTTGTCTAGCGCACTTACCAGGTCAACAAAAACTAAATGAATAAACTAGATGGAAAAGGGCAAGCAATAATAAAATGAGATAAAATGCTGCATGGAAAAGTATAAGTGTTAGCAAGCAGTTTATCCCATCTGGTTGTAGTGTACAGAAAATTCTAAAACAATACTGCACTTCTATGCTAATATCCATTGGGACAAAATGCAGGATCACAGGAAAAGGACCCTAGTACAATCTACAGGGGCCAAGCAGTTAGAAACATAGAAACATTGAAATTTGATGGCAGATAAGGACCACTTAGCCCATCTAGTTTGCCCATATTTCCTTACCTACTGTATCACCTCAGACCCTACTTGATTTCCAGTTTATCCCCCCTTGCCTTATCACAAAGGTTTCCCTTTGCCTATTCCATGCCTTTTACAAGTTTAAGAAAACACGTATTTCCTTGTTTTTGGATACATATAAATCATTAAAAAAATGTAAAGCAGTAATAAGGAAATATATAAGGAAAACTGAAATGAATCTAGCAATAAATGGCAATAAAAATACTGCCAAAAGCTTCTATGGCTATATAAATTCACTTAAAGTGCAGCCATGCAAAGTAGGTCCATATAACAAAATGACATAGTGGTACAGGAACCCAAACAAATGGCACATATTCTATATACATACTTCTGTAGTGTGTTTTCAACACAAACAAAAAACATATTAGGGAGGAAAGAACGCAAGGGAATTTTGCTGAGGTTAGTGAAAAGGAAAAAGAAATAGGCGACAAAATAAACAAAATCAAAGAAGATTGCTCCCCAGGACCTGATAATGTCACAGGCAAAATGATCAAACTAATGGCAAAACATTTGTTATACTCCTTAAAAACCTTTTTTGAAGAAAGTCTAAATACTGGAGTTGTACTTAAAGATTGGAAAACTGCTAATATCACACCTATCTTTAAAAAAGGTGATGAATCAAAGGCTGAGAACTATAGATCAATCAGCCTTACATCCCTAATTGGTAAAGTGCTAGAGGGTATTATAAAAGATAGGACTGAGTTGCAGCTTGGGAATATTGATGCTTCCCAACATGATTTTGTGAAAAATAGAGCCTGTGTAACCAATCTCCCTTGTTTCTACTAACAAGTTGGTAAAAAATTGGACTGCAAAATACCATATGATATCATCTTTATCAATTTCAGTAAAGCTTTTGATAAAGTACCACTAGAGATGCAGCAAATTATTAATCCACCTGTGAAGTGGACACAAAGTGGGCACTTCATGTCTGCGGAACACAACGCGAAGTGGACCTTGTAAAGTGCTCACTTAGCGTTATTATTATTACCACTTCACGTTGCCATTATGTCTTAACATGCAGTAAGGCAAAGTGAGAGGAAAATAGGCATATCACATGGCTTATAGTACTGTAAGTCACATGCTTTAGCCAGGCAGGAAGGAAGTGAGTCAGAGAAGCAGTTTCACTTTCTCCTTTGCATTTGTAGAGGGAGAAAGCAGTTGTGAGAGGAGAGGAGTTTGCTTGCCTTTCATTGCTTTTCAGTGCCAGAACCCAGAACAAAACAGGTTTTTTTAAAAGCTATTTTATTTAGTTTTTGTATTGTATTAGTGTTTTTTTGTTAGTGAATTTTTTTGTATGTTTTGTTTTGTGTGTGTGACTGACTGTGTGTGTGTGTGTGTGTGTCCACTGTCTGTGTGTGTGTGTGTCATCCCGTTGACTTCAGGAGGATGGAGGGTCATGTAAGAGAAGGCAAGTCGCTGGCCTGTGGGTGCATTAGGAGGGGAGGAGAGCAGACCCATGGGGGGCAGGGCAGTTTTGTGATTTTGGACCTTTCCAGATTCCTGGCCAGTGTTGCTTCCCCCATTGAAGCAACAGGAGCAGCAGCACCAGTGCCACCGATGGCTGCTTCGCATGCACCTTCTCCCACAACTACCACCACTAGCAGCAGCTGCTGGGGCTCCAGCAGCACCCTCTCCACCACCTCCACAGCCACAGGAGGTGGCCCCGGAAATTGTAGGTGGTGGTGGGACTCGTGCTCGAAGTGTGAGGACTGTGTCTGGTCTCCCCCGCAGCTCCCCAGTGTTGGAGTTTTTTAATTGTGTGGGGGGAGGCAGCACAGTAGTGGAGTGCCATGTGTGTGGTGAGCTGGTGTGCTGTGGCCCCCCTAGACACATTTGGGGACCAGTGGCCAGTGCACCCACATGCTGAACCACCACAGGGCAGAGTGGCAGGCTGCCATGGAAGGGGCCAGGCATCCACCTGCTGGCCCTTCCATGGCAGTGGCCAAGGGTGCTTCTGGGGTGGGAGATGTGCCTCGCAGCAGTCACTACTACAACAGGAGGAGGAGGAGGCCTACTACAGCAGCTGCTCCTCCTCCACCACCACCACAGCCACCAGCACCACCCTGTCCACCACTAGCTCCCCTACCTGGATTCCCAGCTGCGGTGGACCCCACCACAGTCACTGCAACCCAGTCTGACATTGGCCTGGTGTGGGCAGCGCTCAAGGAAAATAATGAGCAATTCAGTGCTTTGGAGCAGCAGGTTAACAGACTGGAAGCACAGCAGCAGCAAATTGTTTCAATGCTGCACCTTCTGCTGGACCACCACAGCATCCCATGGCCATAGTAAGTGAGGAGATTGTTTTCTGCCCCCCAAACCCACACCCACCCCTGACCCCACCCCACTACTGTGTTGTACTTTTTTGGGGTGTTTTTTGTTTGTTATTGTTTAATCATACACATTTTCCCTTCCAGGGGAATCTTTCTTGCACCATATAGTGCAATACACTTTTGTGAAAACCACTCGTAATTTCATTAGAGTATGTCAAGTGTCGGAGGAATTCCTGTTCTGAAAATCTGCCTACATTTTGCCTCCCTTCTCAGCAATGTTAGAATGTGATGGCAGGGAGAGCGTGTGTGTGTGCTCCTTACAGTGAATATCCAATTGTTCGGCAGGTTTCTGAATGTTTCTTTATGTTATAATGGTCAGTTTGTGGTGAAATGTGTGGCCATGTTTCCAGTAAGAAGAGCCTTGTTAGTGGAAACATCCCACATTTCATCACAAAGTGAACCTTATAACATAAGGAAACATTAGGATAGCTGCCAGAAAATTGGATATTCACTGTAAGGAGCACGCACATGCGCTCTCCCTGCCATCACATCCTAACGTTGATGAGAATGGAGGCAGAATGTGGGCAGATTTTCAGAATGGGAATTCCTCCATCACGTGACTCACTGTAATGAAATTATGGGTGGTTTTCACAGAAATGTATTGCACTCTGTGGAGCAAGAAATATTCCAGTGGTAGTAATGCCCCCACATATTAGTTTATGTGCATCACCATAACTATGTAATGTGGTGAATGTCTGTAAAGCAGCAGCACTACAATCTGTTGATAACTGACCTATATTTTTTTATGCTATGTTACAACTTCCTTTACTTATATCCTGACTGACTGGAATGATACGAGAATTTCCAGTAGTTGAGTCTGCTGTACTACTTTTTTTCATGTGTGAAATAATGAAAAGAGCATTCCTTTTAAATTGGTGCTGGCCGGTCTTTGTCATTGTTTTCCTCTGCTTTTCTCCATCACATCAAGTAGTTGTTATATATCACTTCTGTTGTTCATTAACAGTTATGCATCAGGCAGTGTTTTATGACACCACGGAACAATAGTTATTGAAAAGCAGCTACAAATAAATACAAAGCTGGTCTGAGCAATATTGGAAGACGTGCTCATTTTTTTTTTAATATATAAAAAAAGTAGTCAAGTAAGTAAAGCAGACATAAATTGTGAAAAGAATCGTATCATTCAAGTCATGACTCGGAGGTAAGTAGTGGTGGCTATGGCAAAGTAAAGTAGCATAAAAAGTACAGTTCAGAACTGTGAGGACATTCTTGCAATGCTGCTTTAATTGTAAAAATGTCAGTATGACATCATGAGCTCACAACAACAATCACAGAATACACAAAAGTGGCACAGAGTCCCAGATTTTTTCTGCAGGCCCAAAATGCATCCTCCTTGTGTGCAGAAAATTGACAAGTGGTAACGAAGTGAAATGGGATTGTTTCAGCACATACAAAGTCCCCCAGAATTAATGGCACACTCAGTCATGCACACAAAAGAGGCACAGAGTCCCCAGATTTTTTTCTGCTGGCCCAAAATGCATCCTTCTTGTGTGCAGAAAATTGAAAAATGGTAACACAGTGAAATGGGATTGTTTCAGCACATGCAAAGTACACCAGAATTTATTGTGCAGTCACTCATGCACACAGTGCCCCAGAATAAAATGATGACCATGAGCGAACTGTTGCTGGTCCAATGTGTGCTGTGATTCGAGGAAATGCAATGTAATCATCTCATCTGGATGGAAGGGTGCCCTTTGTCTGTACACTAATAGTAGCCTTGGTGAGTTGATATATATAGATATATATATTTCTGTATTTTGTAGGTGAGGGGGGTTGACATAGACATGTACTCATGGTATTGTTCTGTATCATTCACAGGTCACAGATACTGTTGGTGTGCACATTCCAGTGCTCAATTAGAACTTTTTGCATAGAAATTTGCAATGGATAACTGTCAAGCACATGAAGGTAAGTATTTTTTTTTTGGGGTGGGGGATGCATATTTGTAGGTTTGTCTGTAATGGTTTCTTATTTTCTTACTTCTTCACAGATTTCACCTGCATCCTTCTTGAGTCTGGTTGTTAATGATGGTCATGGTCGTCTAATGAAATGACTTCTGCTGGTTGCATGTGTGCCCCAGCTCAGGAGGGGGCCTGATGTTGAAGAACTTGTTGGATAAGGCCACTTTGTCAGAACAACAAAGCATTTGGAAGTTTCTTAAAAAAAGAAATTAATGACTTCTTACAACTTAATTGTTATGTGTCCCTCCCTGGTTTTCAAATCTCAATCCCTAAAGTCAAGTTACATTTCAAAGACACATCTTGTCAATGAACACAACCTGTGTGCAATATTTGCTGCAGTCTTCACAAAACAACGAAACGGATGAAATAAAATCTTCATACTTACCAGAATGGATTTCACATGGATATTACATCGGTTCCTCTCCGTACAGTACAGCTACAGTATCATCCCCAATGAGTTTTAGCAATGGAGTCTTTTTTTGTTACCCTGTAAAAGAAACAAATGAAGTGTACTGTATGTGTTTTACCATTGCGGCTCTGAAAAGCTACAGAAAACAAAACATACAACTAAAGGAAGTGAAGCAGCATAACAAACATGAGTACACATACTCACTTTATGGTTTAAATATTAAGAAGCTTTCTGCCTCTGGCTGATGGATGTGGTAGTCCGGACAGACTCATGGTGGCAGTGGTGGCAGTGGATAACATCAGTCCTGGTGGTGGTGGTCTGGGGGGCAGAGAGACTCATGGTGGCAGACTTGGATAACATCAGTCCCAGTGGTGGTGGTCTGGGGGGCAGACAGACTCATGGTGGCAGTGGATAACATCAGTCCCAGTGGTGGTGGTCTGGTGGGGCAGACAGACTCATGGTGGCAGTGGTGGCAGTGGATAACATCAGTCCTGGTGGTGGTGGTCTGGGGGCAGAGAGACTCATGGTGGCAGACTTGGATAACATCAGTCCCAGTGGTGGTGGTCTGGGGGGCAGACAGACTCATGGTGGCAGTGGATAACATCAGTCCCAGTGGTGGTGGTCCAGGGGGGCAGACAGACTCATGGTGGAAGACTTGGATAACATCAGTCCCGGTGTGGTGGTCCGGGGGGCAGACAGACTCATGGTGGCAGTGGTGGCAGTGGATAACATCAGTCCTGGTGGTGGTGGTCCATGGGGGGCAGACAGACTCATGGTGGCAGACTTGGATAACATCAGTCCCAGTGGTGGCGGTCCATGGGGGGCAGATAGACTCATGGTGGCAGTGGATAACATCAGTCCTGGTGGTGGTGGTCTGGGGGGGAGCAGACAGACTCATGGTGGCAGACTTGGATAACATCAGTCCTGGTGGTAGTGGTGGTCCGGGGAGCAGACAGACTCATGGTGGCAGTGGATAACATCAGTCCCAGTGGTGGTGGTCCGGGGGGGCAGACAGACTCATGGTGGCAGACTTGGATAACATCAGTCCTGGTGGTGGTGGTCCAGGGGGCACACAGACTCATGGTGGCAGTGGTGGCAGTGGATAACATCAGTCCCAGTGGTGGTGGTCCGGGGGGGCAGACAGACTCATGGTGGCAGACTTGGATAACATCAGTCCGGTGGTGGTGACCCGTGGGGGGCAGACAGACTCATGGTGGCAGTGGATAACATCAGTATCAGTGGTAGTGGTCCAGCGGGGCAGACTAACTCATCGTGCAGACTTGGATAACATGAGTCCCAGTGGTGGTGGTCCATGGGGGGCAGACAGACTCATGGTGGCAGTGGATAACATCAGTCCCAGTGGTGGTGGTCTGGGGGTGCAGTCAGACTCATGGTGGCAGACTTGGATAACATCAGTCCCAGTTGTGGTGGTCCATGGGGGGCAGACAGACTCATGGTGGCAGTGGATAACATCACTCCCGGTGGTGGTGGTCCTGGGGGGCACACCGCCTTTTAAATTCTTCAGTTTAAACCTGCCAACATTAACCACATCATCATCCTCATAAAGAAAACTGCCCTCACAATCATCAATGTCTGAAGTCTGACCACTGGGAAATTCTTTCTCCATTGTGTTGACATCTACGTCAGTGGTGGGCCATTTCAGGCAGCCACTGCCAGTGCCACCAGGATGCTCCATTTCCACATCAGCAATACCACCATCACTAGGCTGGGGTATGAATACCAAGGTTGCAGTCTGTGCTGGTATGTGCCTCTCATTCATTTTAATGAATGTTAGCAAACTAACATTTGCAGGAGACAGGTTTGTTGACGATCCCTGACTATTGCACCTGCTGAGCTGAATACCCTCTCAACACTTACACTGGAGGGTGGGCATGTGAGGTACTTCAGTGCCACTGCAGCCAGCTCTGGCCATTCACTGACCTTTCCACTTCAGTACAAAAGAGAATCTTCAGTTATTGTCAGATGCCTGTTTTCAGACAAATATGACTCAACCATTCTCTGTATTGTTGATGCAACATCCTGTTCCCCCTAATCATTTATTTCACAAATACCCACTTGGGACAAAGCCTCCCAAAGCAGGTTGACACCAGCCACTTTGGATGACAGACCACCTGGAACTACAGTCCCCGTCCCCTTGCAGGATATGCTTGATGGTTCTCCAGTACACCCTCAGCCAGATTATGCTGCTCAGGTTTGCTGACCTTGGCACATGACTTCTGTGTCCCATGAACCAAGCGCACCAGTTGACCCCTGATATTTTTTACCTGTTCAGACCCTCCCTCCAGTACTGATGCAATTCCATGTTTGTATTGTGGGTTCAGCATTGTTGCTATGGCAAAGTTGTCACTACGCTGAATGCTCACAACGTGATGATTCTGGTCAAATACTGTCAGCATGTGTTGCAGCAACATACTGCTACTACCGTCTCCAGCAACATCAAGGCTATGCTATACATTCACCAATGTCTGCCTTAGCACCCGCAGCAGTGGAATTGATTGGCTAATGGAGGCAGACTCGCCACTCACTGCCTGTATGGCATGTTCAAAAGGCCGCAAAATTGTTATTACAGAGTCCATGAGGTGCCACTGTTCAGTCGCCATAGACATGGAGGCCTCGGAACTGTCACGGCTAGTGTGCATAGCAAGATATTCTGAGATGGCTTTGTATTGTTCATACAACCTCTCTGCCATGTATAATGTGGAGTTCCATCGGGTGACAACTTCCAGCTTCAAGCGGTGCTGAGGCAGGCTGTTTTGTATCTACAACTGCTGCAGTTGGTCACGGGCCTTTCCAGATCTTGAAAAGTGAGAGTAGATACATCGTGCAATGGTCAGCATTTCCTTTATATCAGGGTGCTGCAGAAACTCCTGAACCACAAGATTTAAACAGTGAGCCATGCATGGAACATGAAAAAAACCACCATTAGTGATGCATTTCACCACATTTGACCCATTGTCACTTGCTATGAACCCAGCTCTCAGGAACAGAGGGATTAGCCATCTGTCAATTTCAGTCAGTACCATGTCCAACATGTTCTCACCAGTGTGTGAACAGGTCACACTGCGCATAGCAATCGTTGCATGCTGTCGAATTCCAGGAAGATTGCTACTGTGACAATCCACCTTACTGCACTGATTATTCACACTACAAATATCACAAACAACCCCCGGCACCTGCGCCCAGTGGGCAGTTATACACAGATATGAACTCCCCACTGTTTTGCCACTTGTCCACATATCCATACTTACATGGATGAATGGAAAGGAGGAATGTTGAAGGGCAGGTCTTACTGAGTTGGACACAGTGCAGAACAACTTGGGGACAGCACGGGTAGAAAAGTATGTCCTGGATGGGACTTTCCATTTTGGACAGGCACGTGCAGCAAACTGCCGGAACCCAGAATTCTCCACAAAAGAGAGGGCCAAAAGATCAATTGCCATCACTTCTGCTACAGCAGCATTGAGTTCACGTAACAGTGTATGATTCAGGGGGTACTTCAGCTTTTGCGCAAAAACACTCTGTAACGTGGGCTGACTTAAACGTTTTACACATGGTGTGTTGTTGATCACAAATGGTTGTGCTCTGTGATGAATGGCATTGGCAGGGCATGGAGTGTGGACATTTGATGAAGACTGTTGCACAGGTGATGATGACAAACCCAGAAATTATGTTATTTTGCCAGATTTGCCAACTGGGGTTGATGTACCACTTGCACTAGACATACTGCATTCACCACCACCACCACAAAACCTGCTACTCTCACCAGCACTGGGCAACATTTCAAAATCATTATGGTCCTCCACCTCATCATGCCTGTAGTAATCCTCTGCTCTTATTACTGCACTACTGCACACGTTTAATTTCCTATTGGGCTTAACAGCCATGGAAGGGGATAACATGCTGGCTATGGTTGCCGGTGGCAGGGGTGAACGCCCCACTGTGGTATTAGCTGCCAGCTTGTGCTGGATCCACAGAGCCCAGTGCCTATTCTTAAGATGTGTATGCTGTCCTTCTCTCCCCAGATGACTCCTCTTTTTACCTCGACTCACACGCACATGGCAAACCTGGCAGATTGCAACTGAATCATCATTTGCATCTTGAACAAAAAAGTCCCAAACAAGGGAGTGTGATGCTCTGCTTTTAACATGTCCATGATGATGTGGCTTATTTAAGTCTGTTATTTTAAGCACTGAAGTGGGGGGGGGCACATGATGTTTCTGGCACTGCACACCTGGACTGCAACTGACCACCACAACTACCTATCATATTGATTACTGAGTCATCATCATCATCATCAATTAAAAGCGGTAGATCACAAGATTTTAGGGGGGGGGGATTCCTGCAAACAGACTCAGACACAGCCACTTTTAATTTATTTTTCTCCGGTTCCCAACTGGGGTCAATTACATCATCATCATATTCATCAACATCACACACATCCACATCTTCTGCTTGGATGCTAGCATGTGGACTGCATGTTGCAACAACAGCAACATCAACATCATCATCATCACAGTCATCATCAGCATCTACACCTCCAACACCTGATATTTTTTCACCACACTGTGAATCACTGCATGGAAAATGCATGACATTAAGTGCCACTGTGAACGGAATATCACATTGTATGCTATCGTTGACATGATCATCAGAATCCTCAGGTTCAGTTACTGGGATGTTACTGGAAAGTATGACATCATCTACGCTGCCACTCACTTGCACTGCTTCACACTCAATAGTTTTGGAAACGGTACACTGGTCGGAATTAGAACTTGATGCAACAATACTAATACTACCTCCACCACCACTAACACCAGTAACACTAACACCACTGGCTGGGAAAACATCATCTCCTCCAACTATGAGTGAAACTACTGATTGGGCTGTAAAAAACATTGTAGGAGAAATACCTTTCCTCACATCAGCAATGCACTTTTGCGTCTGCGTACTACTACCACGCCCATAGACCATCTTACTGCCAACATTGCCATGGCAAGAAACAGCTTTGCTTGCACGTCTCTTTGCAGGCATTTTGGGGGATCAACCACAAATATTATTACCAAATTCAGACTTTGATGTGTTCACTTTCTGATTGGAGGGATGCTGGCTGGATGTGAAGCCAAATAAACAACTGTGGTGTCAGCAACAGATAAGAGACTACTCTGAGACTGTCACGAAATTAAAACAACTTCAGTAACCAGTGGTGCTGATGAGGTCACAGAAACAATCCAATCTGGTAAAAAATACCTTTTGAACGTGGGGTTGGGGGGGAGCACTGAATACAGACAGTGCTGATTTTTACGGCACTACAAGCAGCAAAACTAAGAACAGATACCACGATCGCAGTACAAAATCAAGCAGCTGCAGTGGATAGCAGGTTCACACTGCTGCGCTTAGTTGCAATTACACTAGTCTGTGTCACAATAAAAGGTGTATCATTTGATGCACGCAACATTGCACACACACTCACACACAACACAGAACAGTTTGTGTACAATGCTGAACGAGGAATGCGATGCAAATGCAAAAGTT
The DNA here is from genome assembly GCA_016271365.2 of Neoceratodus forsteri. NCBI lineage: Eukaryota > Metazoa > Chordata > Ceratodontiformes > Ceratodontidae > Neoceratodus > Neoceratodus forsteri. The sequence goes on along the minus strand of CM057450.1, from coordinate 1,313,365,696 downwards.
CAGTACTATGCCACGTTACGTATTGTAAATTTGTAATTTAAACAACCTGACCTTATGAACTGCTGCACCACATCCACACAACAAACAGCAAGAAAATTTCTACTATTACTGACAATATTACTATGTGTACATGAACACAGTCAGTTATATAACAAAAATATAACCAAAAACAAAGAAATCACTAATTGTCCAACTTAAATCTACCTACACCACAGATACGCCCCTCCTCAAAGCACACTCTCACTGTCGTTCACCACACACTCTCGATGTTGTAAATTAACATTCAAAATCCACACACAAACAAAAATGCTCGATGATGTGAGCACAGGAGGGTTTCCCTACAATCGATGAACTAAAGTTGGATCCCCCAAAAAAGCAAAAATGCTTTTTGAACAGCTTTTACAAGATTCCTATCACATACAGCTATCAGAGCACACTGTCCCCTACTCCTTCCTACTAATACTACCCCAAACTGAGGCTGTGCAGATCAATATAGAGCCCATGTGACCTGAAATCCCATGAATCACCGCAAAATTTGCCTATGGAGCTCAAAAACAAGGCGAAGTGTACTGCCAGCAATGCACTTCGCCTCAAAATTGGCAGAGTAGTGGCCTGGGGAGGTGGAGTGATGCGAAGTCATTGTTTCTAATGGACTTTGCGTTCCTCATTATAATGCGAAGTACTCTGCTTCGCATTGCGGAGCACTCTGCGGATCTGCCTTTGCTCCACGAAGTGCTTCGTGGAGCGGATTGAGCCCACTTCGCCCACCACTAAGTACCACATGATTACATGACTGTCAAACTCAAGAACAGAAGGGTGGCTACACTATATACCAACTGGATTCACAACTGGCTTGAGGGAAGGACACAGAAAGTTACAATAAATGGCCAGCATTTGGAAACATTTCCAGTGACAAGTGGGGTCCCCCAGGGGTCAGTGTTTGACCCTTACATTTTTCAGGTCTTTGTGGCAGATTTGGCAGATAATATAAATAATGATAACATAAAATTTGCAGATGACCTTAAACTGGGGGTGGTGGGGGGGTAAATGTGATAGAACTGAAAGTATTATCTCACTTCAGAAAGATCTGGATAATATAGAAAAATAGACTCAAACCTGGGGCACGAAATTAAACATTGAAAAGTGCAAAATCATGCACCTAGGTCCAAAACATAATAAGCATCAATACACCCTAGGGAGCGTACCATTAACTTATACAGAGGTGGAAAAAGACCTAGGAGTCTTAATCACAAATGATTTAAGCTTCTCTAAACATGCAGACAAACGAGGTTATAGGAAAGGCAAATAGAATTGTATGGAATATAAAAAGAAATATAGCCTCAAGGGAGGCAATGGTACTTCTCCCCCTTTACAGGGCTTATGTGAGGCCACACATTGATTATTGTTCACAATTCTGGACACCACATAAAAAATGGATACAGTACATCTGGAGACAGTACAAAGAAGGTTCACAAAACAAATTCATGAACTCAGGGACATGGAATATCAGGACAGCCTTAAGGTATTAAAATTAATGTCACTTGAGCACAGATGTTACAGGGGAGATATGCTATTTTTGTGGGATGTTATAAATTACCCGTATCTATTTACCGAGATGGGTTTTTTTGTACAAACAGGATAGGATAGAAACCATGGAACATCCACTTCAACTACACAGATACAAGTATAACACTAATAATAGAAAATACTTTTTTTCACAGAGGGTGATAGGAGCATGGAATGCCCTTCCACTGGAGATAATCATTAGTAAAAACAAGACGATTTTTAAAAATGAACTCGACCAATGGGTACTCAATGGGAGTTCCAGTTATGAATTAATAAGGGACATTGGATGAAGAACAATATGGGCATTCTTGCCCGCAGTTTTTCTCAAATGATCTTAGTATGAACCTTAATATGAACCATGCTTTGTTGAACCCCATTACAGTTTTTTCCCCCTACTACCTCTACTGTAAGACTGTCCCAGACATCCACCAGCTTCTCCATGAAGATGTACTTCCTCACTTTTCCCCTGAGTCTACTCCTCTCCAGCTTCATAGCATGACCCCTTGTCCTTGAGCATCCTATATTCTTGAACTTTATTTGTACCTGTGAGGTATTTGAAAGTCTCTTTCATATCCCCCCTCTCCCTTCGTTCTTCCAGTGTATACATATTAAGGTCCTTCAGTCTTACCTCACATGGCTTTTGATGCAGACCCTGCACCATTTTGGTTGCCCTCTTCTGGACTGCCTCCAGTTTTTATATGTCCTTCCAGAGATACGGTCTCCAGAAAGGGACACAGTACTCCAGGTGAGGTCTCACTAGTGATCTATACAGGGGTAACACCACCTCCCTTTTTCTGCTGGTGATCCCTCTCCCTATGCACCTCAAGCATCCCACTAGCTCACCCTATTGCGTTGTCACAGTGTCTAGCCATCTTTAGGTCTTCTGATATGATAATTCCAAGGTATCTTTCCTGCTTGGTGGTTGTCAATACCTCTCCTCCCATTTTGTACTTCTCCCCTGGGTTTCTGTGACCCAAGTGCATGATTTTGTTCTTCTTTGCATAGAAGATCAGTTGCCATACCCTTTGCCACTCCTCTAACCTTTTCAGATCCCTTTTCATTTTTTCCAACCCACCCCCCTTCCCTGGAGTGTCTATCCTGTTGCAGATTTTAGTGTCATCCACAAACAGGCAGACCTTTCTCCAGCCCCCCTGCAATGTCGCTAATAAAGACATTAAAGAGGACCAGTCTCAGTACAGATCCCTGAGGTATCCCACTGGTCACCCTCCCTTCCTCAGAGTGAACTCCATTCACTACTAGCCTCCATCTCCTATCCCTTAACCAATTTCTTACCCAGTTTACCTCCTTTGGTCTCACTCTTGGGCTACCCAGCTTGCTTACTAATCTCTTATGTGGAATGGTGTTGAAGGCCTTGCAGAAATCCAGGTAATCCCCATACACCGCTCCTCCCCCCGATCCGATTCCCTGGTCACCCAGTCAAAGTAATCTATGAAATTTGTTTGATAAGATCCTCCTCCCCTTACATACATGCTGTCTCGGGTCCTATAAGCCACTGGATTCAAGATATTCCACTGTCCTTTCCTGCAGTAGTGATTCCAATAATTTCCTCACCACTGAGGTCAGGCTGACTGGCCTGTAGTTTCCAGCCTCCTCCCTACTACCACTTTAGTGAAGTGGGACTACATCTGCCCTCCTTCAGTCCCCAGGAACCACTCCTGTTTCCAGTGAGAAATTGAACAGGACTGTCAGAGGTGCAGCCACCTCCACCCTGAAGTTCCCTCAGTATCCTTGGATGGATCCCATCTTGCCCCATTTCCTTATCCAGTTTCAGATTTATGAATTCCTTCAGGACTCTTTCTCCTTTGGAAATAGGCTAGTGTATACTTCCCTTCCTCCTATGCTCCCATCACTTTTCTGTGGCTTTTCCCCTTCCCCTTCCTCTGTGAACACTGAACAAAAATATTTGTTCAAGATGTCTGCTTTTTATTGGTCCCCCTCCACACAAACCCCCCTTCCCTTCTTAGTCTTACACTCCTTCCCCTGGCCTTTTTCTTTTCACTTACATACCTAAAAAATGTCTTGTCTCCTTTCCTTACTTCCTGGCACCCCAATGTCTTTGTACATTTGTCAGTACCCTTCACAAGGTGCTATGAGTAAATACTGTAATGAGGGAAGGGGATGGTAATAGGAAGTATTTCTAGTGCCAGGGGACCTGTAACTAAGTTAAGTGAGCCATCTCCTCCTAACCAAATCAGGTTGCCACATGATGTGAACACTTTGGTGGCAGGTCACTATAATGCTCCACCAGAAAGCTATATGCCTAGTCCCTGTTAGGTCCATCCTCTGTGTCAAATAGCAGAGTAGATTCAGCGACCAGTTTAACAAGGCCAGGTGATGAGGGCATTACCCATTGATCATCTGTTGCCTCTTGGTCTGCAAAGATCAGTGTATGTCTCTCAACTTCCAAGGACAAACCCTTCCATGAGTGCCCAGCTGGCAACACTTAGCTCAAATGACCAGTGGGGGAATGCTGCCTCCTTCTACACACTAGGACCACCATGTACCCTCACATCATCACACCAAGTGTGAAGTGCTTCATTATTTGATGGTAATCTAGACAGTTATCTTTTGGTAGAGGCCTGGATTAGAGATACATAGCATCTGCTCAATAGAGAAGCTATGCCCCCTAGTCTTCAGTTTGTAACCGTAGTGAGACACCTCAATGAAGAGGTGTAAAAGCTTGTTGTAAACTTGCCACTGAATGATCAAACCCTAGAATGGGCATTCAATGAGCTAAGAGCAGAGAACAATGACTTCCAGCTATTACTGGACCCCATGGTAGAGTTTTATAAAAGGGCATAATGTCCTGACAAATCAGCCTATTAATATGCAGTTGCCCTTGAAGCCATATTACACTTAGTTGAAGAAAATGAGAATGGTAATCACTTCTATCCAGACTGGGATTATAAATTAACACAGCAATTTGTGAGAGGCTCATGGGATGAGGAGATTTATCTCTGGCTTGCCTCTATGAAATCAAGGTTAACACATTTTTGAGAGCTATAGGGGGAGCTCAGGGACACAGCAATGGAGACTAGAAAGCTCTCCCTTTAGTCTAAGACTAATAAGATTCACAGCCAGCCCCAGACTGTGAGGGCTGAGGACGTGCACAAAAATGCTGTTAAAAGAAAGAATTGTTGAGTACCTAGAGGCAAATGAAAAGAGGGAGAGGGGGACATGATAGAAACTTTTAAGTACCTCAAGGGAATCAAGAGGGTAACATCTTCCAGAAAAAGAGATGTGCAAGAACAAGTGGGCACAGTTTGAAGATAGAGGGGGATGACTCAGGGGCAACGTGAGGATGTATTTTTTCACAGATAGGGTGGTGGATGCATGGAACGGCCTTCCTGAGGAGGTCATGGGGTCAAAAACAGTGGGGGAATTCAAGAATGCATGGGACAGACATAAGGCAATTCTAGTGGGGGCGTAGGAGGAAGTAGGCTGTTGGTAAACTAGGATCTGCAGCTTATCCAATAAGTAGGGAAATGGGTAGACTGGGTGGGCCAAGCAGTCCTTATCTGCCTTCAAAGTCTATGTTTCTATGTTTCTAAAGCAGATCCAGTGTTTGGCATAAGCAAACTTCTGAACTTTTTGAATTGATGGAGTTAGTAAGAAAACTAGCATAGGACAGTAGGACCAGTTTACCAGACTGTTACAGCTAGAGGCACACATTACCTCTTTTCACTCTGCTTCAAAATAGAACCCACAGCCAGTATCTTCCTTGCCTGGTGGTTAGCATCAGTATTTCTAGAACAGTCAGAGGGAGATTTTTTGCCACCTCTGTGGTCAGGAGGGACACACTGCCAGGGTATGGAAAGCCAGTCTACAAGATTGTACTGGGACTAATACAGCAGATAGACATTCTGGGGGCAAGCTTTAAACTACTAGTGTCCGTGGTGACTGGGACAGCTACAGGCATTTCCCTACAATTAAATCCTCACTCCAAAGAGTTTGGGCATGGAAATTGTAAACCAAAGCAATATTTTAAGCAGAAAACATGTGACATACCATTGGTAGTCCCAATTAATGAAGGATTGGTAAAAGAAAATGGAACTGAGAGCAGAGACATGATAGATTCAGCCTCTTAAGTAATGACAATTTAAATACATATTTTGGAGGCAGCATCCCTGTCTGAACAAACAAGAACTGACACCAGCAGATGCCCCTATCAAAAAGCTGCAGGACAGGAGGTCCCACGCCATGGTGTAATGCAGCTCAGGTTAAATTTCCTTGGCCAGACACTTGAAAATGTGTCTACATTAGATGTTCCTACCATAGCGTATAGAATGGGTGTTCCTTTGCTTATAGGGACCAATATATTAGAGCAAGTCAAATATATCTGCAGGCTATTCATGGGATGGGATATCTAGCCAGTGAGAGAACAGTAGTCCTTGGAAAGATATTCAGCTTATCTGGACATTGGGAAAATTGAGTTTGGAGGAGCTGAAAGAAATATGGGCTAGGCAAAATATACAGGCCAATATGATTATGTCATTCCAGCTGGTCAAGTTGTTCAAGCTGTTCAAGAAGCACATATTGAATAAAGGATTCCAAGAGGACATGGTGGGATAGCCTATCCTGCACTGATTGAAGGCCAGCAGTTAGTATTTCCTCCTGGAGGCCTAGCCATTGGTCGCGTTTTGATGGCTGTTAAAAATGGACATGTAAGTGTGCACCCTGTCTGCAAGACCAGCAATTTTAAAGACAACTTCATACTGTACCTTGCATTACTCATGTTAACAGCCACTGAGGAAATTGCTAGTATGGGGCATCCAAGCAGCCCAGAGGATTTACAAATTGGGAACACTCGGGAGCTGATCAGCAGGGATCCTCATCCAGAAGTAAAGCTGCCTAAAGTCTGTCAGAGTCAAAATGTAGTCCCACCAGGCACAGTGGATGCTGAAATACCCACTGTGGATTTATCTAATTAGCTGGTTATGAATGAGGAACAGCTAAATCAGTGCAAAGTCTTAAAAACAAGTCTGATGTCTTCTCTCAGCACCCTCTTGACTATGGTTGCACCTCAACAGTTCAGTATGAAATTCCAGAGCCATTTCACAGCATTAGCAAAAAATACCCCCTTCTCAATACCAGTAAGTAAGAAAGCAGATTACTGATATGAAAGCAGCTGGAGTTATCCATCCAAGAAAGAGCCCATTTGCATCGCCCATTGTTGTAGTCACAAAGCAGGATGGGTCCCTGAAGATCTGTATTAACTACGTAAGCATTAAGCCATGGGAAAGAAGGCTTCTACTAGGGAATTAATGCATGGTTGGGGGGTGTTGGTGCTCCAATCACCATGCATTAATTCCCTAGTGGAAGCCTCTATTGGAGTGGCTTAATGTGCTTGTAACATGGCAAGTGCAAGGTAAGTATTGTTTACATAGGGTGGGATACTCAAAAGGGTTGCGCATGGTGCAACAGTGTTGTGCCATACGTAACCCACTGATGCGCCTTGGCGCGATATTCAAAAGGGGATGTTGCGCTGGCAGATCCCGATGCGCCGGGGCACACCAGTAATGTATGCGGCACAAGTGCAGGGGGCATGCCCATGCATATTCTGCACATCCTGATATTCAGCCTGGGATGTGCGGCGCATATGCTGGTGCAACCCCTACTTGCACCGCACAGTGGTGCTCAGAGTTGAGCCACAAAGAAATAGGAGCAAGGGCCGGACACCCACAGGTGAGCTGCCGTACTACAGGGTGCAACACGGCAGCCGCCAGCTGCTGATGTCCACCAGAGTCCCTGTGCCAGGGTCCATCAGCACTGCACCCCCCACACCCGATCGCGGTCATCAGTAATATATAAAGAAGTCTGATATTCCTGGTGGTCCAGTGGACCGCATCCATCCCGACCATGGGCAGTAGTAGGAATTAAATGAGTCCTATATCCCTGGTGGTCCAGTGGACCGCTTCCAGCCCAATCGCAGGCATATGTATGCATAAGCAGTTTAAAATAACCATGGTGGTCCAGTGGTACCCACCTCCCCACCCGCTAACTGAGCCCTGCCACCCCATTCCCCCCCAGTCTGCGATGGGCAGCAGCACCCCACCCTCCAGCTGCCCAGCTGCCCACCAACTGACTGCATACAGTACAGCTGTACGCCCATTGGTCCACAGCATGGGCCAATGGGTGCAGATCAGACCGTACTACACAGTCCAGATATGTGACTGGATCCATTCACATATCTGACTGTGTGGTATGGTTCACTCCATTGGCCCAGCCAGATTCCGCCGGGCGACAGCTGTACGCACGCAGTCAGCAGGCCGCCGGGTGGCCGAGGGTGGTGCTGCCACCCGCCACTGACCGGGGGGGAGTGGGGTGGCGGGACTGAGTGGGCAAGTTGGGACGGGGGTACCGCTGGACCACCAGGGTTATTTCAATTACTGTAAGCCTGCGATCGGGCTGTGGGATCGGGTCCACTGGACCACCAGGGTGACATAAATAATGAAGCCCATGATCGGACTGTGGAATCGGGTCCACTGGACTACCAGGGATATTAATACATATTACAGCCCACGACTGGGCTGGGGTGCATTGCCAGTGAGGGGCAGGGGGTTTTGGTCCCAGATGACTGCTGCCTGGCAGGGCGCTAGGTGCAAGTCACTGGGGATCGGAGCACCTGCATGCAAATGGGGCCATAATGACATGCAAATGGCCCCATTTGTGCCTTACATGCATTATGGCCCCATTTGCATGTCCACTGCTGAATATCACGGTTGCTGTGCCTGGCGCAATGGCACTTGTGCTGGCGCATCACCCTGCTCCTCCCTGGCCACTTGTGCTGGTGCAGTGCCACTGTGCCATGTGCAACGCGGGTGACCACAGAGCAATATTTAATGGTGCTGAGCCATGGTGCAGCACTGTTGAATATCACCCTTTCAACGCCCTGGCACATCCCAGTTGTGCTGTGCCCAGGCTTGTGCCACAGCCTGGTGCAGTCTGAATATCCCACCCACAGTGTTTAAGTTACAGTGAAAGAAAGATGAGCAGAAACAGTGATTTTAGTTCTGAAAACATTCTTGAGCTCTGTCACTTTCAAAGGCTGTATCCAACTGGAAACGTGCACGTGTACATTGCACAGTGCACATACATTAATGTTATGCCTGAAAATGTATAACACGTACAAACCTTACATTAAGTAGGAAAACACAGATAAACATCAAAAGTTGCTGCTTCTGAAGAACAGTTCTGTTTTGCCCTCCATTGCTACCTCACATTGATGGTTTTTCAGTTCATTCATAGCCATGCTGCATCATGGTCACTGTTCTGTAATTTGCATATGGTGACACAAAATTACAACTCCAGATTTTCTATGCATTTCAAATGCAGGAAAGTAACATGGGGATAAAAAACAGAATGTTGGGGGAGGATGAAGACTGGCAGCAAGTCTACACTGTGCGGCTGTCTAGCAATGGGGGAGCTCAGCTGGGGAACTACAGAGATCCTGACATGTACAGCACTAAAATACACTTTTCAACTCGCCCAATCACAGTGCAAGGTAAAAGTGTTTAGTTGTGCAAGCCTCATAGAGGGACACACTGGTGGCAGTGACACTGACCGCACGATTGTCCAAAGTCTGTTGGGTGGGTGGGTGAGGCTATCCAAATCCGGAAAGCTGAGAAACACAGACTAGTGAAGGACACATTGATTGCCCCGATTGTACGACGTCCGCCCGTCAGGCGAGTGGGTAGGAAATATGGCATGGGAAAAAATGGAGCACAGAAAAGGAACATGGCAATGCGAGCAACAGATACACTGGCTAGGAAAGGAAACAAAATATTTCTGTGGACTTTAGAAACAGCACAGTGAGTTACTGCTATGTCAGGTTTATCTCAGTTTTTTTTCTCTCCCTGCCAGTCTCTTATGGCAACAGGTCGCAGGCTTCACTTCTTAGGCATGCTCACAATACCAAGTGGTTATTACTTGGATGGCGCATTTAATGTGGCTGTTACAGATACTACACTAGCGGGCATTACTAGGGAATTAATCCCCACTAGTTTACCATCACATGCTGAGTTTTGATTAATGATTACCTCGTATTTTCACATTTATTTATTGCCATGTTACAAAGAAAGGTTAATTCCCTAAGTACAAGAGACGTCTTTCCTCTCCCCTGAATTGAAGAGGCACTGGAGCAAGACAAGTATTTTTCAATACTTGACTTCATCTCAGGCTACTGTCAGGTGGAGGTAGCTGAGAAGAACAAATATGGAGCACAGGATCTGAGACAGCATGGATTCACAGTGGGAAGGTCTTGTCAAACAAATATGATACATTTCTTTGACTGGGTGACCAGGAAGTTAGATCAGGGAGGGGTGGTGAATGTGGCCTTCCTGTATTTCAGCATTGCCTTCAACACTGTTCCACATAGGAGGCTTGTAAATAAGCTGGGCAGCCTGGGAGTGGGTCCCAAGGTGGTAAACTGGGTCAAAATTGGTTGAGGGATAGAACACAGAGGGTGAAAGTAAACAGGGTTCAATCCAAGAAGAGGAGGGTGACCAGCGGGGTGCCACAAGGATCAGTCCTTGGGCCAGTCCTCTTTAATGTTTTCATAAGGGACATTGCGGAAGGTTTGGTAGGGAAGGTATGCCTCTTTGCAGATGATGCTAAGATCTGCAACAGGGTTGACAGTCCAGGGGGGTTTGAAAGGATGAGGAGGGACCTGGGCAGGCGTGCCTGTGGCAGCTAAAATTCAAGGCATAAAAATAAAAATGGCTGAGCTCTAAAATGGAGGAGTGAATTCTTTGCTCTGCACCTACCCAGCTAGTGATTTCATCTGTAGCTGTTCAGTTCCCTCAAAGGATTGTCTCTATATTGATTTGGGAGTTTTTTAATATATGGCCGGCAGGAAGAAATCCACTAAACAATTGAACCATTTGGGAAAACATACCTTTACTAAGCTTTTCTCTTCATCGGCTTTACCAGTAATGGCATCAGGGCCCGCTCCTGAATCAACCCAGCCTACCAATGTGGCCATCCTCTATGAGCTAAAAGAATTCCATGCCGAGTTTAAAAATCTCCAACTGGATCTGAAAATGTTCTTTCGGCACTGGAAACTCATATCGGGATCTGGAGCAATCTGCCACCACCCCAGACTCCTGAGTGGATCATGTAGAATGCATTCTGGCCAAATCTCTACAAGACCAGCAAGGCCTCCTGGATCAGTGTGAGGACTTGGAAAATTGGTCCCGCCGCAATAACTTGAGGATTTACAGTATACCGGGGTGGGGGGGGCAGGAGGGCTGGGACATGATCCTATTTCTTCAAGATCTCCTCACTTCTTTAATAGATATTCAGGATCTTTCTCCCTTACAAATTGAGCAGGCACATAGATCTTCGGGTTAGAAGCCCACCTCAGCTACAGCTTGGCTGAGATCTATAGTTCTCTTGTTTCTTGATTTCGCTGTGAAGCAGAAGGTACTGGTGAGAGCCTGGCATAAAGGGAAGCTTATATATAAGGGGCAGTGTGTTTATTTGGACAATGATTATTCACCCTTACTGATGTCTAAACGATGGGCTTATGTCCCTATTTTAAATCTGCTTTGGGAACTTAAACATACAACTCAATATCCAGGCCGACTTCAAATAAATTTTCCAGATGATCCCCACATTTACGACTCTCCTGAATTGGCTCTCCAGGGTCTCAAATGTCAGACCTTACTGCCCACCCAAGAACAAATTGATTTTGACAGCATGTGGGAAAAACAAGCTTTTCAGAAGGATCCACTGAGTAAGGCATCACTGCAAAGCAAGAAACGCCCACAAGAGCAGTCCTTTGCTGAAATTAAATACCTGCTGCAAGGCTTCCATCAGGAAGAGGCTACCTGAGTGATTATGGACCACTCTTTTGTACTCTTTTACTGATTTTATGCACTAGTTGTGCCTTAGTACTCTATGGACTGCTGCTTGATCTGTGATTTAATATGATGAGTATATGACTCTCTTTCTCGTCACTAGGTGTTTTTACTCAGTGTACTACTTGGGTCTGTATTGTGTCCTTGTTGTTGTTCTTTTTTTAATTTTCCCCTTCCTTGTGTTGCTTCCTTTCTATATTTGGTGCTCTATGTTTTTGCTATCTTGCTGTCTTCTTACAGAATTTTTTTGACCTTTTTTATTCTACTGGTCCTCATTTTTTCTAGATCCCCTTTTTAGTTTGCTTCTTTTCTCTTGTAATATTTTTTTATTTCTTTAGACCCTCTGATTACTTTGTTCTTCTTTTTCCCCTTCTACCTTATTTCTTTTTATCTTTTTATGTTTGTGCTCTAGCCTGGCTCGATCAGACTTTGCAGCCTTCTTGGTTATGCTTTATTTACTTGGATGTACTGTATGTTTTTGTGTATATCCTGGTCTACTGTCCTTTCCTTTTTTTCCTTTCCTCCTCAATTGCAGTTTACCTTGCATTGATCTAATTTTGATTTTACTTTTCTGGCCTTTACGTTTGGCAATAACTCTGTCTTTTTTCATTTTGCTTAATTTATTCAATGTTTTTTGCCGCCACCTTGTGGCTCTTCTCCACCATGACTAGTTATACTTATTTGTCTTTCTTTTACTCTGTAATATCTCCTGATGAATCTGCACTGTGTTTCTCTATGCTTTACCTTTATTCGGACATTCACTGTGGTATACCTGTTTTACTCAGTTCTACTAACTCTTTACCATTGCATAATCCCCTTTTATATGTCACAGTGGCTCACCCATTTTATAGTTTTTATTTTTCTGCCCAAGTTATGGATTTGTTATTTAAGGGTGAACATCTGGTACTGGGGAGACTAGAAATATTTTTTAATTTTTATGGATTTAGATAATCTACGAGTTTATGGGGAGTTTTTCTTTCCTTTTCTTTTATTTCTGTGGACTTGGGCAAGGGTTTTGTTTTGTTCCACATTTTTTTCTTTTTTTGATGGGTCCCCTCACCAGCTATTTTACTCTACGTCATACTTTTATACTCCTTCTTCATCATCTCTATACTTCATCAATGAGGGACTGTTTTTTTTTCTTACATACAGTGCATTCCACTTCTGTGCACAGCCTCGGGACCAGCCGAAATTGTGCACATAACTGAAAATGCACTAAACCGAAAATGCAATAAAAATGCGCAGAGTTAATCATGATTGTGATAAAACTCATTTATTACACATCTCCCATAGAAAAATAATGTAGCACAGTACAAAAAAAGCATATATAAAAAAACAGTAAACAGTAGCAAACATTAATAAATATTTATTTATTTTTTTTATTTATTCTAGGATTATAAGTACCTTTGAGCCAAAGCTCTTTTACAAAGGTTCCACATCAGAAATAACAAACAACAAGGAAGCAACAGTGAAATAACAGTAAACAATTCATGTACAACAGTACTATTGAAAGGGGTCAATTATAGGAAGAGTAAGGTGTAGAGGAGGAGAAGAAGTATAGGTAGTTAACAGAGGCAGCTATAGTAAAATGGTGAACACAGCTAGAACACATGTGCCCACAAGGAATGGGTAGGGTCAGGTGCCTGGGGTGGCAGAGAAACAGGGATGAAAGGAGAAGGGGAGGATGAAGATGCAGCTGGAGGCATTTGTTGAAAAATAAATGGGAAGGAGTGATAGAAGAGAAAAAGAGGGCAGGGTGAGGAGGGGGAAATAAGTGCTATAATGGGGCAAGGAGAGACTAATGAGGTGGTATGAAGACCTGAGATTTGAAGTGGCACCTCAGGAGTTGGGGGGAGGGGGGACTGGGGTGGCCTGGGGTTAAGCAGTATATAAGTTAGGATTAAAACTGTGTAGGTCATCAGCTAGGAGAGGCAGTCACAGGAGTTAGAGGCAATGAGATGGGCCCAGAGCCTGGTTTTGAACAGACCTAGTGTTGAGGCAGAGGAGATGGTGTGGCTGAGACCATTCATCCATAGAGGAGCCCTATAGGTGAAGGAGCATTGGCCCTGCGTAGTTCAACAGCGAGGAACTTGTAGAATCTGGGTTGTCGAGCTCCTGGTGTTCTGTTGGTTGGTGTTTTGATGTAACAAGGCAGTAACACCAGGGGGTGTGAGGCCAAGGCTGATTTTTCCCATCATAGCACATGTGAGATACTTTATACGGTGGGAGAGCTGCAGCCATCCAGATTGTTCATAAAGGGCACAGGTGTGGGTGAGGCAGTGGGCACCAGTTGTGAGTCAGCATGCTTTGTTAAGTGCAGTTGTTATACGTCGGAGGCCGGATGTCATGGCGGAGCCATAGATAATGAGGCCATAATCAATAATTGACACCACAGAGCTCTGGACAGCACTCTTCAGTGCCTCTGGGGTGAGGTGCTGCCTGGTTATGGGTAACCCAAGGCGTGTGTTGGCAGCTTTAGCCATGCTGTCAATGTGAGCCGTACAGGAGAGATTGGGGTCAAGCAGAATCCCTAGGTATTTGAATGAGTAAACTTGTTTGAGGACAGTCCCCTGCTTGGTAGAGATGGCAAGGGGGTGTTGCTTGTAATGGTTATGTGAACTGCAGAATAGCAATGTCTTGGTTTTCTTGTGATTGAGGACTAGTTTATGATTGGAAAACCATGTTTCAATGGCACTGAATCTGAGTTGGAGGCTGTGTTGTAGTGGTGAAAGGTCCTTGTGCATAGAAAAGACAACAGCATCATCCGCATACAGGATGATTTGTTCCGAGCAGGATTGTGGTAGAGAGTTTAAAAAGAGGCTGAAAAGGAGAGGGCCCAGTATGGATCCCTGAGGGACTCTGGAATGGACAGACAAGGTGTCCGAGATAGCACTGGCAATTTTTACTCTTTGAGAGCGGTTGTCAAGGTAGCTTCTGAACCAGCGGGCTGAGTGCAGTGCAAGGCCAGCAAGGAGTAGTTGGTCATACAGCAGCCGATGATGGACCATGTCAAATGCCTTTGAGAGGTCAATGAAGACAGCCCCAGTAAGAAGACCTTTATCAAGGGAACTATGCACTGCACCAGTAAATTCAAGCAGGGCAGAGGTGCCCTATGCCCTTTTCCCAGCATATAAACATTTAATGCTGAAAGTAAAATGTGTGAGCATTAAAAGCACTCTGGTAATGTAAAACACTTCCAGTATGTTAAGCATTTTAAAGTTTATTGTGAACATTACCACTCACTCCTGGCAAGTTATTGAAGTTCGTTATTTGTTCTTGTCTGGCATTACTTTTGCTGAGAGACTCAAGATTTTTTCAAAGGTGTAGTACCAGTTGAAGTCCGTTTGCTCCCTTGTGTCCACGTAATGCCTGATTTTGCACATCATTGGCCACACTTTGGTGGTGCAGGGCGGCAGTACCTCTGGCTCCTCATCATCATCTTCTTGTCAACTGCTCCTGATTCAAGCACAGTGGCACAAATGTCCTTATCAGTCAGCTCTCCACTTTCTGTTCAAGGCTCAAACCGTTCCATTTCAGTTTATCGATGGTGGCTGGCTGACTGAGGGTCAAAATGTTCTATGCTGCTATCAGGGAGTGTTTTAACACTGCTGTGAGGTACTAAATTAAAACAAGGTGCAACTAACAAGCCGATAAGTGGGTATTGTTATCACAGGACAGCTCAGGGGCTGGAATGGTAAAGAAAATCAGGCATCAATCGCTTAATTTCACACCTTGCTGCTGCTCTTAATCCTGCTGATTGATGTTCAGTTTGTGCACACAAGCAAAAAAGTGTGTTCACACAACTGATTCATTTAACATTGAGAACTATAAGAAATGAATCAGGACCTGGTACTTTTTTGTGCGCACAACCGGGATGTGCACATAACTGAAATGCACACAAGTGGAATGCACTGTATATTCTATATGGCTGGGTGTGGGCAATCGCTCTCTTCCAGTCTTCCTATTGGCTGGGTAGTTTGTTTTTTTTTACTCAGCCTATACTCTTTTTCTTTTTGTAGGTTCTTTTTGAACCTAGGGGTCTTGGATTCCACCTTACACCTTACTCTGCAGTAGTTTGGTTAGCTTTGTGGCCACCTAGGAGCAAGTTAGTATACCCTGCTCCCCACCTTAGAGGTCATATATATTATCCATTTATTCATTGATATGCTGGTCTATTGGACTACCTTCTCTGGGTCTACCCCCTTTTCCTTTTGGGGCGCTTTTTTTTCTTCCTGTCTTGTCAAGGATATTTTTTTCCTTGCATATAGTGCTCAGATTCTGTTGTTTTTTATTTTCTTTTTCAAGTGCAGTGTTGTTCCAGGTTGGATATGTGAATTGGGGGGGGGACCTTTTGATGTTACTACATTTCTGCTGTTACAGTTTTTTGTACCTGATCTTGTGACTCTTATTGCATATTTGTGTATTAAGATTTTTGAAGCATACTGTACATTCATGACTCAATGTTTGATATTTTTTTTTCTCTGTTGACTTTTTACCTATTTCTGTGTTTGCCTAAGCAGTTTTTACTTTTGTTAGATATATATATTCCAGTTAATTTACAATGCATTTCTAACTCTTATTGACATGGGAAGCCTACTTTGATTGGATTATGTATTGTTCTTTGGAGGCAGGTAGGCAGGGAACTTCTTTTTGTAGATGAATGGTGGTTGACTTGTACAAGGACTCAAGTGTGTTATTTTCATCTACTTATATGTTTTTTGTCTTTATTGGACTCTTGGAAGTTCTTGAGGTTAATCTTGTTGTACTTTGTATTTTTTTTATAACATGAGTGCCCAAACTAATATTATATCGTTTAATGTAAATGGTATTTACAACCCCGTGAAACACACTCATCTCCTCTACTATTTTAGACAACAGCAAGCAGATTTTATATTTCTTCAAGAGACCCATCCATCCATCCTCTGTTGAACATGCCAAGTTTCATTCCCTAGGTTTTGATCAAGTATTCTTCTCCTCCCACAGTTTGGGTAAGTGAAGAGGGGTTCTAATTTTGAGCAAGCATGGGCTCCCTTTTGAGCCCTCCCATACTCTCGAAAGGCAAGGTGGATCATTATGTCTTAGTCACTGGTTCTCTTTATGGTCACCCTATTATGTTAGTAAATAATTAATTTCCTCCTGGTACTACCACCCCTGTGGGCACCTCTTTTTTTCACATCTTCTTGATCATCTGCAGGGAAAGGTTATATTGGGGGGGGGACTTAAATGTCACTCTAAACCCGACCTTGGATACCACAGTTTCAAAATCTTTTTCATTCTCCTCTACTAATAAATATCTTATTAAGATGCTTCAGTCTCTTAGCCTCATCAATATTTGGCATTTCTTTCATCCCCATACTCAGGAGTATAACCATTATTCACACTGGCATGGATCTCATGCTCGATTGGACTACATTATAACTACTACAGAACAACTTGATATGGTCTCCTCAGTGGACCACAGCCCCATCCATCTGTCTGAACATGCCCCTATTCTTGCATCTTTTTCTTTGGGTAAACCATCTCAATCCACCTTTTGGAGACTCCATTCAACTCTCCTTAGGGACCCTGCCCTCATAGACAAATTGAAACATTTCATTCCTCAGTTATTACAGGATAATGACTGGAAGGGCATATCTCCAAGCACCTTGTGGGACACTTTAAAGATGGTGGTTAGGTGCACTTTGATCACTCATTCCTCTTTTGTACACTGCTGTAGGCAGAGTTAAAATAAAGGAATTACAGCAGTCCTTATGGACACGTCAACAGGCTTGGGCTAAAGGTGATAACTCGCTCTGAGATTAAATTAGTGTGGTCCAGCAGCAATTACAGAATTATCTGGATCAAAAGACTGTGCAAATCTTGTTTCACCTTCATCATCGGTATTATGAAAGGGGGTTCATGGGGTGTGAAAAGACTAGCTTGCTGATTTCGTACATACCGAGCTGCAGCTATGGTTGTTAAATTATGACCTTCTGTGTGATATCCTTGCTCGGTTCGAACTGATGAGATACTCTCTATATTCCATTAGTTTTATTCTTCCTTATACTCCCTGGGCTCTCCCCCCCCCCCCAACTGGATGATAGTACTATCCATTCTTTTTTGGCCCGTATCCCACTACCCAACCATTACTCCCACACAAGTCCAGTCTCTGCTGTCTCTCATTTCCTTAGCTGAAATCTCCCACTGTATTAAAGCTGCTAAGCTGGGTAAGAACCCAGGTTTGGATGGCTTTCTGGCTGAGTTTTATGAAAGTTCTTCTGTTAAGCAATTGCTAGTTCCACAGCTCCATCAAGCTTTTTCTTTTGTTCATTAGGGACACCACCCCCTCTCCACTCTTGGCAGTATGTAGTCATTACAACTCTCCCTAAACCAGGGATGGACCCTATGTTACCCTCCTCATACTGACCTATTTCCATTCTGAATGTTGATTATAAACTTATTATGCCTATTTGGGCTTTCAGATTAGAGGGCCTTCTCCTTGTTGGGCCCTGATGAGGCAGGATTTGTCCCCAAACATCAGATGCATGACAATGTAAGATGTACGTTCTTGTTACTTGAGTATGCACAAGTGCACTCAATCCCCCTGGTCTTGGCTAGCTTGGATGCAGAGAAGGCCTTTGATCGGGTCTCATGGTCTTTCCTCTGGCCTCTGCTATATGTGTATGGTTTTCCCTTGGAATTTGTTTCAATGCTCCAAGATTTATACTCCCCCTCACCTGCCTTTGTTAAAGTTAATGGTGTTTATTCTACCTCTTTTCCTCTTCACTGGGGCACCCATCAGGGTTGTCCCCTTTCTCCATTGTTATTTGCTTTACATATTGAACCCCTGGCAAGCTCTATCCGTTGTGCCCCGAATATTCATGGTATCCCCTTAGGTGGTCAAGACTATAAGACAGTCTTATTTACATAGAAACATAGAAGTTGACAGCGGATAAGGACCGCACGGCCCATCCAGTCTGCCCATTTCTTTTTCTACCTTATGAATGTGCCATCGGCCTTTGCTCTGTCAATGGCCTATCTATTCATACTCATCTGTATTGCTCCCTAATGCCTTTCCATGCCTGTTTGAAGCCCTGCACTGTATTTATAGCCACCACTTCCTGAGGTAGGCCATTCCATGCATCCACCACCCTTTCTGTGAAAAAGTACTTCCTCACATTACCCCTTAATCGGACTCCCTCTAATCTCATGCTGTGTCCTCTTGTCCTGCTGTTTTTCTTATATTGAAACATCTTAGACTCTTTCACCTTGTTAATGCCCTTAAGTTGTTTGAATGTTTCAATCATTATTCCTCGCTCCCTTCCTCCTTTGCTCTAGGGTATACATATTGAGCTCCATTAATCTGTCCTCATATGTTTTCTGATGCAGTCCCTGCACCATTTTAGTTCCCCTTCTCTGGACTGCCTCAATTTGGTTAACATCGTTGTGAAGGTTTGGCCTCCAGTACTGTACGCAGTACTGCAGATGGGACCTAACTAGTGTCTTGTAAAGAGGAATTATTACCTCCCTCTTCTGACTTGTGATACCCCTGCTAATACACCCCAACATCCCCCTAGCTTTACCTACTGCTTTAGTGGTCTGCTTGGATGATTTCAGGTCATAGGTGATGATGATGCCCAAGTCTCTTTCTTCCCTTGTGATTGCCAGCAACTCCCCTCCCAAACTATAGGTAGCTTCAGGGTTTCTCTTCCCTATGTGCATGATCTTGCACTTCTTTGCATTAAATCCCAGTTGCCACTTTTTTGACCATTTTGCCAGTTTATCCAGATCTCTTCTCATTCTGCCCACCCCATCTGGATCATCTACTCTGTTGAAGATCTTGGTGTCATCTGCAAACAGACAAACCTTACCCACCAGTCCATCTGCAATGTCACTAATGAAGATATTGAAGAGGACTGGCCCTTGGACTGATCCCTGAGGTACCCCACTTGTGATTTGCATATTTTCTGACTGTATGCCATTTACCACCACTCTCTGTTTTCTGCCCGTCAACCGGTTTGCCAACCAGTTGACCAACTTCTGACCCACCCCGAGCCTACCCAGCTTATTAATCAATCTTCTATGTGGAACAGTATCGAAAACTTTGCTGAAATCTAGGTAGGCGACATCAACTGCTCCCCCTTGGTTCACCACTCTGGTTACCCAGTCAAAGAAATCTATGAGATTAGTTTGACAGGACCTTCCTTTTATAAACCCATGCTGTCTTGGATCCTGTGCTCCTATGGATTTAAGGTGTTGCACTATCCTTTCCTTAAGGACTGCCTCCAAAGCCTTGCCCACTACTGAGGTAAGACTGACTGGTCCATAGTTCCCTGCCTCTTCCCTGCTACCACTTTTGTGGAGCGGGATCACATGAGCCTTTCTCCAGTCTTCTGGGACCTCTCCTGTGCTCAGACTCCTGTGGTCAGAGACTCACTAAACAGTTCTGATAATGGCTCTGCTAGTTCCACCCTTAGCTCCTTTAGTATAGAAACATAGAATTTGATGGCAGATAAGAACCGTTTGGCCCACCCAGTCTGCCCATTTCCCTACCTAATGGATAAGTTTCAGATCCCAGCTAACCAACAGCCTACTTCTTCCAACCTTCACTCCCGAGAATTGCCTTATGTCTAGCCCATGCATTCTTGAATTCCACCACCATTTTTGACTCTACCACCTCTTCAGGATGGCTGTTCCATGCATCCACTATCCTCTCCATGAAAAAATACTTCCTCACATTATCTCTGAGCCGTCCCCCCCTCTAGCTTCAGATTGTGCCACCTTGTTCTTGCACACCTATTTTCTAAAAGATGCTACCCTCTTGGACTTTGTTGATTCCCTTGAGGTATTTGAAAGTTTCAATCATGTCCCCCCTCTCCCTCCTCTCCTCGAGGCTATACGTATTAAGATCCTTAAGTCTCTCTTGATATGTCTTCTGGTGCAGACCCTGCAACATTTTAGTTGCCCTCCTCTGCACTGCCTCCATCCTGTCTATGTCTTTGCGGAGATTGGATCTCCAGAACTGCACGCAGTACTCCAGATGGGGTCTCACCAGCTGTCTGTACAGAGGGATAACAACTTCTTGTTTTCTACTGGTGATGCCTCTCCCTATGCATCCCAGTATTCCACCAGCCCTGCTTACTGCCCTCTCACATTGCTTGCTCACCTGTAGGTCATCTGATATGACTACCTTCAGGTCCCTTTCCATTTTTGTTGTTGTTAGTATCTCAACCCTCATTGTGTATTCTTCCCCTGGGTTTTTGTTTCCTAGGTGCATTACTTTGCACTTCTTAGCATTGAATCTAAGCTGCCATACATTTGACCATTCCTCCAACTTTGTGAAGTCCCTTCTCATCCTTTCCACCCCACCTTGTGTATCAAATCTGTTGCAGATCTTTGTGTTGTCTGCAAAGAGACATACTTTTCCTTCCAGTCCCTCTGCAACTCTCTGTTTTCTGCCCGTCAACCAGTTTGCCACCCGGTTGACCAACTTCAGACCCACCCGAGCCTATCCAGCTTATTAATTGATCTTCTATATAGAACAGTATCAAAAGCTTTGCTGAAATCAAGGTAGGTGACATCAGCTGCTCCCCCTTGGTTTACCACTCTGGTTACCAGTCAAAGAAATCTATGAGATTAGTTTGACAGGACCTTCCTTTTGTAAACCCATGCTGTCTTGGATCCTGTGCTCCTATGGATACCCTGGGATATATGCCATCAGGTCCCATTGCCTTGTCCACCCTGAGCTTATCGAGCTCTTGTAGGACCCTTTCTTTAGTAGATGATATTCTGCTTACCCTTATGGATCTCATCCTTTCCCTAAGGGAGGCCTTGAGCATTTCCTTTCTGTTCAAGGCCTTAGCTGGATTTTGTCTAAACTCAGATAAAGCAGAGCTTTTGGCATTCCATTACTCCCCCCCCCCACGAGTCTATTGTAAAACTGTATCCTGTTAGATGGAATAGGAACAACCTTTGGTATTTGGGTGTCTCAATTCCTCATACTCTGGATCATTTGGACCTATTTAATTATGAGACTGTGACAACAACTGTCTCTCAGGATCTGCAGTCTTGGTCCACTATTTCCTTATCCTTTTCTCAAAGGTTTGACGTTATTCACTCTACTATTTTACCCCATATTTTATTTTTCCTACAAACCTTCCCCCTGCCCCCCCACCTTTCTATTATAGTGACTGGTGTCGAATGATTTCTAATTTTATTATCTGGCGGGGTAAGAAGCCAAGACTACGGTCCTCCTTTTCACATCTCCCAGTGCATCACGGAGGGTTAAATCTTTGAAATTTTTGCTGGTATGCTATCACGTCTCAGCTGTGCATCTTTTGTTTGTGGTCATCTCAGGCCTTTCAGGCTCCATGGCAGGACATAGAATTTGCTTTAAATGATCTTCATGATGTGTCCCATCTTTTTTTTTTGATCCCTCCAGAGAATCTCGCTCTTTCTAATTTCTTGGGCTTTACTCAGGAAATCTTGTCCACATGGCATAGGGTCCGGTCACTTTTTTCAGATTCAGAAGTTTTTCTTTTAAGTGTCTTAGCTTGGAACTGACAGATTCCCTTCAATTCCCATAATTTGTTTCTTCATTGTTGGGCCAGATTGTGTCTCTGGTATGTTCATCAGATTTTAGCTCATGCTAGACCTCGTTCCGTTAAAGATCTTCAGATCCGGTATGGTATCCCCACTCTGGATTATTTTAGGTATCAACAACTTTGAGCATATCTTCTCTTTTTCCACACTTCAGAAATATCCTCCAGATTCTTTGTTACTGCTGGTGCAGATCTTTATTAATTATCAGACTGGAGCCCCTCCTGATCATTTGATTGGCTCACTTTATTCTTTGCTCTGTGATCGGCTAAGGATTCTGCAGAACCAATGTTTCATAAGTGGTTATCTAAGTTATCTCTAGACTGTGAGTTTGTTCAATTGGGAAAATTATTTCTTTGGCTTCTTATAAACTTTCCATGGCACCGTATCTTTGCGAGTTCACTTGGAAGAGTAGGATGTGCTATTTTAGAACCCCTGCTTCGCTTACTTCTTTTTTGGGCCCTTCAGTGGGCTTTTGTTGGTGGCTGTGTGGGGAGCAATTAGCAAATCATGCCCATATGTTTTGGTCCTGTCCTCTCCTTCAATCTTATTTGCCTGGAGTTTCTCAAGCGATTTCATGTATTTTTGATTCTGCTCCTCCTCTTCCTCCAGACCTGACTTTACTTCATATTCTCTGTCAGAACCTTTTGGTCCAGGGCAGGGCCTTGAAATTATTATAGATTTTATTGATTTGGCAAAGAAAATCATAACAAGGTTGTGGCATCAATCCTGCCTTCCTCAGATTTTTCATTGGGAAGCTTTCGTTGAGTCCATTTATAGACATGAAAGATGTAATTTTAAATATTTAAATATGCTCCCCATATTTGATCAGATTTGGGGCCATTATTTTCTTTATAAGGCAGAGACTGATTCTGCTTTTGTCCCTTAGGGTATTTTTTAGGACTTTGGACCTTTTAATCCTATGTATTATTTGGGGGAGAGTGAGGGGGTCAGGAGGTAGGTGGAATAAAGGAAGAACCTTAGGTGCTTTCTTATATCTCCTGCCTCCCGATTCCCAATTCCAGATCCTTGTTTGTGATTTTCTTGTTTAATTTTTCCTGTAAGTCTGAATATCAATTATTGGTAATTTACTGTAGCCTCCAATAATTGTTTTATTAGTATATGCATTATTTTCACAACTGTTTTACTACATGTATTTATTCATTAGATTATACAACATGTATGATTTTCCTTTTTTGCATTATATGTCATCCTGTCCTCTACTTTTTTCATTGTGAGATTACTTTTATCCTATTATTTTTGCTATACTCTGTTGACCTGGTTCATTTATATTGTAGTCTTGTTATGAAATCCAACAAAAATGTTATTATAAAAAGAATTATGCATTTGGGGCACAGAAACCCAGGAGAGAAGTATGTACTGGTGGGGGGGGGGAGTACTGATGACCACCAAGCAGGAAAAGGATCTGGGGTTAGTCATATCTGATGACCTAAAGGTGATCAAACAATGTGAAAAGGCTATGTGGAGAGCCAGTGGAATGCTGGGGTGCATAGAGAGAGGGATCACCAGCAGAAAAAAGGAAGTGGTGATACAACTGTACAAATCATTGGTGAGACCGCATCTGGAGTACTGTGTCCAGTTCTGGAGGCTGAATCTCTGGAAGGAGATAGACAGAGTATTGGCAATTCAGAGAAAAGCAATAAAAATGGTGCAGAGTCTACACCAAAAGTCATATAAGGAGAGACTAGACGACCTCGATATGCATACCCTGAAGAAGTGAAGTGAGAGAGAGAGAGAGAGAGAGAGAGATGATATGATAGACGGTTTCAAGTACCTCCAGGGCATGCATAAGGTATAAGAGGGTAGCATCTTTCAGAAAAAAGATGTTCAAGAAAAAGATGACACTATATGAGACTGGATGGGGGTATGCTCACGGCTAACATGAGGAAGTATTTTTCATGAAAAGTGTGGTGGACACATGAAACAGCCTCCCAGCTGAGGTAGTGGGGCCAAAAATGTCACAAGAATTCAAGAATGCATAGGATAGTCATAAGGGAACCTTAGCAATGGGAAAGAGAGGGTAAGCCAGAGATCAAGTGGGGCCTGCAATGTTGCAGTAGGTAGGGAATATGAGCAGACTAGGTGGGCTAAGTGGTCCTTATCTGCTGTCAGTTTCTAAGTTTCTAAATGCAAAACTGCATTCACCACACCTATGGACTTATATGAAGCAAACAGAATGCCTTTTGGACAGCAGAATGCCCCTTCCATCTTCCAAAGGTTTATGATATGCTCATCAGAATTTTTCCACCTTGCTTGCATACCTTAATGATATAGTTGTGTTTTCAAGAGCCTTTGAAGAACATTTGGAATGGCTTCAGTTTGTATTTGAATGTTTGCGGCTACATGGACTACAGTTAAAGCCCCAAAAGTGCTGTCTTCTGAGGGAGTAGGTACAATACCTACATCACATGATTTCTGCTAAGGATATTGGGACTGACCCTGAAAAGGTCAGACAAGGAAAAATAAAATACTGGAAAGACCAACCAACTGGAAATAAGTTCTACAGTTTCTGGGATTTTCTAGTTATAACAGGGGAATTATTGAAGGATATGCGACGACTGCAGTGCCTTTGCACCACCTGACATCCTGCAACCCCTGCATAAGGAGAAGGGAATCTAAGAAAACTAATACAACTACAATCCCCTACAGTTGGACAGATGATGCGAAAGTATATTTCAAACCCTCATGAAGAAATTTATCACTGCTTCAGTGTTGGGATATGCTGATTACAGTTTACCCTTTATATTGCATACTGATGCTTTTGGAGAGGGTCTTGGAGAGGTGCTAGCCAAAGTTCAGAATGGGACTGAAGGGGTGATAGCATATGCTAGCCGGGGCTTAAGTCCAGCAGAAAGACATTACCCTGCACATAAGCTGAAGTTCTTGACCCTTAAATGGGCAACCACAGAGAAGTTTTATGATCAACTCTACTGGCATAAATGCACAGTTAAAATAGATAACAACCCTCTGAAATATGTGATGACATCTACCCAGTTGGATGCTACATGGCAGCGCTGAGTATCCCAGCTGGCCATGCTGGACTTTGACATTCACTATAGCAAGGGAAATAGAAATGGCAGTGTTGTTGGGCTAGCCAGAATAACATGAAAGAATGTTGTGGAGGCCTTCAGACATGCTCCCAGTGTGCATCTCCACAAACAAGCATACCCTCTCCTCCTGGTCCTCAGCAGTTGTCAGCAGCACAACAATCATAATTCTCTAACCAAGTTATTTTCAACCTTGGAGAAGCAACTGGAGAAACTCATCTGGGCACCCAAAAGACATTTACAGCTGCTGGAAATGTTGTTGTGCCCTCAGTGACAAAGACTGGAAGTAAGGTCAGGACAAAGATAGGATCCTACAGTGGTAAAAACATTATTCTGCGGGATGTGCCAGCCCAACCTAGTTGAGTATTATGACTGGGTGAAAAGGGAACTGGACAAGGGCCATGAAGTGGATGTCCTGTGTTTGGACTTAAGTAAGGCCTTTGATTTGGTGCCTCATGGGCGGTTGAGGGGAAAGTTAGAGTATGTGGGAGTGGGGACAAAGATGGTGAACTGGATTGTGAACTGGCTGAAGGGGAGGCAGCAAAGGGTGGTGATGGTTGGGAACTCTCATCCCCAAGGGCTGTAGCGAGTGGGGTTCCACAGGGATTGGTACTGGGCACGGTGCTGTTTGGGATTTTCATATCGGATCTCTGACATGGCATCAGGTGTAAGATCAGTCTGTTCACTGATGATACCAAGATGGGGCAGTGGTGGATGACCTAGTAGGATGGCAAGGACTACAGGATGACTTAAGTAAACTGGAGGAGTGATCAGAAATGTGGCAATTGGGGTTCAATTCTAAGAAGTGCAAGATACTGCACTTCGGAGCAAGGAATCATGGAAGGAGCTACCAGTTGGGAGGGGTTCAGTTAGGTACCATCGAGGAAGAAAAGGATCTAGGGGTGGTTATAATGGGGAATATGAACAACTCAGCTCAGTGCAGGAAGGTGACTACTAAAGCCAACAGGATGCTGAGGTGTATTGCGAGAGGAATCTCCTCCAGAAGGAGGGAGGTGATCCTGCCTCTGTACAGGCCACTGGTCAGATCACACCTGGAGTACTGCATGCAGTTCTGGTGCCTGTTTCTGAAGAAGGATGTCAGATTACTGGAGGGGGTACAGTGCAGGGCAACAAAGATTATCCAGGGTTTTGGAGGACAGACCCTGTGAGGACAGGCTGAGGGAGCTGAATATGTACTCACTGGAGGAGAGAAGGGATCAGGGAGATATAACTGTGACCTTTAAATAAATAACAGGGATAAACAAGACAAGTACAGAAGGGGTATTTAAGTTGGGGAGGGGGAGGGACATGAGAGGGCATGGTCTCAGATTGGAGGGGGAAGATATAGGAGAGAGATGAGGAGACATTTTTTCACAGAGAGGGTTGTGGCTAAGTGGAATGCTCTGCCAGAGGAGGTGGTATCCTGTAGGATGGTAGGCAGTTTTAAAAGGGGATGGGACAGGGTGAGGGGGGTAAATGTGAGTGGAAGGGGAGGATGGGGGAGCTGCAATGTAGGGGGTCTAGCTGCACATTCAAGCAGACTTGATAGACCATGAGGCCTGTTTCTGCTGGCAGATTCATATGTTCATATGTGTGCACAAAAGCCAAAATAGGAAGCGTGAATTGATGAGTCTGAGGATGTTCTATTGTTACTAAAGGAGTGGCCACACTTACAGCTACTAGATGGAATCTTATATAATAGAACTAAAGACAATCATGGAATGGTGCTAAAACAATCAGTTTGCCCCAGAAAAGTTCAGAGTGGTGGCCAAGCAAGTGCTTCATGATGATGCAGGTAATTTTGGCCTAGAATTGGAAAGGCTTGCCTGGAGTTTGGTGGCCAAGCAGCCAGCCACTCCCACTTCCTGAGCTATATAAGCAGTTCCTCTCAGCCTCACTGTGAAGCATTTTTTCTTTGCATCTGAAGGCTCTGTCAGTTTGTCCTCTGAGCAGCTTGGGCCTCCCTGGCTGGCTGGGGCCTGCCTCCCCCCCTTTGCTACTCCTTATCTCTACTGGGCTTCTGTGTTTATTTTCCTGCTTCTGGTTTGTATTTTGCCTTCGACTATGTGTGTGCTTCCTTCCTTTTTTTGGGGGGGGGCTTTGTTTTTAAGCTCCTAGCATACTACTACTCAGAGCTCCTGCTACTGCTTTCAGTTACCTAGAACTGCAGCCATTGCTGCTGTTTACTTTAATTACTGTTGTACCCAGTGCCTGTGTTTTTACACTGTGCTCACCATGCTCAAACTACTGCAATACAACTGCAATTATTATCTGTGTGTTTCAGCTCAGCCATAGCTGCTCCATGTTGCATACTCGATTCTTTTCACCTGACACAGTTTACTCTGACCCTAGCTGTGCTGCTAATTCCTGCTGTCATTCTACTAGCAGCTTCATTGCACTGCCTGGCTACACCTGCTTTCAAGCATTGTCTCCTGTTCTATTGCACTTACAACTCTGAGGTCAGCCAACTAAGCTCCTGCCGAGGTTGTTAATACAGCTTTGATATTAAAATTGCCTCACTGCCAAAAATCCTCAGAGTGTTTGTCACCTTGATTTGGCTATTCATGTTTGGCTGGCTTGACCCCAATTCAGTGCTGTTTAATTGCTATGCAGTATGTTATGCAGGTCCACCTATCACTACTACTGCTTATTGACCTATGTGCAGGTCCACACTTGCTTACACAACCATTGCTCCTTGCTTACGCAAATCATTGCTTCATGCCTACTGCCATCCCCTTGGCTTCAGCCTCTGGAATTCTGCTGCACTCAATCTGCAGTCGACCTTGCAAAGTCTCAGCACTCAATGCTCATTATGATTTCAGCATGTGTGCTCATTCAGCTCACCAGATTTTCAGCTCTCAATCAATTTCTGGGGCATGCCAGCCATTCTAGTCTGGTGCAGGGTTCCTGTAGCTGATGGTCTTGCTCTACATTTTGTCTGCATCTTGAGCATGTCCAACTTGGGGTGGGATCCTTCTCACCTGGCCCATAGCTGAGAATGTCCTCACCCTGGGCTTGGCTTTAGCTGCCTGCTACATGACAGCAGCTCCTGGTGTAGAATTTAAGACTAGTGGTGAAGGGTGGTTATGACGATCTCCTTTGGCTCTAGTGTTCCACTATAACGGTTAGCCATTGACTTTAGTGTTTTCCCTAGCAAGGCACCTTCACCGCATTCTCCCTATGACTGCCTCTGGTTCACCTGGTTTGATTTAGGGTGGGTAGGCCAGGTGAGTGCCTCAGCAGTGCCTTGGATGCATGTATTGTTGCAGAGTTTTCTCGCAACCTTCCACGGCGTTCCCGCTAGAGGGTTTGAGTGAGAGCCTTCCTCCAAATCAGAATATTTTCCACCTCCCTTTAATTGGGTTTTCCAAATTGCAGCTGCTGAGCTGTCACTAATTAAACTATCCCAAGCTTGGAGGGAAGGTGGCCTAGGCCTTGGATCCCCAGAGATTTCCTCCTCATAGGTTTTTTTTTTCTCTCCTCCGTTGCCTCAGGTCATAATACTTAGCATAGTTGTTTCTCCTTGTTTCTTTATGTAGGTTCTGCTGTTGGATGGAAGTGGAGGATGTCCTGCCATTCCCTCTCTCCTTAGGGGATCCCATAATCTCAATATAAACCATCAGTATCATGCTTCACAAGCCTGGGTATTCATTACATTATCCAACTGAGCATTTCATTGCATTATCAAACTGCCTCTGTTTCTCCACTACTATGTTACAATTACTGCTTCTATGTCACAGTTACTGCTTACTCATATGCTTTGTGTTGCCTCCTTTTCGGGATGATACTACATTTCATTTGGGGATTCCTAAGGTACCTTTAGCCATGGGAATCATCCCATGGCACCTCTAGGGGTGGAACCCTCTCTGAGAGTTCCTTGCCTTTGTACCCCTACAGGGTGGTAATTCCTCTGAAATAGAGAGTGCGAACGGCCAAAACCAAACTAACACAGTTGCACAAACATAACACTATACTGGCTGCACAGGTCACTGATTTGGAAAGGCTTGCCTGGAGTTCAGTGGCCAAGCAGTCAGCCACTCATACTTCCTGAGCTATATAAGCAGTTCCTCTCAGCCTCACTGTGAAGCATTTTTTCTTTGCACCACCATCCTCCCCTCCTCCTCCAGCAGCAGCACTCTCTTCTTAGGGGAATTTCTAAGGTACCTTTAGCCATGGGAATCGTCCCGTAGCACCTCTAGGGGTGGAACCCTCTCAGTGAGTTCCTTGCCTTCATACCCCAACAGGGTGGTAATTCCTCTGGAATAGAGAATGCTAATGGCCAAAACCAAACTAACACAGTTGCACATGCATAACACTATACTGGCTGTGTATGAATGAATGAATGAATGCTTTATTTCTAAAAAGCGCCTTTCCAAAACCAAGGCGCTTTTACAACAAATCAATACATAAAACTTAAATTCCTAAAAACAATCCATAAATATATTTTAAAAATCTGGATATGCTAGGTTAAACAGATATGTCTTTTAAGCTGATTTAAAGCTTTGGACAGTCAGGCATTCTCTCACCCGATGAGGTAGAGAATTCCACAGGGTTGGAGCCATGAAACTAAATGATCTTGCCCCTGATGTCTTTAAGCGAACCCTGGGAATCTCTAGCAATCCCTCATCAGTGGATCAGAGCTGACAGGAAGGACAGTAAGGGCAAAGAAGATCTTGCAGGTAACTAGGTCCCTGATCGTGTAGGGCCTTATAGGTCAGCAGACCGACCTTGAAGGTGATTCGCCATTGAATTGGCAGCCAATGCGGTCCATGGAGGACAGGCATTATATGACTGGCCCTTGACGTACCAGTCAAAAGCCTGGCCACCGCATTGTGCACCAGCTGCAAATGGCGAATATCCACCCCCGGTAGCCCTAGGTACAGGACGTTGCAGTAGTCCAAGCAGGAGATAACGAAGGCGTGGACCAATGTTGGAAGGTCATCAACGGGAACCAGATGCTTCACTCGGGCTATATTCCTCAGATGGTAAAATGAGGTCTTGACAACAGCTGACACCTGATGTTTCAGGGTCAGACAGTCATCAAATATAACGCCCAAGTTCCGCACCCGGTCTGAGGTCGTCATCTGGGTCCCCCCAAGCCAAAGACCTGAGGGTGACCCAGTCAACAAACCTACCCCTCGATGGCCTGGGTCCACCACCAACACCTCAGTTTTTTCAGGGTTTAACCACAACCAGCTCACAGTCATCCAGTCCTGAATTTCGGTAAGACAGTTATTAAAGACTGAGACAGCATCACCCTGGCCAGGCACAAAGAACATGTACAGCTGAGTATCATCTGCATAGCAGTGAAAACTCAAGCTGTACCGCCTAATTATCACTCCCAATGGCAGCATATATACCGCAAATAACATGGGTGCTAAGATAGAGCCCTGCGGCACCCCCGAGGATAGGGGGAGTGATGTCGAGGAACAAATCCCAGACTCCACCCTTTGAGTCCTACCCTCGAGGAATGATCGAAAGCAACTGAGGACTAAATGAGATAGCCCACAGATAACCTGCAGGCACTCCAAAAGAACCCCATGATCAACTGTATCAAATGCCGCAGAGAGATCAAGAAGAACCAAGATGGAACGAGTCTTTTGATCTCTCGCTATTAGGAGGTCATTTAGTACTCTAACAAGGGCTGTCTCGGTACTATGTCTTTTCCTAAATCCTGACTGGAGAGAATCATAGACATTGTGGCTGGTCAAATTATCGTCCAACTGCAACGCAACCACCTTCTCAATGATCTTGATGAGCGCCTCAAATATCTGACCTGTACCCTTACAAAAAAGACCCTCCTTGGGCTATCCCCACTAGGATTGACCACCACCATACGCCACTCTGTCCCACTAGTTCATACTCAGACCTCTGGGAAAACCTCTCTTGTTATCCCTAGAGCTAGGACCTCTCATGGCCAAAGAGCCTTCAGCTTTAGGGCCCCCTCCTGGTTCAACACACTGCCCCCCTCCATCTCCAAAGCTCCAACTATATCATGTTTCAAAACTTCCTTACATAACCACCTTATTAACACCCGAAGCTGTAATTGCCACTAGTCAAAGCCGTACTCAATACTTATGACAAAGTTTACTACTAACCTGCTAAGGACAACATAACTCTGGTATTGTTTGCATCAATCCTACCTGTACCAGCTTGTTTGTATCTATGTCTTAAGTTACTGTTATACTGTGTTGTACTGTTATACTGTGTATTTTCATTTGTCTTACTGTGACAAGGTACCTTTGTAAATGAGCCTATGGCTCAAAGGTTTTCCAAACTGCTGTTTAAATAAATAAATAAATAAACCTTGCCTACAAAAGGCAGGTTAGAGACAGGCCTGTAGTTGGCCAGACATTCCAGGTCTAAGGAGGGTTTTTTTTAGAAGGGGCCTAATCACGGCTTCCTTCAAGGAGTCAGGAAAGATCCCCTTCTCCAATGACAACCAGATTATTTCAGCAAGGATCGGTCTGATTTTGTCCACACATCCTACTAAGAGGCGGGTGGGGCCCGGATCCAAACTACAGTTGGTTGGTCGCAGTGATTGGACGGTCATCACTATGTCACTGATTGTGGGTCGGTCAAAGTCAGACCACACAAACTGGGTGTCCGACATCTCCTGCCAACCACTACAACTCCCATTTGAGAGGGTTAGAAGGAGATTGGACCTGATTGTGGCAACCTTATCTGCAAAGAATCGAGCAAACTCCTCACAGCGTTCCTGTGAAAATGCTCTCTTGGGCTGAAGACAGAGTGGATTGCACAGTCTGTCCATGGTCTGAAAGAGCTGGGCTGGTTGATTCTGTGCAGCAGCAATTTCCCTGGACAGGAATTCTGCCTTCTTACAGGTAATTGCTGATTGATAGACACGATAGTGGTCCATCAAATTAAGCCTGTCACACTCCAGACCCGATTTCCACCAACATCTCTCAAGCCTTCTTCCCACTCTCCTCAACTCCCTCAAGGTCTCATCGAACCAAGGAGACTTAGGGCGAAGGGTAAGGGGTCGAACACGTACAGGAGCAATGGAATCTAGGGCCCCTACTACTGCCTTGTTATAGGCAAGAACCAGGTCCCCAGGATCCATGCATTCACTAGGCAAACTCGATAGATCCAGCACCACCATCAGGTCTTCTGGGGTAACACCCCTCAAAGGGCGGTACTGGACCATCTCCATAGAGACCGACCTACCGGGGGGGGTCAGGAAACTGAACCCGATGGTGTGATGGTCAGACCATCCAGCTGGCTCCACCACTAAATTGGATAGCTCCATCCCCAGGAGGATTACCAAATCCAACGAATGACCATCTATATGGGTAGAGGAGGAAATAACCTGTGTGAAGCCCAGCGAATTCATTAGCTGGAGGAAGTCAGAACCAAACTGTGAGAGTTCATCGTCGACCCAGGCATTGAAATCCCCCAGGATCAGCCATCTGGAGGATCCCAATGTCATGTCGACGATGAAGTCTGCGACTTCCCACAGGAAAACATTCCCATTACCTGGTGGACGGTAAATGAGAAGAATCCTGTACCCCACACCCTCATCCAGGATACATTCAAAAGATTTGGTAGTTCCCACTGCTATCTCCATCAGACTCAATTCCATTCTAAAACAGATTGCCACCCCCCCACCTCTACGATCCAATCTCGGACGGTGAATCACCGAGTACCCGACTGGTATAGCTGAAGCCAAAACAGGGCCAGCATTTTCATCCAGCCAGGTCTCGGTAATGCATGCCAGGTCCAATGATCCGACAAGATCAGCTATTATAGCAGTCTTGTTTTTAATGGACCTGGCATTACATAACACCGTCCAAGTTGGATGAGTTGCCAGTGAAGACCGAGCTACCTGCCTGCTAAAAGCAGAGCCCTTGGATATGGGAATCAGGCAAGGTAAACCTCTTTTTTGAACCCGTTTCACCCCAGGGCATCTTCTTGTCCTCACTGTCCCAATCTGTCCACTCTTTTCCATTCCCCCTCCAAGTCGGGCCCCCACCTTCCTCCTCCTCACAATCCCTAGAGTCCTACAACATCTATATACCTCCGGGGACAATGGGGGGCAATTAAAATGGTGGAGGTCCCTAAGCTGGAAGGGGGAATAATGCCTGATCATCCGAGTAACTCCCCAACACATCTTCACACAAAAATATACACACTAAAAACCCCCAAAAAATAAAAATAAAAATAGAATTAATAAAAACAGGTCAGTGAATGGACATTTGCCTTGATTCAAGAGAGATTTTATTGACCCCAAATGCATCAAGATATAAAGGACTGATGGGAGAAATGTGAGAGATGATGCCTTCATGAGACACCTACTTCTGGTACTTGGGTATCGTTAGTCAGTATCCATACCAGTGCACCTCTGGAACTCATGGCTTTGATTTTCTTATTCTAGACTAGAGAGGTCAAAGTGGGAGTGGGAATCTACTTGTGGTAACTGATCATTTCACTTGGTTTGCTCAGGTTTATACTACACAGGACCAAGACCACTATACAGTGGCCAGGGTACTCTGGTGCATTTTTCTATGCCTCTCTGGATTTTTTTGACAGGATTCATGCAGATAAAAGTTGCAGTTTGAAAAGATACATTGGTAATAGAGTTATGCAAAGTTGCTAGGATCTCTAAAAGCCACATCACACCATTTCACCCATATGGGAATGGGATCACAGAAAGGTTTAACTGAAAACATATGGATATGTTGGGCACCCTTGCCCCAACTTGAAAGTTACTGGCAAGATTATATTGATGCCATGAGACATGCATACAATTGCACCTGTTGTGATTCAACAGGCTAGATACCCTTTCTTCTTATGTTTGGGAGGCAATATAGACTACTGTGGACTTGGCATTTAGTTTAGCACCTGAGTAAGATCTAGTAGAATATATGGAGTATGCCCAAAGCCTCTGTGATGGTTTATCATTTGCATATGCGTAGGTAAATCAAATGTCAAGGAATTCCAAGAAGCAGCAAAAATGTCAGTATGAAAGCAAGGTATGGGATACACCTTTCCATCAAGGAAGGCAAAAATTAGCTGCCAAGTAGGAGTCTCAGACATATACTGTTATCAAGAAACAGCCCAATTTCCCAATACACAGTATGTTGTGCGTGCTAAAGATGGTCTAAAAGAGTGAGTTGTGCATCCTAATCTTCTAACTCATTGCATGTTCTCCCTAGCTGAACAGAATAAAGCAGAAAATATGCCAGAAAGTACCCCTCTACCCATGGCTGAGACAACAGATGGTGATACTTCAGACAGTGAGTCAGCTGATGATGTGAGTGCATTTAAAACTTTGGCAGGAATGACCTATAGTAAAGATAATACTGGTCAGCCAACTACACCTCATAATCCTGAACACTCTGGAATACAGTCTCCTTTGTTGAGCACAAACATGGTAATAGATAGCAAGCAAAGCACTCAAGCATTGATAGCTGATGCTGCATGTGATGGCTGTACCACTATACCATTGAGAGTAACAACATGGTCTCTAACCTGTACCCAAATAATCACCATGAGTAAATGGAACACAGGCCAACCTCCTCTTATTCACTACATACAGATATCAAACAAGTATGTCAACAGCCTGAGGTGCCATTCCAGTTGCCTAATACTTTATATCAGACCCAGTCACCTGAACCACCAAGAAGGTATCCATTAAGAGAGTGTTGATCACCAAGTAGACTTTTGTATTAGTTACAAGTCCCAATCATAATTTCTATTGCAGAATCATACATGTAAATGTTAGCAAGAGGGCACAAACTGTGGAATAAGGTGTGCCAAAAGAAGAAGCAGGAAAGGGTTAACTGTTCAAATGAAAGAAGCTTACAACAAACAGATCTTTAATGGCTCTGTAATATACTTGATAGTGACCAATTACTGGAAGTAATGTTTCCTTGCTAAAACATGAGAACAGTGTGGTTGCCTTCACCCAAAGTAGTAGCATATTTATTTCTTAGGCACCCAATCCCACAAGTTCTGAGTGCCTTACATATAAAAAAAAGACATGTAATAAAAGCAGCATAATATATACAATACATTCTACCATTTACCTAACAAAAAGTTAGGAAATAGTGGGGTAAGTTCTTATAAGAAGATAATGCTTTAACCCCAGATTGAAACTATCAACTGAGGGGTCCTCCTGAAGCTTTCATGCCAGCTGGATCCTGAAAACTGGAGCAGCCATGGCAAAGGTATGATCTCTAGAAAACTTTAAGTGAGATCTGGGGACCCTCACAAGGCCCACCTCAGAAAAGCAGAGGACAGCAGGGAGCAAATGGACACAATGGCTCTTTTAGGAGCCAGGACCCAGATCATGTAGGGCTTTGCATGTTAACAAACCTATCTTGAAGGAGATACACGACCTCACAGGAAGCCAGTGCAACATCCACGGAGCTGGAAAGGTATGCTTCCGGTGGGAAACTCCAGCAGTCAATCTGGTTGTGGTGTTCTGCACCAGTTGCAAGTGGAACTTCAAACCTCCAGATAACCTGAGATAAACAGCATTACAATAGTCCAGTCTAATTGTTATGAAGACATGCACTAGTGTCTTCAGGTCTTTATGGCTGAGAAAAGGGTTGATCTGGGTGATGTTCTTAAGCTGAAAGAAACCACTATGGTCCAGAGTAGACACCTTATCTTTCATAGTCAGCTTGTGATCCATAATGATGCTCAGATTCTTCACTCTGTCTCTGGCTGTAAACTGACTTGGTCCAAGATGTAATCTAGCCATCCTTCAGATACCCAAGTCCACTAGTAATAAACACTTCAGTCATGTCTGGATTCAACCTGAGCCAGCTGGAGTATATCTAGTCACTGATCACAGATAGGCAGTCATTAAGCATGCCCACTGCATTTTTCTCACCAGGTGCAAACAATATGTACAGCTGAGTATCATCTGCATAACAGTGAAACTGCAGACTGTAACTCTGTATAACTTCTCTCAGTTGCAGCATATACACCACAAATACCATGGAAGACAAAATTGAACCTTGAGGGACTCCACAGGTCAAGAAAGCTGGCCAAGAGAAAAAATTCCACCATGCAACCTGCTGCATTCTACTGGGAAGGATGGATTTGAACCAACTCAACACAACCCTGTTGAGCCCCACAGAATTCCTCAGACTATCTATGAACATACAAACATACAAAATTTGCCAGCAGATAAAGGCCTAGAGGTCTATCAAGTCTGCTCGAATGTGCAGCTAGCACCCCTTATTCTGCAGCTGCCCTTCCCTTCCACCCTTCCCCTTCATTAACCCTCCCCTTTGTCCTGTCCCATCCACTTTTGAAGCAGTCCACTGTTCTACTGCATACCACTTCTGCAGGTAACGCATTCCACCCAGCCACCACCCTCTCTGTAAAAAAGTGTCTCCTCATCTCCCTCCTGAACCTTCCTCCTCAGTCTCATATCATGGCCCCTGGTGACCCTCCCCTCCCTTACTTTGAACAGCCCCTCTGTACCCGTCTTGTTTATTCCTTTCATGTATTTAAAGGTTTCAATCATGTCACCCTGTCCCTCCTCTCCTCCAGTAGTACATGTTCAATTCCTTCAACCTCCTCTCGTATGATAAGTCCCCAGCCCCTTGATCATCTTTGTCACCCTGAACTGTACCCCTTCCAGTAACTTAATGTCCCTCTTCAGATACGGGCGCCAGTACTGCACGCAGTACTCCAGGTGTGGTCTAACTAATGACCTATACAGTGGCAGAATCACCTCCTCCCTCCTCGAGGATATACCCCTTGCAATACAACCCAGCATTTTGTTGAACTTTGCAGCTGCCTTACTACATTGTATCTGTTAAAATCCCATGATCTACAGTGTCCAGGATGGAACATTGCCCTCTGTCTCTTGCCAGAGGAAGATCATTCTGCACCCTGAGAAACACAGACTCTATTCAATGACACCCTCTGAATCCAAACTGAAATGACTCATAGAGAAAGCCTCCAGGTGCATCTCCAGCTACGTTACAGCAATCCTCTCAAAGGGTAGATGTAGCGGGGAAGTCACAATTAAAAACAGCCACAAGTGGAAGTATTGCACCTCAGACTGGCCTTTAATCTTTGTCATAGGAAGAGGGTAACTTCCTGTGTTTTCACTGTAAAGGTTATCAAGAATAAAACTGTTGCTAACAACCTGCATCCAAGAGTCTGAACAGTTGATTATTCTCCTAAGACTTTAAAACACAATGCAGGCTATTTATTTAACTTAACTGTATCTTAAAGTGGGTATGAGGTTACACCTAGGCCATACTGGGGAAAGCAGCTTTACACATACAGCAATGTACATCAATACAGGACTTGTGTGAGGCAGATGGCATCCAACCTGGGAGGTGAGCAGATGGAAAGCACTGTCCACCATCATGCTATGTTGGCATGAGGGTGTGGAGGCTATTGGGAAGGGGCAGTGACCACTGGACACCAGGGACTTGATTCCTATGGGAATCTGTTGAGGGAGGGGTACCATACCACTGGATGCCAGGGAAGCATTTTAATATGCCAACAGGGATTGAGTGAGGGATGGTGTACCACTAGATGCCAGGGAAGTGGCTTAGTACACCAGAGTGAATTGGGTGAGTGGAGGCTGGACCACTAGATACCAGGGCATTTCATTACTAACAAATGAGAACCAGCAAGCTGGCTCTTCTCAGTAAATGTGTGAAGGTGCTGCCACCAGGGCAGGCTAACCTCACAAACTTTAACCAAGGCAGGGATGCAGTGCACACTTTAGGGAACCAGAAACTAACAACCAGCTGAGTTGCAGCAAAATTTGTGAAGCACAAAAGCATAGGCAAGTAAATGCTCACAAACACTGCATACTTTCGCCAGTGAATGTTTGTAGTGTTTATGAGTATTTATCTGCCTGAGCTATTTTGCTTAATAAATTTCATTGCAACTCAGCCGGTTGCTATGTTCTGGTTCCATAAAGTGTGGGTTGCATCCCTGCCTTTATTACTAACATATTTACAGTACTGAGATGGGGGGCAGAGTTTTTTTGCTGTCTTTTCTTTTTAAGACAAGTCACCACTACTGACCACAGGCTTTAGAGTGGAGACCACAACCATCACACCATCTAAGGAGCAAACTAATGCTCCTCACATTGTGATGAGGCTATAATTAAATATATATCACTGCTTAGCACCCTTTCAGGGCAGAGGGGTCATTTGCATGGGAAGGTTCCAATATAGGGCTGTGGGTCTTGAGAGCAAACAGGTTTGCTCTGAGCAAATGATTAATTTGCCCACTGTCAGACCCTCCAACTGTTCTGTTTTGACTCGTACAATACTGTATTTCTGACAGTGGTACTGGATTCAGGCTAGTTCTTGGTGTGTACCAAATTTCGTCCACCTGAGAAATACTTAAATTTATTATTCGATTCCTGGCAATCTTGTCTGTAGCAGTGTGAGTGCTACTTCAAGCCCGGTGGCCTGGGAGGGGAAAAATGTTTAATTTATTATCATTGTTTCCCCCAATCTTGTCTGCATTAAGTGAGTGCAAGCATGGTGGTCCAAGAGAGGGGAAAAGCATCCATCCTGTCCCCATGGTAACTATACTGACATGAGCCGGCACTGCTGCCGCCTTGCCTGTAACCCCTGGAAGTAGCTGAGCTGCTCAGCTGCAGCCTGG
This sequence comes from Neoceratodus forsteri, assembly GCA_016271365.2. Classification (NCBI taxonomy): domain Eukaryota; kingdom Metazoa; phylum Chordata; order Ceratodontiformes; family Ceratodontidae; genus Neoceratodus; species Neoceratodus forsteri. The sequence goes on along the minus strand of CM057450.1, from coordinate 1,313,326,980 downwards.
ATGTTTCCCCTGACAGACTTGGTGTGGGTGTCTGTCAGGGATAAGAGTCAGCTGTCACTGAGCTGACGAGCAAAATTGAATTTAGTACTAGTGGTACGTTAGGTGTTTATGACTGTCCGGACTCAGAGGTCCGCAGCATTCGATCCATCCCACTGTGAAAGTAAACACGGCACCACTTGTTTAATTACTAAGTGCTTAAGTTAAATCAGACAGCTGATTAGTCTATAAAATTCCATCGGGTCAGGTCCGTGACTGTGGAGAGACATCGAGATCCCCAGTGCACTCTGAGCCCGGCTAACAAGAACAGAGCTGCTGGAAGTAAGGCGTTCACTTTTGTCTTAATTTGTCTTAATTATGAATGAAAGTAAACTCTGTCTGTCTCTCAGTCAAGAGAAATTTCATCATGGGTTGGCAGTGACTGATCTAGAGTACAAGGTGGGAGAATGAGTATTTGGTCAGGAGACGAATACCCGGTGGTGGCAGTCAAATATTATGGTACCCTGCTCCTCTGCAGTTTGAAAATAAGTACCCCTCTAGGGATGCCCCTCATTTTTCCACTTAACATTGCTCTCTGTCCCACTTTGAAAAGGTTCTACCCACAAAGAAGACGGTGTTAATTCAGACTTCAAGCAGATGTATAATATTTTAAAATGTTAAATAAAAAGGAAACAAAGGGCGATGGTTTCTACAGTGTTCTGAGCTTGTATCTCCATGATGTTTGAGGCTCCATACCTCAAGGACAAAAGTGGGCATGCCCCCCCCCCCTCGCTAACTGCAACTGAAGTGTACCTATTTTCATCTGTCAGATGTTGGAGGGTCTGCCCAGTGCATGTGTGTGATGGCTATTCTTTCACTCCATCTGCCTCCCCTTCATAAGCCAGCAGAAGTCTTTGCTTGCAGTTAGCACCTTCATTGCGCTGTGCACATGGGGTGGGGAGGTATTTTCGATTTGCATTGCATGCACAAACTGTTCTCGGCATGTTTGAATATACCTCTCTGAGCATGTTGGGCTACTTTTCACACTGGTAGAGGACCTTGTCTGATGCTTTGCTCAAGCTCTGAATTAGAAGTGCTCAGATACCACAAGATTCAATCCAGCCAGACTGTGCTAGAAAGTTGGTAGAATCTCAGGTTTGATCAGAATATCTGGCACATTCTGGTCACCTGAGAAGTAAAAAACTGGAAATCTGGACAAAGGAAAGTCCCTCTCGTAAAACAGAGAGTTAATCACACGTAAATATATGGTTTGAAATACCACATTATCGCTGTTTCTTTTTCTGATTCTGGTAAACAAGCTGTTCAGTGGCAGCCCCCTACTTCTCCTCATCCCATAAGTCTCCTCTTTGAATCCCTGACACCCAGTGGCACCCACCCCCTTACTGCAACCCCCATCGATGTAACCACCCTGAAAGGATACATTTGAGCCATTTATTTTATCCCATCCCTGGTCATAATATAGGGAGAAAGCAACCCATATCAATCTCTGACATCTGGCAGCATGGTCCAGTGGTTAGAGTACAGAAAGGTGAAGATGAGACCTAGGTTCCAATGGTACCACAGCCAGTGATTTACTTTGTGACCTTGAGTGTATTGATCCCTCCAGCTTCAGTTACTCTCAGATCTAAATCTCATTAGAAGGGCTGCTCTAAATTGCATGTTCTGCTTGCAGAACGCATCAACAAGTAATCCACATGATTTTTAATGTATAATGTGAGCTGCAATTTAAAATAAATTGTGGATTGTTTCCCCCGCTGTTTTGTCTTGCACAGAGAACACAGTAGACAACAGTCTGTACTTTTGACTGTTTACTAAAGTTAATGTAAAGGCTGGTCTTATTTCCATTTTTTTCTTGCATATAGACTAGCATAGACATCAGCACAAATTGCAGAATTTATACAAAAGTCAGAGTAAACTGCAAATTGTTTTACACATTTTTTCTTGAATATGGAATAGTCATTAACGTAAACTGCAGAATTTGCCATTTTCATGGAAAAATAGCAGAATTCTGCAGATTCTACATACATGGAGTTCTGCAGCAATCACAGAATTGTATGGATGTTCTGCTGAGGCAGAATTTACAAGTGCAACCAATCTCTATTAGAAGAACTCTTCCAAAAGCATGGCATAGCATCTTAGCTGGACTTAGCTGGACTATTTTGGGTAATGCTGTGGGATGTTTATGTTCCACCATCTAATTCTGGGTGAAACTCCCCTTGTGTTTCAATGAAATTCTGCAAAACTTTCACAAAATGTCGCCAAAATGTAATTTTTCAGTTCTTTGTCTAATTTAGAAAACCTCTCTCCCAAATGTCACCACATTTGGCATATTAGCAGACTATTTCTACACAGATGTGGATGCCAAGTTGCAGATATCTACATTTAAAGAAGGCTTAACCATGAAGCCAAATATTGTATCCTTTTTATTAAATTCCACAAGTAAGTAAACTGCAACAATTTAAGCCCCAGTAACATTAAAACTAGGTAATGTAGTATCACAAATGTTACACAGATACATAGATACATAGAGAGTGTCAGCAGATAAGGACCTACGGCCAACCCAGTCTGCCCATTTGAGCTTGTAAGTACACTTTAAGTTTTCCTAGAAGTCTGTTGCCCCTTAACCCTGACCCCCAGAATTCCTTTATGTCTATCCCATGCATTCTTAAATCCCGTGATTGTTTCAGCCCTCACCACTTCTCTGGCAGGGTGTTCCACTTGTCCACCACCCGTTCTGTGAAGAAATTCTTCCTCACGTTTCATCTGAATTGTCCTCCCTCCAACTTCATCCAATGCCCTCTAGTCCTGGAACATCTTTTTCACTTAAAAATAACGTATTCCTGCACCCTGTTCCTCCCTGTAAGATATTTGTATGTCTCTATCATATCACCTCTCTCCCTCCTCTCCTCCAGGGAGTACATAGTCAATTCCTTCAATCCGTCCTCATAGGACTTGTGATGCAATCCATGTACCATCTTTGTTGCCCTCCTCTGAACCTTCTCTACCCTATCTATGTCCTTACGTATGTAAGGTCTCCAGAACTGTACACTGTACTCCAGGTGGGGCCTCACTAGTGCCTTGTGTAGTGGAATTATGACCTCCCTTTTCCTGCTGGTGATGCCCCTGCCTATGCATCCCAACATCCTATTTGCCTTTACCTGCTGCCTTGTCGCATGTTCCCCTACCTTGAGGGTCATCAGAGATGATAACCCCAGATCCTTTCCTGCTTGGTGCATGCTATATCCTCACCCTCCAACTGATATATTGTGCCAGGGTTTTTGTGCCCCATATGCATTATCTTGCACTTCTTTGCATTGAATTTCAACTGCCAGACCCTGACCATTCTTCAAGTTTTTGCAGGTCCCTTCTCATTCTGTCTACACCCTCTGGTGTGTCTACGCTGTTACAGAGCTTTGTGTCATCAGCAAACAGGGACATTCTGCCTTCTAGGTCCTGCGCAATGTCGCTGATGAAGATGTTGAATAGGACCGGTCCCAGCACTGATCCCTTCTGGTACCCCACTGGTCACTCTTCCCTTTGTGGAGTGACAGCCATTTACCGCCACACTCTGTGTCCTGCTGCCCAGCCAGTTACCTACCCACCACACTACTGTCCTACCCACACCCATATTCCCCAGTTTGTGTAATAGTCTTCAATGTGGCACTGTGCCATAGGCCTTGCTGAAGTCCAGATAGGCCATGTCCACTGCCCTCCCCTGATCCACCTCCCTAGTCACCCAGTAGAAAAATTAAACGAGGTTGGTTTGACACGACCTCCCCCTGGTGAAACCATGCTGCCTTGGGTCCTGTAGTCCTTTGACAACCAGATGTTCCACCAATCTCTCCTTCAGTAGTGCTTCCATGGTCTTCCCACAATGAAAGTAGGCTGACTGGTCTGTAGTTCACGCTCCACTTTGCTCCCACTTTTTGTATAAGAGGACTACATCTGCTGTCCTCCAGTCTTTAGGTACCTCCCTGTTTCCAGTGATCGGCTAAACAGGATTGCCAGAGGTTCGGCCACCACCTCTCTTAGATCTTTAAGGACCCTGGGGTGCACCCCATCTGGCCCCATTGCTTTATCAACTCTTATTGCTCCCAGTTCCTTCAGGACCCTTTCTCGTGTAAAAGGACTTGTGTCCATTTCTGCACCATTCCAACCCCTTGTACTCCCTTCAGACCCATTACCCTCCTCTTCCTCAGTAAAGACTGAGCAGAAATACCTGTTCAATAGATCAACTTTACTGTTGTCATCCTCCACACGGCTCCCATCCTCCCTCTTCAGTCTCACTATCCCTCCCTTTGCCTTTCATTTTTCATTTATGTACCTGTAAAAGGTTTCATTCCCTCTACCCACTGATTTTGCAATGTGCTCTTCTGTCTGAGCTTTGGCTTCTCTTGCTGACCTCCCTGCCTCCCTTTGCTTCTCCTGGTACTTCTCTGTATCCCCTTCTGCCTGTGTCTTTTTCTATTGCCTGAATGCAATCTTTTTGGATTTCACTTTCTCTGCTACCTCCTTGGAAAACCATAATGGCCTCCTCTTCCTTTTCCCATTGCTAACCTGCTTAATGCATAATTCTGTTGCTCTTGTAATCCCCTTTTTAAATACTGCCCACTGTTCTTTAACCCCTGATTCCTGCCCCATTCCCCTTAATGCCTCTTTGAAGCACCTCCCCATTTTCCCAAAGTCTGCCCCCCTAAAATCCAGGGTACATGTTTTTGTGTGGTTTGGGTCTGCTCCTTCTGTGATTTCAAATCACAATGACCGGTGGTCACTGTTCCCCAGGTGCTCCCCCACTGTAACCCCCCTTAAAACTGTCCCTGTTTGTGAGCACTACGTCCAGTATTGCCTTCTGCTGAGTTGGTTCCATGACCAGTTGCTTGAGGAAGGCACCCTGAAGGAAATCCAGGATAAATCTGCTCCTAGTTGATGCTGCTGCTGGGATGCTCCAGTCCACATCTGGAATATTGAGGTCTCCAACTAGCACTACCTCACCCTTGCCTACCATCCTTTGGATGGCTAGCATCAGCTCCATATTTGTTTCTTCCTCCTGGGCTGGTGGTCTATAGACCACACCTGTGTGGATGGTTGACCCCATTTTCCTTTCCAGCTTAACCCACAGTATCTCTCCTCCATTTTGTTCCTCCTGGATCTCTGTGGCCCTTATGTCATTTTTCACATACAGTGCCACTCCTCCTCCCTTCCTACCTGCCCTGTCTCTTCTGAATATGTTGCAGGCAGGTATGGCCATCTCCCAGTCACAGTTATCATTACACCAGGTTTCTGTGATGGCCATAATGTCCAGGTCTGACTGTACCATGACAGCCTCCAGATCCTCCATCTTGTTGCTAAGGCTTCTGGCATTGGAGCACATGGCTTTTCATAGACTCTAACAAGGAGGCTGTGCGTTTTAACTTTTGAATCTGTTGCTTGAAGGAAGGCCAAGGTATAACTGTCCAAACTGCAAAATAACACAAGTACTTAAAATCAAACTTCATGAGTTGTTACAAAAATCGTGTATTTTTTATGTAATTTTTATGAAAGCCATATCTGTAAATTTTGCACAGTCATACACCTGACATACAACAGGAGGAAGGAAATGAGTGTGTAGAATTGTTATAAGATAGCATTTATTGGGACTTCATAGTAAAGATAGCCAGAGAGTTGGAAGGGTACTGTAGGACAATCATGTTATGCAAGGTAAGATGATTTGTCTGCCTGAAGTATAGGTCAAATGAGTGCAATCAATTAAACATTTCAACTTGGGGGGGGGGGTTGACTGTTGTTGTTCACATTTCCATAAATGTCAAAGGGAGAAAAAGTCTTGAGGACATGAGGAGGTCATTTATCGAAATAGGAATGTTCCAAAAGAGAAAGCTATCCAGAGCAACCGTCTTCAAGATTTGATGATCTTGGTGCCAATGAGAAATGATAACAGACTATTAGGCAAGCTAATTCTAGCTAACAGTCTGTTTGAAGAGGACGGGTCCTCTTTTTCTTGTTTGTAAAAGGCATACTGAGGAAATTTGGTACTGACAAGGGAAATAGACAGGGCCATCAAGTAGGACTCAAACAAAATGATATAGGGTCAGCTAGTACAAGGAATAACCAGTGTCAGGAGTTAGATGCATGGGTCCACCAAAGAAAGATCAGCAGAGTTGGGTGGCACAAAAATATCAGCCCTCCAGTTGGAGTAATGATGCAGAAAGGGGCAACAATTCTCATGTGAATGCTGGTCATAAAAGAAGCATGCCCAGCAAAATGCATTAGTCTGAGAGTCTGTTTCACTTAGGAGGCAGGATATAGCGGCACTCAGAGAGACCTGGCAGAGGGAAAAAATGTCTGGGACACCGAGAGGGGAATTCTGGTTATTAAGTCTAGTAGGGAAATGAATAGGTGTCTTTCTTTTTAAGGGAGGTTATAACTCTGAAGAATAAAACTATCAGGGGGACAAATAATTCCAATAAGTCTCTCTGGTCAAGTTCAAAGAAAAGAGTGGGAGTGATTGTCACCCAGGGGTGCTCTACAATGATGCAAACAGCTCAAATAAGGAAACTAGGAGAGCAGTGTAACTGGATGAAGTGGTAATACATGCTTTGTGTAATTAAAATTCCACAAGTTGAATTGTGGTGATATTACATGCTATATTCTTCTTCAGGGAATGTTTGAGAATAGTTTATTTATGTTATGTTATTTATTTAAAAGAGATTTACCAGGAAAGACATACTGAGCCATAAAATCTGTTTCCAGATGTGTCCGGGGGGGAGGGGAGATAAGTACATAGTAACAAGTAAAACGTGCAGTAATATAATAAAGTAATAAGGCACAATAATGTGCATTAATACACAGTATTGTATTGGCATAATTAATAACAGTATAAATTGATTACCCCAGGAGTGTGGGATAACCAGGCACTTGCAGGCTGTATCGTCAGTAACAGGACATGGTAGGAAATGGTCATTAAATCAGAATAAGGCAACAAGGAGGAGTACCTGTAGAGAAATATGAGAGGGGAAAGACAGGAGGGAGGGTAGAGAGATCGAAGAGGGGGAAAGGAGAGAAAAACAGATGGAGGGATAGAAGAGAAGGGGGAGATGGATTAGGGTTGGGAATAACAAATATACAGGTGTGGAGGGAAACAACATGAAGGAGATAGGTTAAGGAGGAGGAGAGTGGAGAAGGTAGCATGGAAGGAGGAAGTAGATGCCGGAAAAGTGGGAATAGTGTTAAGGTAGTAGTGGAGGGGAGTGAGAAGGGGGTGGAGATAGAGAGGCAAAGGGTTGGAGGGAGGGAGAGAGGGATGGTAGTGGTAGGAGGGGGAGTGGAAAGAAGGGGTTGAGATGGGGATGAGTGTAGAGGTTGGAATACTTTAGTAGTGGAAAAATGGTAGGTGCAGAGAGATGTAGGAGCTTGGGGACAGGTAGTGGATAGGGAAGGAGAAAGAGGGGAAGCAGGACATTAGGCTATGGGCATTTGCAGGATGGAGCAGTGTGGACTTGGAGTTGCAAGGAAAGAGAGTGTTTGGAGGAGGATGAATGAATTGCTAGAGGAAGGGAGTTTGAGACATTAGGTAAGTGAAAATAGAAGGTATTCTGTCCAGCAAGGGATTTATGAGAGGTGAACAGTAGGGAGTGATAGCTTGGGTTACGGAGAGCATAAGAAGAGGGAGGCATAGGGGAAGAGTGGTTTTGCCAGTTAGTAATCTGCAGCATTTCCGCTATAAATTTAAACTACCAAACCAAATGTATTCAGCAGTTTTATTTTCAAGGACCATTGATATTAGGTATGCATGTCAAATCAGGTGCAGATCTATGATTTCTTTGAGGTGAATATGATAATTTTAGCTGCCTGGGCTCTAGAAAATGCTGCAACTTTTAAGATTAGTATTGTATGTACTAGGCATAAAGTCATTTGTTTTTCAGATGTTGTGGCTCAACTGTAACAGCATTTATTAAACACTTCCCTTTCATGAGATCAGAGGCACCAGTCTGAAGACATGAAGCTCTGCTTAGTCCATTTCTCTTCAGGTGGATGGATGAAGCCCAAGAATGCCTGTTTTAGCATTTCAAAAATGTGTATTTATTGGTTTATTGATTATTTATTTAGTTGTCTCATTTTATATCAACCATGCACCAAAGTATTGCTTTTAGGATGAGAGGACATGTAGTGTAGGATAAGGGTGGGGATACATAGATGGCTTTAACTGGTGTGGTCCATGGAAAAGAATTAGGGATCCCTATACCTGCCAATAAGGGGAGCTATGTGCCTATGAATGTAAGTTCAAAGGACCTCCTCTGGTATTGCACTGCAGTGGTGTTCAGCTAGAATGTACATATTTGTGATACTGGGAAGGTAGAAGAGAGGGAGTGGATATAGGGAGACTAGGATCATGCCTACTATGTGCAGGGCAGACCCATATACCTCTCGACATTTTGTCACTGAAATGCTGAACATTAAAATTAAAAATGTAGGAAAGTGAGGAATACTGGGACTCATAATGTAGGTCAAATGATCCAGCACACATAGACACAAATGCAAAACATTGGAAACTAGTACTTTTACTTGTGAAAAGTTTATTTTGATTCACTAGCACCATAAAGCATGAAATGTTTGCTTTAATGTTTGATTTTGCAATATGAGACATACTCCTATCTATTTTGGGCAGTACCCATTTTGTGTAGGGTAGACTAGTTATGAGAGGATGAGGGATGTCACTTGTAATCTGAGGCAATCAAAAGACACAGACTGTGCCACACTGACTGCTAGGGGCAGTCTGTGACTCTGGTTTGAGCTGTGCAGGGCCGTGAATAAAAACAATACATTAAAAAAGTCACAAACATATATGGAACCGAAAAGCATAAATGTACACTAGACTAGTGCAAATATACAAAAGTCTTAATTGCTCTACCACACCACCAGAACTTACAATTCATGTACTTTAGATGTTATTCTTGGACTTGTTCCAGTTCCTACCACATCCAATGTAAAAAACTGGTTGAATTCATGATAAATTGTTTTCAAAACAAAAGGGTCTCTGAGTCTCTACCAGCTCCAGATGAACTGCCTCGATGTGTAATCTGTGTCTGCTTTTGATGGAATGTTTGATGAAATTTAATGACTGTATATCTAACTGTAGTTTATAATTACACTGCTACTATTTGTGCCCCAACCCACTGCATGATCCCCTTGTAAACTATTGTAGGTGTTAAACCTAAGTAGGCAATTCTGGTATGCAAAAATTCTAATAAATAAATTATTCCCATCAGTCTTTTAAACCCCATTCTGTCATCTACAGAGGTGGAGCACTGTTTGCCCTTAAATAGAATGGCTGGGCAATCCACCAAGTTAGCCATGTTAATTAGGCTGTAATGATATGGTAATGTGTCTGTTTGCCTGGCGATTACACAAGTACTCTCATTAGCATACATCCTTTGAATATAGCAAGCATTAGCACCAGGTAAATGGTTAGCGCCAGGCAAATTGTTAGCGCCGGGCAAACTAGACAGTCATTGTGTTAGCACTGCACTACAGGGCTATTTTGCATTGTAGTGTAACCCCTAGGTGGCGCTATCCCAAGGGCTACTACCCCTGCCTGCTTGGCTACTAACAGGTTAAGGGGCCTGAGTTCTAAAATGGGTGCCTCCACCCAAAGGTCTGGGTTGGTTTGGGTTACGCTAACCAGGTCACAGCCCTCTGGGACACTGTGTACCCCCCTTTCCTCCCACTAGTGGCCCACACAGTACACAACAGTAACTTTTCCAATACCATAGATATGCAAACACATACACTTGTACTTGGTACTTACCCCAGGACTGGTTCCTTCAACTTGGCTCTGGGGACCCCCTGTAAAACAAGGTGATGCAGTACAACAGCAACAATGCAATACCTTTAGCATAAACTGACACCACAGTCAATGTAAATTTTCAGAAACAAACACATCTGATTTATTCAGGGGAGCTGTAACAAGGAGGGGGGAAAATCAGGTTAATTGGTTTGAACACATTAATAATCATAGTACTGTGCATGCACTTAGAGTCCCAATCAGTCATGTTCTCTGGGTACCCAGGATGGGAAAGGGGCTGGCCAGGTCCATTGCAGCTGGTTGGGGCCCTGTGATGGAAAAAGGAACATACACACACACACAATTTGTAATCCGGAGCTGGATGGCTCAGTTTGTAGAAAGAAAAGCACAAACAATCAGATGACACACTTTGATTAAACAAAAGGTGCAGGGAGCTACCCTGATAATTACTTGTGATACCCAGGCTAAACACAGGAGGGCTGATGGATGAACTCTCTGGATTACCAGAGGAAGCTTGGCACCTTGACGATGGATATTTCTGTGCAGCAAGATAGTGAGGCAGGACCCTCATGGCAGGATCTATCTGCACCGGGCAGCATGGATTCAGTCCAATTCTCGCTGAGAAAACTACTTCCAGCACTAGCACACAATTTACAGCAAATGGGGAAACCAGATTGCGATCCACTTCCAGCACATAGCACATTTATATGTAAAAGAAAGTTTACTGTACCAGGCAGGACAGTCCTCAGTCCCAATCGCAAAAATCATTGCAATTACCCGGGAGCACTATGGTAGCTAAAGTCCTGACAGGCCAATTGCTTTCAACAAAACCTTCAGTCTTCTATAGGGTAAGCCTGGTCTCACAGCAGCAACAGCTTGCTTTTTCCTCACAACTTTGGATTCAGTCTGATTAAACATCCTCTGCACCTTCTCCAGGCAGAAATCAGGCTAGCAGGCCTTTAGACAGTCCTTCCACAGTTCTCCCGCATGAACTACACTGCAAACGGCCACTCGAACACTCAGCAGTGTTGTATCTTCAGCATCCAACTCAAATCTGGCTTTTCCAGCAACAGTTCAGGGCATTTCCTTTAGAACCACAAGAGTTCGGTTGGTTGGTTCAGTTATCAATCACAGCAGGGCTCCCTGTATAGGTGCAAAAAGGCGCCAAGGATCCAAAACTTCATTACCCAGAGGCATCTTCCATATAGCCCCATTTCAGCAGGCTCCACTTCAGAGTCCCATTCCTGACTGGCCCAAAGCAGGCTCCATTTTAGAGCCTCAAGTACTGATAGGTCCCATTTGGCAGTCTGGGACCAAAATGGTGTAAGTAAGCAGAAACAGTCCAGGCTGCAAGAAAACAGGTTAGATAAACTACATTTCTATTAATACTCTGCATTTCTCCCCAGAATTAGTTACAGCATTCAGAAGGGTTCCCTCTGCGCACTTGGTGACTGCAGAAACGGAGCATTTAGGCTTCAGCCCTGGTGGAACTAGGGCATAAACACACACAGTCCCCCCCATTCAAACTAATTATGCCTGGGAACCTGCTGCTCTTAAAGAGACAGTACATGGAGGCTTTAACAGCATTCACTGGCAATACATTTAAACGCTAAATGCAGAACACCAGCCTGGCAAAGGGTGTTTAGGCACACCCACGGAAGGCTTTTTATTGACCCCCATTTGTAGGGGGGGTTACACCAGTAACACATGTACGCAATGGCCTCCTGTCACGGGGTCACGGTGGGTCACGTAAGCACAGTGCATGTGCTTCTGGGTAGCGCGGCGCTAACGCAATAGCACAGCCTTGGACTCACTCAACACAGCCCAATGCAGTAGCAACCACACTTGGCAAGGAAGCAGGGTGTGGCAATCATGCTAGGGAGGTGCCCTGTCAAGCAAGTTCAGGACTTTCTTGGAGTATGACTTCATGCAGGGGGCTGAGGGCAGTTGTCCACAGGGACAGGAGGTGGGGGATATGGAGACTGCCAGCCTTGTGGACTTGGTGCAGCTAAAGCACAGGCAACTGTTAGGGGAGGTGAGGGATGGTGATATGCCCAGTAGACAAGTCTGGGCATCCATTGCCTGTCACCTGTCCGATCAGACAGGGATAGTCAGGGATGGGGAGAAGTGCTGCCACCAGTACGAAGATCTGAAGTGGAGGCAGCCCTGCCAGCTGAAGAGCTTCAAGCACATGTTACCGGATGGGACTGTGCATGTGCCAGGTAAGTGTATTGCACTGCCATGGGTATGCATGCCATCTGTGTGTGTGCGTGTGTGTGCCTGCACATGTGTCTGTGTGTGTGTTAGTCTGTGTATGTATGTGTTCATGTTTCCCATTACATGTGCACATCACTGCTATGTGTGTTCTGCCCATGGATGCCTGCATGTGGCCACAATCCACACTCCCATTGGCAGGCAGCCATGCCTGGTATGCTCAGCGTCTACACGGCAGGGCATTGTTGCTTCCTATGTTCAGGGTTGTGTGTCATGGATGCCAAAGTGTGTCTGCACACTGCTCCTGGGGGGGAACACACCCGCTTGCTCTGTGACATGCCACATGTGGCAGGGGGTTGGGCAATGGTTTAGGGTACCTCTGTGTACCATGGGCATTGTTGGGGCATACCATGGCATTTCCACATGTACTTACAGTGCTGTACCCTATTCTTCCTACAGAGCACAGCGGCAGGAAAGGGGATGGTGACAGGCTGCAGGAAGATGGCTGGGGAGACAGGATCCAAGGCAACAGGCAGAGGGTGCCAGCCATGCCCCAGTGAGCAGAGGAGAGCAGTGACGGGCAGAAGGACATGTTGCATAAGTAACATGGTTGGTTTCACACTGTCCTGCATGTGCTGTGGGGGGGCATGTGCATGAGTTGCCATTGTGTCATTGGTGTACACACAGCTGTGTACTTGGTACACTGTGTTGTGACATGTGGATGGGGCTGGGCTACTGTATTGGCATGGTGTACTATGGGTCTGGATGTGTGGATGGCGTAGTGTCATCCTGCTGGGGGGGGCTGTATGGGGTTGTGGTGCTATACCAGCCTCTGTTGATGTGTTCATCATGTGTGCATATGGGTTATTGCTGTCCCAGGAGGAGGGGCTGCGGTTCTATAATGGCTTGTGTTCCAGGGTCCTTGCAGTGGCTCATTTGTGTACACCTGTCATGCCAGGGGGAAGGGAATTGGATGGAGATGAGCTACTTATTGGCATAGGGTACTATAGGTCAGGATGAGTGGATGGCATAGTGCTGTTCTGTTCTGGGGGGGTTATTGGGCTGTGGTACTGTACCGTCCTGTGCAACACAGTACCTAGCATGGGAGGTTGGCCTACTGCTGTCCTGTTGGGGGTGATCCATGGGCTGTATCCCTTTGTTACATGGGGTTGACTGTGCACTGCACATCCACATTGTGTCCGCTGCCATGGTTGTGCTGTTGTTGTGGGTGGGGGCTCCGCCATATACCCTGCACCTCCCCAGTACAAGCTGCATTCCATCATACAGTGGTATAGCTGTGGCCATTCCTGTGGTGGGTGTGTGCTGCTGTGTGTCTTATTGCTTTGTTCCTTTGGGCAGCATGTCCCAATGAGTGTGTCATCCCATGGCTTTTTTGTGCCCTGGGCTACTGTCCTGGTCACCTTGGGTGCTGCTTGTGTGGTTGCACTGTGTCACTGTGTGCTCCTCTGGGTTGTGTGGATTGCATTGGTTTGTGGTGTTGCCATTGGCATTCCATTCCTGTCCATGTATTTTGGCTGGGTGGGTGTTGCCTGTGCTGTCATGTTTCAGCATACAGGCGTGTGTTGGGTCATGCTGGACATTCTCCATTGTATCACCACATGGGCATGGTTGTTGTGACATGCTGTCCACCTCTGGGCCCTCCGCCTGGGGTGTGCATTGTACTTCTTCGTCAGTGTACCATCCTGACATGGTCCCCCTTCCTCCTCAAAGTCCATGTCAGAGCTCACTATAGGCCACATGGCCTGAGGAGACAGAGGGGAGGCATGACCTGCCTCGCTGCATGGTCCACTAGCAGAGGACAATAACTGAATAGCAGGCGGTCCTCATCGAGGAGACACAACGTATGGCTGCAGTCCTGAAGGCTTGCCTGCCAGACCCATCCAGCATGTAGCATTAAAACTGTTCCCTTTTTGGTTTGCTTCAATCCCCCCCCCCACTTACTGGACTGCTGGTTTGGCTGCTGCCTTCTGTTCCTTTTTGAATTTTGTGTCCCCTTCTCCTTTCCCTCCATTTTCATTACAATTGTTAGTACTTGTGGTTGTTGCAGTATTTGTCATAGTTTTAGTAGTAGTTGGTTAGGTATTAGTAGTAATAGTGCTAGTTGTGATAGTAGTGTTAGTAGTAGAAGTAGTAGTAGTAGTATTAGTAGTAGTCGTAGTTGTAGTAGTAGTAGTAGTAGTAATAGTAGTAGCAGTAGTAGTAGTAATGGTAGTAATAGTAGTAGTTTTAGTGTTAGTTTAATTGTTTGTTATATATATTGTTGTTCTTGTTGTTGCTATTCAGTTTTTATTATTGTTGCCTTTATTTTCTCTTTGTTACATAATACATTCCACTTTCATGACTTTACTATGTCCAGTGTCATTTTTGGATGCATGGGGTTCTTCACGGGTTTCTACTGTGCTTTGGTTTTCATTCATGGGTCCAGGGTGTTACTAGGCATTGACATGGTTGGATGTGTGTCATATTCTGGGTTCTGCACTGCTGTCTGCTCTTGAGGTCACATTCAAGGCTGTACTTCTTTGCGTGTGTTCCAGGGCATAACAGGCTCACCTCTGCGCTGTGTTCCTGTGGGTGTTTGCACTGCCTGACTGGGTGCTATATTCAGAGCTGTCTTATTTGCTATATTCAGAGCTGTCTTATTTGCTATATTCAGTGCTGTCTTACTTCCCGGGCTAATTTAGCACTGCACTCCCAGCCTGGTTTGCCCGGCTTCCTTTGCATGCTATGTTTAGCAGGTTTAGGACCGGGCTATTCCTTTTGAATATAGCGGGCTATTGCTTCTGGGCTAATTTAGCATGCTGGACAGTGCTAATTTAGCCCCGGGCCAAAGTTTTGAATATCTGGCCCCTTTTCATTTAAATGGGATATATTTAGACTCCAAATGGGGTTCCTATGCAGTTTTTACCTCTAAGTCCAGTGAGACTGGAGCATGGTCTAATGTTGTGATTTGTTTAATTTCACTGCCTCATGCTATGTGGGCCAATTCCCTCGTAATCAGTTCTTGAATATTGATTATGAGGGTGAGAGAAGAAGGAATAATTCTTTTCCCTACATCCGTGTATGTGTCTCCAAATGTCTTATTGGCTCTGATTCTTCTATTAGTCCCCGAAGCTTCCTGCTTCCTCCACCCCAAAAGATCTTTCTGTGCTCCCTCACTTCTATCTACTATCGGACACGGCACACAATTAAAGTCTCCTACTATCAGATAAAGAGGTCCCTATTCCCCCGGTGTTCTCAAAAGATGTTTTTTTAAGAAAGGTCCTTCGTTCTGGTCCTTCATTAGGGGCATATAGATTGAGGAGGATGCACAGTGTTCCCCAATATGTTCCAATTATTTTTACAAATCTTCCCTCTGTGTCTGTTTCTATCTTCTCAATTTCTAGTGGGGCTTCCTTACATACTACAATCGTCACCCCTCTCCTGTGGGGTTACGCCTCATATGTAGATGAGTAGACTGACCCCAAGAAACCACATTTAAGTTTTGAGTGTTCTGATTGGGTGAGGTGTGTCTCCTGTATGAAGGCCATCGTTGCTCTCATTTTGTTTAACTCCTGTAGTATACATGCCCTTTTGATGGGTGAGTTTACCCCTTTCACATTATACATTATTACCTTCAAGTCTGCCATCATTTGTGTTCCCCTCCCTTTTCTTGCCTTGTTCCCACACACAGTTCTGAAATCAACACATTTTTGTACCATCTCTCTTTTCAAACACACATAAACAATTGTTAACCAGTAACTATATACATCATTAATGTTCTGAGTCCCCCCCCACGGTGGACCATGTCTGTCTGTAATACATTAGTCTGTTTCCTCCCTTTCTGTGCCACAGAACTCATCTCTCTCAAGACACCTTTGTGACTTCCTAAGGTGTTTCTGATTAACAGTCCCCTGTGCTCCACCCTGTGGCACCCTTGAGTGTCATGGTCTATTGTTATCAGCCTTCACTGTCATGGTTTTAGAACTGCACTGGTTTTGGCTTTCCTTCCAACTTGGAAGCTTTACCATTTGCTAATAGAGTAGTGTCACTCGTAGACTTTTAGAAATCCTACCCCTCCGCTCCCCAACATTTTTATTTCTTTCTTTTTCAGTTGTTGTGACTCCCCCTGGGTCCACCTGGGGAGGACAACAACCTATTATTTACATTTTCCCCCGTCTCTACTGTCTCTTTCTCAAGTTTGTTGAAGTATTATTCTCCCCCCTTTCACCTTTATTTACTCCCCCAAATAAAGATTGCAGTGTGCTCTGAGTGCAAACCTTTAGCTGATATTAGTAATGCATCTCGGTTCTCTCCTTCAGTGCGTCCCTCCCAATGTGAGACTCTGAAATGCCGTTAGTGACAACCTTTAACTAATAGTAACTGTATACCTTACCCCCCTTCCATCCAGTATTCCCCTCTTTTCTCCCCTAGATAAATATACGGTGTTAAACTCATCAGATTGCTAGAGTTGTGCCCCCTCGCCCCCTTAGAAACTGTCCATTTAGTTTATGTGAAAGGTGGGCTTCAAAGTTCCTAAGCCCCAGCGTTCATTTCACTTCAATTTGGAGTCCTGGCAGTCCATTTTGGGTTTATTCCCCCACATAAAAGTTTTGGATGCTCTCACAGAATTTAGCTCACATCCTCACTCCCTTTTTACTTACAGGTCTCTTTAGGCCTCAGCCCAAGTCCAATGAAGTGGATGGTGCTTTTCTCTGGCTTCTCCCATTCCCCTTCCTCTGGACTGCCTCCCAGTGCTTCCCAATCTCCATTGCCTCTTGACAGGTCCCCTTCGGCCTCTGCTGGCTCCTCCAGTTCTTCTGCAGTGTCTGTTTTGAGCTGTCTCCTCTGGATGTTTGTCCCACAATGATCCCCAGCTGCTTCAAAATTGGCTGCACCCCCTCCAAACTCCAGAAAAACTTTGGGCCTCCTTCCAGAAATATTTTAAGTTGGTCTGGTGCAAATATTTGGGCTTTCAGATTTTACCTTGAGGTCTTTAATTATTTGTAAGATTTTCCAGCGCTTGTCTATAATTAAAGGTGTAAAGTAGTGTTCAAAGTACAGGCGAACATCCCCAAACACCACCTCTCTCTTACCCCAGGCTGTTCTCAGTATTTTCATCTTTGTTGCATAGTTAATAAATTGTGCTGCAATGGAGCATAGGCACGCTTTCGGATCAGTTGGCCGAGGCCCTTAAGCACAATGTGCTCTTTCAATTAGCAAAGGCATCCTGTCCAGACCCAATATTTCATGTAGGAATCCTTCCAAGTATGGTTTTATTTCCCCAGTCTCAGTGACTTCAGAGAGCCCATGGATACTGAGGTTATTCCTTCAGAACCTTTGTTCTAGGTCATCCATTCTTGCTGTCATCTCACTGTCTCTCTCTCAAAAAGATGCAGTAGAGCTGTGTTGTGATGATCACTTTGCTTTGCCAAGTCTGTCACCCCTTGTTCAAGATTGGCTGTCCTCTGGCTTACTAGCATAAGTTCTTTCCTGGTCTCTCCCAGTTCTCCCTTCATTTCTTGCAATGTGGAGTTCATTTTGTGTAACTCATGTATCAAGCACTTTGATGTTATAATGCAGTCTTGCTCTTCTTCCTCTGCCTCCCCTGCTGGTTCCATTACTTTCACCTTGGGGATCGGCTGGCCTGTTATGCCATCTTTCATATTTCAGAGATTTTGTTTCAGCATTGGGCTTTCTGCCCCAAATTCTTTCAACAGCTGGCATACTGCCATCTTAATCTTTGTATTAGTATCAATTGTAAAGCTTTTTCCTCTCGATTACTGGAGAATTTAAATGTTTCTTAACTGTTGAGGAGCGAAGCTGATCTCTCTAGCTGTGGATGCTACTGTGATATCACCGGACATCCCATCACCTATTTTTTTAATTGTACATGTGATATTTATGTAATGTTCATTTAATACTATTCTCCATCTATGGCATTTCTGGACTTACTATTTGCAACTCAACTAATAAACATGTTCTTACAGTTTATAAAGAAAAAGACTCAACACAGTAAAGAGTTATAAAAAATGTATTAGAGAAAAAATTGCCAATTGAATTTGTAATAAATTGTTGCAGTGTTCCTAGAGAGGGTGAAAAAACAATTACTACAAAAATGAAAATCAATAACGTAAATCAGAATAGTAAGTCATCTATCAAGTGTTAAACTTAGGTGACTTTTTGCTATATGTAACAATTACGTAACTATAACTATTTACAAGTCATACTTGGAAAATTCCTCGACCCCTTAATTAAGGCAATCCTGTGGAAAAGCAGGAACAGTGCACAGCCAGTGTACTAGGTAAACAATTTCCATGTTATTCAATTTTTTTCTAACATTTGCTTTAAAAACTTTAAAATGTTGGAATAATAAATTAACTTCAATGGCACAGACTATATTGAAACACTATCATTTTTTGTCAATATAAATGTACGCACTCAAATAAAAGAATAACATTCTACAGTCATGCACACAAATACAAACTGCATTACATGAAATAATTACTTCTTTCACATAGGGTAATGCGACATATTTACATATAAACAGGTTTTCAGCATTAAATATGTATTTACATCTGAGTTGTACTTTGATAAAAGATGACAGACCATACATGTATAGAACAGCTGCAACATTTGTATGTGTCATGCTGTGGTACATGATGAATGTATGTATGCATGTGTGTGGACTGGTGTGCATATTGGAGTGGGAAGGGGGATAAAAGATCTATATGTGACAGGATTATTTGTAAAAACAGATTATGTCCACAGTCCAGCACCCTAGTAAGAGCCTACTCAAACTGAAACTATATAACTATCTTGATTACAACTTTCCAGCCATTACATGTGGAAAATAAATTCAAGAAAAATAAAATTAATTATTTCATTATTTATTCAGTGAGAGATACAATCTGAAGGGGAACAATGTCAGTGATACATGTGTGATGTCTGCCTTTCTTACGCCTACTTAATTGAAAGACATATTATTGGTAACTTGTTTTATAGCTCCAACAAATGCTAATTTTTCTAGGATAGATATGCATCCTTTAGCTTCCTTGAAAACCTTTCCTTTGAGGTGCATGTATCTCATCATTGCCCTTTATCCAACTGCCACTGTATCTGAGCCAAATTACATAGTAGCCAGAAGGCACAGAAGCGCTATGGTGGAAAACTATTACTTGAGCATCAAAATGCATATGTACAAACATGAATGTACCTGCAATAAAGACAGTTCTTGGTGTCACAACTCCCTGTGAATCAAATCATTGCAGTATCAGCATGAGGTAGTTTTCAGAACAGGTCACTCTCAGTGACTGGGTACTGTTCTTGCCATACCTTGTGCACTCCCAGCCAGATTTAGCATTGCTAAACAACTGTAAGAGTTTGATGGATAATTCATGAGGGATATACTGTATAAAGAAATCCACAACATGTCATCAGTCACTTCTCTGTCAAATATTTCTACAGAAAAGACAAACATCTGCTGACATATTTGACTGTGAATTACAGCCTTACTAGAATTCCACCTTCTTTTAATCAGTTGATAATTGCCATCATAAGCTCTGTTACATATTGCTGAACATTCTCTGCAAACATTCTATGCTAGGCATAAGATGGCACAGATTGAGAGATCAACATCAACAACTGCACAGTATTGTTTTGCTGTGGACTGACAGAACGTGTTTCAGTGAATCTGTCAAAACTGTTGATTCTGAAAGAGTTATTGTGGCAACAAATTCAGACACATGTAGGAATACCTGCATCACAGAATTAGCATAGCAATTAACTTCAGCACTGTTGTCAAATGACAACATTGCAGACAGACCAACAGTTTTTTTTTCACTTGCTGTGATCTGGTAGCATCAGCCACAGATAATTGCTTATCACCTCTTGAAGGGGAAGAAACATGCACAGTAGACTTCTTCCTCTTCAGTTTCTGTAACATCTCAGAAGACTCTTCTCACATGATTACATCATTCACCAGTGGAATCAAAGGCATGCTAAGTTGAAGAAAAGTGTGCAGGTGATTGTACTCTATGATGCACTTTATCTCAGCACAAATTTTGTTATGTGCAACATTGATAATGTAAAATTGTGCTCAAGTCCTGAAGCATGACAAAGCAACACAGCTCATACCATCTTTGAAGATAGCATTCCCTACGTCAATCATCGCAGCATCTAAACTCAAACCTTGTGCCTTGTGAATGGACACTGCATACAAAACACAGAGTGGGAACTGTTTTGTGGTACATAAAGTCTTTCACAAGCTGGAATTTTTTTGAGCATCTGTCGATGCCTTGTGGGTAATCAATGAATACCCATATAAGAAAGACCACCTAGACTGCCAACAAAATTATAAATATGGTTAGGAAGGGATTTATGACTAGGGATGAGGACTGCCTAATCATTTATACAGGTCCTATGTCCGATCACATATTGACTATGGGTCCCCATTTTGGTCACCCTACTTGAGGCAGGATGTTAAACTCCAGGAAGGTGTACAAAGGTGGGCAACTAAGAACATTCCAAGGCTAAAAAATAAATCCTATAGCCAAAGGCTCAAGGAAGTGAACTTAATGAGGCTAGAACAAAGGAGGGCTAGAGGGGACTTTAGCAACTCTTTCAAATCCTAAATAACCCTAAAATTGCATCTCAGTGCAACATAACATTTAAGACAACACCACTTACCCTTAAACAACATAACAAGAAATTAGAGGTACCTAGGGTACTCTCTAAGAACTGGGCAATTATTTTTCAGTAATGGCATCATCCAAATGATACAAGCTACCACATAGTCTTGTAAACATTTCATCCTTTGGATCATTTAAGAAAGAACTGGACAGATATCTGGGATTCTAGCTGATTTGATTGTCCACATAGTGTGGGAGACAGTATCTATGGGCTTATGCCTTTTCTCTTCTGTCTTTACATACCAAGTTACCAAGGTTGTCAAATGTTATCACAATTTCAATAAGTGTTCTCTGAACATTACATTGAAAGTCAACTCTGTGCCCCATTGCACCGCTGACCAGTCCATGATCTACATCGTCTGTGATGTAGCCTTATGCATGCATTTTACAGACTGTACCAGCTGATTCTTGAACAGCTGTTCTTGACACTTCTACCTTCAACTCTTTCAGATGATCAATCATCTTTGAGATCATTGTCAGGATTAGACAAACTTCAACTGAATCAAATGATGACAGTGTAACAATTGGTTGTTACTATCTCTCCAGCATTGTCTGATTGAATTGTTAACACTGTTTAAGCCTTGGCATCAAAAACACAATTTGTTACCATCACAGCATAGTTTGCTAAACACATCATGTACTTCAGACATGGAACTATCACCTTTTCCTATCGTGTGTGTTCAGTATTGAAGCACTGGAAGATGACAAATTTCCAGTTTGTGCCTCATCAAGCACAGCCTTGTGTTGTCAATCAGCACTCTGATGCTTATTCTGAAAGAGTTCAACATAACTCCCACAGGTTTATTCCACCAATGCAGCTAACAGTTGTTATAGCACCCTCAATAGTGAGTCTAGAAAATATATGCTTCCCATTCATCAGTGCAAGTTGAAGTACAGTACATCACCAAAAACAACAGTGTTTTTGTCTCCAAAGGCAACTTCATTGTCTGTGCCAACACTCTCCTGTAAACATAGGTTAATGAAGGCAAGCATCCCATTGGAACCCATACTGATCGCATCAATAATCAACAGCTCCATTTTATGTGTTACTATGATCCCCTGAGACACTCATTGCTGAAAACGAGTGGTTTCACACCCCTTCAGCTGAGTGAGAAAAATGAAGTGAAGCTGAGCAGTTCCAGCTCAAGCTGAAGGCAAATGAAACCACTCCTTTTTGGCAAAGAGTGGCGACGGGGGACATATTAATGTATTATTGATCAAGAGCGATCAATGATATATTTTAAAAAACACTGTTCCCAGAATGTGCCCATTTCCATGGCATCTGCACATGAGATGCTCTTCACAGAATAAGAGTGCCTCATGTGCAGGGGAAAGGAGTGCTCTGATTGATCAGGAGTGCTGCCTTGATCTATAATGTCAAACATACTGTGTAGGTCACATTTGACCATTCCTCCAATTTGCCTATGTCTCTCCTCATTTTTCCCACCTCATCTGGAGTATCTACCATGTTGCATATCTTGATGCCATCCACAAACAGGCTTATCTTCCCTTCCAGCCCCTCCACAATGTCAGTGATGAAGACATTGAAGAGGACTGGCCCCTGAATCAAGCCCTATGGCACCCCGCTGATCACCTTCCTCTCCTGGGATTGAACTCTGTTCAACAACACCCTCAGTGTCCTGTAGCTCAGTCAATTTCTGACCCAATATACCACCTTGGGACCTACTCCCAGACTGTGCAGCATGTTTATTAGCCTCCTATGTGGGACAGTGTCAAATGCCTTGCTAAAAACTAGGTACATGTCCACCACCCTTCCCTGATCCACCACCCTGGTCACCCAGTCAAAGAAATATATCAGATTTGTTTGTCAAGATCTCTCTGCTGTGAATCCATGTTACCACAGGTCTTGTTCCCCACTATCCTCCAGCTATGCTACAATCCATTCCATTAACATGGATTCCATGATTTTCTTCACCACTGATGTCAAACTGACCAGCCTGTAATTTCTAGCCTCCACCTTGCTCCCACTTTCATGTAGTCATGCCACATTTGCCCTCCTCTAGTCCTTTGGTACCACTCCCTCCTCTAATGATTTCTTAAATAGGGCTGTCAGTGGTGCCCTGAGAATCTCCCTGAGTTCTTTCAGTATTCTGGAATGCATCCCATCTGGCCCCATTGCCTTGTCCACTTTTAGTTTCAAGAGTTCTTTTAGGACTGTCTCCTCCATGAATGGACTAGGGTCCACCTCCCCCCTCCCCCAGTGTGTGTTTCTACCCCCAAATTTTTGCCCTTCCCCTTCCCCTTGTTTTATAAAGACTGAGCAGAAGTATTTGTTCAGAAGTTCTGCTTTTTCTAGGTCACCATCTGCACACTCTTACCCCCTTAGTTAACCTCACAATCCCTCCATTTGTCCTTTTCCTTTCCCTGATATGCCTGAAAAAGATTTTGTCACCTTCTTTTACTGCTTTTGCTATCCTTTCTTCAGTTTGTGCCTTTGTGCACCTGACTACTTTCCCCACCTCCTTCTGTTCTGCCTGGTACATTTCCCTGTCTCTCTCACTCTGTGTTTTCTTGTACTTTCTGAATGCCTGTTTTTTTTTCTCTGTAACTTTCTCTACTACTTAGTTTGAAAACCATAGTGTTTTTTTTCTTTCTTTCTTTTTGCTTTGTTTACTAGCTTTACACAGAGGCCTGTTGTCTCTACTATGGATCCTTTAAGTTTATCCTACTGTTGCTCCACTCCCCCTCTCCTTCCCCCTCTGCCAGGATTCTCTGGAGATGTTCACTCATTTTTGCAAAGTCTGCCCTCTTGAAATCCAGGACCTTTAATTTTGAGTGACTTGACTCTACTACTGTCTTCACGTTAAACCACACTGTATGGTGATCCCTGGACCCTAGATGGCTGCCCACTGATAGATCTCTTATTCTGTCACTATTTGTAAGAACTAGGTGTAGAATTGCTCCCTCTGGTGTGGGCTCATTCACCAACTGTCAGAGGTACATCCCCTTTTAGGGCATCCAAGATGCCTCTGCTCCTGTTAGTGGCTGCTGCATAGGTGTTCCAGTTAACATCTGGCATGTTGAGGTCCCCAACCAGCAACACCTCCCCTTTCTCTGCCATTTTGTGTATGGTTTCCACTAATACCTTTTCTAGTAATCTGTTGTCTATTTAAAGACTCAGTCAGTTTGTCATTGCTATGACAACACTTGAGTAGTGTATATGTAGGTCTAGTAGACATTGTATCTTATTTGTACATATTGTATATTAGTGGGGTTTTTTGATGTATGACTTGCACTTTGTATATAATGTTAATTAACCCTATTCTGTTGTATTATCTGGATAGTTGTATTGTGATCATATTGTATTGCCCTCTTCCCCAGATGTGGTTGAAAATGGGTCTTTGATCCAGTCCACTTTCCTGGTTAATCAAATAAATAGTTCTTCCTCCTGTGCTGGAGGTCTGTAGACAGCAACCATGTGGATGGTGGTGCCATTTCTCATCCCTGTTGTGATCCATAGTTCCTCTTTCCCTTCATGTTTTCCCCTAACTCCATTGCCTTGATCCCCTCTCTGATGTACATAGCTACCCCTCCCCACTTTTGCTCTCCCTGTCTCTCCTTAAGATTGTGTACCCTGGTATGGTAACAACCCAGTCATGGTCACCTGTGTACCTTGTTTCAGTGACCAAAACAATGTCTTGGTCTTCCTCCACCATCAAGACCTCTAGGTCTGGGATCTTGTTTCCCAGGTTCTGGGCATTTGTACACATTGCTTTTCATGTTTTGATGCCCCTGGCTGTACCAGCTCCCCCATCCCGATCCCTATGCCTTTCCTCCATGCCTCCCCTGCTATCACCTCACTTTGTGTTTCCTTTTGTTGCTTCCTTGGCCCTAGTATCAGTTTGTTTGTCTACCATACCCTGTGTGTGGGGTGGTTGGATTTTCCCCTGCTTAATACTGCCACCCCCTGGCTAGTTTAAATGTTGCTTTCTTGACCCTAGTATCTGGCTGTTTGTCGACCTTTACCTATGGGAGGGCAGTTGGTTCTTTCTTGCTTAATTCCACCCCACCTTGACTAATTTAAATGTTTACCAATGAAACATTTACAACTTTTACTAAAGATCTCGGTCCCCCCCTCACCAAGATGGATGCAGGCCATCCCTCCTGTACAAGCCCGCATCTCTTCAGGTGGTCCCCCAGTCCCCAATGAAGCCAAATCCCTCAGATCTGCATCAGCTCTTCAGTCATTTGTTGAATCCCCTGTTGTGGAGTACCCTGGCCTCCCCATGCTATAGACAGGTACCACATCCAAGAAAGTTATCATGCTTGCTACCTATCTAAGGACCCTCCCCAACTCCATGAACTCCCTCTGCACTGCCCTTACCTCATCCCCAGCCTGGTCATTTGTCCCCAGGTGGACAATGATATCTAGTTTGCCCTCCTGTCTTGCTGCAGCAATCCTTTGGATTCACTTCCAATCCCTCCAAGCAATGGCACCAGGTAGGCAACTGACCTCCCTGTTTCCCACCCCCAGGACTACCCTCCTAATAATAAAGTCCCCCACTAGGAGCTGCTTCCTTCTCTTTTGGGGTCCCATGACATAACACCACCTATGTTATAGGCTATGAGTCCAGTTGGAACAGTCACAATGGTAAGTATTGCTATTACAGCATGTTTCCTTATATTGGCACTAATTTCTTCTATAAGAAATCGTATGTCCTGTGCCAGCTAAAGCAACTGTTAAGTATACATAGTGATTTGTGTTTGTCACAACAGTATTCATTTCTATGATGCTGAATATTATGGTGAACACCTAATAGAAAAGTATGCTCCAATGGGGCAAGGGGCTTTATATGTAGAATGCCTAGATTTGACACCTGCTTTTGATAACTTAAACAGAAATACTGTCTGGGAAATGTTAAGGTCAAAAGATACAGATTGTAATCATTTATATATTTTGCAGTTACTCCATGATAATAATAAAGCATATGTAAGAGTAGCTAAAGATGGTTCTATTTTTAATGAAACAAGAATAGAAAAGGAGTCAAACAGGGATGTTTGCTAGTCCCCCCCCTCCAATTTTTAATTTTGATCTTCAATCGTTGATGACAGTATATACTGTGGCTATTTTTTCCCCCTAAGCTAATGCATAAGAACACAATATTCTGCTTTATGCAAATGCTATCTTACTTTGTTCTCAAACCCCTTCAACTCTAAAAAGAGCTATTAATAAAACACTAGCACATCTGACGAAGCTTGACCTTACTGTAAGCCCTAATAAATCAAACATTATCTTTGGTAAAAAGGGTAACCAGTCCATAGCTCCCTTTGGGGATCTCTTCCTCAAAATTAAAATTGAATATAAATACCTGGGACTTATATTTCATAAAAAAACTTACTTGGAAAGCCCAGGTATACAATATTAAAAAGCAGGCCATATAGTCCTCTACAGCTATACTATATTTTAGCAAACTTTTTGCAAGCAATTCTTATGTTGCACTAAAAACAATCCTTCAATGCAGAAGTGATCAATACCTTGCTATATAACTCAGAACTATGGGCATTCAGTAGTGCAGCTAAAGATCTGGAATTAGTACAGAATGTATTTTATAGAAAAATCTTCAACTTAAATAGGAACACCCCAACTGCATTTTAAGGAGCAAATTGAAGTTAAAATCCATTATTTTAATGGCACATATAAGGGCATTGAGGCTCTGGAAGAAAATGGTCATTCTTGCAAAATGTTGGCTGGAGGCTAGGGTAAATAACAATAGCCTTAAGTAGTTTCAACAGTCAAACAACACACCAAAGACAGTGAGATCTGGGATGATTATGTCAATAGTAACATCAAACAATATGTTTGTGCTGCTATCCAGAGACTTGAGGATAATTCCTTCTAAATTGATTCTAGGAAACTTTGGGATATTCCATATTGTTGGTATTGTACACATTAGAAATGCCAAGAAAGTAGAAAAATATTTGCAGTTTTGTGAAAATGCAATACATTGGAATGTGTATTGTAAGTTATGAGCTAGTATTGTTATGAAAAACTATTATTCTGATGTCTGGGGCCTATCTGGGGGAAGGAACTGATCCTGTAAAAGTGATTCATATGCTAAACTGATAGTGAACCATTTAATCTTTGATTATATTTTATTACTGAATGCAAGGGCCAAGTGGCTACAATCCATATGGAAAAACATGTCATCAAACAACTATAGAAATAGGTTAGTGGAGTATATGCTCTTCTACAACATGGTTAGTCATATTTTTGTAATAGCAACATTTTCCCACATTGCACTATTTTCTATCTAATTTTATTCCATTGCGTTATTTATGAACTATTGCTGGTATTCGGGTGCCAGTTTACACCTTATTTTTATAAGGGTGTTTAAAATCTATATTATTGTTAGACTGTGTATGTGATATCTCTTTTTATACATACTAACTACTGTACCACATACATAAACTTGAAACTTGAATAAATAAACCATGGTGAACTTCTTGCTATTGATTTAACTGCTGTTCAATGATGGAGATATCATAGAAACATAGAAACATAGAAACATAGACGTTGATGGCAGATAAGGACTGCAACACCCATCCAGTCTGCCCATTTTTTCAACTTTGTGAATGTGCCAAAGGCCTGTACTCTGTCAATGGCCTATCTATTCATACTCATCTGTGTTGCTCCCTTATGTCTATCCCATGCCTGTTTGAAGCCCTGCTCATTATTCATATCCACCACTTCCTGAGGTAGACTGTTCCATGTATCCATCACCCTTTCTGTGAAAATGAACTTCCTCACATTATCCCTTAATTGGCCTCCCTCTAATGTCATGCTGTGTCCTCTTGTCCTGCTGTTTTTCTTATATTGAAACATGTTAGACTCTTTCACCTTGTTAATGCTCTTAAGATGTTTGAATGTTTTCATCATATCACCTCTCTCCCTCCTTTGCTCTAGGGTATACATATTGAGCTCTGTTAATCTGTCCTCATATGTTTTCTGATGCAGTCTCTGCACCATTTTGATTGCCCTTCTCTGGACTGCCTCCATTTTGTTAATGTCCTTCTGCAGATGCAGCCTCCAGTACTGCACACAGTATTCCAGATGGGGCCTAACCAGTGTCTTGTAAAGAGGGATTATTACCTCCCTCTTATGACTTGCGATACCCCTACTAATACACCCCAACATCCCTCTATCCTTACTTACTGCTTTAGTGGTCTGTTTGGATGATTTCAGGTCATCTGTGATGATAATGCCCAATTCTCTTTCTTCCCTTGTGATAGCCAGCAACTCCCCTCCCAACCTATAGGTGGCTTCAGGGTTTCTCTTCCCTAAGTGCATGATCTTGAACTTCTTTGTGTTAAACCCCAGTTGCCACTCTTCCAACCATTTTGACAGTTTATCCAGATCTCTTCTCATTCTGCCCACCCCATCTGGATCATCTACTCTGTTGCAGATCTTGGTGTCATCTGCAAACAGACAAGCCTCACCCTCTAGTCCATCTGCAATGTCACTGATGAAGATATTGAAGAGGACTGTCCCCAGGACTGATCCATGAGTTGCCCCACTTGTAACTAGCATCTCTTCTGACTGTATACCATTTACCACCACTCTCTGTTTTCTGCCCACCAACCAGTTTGCCACCCAGTTGGCAAACTTTTGACCCACTCCAAGCCTACCCAGCTTATTAATCAATCTTCTATGAGGAACAGTATTGAAAGCTTTGCTGAAGTCAAGGTAGGTGACATTAGCTGCACCCCCTTGGTCCACCATTCTGGTTACCCAATCAAAGAAATCTATGAGACTAATTTGGCAGGACCTTCCTGTTGAAATCCTATGCTGTCTTGGATCCTGTGCTCCTATGAATTCCAGGTGTTGCATTATCTTTTCCTTAAGGAGTGCCTCCATAATCTTGCCCACTGCTGAAGTAAGACTGACTGGTCTGTAGTTCCCTGCCTCCTCCCTGCTACTCCTCTTGTGCAGCAGGATCACATGAGCCCTTCTCCAGTCTCCTGGGCCCTCTCCTGTGCTCAGAGACTCACTAAACAGTTCTGATAATGGTTCTGCTAGTTCCACCATTAGCTCCTTTAGTACCCTGGGAAGTATGCCATCAGATCCCATTGCCTTGTCCACCCTGAGCTTAGCAAGCTTTTGTAGGACCCTTTCTTTTGTGAAGGGACTAGTGCACATCTCCCTCCACTCTGTGGCCATGGTGCTGAGTCGTGGGCCCTGTCTTACCTTCTCCTCAGTAAATACTGAGAAGTATCTATTTAGGATAGATGCTTTTCCTTGGTCCTCTTCCACACACTCCCCCTTATTCCCTTAGATCTTAGCAATACCCCCCTGGACTTTCTCCTTTTACTAATGTATCTATGGAAAGTTTTGTCCCCTTCTCTTACTGTCCATGCTAGTGCTTCCTCAGTTTGGGCCTTTGCCTGCCTTACTGCCTTCCCTGCTTCCCTTAGGGAAGTTTGGTATGCTTCCCTATCTTCATCCTGCTGCATTCCCTTATATTTCCTGAAGGCCAGCCTTTTGGCTCTGACCATTTCTGCTACTGTTTTTGAGAACCAAAGTGGTTTCCTCCTTCTTTTGCCATCCTTGATGCTTGCCCAGTTTGTCTGTACCCCTCACCTGTATTTCTTCTTGCCAGGGCTAGTTTAACTCTGTTGGCCATCTTTTCAAAGTCAGCTCCTCTGAAGTCCCATATATTTGCCTTGGAATGGATGATTTAGTTCCAGGGGCCAAATTGAACCATACCATGTGATGGTCACTGGCCCCCAGGTGATTTTCTACCTGGAGATCTGTGGTTCTTTCCCTGTTATTCAGTACTAGATCTAGGATCACCCTGTCTCTTGTGAGTTGTTGTACCAGTTGTTTGAGGCTCTCCCCCTGCAGGGAATCCACTATGTGTCTAGTTCTGGTGGATGTTCCTGCTGGTGTTGACCAATCTGTATCTGGCACGTTGAAGTCTCCCATTATCAGAACCTCCCCTTTAGCTGTCATGTTTTGTATATCTTCTAACAGCAATGTGTCTATGTCCTCCCCCTGGTCTGGAGGCCTGTAGACAACCCCAGTTTGTATGGTTGTCCCATTTCCTGTTTCCAGGGTCATCCACAGTTCTTCTGACTCCTTATGTGTATTCTGAATTTTTGTAACTTTGGTATTTTCATTGACATAAATGGCCACTCATCCCCTCTTTTGAATCTCAGTCTCTTGTGAACAGTACATACCCAGGTACTGAAGTCTCCCAAGTGTGGTTACTGGTGAACCATGTCTCACTAATGGCTACCATGTTGTTTAGCCTCAACATCAACATCAGGTTGACATGCCTGTTCCATGGCTGTTTCAGCTTCTGACATCAGTACAATGGGATCATTCATAGGAAGAGGAGCTCCCACCTGACAGTGCATCCTCTCCTTCTGGATCACAGTTGTCCTGAGATGTCACTGGAGTGTCTCCTTCCAGTTGTTCCTTAGCTTTTTCTAGCTGTTCTTTCTCTAATTCTATTCCTTTTATGTGTGCAACTGAACTGTCAGTTTTGAAGGTCCTGTAGCTCAAACTGAATTGCTCCTCAGATGTGACAGATTTGCCTTTCAATGATTTTTCATGTCTCCATAGCTTAAACAGAAAATGTAGAGCAAGATGGTTATACTCTCCTTTCTCTGGAGATTTCAGGGTCAGTTAGCAATAATCAATCAACCAAGGCTTGTGTATTTTGACCAGATTTCCTTGGATGGCAGTAACTTGGAAGATATCTTGTACTGAGTTTGACTCAGCTCTAAGTTGATAGTCACACCATTGGGTGACTTCAACGAGACACATATTTTCCTTAGAATTACGTTGCTGAGGATAGTATTTGTCAATCAAATTATTTTTCACCATGTTTGTTGAAGATAGCTTGTTTGCAGCAAGATCTTCAGTCTGATTGTGAGACTTTAAGACAATGTGTCTGTTTTGTTTGTAGTTGACATTCAAGTACTGTATTGCTTCAGATTTGCTGTACAGACATGTTCTGATCAAATGGTCACTTGCTTTGTAGGCTTCACATTCTCAGTGTGACAGAGTTTTCAACCCTAGAGACCACAGTCATGAACTGATATGTCTGCTGCTTTTGGAAAGATCTTCCCATAACTTCTGCAGACATGTTTGTTTGTTTTTGGTAATGTATGATGTGACATAATGCAACAGAACCATGGAATTGTCAGTAATAAACTAAACTTCTATGTTCACCTGCTGCATCAACAACAGAACAGGGCTCTAGTCATTAATGAATGCCTCATTTTTTTTTGAGGCAATTCAAACACTCTTTTTGTAGATTTCACTTTTAGATGGTGTTGCATGGCAGAGAACAATTCATTTGTGTGTTTATTTTGAGACACATGTCTAGGAAATCCAAAGCAATATCTCATCTACCAATTGCCATAATTTCTAACCTTTCATCAACAATATTTGTAACACATATGTCGCTGAATCTTTCCAACCAGTTTACATATGGTTGGACTGTTGTACTTGCCAGAAAGTTGATATGCAGGGCTGGATATTCAAACTGCGCCATTCTGTGGTGCAAGCCCTTGCGCTGCACAATATAGTTGTGCTGGGGTGTGGCCGGGGCGATATTCAATGGAGTTGCACTATTGAGCAACTCCTTTGAATATCACCCCCTGGCCACAGCCACTGTCCATGGCGCAGTGGAACTTGCACCACCGCAAGTGGTCAGAGTGGAGCATTCAAGATGAGGTGGTGCAAGTTCCATTGCGCCATGTGCAAATTTCCGATATTAAAAAGGTGACATGCAAATGGGGCCATAATTCATGCAAGGCACGGGGGGCCATTTGCATCTTCTTATGGCCCCATTTGCATGCCATTAGCATGCAGGTGCGCTGATCCCCGATGACTTGCGCCTGGTACCCTGCCAGGCAGCAGCCATCGGGGCTGATGCCCCCTGCAGCCCAATCGTGGGCATAACTGTAGTAACCCCTTCCCAACTGGCCCGATCGCAGGCATAACTGTAATAAACCTCCCTCCCGACTGGCCCGGTCGCGGGCGTATGTAAATCCCCTCCCTGACTGGCCCGGTCGGCGGGCATGTAAGTAAACCCCCACCCCTGACTGGCTCGATCGCGAGACATTAGGTCCACCTCCCCATAGAACAATATCCCTGGTGGTCCAGTGGACGCAAAGCCCGATCATGGGCATTAGAGTCCCCAAGGTCCCAGTAGCCTGGTGATCTAGTGGCCCCCACCCCACCCACCCATGGAGCCCCACCACCTGCTCCCCATCAGCGGTGGGTGGCAGCACCCACCCGCCTGCTGCCCTGCAGCCCGCCGACTGACTGCTCGGTAGGGCTGCATGCCCGATGATTCAGAGCAAGAGTCAATGGGCGTGCAGCCCATACCGCTACAAGGCAGTCAGATATGTGAATGAATTCATTCATTCACATATCTGACTTGCCTTGTAGAGGTATGTGGCTGCACGCCCATTGACTCTTGCTCTGAACCAATGGGTGTGCAGCCCTACCGAGAGCAGTCATGCCAGGCGGCGCAGGTGGGTGGTGCTGCCACCCACGGCTGATGGGGGAGCGGATGGTGGGGGCTCCATGGGTGGGTGGGGTGGGGCCACTAGATCACCAGGCTACTGGGACCTTGGGGAGACTCTAATGCCCGTGATTGGGCTTCACAGTCCACTGGACCACCAGGGATATTGTTCTTGGGGTGGACTCTAATGCCCACGATCGGGCTTCGGGTCCACTGGAACACCAGGATATTGTTCTGGGGGTTGACCTCTAATGCCTGTGATCGGGCCAGTCAGGAGGTGGGTGGGATTACTATGGGTTTGCCCTTGATCAGGCCAGTCGGGGTGTGGGGTTTAATATGGGTTTGCCCGTGATTGGGCCAGTCGGGGTGGGGTTTAATATGGGTTTGCCCGCGGTCCGGGAATGATCGGGGAGGGTTTATACAGTTATGCCTGATCGGGCCAGTCGGGGGAGGGTTACTATTGTGCCTACGATTGGGCTGCGGGGGCAGGGAGTAAGTCGAAGGCCACCCACAGTTGGCAGCTGCTGTGTTGCGCCCTGCAATGTGGCAGCTCACCTGTGGGTGGCCCTCGACTTACTCCTTTTTTTTTGCTCAAAGTTGTGCAGGTGCTGGTTGGGGGTTGCGTCTGCACAACTCTGCACAGCCCGCTGAATATCGGGCTGTGCAGTTTATGCATTGTTCCTCCCCCTCTGGTTGAGCATGCCTTCATTAGCATTGAGCTGTTGCTCAGCATGACTTGGGGGGCGCAACTGCCTCCTGCTGAATATGGCAGAATGACGCAATTTCAGACTTGCACAGGCGCAACCCTATTGCGCATGGCGCAACCCTTTTGAATATCCAGCCCACAATCTACTGTATGATAAACTTGAGTATTTCACTGTCTTCACTATCATCAATATAAAGTGCAACTTTTATCCGCAGTAGTATGTGGATATGAAAAGCGCCACATACTTTGTATTCTATGCTCCAAACGTAATCCATAGTAACATGTGGATATGAGAAACACCACATGCTTTGTATTCCACTCTCCAAAAGTAATGTTCCACATACCAAGAGGTAGATTAATCTTTGACAAAATGAACCTCAACAGTACATTAAATCAGTGATGAAAATATCATGACACAGACATTGGTTCTAGAGAGAGAACATCTCACCAAGATTCATTGATGATATGTGTTCAACATCTGCATTTGCCCATTTAAGAATTTCTGACAGTTTTTCTCAGTTATTTTCAGCACAGCTTAGTGTAACAAGGCAAGGCAAATTTTACTTGTATGGTGCCCATTCCTGGAGGCTCTGGGTGTCTCACATAAAAATAAAAAGTAAACAAATAATACAAAATATAAAGTAACATCATATGATTAAAACTAAAATACAAAACTCCTCAAATCTGATAAAATATCATACATGAGGACTGGCCAATTTTTTTTTTATTCTGTCTTTTTCCCCGTGGCAGGACCCCGTCTTTTTCATCAGCCCTGGTCCCGGCCCCCGGAGGCCTCCACCACTGTCTATGGCTGCCGAGGTCCCTCAGTCACCCCTGGTTTAGCCCCCGGAGGGTGGGGCCATGGCCACCTTCTTCGGTGACCACAGAACCAATGTCTGGTCGGGGACCCGCAGCGATGGTGGTGCAGTGAGGTCCTCCAGAGAGGGCTTCATGTGCACGGTGGTCCTTGCCTGCCTCGATTTTCCACCATTTTTTTTGTTACGGAGGCGGGGAAGTGCAATGACACGAGCGTCTGCCCCGCCTCCCAGAACTGTACGCGTCAGATGCCTGAGATCCCCCGGCCTCCACCAGGAGTCCTCAGTGTGCCGATCACTTCCCCCACCCTCCCCCTGGAGAGGAGAGCAGTCCATAGGGCGCTCCATTCTTCTCCCCAACCCGGCCCTCGATGATCTGGGTCTGTTCCCGAACCCAGGTCACGTTGTATAGCCAATCCCACCGCTGCGCTTGGCCAGGCCCGGACTGGACAATTTATAATAATTTAGAAATCATTGAATGCCAGGCCAAAGAGGTGTGCCTTCAACCCCTACTTAAAAACCTCTACCGAGGGGGCCTCCCGGACTGCAGGTGGAAATGTGTTTCACAAGGATGGCCCAGAAATGCTAAAAGCACAATCTCCAGAAGTCTTGAGCTGTACCCTGGGAATGACCAAAAAGACCCTCGAAGAGGCGTGGAGGGAGTAGGCAGAGGTCACTGGTGTCAGGAGCTCTAACAGGTAGCCAGGACCCAGCCCATTTAGGACCTTGTAGGTGAGAAGTCCCACCTTGAAAAGGACCCTCCACCTGACTGGCAGCCAGTGCAGAGCATACAGAACAGGGGTCAGAAGGCTAAATCTGGAAAGACCAGTCAGAAGCTGGGCTGCTGCATTCTGCACCAGCTGTAGCTGGTGGAGGGTCCCTCCCATGACCCTGAAGTAAAGAGCATCACAGTAGTCAAGTCTGGAGGAAACAAAGGCATGCACTAGCATCTGCAGGTCCTTGGGCAGAATGAGGGGCTTAATCTGGGCAATGTTCTGTCGATGGTAAAAGCCACTACTGACAACAGATGACACCTGATCTTCAAAGGTCAGCCTGCTGTCAAGGATCATGCCCATATTTTGCACCCTCAGGGAAGCCATCAATGGAGTAGAACCCAGAACAAGACCAGAATCCACCCTGCACAGCAACCCATGACGCCCGTGACCAACTTCGATCACCAGCACCTCCTTCTTAGCCGGATTGAGTCTCAGCCAGCTGGAAGCCATCCAGTCATTGATTTTAGCTAGACAGATGTTAAGCACATCCACAGTTCCTGATGTTCTGGGAGCAAAAGACAAATCCAGTTGAGTATCATCTGCATAGCAGTGAAACTCCACATTGTATTGTCAAATGATCTCACCCTGGGCAGCATATACACTGCGAAAAACATCGGTGACAGGATCGAGCCCTGTGAAACTCCACAAAACAGAGACATTGGGGAGGAAGAGAAATTCCCCATCACCACCCACTGTACCCTGTCCGAGAGATTGGACTCAAACCACTTGATGACAGTACCAGTGAGTCCATAAACTCCCAGAGCAGATCCAGCAACATGACATGGTCCACAGTCTCAAAAGCTGAAGAGAGATCAAGGAGCACAAGAATTGACCTGTCTCCTGTATCTCTAGCTCTGAGCAGATCATTATGCACCCTCACTAGAGCTGTTTCAGTGCTGTGTTTAGCCCAAAAATCTAACTGAAATGGTTCATAAATGTCCAAGGACACCAGGTGATCCTCAAGCTACTGTGCCACCAACTTCTCAACAACCTTGCTCAAAAAAGGCAGGTTGCAGATAGAATGGTAAATTACCAGGACATCAAGATCAAGGGAAGATTTCTTGAGGAGGTGCCTCACCAGTGATTCTTTCAAGACAGCTGGCAGAATCCCCTCCGCCATTGAACACCCGACAATCCTGGTGAACACCAGCCCAACAGCCTCTAAACATCCCATTAAGAAGAAGAAGCAGCATTTATATAATGCTTTTCATACACAGTATCTCAAAGTGCTTTACAAGCAATGCTAGACTGGTAGTGAAGTGAACCATGTTAGGTCTGGGTCCAGTTCACAAAACATGTGCTTCAGCTTTACAATCCCCTTAGTCACATTGGACACTTCAAATGGCCTAAACTCTTCCCAGATAGGTGGAGTGCCTCTATTCTCCCCAGCTCGACCACTGCTGGGTGAAAGCCCAACTGGCAGAATCCCCTACCGGATGGCCAACAATCTGTAGGAGAAGAACAGAGCAAACTCTTCACATAAATTGGATGAAAAGCTGTTTTCAGCTGCAGACAGGCAAGATGTAAAAGCCTGTCTGCAGTTCAAAACAGCTGAGCAGGTCTGTTCCTCCCCACAGCAATCTCCCTGGACAGAAATTCTGCTTTCTTATGGGAGATTGCCCCCTGGTACTCACCATAGTGAGCACACAGGGCCAGCTTGTCAGACTCCAGCCAGGTCCTCCACCAGCAACACTCCAACTTCTGAGCCCTGATGTCATCACTCTGAAATCTCTGTCAAATCACAGGGATCTCACATGAGAAGACCTGGGTTATAAATGAACTGGTGCAATGGTATCCAGAGCCTCAGAAATCATCCTGTGATAGGTGGCAACCACTTCTTTGGTGCCAATCACACATGCTGCATCAACCCTGGATAAATCAGCTACCGCTAACAGTCCCGCTGGGAGCAAGCCCCTCATAGGGCAATGGCTGATCATCTCTACAGGGGAGGGACTTTTAAGGGGGTCCCAAGCATGAACTCCATGTTGTAATGATCAGACCAAATGACCTAATCAGTCTTGAGGTTATCATCCTCAAGACCCAGCTGGAACACCAGATCAAGTGTGTGGCCGAACTGGTGTGTAGCAGAAACAACTACTTGTGACAGGCCCAGAGACTGCTTTAACTGGAGGAGGTCATAACCGAGGCATGAGGATTCATTGTTGATCCAAGCATTGAAGTCCCCCAGAATTAAACATCTGGGGGACTCCAATACCTGGTCGATGATGAAGTCTGCTACCTCCTGCAGAAAATCTCCCCCTGCCCCAAGGGGGTGGTAAATAAGGAGAATCCTGCAGCCTGCACCTATACCCCCACGGACAGTGATGCACTCAAAGGATCAGGTGCTACCAACTGGAAGCACTGAGAAGCCCAGGCTGGATCAAAAAACAATGGCCACTCCCCCGCCCCAGCAATCCTTCCTCAGGCAGTGTGTCATGGAGTACCCAGAGGGAACAGTGGCCACAAGAACTGGGCCAGCATCATTACCCAGCCATGTCTCTGTAATACAAGCCAGGTTGACAGAGGAAATCAAGTCCAAAAAAATAGTGGCCTTGTTCCTCATCGACCTGGCATTGCACAACACTGCCCAAATAGGATTAGAGGATGCAGTGAGCCCTCTAGCTACCTGCCCACTCAGTCCAGTGGCAACCCTGGGCATAGAAACCAAACATGTCTGGCTTCTCCCCAGGCACCGCTTGCACCCAGGTGTCTTCTGTACTGGACAACCTCAACATCACTAGCCACACCGTCCTCTGCTGCCTGGGACCCATGACCCCTCTGCCACCTAGTTATTCTGAATTCCCTGCAGTGCCTTGCTGCAGTAGCTGAAACTGAGAGGTCAATAAAGGGGTGAAGATCCCAGAGCATGGCAGCAGCATAATTAATGTGAACCAGGTCACGGCACAAACACATCCTGACCAGGCAATTCAGTCCCTCAAGTAGCACCAATCCCCTGCAAACACAAAAAACACTCTGATTAACAAAACACTCACATTCATTCAATAATATCTTTCTCCACATCCATGCACACTAATTCATACAAAAATCTCAGCCATAAAACATACACTCCAACCACAACACATGCCTCACACACCACTCAACCAGATAAAATAGTTTGCAGCCCCACCCACACACACACCCAAACTCCCCACACACTTCAAACAACAGAAAAAAAGTAGTCTTAAATTCAAAAGATTTTTAGTTCCAGAGAGCAATACCCAGGCCTCAGATCAGCAAGCAATCCCCCAGGGGTAAGTCTTGAAGCAGTATTACAGTTAATAGCTGTGAAATAGTCAGGAAAGACCAAATTCCCAGCCCAGAAATTTAGTGACCGGGGCCCTCTCACTGACCCTAGTTATTACTGGGCAGATTAATAAAGGACACAAAGCAGATTAAAATAAGATCCTCCCAAAATCTAGCCAGAGCTTCTTTCACTCACTCTGGCTGCAGGACACATGCAAGAGGATAGAAAAAAGGGGGGGGGGCTTTCTTAGCTGGGATGATAAGACAGCTTACCCAACCTCTAGTGTAAGCCGATGCCTCTCTCACTGGCAAGGTCTGCACATGATGGCCAGTCTCCTCTTCTAAATGGAACGATCCCTCCAATAAATCAGAGGCATCTCCCAAAATAGTCTGTAAACTCAGATCGAGGGAAAATGAAAGTCCAGGCTCAAACCTGATAGAGTAGGCAGCCCTGAGTGCAAACAACTGGCAAACAGTTCCAAATAGTTTTGTCCAGCAGATTTAGACCACAAGTGATTTGGGAATCAAGACCACAGACACCACTAGTTCTAGCATCCTGGCATCTGCGCCTACCCGAAAAGGCCCCCGGTTGAGGAACAAAAACAACCCAAGATGTGAAGTTGGCACCTCCTGCACAAAATGGATCTTCCTGTTCCAAACGTCACTGCTGAAGATTCCCAGTCAAGCGAGCGGTCTCTCCGAAAGTTGGTAGAGGCCTAACGATGTCGGTCCCTTCAAAAAAGAAAACGGCACCTCCAGCATCCAGCCAGCACATCAAATCCAGTGGTCACTCAGTTGCTTAATCACTCAGATTTGTCTGGCAGTCATGCAGCAAGCCAAAGAACTTTGACCAGCTGGCCCCCACAATCTTGCATGAGACTTCCTCCAAAGATAAGAATTCAATCTGCGGTCAATAAGGACACCATCTCTGAAAATAAAAATGCCTTTCAAACCATGTGTTTTCACCATACTCTCATAGCATACACATTACTTCAGAGTGCCTTCAGTACCAGTATTCTTTGGTGCCACCTATACTTGATAGGATGGAGTTCGGGTTTACCTCTAGTGTCTTGTCCTTATTTTTCAATGTTTGCAACAGTTCTGCTGCTGTGAGACCATGCAGTGATGTGGTAATACACACAGTATGTGCAATAGATGCAAACAATATAATTACCTCTCTCTCCTGTAGAAGTGAAACAAGTACTGAATAATCCTTCTGAACCTCCCATCAGAATTCAGCATTGTATGCACTTGGTACTCATCTCCAGGAACACATACCTCACACTCATCCAAGTGACTACCAGTACCATGCAAGAAAAGATCAGGAAAGCATTGTGTTTCCTATGTACTCTCCCAGATACTGGCATGATTGCTGTCAACCTGTGTCATTAGATACAAGTCATTGTTGTTACTGACTGGATCCTTGCCATGGAGAGGATGAATTGTGCACTGTTCATACATATCTTCATTCAAAAACATTCAGATCTTCTCAGTCATGGCTTTCTTGGTGTCTAGTTTTCCAAACTGAGTGTCAATATCACTCATATGGTTGACATTTAAATCCTCATAGAATAGATTTTGACCTTTTAGGTAATGTAATGCCTTTTTAACTCTCTTTACATTCAAAACATGCTGCCAAATTGTTTTTCCCTTTGTTGGAACACCATTCACCAAAGTGACAATGCTGTTGTCCCGAGTTATGGCCTCAACATTTTCTTGGAGTGGGAGTAGAATATACATGATATACCTTCAATGACTTTGTGAGTTCTTTCTTTGGTATGTTTTTAAACTTAACGTTCAATCTTAGAAATGTTTGAATGGGTTCATAGTTTGGATCAGAATCCATTCAAACAAGTTTAAGCAAGCAATCTCTATGGCTGCCACATCTGCCTCCATGTTATTTGAAACAGATCTCAGAAGCAGTACTTCTGCTTTTATCTTTTTGAAACAGTACAAGCACATGTGCACTATCTCATCTAATGCAAACTCATTCTGAAGTAGTGAGTATGCCACAAAACAATTTGTGCCAGATCTACTTTCACTGTTTCTGAAATATGAAATAGCTGCTTTTGAGAGACACATTCAGATTCAAACTTTTCTCTGTTTGCCAGTTCAGAAGTGACTATCTCATTTCCAAATTTGTCAGTCAACTGTGTTTCTGTCAGTTTAACACAGCTAAACATGTGCTTTGCATCCTGAATTGAGAATTCATCAGAAGTCGCATCATTGTTTTGGAGTTCCTGAATAAAAGCTGTGGAACTGTCCATGTCACCAACTGTCAATAAACGATTTAGGTGTGTAAATTTAGTAACAGCCCTCCTGACCTGGTACATGTTAGAAACAAATCTGTGCATTCCTGTATTATGCACAGCAGTCATGTACATGTGATGGAATACACTGTCACATTCTCTTGTGTACAAACATGTCAGCAAGTGATTCGTCAAACCAGTGTGGGAGCTAAATGGGCATTTGTCTATATTTGGTACGAGTTGGTATTTCTGGTTAGAAATTGTGATGATGAAAAGATTGATTAAATCCTTATCCTCATCAAAAGACCTTTGTCTAAGGTTACAAATGTCATCACATGTTCATGGTCAGACCAGGTGTCTTGTTTCATTCTGCTGAAGAGTCACTGCCTTCCTCCATGTCATGCAAATCACATTGTTCAACCAAGGGCAAAACATTGTGTGCTTTCTCAGCTTCATCAACTCAGACAGCAACTAGTATATAGTGTGAATGGTATGTTTCTTCCCCAACCTAGGCCTCTCTCTGCTCTGTGTGTGACCAAGACCCATCAAAGATGAGGCAGAAGTTATCTCTGTTCAGATTTGGGAACTCCTTCAACATTATCTTAATCTGAAACATCATTTTCTTTAATTCATTTATTTGAACCATCATTTGTGACCACACTTATGATCAAAAATTTAGAGTCACATTGTTTGACTCCGAGACATACTATAATCTGACTTTTCATTTTAATTTTTTTACTTTTGAGTGTCAATATTACAGATATTATTTGCTTTATTTTTGCTTTGGTGGACAACATCTTAAAATAGATAGCATGACTATGAGGGATGTTAGCCACACATTGAGTTTATTTTTATCTGTTTTCTTTGCTGCATGGTAAACCACATTGTTTTCTTGTGCTATATTCCATTATGTCTATATATATATATATATAGCGTGTGTGTGTGTGTGTGTGTGATAAACTATGAAATGCTTCTATATCTTTTTATTTGTGTTGACAGACAGGCATAAGTTGTTGCTTGTGACCTACTGTCAGATTTGTAAGGCATGCAATGTGCATCAAAGTACCTTTTGTGTCATTTTAAAGCATGACTACATTCTCTTTTGGGCGATTTTTCTTGAAGTTTCAGAAATCCTTTTGAAATAGTTGTCGATATCTGTGAAAAAAAAGATAAAACAAATAAAATATGTACAATGTTGATTTTTTGTTTAAATTGACATAGTACCATTAGCAAGATAAGCTAAATTGCTTTATTATATGCAAATCTTATATAAACATTTAACTATTTAAAATAAACTAAATACACATAATCACACATTATGCATATGTTATCCATATTTCTAAAATTATCATGAAAATAGCTTTTACACTTTTTTATCATTTGTAATGAAAACTATATATTTTGTTAGCCGATTTCATCTTTCATGAGCCAAAGTATCTTCTTTAGAGAGACACTCATGAAATAAGAATTTTCAACTCACAAAATATCATTTTAAACCCAGAAATGTAATCTCTAGGCCAATGAGAATGCAGTTCTGATATCATCACGAAACAGGAAGTCAGCCTTCTTCTTCACTTGGACCTAACAACACTACAGTCTTGTAAGTACTGCTTTCATATTTTTTCTTTTTAAAAAGTTTAAAACTTACAATTGTACTGAAATAACACCAGATCATGATGCAGAATAAACTACTGATGTTGAATATGTTACTTTATGTCTTTAGTTATTATAGTTTGCTTGCAATTTGTGTATAAAAAATGTCAGTGTCATTAATGCATATATTTTTTCCTTTGTTCATCACTTAGTTTTCTTTTTTCATGAGTGGCTCATGAAAGAAGATCTAGTCATGAAATAAATTTTCTTTTAAATGTCTTAAACATTCCAAAATGATTCCTGGCATTAAGAAATTATATAAATCAAGTTGTGCACACAGAAAAATGATGAGAAATCAATCAAACTATGGAAATAGCCTTCTATTAAGTAGAAAGAAATACACCTTAAATTCATACCATATATCTGTCTATTGTTTTGTCATAGCAGCAGTTAGAGTTATATAATGTGAATAAACTATAGTAATCATGCCACCTATATTTAATATTACTGCACAGGGCTAACATATTTCATTAGAAAATGCCACAATTTAGAAATCACAGTCTTACCACCTAGAATGCCAGCAAAAAAGGCAGCAGAAATCTGAGTGCCAAAATATATAGAGGGTTCACTGGCCAGTCATACACCATAACAATCTTTCAACTGAAATATTGTCCAATCAAAGTAAACTGTCAGTTGGCAGAGACTGCTGTGGGAGATACACACATTTAGGATTTTGTTATTTACAGTGTTTCTAAATAGATTCAGCATGGAAGAAAGCTTCCCTACTACAACAGTTTGGATTGTGGGTAGTTCACTTGTGTGAATGGGCACACAGTTTTCCAGGAGAAGTCAGTTTGGGAATGATTTTCAACCTGAAAACTGTGAGATTTATTGGTTGGTTAAGGGGGGCATGAGATGGGAGCAACTTATGCCAACCATACATAGAATTTTGAAAAGTCACACCGACCCAAACATACTGCTCAACAATTTTTGAGGGAATGATTTGGGCTACAAAAGGGGTATAGATTTAATAGAATCAGCTAAATCAGATTTGCCTAAGCTCCATGGACTGTTGCTTAACTGTAAGATTCTGTGTTCAGGTATTACAGAACATATGATATGGAAAGGCCGGCAGTATGCACTAGAACTGAAAGATCACACAGGAAGGTCAACATTCAAATCTGGGTATGCACACCATTACAAAAAAAAATGCCAGGCAGCTCAGAAAGAGTTCTGGAGCACATAGGCAAAAGGAGCAATGCTAGTCATATGGAGTTAAAGCTTTACATCACAACAATAGTGGATACCTTTAATACATATTTTGGAACAGTATTTATGCAGAACGACACCTATAAAGGAGAAAAAGAAAAAGCTATATCAGGCATTGAGATCAAGGAAGACTGTGTAAATACAAAATTTAATGCACTAAAAAAGACTTTTTCTGCAGGACTGGATAACATTTCATCAAATATGCTAAAGTTATTAACATGAAAATAGCCACCCCCTTAAGACTACTATACTTAAGAGAACTGATCAAAAAAGAAATCCCCAAAGACTGACTGCCAGCCATAGTGGTACCTATCCACAAAAAGGGAAGTAGGGAAATGTATACAAATTACAGGCCAATTCTTTTGACCTTGGTGTCAGGAAAGTTTATGGACTCCATTCTAAGGGATATGATCAAGCAGCATATAGAAACACACAATCTCAAAGATAGGGAACTGCAGGGATTCATGGCAGGCTGATCATGTGTAACTAACCTGCTATGTTTTTCATGAAAAAAATATCTCAGTCATCAGACAAGTGTATATCCAAGGATTGTATTTTCTTAGACCTGACAAAAGCATTTGATAAAGTTCCACATACAGTAGTGCAATAATACAGAAATTGATAAACATTGATATGGACCATAGAATTACTAACTGGATTAGGAGTTGACTGAGACAGGAGCCAGAGAGTCAACATTAATGGCTTTCTATCTGATGAGATGCCAGTGACGAGTGGGGTTCCACTGGGGTCAGTTCTTGGATCGATATTGTTTCAACTATTTATGTCAGATATGGGTTATCAGACCACTAGCTGGCTGAGTAAATATGCAGACAACACAAAAATAGCAAGGGGGGTGCAAACACAAGATGACATAGACACCCTTCAAAGAGACCTAGACAGAATATCAGACTGGATCAACACATAGGAAATGAGCTTCAACACTGATCAGTGTTGTGTTATGTATCTGGGATGGTGAACTAGAGAAGCCACTTACTTTCTAAATGGTTTGAGCTTAAGAATAAAAAATGAAGAAAGAGACTTAGCAATAACAATTACAGACAAACTAACTAATGACACACACTGTAATATGCAAATAGGAAAGACAAAGAGAATATTATGGATAATAAAAATAAATGCTAGAAGCAGAGATGAAAAAAGTATCGATGCCCTTGTATGGATTGTATGTTAGGCCACTGCTTGATTATGGAAGTCAAGCTTGGGGAGTTGCAACCAAGGGTACCTTGGATAGGGTTAAAAAAATCCAGAAACAAGCAACAAAAATGATTCATGGTACTAGGACCTTAACATATAATGAATGATTACAAAAACTAAACCTAATGTCATTGGACACCAGAAGGATTCAAATGGATTTATTATTGTGTTATGATATCAGCAAGATAATTATCTTCTGAACAAATTAGAATTTGATTTTAAAAATGATAACTTAGGTACAAGGTGACATCCGTTGCATCTGAGACCTAAAAGGTTCATAACCAACAGTAGAAAGTCATTCTTCACCCAAATAGTGGTGAATCTGTGGAACAGACTGCCAACCGAAATAATA
Organism: Neoceratodus forsteri; assembly: GCA_016271365.2. Lineage (NCBI taxonomy): Eukaryota > Metazoa > Chordata > Ceratodontiformes > Ceratodontidae > Neoceratodus > Neoceratodus forsteri. The sequence goes on along the minus strand of CM057450.1, from coordinate 1,313,282,567 downwards.
ATCAGTAAAGACAAAACTGAGTTCAAAAAGAGACTTGATAATTACATTTCAGAAGGGAACTTTTTAAGTTATTTCGGGTAACGTGGCAGGAGCGTACATGGGCATACCACCTCCTCTACTCCTTTCACCTTAGTATGAACAAAAACATACAAAAGTTCTTACGCCACTGTAAGATGCTTATGACATTTTATTACATTAATACATTTAAAATACCAGCAACAGTGGGAAATGATTCAACGTTTTGCACAAATCATATGCTTTATCAAGAGTCTTGATAAAGCACATGAGTTGCTCAAAACACTGAATCATTTGCCCACTGTTGCTGCTATTTTAAGCATATTGCAGTGGTTTAAGAGCTTTTGGGATCTAGGGCTTTAATTCCATATGATATCCACACCATTACTGACCCCAAATTAAAAATTATAATGATTCACTTTTTCTAAAAGATGGTGTGCATTTCTCAGATACTGGAAATATTATTTTCCTTGGAGTCCTCCAAAATGGGATACAAAACGTGTTGTGATGTGTGTTAACAGTTGGTACATACGCACTTGCAATACTCTAATGCCACCCTACAAGAGCTCTTTTCAGAGCCACACATATCTTGGTCAAAAAATAGATGCAACAAATATAATTAACACACATGAATGAGCCATACACAACTTTTATTATGTAAACTTAATAACTTCATAATGCTGTATATGGATAGTGCCTTAATCTACATTTGTATTACATTTTTTTTTTTACTTTTTACAGATCATGCCAAAGTTGTGTACAGACATGGAGGTGCTCGCCCTTGTCAAAAGCATCAGAAAACATGGTCAACCTTAAATTGTTATGAGAGTAACCAACCCATCACTCAAAAAAAAGTGGCAGGTGGTGAGCAGTTTCCTGCAGGAGTGGCTATACAAACGACTCTGACTCCTGCTGATAAAAGTGAAAACTGCTGTGTCAGTGATTCCATAAGCTTAAAAGGTCTGGCAATGTCTGGGAATCAGAAAAGGAGTGGTACAAGCATGCACAAAAGATGTCGCACAAGGCAAGGGAGTCTGACCTTGGTGACAGGCACCACAGGAGTAAGTAACACAAGAAGATACAATTAAAAAAGTTGTTTAATACATAATTGTTTATTCTCTTTAAACATTGCATTACCATCAATGTAAATGCATATTTGAGTATAATATACAGGATAATGTATGACAGCCATACACAACAACCCTGTGTCTGCATCAAGAGGTATGTATGGCAACCAGGAATTTCATCAGTGAAGCTTGAGAGATTCCATTGTTGTGATAGAAAATGTGAGATGAACACACAAGCTTGTCTGTGTATGGATGCCCATATATTACATTTTATACTTACTGGACAGCCATGCCTGTCTAAGACAGTCTGCTTCCTTTCGGTAAATTAGGACTGGGGAGGGGCACACTTGAGGGTTGTGGTGGGCTCAAACTACTGATTCAATCAGTTGAAACTTTTTTATGTAAGTTCCAATTTTTTTTTATAAAAATAAAAAGGCTCCAGTTTGATTACACTGAGCAATGTACCTGTGTGGCATCATTCCATGTTCTGTTGCTGCAGTAATCACATCACCACTGCAGTACAACACCATGGGGCTGTCACTACAGCACTGCAACAACCAAGTTCCTGGCATGCGAGTCCATGCATAACATACCATCTTTTTTAGAGAATGATCATCTATGGCTATTTTCAAACACTGTGGGTGGGATATTCAAAGCAGTTGTGCATGGCACAACTGGGTTGCACCTGTGCAACTGCAGAAATGCACCATGGAGTGATTTATAGTGGGAGCCAGTGCACAGTGAAATAGCAGTGCACCAATGTGCAACCCTAATGAATGCATGCATAAGGGCAGAGGTGTGCCCATGAATATGCTGCACAGTGTGATATTCAATCCCCAACCCATGGTGCTAGTGCAGAGCAATGGCCAGATGTGCAGAGCAGACTTGAGCCTATAAATATAGCGTGCAAGCACAGGGACAGCACTTGTGCCAGAGGGGAGAGAGAGAGAGAGAGAGAGAGTGAGAGAAAGCCACCAGACTGTGGAGGGAGGGAACAGAAGGAACAAGGGAGACAGAGCCTGTGAGGGACTGAGGGAGTGGAAGAGGCAGCCACAGGGGTGTGGAACAGAGATTACAGTGGAGTGTGAGCCAAGGGCAAGGGAAGCAACAGAGAGAGCCAGGCAGAGGGAAAGGCTCTGCCCCACAGTGGCAAGCAGACCATAGGTGCTAGCTGCCCAGAGGAAGACAGGACAGCAGGGGCCATGGCCAGTGCAGCCTTCCAGATGGAGGCCATAATGAGGGGTGTGAGGAGGCAGGAGAAAGAGTGATGTGGTCATGGAAGGACCCATTGGTGGTAAGCCCAGAACAGGTGGCACTGTACCTGCAGCAGCTTTGAGAATTACTCCGATATGGAGATCATGGGCTGGTACCACATGAACTGGGTGATTCTGAGGCAGCTCTGTGAGCTGTGCTGCAAGGAGATGCAGGCACCCACTAGACGGAGCCACACCCTGTCAGTGGAGATGAAGGTGATAGCCATCATGTGTCTGCTTGCCATGGGCACCTTCCAGAGACTAACAGGGGACAGCACAGGCATAACTCAGTCAGCCACATCATGTCTCCTCACACAATTCCTCAATGCCCTGCTGCCACATGCTGTGGAATACATCCCATTCCCCAGCACACAGACAGAGAGTACAGCAACCATGCAGGACATCCACAGGGTAGCACAGATGCCTGCATGCTTGGGGCCATTGACTGCACCCATGTGGGCATCCACATGCCACCTGACCCTGAGGGCATAGCATACATTAACAGGAAGGGCTACCCCAGTGTCAACTGCCAGATGGTGTGCTATGCCTGGGGTGCATAACCAATGTCTGTGCCACACAGCCTGGGAGTGCACATGATACATTCATCTGGTGCAGCTCTGCACTGTGCCACAGGTTCAAGCATGGGGACATCCCCACGGGCCACCTAGTGGGTGAGTATGTGATGACCATGCGGAGCTGGAAACAAGCAGAGCATGGGATGGGTGTGGGCAGGGTGGGTGTGCTGGCAGAGGTGCCAGGGATGGGCAAGGGCACAGCAACATAGGAGACTAGGCTAACCATGTATCTGTCCACACAGGTGACAGTGGCTACCCACTCAGGCCCTGGCTGCTCACTCCCTACCGGCACCCATCGTCCCCAGCAGAGGACCATTACAATGAAGCACACACCAGCACATGGAACATCATTAAGCGTGTGTTTGGGATGCAGAAGGCATGATTCCATTGCCTTGACAGGCCTGCCATTGCCCTACAGTATAGTCCCTTGAAAGCCTGTGGCTTATTCTTGGCCTGCTGTATACTGCACAACATGGCCATTGACCATGGGATAGCTGTCGAGACCGAAGAGGGGGACAGCAGTGGGAATGACGAGGGCAATGGGCTGGGAAGGGGGTGAGCAGGCCCCCTGGGTGGAGGGATCCCTGGCTCCAAAGGATGGCACACTAGCACTGGGACACAATTGCACAGGAGCACTTTTGTGCATGCAGGTAGGTGGAGCAACACCCATGCAGTGGCCAGACACAATGGTATGGCACACAGGCTTGGGCAGACATGGCAATGGATATGCACATACAGAGGTGTCGAGCAGGGGTGGGGATGGCAGTGCCACACAGCCTCACACAACAGCATGCAGCACCATACAGTAACACACACACTCACATATACACACACAGACACATGCAAAAACATGCCCATGTCTCAGCACGTGGCATGGATCAGATGCAGGGCACCGGTGCACAGGTGCAACAGTGCAGCTCTGCTCTCATCACGCACATACCACATGGGACAGCAGCTGGGCAGGTGCACACACAGGCAGCATGCGGTGCAACACACAGTTGCCATGACTGTGGCATGGACCCACACACATCACCCATGTGCACACAGGGCAGTGGTAGCAGACTGCAGACAGGGTGCCACACACATCAGGTCTTCTGCATGGAACCATGGCCACTGCAGACATGAGGGCGACCACACTGGGGCTGTTTGGCAGCCACTGGCTGCTCAATGGCCACAGTGGGTGTATGCAACTGCCCCCCAGGGGTTGAACTGTGGGAACATGACCAGGTTCACACGGGGGTGTGTAGGTATCTGAACAGGCCTGCCCCAGGCCTGCCTGGGATGCAGACAGCAGAGCCTAGCATCAATATAGAGGGTGTCACTCGACGCCAGGTCCATGGGGAGGACAGTGCACTCCACGGTGTTTGTGGCTGGCTGCCATACCCTGTGGCAGCCAGCAGTGCAACGACAACTGAGATCGCATTGGCAATGCTATCCAAGGATGCGGTCGTGTCCTTCCACAGGTACTGTATAGCTTCCAGGACCTGCGAGGTGCCCCTCTTGCACAGCTCGGCTGCCTGGTGCACCTCTGCGTGAGGTGCACGCACCTCAGCTAAGAGCAGCAGCTGTTGCTCCATGGAGGCCCAAAGCAACTGGGTGTGCTCTGAAAATGGCTAGGCACCCAGGGGAGCATGGGCGTGCTGCTGTCCCACCAGTAGTGTATGACCACACCACATGGCCCTCCACTCAGGTGGACACTGCACAGTGGGGTCCCTTATGGGGTAGGTCACTATCTGAAGCCCCGGCGGTGGAAACTGCATCCGGCCACCCAACGTCCCCAGCAATCTGCTGCTGCTGCCCCTCCAGCCCCTGTACAGTGGCCAGTACCTGAGCAGATGCACCACCACATGGCACTGCCATGCCTCTGCACATGGCAGCACCAGTGGTGGCAGCAGGCAGCTGTTCCACCACCGACAGGACACTGGCCGCACTGCCAGTGATGGTAGTAGGTATGGGTGTCTCCCCTATGACACCACCCATGATGTCCAGGATGATGGCCATGTCATCATCAGTGTCAGATCTCGCTCCAATCTGTGTCTCCATGCAGAGTATGCCATGGCTGCCATCCTGCTGGAACACAGCCAGGGCCTCATCCGACACCAAGCCCAGGACATCCAGCTGGATGGCAGTGGTGTGCTAAAGCTGATCGGGCCCCCGGATGCCTGTGGAGGTGGATGGCTGGTCTTCCATGGCTGGGCCTGCCCCCATAACTGCCACTGATGCCCCTGCCACTGCATGCTGGTGTGCCGGTGGTGTAAGGGAAAATAGATGTGTTAGTGCTGCAATACTGCAACCCCTCCCGGGCATGGCATACATACCATGGAGTGACGGGCTCTCTCCTGTCTGGAAGCCACCACCTGGCACACCCTCAATGGTGCTGTGATGCATGGTGGCCACCACCAGCTCCTCTTGTGCTTTGAGCTGTGGCACATCAGCATGCCCCCACCAGTGCTGTTCTGCCTGCCTATGGCGCCACCTTCTTATACAGCCTATCAGTGCCCATCTTCTGCCTCCTGCACAGACATTAGTGGCTGCCCTGCAGGTTCACAGCCACAGCCACTGCCACCTCCACCCAGGCTGCAGCTCTGGTCTGTGGTGTTCCAGTGGCACCACTCAGCAGTTGCTCCCTGTTGAGGTAGGCCTCAAACAGAGCATCAGTCACTGCCTTCGTAAAGTTGGGCCTGTGCTTATGGGTAGCCCACACTTCTCAGTCTCCTTATGCTCTGACATGGTGCTACCTGTGGACAAGGACAGGTGTGTCACTGACTGCAGCTGCCCACCCCATCCATCCTGCTGTTCTGGCTGGTCCCACTGCAGGTGCAACTTACCTCAGATGGTTGCAATATCGGTCCATGGCCTGTGCTGTTGTGCTGCGCCTTAATAGTGCAATGCATGCAAATGAGCTGTGTCGCAGTGGTAAGGACATGCTAATGTCCACAGTGCACCACGCATTGGCTGACGAGCTCATTAGCATGTGGTGGCTGAATATCATGCACTTGCTCCGTGCACAAGGATTTGCTCTGGCGCATGTCATGGTGCAATGCTGCAACATGTGCAGTGCACTGCCCACAGTACACATGCGTCATGGCCTGTGCTACCACCTATTGCGCACTGTGTGCTTGGAGTGCTATAGGGGCCATGGCACACTGTACGTCATGGCCTCTATTGCACTCCAGTGCACTGTGCGCTGGGTAACCCCTGATCTGACTCTGTGCCCCTTGGGACTACACCACCACATGCCCCGCCCATGCCGCTCATCCACAGCGATGCTCGATTGGTGTACGCGGTGCATGCCTACATGAGGCATGCATCCCATGCATGTTGTGCACATGTGCAGTACTGGCCACCATTTTGAACCAGAGTGGAAAGCATGGCTCGGAGAGGTGTGCGACATGCCCGAAACTAGTCAGACCTGGAGCTGGACAACCTTGTGGCCCATGTGCAGCCACATGCACCTGGACTGTTTGGCCAGGAGCCCCTGCAGCAGACCAGGACAGAGATCTGGCAGGCCATCGCTGCAGGCCTGGTTTGGGACACCAGGGTACCACGGACTGGTGAGCAATGCTGCCACTGGTATGGGGGTACAATGCGGCAGGACCCTGAAAGACTGAGGCTGCTGCAGGCACATGTCCACAGGGGGGCCATGCCATGGCTGGGTAAGTCATCACATGCTGCATGTGTGCCCAACTGCTGTACTATGGTGTTGGCTGGGCTGCCTGACATGCCCTGTGGGGGGGCACTGTCGGCGTGTGCATTGCAGTGTGGCATTGCTGGCCATCAGGTGCACTGCGCTACTGCCTTGTGGGTCCTTTCAGGCTGTGCACACACTGTGCGCAGGGGTGGGGGTGGTGGACACATGCTGTGGTTGTTCTCTGACATGTGTCAGTCTGTGTTCCATTCCTAGGGCCTGAAGATCAGCGCCATGAAGGAGCAGTGGGGCACCTGGTTGGGTGCAGAAGGCTGCTGTGGGGCAACTGCTAGAGGTGTGGATCCGACCGGTGGAGGTGGAGTGGCAGCAGGACAGGCGCGAGCAGTGCTGCAGTGAGCAGGTAGGCACTGTTGTCTTCCTCTACCCAGTACTGGGTGGTCAGCAGGGGTGAGGTTGTGGCCATGGCCACCTGTGCCATGTGCCATGTCAGCTGTGTGCTGCACACTGTACAGTGTTCATACCACTGTGGGGCAGCCATTGCACACGTGTACCAGCTGTTGGTGGGATGTGTGTGCACCCGGCTGCCACCTGTGCTGCTATGTTGCTGCTGCTGCCCTGTGCCAACTGCCTGTCACTGCACGGTCGGGTGGTCACTGGGCAGCAGTGTCCACCACCGTGCACTGTCATGGCATGATGTGATGCCAGCAGGCATTGGCCCACCCACTGTGGGTGGCCAGGGTGCCACTCCAGGGGTGTGTGTTCCCACTGCCCATTGCACATTGTGCACTGATAACCTGTCCATTCCTTTGTCGTAGGCATCCAGAGTAGGTCATGGCTGCTCCAATATTGCCACCTCTTATGGCAAATCATACTGATTATGTCCATGACCCTGAAGGTGGTGCAGCAGATGAGGTTGATAGTACTCTGGGACAGGTAACAGTGGAGGCTTCAGGCAGTGGCAGGCTGTGGCCACCCATAGTTGGACCCCACTATTTCCCTTTTACCCCTGCCATCCCTTCCCCTTCCTTCCCCATCCCACTGTACAGTCCCTGTACCCTGTCCCCTTCCCTCACTCTCCTACCCTTTCCCACCCCATTCCATTATATATAGTCATGTTTAATACAGATTTTCTGCTTAACTGCCTGTGTCCATGCCTGCTTTGCAGCTGGCATGTGAAGCCATGCTGCAGTGGCATGGTGGGTATCTGTGTGGTGTGCCTGTGTCATTGTGTGGGCCATGCATGGTGGTGTCCTGCCCCTTGGTCAGTGGCTGTGCCTTGGGGTGGCCATGGGCTGACTGTCCAAGATGTGTGGCATGTGTGTTGGGCACTGTGGTCCAGAGTGTGGCTGGCCATGGGCAGGTTGGGTGGGGGCATGGCATGCAGTAGGGGGTTACAGTGGCAGCCCTCCCTTGGCCTTTGGTGCCACCTGTCCCCTACATCCTGTGCCATGGTGCTGGGGGGACTGGACACCTGTCTGTGCCCTGCTGTTGGTGGTCACCTGTGACCCACCACTGTGCCTCCCTGCCACTGTCCCCAGCTGTGTTCCTCTGCCTGCCCCACACTTTCCCTCTGCTGCTATGCTCCCACCATTGACTGGGGCTGGTCCTTGTGTGAACTGGCACATCTCCCTTTGCTCCCTAGTGCATCTCTGGTTGCGCTATGGCACAGGTCTGGTTGCTCCCTAGCACACCTCTGGGTGCACCATGGCGCATCCCTGTGATATTCAGCTGTGTCGTGTTGTTGCCTGTCACCATGCGCGATCTATGAATATTGCACTCACTGTGCCATGGCACATTGGAGTTGTACTGCGCCAGACTTGCACCGGCATTTTGCGCATTTCTGAATATATGGCCCTGTGTTTCTTTTTAGTGAAGTGTGTGTGTGGGCCAGGGAGACACGTGAGAGACACTTGAGAGATGGTGGTGGTCTTAAAGCACAGATTCAGTGTGTTACATCTCTTTTTAAATATACTCAAGTTTTGAAATAAAAAAAATCTTCAGTGTTGATTAGATACAGAAAAGCAGCTGTGTGTGCCATTTGTGACACTATACTAATATATGTGACAACAGCCTATGTTAAATTGTTATAATTACATGTCCAAACTTACATTAACTATGAACTTCACTCATTTCCAAACAAAAAGTAAGCTAAACACATAGGCTTGTCTATGTATTGATATGCATATGATTTTTTTTTACTTTCAGTAAACTTGAGGGTTTTTTGGGGGGGGACTTGAGTGTTGGTGATTGACTCAAAGTGTGATTCAATGCTTTGCAAATGTTTCTGTAATTTAACTTAAAAAATATAGCTTCCAGCTTGACATAACAGAGGAAAGCACCTGTGTGACATCTGTGACAGTATAGTAACATATGTAATAACAACCTATGCTGCAATTGAAGTAATGTTAGATTAATTAAACATGCCCATAACACAGTGATTATGATCTTATCTGAAACTGATGTTTCATATTGGTGGAAAACACAGTGACTGCAGGAATTATTACATTACACATTATAACAGCATATTAGGGCTGTGTGGAATGTTGAATTTCTGATGGAACAGAATTCCACAGAATTTTAGAAATGTCTGCAGATTTACATCATTCATGGCATTTTAACATTCCAAATGCAAAATGTTTTTTTGTGGAATGCTAATCTGCAGTTCACATAAACTGCAGATTATTTTTTCACAATCTGTGGAAACTTACTGTTTTCCACGGTTTACATGATCCATGGAATATTATTCCACAGTTTGCATAGAAATACTGTTCAAAATGCTATGGAATTTGAAAAGGAATTCTACAAAGCATTTCAGAAGTGAATTTACCATTCTGCTGCATTCCAATGGTGGAATTTTGCATTTCACACAGTCCTGCAACATGAGAAGACTTGGTCTGCTGGCCAAAGCACCTAGCTTCACCTCAGCTCTTTCCTTCTAGATTGCTTGAAAGGACAGAGCAGATAACCTAACCGTAGCAAGGGAAAGGATTAAGACTTATTTTGGCTAAGCAGATTTACTGTATGTTGTTATTTTTATTTTGTACTCACAGGGATTGCTACTGTTTGTTGCTGACATTTCATTGCTTTATTTTTCTCTGATTCAAATTGTTGTTGCTGATATAACTTCTTCTGCATTATTACAAGGTGTGCCTACAGGTGTGTGCTAACAGATTACTGCTGTAATCTTCTGATTAAAATTATCTTTTGCAAGGTATATCTTCTGTTACTGCTTTATTTTTCTCTGTGGCAAAGTGTTTCTTATAGGGTATATCTTCTCTGAAATTATTACAGGTGGTGCCTTACAGGTTTTAGTTTTATCTAACATTAGGATAAGCTTTCAGGGTTACTGCATTTGTTGTTGACTAATTGTTTCTGCTCTTACCTCCTTGTTCTTTCGTCTGTGGTTCTTCTTTTTCGGCAGGGGAAGGGCCCAGCCACCCATCTCCAACCCCCAACCACCCCACACTACACTCCTTTTATAGGGTACCACAGTCATGACATTTCCTGTGGCAAGGCAGGAAGGGGTGGATCAGTGGGGCATCCACAAGGTGAGCTCATTTACAAGGGCACTAGTAATTTAACTTGTTATAACAAGTTATACGAAAATAAAACACAAAATCAAACCATTGCTTGCATTTTCTTCCTTCTAATTACTCTGACCAGGTTATGAACCCAGCAACTTATCTGGAATGGATATCATTAACTGCAGGTACTGTGGAACACTTTTCAGAAGGACAGTCTTACAGGATTTAAGACACTGTCCTACATGCTGGGCCATTGGAGGTCTTAGGGCTCAGCTCCGGGCAGCATGGGCAGAGATTGCGTACCTCAAATTTCATATTCAAGAGGAAATACATTATAAGAACCACCTACCATTTCCCCAACATCCAACAGAAGAACCTCAACCGCAGAGGGTAGTTGGTCTGGGAGGTTGGCAGGTGGTTAGGAGGGACAAATCGGGTGCCCCATCACTCGGTGCTCTCCAACATATTACTTCCAAAAACCATATAAACACTACAAACAGGTATCTGCCTCTATCTCTGAAATCAAAGGGGCAGAGGACACTGTGGAGCAGTACACTGCAGCACAGGATGTAGCACAACAAAACTCACCCAAATCAGGAACCAAAACAAAAAAAGCAAAAAGGAAATCCAAAAAACTTCTGATCATAGGAGACTCCATGATTTGGGGAGTTGATACATATCTCCAGCTGGGGTAATGGTCAGATGTCTCCCAGGTACATCAGCGTGGAGGGACACTGACCACATTGCTAAAATTGTTCAGGAAGCAGGAGAAAACATTGACGTCCTGGTATACATAGGGACTAATGATCTCACCAGCCAGTCAGTTGTGGAGACCAAGGAACACCTGACCAGGCTGGGTGACAAACTATCATCCATTTCATCTGGCATCTCCTTCTCTGAGATCCTGCCAGTCTGGGAGAGGGGGGCAGATGGACAGAAGGTCAGAAAAGGGAAGACAGGGGAGTTAAACCTGTGTCTCAAGGGCTGGTGCCAGGAAAAAGGACACAGATTTGTAGGGAACTGGCAACATTTTTGGGAGTGAAAGTTCTTTAAATTTGATGGACTGCATCTGACTAAGAAGGGAGTCAGTGCATTGGTGCAGAAGTTTGACATCTTTGCAGAATATTTAAACTAGCAAACAGGGAGAGGGGTGCAGCACCCCATACGTCAAATGGGAAGAACACCCTTCCCCCCTCAGCTAGTGGTCAAACAGGGATTCAGCATGTCTGCAGTTCATTTGTATCCCCAGGTAAGAAAAAAGGTCTGTCTCCCCATATGATGCACAGAAAAAGTGCCAGACCTCACCCAACAACTAACGAATCGAAATCTGGCCAATGAAAAATCTTGTACACAAATGCTCACAGCCTGGGAAATAAGATCCCAGACCTGTAGGCAATAATGTCAGAGGCTAAACTGGACATAGTAGCAATTAGTGAGACGTGGTTTACCAGTAACCACACTTGAGAGACTTCAGTACCTGGCTATGTACTGTTCAGAAGAGACCGAGGTGCAAAAAAGGGGAGTGGAGTGGCTCTATATCAATGAAAATATCAAAACTATGGAAATTCAGAATAAACATAAGGAGACAGAAGAACTGTGGGTCATCCTGGAAACAGGAAATGGGACAGCCATAAGAATTGGGGTTGTCTACAGGCCCCCAGACCAGGGGGAGGACATAGACACATTACTGTTAGAAGATATACAAAACATGACAACCAAAGGGGAGGTTCTGATAATGGGAGACTTCAACATGCCGGATACAGATTGGTCAATACCAGCAGGAACATCTGCCAGAACTAGACACATGGTGGATTCCCTACAGGGGGAGGGCCTCAAACAACTGGTACAACAACCCACAAGAGACAGGGCTACTCTAGATCTAGTACTAACAGGGAAGGGATTACAGATCTCCAAGTAGAAGGTCACCTGGGGGCCAGTGACCATCACATGGTATGGTTCAATTTGGCCACTACAACTAAAACATCCCATTCCAAGGCAAAAATATGGGACTTCAGAGGAGCTGACTTTGATAAGATGACCAACAGAGTTAAGCTAGCCCTGGCAAAAAGAAACACAGGTGAGGGGGTACAGGCAAAGTGGGCAAGCATTAAGGATGCAATACTTGAAGCAACATCCCATTGTGTTAGACAGAAAAGGAAGTCAAAAAAAGAAGGAAACTACTTTGGTTCTCAAATACAGTAGCAGAAAAGGTCAGAGCCAAAAGGCTGGCCTTCATGAAATATAATGGAACACAGCAGGATGAAGATAGGGAGGCATACCAAACTGCCCTAAGGGAAGCAGGGAAGGCAGTAAGGCAGATAAAGTCCCAAACTGAGGAAACACTAGCACAAACAGTAAAAGAAGGTTATAAGACTTTCTATAGATACATTAGTGACAGGAGAAAGTCCAGAGGGGGTATTGCTAAGCTCAAAGGAGAAAAGGGGGTGTGTGAGGAGGAGAACCCTGTAAAAGCATCTATCCTAAATATATACTTTTGTTCTGTATTTACTAAAGAGAAGGTAGGGCAGGGCCCACAGCTAAGCACCATGGACACAGGGAGGAGGGAGGTGAGCACTACTCCCTTCACAAAAGAAAGGGTCCTACAAGAGCTCGCTAAGCTCAGTGTGGACATGGCAATGGGACCTAATGGCATACATCCCAAGGTACTAAAGGAGCTAAGGTTGGAACTAGCAGAGCCATTAGCAGAACTGTTTAGTGAGTCTCTGAGCACAGGAGAGGTCCCAGAAGACTGGAGAAGGCTCATGTGATCCCGCTCCACAGGAATGGTAGCAGGGAGGAGGCAGGGAACTACAGACCAGTCAGTCTTATCTCAGTAGTGGGCTAGATTATGGAGGCACTCCTTAAGGAAAGGATAGTGCAACACCTGGAATCTATAGTGGCACAGGATCCAAGACAGCATGGGTTTACAAAAGGAAGGTTCTGTCAAACTAATCTCATAGATTTCTTTGACTGGGTAATCAGAGTGGTGGACCAAAGGGGGAGCAGTTGATATCGCCTAGCTTGACTTCAGCAAAGCTTTCAACACTGTTCCACATAGAAGATTGATAAACAAGCTGGGTAGGCTCGAAGTGGGTCTGAAGTTGGTCAACTGGGTGGCAAACTGGTTGACAGGCAGAAAACAGAGGGTGGTGGTAAATGGTATGTAGTCAGAAGAGATGCTAGTCACAAGTGGGTACCTCAGGGATCAGTCCTGGGGCAAGTCCTCTTCAATATCTTCATCAGTGACATTGCAGATGGACTAGAGGGTAAGGCTTGTCTGTTTGCAGATGACACCAAGATCTGCAACAGAGTAGATGATCCAGATGGGGTGGACAGAATGAGAAGAGATCTGGATAAACTAGCAACATGGTTGGAAGAGTGGCAACTGGGATTTAATGCAAAGAAGTGCAAGATCATGCACATAGGGAAGAGAAACACTGAAACAACCTATAGGCTGGGAGGGGAGTTGTTGGCAGTCACAAAGGAAGAAAGAGACTTGGGCATCATCATCACCGATGACCTGAAATCATCCAAGCAGACCTCTAAAGCAGTAGGTAAGGCTAGGGGGATGTTAGGGTGTATTAGCAGGGGTATCACAAGTCATAAGATGGAGGTAATAATCCCTCTTTACAAGACACTGGTTAGGCCCCATCTGGAGTACTGAGTGCAGTACTGGAGGCCACACCTTCACAAGGACATTAACCAAATTGAGGCAGTCCAGAGAAGGGCAAACAAAATGGTGCAGGGACTGCATCAGAAGACATATGAGAACAGATTAACAAAGCTCAGTATGTATACCCTAGAGAAAAGGAGGGAGAGAGGTGATATGATCGAAACAGTCTAACACCATAAGGGCATTAACAAGGTGAAAGAGTCTAACATGTTTCAGTATAAGAAAAATAGCAGGACAAGAGGACACAGCATGAGATTAGAAGGAGGTCAATTAAGGGGTAATGTGAGGAAGTTCTTTTTCAAGTCTTTATTATTTATTTAACCAGGCGTTCATCATTGAGCAGAAGCTCATTTGCAAGATGGACCTGGGTGAAGCATGAACAATTGTATATACAGGTCAACACAGGTATTTACAAGGCAATACAGATAATACTCTTTACAGAGAGGAAGAAAAAGAAGTTCATATGTACATAGAATTATACAGATATTGTACAGATTACATGGTGTTTACATACATAGAAGTGTCTATAAGAAGATAAAGAAGGTTATCTAAGGTTGCAGAAGGAAGTAACGGAAGAAAAAAAATAAAAATATACACCAGGTAGAGGTGAAGGTAGGGGGGAAGGGAGGGTGGTAGGTAGGGGGAGAAAGGCTAGGAGGGCACGGTGCACAGAAAGGAGTTGGTAAAACAGGATGTAGAGAAGGTGGATAGAGAAAAGGAGTATGTGTGAGCCCCGAAACTGAATGCTATAAAGTACGGGGCATGGTAGGATGTCACAACCCAGGGTAGTGAGCTCCTATCTGAGGTTGGGAAAGGAAGAATAAGGGGATGGAAGGGCCTAGTGTTGATAAGACAGGGGGATAAGAGAGAGAACAATTAGGCTGGTGAGGACAAGCTGGGGGGTCAGTACTAAAAATTGGGTCTAGGCATGGCTATATACCAGTGCAGACACCGGTACTGGGTCTGAGTGGGTGAAGCAGTTACATATTTCTCTGACTGTATGGAAATAAAGCGACTTGAAGGCATTTATACTGATTAGAGTGCTTAATTTGAGGGTTTTTTGTAGATCATTCCATAAGGTAGGTAGCACGAAGCTTATGGCTGCCCTGCCGAAGCGGGATTTTTCTTTGGGTACTTTAAGTGTAATAGCTGAGTAACTTCTTGACGCGTATTTCCCAATTATACAGAAAGGGTGGTGGATGCATGGAATGGCCTACCTCAGGAAGTGGTGGCTATGAATGCAGTGCATGGCTTCAAACAGGCATGGGATAGGCATAAGAGAGCAATACAGATGAGTATGAACAGATAGGCCACTGACAGCAAAGGACGACGGCACATTTGTAAGGTAGAAAAAGAAATGGGCAGGCTGGATGGGCCTTGCGTTCCTTATCTGCCATCAACTTCTATGTTTCTATATCATAACTATGAAGAATATCATAATATAACAGTATCTAGAAAATCATTAAAGTTGATAAATATTACTTATGAAAAGAATCAAAATATAAGTATCTGATTGTTTATTGGCAAAAGGTAAATAAATATGTAGCATTCTATAACACATTTTTTATTATTTTTCCTTACTTATTCTTCCTCATTTCAGTTCATCCTGGCTTCCCTGCCACCCCAGCAAGAAGGGAGCACTCGCAACCTGTCCCATAGAAACTGGTTGAAGAGGAACACGCCCTTGTAGAGGACAATGTTGTCATTATTGATGAACAAAGTATACTACAGTACAATTACACAAAGTCTATTAAATTAATTCAGACTGTTATTTATTAATTTTTCTAGTATACTGTTCATATAATTGAATGTATGGAAAAGTTTTCCTTTTTTATCTGTCCTGCAAACTCAACACTCAAACACACCACATCTCACCCACCACCCAACCACAAATATCACATGGAGTACTCAACATGACATTCCACACAAATAATTATAACATTCTCCATAGAAAACACCCATCAGCCCCATAACCACTCCATTCACATCAGCAGCTGTCATCAAGTAAATAGTGTTTGTGTGACAAATGTTTCCCAGGCACCCATCCCCAGATGAATAGAAACTCATTGCCCCACCTGTCCCCCCCTTCACCTTCCATACAACTGCACCAAAAAACATGAGGTCACCACAGAAACCAGATTGCCCAGAATAACAGTAGTATTGGTACCACTTCACCACCTTTTGCAACTGTCTTCAATCATGAACTTTGAAAAACTGTCACAGCATGATCTCATTAAAGCATGCTATTATCAAGCTGCCACAAAATATTATTCCAACTGTTATATAAACTGTTTAACAAGCATTGAATAATTAAGATGTTTATACAGCCATGTCATAGCTTGCTTATAGGCATAGAATTCTAAAGATAGGTTTACCATGCTACTGTATACTAAACACTTGGGGCAGGAGTCTCAAAGGGCTTGCGCTCAGAGCATCTCAGATGCCCCAGCACAAATAAGATGTGCCGAACGCCAACAGCGGTATTCACAGAGGATGTACCAGAGGAAGCTCCCAGCTCATTCCCTCTATGAATACTACAGTTGCATCCAGCCAGGGATGAACCTGCACAACACCCTGGTCAGGCTGGGTACACAATGGGGCAGTGTATCACCCGATGCACTGCACCAAAACTGCCATTCACAGCCACGGATATGCAAATGGGGCCATTAGGAGTGGTAGCAGGGAGGAGGCGGGGAACTACAGACCGGTCAGTCTTACCTCAGTAGTGGGCAAGATTATGGAGGCACTCCTTAAGGAAAGGATAGTGCAACACCTGGAATCCATAGGGGCACAGGATCCAAGACAGCATGGGTTTACAAAAGGAAGGTCCTGTCAAACTAATCTCATAGATTTCTTTGACTGGGTAACCAGAGTGGTGGACCAAGGGGGAGCAGTTGATGTCGCCTACCTTGACTTCAGCAAAGCTTTTGACACTGTTCCACATAGAAGATTGATAAATAAGCTAGGTAGGCTCGGGGTGGGTCAGAGTTGGTCAACTGGGTGGCAAACTGGTTGACTGGCAGAAAACAGAGAGTGGTGGTAAATGGTATACAGTCAGAAGAGATGCAAGTCACAAGTGGGGTACCTCAGGGATCAGTCCTGGGGCAGTCCTATTCAACATCTTCATTAGTGACCTCACAGATGGACTAGAGGGTAAGGCTTGTCTGTTTGCAGATGACACCAAGATCTGCAACAGAGTAGATGATCCAGATGGGGTGGGCAGAATGAGAAGAGATCTGGATAAACTAGCAGAATGGTCAGAAGAGTGGCAACTGGGATTTAATGCAAAGAAGTGCAAAATCATGCACATAGGGAAGAGAAACCCTGAAGCCACTTATAGGCTGGGAGGGGTTGTTAGCAGTCACAAAGGAAGAAAGAGACTTGGGCATCATCATCACTGATGACCTAAAATCATCAAGCAGACCTCTAAAGCAGTAGGTAAGCTAGGGGGTGTTAGGGTGTATTAGTAGGGGTATCACAAGTCGTAAGAGGGAGGTAATAACCTCTGTACAAGACATTGGTTAGGCCCCATCTGGAGTACTGCGTGCAGTATTGGAGGCCACACCTTCACAAGGACATTAACAAATTGAGGCAGTCCAGAGAAGGGCAACCAAAATGGTGCAGGGACTGCATCAGAAGACATATAAGGACAGATTAACGGAGCTCAATATGTATACCCTTGAGCAAAGGAGGGAGAGAGGTGATATGATCGAGACATTTAAACACCTTAAGGGCATAAACAAGGTGAAAGAGTCTAACATGTTTAAATATAAGAAAATAGCAGGACAAGAGGACACAGCATGAGATTAGAGGAGGCCGATTAAGGGGAATGTGAGGAAATTTTTCACAGAAAGGGTGGTAGATGCATGGAATGGCTTACCACAAGAAGTGGTGGCTATGAATACAGTGCAGGGCTTCAAACAGGCATGGGATAGGCATAAGGGAGCAATACAAATGACTATGAATAGATAGGTCACTGACAGAGCAAAGGCCGATGGCACATTTATAAGGTAGAAAAAGAAATGGGCAGACTGGATGGGCCTTGCGGTCCTTATCTGCCGTCAACTTCTATGTTTCTATGTTTCTATGTTTCATTTTCATGCACCTAGCAGGGTTGCACCTGGAAGAATGCACTGGACCCCCTGCAAGAGCTGTGTGCTTTACAGTGCATCCCAGAGTGCCTAGGCAGGCAACTGGCACCCACCCCGCTCCCCACCCACATCCTCATAAGATTTCCACTGCCTGAGGTGAAAATGTAGTAAATGCAGAAACCCCCTGCCCACCCACATCCCATAAGTCTGCTGCTGCCTATGGGAAAAATGTAGTAAATGCAGAACCCCCCTGCCCACCCCAACCCAGAAGCACTGGTGATTGCCTCCAAAAGACCCCTAGTAGCCCGGCAGACCTCTCAGACCCCCACAAACTCAGGCACCCCAACCCACCCATTTTCCTGTCCAGCATAGCCCCCACCATCAGCAGGCAGCCCAACCCACGCTAATACCACCTACTGCTGCCCACTGATAGAGTCTGTGCAGACGATCAGCATTGTACACTGTAAGTCCATTGGCTGAGTGTCAACCAACTGGACTTACGAAGCTAGTACAGCTGTTATTCACAGACAGCTCTGTCGGTGGGCAGCTGTGGTAGTATGAGGGTGGATTGAGCTGCCCGCCAATGGTGGGGCTATGCTGGGCACAGGGGAGTGGGGTGGGCTGGGGTGCCTGAGCTTGTGGGGGCTGGGAGGTCTGCCGGCCACTGGGGGGTTCTTTTGAGGCAGTCACCATGTGTCTGGGTCGGATGGGGAAGGGGGGTTCTGCTCTTACCACATAATCGCTGCAGGTAGCAGCAGTCTTACTGGTATGTGGGTGGGGATTGGGGTTTCTGCATTTATTACATTTTCACTGCAGGCAGTGGCAGACTTACAGGGATGCAGGCATGGGGGCACACTGGACTACCAGGGTGCACAGGCTGCAATGCTGCTGTCTGCAGTATGGCAGCCTGCCTGTGGGTGGCAATCCACATAAGTCTACTTGGAGTAGACTTATCTTTTGGGGGCACATCTCTGGACTTGCCCCAGGGATGTGCTCCCAGGTCAGGCTGTGAATGGGGCTGCACACCGTATGCATGGGCACACCCCCTGCACAGCCCCTCCAGATGCACTGAATATAATTTTGTGTGGTGTGCGGTGCATCTCCGGCGCTTTGACGCATTGGGGAAGTACTGGCACATCACACTCCTTCCAGAATCATGCCAATGCACAGGCAGGGGATGTGCCAGTGCATCCTTTTTGACAATCCTGCCCTTGAAAAATAAGTGATCTGTAAATGGTATTACAACAGACTCTTATTTGATACTTTAACACTTATTCTCTTTAAAAATCTCACAGCAAGGTCTGATAATAGCATAGTATTATTAGGCTGACACAATATGTAATCGGCACTGTTACATCAGTTATTTAGTAAGTATTAATTAATTTGCATGAATATATAGAAATGGCACACCTTACATATGGTACTAGTGTGCTAGGGATATATATACTACAGTATGTAACTTTATCAATAATGTTGCATACTATAGATTTACTATACTATGCAATATTATTGATAAATAAGTGAATGGTCAATAATATAACTGAATCTTACATGTTAGTAAAGTCTGCCTTTATCTGTTTATATATTGCAGATGATGACATAGACATTGAGGGCAACAGTGGTGCCACAGAGTGGACCACAGAGGCAGTCAACACTGAAACACCTGCCCCCTTCCATGGCCATGGAAGTGCACCATGAGTCACTGGCAGTTCATCAAAGCCCAGCGAGGAAGACGTTGAGGCCCATCTTGGTACTTCTGGTACACCCAGTTCTGCTGTAGAATGTACCACTTACGCATCTCACCATAAGTACAACAATAGTTATTGCCTAACTTTATAGCAGTCTTTTTTTAAGTGTCACTTTGCAAGACCAGTATTATGATAATACATCATATTTACTTGCACTGTATGAGGTGGTGTGGTTGTGAATGAAAATGCATACACTGCAAAGTGCATTTGTGCAGTAGTAGTGGCATAACTAGGCTTGATTAAAATAGGGCTTGATTTAAAATAAAGAAAAAAAACAGCTATGGGCCATGAAAAAAACTTGGACATCATCATTGACAGAAGACTGTAGCTGTTAATGATAAGTGTATCTTAAATGAGTAAATCAAATGGCATCCTGAACTGTATTAACAGGGCTATAAACTGCAAAGGTGATATCATTTTGACACTTTATAATGCACCAGTAAAGACTCGCTTAGAGTGCTGCATGCAATTCTGGTCACCATAGTATATAAAGAATATTGTGGTAATCACGAGTCTACAGCAGACAGCAACTAAAATCATCCAGGAAATAAATAGAGTAAGTTATATGGAATGTGTAGGCAGGTGTGTTATGATTCCCTGGAAAAAGGGTTAAGGGAAGGTATGATTTCAGTTTTTGTAAATTTAAAGGGATTGGGTAATGGTGACCAGGAAAACATATTTCAGCTTAATCAGCAAAAAACAGGAAACCATACCCTGTGTTTAAGAGAGGTACAAATAGTGGTAATGAGAAGAAACATTTTTCTCATTCAGGTAGTGGTAAATCTATGAAACAAGCTCCCAAAGATGCCATGCAAGTGAAGAGTATTGAATCTTTCAAAGTGAAGTTGGACCTGATCCTTATTAAGAATAATATTGCTGGATACATTATTAATAAACTGGAGAAAGGAGAGTCACTGGGAGCATGCCTCACAGTAGTATTTCTATGCCTGGAATGAACAGGCATATCACTTTGCCTCAGGTTACTAGAAATTTCAACACTAGTCACTTTTTCTCTTCTCTGTGCCAAGGTCCTTACAATCTGTTGATAGTATGTCTTATTAAGCAGTTGCTGCAGTTGAGTCTCATACTGTTAAGTGCTGATGTAATCTGTATGGCAGGAGGTGAATACAAGGGCCACTTTGCCTTGTTTTGTCATGCATTTCCAATGTTTCTGTGACACACTTAAGTAGAAAAATTGTAGTTTTTTCCCTCAGTCCATATTCTGCCACTTTCCTGTAGGTCTGCACAAAATACGAAAAACAGTGAAGTCATCAAGAAGTTCTGCAGTCTCCCAACCTGTAGGGTCTAGCAAATAAGGCAACCATGGTACAGATGATCCTAACTTTACAGGAATACTGAGAGAACTTAATTGTCAGGTGTGTGTGTGAGCATGCCTGCATGTGTGCACATGTGTGTGTGTGTGTGTGTGTGTGTGTGTGTGTGTTTAAAACCAATCTACAGTATACAAAGCAGAGTCTGAGAATGTTTCTAAAGTCCCTTTATGTTACAGGTCAAGTAAGTCTTCCATAGTCCACAGAGCAACACTATCATCTAAAGAAACTGTGACTGATGTGTTCTAACAATGAACTTGAAAGCAAACATTCCTATTAAAATACGTAGAGAATTTTCAGTATCCTGACCGGTTGAGAGAGACTTTCAAGCAGTATGGTTCAGGAAAAGCACTGGTTTGCACATCTTGCAGCAACTGGGACATAGCATGGTAAGGTATCAATACCTCCCAAAAAGTTTAAAAAAAATATCCTGTCAGCAATCTTGGTGCAAAATTAAAACCAATCTTATCTAACTTGCCTTTACTTTTAAAAATGGCATACTGCCACCAGTTTACGAATACACAGTTACAGTGGCTTAACCCAATTTATTTATTTAAAAATTGCTAACTGGAAGAGGCACATTGAGCCAAGGCTCATTTCCAAGTGTAACCCAGTGGAGGGGAACAAATAGAAGGACACAAGCATATAAATAGTAGAAAAACATTGAACAATATTCAATCAAAATTAGTAGAAAATAGAATAAAATATACAAAGATGACTGCACAGAGAGTACGGCACAGCACAGTTCAATTAGAATACCTAACAAGTGCATTTCCAGAGGTGGAAGCAATCATTTGTGAATAAGAACAATACTGACAACTAATGCTTAACTTGTTGAGTGAGTTATTGTCCAATCTTGTAAGGGAGGGAGAGATGTGATGGTGAGGAAGTTATCCCTAGGCAGGAGCGGGGATCCAGCTGGCTGCTTACCAGGATGGTAAGGTGTGGCTGTGGAAGTATCATGAGGCATAGTAAAAGGAACAGGTGGGGAGAGGTGGAGGGAGGAGGGGGTTTGGTTCCAGAGTAAAGGAAGTTGATAGGAGAAAGCAGATTGCCCAGCAGAGCAGCAGGGTGAGGAGTGGCAAAAGTGTGATGGTCTCTTAAACAGAAGGAACAGGAGGTAGGAGAGGAGAGGTAAGAGGGAAATGAACTAACCAGTATTTGTATATGAAGGTGATATGGTCAGCATGGCAATGAATGGGAAGGGGGAGGATGGAAAATGATGACTATAGTGTAAATGGTGATGCAAGGGGCAGGGGGTTAGCAAAATGTCATAAGGAGTTGCAGAAGGTATCCATTCTGGCAAGGAAAGCAGAGGCAGCAGTGCCATAGTCCACATCCCTGTAGTCAAAGAGGGGGGGCACCATTTTGGTAACAAGTTCCCTGTGGACATGCAGAGATAATCAGTCTTTCTTTTGGTACAGGGCACCAAACTTGGGATGGAGTTTTGCATGGATGGCATCGATGTGGGCTAAAATGTCAAGCTTATTGTCTAGCCACACTCCAAGATATTTGAAGGACTGAACTGCGTCAAGAGGCATGCCATCCAGCATGGTGAATATGGGGGGGGGGGGCGCAGTGAGTCTGGCTAGTTTTTGACTGGTCCCAAAGGTTATGGACACCATTTTGTACTGTTGAATCTGAGTTGATTGGATTGGAAACAATGCAGAATACTGTTGAAGTCCCACTGGGAGTATCTTCCACTGCTGCGGTGGTGGAACCACAGGTGAAGTTGACTGTGTCATCTACATACATGTGGATATGCAAGTTGGCAGAAGCAGAGGGAATGTCATTTAGGAAGATGAAGAAAGGTATGGGACCTAGGATGGAGCCCTGCAGAACCCCAGTCTGGATAGGAAGGGGAGGTGACAAGGCACTACTAACCTGAACTGATTGTTGCCTGACCATTAGATAGGAACAGAACCAAGCCACAGCAAGAGCTGAGAGACCAGCAGAGCTCTGCTTGTCCAGGAGGAGTGGATGGGGCACTGAGTCAAAGGTTTTGGCCAGATCACTGAAAATATTGGTCGTAATGTGCCCCTAATCCACCCCGGAGAAGATAGAATCAGTAACACACAGCAGGGAGAAGATGGTGGAATGGTGCTTCTGGAGACTAGACTGGAAGGGTGAGAGGAAGTTGAAGGATGAAAGGAAGTCAAGGGGTCTAGAGTGGAACAGTTTCTATTGTAGCTTAGAGAGGGAGGAGAAGAGAGAGAGAGAGAGAGATGGGATGGATGTTGCCAGGGTAGGAGGGGTCACCCCTTTGTGAAGTGGAATAACTTTGGCCAGCTTCCAGGATTGAGAAACAGAACTGAGGAGGAAGGAAGGATTGCAACATTGAATAAGAGGAGCTGCAATGTCAGGGCTGAGAGGTGGAGGAACTTAGGGTCTAGACCATCAGGGATAGACATTGATGGGTTGAGGGAGGAAAGAACAATCAGCATTCCTCGGATGGTGATGGGGTGAACTGGAAACAAGATGAGTAATGGGGAGAGGGGCAAGAGGAAAAGGAGAGGAGCCAGGATAGGGAGAAGAAGTGAGGGTGCAAGTTGCATCAAACTTGCTGAAGTGAGCAGCAACAGAGGTAGGGTCAGACACAGGCGAACCATTTATCATGATGTGTGTGTGTGGTGGAGGCAGACTGGGCACTGGGGTCAAAAAGGGAGTGAATAACCTTCAAGAATTTTGCCAATCCTAATTTAGTTCCTCTCTGTCCCCTATTTCTCAATCCACTACAATCTCCTCTTTAAAATACTTAGCTTGGTACAAGGCAGCAGCTGATCATTACTCCAACATGCCAGCAGTGCACTGGTGGAAGATATTTTCTGATAGAGCTGCAAATACTGGAGATACATTGGCAAAAAGTATCACCTCAGAAACTCTGATGTGATACTTTCTGAGATGTCTGAGATTGCTTAACATGGCAATGGGCAGGAAACAGAGTCTGGATGTCAGACCCATCGAGGCGATGTTGACCCACATCCAACAAGATCTAAATGATATGATGGCAGCCTTCCCACAAACTACTCCAGTGATAACAAAACTGGTCACCAGACTACAAAGGACAGAGGAAACAATGGAGCCCCATGACATGGCCACAGTGAGGGAGCAAAAGTATATTATCTACTTTCTAGGTGATGAAGTAGATGATCTGGAAAACCACAGAAGCAGAAATAATCTGCGGTTTGTCAGTTTTCCTGAGTAGGCTGAGCTAAAAGATATCACAACTTTCAACCAAAACATCCTCCCGAAGGTGCTCCATTTCAAAGGTTACCATCAATTTAACATTGAGCAGGAGCACCGCTCTCTAGCCCACCAGCAAGGAAAGGGGAACATCCTAGGCCAATCTTGACAAGATTTCTGAACTTTACAACCGTGAAGGCAGAAAAGTGTGAGGTGCTGCTGGTGAGGGACTTTATAGAAACATAAGAAACATAGAAACATAGAATTTGATGGCTGATAAGGACTGCTTGACCAATGCACTATGCTCATTATTCCCTGCCTACACTAGTACTGCAGACGATGCCCAATCTACAGCTCCCTCCTTTACCACTATGATTCCCTTGTGCTTATCTCATGCATTCTTGTACCATACCACTGTTTTTGCCCCAACCACCTCTTTGTACTTCATATGATAGAATGGAATTTAGCCTTGGCCCATCTAGTCAACCCCCCCCCCCACACACACTCCATGTGGGGCAGATTTCAATACCACATGCATTCACTAATGTTTTATTTTTTAGACTATTGTGAAAAAGAGGCAATCCCTCTAAGTCTTCTGATTTCTAGAGGCATTAAATAGAGGCTTTGTACCCTAGTATGGTAGGATAAATTTGGCAAACTGGGAATCAGCTTGGTGGCCCATCTCTGCACTCTCTCAATAAGATCAATTTCTTGTCTACAATCGGGAGACCATTAAGGGGAAGAATAATCAAGATGGGGGTGTACCGCCACTGAAAGGCTGTTCCAGGAATCCAGCACTCTTTCCATGAAGAAGTTCTTCCTCACATCTCTCCTGAGTCTACCCACCTGAAGCTTCATAGCATGTCCCCTTGTTCCAGAACACCTTTTCTTCTGATAAATACTTCCCTTATTAACCCCATGACATATTTAAAGGTCTCTGTCATATCCCTCTTCCTCTGTTCCAGGATGTACATACTGAATTCCTTTAGTCTCTCCTCATAGGGCTTTTGATACAGAAGCTGCACCAATTTAGTTGCCCTCTTCTGGACTGCCTCTGCTCTGTTTATATCTTTCCAAAGTTGTGGTCTCCAGAACTGGACAAAATACTCTAGGTGGGGTCTTACCAGCAATCTATACAGAGGCAACACCACCTCCAAAAACAAAGTGTTGCACAATGGCAAAACAGTTTGGGTCAGCACTATATGTCAGACTTATGACTAGTTAAATAATCTCTCTAAGCATTCAAGTAAACAGTATCAACTACTTTTTATTTAAACATTGTGGTAGGAATGTGGCCAGGTTAATTTAATTGTCTTTTTTGGTCAGTGTAATTATTTTTGGTTTTTACTTGTTCTCATGTAGGTTCTTCACATAGGACATACAAAATTAATTCATAGATTCATATATCACATAAAAACAATAACAGATGGCGAGTGCATATTCTCCTACAACACCATCCTGAGCAGGCAGGATGCAAAAAAGTAATAAAACAGATGTGAGGAAGTGCTAAGTGGAAAAGACAATTTAGCCTGGAGATGTTAACACACACACACACACACACACACACACACACACACACTTGCATGGGTGGGAAATACTGGAGGGACTGTCACTCCAGGGAGAGGTCCCACCCTGCAGCCCTGAGCACATAAATTGAGGAGTTGGACTCCAACTCTTTCTCTCTCTCTCTCTCTCTCTCTCTCTCTCTCTCTCTGACTTATGGTAACCTTTGAAGAGGACCTGAGTCTGCCTCTTGGTAAATGAGAGCCCTACTCAATAGCTTGCTTATCTGTGTGAGGGAGGGGCAGTTTAGGTAAATGTCCTTTCTAGTAAGCTGGCAGGTAAATATAGGTCCTTGTGTGAGACTAGATTGTAAGCTTCTTCTTTAAGCCACCTGTCTGTTTAACAGCATCATTTTTCCTTTCCTGTAAATGTGTCAATCTTTTTGTGTAAATCTTTTTGGTTGCTGTATATATTTTGTTTGTAAATGTCTGTAAAACTTAATAGTAAAGAATCTATTTTTTATAGAACAGGTGGCTGTGCATCCTTGTTGAAAAGGTAAGTATAATTTTTCTCCTGGCAAAGTGAGAATTCTCAGTTTAAAGTCTGTCATCCTAAGTGCACTCTACCCTATTTTGATGTGTTTGACTTTCCAAGACCCTGAACAGGACATAGGTATTTACTGATATAATCAGATGGTGGCAGAAGAAGTGATATGGACCCAAAGTACCCTGTAAGCTAGTATGGACCAAAGGGTAGTTTGTCATAAACATTTAATAGGTATACTGTACTCAGTCACAGTAGAGAGTGAATAGATCCTTAAAAAATGATTTCAAATAGGCAGGTATGCATGCGGTCTCACACAAAATCCACAAAAGTTCACACAAATCAAGCCATCTATAGTATAGTTTTGCTATGTGGCTCCATCTGCAAAAATGATGCTACTTGGCAGTGGACCAAACCATGCCAACACACTGTACATCATCATAAGCCACACCCTTGATGTTTTGATGTCACTAGTGGCGTCTTGCTCAGAAGTGGCATGCTGTCCTACCCTTACACATTAAAAGGACATCATTTAAAGATGCAGAACATATATATACCCAAGAAAAAGTGCTACACTGTGTGTAATAGATAAAGTGTTTGTAACATAGAATGTGCAAAGGAGACACAAAGACTGAAATAAGTGCAATGTGTAATACAATAGCCACTGAAACAAACACTTATGGATGAAGACATAATAATTAACCTCTCTCCTCACAGAACAATGTGTAAAATGATGAAACCTAAAAGAGAAATTTTAGTTATTATGGACAAATTTGAATTCAAAACATTAATGTCAAGATGGCAATTCATAAGAAATATAGATAATCAAAGTTTATAAAACCACATTCAAAGACAGCGTATTAGTTAAACCATGGGGGATCAAAATCCCTATAGTGGAAATCCACTAGGCTTTCCACTGAAGCAGGCTTTTTTATCATGTCTACTCCACATGCTCCCAAATCCATTTTTTCAATCCCCACAAATAGTAATACTGCTGTGGATTGATGTTTTGCTCCAAAAAATGCTGTGCCATATCATACTGCAAGTTCATTGACCTAATTGCAGTTTTTTGTGCAGCCACACAGACTGTAAATTCCTGTTTAGTTTGCCCTACATATAAAAGTCTACAAGGGCAAGACGAAATACAAACAACACATGTGGAACTTCAGTTAATAAATTGATTTATTTTAAATCTCTTGGCAGTTCTTGGATGAATCAAGGACCTTGTATAATATGTAGCTGAACAAGAACTGTAGTGCCCACATCTATAATTACCCACAGATGGGGGCGGGAGCCATGCTTTGCTCAGTTGTTTAGGCAGTACAGTGTGTACCAAAACATCTCTAATATATTGTCCTCTATGATATATAACTTGGGGGTTTGTGATGCTATGGTTCAATTTGGGATCAGTATTTAGAATTGGCCAAAATGTTTTTATAGCTCCATCGATCTTACAGTAGTAGCGCCAAATCTGTCAAGCAATTTTGTGAGATTCCCTGTTTATCCTTCAAAAAATTTAGGGGGAAAAGTCCTCTAAAATTCTTTTTGTTATACCTACAGAAAGAGGCCAGTTCCTATTACAGTATTCGGGCATCATCTAGTGGATTTTCATCTGGACTATCAGATGGAAGCACCCTCTCCTGGTACCAGTGAATATACTATCAAACAAAAAATTCCCTAATGAAAGGTTTCACAATTCTCAAAAAGGATATTCAAAAATCCTTAAAAATACCTTGACTAATTTGGTGCTACTACCCCAGCCTCTGGATTAAACTGTGTTACAAAAGTGGGTTGCCAGTCAGCTTATATTTGATCCTGTGGCTACTCCTCAATATTTCATTTCAATTAAGTTGTTTCACATGATTACCGTATATGCAGAAGTTATATGCGCTCTAGTATTTCTGGTTCTCAAATCTTTGTGCCAGCTCATGACTCCCCTGTTCAAAATCAGTCTTATCTGTACAGCTGTGTTTTAACCTGAGGAATTGTCCTTTTGGTATATTTGTTATTAATGGGTGATGGTGACACCTGTCAACTATCAACAAAGTGTTCTGTGCAGTAGGCTTCCTGTACATCTTAGCTGTCAGCCTATTTCCACTCCTGAATATAGTGAGATCAATGAAATTGACTTAAGTTGTATTTTTTTCTGCAGTAAACTTCAAATGGGGACTTGTATTGTTGATGTATGTTACAAACATCACCAGGTCATCTTCTTCCCCTCTCCATAAAACAAAAATATAATCCAAATAATGTTTCCATGATAAACTGTTGTTAAAGAAAAAGTTACATTCCACGTTGTAGATGTTCTCTCTTTCCCAGTCAGCAATGTGTAAAGTGACCAAGTTTGAGACACATGTAGTCTCCATAAAATTCCCTTCTATCTAAAAAAATAGTTGGACTCCAACACAAACCTAGCTAATTCTAAGATGAAATCATTGGGGGGCAGTACTGGGGAGCCTCAGAATCTTATTGCTTTTTCTATAGAAACAGCCCCCCCATGTGGAATACTAGTTTATAGACTCTCAGTGCCTATACGCATAAAATATTCTCCTTTTCTACATGAACAGAGTCCAGAATTGTAATCATATGATCTGTATCTTTCACATGTGATTCAATAAAAGGAAATGCTTTTTTTTTTAATGAATACATCCACATATTTAGACAGTTTCAGTAACTGCCCCTATAGAAGATACAATAGGGTATCCAGGAACTGGTCTTTTGTTTTTATAAAGTTTGGGCAATAGATACAGGGCTGGTTTTCTAGGGCACATAACCTGTAAATATTTAGTTTCCTTCTCTGTCATTTAGTTATTCATACTGTGGTTTATTTTGCTGTTCATACTGTGACTGGCTTGGGAACCAGAGACACAATGCCCATTTCAGTTCCCATCTCAAATAACCCTTAATGCTGAGGGAACCTCACATTCACAATCCACCTGTTCAATCCATTCTTAAATGTAGATTTATCCTCACTAACAAATATCTCCAGAGGAAGATTGTTCCATGCTTGTATCACTCTCTGAGGGTAGAAGAACATTCTATTATTTGTTCTATACTTAAAACAGTGTAATTACCGTGTGTGTCCTCTGGGTTCCACTGCACCCTGCTTGAAAGCAAACCCCATTTCTGCAAACAGGAAGGGGTCATTTACAACATCCCGTAAGAATAACAGATCTCCCCTATATCTTTGTGCTTCTAATGACATAAGGTTGAGTGATCTTAATCAGTTTTCATAGTCTATATCTTCTAAGCCTCTTATTTGCTTAGTGAACCTTCTTTGGGTTCTTTCTAACTAGAGATGTCCTCCTTTTTGTAAGAGGACCATAACTGGGAACTGTAGTCTATGTGGGGTTTGACATATGCTCTATATAATGGGAGTAGAATCCTTGCATCTCTTGACTTGATGTTATTTTTAATGGTTCACAAAACTTTGTTTGCCTTGCTTATGATTTTTTTTGTCTGTTTAGAAAATGTTAATTTGTCTGTATGTGCCCCTATGTCTTTCTCCAATGTTGTCACAGATAGTTTAATGTTTCCAAGATGATATGAGTGTTTTATATTATTGTGCCCTAGGTACATGACCTTGCATTTCTCAATGTTGAGTCTCATACCCCATGTTTTAATCCATTCTTTTATGCTGCCCAGGTCTTTCTGTATTACTATAATATCTTCTATTGTGCTACATTCTCTCTCCACTTTGAGATCATCTGCATACTTAATGTTCTCACTAACTATTTTGTCAGATATATCCACCAGAAACACTTGAAAAATACAGGTGCCCAGAACTGAGCCCTGTGGTACCCCAGTAGTCATGCTCACCTCATCAGATGAGTACCCATTTATTACCACCCTCTGTGTTTTTCCATCCAACCAATTTGTAATCCACTTTATAAACTTTGTATGTACTTTCTTTGCATTAGCTTGATGGTAATATAATCATGCAGGGCCATATTGGACACTTTATTAAAATCGATGAAAATAATGTCATAGTGGATTTTTTTATCGAGGCTCTTACTCACTTATTCATTACTGCAGCATTTGTTAGTCATTTAGCTTTTGTATTTATTTCATCAGTTGGGTCCCTTTCCAATCACATACAAACTGTTGCATGACTGAGTTGCCTAGTTGGTTTTCTAATATAATCTTCTCTGCCTCAAAAAAACTACTGCCCCACCTTTGTCAGCTGGATGAATAACAAAATTGTGCATTTTACATAGTTGTACCAATGCTATTTTTTCATTTTTTGAAATGTGAGTTTTATTTCCATCATATTTTTTTTAAATGTTATCTCCTTCTGTTGCTACTAGTTTGCATTATGTTTGTAATATCGGAATAGTGGCAGCTGGACAAATTTGGGATCTGGGCTGTAAATAAGTTGTCTGCCTTTGTAAGTTAACTGTATTATCAGTAGATGTGTGATTATCCATCTGTTCTGTACCATGGCCAGAAAGTTTCTTTAATTCAAGCTCATGAAAAAACAGAACAAATACACCTTGATATTAAATGGATTGGGGTATTTGTGGAACAAAACTGAGCCCTTTTCTAAGGACACTGATTTGGTTGCCCATGAAAGTTTTGTTCGTGAGGTTTACTACCTCCAGTTCAAGTTCCTCTGGTAGGGTGAGTAACTCACTTGGCCTCACTGTCCCCAGCTAAAGCCACCTCTCTCCCTGCCTTTGCCTCCTTTGTTCCCTCTGCCTTCTCTTGCTCCCCTTCCACTGTCTCGATTTTAGCGTCCTTGGTCTGTAGTAAGGCGGTTGCTGCCCCCTCCTTTGTCTGTTGTTAAAAATGATCATTTCCTCATTCTCTATCTGTGGATTCATCATCAGCTACATCATTTGTCACACTCCCTAAATCTAATAAGATGTGTTTCCCTTCCTAATGCATAAGGGTTTCCTAATTGAAATCCTTATACCTACAGTAACTCTTCTTTGTGGGCCATGCCAAGTATGCAGTATATCGTTCGTTCTTTATAGTCCACATCATTCCTCATATATTTGCATTGTGTGTATTTAGTTAAATCAGTTTTAAATTTTGAAATCTGAGTATCCATGTCTTGGTTTGCTTCAGTTAGAAGCAGGGGCATCATGGACTCACTGCAGGAGTAGTTCCTCAGGCAACTAGTCAATGAACCAACTTGTGATGCCACAATACTGGCCTTGGAACTCACTAACAAGGAGAGTGTTGCAGACATCAAAGTGGGAGGCCACCTGGGGAACAATGATCTCCACACTGTGCGGTTCCAGGGTCTGCATCAAAAGCCCTATGAGGAGAGACTGAAGAACCCTAATATGTATAACTTGGAAGAGAGGAAGGAGGGGAGATATATGATAGAGACCTTTAAATATACCACATGGATAAATAACATACAGGAGGGAAGTATTTTTCAGGAAAATAGGTGCTCAAGAACAAGAAGACGTGCTGTGAAGCTGGAGGGGGGTTATAGTCAGGAGACATGTGAGGAAGTACTTCCTCACACAAAGAGTGGTGGATTCCTGGAACAGTCTTCCATCAGAGATGGTGAGGGCAAACATAGTGGTGGGGTTTAAGAATGCATGGGATAAGAATAAGGGAAGCATGGTGGAAAGGAATGGGGGAAGGAAAAAGAGCTACAGTTCAAGCAAGGTCTGCGGTAATAAGGTAGGTAGGTAGAGAAAAATGGGCAGACTGGGTGGGCCAACCAATCCTTATCTGCCATCAAATTCTATGTTTCTTTGAGGTGATACTATGCTGTTCAAGGGAGTTTAGCACACTTTCATGGCAGAATCATGAAATCCATATCTACCACAATTTTGTTTAGCTCTCCTCCAGAAGACAAGAATATACTGAAGCACAGCACCTAATGCACTGCATTGACCTTCAGTTTTCCCTCCACTGTCCTGCCACAAAGCTGGTAATCCATAGTAAGTAAGTAAGTATGTAAGTAAAACTTTATTTTTATAGCGCCGTTTGCCAGAGGCTCAGGGCACTGTGCAATATTAAAATTATACAATGGGGTTCAGAACCAATCATCCAAGATGGAAGCAATGTAATTGCCTTGCTGCAGCACCAAGATCACCCATCTGGACCCATCTGACAAAAAAGCAACCCCATCTGCCCAACATCCAGGGGAAATGACTTCTACAGATAGAGACCTTCAGTTTGATACCAATCTTGCCAACATCTGTGCTTAGAAACTCGGTGGGCACCAAATCTAAAAGCATTGTTCTGGAACTCCTGTGCTAAGCCTGTGGGACATCAGCAAACCACCAGGGTCAAGTGGAAATACTGTCTGGTGAGATCTTCAGATGAGGCACTACAAGGACGTGACCTGGGCGTTGCAAAATGGCAGCTATCAGCATGGAACAACAACTTACAATTATTACAGTGATGTTAAGCAAAGTTCTGCTGGACACTTTGAATTTAAAGGAGACTACTGCCAGCACTAAAGCAGATTTAATTCAATTAGCATCCAGGATGACTGACACAGAGACTTTGGCTAAATGGCAGGATGGGATTCTGCATGAGCACCACTGCCAGCTGAGAGGTCACCACAAATAGCTGCAATATCTACGGGCGAAAGTGGATGACCTCAAAAACCAGAGGAGGAGAAAAAATATCCAAATTGTGGGTGTGCCAGAGGGAGCTGAAGGCAACAACATGAATGCCTTCCTGAAAAACTCCCTCCTTGAGATACTGAAACTGAACAACTGTCCCCCGTTGAAGCTGGAGCGTGCCCACTGATCCCTGGCACCTTGACCATGGCAAGGAGACCATCCAAGACCAATATTATGTAAAATTATTGCAGTATCCCAAAAAATAAAAGTTTCTATGGGCTGCAAGAGACCAGAAACATATCAACTGGGCAGGGTCATAGATACAGATATACCAGAACTATTCTTTTGATCTTTCCCGGAGAAGAAGGGTATATTGTCCAAGCTGTCTGTAAATTAAATATTCCAGATTCCCTGAGGTATCCGGCACAATGATGAGTGAACTATAAGGGTGAATGTATTACCTTTAACAACCCTCTTGAAGTTGAACAATTTCTCGCTGACATCTCAGGGGAACATACTGCCACGTGCCAGCCACCGTCCCAAACTCGTGGTGAGGCCCATCAAGCAATGGATATTTCTGTACCATACAGAACCCCAGATGTGCAGATTTCAAAGGCAGCAGCACCATCAGAAGATGGACTGGAATGACAGTAAGCACAAAGAGGGGGACAAGGGAAGAAGGCAAAGCAGCAGACCGAGAATCTACCTTCCCCCACCAAGCAAGATCCTGCCTCAATAGATCCAGAAGCAAGCAGCACAAGGTCCATCTCCTGGAGGGCAGCAGCTCATCCACCTATAACATGCCAATTAAGACATCAAACTGCTATGAAGTACTGGGAAACTTGAACCCAGTGGTCCTTGACCTTTCCAGCACGACTGGCACAGGCACTACCGAAGCTGAACCTCCGTCGCCCGAGGACATCGTCGGGGACTGGGCCCCCATTTACCAGGACTGAGAGGCCTGTCTTAAGGATCCCCAAACAGCCCAGTACAACAAGGGGACATGGGAGCCAGATGACCGACCAGAGGTATAAAAACTGGGTCGGAGTGCAGGTAACGAGCTATAGCAGCTCCTCTGGGGGTAATGGAACTTGGTAGCTGAGATTGGATGGTTCCTTTCTTGGGGGGACAATAAATTATTCTCATTTATAGGGCCTTGCAGGGGGAAGAAGGTTTGATGGGTGGGCATAGTCCCAGCCCTGGCAGTGGACCCCTTTGTCTCGGCTCCCCCTGGGTTAAGACGGCTATACTGGCACTCTCGACATATGTGCTTAGTTAACTAAAGGTTGGGCTGGCATGCTCCTTCCATTGCATGATGATAATATGTGTACAGATAAGTTAGAATCTGTAAATAGTTGCCCAATAGTAGGACGCTCACAATTGAGGGAGGGCGGGAAAAGAGTGTTTCTTAAGTTGGTACTTGTTTACTGGCTCTTGGGCAAGCTCCTTTGATTCAGGACCCGGAGGGTCTGGGTGACAACTGAGTAGATTGTCAAGTTCTCAATAACCTCCAGAAGGCAGCTGGGGGAAATAATAAAGCATGGAGAAAAAATTTAAGCTGCAGTGCACATGCTGGGAAAGAGGCTGCTGCCTAGTATCCACAGTGATCTTCTTTCAGCATGGCTAGCTCCCTTAGAAATGCAGTAATTCAAGCCAGGGTTCACAGTTAGAAGAGAGATGGGGGAAGGGTCAACAAAGAAAAGAGAATGGGGGGATGGTGCCCAGAATGCCCTGGCTGGATAGTGGATGATATTGCCGCTTATGGACTAAAACGCTCTACATGGGTAGCACACAGACCAGGGGAGTGGTTTAACCAGACATGGCATATCCATGGGATACCAATTGTAGCTTAGAAGTGGGCCCCACATAGAATTTATCCCACCATCTGCCACAAGTAACCCCCCCACAATCTAACTGCAGTGAGACCCAAGGGCCAGACTACACCAGAACGGAGAACCTCAGAGTAGCATCGGCACTTACAAGGGATAGGGGAACTATGTGCTTATTACAGGGGTGATCCTGGCCTTCTGAAATCCAGATCACAAAGCCTATGAAGTTACAGGTGCTCAGGAGTGTCAGACAGGACATGACAGGACACACCTGAAATATCCCCCTCGGGGGGGTGTTAGCTGACCATTAGAAGGGGGTAAATGATCCACTCTCTGGGTCCCAAGGGGTAACCCATCCTCATGGGTTAGTTGCAACAGTAGTGATATTTCTTGGATTACTTTCAGTGTTATTAACTCCATTACTTACTGGTTTAGGCATGGTAGAAAATTGTACAGTAGCTGGGACGCACCCACCTTGGATAGCATTTTGGCGTGTCAGAATCAAGGAGTTATTCTGGGGGTGCACTGGCACATTTGTACTCCTAAAGATAGTAAATGAAACAAATAGAGTAGTATGTTCCTATTTTAGACAGGAATGGAAGTTACATTTTGTAGGGTATATACTAAAAGTGGTTAGGAAGACTCTGAGAATTGAAGATGATTAGTTAAGTATCTCTAGCACATTCAGGAGCAAACCCATGGTTCAAGGGTTTGTAATATCTATTTTTCTGCGTGCAAGATGGAGACAACTTAAATATGGCTAGCTTGCAAGATGTAATAGCCACATCTTGGAATGTGAAAGGCCTTAACTCACCAATAAAGAGAAAAAAGATTTTGGCCAGGCTTAAGAAATTAAGAACCCAAGTCTCCTTCCTACAAGAGACTAAACTTAACCATAAGGAGACAATAAAATTGGCAAGATAATGGGTGGGGAAGGAAGCACACAATGTATTGGGGTCAGCCAAAAAGGGTGTCTTGATCTTGCTCCACTGCAAATGGCAATGGCTTTCTATAGAGGTACACACAGATGAGGAAGGCAGGTGGATAATTATGAAGGTGGCTACTTCCTCGGGGCCCATTGTGCTGGTCAATATCTATGCCCCTAATGAGGATGCACCTGAGTTTTTGACACCATCTCCCAAAAGATCATGGATGTCTTTTATGACAATCCAGATATACTCCTGGGGGGATTTTAATCTGATGATGGACCAGCTGTTGGATAGGCCCAGTACAAGACTGTTACCACATATACTTGCACTACAGGCCTGGAAAGAGCTGACCACTCTGCACCAACTTTCAGATATATGGAGGCTTTCGCACCTCACTGACCAGGATTACACTTACTTCTCTGCCCCTAGGGCCATGGCAAGTAGACTGAACCACTGGTTTACATCCTCTAATATAACATCAGCCACTACAGGTGTGCACATATCTCCGATCTATATGTGTGACCATGCCCCAGTGGTTCTAAACCTCCTGACGGCTCCGAAACCCAATAAATCCCGATGATGGCAGCTGGACCCACTCCTAATACAGGATAAGGAATTTGCCTCATGGCTTAGGACAGATACCGAATTATATTTTAACTCATTCTCTCTCGGTGCCCATTTTGGGTTGGGTTCAGCAATGGATGGTACTATTAAGGACAATCCTGTAGGGACGGCCTCAGCAACTAATATATGGGAGGCCTACAAGGCCACGATAAGGGGCACAATAATCAGCTTTGCAATGCATAGATGTAGACTGAGGGAAAAAGAACACACACAACTAGAGGCCCAGCTAAAAAGGTTAGAGAAGCAGTACAAGAATAATCCCAAGGCCCTAAATAACCTTCAGGTAATATCACAGCTTACTGAAATAAGGCTTAAAATTAACAACCTGGCTACCAGGAAAGCAGAGCTTAACTTTCAGAGGGTCTAGTACAAATACTGGGCAGATGGGGAAAAGGCCAGGAAGCTCCTTGCTTACAGGTTGAAGCAGAGACAGGCTGAGAGGGCAATCTGGCAATTGAAAGATAAATCTGGCAACCTCTCCCCGAACCAGACAATGATTAATGAGATCATGGTGGACTTCTATAAAGCATTATACTCCTCCTAGTCCAAATGGGACCAGGAGAACTATAACAGCTTCAAGGCCAATCAACCCCTGCCCAAGCTCTCAAGTTCTCACAAGGAGGTGCTGGAAGCACCTATGACAGAATCTGAAATTAACCAAGCTATATTCAGGATGGCCACTCATAAAGCCCCAGGAAGGGATGGCTTCCTGGTGGATTTATATAAGTTGGTCCAACCCTTGGTAGCAGCTCCACTCATGCACATGCTACAGGAGGCATACACAATTGGGGAACTTCTCATTACTTTAAATGAAGCCATTATTACAGTCCTCCCTAAAGAGGGTAAGGACCACTCTCTCCCAGCTAACTACAGGCCTATTTCACTGATAAATGTGGATGCCAAGATCCTGGCTAAAGCCGTGGTTTTGCATCTGGAGAAAGTGCTGCCAGAGATCACACATCCCTCCCAAATGGGATTTGTAAAGGGCAGAATTAGTCTGGATCACATCTAAGATCTACTCCCCTGATGCAATCAGCAGCAGTACTCCCCATTCCTGTGGCTGCTGTTACAGTAGACTTTGAAAAAGCATTTGACTCAGTGGAGTGGGAGTACTTGCATGCGGTACTGGACAGTTACAAATTTGGCCCCTATTTCTTGGGGTGGATCAGAACGATGTACAAGTGCCCCAGTGCAAGAGTTCTTACCAATGGGGACTTATCAAAACCCTTTTCTTTGCACAGAGGATGAGGCAGAGTTGCCCGCTGTCCCCCTTGTTGTTTGTACTGGCCATCGAACCCCTGGCAGAGGCCATCAGAACCCACCCCCACATAACAGGGATCACTATTGGTAAGAAACAAGGTGTCACTAAGTTTTATGCAGATGACTGTCTAATATTGACTAGGCATATCTCCCAGAGCTTCCCATATGTCCTAGGCACCCTTAAATCTTTTGGGGAATTTTCAGGGCTCAGGATTAATGTATCAAAATCCAAAATTCTGCCCCTCAATAAACTAACCTCTACAGCTATAATGGAGGACTTGAGGCTGACATGGGTACACACAGAAATAAAATACCTGAGGATCAAACTCTCCAAACCTGAAGACATTAAGTGACATCAAATACAAACCTCTGGTGGAGAAACTCCAGAAAGATATGACTAGATGGGAGCACCATAAGTTGTCAATGGCAGGCAAAATAGCAGCAATTAAACTAATGGTGGCCCCTAGAGTCTATTACTTAATATCTCACCTCCCAACCATTTTACCAGAGAGACAGGTATAAAAATTGAACAGTAGCATAAGTAAATTTTTGTGGGGCTCCTCCCCCACCCCTGCTACACTAGGGCCAAGCATAGAGCTCCCTGGGTTAAAGGGGCTGGAACTTGCAGACTTCATCCAACATTCTCTGGCATTCATAACTGCAAAAATAATGACACGGTTTCAACAGCATGACAAACTCTCCCACATGGGTAGCAATAGAGAAGGACATTATGGTCAAGACCCCTTTGTAAGCATATCTTGGTTACCCATTGCCAAAACAACTCCAACATTGGATCACAACCCATCACTCCCAAATGACCTGGCAGAAAATAGGCTGAAGGGCTAAACTGTGTCTCAGACCTGGCCGCTTTACCCTCATATGGAACAACCCCTTTTTATGTATAGACCATAAACCAGTCTGGTGGGTGGGGTGGGCTGACAAATCAATCCAACACCTTGGCGACCTGGAGACCCCAGATGGCACAACCCTGGATTCATTCCAGGGGCTGAAAGTAAGGTACAGTATGACGTGCCACAATGTGACTTCTGGAGATACCTTCAGATTAGACACCTTTTCTCCTGGAAAAAACAGAAATATTTATGTACTATGTGCATTAGAAATAAATCTCAGAAGCTGTAACCCTCATCATAAGAAGTTGGGTTAGACTCGAAACAGGGCTGGCAGGTAAAATACAGAGCCTAATGAGGGACAGTGCCCCAGACCCCTCCCTTTCAGCAAAGGGTAAATGGGAAATGAAACTTGGCACCCACATCACAAAGCAACAATGGTGCTTGGCCTGGATAACATAGAAACATAGACTTTGATGGCAGATAAGGACCACTTGGCCCTCCAAGTCTGCCCATTTCCCTACCTACTTGATAAGCTGCAGATTCTAGTTAACCAACAGCCTACTTCCTGCCACCCCCCACTACAATTGCCTTATGTCTGTCCCATGCATGTTTGAATTCCACCACTGTTTTAGACCCAACAACCTCCCCAGGAAGGCGGTTCCATGCATCCACCACTCTCTCCGTGAAAAAACATTTCCTCACATTACCCCTAAGCCGTCCCCCCTCTCTCTTTAAATTGTGCCCCCTTGTTCTTACACATCTCTTTTTCTGAAAGATGCTACCCTTCTGGACTCCTGGATAAGGGCCCACCAATCCTGTAAAGATCAGAGAAGCCTACTCATCCAAAACAAGGTATTGCATTTGTGGTATCATACCCCCTCACAACTACACTCAATGGGGGTGCTTCTGTTAGACAACTGCTGGAGGTGTAATGCTCCTGCAGCAGACCTTTCACACATCCTCTGGCTTTGTACCCTACTGCATTCCCTGTGGTCTGCCGTGGGGCAACATTGCTCAAAATTCCTGGGAACCCCCATACCATTGGATCCTGGCCTATAGCTACTGGGCCTCTCCCCTAGGCAATGAGTCTGACTAAAGCCCAAATGCTGTGGCTTATCCAGGCTTCAGTAGAAGTTAAAAGGATGATTTTAAGGAGATGGAGATCCAGGACCACTCTTCTATAAGGAATGGCTTAGTGCCATAAAAGCTTTAGCCAACATGACTAGAATGTCTTGCTATAGCATAGGGAATATACATAAGTATGAGTATATCTGGTCCCCTTATTTGACCTACATTACAAATTGCAGTAGAGGAATGCCCTGCAGATACTCAAAAGATAGGTTAAGGCCTCCATGAGACATTACCAAGATGCAACTAGTTAAACTGGATTTGAATGTATGTTATTTGTCAGGTACCATGAGTATGAGTTGTGGACAGCCACATATGTCACCTCCCCTCAT
Organism: Neoceratodus forsteri; assembly: GCA_016271365.2. Lineage (NCBI taxonomy): Eukaryota > Metazoa > Chordata > Ceratodontiformes > Ceratodontidae > Neoceratodus > Neoceratodus forsteri. Next base: position 1,313,242,923 of record CM057450.1, on the reverse strand, counting down.
AAAACCAAGCTCTGTGTCTCCCTTGTAATCACTGAAATGAAGCTTTTAGAGATCCTGGCCATGAAGGGTAAGTCCTTTTAACTACTGGTAGATACCACTACTGTTCTCAGAGAAGATATGTAAAGATCTGTATGTTATTGGTTTTCTTTTATATTATGAAGCTGTAAGGTGTTCATTAACCTGTATGGAATGTTGTCATGTTTGTAAAAGTTGAAAACTACTCAATAAAAAGATTAACAGCAAAAAAAAAATTATACAATGAATTAGGCACACAAATAAAACATATGAACATTATGACACAGTCTAGTTAACAACCCAATTAAATAACAAATTAAAATAAAATAAAAATAATAAGATACGATTATGTTTTTATGTATACAGCCGGTAATTTGGCAGTGTCAGTGTCTCAGCAGGTTGCACACTCACCTCTGAGGCCAGAAGATCAGAAGGCTATGGGTTCAATCCCCTCACCAGGTACTTGGGTTAAATCCCAATACTGGCACTGTGGTGCAGCATGAGGGGGTGCTGCACTCCTGAGGTGCCATCTTTCAGATGAGATGTTAAACCGAGGTCCCATCTGTCTGTTCTGGTGGTAGTTCAGGTGTATGTTAAAGATCCTATGGCACTTCTCGAGAAGAGCAGGGGCATTTCTCCAGTGTCCTGGCCAAATTTCCCCCATTCACTAAAATACCACCAATAGCTTAATCTGGTTCAACATCAGTGGGCATCCATCCGGGATGAGGCTGAAAATAGGCAGAATTGTCTAGTCCTCCTTTCTCGGTCAACAAAAACTAAATAAAAAAAAAAACTTACTGTAGAACAAACACCTCCTTAATGAGATAAGATTTCAGACCCCTCTTAAAAGTTTCTAGTGAGGGAGCCTCCCCCAGGGGTCTTGGAAAAGAGTTCCACAGGGCTTGACCAGCTACCTCAAGGCCCTGTCGCCAGATGACTTTAGTCATACCATGGGAACTGCTAGGAGACCCACCTCAGAGGAGCAGAGAGGGCTGGAGATCTGGTGAGGAGTCAGGAGGTCATTCAGATAGCTATGTCCCAGTCTGTTAAGGGCCTTATAGATCAACACACTGACCTTGAAGGTGATTCACCACCTCATTGACAGCAAGTGCAGATCATGCAGGACCGGGTCACATGACAGGATCTTGGAAGGCCAATCAGCAACCTGGCCACCATGTTCTGCACTACCTACAGGCAATGTAGGATGAGGTACAATAATCAAGTCTGGATATCACAAAAGCCTGTACCAGTGATGGCAAGTTATCAAGTGGGACAAAGGGTTTGATCCGGGCAATATTCCTAAGATGGTAAAAGTCACTCTTGACCATAAATGACACCTGAGCCTATATTGTCAGTCTGCTATCCAGGATAATGCCCAGATGCTTCACCTTAGTGGAGGTGGCAAGAGAAGAGGAACCAAGCAGCAGCCTGGTCACTTCTCCTACACACAGAAACGGGATCCTGATCATCCAGTAGGGAAACATATGCTGGATCAAGTACAATTGGATCAACATAAGATTTGGTACAGTGGTATAGATCATGCCTCCTTCAATCCGGGGGCAGGAATTTGGAATTGGAAAGAAAAGAATCTATGTGGATCTTTAGGCTGAAAATTTTAAAACCCCTTGGTTTTTATGATCAAATAAATTGGTGTCCACATATACATTAAACATGCTAGAAACTGATGGATTCTGATAAGAAGAACTAATATAAGGGTTTAGAATTGGTTAGGGCTCCAGTTACTTAGTATGTTTTGATTCTCCATTTAATTTTTTTTTTAATAAAGATTTTGGTTATATTATTAAAAAAGAGGGAAAATATAAGGGGAAGAGGAGGAATATTTATGTGATGTTAATCCTGCAGTAGATTGAGTATTATAAAAATCCTTCTTTCGGTAATATAAAAAATAAGGAATCCTGTTTCTGTATACTGTGGTTGATCCAGTCTTTCCCTGTTTGCTGTTTTTCGAACCCTAAATGTGCATTGACGATTTTGGTCTTGTACAACATGTATTATAATTGGATATTTGACTTCCCTTCTGTTCACACAATATAATGGATTTAAGATGAATATGACTTATTAGTAATGTAAGGTCCATGGTATTATAAAGTAGTAATCAGCTAATGTACAAATAACTATGGCACCATAGTTTTTGAGTTTCTAATAATGTGTTTTTGTTTTCTGTAAGTCCTTTTGTGGTGTTTGAAATTCACTGAGTTCAGCAGTGATGACAGTGTGTAACTTAGGAAATTTCCTAAATATATAAAAAAAAATATTGCATCACTGAGGAGAGCCAGGCTGATTGGCGTGCATGCATTTACTAGGGCTGAGAAAGTATTATGAGCACTGAATGTCACTTTAAATAATTGTAGCACTATATTGACAGCACCTGTGTGATTATGTATTTAAATCACTTGACTAACAGCCTAGTCAAGCCTCCTGAAGAAGGGGAGTTAGTGCCCTGAAGTGCCGAGGCTGGAAGTGGTTGGAGGGTGTTAATTCATTGTGCACAAGATTGTGTTTTATTGTCTACACTTACAATTGTAAGTATTTTTTTATATTTATAAATAAATATACCTTCACTGAATTTCATGGCTGAGTCTGGAGTGCTGGATTTTAATTTTTTATCACCTCTCCTACCATCTCAGCTCCCTACTGACAGCCAGACTCAATCACCAGTCCCTCCGTCTTGTCCGGAGTAAGCCTTAGCGAGTAGGAAAACATCCAGTCTTGGACCTCAGTCAGGCATAAATTGAGGACAGAGACCTCACCCTCTATCCCAGGCACAAATGACAAATACAGCTGCATGTCATCTGCACAGCAGTGAAACCTACCCTGAAGTGTCTAATTATATCACCCAGGGGCAGCATGTACACTGTGAACAACATGGGTGAGAGAATTGAGTCAAGAGGAACTCCACAGTACAGGGGCTTTGGGAGGCAGGAATAATTTTGGATGACTACCCTCTGCATCCAATCTGTAAGAAATTACTCAAACCATCTGATGACAGTGCCAGCAAGTCCACAGAGCTCCCTTAGGTGATTCAACAACACACCATAGTTCACGGTGTCAAATGACGAGGACAGGTTTAGTAGAATAAGAATTGACCATTCACCTCTATCTCTCACCTTGAGGAGATCATTTTGCACCCTGACTAATGCAGTCTCTATAATGTGCCTGGACCTAAATCCAGATTGGGTGGGGCTCATAGATGTCAAAGGCAGTGGGATGTGCCTCGAGTTGCAGGGCCACTACTTTCTCGATAGTCTTTCCCAGAAAGGGGAGGTTAGAGATTTGTCTATAGTTCACTAAGCAAAGTGGGTCCAGAGATGATTTCTTCAGAAGGGGCTTCACAGGCAACTCTTTCAGGGTGGTATACTGTTCACACAGTGATGGCAATACCACGAAGACCATTACAGTGACAAAATCTGCAGTTCACTGTAATGGTCCATGGTACTGCCGACACTGTTGTCTGCCGTGATTTAACCCCCTCCCCGAAACAACTCAGAGTAGGATTTGATCATCTAAAATGTGAGAGAGGGTGCAGGGGACTTCGCCCCCCACAAAAAACACCTTCAGCTCCTGATGACACAATGCCATCTGTCAGCATTGTGCCATCACTGTAATGCCGATCGACAAATGTCATGTCATTGTGGCATAGTGGAACCCTTTCAAGGCACTGGGGAACAACACCTCCAAGAGGAAGCACTGGACAAGCTCAGCAAACTCTGGACCTACGGACTCAACATAGCTCATTAAAAGATGTGTTGGGCCCAGGTCCAGTTCACAGCATGTAGGACCGCAGCTTCAAAATGATCTAATTTACCTTGTCCACCCCCACTGGCCTAAATTCAGTCCAGGGAAATTTTTTTTTAACATCGGGCTGATGATCAGCTTGGGGGGGACCACTAGACAACAGGGAATTTTATATTACATGGGGAATGGCTATCAATGAGGGGGGGATGAGACACCTGGTCATTTTTATATCAGGCCAGTGATCAGCGGGGGCAACAGAATTTCCATGAAAGTTGCCAAAATGATTTCTGAACTTTCACGGAAGCAAAAGTCTGACTTTCGCACAAATTCCGCAGGCGTATTTTATGTTTTGCATAGCTCTAATTGTGAGATGGGGGAGGGGGAATAAGCTTCCTCAGAAGTTTAATTGTAACCTGTATATTGTTATCTGTTTAATAGCACAATTCTGATTAAATCACACTGTTCTCTTCATATCTTCATGGGGATACAGGAGAGCCTTGAGCCTGATGTTTGGGCCAACTCATATCCAGGTCTCCACTAGAAGAGATTTATTGTTTTTTAACAATTTTATTATTAAGTTCTGCTTGTTCCTTGTTCAGAATAGAGGTAGTCATGTCAATCTTGTACATGTTAGAACAGCCATTAGGTATGAGACTGAGTGTGTTCCAAAGGTGCCAAAGCCTCTGCCCTATCCTACACCCAGGGAAAGTGGTGTTCCTCTGATTGGGGTGTGTAATCTCAGACTTCTTAAACTTGCAGTAAAATTACAAAGCCCTTCATCCATAAATATTACATACCCCTACAATAATGGGTGAGATAATTTGACATACCTGGAATGTCTGAGGTTTCAACTACCTAGTCAAGAGGAAACAGGTTCAAACACATCAAAAGAGGCTCAAAACATGCCTTGCATTTATGTAAGAAACTAAACAACTTAATGCAGACCAACCCTGTCTGAAAACAAATTGAGTGGGGCAGGTGATACATGCTTCAGCACCCACAAAGAAAAGAGTGGTAGTTAGCCATATTGATTCACAAGTCCCTGAGATGGGAGCCCATAGAACAAGACAAACAGGTCTGCTGTGTCATTACCCTGAAGGACACACCTTCTGAACCACTTCTTTGGATCAGTATCTATGCTTCTAATGTGGATGACGCTACCTTGTTCCATCACATAGCACAGATGAGGGGGAATTTTTTCTGCAGCCAATAACCCAATCCTGTTAGGCAGAGACTTTAACCTTACCCTTCTGCCTGACATAGACAAGTGTAAATACAACATAGAGCCCCATTCCAGGAGCTCACAAGCTATCTCACTTCTTAGGAAAGACCAGGGGCTGACAGATTCATGGCATCTCTTCCACCCCAGGGACAGAGACTACTCATGCTACTCTGCAGTACATGGCACCTAGAATCACATAGATTACTGACTCACTTCAACATATATAACATAAGTAGCTTTAGGCACTATAGACCAGGTGTAGATGGAGGTGGGGTGTTATCTGAGAGTTAAATAAATGTTGATGGGTGTTTAATGTAGCAGATATACCCAAAAATCATATTCTGTCTGTTAAACACAGAAACACTGGTGCAAAATGGTAGTGCGCATCAACTTTGTATTGATACCTTGACAGATTTTGCAATTTTCAGCTTCTCATACTTAATGCAGATTCTTGGGCCATTACTTTGAGAGAAAGTGAAATATACATTCAAGTCTGGTCTCAATGAATAGGCAGGAGTTAGAGCTTTAAAATGCATACCCATATGTTACCTCAAGAGATTAATGTTAAAAGTCATAGGGTTAAATACCAACCACCACTCCTTAATTTCTTGCAAAATTTCAAAATATTCTTATATTTAATCTTGTCAGACAGGATTTATTGTGCTTTATAATATCATTTTCTGTTATCTGAAAGGGAAAGGATTCTGCTTTTAAATGCATATGTGGTTCTGAAGTTTTAAGGTAACAGAGGATAAATTGATAAAAAATGAAGACAACATTAATAGATTCAATTTTAGCAAGTTTATACTTTTAGAGTTCTTCAAGCCATGTCATGTATATATATATATATCTATATATATATAGATATATATATATATATATATATCTATATATATATATATATATATATAAATCTATTAGAGGCAAAAACCTCCATTTAATGCATTAGTTAAGGTTGTTCCACAGCAACAAAAGCGAGGAAATTTGATGTTAGGGTTGAAACCTCCTTTGCACCCCTCCAGCCCACCCTCCCAACTGGAATCGGGGTGCACGTTGGAGTAGTCAGCCCTAACTCTCACCCTATCACATGTGGAAAGAAGCTGAGGAATAGGAGAATGGGGTGAGAGTTAGGACCGATGGCCCCAACGCGCACCCCGATTCCAGTTGGGGGGTGGGCTGGAGGGGTGCAAAGGGGGTTTTAACCCTAACATCGAATTTTCTCACTTTTGTCGCTGTGGAACAACCCTAACTGATGCATTAAATAGAGTTTTTTGCCTCCAATTTTCCTTCTTTTTGAGAATGATAACGAGAAATAGTGAATGTAATGTGGCGGCGAGAGCACGGGGCCCTGTGGGCCCCACGCTCCAGCTACGTGATGGCTTGTCACATAGTAACATTGTTCCCGCAAACGCAAATCGTAATGTGCATGGTGACACAAAGCGAAACAGAAAGAGAAACAGTACTGTAGACAAAAATGTTAAAAACAATGCAAATGCAACAGCAAATGAAAACGCAAAGGGTAACGCACATGGTGGCGTAGACATGAACGGTAAGTGAAACGGGTACGGAACCACAAGCAGAAACGGTAATGGTAACAGTAATGTAAGCACACAGGCTGGTTTTCCCCAAAAGCTGCATCAAGAAAGACAGTGAGTACAAATACTGTATGCAAAATAATGACTCTCGTAACAGAAAATGAGGACTTGGAATAGTAAATTGCTTATATCTCAGGAATCGTACGACATAGAAAAAAAATTTAAAAGTCATATGAATTATCACTTTCTTGGCTAGGTTTGTGCTTAGGCCCATTTAGGGGGCTAGGCATTTTTCTGATGAAAAGTCTGTATCTCGCACCGTTTCCGAGATACGGGCCCTAAGCGCGCTGTGCCTAGTAACGCAGTAATGTTATCCTATGGGGAAAAACAGAAGTTCGGAGTGCCGTAACTTTGCCTCCCTGTAATATTTTTTCACCAAACTACTGAAAGGCACATCTGTGGGATGTTGGCTGTCTTCCCTGCAAATTTCAGCCCAAAAGACTGAACTGTTATTTTGCAGCAGGGCGCCAAACGATTGCTGCAACGCGTCGTATGCTGTAATGTTATCCTATGGGAAAAAGTGTCAACTTTGGAGTACAGTAACTTTGTCGCCATGTAATATTTTTTCAACAAATCACAGAAAGGCACATCTGTGAGATGCCAGCTGTGTTCCCTCCAAATTGCAGTCCAAAACTCCAAACCGTTCTTTTGCAGCGGGGTGCCAAAGAATTGCTGTCATTTTCCCATAGCCTAGAAAAGTACTGTCGCAATTTGCAACAGTTTTCGCAAATTCATTTGACAGTGTCGCAAGTGCGAAAGTACTTTGCGAAAGTACTTTTTCCAGAAATGTGAAAAACATATTTCTGGGGTGTTTTACCCCAAAATAAAGACACGGCTGGCATCCTCAGGGTCTGACTAGGTGAAAACAAAAAGAATTACATAGAAACATAGACTTTGACGGCAGATAAGGACCGCTAGGCCCATCTAGTCTGCCCATTTCCCTACCTACAGGATAGGCCGCAGATCCTAGTTAACCAACAGCCTATATCTTCCTGCCCCCCACAAGAATTGCCTTATGTCTGTCCCATGCATTCTTGAATTCTCCCACAGTTTTAGACCCCACAACTTCCTCAGGAAGGCTGTTCCATGCATCCACTACCCTCTCTGTGAAATAATACTTCCTCACATTGCCCCTGAACCACCCTCCTTCTATCTTTAAATTGTGTCCCCTTGTTCTTGCAAGTCTTTTTTCTGAAAGATGCCACCCTCTTGGACTTTGTTGATTCCTTGAGGTAATTTGAAAGTTTCTATCATGTCCCCCTCTCCTTCTTTCTTCAAGGGTATACATATTAAGCTCCTTTAGTCTCTCCTCATATGGCTTCTCTTGCAGACCCTGCACCATTTTAGTTGCCCTCCTCTGACTGCCTCTATCCTGTCTATGTCCTTGTGAGATGGGGTCTCCAGAACTGGACACAGTATTCCAGATGGGTCTCACCAACTGTCTGTACAGAGGGATAACAACTTCCTGTTTTCTGCTGCTGATGCCTCTCCCTATACATCCCAGTATACCCGCCCTCCCTACTGCCTTCTCACATTGCTTGCTAACCTTAAGGTCATCTGATATGATTACCCCAGGTCCCTTTCCTGTTTTGTTGTTGTTACTACCTCCCCACCCATTGTGTATTCTTCCCTGGGTTCTTGTTTCCCAGGTGCATTATTTTGCACTTTTTGCATTGAATCTTAGCTGCCATACGTCTGACCATTCCTCCAACCTTGCCAAGTCCCTTTTCATCCTTTCCACGCCTCCTTGTGTATCAACCCTGTTGCAGATCTTTGTGTCATCTGCAAAAGCATACTTTTCTTCCAGTCCCTCTGCAATGTCACTGATGAAGACATTAAAAGGACTGGACCCAATACTGAACCCTGTGGTATCCCACTAGTAACCGCCCTTTCTTCAGAGTGGACTCCATTTACAATTACCTTCTGTGTCCTGTTGTCCAGCCAATGTTTATCTGGCTACCACCCTGGGACCCACTCCCAGGCTGGTTAATTTGACTAATAATCTTTGTGTGGGACTGTGTCAAATGCCTGCTAAAGTCTAGTAGACCATGTCCACAGCCCTCCCTGGTCTTCTACTTTGGTCACCCAGTCAAAGAAATCTGCTAGATCTGTCTGACATGACCTTCCCACTGTGAACCCATGCTGCCTTGGATCCTGTGCTCCACTGACCTCTAGGTACTCAACTCATTCTTCCTTCAAGTGACTCCATCACTTTCCCTACCACAGAGGTCAGACTGACAGGTCTGTAGTTTCCTGCCTCTGTCTTGGTCCCACTTTTGTGAAGGGGAATCACATCCGCCTTCCTCCAGTCCTCGGGTACCACACCATCCTCCCATGATTTATTAAAAAGAGGCCAGTGGTTTCACTAGTTCCTTCCTTAATTCTTTTAGAATTCTGGGGTGAATTCATCAGGACCCATTGCTTTGTCCACCTTCAGTTTTAGGAGTTCTTGCAGAACCCTTTCTTCTGTGAAAGGACTGGGATCGACCCCCCTATCAAGAGTGCTTCTGTTAATTGGATTAGGCACTTCCCCCTCCTCTTTTGTGAATACTGAGCAGAAATATTCGTTCAGTATTCCTGATTTTTCACTGTCCCCCTCTGCCCACCCACCGTTCATTCTATTCAGCCTCACTATCCCTCCCTTTGTCTTTCTATGCTCGCTGATGTACCTATAAAAGGTTTTATCCCCCTTCTTAACTGAGTTGGCTATCTTTTCCTCAGTTTGGGCCTTTGCTATTCTGACTTCCTTCCCTGCTTCTTTCTGCCTTAACTGGTACAGCTCTCTGTCCTGCTCCTTCTGTGTTTCCTTATACTCCGGAATGCTATCTTTTTCTTCCTGACTTTCACAGCCACCACTCTTGAGAACCATAGTGGCTTTTCTTTCATTTGATTTGTTTATTTGCTTCACACAAAGGCTTGTTGCCTCTGTGATGGCAGTTTTGATAATTCCCATTGTTGCTCCACACCACCTTCTAGCCTGTTTGCTAGTGCTTTTCTGAGGCACTCTCCATCTTGCCAAAGTCAGCCTCCTAAAGTCCAGTACCTCACTTTTGTATGGCTTGACTCTGTAGCTGAGTTTAACGTGAACCACACTGTTTGATGGTCACTTGTCCCTCAGATGGCAACCCACTTCTACATCTGAGATCCTCTCACTGCCCCCGTTTGAGAGTATGAGGTCTGGATTGCTCCTCACAGAGGGTTCTGAAACTAGCTGTCTAATGCCTGCCACCTGTAGGGCCAAGAATGGCCCTGCTCTTGGATGTGGCTGCAGCGAATGTGCTCCAGTTAACATCTGGCATATTCAGGTCTCCCATCAACAGTATCTCCCTTCTCTGCTATTCTAAGAATGCTTCCATCATATCCTTGTCCATTCCTTCCCCTGACATGGGGTCTGTACAACCCATGTGTGGATTGTTGCCCTTCCAGTCTCCAAGGTGACCCACAGTGCCCTCTCCTCCCTGTTTACTCTTTTGTTCAGTTGCTTTTATCCCTTCCTTTACATAGAGAGCTACCTCCCTCTTCCCCTGCCTGTCTCTCCTGTAGGTTATGTACCCTGGTATGTTAACATCCCAGTCATGGTTCTCTGTGTACCATGTTTCTGTGACTGCTACGATATCCAGGCATCCTCTTCCATTAAGGCCACCAGCTCAGGGAGCTTGTTGCCCAGACTACGGCATTGGTACTATTACCCTCCATTTCCTGATGGCCTTACCCTTTTGCCCCATCCCTGTCCTTCTTGCCTTTGTCACTTTCTCCATTTACCACTGCCCTTCTCCCTATCGACACCTCCATGTTGGTGTTTGCACACTTTCACCGTGATTGTTTGGGGGCTAGGATTTTCCTGCTCTCTCCAGTGCCTTCCTTGGCTAGTTTAAAAGCTTGCCAATGAAGCATTTAAACCTATCACCTAGGATCCTGGTTCCTCCCGGACAGATGCAGCCCATCATGCCAGTATAGGCTTGTATCACCCAGGTGGACCCCAGTCCCTAATGAAGCCAAATCTCGAGCTCCACAATCGGTTTTTCAACCACTGATTGAATCCTATGGTACGGAACACCCCTAGCCTCTCCTGCCATAGATGGGTAGCACTTCGAGAATTAGGTTGCTAGAGGGTCCTAAATTTAAATGCCAAGCATTTTTATGATCACCAACTGAAAACAAAATGGTGGATTTGCGATAGTAAAAGGGCCATTTGTGAAAGTAAAAACTGCATTTGCAACACTGTCGAACTTTTTGTTAACTTTTCCCATTGACTTATAATGGGAATTTGTTTTTTGAATAACTTTTGAACCGTTTAATATTTTTTCACGAAATCTTTGAAAGGCTCATTGGGGACCCTGGCTGCACATTCCCTGAAGATTTTGGACTGGTCGCACAAACCGTGTGACCTATAGGCACGACTGTAGAATTCCAAAAAAGCGTAAATGCATGCGCAGATCATGCTTAATCTCTGCAGCCGTATATCTGACTGGTATGAGACTTGGCAGATCCCAAGGCATATGGGTCTTGATCATGTATTCCAAATTTCAGGTAAATCTGTCAAATGGTTGCAAAGTTATTAAGGTGCAAAATTTGGGTTTAACATGTAAATGGCCTCAACCCTAACTATGTAGGCACCACCATGTTACCATAATATATATATATATATATATATATATATATATATATATATATATATATGTATATTAGAGGAAAATCCATTTAATGCATCAGTTAGTTTGTTCACAGCAAAAAAAACTAGAAATGTGTTAGAGTTGAAAGCCCCCTTGGAACTCTCTAGCCCACCCAAACTCCACTGGGTGTGCATTGGCGTCATTAGTCTCTAACTCTCACCCCATCACATGTGTAAAGAAGCTGAGGTATAGGAGAATGGGGTGAGAGTTAGGACCGATGACCCCAATGCACACCCCGATGCCAGTTGGGGGTGGACTGGGGGGTCCAAGGGGGGCTTTCAACCATAACCCTGAATTTTCTAGCTTTTTTTTGCTGTGGAACAACCATAACTGATGCATTAAATGGAGATTTTGCCTCTAATTTCCCTTCTTTTTGAGAATGAGGATGATAAATAATGAAAGGACTGCAGTGACGGCAGCGTGGAGCCCTTTGGGCCCCATGCTCCCGCCTCATGATGTCTTGTTACACAGTAACAGGAACTCAAAGCAAATGCAAGTGGCAACAGTAATGCACATGGCAAAGCAAATGTAAATGGCAAAGCAAACGTTAATAGAAACACAAGCATAAAGTGATGCCGAACCAAACAGTTACATAAACGGAGACATCAAACATAAGTGAAACAGAACGCAACTGGTAACACACACATTCACAGTACCACAATTGTAAATGCAAATGGTAACAGTAACACCAACAATAACACCCAAGTAAACAGAAACGCAAGCACGTACGAAAACTCAAACCGTAATGCACACACTCACGGAACCACAGTTGTAAATGCAAATGGTTATGGTAACAGGAACAATAAAGCCAATAAAAACAGAAACACAAGCAAATACGAAAATGCAAACTGTTACACATAAGGTCATGGTACCTCAATAGTAAACGTAAATGGTAACAGTAATAGCAACAGTAAAGACAACAGAAACAGAAATGCAAGTGCATTTGAAAACGCAAACCGTTACGCACACGGTAGCATAGATGGGAACGGTGATTCAAATGGTAACAGAAGCACAACTGGAAACGCTAGCTGTCACAGTAACAAAAGGGCACACCCTTCTTTTCCCCAAAAACTGCATTGAAAAAACTAATTGAAAACAAAGAATGTATGCATTATAATTGAATTCAGAGCAGAAAAGTACGACTTGGAATACTAAATTGCTTATATCTCAGGAACCGTATGATGTAGGGAAAAAATTAAAATTTTGTATGAATTATTACTTTCCTGGCTAGTTTTTTGCTTAGCCCCCTGGTTGGGGGGCTAAGCAGTTTTTTGACAAAAAGTACATATCCCGCACCATTTCTGAGATACGGGCCTTGAAAGACGCGATTGATGCCATAATGTTATCCTATGGGAAAAATCGTCAACTGCGGAGTGTGGTCACTTTGCCACTCTGTAATATTTTTTCTTCAAACCATGAAAAGGCACATTTGTAGGATGTTGTCTTTCTTCCCTCCAAATTTCAGCCCAAAAGACCAAACCGTTATTTTCCAGCAGAGCGGCAAAGAATTCCTGTAATATGGCGGACGCCGTAATGTTATCCTATGGGAAAAAGTGCCAACTTAGTAGTGCCGTAACTTTGCAGCCCTGTAATATTTTTTGACCAATCTACTAATAGGCACATCTGTGGGATGTTGCCTTTCTTCCCTCCAAATTTCAAGTAAAAAGACCAAACCATTTTTGAGATATTCAGTGTCAAAGATTGGCAAAATTTCCCTATCTATTCCATTATAAGAAATCTGGCCATCTTGTCCTTATTTTGCGATCAAAGATCACGATCAAAGAATCTCACGATTAAAGAATTTGCAGGCTCACGAACAAAGAATAAAAATTTTAATAATTCAAAAAATAGAAGCAATTGCAGTAAACCGCTGCCATGGTTCAACAGAACGAAGCCCCCTGAGTAAAACCCATCCTCATTTGACTTCCTAGGACACCCTTGGGCTAAGAAAATTTAATTTTAAATTGGGCCATCTTGTCCCTCACTCGCGATGCAAGATCGCAGTCAAAGAATATTGCGATCAAAGAATTTGCAGCCTCATGATCAAAGAATTTGCCTGCTCATGATCAAAGAATAAAAAAAGGGTGAAACGTGATTTATTTACTGATTTGAACCAAACCAATGGCATGGTTCGACAGAACGGACCCTCCTGAGTAAAACAAGCCCTGATTTGTGTCCCTAGCCCACCCCTGATCCAAGATATTAGTGTTTTAGGTCACGATGCAAGATTGCGATCAAAGAATCTCATGATCAAAGAATTTGCAGGCTCGCGATCAAAGATCGTTAGCGAGCTGCGAATCAAGATTTTAAAAGCTTATAACTCTATTTTTTGACCGATTTGGATGGAACCAAAGCCACGGCTTGATAGATCAGGGTCCCCTTAGTAAAACCAATCAAAGTTTTACTTGAGAAGTGACCCCTGAGCCGAGATATTTGTGTTTGTGTGATTGGAAAACTGAAAACAAGATGGTGGACCTCGCGGTCAAAGAATTTTGAAAATTCCTCAGGAACAAAGATTCTTGAACCGCAAGGCTGCAAATTCTTTGATCGCCAGGTGAGACCAGATGGCCAGAACCCCCATTCTTTGATCGCAAGATATACATATAAATTTTCCCATTGACTTATAATGGGAACTTAAAAGTGCCATAAATTTTGAATGCCTTAATATTTTTCACCAAACAAAATGCGGCATGTTCAGCCACCAAAGTTCTTTCAAACAAGCCATCTTGCAGAGTGGCACACGACACAATGGCCGTGCAGGACCACATTGAGAATGCCAAAAGGTGCCTTAAAAAATGGAAAATTTTGCATTTTTCAGTGCTTTTGTACATGAAGACCAGCACTCCAACACAAACACAATTTGGCAAATCAAGAGATCTAGTGCACCCCAATGCGTGTACCAAATTTCAGGCAAATCCATTGAACGGGTCCAAAGTTATTAATGTCCAAACTTTTGACTTTAGTATGCAAGTGGCCACTCAACCCTAACTATAGTGGCGTGACCGCGCTACTATAATATATATATAGCGGTAAATGAGTGAGATAAAACAGTGTATCATCCACTGCAGTGTCATATTTTTACCCTCTGCTCTACAGTGATAATATCAGCCATTTACACAGACAGTGCACACAAAGATCACTGATATCATCACTCTAGACAGCTTTCTCTCAGCATACAAGAGAAACCTGTACTGTTACCATAGAAACAAATACAGAACTACAATGCATTCACTTGAAACACAGCTGCTGCTCCTAAGAAAGCATGTTTTTCCATCAAGGACTGCTTCCCAAAAAGCACAAAGTAACAAGTTACAAAGGCAAAGATTACTCTGTACTGTGTTGTTTCTCTTCCTCCAGATCCCCACTGCAAGCAGATGCACAGAAAGTGGGCCAGAGTACTTGAATCAGACTCCAACACAGAGTAAAATGAAGTACATCAAACAAGCAACATATCATTGTGAAGAGCAAAATTTATAACAATTCAACTTGTAAACTCACTAAAAATAACTTTACTTACCTTATATTATACATTGCAAAACACAATAAGCAGCAAAAATGAAACCACTTCTATAACTTGAAAGTGAAACATCCACAGCTTGGCTGAATGGAACCGATACATTAAGACAAAAAGAAGTTAAAACAGTTACACAAGCAGTACACTAAATCTGTAAGAAACATACTAAATAAAAATGCTAACAAACACAGAAATCTAAGAAAATAAAAGAAAGTTTTGATGATACCCCATTCCCTGATGACAACTTAAGTCCCACCCACCAAGGCACAACATCCAATGAAACTTAACACATAGACAACAGGTAGCGAGGCACACATCAGCAACACACGCATCAACCAGTCAGAACAGTTCAAAACACAACACCCAGCCCCAATAACAAAAGAACACTTGACAGACCAGAAACCCATCCACAAACTAAATACATAAAACCCGTCACTCATTTACCACTCACCCCTATTGTATAAATCGCACACATGATGTGCAGATCGTGTGCTATGGAAAATATTCTCACTCCTGCATCGTGAGTTCTGGATATCTCACTCATGCCTTCGGCACTCATGAGATATCCAGAGCCCACTCTGCAGGAGTGAGAATATTTTCTATATCACACTCCTGCCCATCATGTATCCCCTATATATTTACAAGAAAATGAAGCATGAGCATGTGTTGCTATAGCAACATACGCTCACACTTCCTTCTCCTGTTCTGAAATGGATAACTTGCTCACTGTGCTCTCACTAGAGTCAGTCCCTTTTTTCAAGTAAGAATGTTGCACTGAGCTAAAAACTAGGATTTTGTTAATCAGACTGAGTTATTTTAAAGATCTGCCACCAGTCATCTGTTACTTTAGATACCACTTGGTCATGCTACATTTTGGGGAGGAAAGTGAAAGTCATACAGGGGTTTCTCAGTAACACAGTGGCAGAATCAACCAGATACCTTTTTAAATTATTTTAAAATAATGGCAGGATTAATCAGATAACTCTGTTTACAAAACTATAAACTGACAAGATCAACCAGAGAATTTGTTTTAGTAAAATATGCAATCTGTTATGTTGCTAGAAGATTTTAGGGGTTTTTTTTTGGGGGGGGGTCTTTGGGGATTATGTTGCATAAAGTCCAAAATACATGTTGTATAAACAGAACATGACATGGCCTGACTGAAGATATCATATTTATCTTCATTCAAGGCAAGTGACATCAAGATATCTCACTCGTGGCTTCGCCACTTGTGAGGTATCATGATATCATTGGCCTCTCATGAAGATAAATATGATATCTTCAGTCAGGCCATGTCATATCCCCTATATATATTTATGCCATACCTGTGAGGATAAAAAAGGCAAATATTTTGTTATTCTCAGGGTGGCCAGAACTACAGTGAGAATATCACATTTATCCTCACTGTAGGTAAATTTATTCACACAGTAGGTAGTGATTGACTCATTCAGAACTCATTTGCATATCTGGCCTCAGTAATAGTACAAACTGAATTCTAATACGAATAACTTTAAAATGAAAAATTATAGCATGGTACTGTGAGCATGAAAGTTGTTCAGCACAAAAATATCTACAAAATTAGTGGTGTTTCATTTATAGCAACTTTTATTTTTTGTTATAATTAGCAAAAAACAGCAAAAAGTGCAATTTTGTTTTCACTTTTTTGACAAACAAATGTGAGTAACTTTAAAAAGAAAACTGATAGCAAGGTACTGTGAGCACGATATTTCTTTAGCACAAACACATCTATAAAATTAGTGGTGTTTCATGTATGGATACCTTTTGGTTTTTTTTTATAATTAGCAAAAATAGAGCATAAAATTCAATTTTTTCACTTTTCAACAAACAAATGTAAATAACTTTAAAATGAAAAATGATAACATGGTAATGTGAGCACGAAATTGGTTCAGCTCAAAAATATCTACATGAGTGGTGGTTTTTTTATAAATATTTAGTTTTTTTATAATTAGCAAAAAACAGTAGACAATTAAATTTTCTTAACTTTTTGCAACAAATGCATACAATTTTAAAATGTAAAATGATAGCATGGTACTCTGAGCACAAAGGTTGATCAGGACAAAAATAGCTACAACATGAGTGGCATTACATTTATTGATCTCTTTTAGATTTTTTTATAATCAGCAAATAATGGCAAGAAATATTTTTTTTTCCACTTTTTATAGGTATGGCATAAAGGAATATGCAGCCCCCTGCTGGAAATATTGTCAGTATTTTTTGTTTAAGTGTTGATTGACCTGATGACATCACTCATAGCTTCACCACTCATGATGTTATTGGGTCAATTGGCACTCAAATCAAAAATATCGACAATGTTTCCAGTAGGATTAGATCATATATATATATATATATATATATATATATATATATATATATATACATACACACATACATATTTATACAATGGGGGTGAGAGCTCCACAGTGATAATAAAACATGTTATTTCCACCGGAGTGAGATATCTGGTGATGACGTCACTGAAGTTAAAATATCTTCCGTTTATCACACTCTGACTCACTCACTCACTCCAGCCTGCATATTAAATTGAACTTCTTTACAAATCTGTTTCTCACTACTACTTGCAAGTAACTCAATTAACATTCAAAGGACATTCAGCTGTTTTCCACAGTGTTGCAAAACTCCCAACCCATTACTACATTTTCAAACTATCCTGCATTCTAAATAACAGTGCCTCACACTTTCTGTTTCTCACTGCTACTTCCAAGTAACTCACTTAACATTGCAAAGAACATTTACCTGTTTCCCACAGGGTTTATAAAACTCCCAGCTCATTACTATTTTAAGTTCATTTCAAGAAAACCTGCAATCTAAATCACAATGCCTCACAGTAGCTGTTCCTCACTGCTTGCTGAAACTAATTTAATTAGTATTGCCAAACACATTCACCTGTTTCTTATAATGTGGGTAACATTCCCAGCCCATTCAGAAATACTTGAACACACTCAGAACACAATCAAACAGTGCTCTCAGTATAGCCTATAGGTTAGAGTCATGAGCTTTAAAAAAGCTTGGTAAATCCAGCATACCAGATCTGGGTTTGATTCTTACAAACTCCACATCCACACTGTGTGACTCTGAACAAGTCACCTCTAAAAACATACCTAGTTACCAAACAATAAAAGAACACACAACACACAGGAAAACATAACTGTACTTTGGAAGCTTCCCACCCATTGTATAAATTGCACACATGATGTGCAGATCATGTGATATGCACAAATATACTCACTCCTGCAGAGTGAGCTATGGATACTCATGAGTGCCAAAGGCACGAGTGAGAGTATCCATTGCTCACAATGCAGGAGTGAGTATATTTGTATATTTCTGCATATCACACTCCTACCCATCATGTGTCCCCATATATATATATATATATATATACTGTATATATATATATATATATATATATATATATATATATATAAAATGGATAGGAAAAATCATGTCTGCTGATTTGTTGGATCCCATCACATGTCCATGCATATATCAGAGCATGACCACACACCTGCACTTTTACTCCCCCTAAAAAACAATTTTGCCATTTCATAAGATAGATAACCCACTCTACGGTGTGTGGTCATGCTCTGATATATACACACCTTGGGTGGTTGATGCACCCAGCCTGTGGCCTCTTGCCTACAGTGCACACCAAGGCATGCATATATCAGAGTGTGACCTCACACCTAAGAGTGGGTTATCTATTATATATATATATATATATATATATATATATATATATATATATATATCAAAAGAACCCCAGAGCAAATATACTGGGGAAAGGGTTAATCCAGAGGATATTGGCCCTACAGCCAAATGTTAAAGGAAACACAAATTGTACATACCCCAATAATGCAAAGCATCATGGGAAGCATATGAAAATGCTCATAAATTAATTTGGCCTGGCTCAACTTTAAGCAGAATTCTATGGTGCCAGAAGGCCTCACAATACAATCAGCAAAGGCTGAGAACAGCAGACACAGACACGTGTTTTGTCCTCATTTGGACCCATCAGTGTGCCATATCTGTACCTCAGCCCAGGGAGAGATAGCCAGTCACCCAATAGGAGATTTTATTGGCACTAGAGATCTACAATGCCGTTATGAACTTAGAAACCAGCTGAAAAAAGAAATACATGGATTCACTTTTATTTTTAGCAGTTGATCCTCAAAAACCACTAGTTATAATCAGTGCTGAATCATTAACTGGCTTTGCATCAGTCACAGAGCTTTTGTGAATGGTTGATAATCAAGTCATCAAGCATGCTGCTTCCTTGCTGTGTGAACATATGTTAAAATTTGTAGAGATAACACCTTCACTACCATGGCCACCAACAGTGGATGCTCTCCTGAGGAAAGAATGACAGCCCCAGAGACAGTTCAATCATTTTCTTGCATGTACTAAAATCCTCCAAACATACAGAGAGTGAACAAGTCTCCTAGTTGTCAAAGTCCTACTCAGAAGACCTAATTCATGATGTCACACATGGCAAGTTTCTCACTCCAAAACATGCACTTGTTGGAGTCATGCTGCACAATGACTGGACAGAAAATGCCCGTGAACATCCTGTTTCATTTAGGGAAATAGTTACAGTTATGACCAAGTGTTTGAAACTGAAACTGGTTTAGCAGAACTTTCTCAGCATTTTCAAGAGCAAGATCTGTTACTGCCACTTCAACCAAAGTCAGTCTTCTGTTGTCTTAACAGTTTTCTGGATGGACAACTTTGATCAAAACATTGAAACAGTAACTGGACATGGAACAATACACAATACACATGGTATTGCATACTAAGAAGAATCTGAAGGCTCCATTCTCTAAAAAGATTCTATTGAAATTCCTCGCTCAAAATGAAGGACAACTGTATCTAACAAAAAGGAATTAGGATATTGACAGGTAAATTCAAAGAAGAAGCCAACCACATTTGGCAATATGTCCAAGTCTAATGTGCCAACATCAGTGGTAAATATTGGCAAGACAAAGCTAATAGTATGGAAACTCAGTCAGGAAGCACACAAGGAGGATAAGCTTGTCCCAAGGTTTACTGGTTGTCTGACGCTAGTTTGTAACAATCATTCAAGTTCACCAAAGAAGATGGTTATCACATATCTTCCAGCCATTCACAAACCCAACACTGATAATGCCACTGTAGTTGAATCAATCAATCAATCAATTAATCGATCACTTTATTTAACCAGGCATAAACACCATTGAGCAAGCTCATTTTCCAGGTGGTCCTGGGTATTAATACAATACGGTACACTTCATAAGATTACAATTACGGTGGACAACGTGGCAAAAAAAAAATAGAAAAAATATTGTGAAGGTGCCGCTCAATATGGGCCTATACATACCGGTCAACATAATTAACATGCAAAGGTACATAATGATAAGCTTTACTGAAATGAGAAGAGACAACAATCCCATATAGTCTCCGCTAAGTAAGAGCTCTTACCTAAATGATAAAAAATAAGGAGGTATTAAGGAATAGGGTAGAAATTGGGGTGAAAGAGTAGGCAGCCAAAAGGGAGGCCAGAATAGGTAAGGTAGAGAATAGGCAGGGCCATCTTGGATTAAGGGAACTAGGCTTGTAGGTCCTAGGTTTCTGTTGTTAGGAATGTGGGGTGGATGAGATACTTAGACGTAGGATTTGAGAGTGGCACCTGGAGCTTAAGGGTCATCGGCGTCTGAAACAGTTGCATGATCCCATACTGTGTGCAGTTTTGGAGACCCCATCTACGCAAGGACATAGACAGGATGGAAGCAGTCCAGAGGAGGGCAACTAAAATGGTGCAGGGTCTACATCAGAAACCATATGAAGAGAGACTGAGAGAGCTTAATATGTATACCCTTGATGAAAGGAGGGCCGGGGGGACATGATAGAAACTTTTAAGTACCTCAAGGGAATCAACAAAGTCCAGGAGGGTAGCATCTTTCAGAAAAAGAGATGTGTAAGAACAAGGGGGCACAATTTAAAACTAGAGGGGGGACGGCTCAGGGGTAATGTGAGGAATTTTTTTTCATGGAGAGAGTGGTGGACGCGTGGAACCACCTTTCTGGGGAGGTTGTTGGGTCTAAAACAGTGGGGGAATTCAAACATGCATGGGACAGACATAAGGCAATTGTAGTGGGGGGTTGCAGGAAGTAGGCTGTTGGTTAACTAGAATCTGCAGCTTATTCAATAGGAAGGGAAAGGGGCAGACTGGGTGGGCCAAGTGGTCCTTATCTGCCATCAAAGTCTATGTTTCTATGATTCCTTCAGATAATCCGTTAATAGAGCTTTGAATGTGAAAATGCTTGGAAGTGAGGATAATTTTAATGAGTCTTGCATAGTGTTCCAAAGTGATGGAAGTGAGAAGTTGATTGCTGCTGAGCCAAGGGTAGTTTTCACTCTAGGAATCTGGAAGCAGATTAAGGAGAAGCGTCTCAGGCCATAGGAACCTTTAGCCCATTTGAAGATGTTCAAGATGTATGCAGGGAGGTTATCAGATAATGCTCTAAAGAAACAGAGGAGAGCATTCCTTTTTCTTCTAGTTGAGAGTGAGGTCCATCCCAAAACCTGGTATAGATGACAGTGATGTGTACTACGGGGTAGATTTAAGATAAATCTTAAAGCCCGGTGGTAAAGGGTGTCCAGTTTGTTTAGCATCGTTGATGGGCAATGACTATAAAGGAAGTCAGCGTAGTCCAGTATCGGTAGGAATGTAGTTTGTACTAGTCTCATTCTGACTTCTAACGTGAGTAGGTGTTTAATGCGATAGAATAAACCTAATCGCTGTCTTAGTTTCTTCGAGGTTTCATTTAAGTGGCACAGAAAGTTGAGCTTGTTATCCAGCCAGAACCCTAGGTATTTAAAGGTATCAACTATGTCAAGGGGTTCATCTAAGAGTGTTCGGATCTGTGCGATATGTGGACATCTGGAAATAGACTTTGGTGACAGAATCATTGCTTTAGTCTTTTTGACATTGGGGAGGAGCTTATGAGTGAGAAGGTTGTATTGGAGGGTGACGAAGTCTTTCTGTAAGTACTCATGGGCCAGATCCAAGGATGAATTTGTGGTATAGAGTACAGTATCATCTGCGAATAAGTGCACATTTGCTGTGCTCAGCTGCGAGTCCAGATTATTGATGTATATTGCAAAGAGGATAGGGCCCAGGAAGGAGCCCTGTGGGACTCCTCATAACAAGGATTTTTGTGGGGACAGATCTCCTATGGCTTTGACTTGTGTAACCTATTGGTTAGGTAGCTGGTGAACCATTTAATGGCAGAACTATCAAGTCTGATGTTACTCAGTGCAGTAAGCATGATGGTATGATCCACAGTATTGAAGGCCTTTCTTAGATCAAGGAAGAGGGCAAATACATGCTTCTTAGAGTCCAAGGCCATTTGCCAGTCTGTAGTTACTTTGGCAAGAGCCGATACTGTACTGTGTTTGGATCTGAAGCTGGACTGAGCCGGGTTTAGCAACTTTTGTGAATCCAAATGTTCTCTAGGTTGGATGTTGACAATTTTTTCAAGTAATTTAGAGAGGACGGATGGTACAGAAATAGGCCGGTAATTGTTCAGATCACTCAGATCCCCAGTCTAGAATAATGGTAGGATGTGGGCAGTTTTCCACAAGACACCTTACACAAACACAAGAAATAGCACAGCAAGTAAATATGCTTTCTGTTTACCAGATACTTGATGTTGGAGCAGCAGCAAAAGCATATCATGTTGTGTGGAATTTCCCTGATCAATTCCACAATGTCACAATTCATTTGGGAGATGTCTACCTGTTCCTGGAAAACATTGGCATTATAGGACAGTTAGTTGGTGGCAACAGCTTTGAGGACATAGTATTTCAGGCTGGTCTGTGTGCCTCTGGCAGCATAAGGAACATTTTGCATACAAAGCATTACAGTTGGGCATGGACTGTACATAGGCATTTTGCAGAAGCCTTAGAGAAATTTCTTCAGGTCAGATTTCTAGAGTATTCAACAGAATTGAATGCCACCCCTGCAGTATTGCTTGACCTGATCAGATAATTACTTCAACCCATAGACTTCAATAAACTGCTTCAGAAGGATGAAATTGTCACTTTCCAAACTAAGTATGAGGCCTTCAGGCAGCAGATTTGTCATGGTGAGCTGGGGAAAACCCCACAGCCCGGGGTGACATAGCTGTATATAGTGGATCAGCACACAGAAACAAATACTACATGATTACCAAAGAAGGGAGAGTAGTTGTGGATGATCTCTGTTCTGACCAGGAAGAAGAAGACATAAAAATTGCCCTTCATTTGCGACATGCCATTACAATACGTCCAGGCCCTGTTATTATCCAGTCACCATCTGGGGATACCAATATACTAGTAATTTTACTGTCACTATTTTCAGAATGCGAGCAAAGTATATACATGGACAATGGCCATGGTAACAGTAGGAAAATCTTAGACATCAGCAAGTGTGAAATGACCACTGCAAGAAAAGAAAGCCTTAGTCAGTTTCCATGCATTCACAGGCAATGACTATGTTTCTGTGTTCTTCAAAAAGGGTGGGAAAATTTGCTGGAACATCCTTCAAAAGTACCCCAAATTCCTGGATGCCTTGCAGACACTTGGAAGTGATTGGCAAATGGATAAGGGTGTTGTAGCTCTGTTGGATTAGTATGTCTGTAAACTGTATGGAAGGAAGCAAGTCATTAGACTAAATATAGCAAGGCAGCAGATCTTCTAGGAGAAATATAACAAAGACAACAGAATAACTGACCTGTCTCTGGTACCACCCTGCCAAGAAACCCTGAAGTTACATATTCTATGAGCCAAATACATCTACCAATTGTGGAGGCTTTCTTCTGTTGCAGTTATCAATGCTCCAAATGCAGCTTTACACAGTTAGACTGATGATCTCAATGCAAAGTGGATGGACACACCACTTCCAGATGATGTTATGTCTCTGCTCTATAATGCAAATGATGAGGACTTAGATGAGGACCGAGATGTATGTGATTACCAAGATGATATTGGCATATCTGATGATGATGACATTTTTCCTAGATAGACAAGGCTAAGTTCCACTACTTTACCAACAGTCATATTTTAAATTTTACATTTTTTGAAATAAAAATGCTTTGTGTAAACAAAGATACTTGGGGGTTTTTTTTAGATAAATTTTCTTCTTAAAAAAAAATTAAAATTAACCTTTGAAGCAAATTATGGGTATGCATTTTAAAGCTCTAACTCCCACCTATTCATTGAGATTACACCTGAATTCATATTTAAATTAGTCTCAAAGTAATGGCCTAAGAATCTACATTAAGTACACGTAGCTAAAAATTACAAAATTTAACAAGGTATAAACTTGCTAAAATGTTGTCTATTAATGATGCCTTCACTTTTATCAATTTATCCTCTTATAGTACCTTAAGACTTAAAAACCACATAGTGCATTTCAAAGCAGAACCCTTAACCTTTTAGACAACATAAAATTATATTATAAAGCGCAATAATTCTTGTCTGACAAGATATATAAATATAAGAATATTTTGAAAGTTCACAAGAAATGAAGGGGTGGTGGTTGGTATTTAACCCTATAACTTTTAACATTAATCTTTTGAGGTAACATATGGGTATGCATTTTAAAGCTCTAACTCCTGCCTATTCACTGAGGCCACATTTGAATGTATACTGTATTTCACATACTCTCAAAGTAATGGCCCAAGAATCTGCATTAAGTACATGGAGTTGAAAATCACAAAATTTGTCAAGTTGTCAGTACAAAATTGATGCAAACTACCATTTTGCACCAGCATTCATGCGATCAACAGACAGATCATGAATTTTGTGTATATCTGCTACTTTAAACAACCATCTGCATTTATTTAGCTCTCAGGTGATACCCCACCTCTATCTACACCTTGTCTACTAGTATTATGCCACTAGTTATCTCTGACCATGCCCTGGTCCAGCTCCACTTCCTATTGGGGTCCCTCAACCCTAAATCCACCTCTGGAAACTGGACCCACTACTTCTCAAGGACTCAGAATTCCCTCTCTGGATCACTGCAAAGGTTAAACAGTTCTTAGAAATCAAAAAACCCAAAGAAACTTCAGCTGGGACAACCTGGGAAGCACTCAAGGCCACCTTACCTAGGAAGATAAATAGTTTTGCAGCCCACAGTAGATGTCAATGTAAGCATACCCTCCACACTTTAGAGCAAGATTTTCAGACCAAGAAAAACCTAAACAAAGTAGAAATCTGCCTGAACCCTAAGACACAGTTACAAAACACTATTATGAAACTCCAGATTGAAATAATTACCTTTTATTCAAGAAAGGTGGAGGTCACCATTCTAAAACTGAAGAACAAATACTGGGAGGAAGGGGAAAAAGAAGGACAAATCATAGCATATTGCTTGCAGAAGCAGTAGATGGAGCCACTTATATCAGGCCTTTGTGATGTCTCAGATCAGGTCTACACAGCCCCAAGGAGGTCAACTCCATTACAAAAGAGTTTTGTGAGAAGCTCTATTCCTCCTCTGACCCTCCTAATGTGCAAGCCATACACCCTTTTACATACCCTGAAAATACCCAAGGTCAGCTTGGCACAGGCAGAGATTCTGGAGCATCCACTTTCACCAGAGGAAATTCAGGTGGCAATAATAGCCCTGAACTTTGGTAATGCTCCTGAGGGGTGGGGATGGATGCCTGATGAAGTGTTTAAACCTTTAGCCATGCTATTCTGTTCTCTGTTATGCCAGAGCCTCACTGAAGTGGAAAATGCTGGAACACTTCCCCCTACCCCAGAGAGGCCACAATAACAATTCTCCCAAAAAGGGTGAAAACCCCACGCTGCCGGCTAGCTACTGCCTTATATCCCTCATTAATGTATATAGCAAGATATATGCCAAAGTTCTCAAAACTTTATTAGACTCCTAAAAAAAACAAAATCCAAAAAGTTCAAGCACTCCAGACACCTGTTCCAGACACTTGTTCCAGACACTTGTCTGGAGGGCTTGAATTTTTTGGATTTTGTGTTTTGTTGGGGTTTGCTGCCCCCAGTTCCTGCACCCATCCCCAGTTGATGCGTAGCATACCTTTGGATTCTTTTATATTAGACCCCTTCATCCCTCTTCTGGTGCAACCCTCACATGTGGGCTTTGTCAAGGGCAAGGTGAGCTCCAATCACATTCACTGTCTGCTAAACCTCATGGATGTGGCAAAGACCTACTCCACCCCCACTGTGGTGATAGTAGCAGACTTTGAAATAGCTTTTGACTACTGTAGGCTGAGTGGAGCTACCTGCACCTTTCTGGGCCACCTGGGAATGGGAACCTGATTTTGCACCTGGATCCAGACCCTATACTTCTCCCCACTGCCAAAGTCCTCACAAACTTAGTACTGTCTGACCCCTTTTCCCCTGGCTAAAAAAACTAAACAAGGGTACCCACTATCCCTGCTTCTGTTTGTATTAGCTGTGGAACCCCTTGCAACTGCCATCAGGCAGCACCAAAGGATTACTGGTATCAAAATAGGGGCAGACACATACTCTACCATGCTGTATGCTGATGACCTGCTACTTCTACTAGGGGATGAACACTCCTCCTGCAACCCCTACTTGCCTTACTCATCCACATTACCACACTTTCAGGTCTTAAGGTGAACCAGTCAAAAGCTGAGGGCATCCCTCTCAATCACAAGTGCACAGCCACCTCATTTAAAACATTAGGTCTCAAATGGTCACCCAAAGTAATAACTTATTTAGGGATACAAATCATGACTGACTTTTCCAAAATGTATGAGGCCAAACTCTCCCTTCTGTTGTCTGAGATTAAGATGGAGTGTGACAGGTGGAAACCAATACAGCTCACACTTGTAGTGAATGTCTCTACCCTGAAGATTATGACAGCCCCAAAAATGTTCTATGTGCTAGCTCATCTCCCCTTTACTCTTCCCTAACAGTGGTTGACCCTGCTGGATAGTGTTAGGTGGTTTTATATGGAAAGGTACCCACCCCTGGTAAAGCCTCAGTAAGTTATATGCACACAGGGCAGAAGGAGGATGGGATTTTCCCTGGTTTACAGGATACCTATGGGTATTTCATGCAACCTAAACTCTAAAATGGCTTCATGCCCAAGACCTGGAAACATCTCAATGGATGGACATGGAAAGTAGCCAGTTGAGGAGCAATCACTCTCATCCCCTATCTTTTCACCTATTCCCAAGCAATTGAGAGACCACCCTACAACTGTCCCATCACTTACCTACTGGTTCAAAATGCATAAATGATTAGGGATAAAGGGATAAACCCTAAACTAATGCTGCACTTACCCCTCAATTGTAACCCTGTAGTACAAGTAGATAACAAACCTCTCTGTTGCTGTTGTCCTGCCTGGTGTGCAAAAGCAACTATTTATCTTAAGGATATATGGGAAGGGGGGCAACAAGCAGATGGTAGATACCTTTCAAACTCTACAAGTAAAATGAGGCATTCTAAAGGTACATTTCTGGAAGTTTCTATATATCTGCAGTGTAGTACAGCACACCCTCAAAACTACACAATCACCCCCTGGCTCTGTTTGCTGCAGAAGCTGAGAGAGGGAGAGCAGCTACCAGCTACCCTACAGCAAGAAGGTGATTTACTAAATACATTGAATTTAATTCTTAACTCATGGGCCTGTAATAGTAAATAGAAGTCAATGTTTTGGTTCTCTGTTTTTGGGGTTGTCTTTACTTGGTGTAACTTTAATTTGCCAGGGAAGTAATCTAGGTGGCAGAATATTTGTAGTCATTTGTGACGAGAGCTGTTACTGAAACTCTGTGAAAGAGTTGTCTGACAATGGGAGGAGCTGAAGAAGGCTTGAGGGACTGTGGATTACAAATAGGACTTGGCTGAAGAAGCTGAGAGAGGGAGAGCAGCTACCAGCTACCTTAAACTAGAGCTGTGTTTTTGCCCTGTAGGATACAGAAGAAAACCTTTTTATACCTGATTATTTTTGTAGACACCAAGTGCCAGTACCAAAGAAACAACCCCCACCCACCCACATTTCCCAACCACTCACAGGTGCTCTACCTTTATAGTTGAAGGCCAGGCCACACCTATTTAAAGACACAGGAACAGTTAGGCAGCACAGCACAAGCAATAGCTTAGCTGGTATATTGACAGAATTACAAAGGGTGGAGCTAGCAACTCGGTCCACAAGGGCACATACAAGAGGAGGAGGAGAGAGAAGCTATAAGTCACTACAGAAGGAGAGAAAGACAGGGAGAGAAGGAGAAGGGAAAAAAGTTTTAGGAGGGAAGGAATATCAGCAAGCACAGGATGATGCAAGGAGTGATGCAGTGCTCTAGCTGTGGTGCAGCATTCTTCAGAAAAACATTATGGTTACTGCGGTGCTGCCCCATTTTCAGGTACCTCTCTGGGCTGAGGGCAGAGGTCACCAGTCTCTGGGCTGAGCTGGCAGGAATACTGGGGACCTTCACCCCTACCCAGAGGCCACCATATCCCTAGCCAATGCCACAATGGCCACCAGGATGGACTATGGTGGGCTCAGGAAGGTTCAGGGGAGGGGTCAGAGACACATCCCCCATCCAGTCCAGCTCATGAACTCCTACACTGTGTTGGTGGAACAGGACAGTCCTGCATAGGAACCCGAGGCTGAGACCAGGGAGGAGGTGAGGGTCTTCCCACAGGGAGACCCAGTGTTGGAAGGAAGAGAACCCCATAGAAAGAAGAAGTTACTCCTGTTGGGGGACTCAATTGTCTGGGGAATGGATTTGGGCATAGACAGTAGAGAGAAAAGGGAAGTAAAGTGCCTTTCAGGATGCACAGCCCAGCAGGAGGGGAAGCATATCCAGAGGATCACTGAAGCTGTGGCAAGGAGTGGAGGGTTGGAGGTCATTATCCACTTGGGGACAAATGACCTATCCAAGGATAAGACAAGCTTGGAGCAGGTGAAGGAGGACTTTACAGTGTTGGGAGGTTGTCTGGATAAGGTATCAAGCTCTGTGACATTTACGGAGGTGCTGCCAGGTGACGGGGGAGAGGAATCTCTGCAATAGAAACTTCAACACATGGTTGAAAGACTGGTGCACATGAAGGGGTATGACTTCATTGGGGACTGTGAACCCACCTGGAGTGATGCAGCCCTGTACAGTGGGGATGGACTGCATCTGTCCAGCATGAGGAAGGCAGCCATCAATGGATGGTTTAAATGCTTTGCCGATGAGCATTTAAACTAGCCGGGGTGAGGGCAACAGGAGCAGGGATACTCAGGCAGTCCACCCCCACATGGCAAGGCAAAGCAAATTTTATTTAAAAGATGCCCAATCCCAGAAGCTCTGGGTGCCATACATAAAAACCAACAAAGGAAACACATCCATAAATAGCAATGATCATAAAACCTACAGTAATTATTAAATAAGAATTCCGTACATAAATAAATAAAATAAAAAAAGTCAGTAACAGGCAATGTAACAAGCCAGAACAGAGAGATATTTACAAAACAGGGTTAGGAAAAGCCTTCGAAAACAGGAAGGCCTTGAGGCATGCCTTGAATACCCCCACTGGTGGGGAGACTCGCTTACAGATGGAGGGAGGGATCAAATTCCACAGGATGGGGCTGGTGACACTAAAAGCTCTGTCACCAGCAGTTTTTAGTCTCATCCTGGGAATTGCGAGGAGGCCCCTCAAGGTGGAATGGAGGGAGTGGACTGAGATAGCAGGTGTGAGAAGGTCCACCAGGTAACCAGTGCCCAGGCCATGTAGGACCTTGAAGGTGAGTAAGCCCACCTTAAATAGGACCCTCCACCTGACTGGCAGTGAGTGCAGTTCATGCAACACCAGGGTGATGTGACAATACTTAGACTGCCCCATCAACAACTTGGCAACTGCATTCTGCACTAGCTGAAGCTGGCCGAGGGTACCTCCCAAGAAACTGAGGTAGCGCACATTATGGTAATCAAGCCTCAATGTCATGAAGGCATGCACTAAGGTAGGGAGGTCCAGTGGCAGAACTAGGGGCTTAATCCTGGTGATATTCCTGAGATGATAAAAAACTGGTACAGACTACAGTCGACACCTGAGCCTCAAGTGCCAGACCCCTGTCCAGAATAACACCACATTATGCACCTTAGTGGAGGTCTTCAAAGGCACAGAACCCAGGACAAGTCATGTCTCTGCATCCAAGGCCATCCTATTATGCCCTCTCTTCAACTCCACTACCAGTACCTCCATCTTATTGAGGCTCAGTTGCAACCAGCTGGAGGCCATCCCTTCATTGATTTCAGCAAGGCAGTTGTTAAGCACATCCACTGCATTGGATGTCTCAGGTGCAAAGGAAAGATACAGCTGGGTAGCCGTATTTCCTAATGAGCCTTCTCAGGGGCAGCATGTATACAGTGAACAACATTGTTGACAAGACCGAACCCTGAGGTACTCCACAAGACAGGAGACTGGGGAGGAGGAGGAGAAATAAATTCCCCATCACTACCCTTTGCCTCCTGTTTGTGAGAAAGGATTCAAACCAGTGGAAGACTGTGCCGGCAAGTCCACAAAATTCCCTCAGGTGGTTAAGTAACACACAATGGTCCACCATGTCAAAGGCTGAGATGAGATCAAGGAGAATGAGAATTGTCCCTTCCCCTCGATCTCTTGCCCTGAGAAGGTCATTGTGCACCCAAACTAATGCAGTTTCTGTGCTGTGTCTCGCATGAAACCCAGACTGGGGAGGCTCATATAGATCTAGGCCACGAGGTGCTCCTCAAGCTGAAGCGTCACAGTCTTCTCAACAACCTTACCCAAGAATGGAAGGTTGGAGATAGGACAGTAATTTACCTTGACATTATGGTCCATAGATGGTTTCTTCAGAAGGGGCCTCATCAGTGCCTCCTTCAAAGCATCAGGGAAGATCTCCTCAGACAGGGAGCACTGGACAATCAAGGCAAACACCAGGTCGATGGAGTCATTGCATCCCATCAAGAAATGCATCGGCACTGGGTCCAATTCACAAAATGTGTGGCTCAGTTTGGAAGCAACCTCAATGACCTCAGCCACCTCCACTGGTCTAAACTCACCCCAACCAGTTGGAGTGCTCTCCAGGCCTCTAAGGTGATCACTGTTGGCCAAAGATTGGTTCGTTGGTGGAATTCCCTGCCTGATGATGGACTCTCTGTCTGAGAAGAACCGAGAGACCTCTTTGCATAAAGCATTAGAAAAGGCATTTCTCAGCTGCAGCTAGGCTGGATTTAGCAGCCTGCCTACAGTCTGAAAGAGCACAGTTGGTCAGTTCTTCCCAGCAACAATCTCCCTTGACAGGAACTCTGCCTTCTTATGGTTGATTGCCCCTGGTACTCCCCATAGTGAGCACGCAGAGCCAGCTTGTCTGCCTCCAGGCCAGTCCTCCACCAGCAGCACTCTAATCTCCAATCCAAAGTCTTCATCGCCTTGAACTCCCCATCAAACTGTGGGGACCTCAGGTGAGAAGATTTGGGTCATACACGGACCAGTGCAAAGGAGTCGAATGCCTCAGACATCACTTTATTAAAGGTGCAGTGCACATACCTTCCTGGCATGCAATGCCCACACTAGATAGGTCAGCCACCAGCAGAAGACCCTCGGGGGTCAGACACCTCAAAGGGCAGTAGTCTACCATCTCAGCAGGGGGAGAGCTCTTGGGGGGTGCCCCAAACAAGAACTCTGCTGTGCAATTATTGGACCAAGTGACCCGATCAGTCTTAAGATAGTTTATCTCAAGCCCGAGTGTGAAGACCAGGTCCAGATGGGTCACAGAGGAAACCTCCTGCAACAGGTCCAGAGATGACATAGTCTGGAGGAAGTTGCAACCAAGCCTAGATGATTTGTCATTGGCCCAAACATTAAAGTCATCCATAATTAAGCATCTGGAGGCCTCCAGCATTTCGCAGTGATGAAATTGGCTATCTCCTGCAGAAATGCTCCTACCACCCATGGTAAAGAAAGCAGAACACTGGAGCAGGAAGAGGAGTTGATATCAAGGTCATCCGAGTCAGGCAGAAATAGAGTAGGAAAGGGATCAGTAACACAAAAGAAAAATATCAGGAAAGCGGGGGAAGATGCAAGGGACCAAAGACCAGAATAGAGCGATGTCAGGCAGTAAAACTTGGAAGGTCATGTTGACAAATGCACGCAGCCTGGGAAATAAAGTCCCAGATATGGAGGCCTTAATAATTGAAGGAAACCTGGACATAGTGGCAATAACTGAAACCTGGTACACAGCTAATCATGAATGGGAAACAAATGTACCAGGATATGCTCCATTCAGGATGGAGGAACAGGAAGGGTAAAAAGGGAGGGGGAGTAACCCTGTATGTCAGAGAGGGTATAATGGCAACATAGGTACAGGGTAGGCAGGGGGAGGCCGAGGCACTGTGGGTCACCTTTCAACCTGGAAATGGCACAGCAAAATGCACAGGGGTGATATACAGACCCCCGGGACAGGGATAGGAACTGGACAGACAGCTAGTGGAGGAATTACACGCAATGGCAATGAAAGGTGAAATTCTACTGATGGGGATTTCAATATGCCAGACGTGGATTGGAACACCAGTGTAGCTGCTTCAGCCAGAAGCGGAGGCATCCTTGATTCACTCCAGGAGGCTGGACTCAGGCAGTTTCTGCTTGATCCCACCAGAGAAAGGGCAATTCTAGATCTAGTAATGACCAACAGGGATCGAATCACAGATGTACAGGTAGAAGGGCAACTGGGATCTAGTGATCACAACATTGTGTGGTTCAGCATAGGGACAGAGACTATCTCAAGTTATACTAGGACAAAGGTTTTGGATTTCAAAAATGCTGACTGCTGAAATGGGGAGTGGTATCAAAAGAGCCCTGGAGAGAACGGGACAGGAGGGGGCATGGAAGAACAATGGAAGCATCTAAAGGAAGCCTTCCTGGAAGTAACAAACCAATGCATCAAATTGGTATCCAAAGGCAAGAGAAGGAGAAAGCCACTGTGGTTCTCGAGAGAGGTGGCGGTAAAGGTCAGGGCAAAAAGGAAAGGGTTCAGGAAATATAAGGAGACCCAAAGGGAGGAGGACAGGGAGGAGTACCTAGAGTGTCTAAGGGAAGCAGGAAAGGCAGTAAGGAGAGCAAAGACATGGACTGAGGAAGGTTTAACACAGTCAGTTAAGAAAAGGGACAAGACACTTTCCAGGTACATCAGCAAAAGGAGGAAAAACAAGGGGGGATTGCAAGGCTCAAGGGTGAGGGAGGGGAATGCAAGGAGGGTGACATGAAAAAGGCAGAAATACTGAATAAATATTTCTGTTCAGTATTCACAGAAGAGGAGGAGTGGCAGGGGCTACAGCAGTACAGCAGTTGCCAAGGGGGTGAAGAGGTGGACAATAGTCCATTCACAGGGAAAAGAGTTCTGCAGGCGCTCACTAAATTGAAGGTGGACAAAGCGATGGGACCAGATGGCATACACCCAAGAATATTAAAAGAACTGCAAAGGGAGATAGCAGTACCTCTGGCAGCCATGTTCACTGAGTCATTCAACACAAGGGTGGTACCAGAGGGTTGGAGGAGGGCACATTTGGTCCCTCTACACAAATCTGGCAGCAGGAGAAGGCGGGGAAATATAGGCCAGTCAGCCTCACCTCAGTAGTGGGGAAGATCATGGAGACATTGCTTAAAGAAAGGATAGTGAGGCATCTAGAAGCCATCGGAGCCCAGGACCATAGTCAACATGGAATCACAGTGGGGAGGTCATGTCAGACAAACCTGGTTGATTTCTTTGACTGGATGACAAAGGAAGTAAATCAGGGTGGGGTAGTTGTAATCACTTACATAGATCTCAGCAAAGCCTTTGACACCATCCCACATAGGAGGCTGATAAACAAACTGGGTGGCATGGGCATGGGGGACAGGGTGGTAAACTGGGTTAGAAACTGGCTAACAGACAGGAGGCAGAGGGTGGTGGTAAATGGGGTGTAGTCTGGGGCGAGGGGGTGACCAGTGGAGTGCCTCAGGTATTGGTCCTGGGGCCAGTCCAGTTCAATGTCTTCATTAGCAACATTGTAGAAGGGCTGGAGGGAAAGGTCTGCCTGTTTGTAGATGACACCAAGACCTGTAACAGAGTGGATACCCCAGAAGGGGTGGAGAAAATCAGAAGGGACCTGAGGAAGCTTGAAAAATGGTCTGAGGACTGGCAACTGAAGTTTAATACAAAAAAGTACAAATTTATGCACCTGGGACACAGAAACCCTGGGGAAAGCAACAAGATGGTGGGGGAGTTGCTGACTGTCACAAAGGAGGAAAGGGACCTGAGGGTTATTATTTCATATGACCTTAAAATGTCAAAGCAGAGTGCTAAGGCAGCTGGGAGGGCCAGTGGCATGCTGTGGTGCATAGGCAGGGATATCACCAGCAGAAGAAGGGAGGTAGTGATGCCATTATATAAAACTATGGTCAGGCCTCACATGGAGTACTGTGTGCAGTTCTGGAGGCTGCATCTTCGTAAGGATACTAACAGGCTGAAGACAGTCCAGAGAAGGGTGACTAAGATGGTACAGGACTGACAACACAAGACTTATGAGGCAAGATTAATGGACCTCAATATGTACTCACTGGAAGAGAGAAGGGAAAGAGGGGACATGACAGAAACATTCAAGTGCCTCAAGGGTATAAACAAGGTGCAGAGGGGAGACATTTTCCAAAACAGGAGGAGCACAAGAATGAGGGGGTATTACATGAAATTGGAAGGTGGGAGGTTAAGAGGGAATGTGAGGAAGTTCTTCTTCACAGAGAGGGTGGTGGGTGCATGGAATGGTCTGTCACAGGAGGTGGTGGGAGTGAGCACAGTGGATGGATTCAAGCATGTTTGGGACAGGCATAGGGGAAACATAGAGGTACAGCAGTGGGTGGGTCAAGAGCAGTAATCCAGTACAACGGCTAATGAGCCAGGCAATCCTTATCTGCTGGCAATTTCTATGTTTCCTCCTCAGCCTTAACCAAACAGTTAACCCATAAAAAAAGGTCTAGCTGGAAAGATCAGTAAAGCAGTTTGGGAGAATACTTCTAGCCAATCCTTACAATCTAAACAACAGTGGGAAAAAATGTTAAACAGCACCCTGACAGAACAAGACTGGCAGGCATGCTGGGCCTTTTGTCACAAACCTTTAAGGGTACTCGTAGCAGCACCTTTAAAGGTTTGAGTTTGTAGCTGTATTTTCGATTTTGTGTAGAAGCTCAATGTAGATATTGTGTAGAAGCTGTACTCCTGTATTTGGTTGCCGACTGCTGCTTTGGATCTTGTAGCTGTTGACCCTTGACTTTGCTTACATGTAAGTGTATTGTCTCATTGTTAATTCTGTATCCCATGTTACCCTTCCCCGGGTCACACCTGAAATAAGCCTTGTCTCATTGGTGCTTTTCACCGTTATTGAATTTTAAATAAATAAATAAATAAAAATAAAATCCTACACTTATGGTGTAGAATACCATCTGTGCTATGCATACTGAACCTCCTACCCTCTGACTGCTATTGGAGATGTGGGATTCTGGGTGGGGATTTACTCCATGTGTTGTGATTATGCTCACTCATTCAACCTGTGTGGGATAAGGTCTGCAGCCTGTTTTCAGAAGTACTATATTGCTGGTTATCCCCTCTGCCCCCATTTGGCTGCTGGGCAGTATGTCTCAGGCACTACACATTTCACCAGCAGGCCACAGGTGGCTCGTCCTTTTCAGTATGCAAGCAAAGAGGCTGCTATTCTGCAAATGGTGAACCCCAGAGGTGCCCTTCCCCCAAGATCTGATTTCTAGTTTGTCTTAAGTAGTTACCATGGATAGATCATATTACTTAGCCAATGATATTATCAAAAGGTATAATGACTGTTGTTTGCAGTACCACCAATATTTCACTCCAAAAGCAGGTGTAGGCTGAATAAAGGGCATAGCTCTACCTCCAATGTGTTCCATTTTATTCAGGGCACTCTGCTATTTACTGAAATACAATGTCTCACCACTGTTCTGTTTTTGAATGTACACGGTAATGTGTTGGCTCAGGACACTAAGATTGTTTTGTTAATGACATTTAAGTATGTTTCATTAGCCAAGATATTACTTTAGATGGCATGTACCAGCAAATAAACTCATTTGTACACAGCACTGCTCAATTTATCTCCAGGTACATTTTATGTATGTTATTAAGGTTGCTAAGGTTAGTTAGGAACAGGAATAGACCTAGCAGTCCTTCTTGCCTATTCCCCCACTACTCAGTGGACTACTCTGATACCTTCAACATGTGGCTAGCCAACAACCATTTAAAACTAACAATGTATTTTGCTTGAACAACTTAATTAGGCAGAACATTCAAAAATCTGACCACTCTCTGCATAAAATAAGAGCCTCTGATATTTGTCCAGTAGCTTCTCCCTTGTAACTGCATTTGGTGGCCTCTTCTATTATAAATATAGTCTTTAAACACTAGTTCCATTGCTATACATAAATTCTTGTCACTGAGTATATTGTAGAGTAATAATAGATCTCCTCTCATTCCAAACTATACAACCCTAGAGATTCTAGACTTTTATTATATTCCTGTCTCTCAAGACCATGTATATATATATTTATAAATTATATTTATAAATATATATATATTTAGTTAGTCTCCATTGCACTTTTTCTAATGTTTCAATTTGTCCCTTTAATGTGGTTGCCCAAAACTAAGAGCAATGATCCAGGTGAGACCTAATCAATGATCCACACAAGGGCATAAAAGCATCTCTATGTCTGCTACAAACATTTATTTTTATAATACCCACATTTCTTAGTGGTTTATTACTGATTTGCTTGTTATTTATTGAGAAAGACAGGTCAGCTGTATAATAACTGTGAGATCTCTTACCTCTACTACATTGGCTAATTTACTGTTACCCAAATAATATTGCTTCCTGGGATTTTGTTTTCTACAATGCATAGCACAACACTTACCTTTGTTAAAACTCATACCCAATGTGTTTGTCCAGTTTTGTATTTTATCTAGATCTTCTTGTATTATTGACATATCTACATCATTTATTATCAGTCCTCCTATTTTTGTGTCATCAGCAAACTTAGTGATGTTACTTTTGATTCCAACATGTAAGTCTGATATGTAAAATGTAAATAGGGTTGGTCCCAACACTGAACCCTGTGACACTCCACTCGTTATTTTCATACTGTTTGATAATGAATCTCCTATTCTAACATTGTGTGTCCACCCTTCTAGTCATACTTCAATCCACTTTATAAACTTATCAAAAAACTTCTAATAATCTGATTGTCTGAAACAATCTTTCAGCCGTGTCCTTATAAGCTGGTAATCTGCCAACCAGCTCTCATTCTGCCCAGCTAGTCTACTAACAGAAAACAAATCAGTGTGCCACTCTGGAGAAGCTGCACAATCAATACGTGCCACTGCTCTCCTGCTGCAGCTCCTCAGCTGACACCCGACAGAATAGTTGTAGTGGGAGACCGTTGACAGCAACATAGAAATGAGAACCATAACAGCCAATGTATCTAGGTTTCCCATTTCTGCACAAACCACAAACTTTTAATAATTTTATCATCTTACTTTCTTTTACTGAGTGGCCATTCTTTCTGTCATTTCTCCAGCTGTAGTTCCCACTGCTGAAAACGCTGCACACCACAAACAGATCATTTCTTTGATCTCCAGACTCCACACACCCCCGCACACACACTTCTTCTAGTCCTTTAAACAGCAGCACCAACAAGAGCAAATCCATAGCACAAAGTTCAGTGCATTAATGTCACCAAAAAACTCAGTTCAAATTCAGTGACAATAACAGTTTCAAGATTGCAAAGCAGGAAACAAGTCTATATGGCGGCTGGCAAAGGACATGCTCACTCCCAATCAAACCAGCCACTTGAGGTAAAAAATAGCAAAATCCAGATTAAAATAAATAAATAAACTGAAAGCACACACTAAAAGAATGTATGTATCATGGGAGAGAAAAGCAGGAATCCAATCCATACTCGGTAACAAATAATACATCCATTGACTCGCTCCCAGTCAAGCCAGCCACTCAATATGAATGAAAGTGATTTAACATGTAAATTCAGATAAAAAAGTAAATAAATAATCTAAAAGGAAACACACAAAATAAAGAATTTGTGTTTGGGGGAGGGACAAGAAACATCACACTAACTAGAGCAGCCCATTCCAAGACAATGACAAGGGCTACTTTTTATCTTTTGTAGTCATATGACCACATTTATTTATTATTTTTATGTACACTTGTTATGTCCATTTTTTAATTAACTACTTTACTGGGGGACCCATTTTATAAGTGGAATAAGACACTCCGAGATGTGGTTTATGGCCTGATAAGAGCACTTCCCACGTGCTGAAGGCATTCGGCGCAAGTGCCTCATGCCTCATTACGCACCTGGGGTGTGCTCTTATCAGGCCATAAACCACACCTCACTGTGTCTTATTCCTTACTAATCAGTCTAGTATCCAAATGCATGCTTCCTATTTTCCTTGTCAGCCTCCTGTGTGTCACTTGATCAAAGGCCTTAATGAAATCAAGACAGTCACTGAGAGTATTTAAATCTAATAACTCACTAATTGGTTCATAGAAAACATGATTAACTGTCAGGGTACTTTTGTATTTCAGAACTCCTGTATGTTCTATAAAATGAACTATCCTAATAAAAGGATTAACTGCAAAAAAAAAAAAAAATACACAACCGCAATCTCCCACCACACACAACCAACTACATAAACTAACTTTTAAATTCCTTTCACATGTTTTTCTTCACTTTTATTAACTGTACAAGAAGGCATCAGGAACTCTGACATTGAATTTGCTTCACATCACCCACTGTCACTCACAATTAGAGAAGTTATAAAGTTTTACTTTGCCAGTCAAAGTTCCAGCAAAGCTGGCCTTCACAAAAAATTTATCACTTGTCAATATGTTTTTCTTGCAAAGTGACACTTTTTCAGGCAAAATCATGTTGACTTCACTTGAAGAAAGTGCCACTTCACCTGCCTAAAACCTTGAAAAGTCAGCACTTTGCAAAGTTGGCCAACATCTCAAATTAATTTGCGATGTGAAGTTTGTCAGTTTCGCACATCTTTACTCACAGTTTATTGATTGTGTTAGTTTTTTTTACTGGGTAAGTAAACTAGATAAAAAAATGTCTATTTTCTGGAATGACCCAGAAGATTTACAGTGAGAAATAACAGATTTACAATAGACAATAACAAAATTACCATAAGGCAACAGTTTGAAGGCAGTGAACAAGAGAGCAAAACAACATTACAACATTGCCTGATGCACTACAGATTTCATCAACAGAATGGTACACCCTCATGTTTACAAGTAATACATGCAAGGTAGCATACCTCCCAAAGTGAAATTGTAAAATCCCGCTAATTCAGATGACGCTACAAACAAGCTCTGAACTCTCCCATAGAAAAGTTAATTACCTTCTTCCTCGGAAAGGTGCATACAAGACTGTCAGATTGGTTATTTATATACATGAATTCTACTCACTCAAACAAGACCAGAGGATTCCTTTACACCAGTGATTTTCACTCACTTTAAAAAAAAACACACTATTTTCTAACCATTAAAATCTCGCTTCCTCACAGGAGAGCAAGCAGGAATGCTGGATTGCTTAATTGATCCTGCTCTATCCGAACGGAACATGAAAGACTACAAGATCACCAATTTCCAACTGAACCAGCTATTTAAATCTTGCTCCCTTGAAAATGATCACACTTATCAGCTGTATCAATGCCATCAAACACAGGACACAGCAAGCAATACCACAAAACTAGAATGAGAGGGGTGTTGCTAGTTGGAATGCACAAACTGCAGTCACAAGTAAAGGAGATCCCTCTGGTGGCCTAACTGAAAATACAGTTTATTTAAAATGACAAATCCCACGGACTACATATTCTGTGTTTGTTTGTTTTTTTAGTTTTTATTTATAAAATCATTTTAAAGTGCATAATATTTAGAAAATAAGTATTATTTTTTATTATTCACCTACTATGTTTCACAAGAACAATAAGACACCCCAGGCTGTTGGTTTCTGTTTCTGAACTATATTTCTAGTTGACTGAAAGCATTTAGCTGAAGGGTTCATGCCTCATAATGCACCTGGATGTTCAATTTAAAAACCCACTTCCACTATTGTTAGTGTTTTTTTTTAACTGACAAAAAGGCCTCAGATGTTCCACCATCAATTTCTTCACCTCTTATTCACTACCGCTTGTGAGACCTACTCCAGTAGGGCTTCAATCCCACTCCCTAAGGCATCACTACAAACGACCAGGAAACCTTCACGTACCACTAGCTCACATAGGTAATTAAAATATTGGCCTCCAGCTCCCTCCGAGTGCAGTATCAATGAAAACACATGCCAAACAAAATAACGTGTTTTTTTCTGATCTCACAAACAGCATTGCAAAAATCCAAAAAAGTAGAATTTTCAAGATGAACCTCCTGTTCTTCCATCTAACAATAATGATAACACTGCTGAATTCAACAATTCAAATTCAGCTCCATCAGAGAGACGTAGACAAATTAAAATAATCTGCAGTGCCACCAAAATTGAGGTGCTCCTTAAATTTGGCACACCATTCTCGCACAGGTAGTCAGCTGCCCATCAGCAGCTAGGTACCATGGGGGGGGGGTGGCAGACAAACCCTGGTGAAATCCTGGCTTCTTTAAAATCATGCAGCCTGCTCTTCCACACTTGGCACCACTACTGCACAGCTCCTATACAATGGGGATGAGGGCAGTTGGCAAACTCATTATTGTAAACCATGCAGCCCCCTTCACAGTTAACACCACTTCTGCACTGGTTTTACTTGAATGGGGTGATGGGTAGGAGGTTGGCAGACTTATTCCTGTAAAACAAAAATGCCAGCCAAGCTATAAGACATGTCAAGTCTGTGCAAATCTGTGATCCTGAGGTCAGAGAGGAAATAATTTTAATGCGTTTTCTAACTTAAACTTTAAACTGAAATTTTTAAGAATCTTTTTGTCTTCTACGGTATGTGTATTTTGTTACAGCCTACCCATTTCATAAATATAATAGATCAAATCTGCTGTTGCCATGTCTATTCAAATGAACACCTTCTAATAAATACATTCATATGTGTAAAGTAGTCTAAAAATTCCAACTAAGTCCACGCAAGGACTCACATCATTTAGGAATCCTAACAGGTGTTCAGAAATCTGATCCTGCTACTGTAGTGGCAATAAATTATTTATCTTCCCTCCAGCTGAAAAATAAATGCATTTATCCAACATTTTTTATTTTCACCATTATTGTATAAATACCAATGTGCATTTGCCACAAGGGTCACTCACTTTTTACCCTTGAGCAAGTCACTTAATCTCCCAGTGCTGGATTTTCAAAGGAGGACACGGCTTGCATCAAGCCCTGTGTCCAACACTTTTTTTGGTGCAGCTGTGCCAGACACCTTTGCTGCAACTGTAGCCAATTTTAGCAAGCACAGTTGTGCCATTTTACCTGATTTATGGCAGCTTGCACCAAATATTTTGTGCAAGCCCTATAAAAAGGGTACCTGGGATTGACGCAAGCTAGTCAAGCAAAAAGCTGGTCTGACTTGTGGCAGTTGGCAGACAGGATAGAAAATCCTGATCATCAGCCGAGAGAATGCTGCAAGCTCCATGTGCCATATGCTGAGTGCACCCAGGGTGTGTGGCATTTGGCGCCTTTTGAAAATCCGGCCCCAGTATTTCAGTTCCTCACAACTGTAAAATGTTGTGTAAGTAAGCCCCCCAAAACAAGATTTTGTACTCCTTTTCAGCAATTCTGTGTAGAAGAATGCATAAATAAGCCAATTTATACCATGAGAGGGATGAACAGCAGGGCTGAATAAAAATTGCAATTCAACTCTGTAGTTCACCTCAAGGGTGACAAACATGCTAGGAATGTTGTGCTACAGAATTATCATATTGTAACTTTGAAACAGTAAAGTCTGGATTCACTATGAAGTGATAAGACTATTTCTTCAGTGTTGGTGTACAGAGATGCCCAGCTTCATTTCTAAAAAACATCATTTTCTTTGTATCTTATGTTATTTTTCCTGTATCCTCATTACAGTGTCATTCAGTTGTCCATGATATAAACAGAGAATACTAGATGGTCAATTATGCACAACCACTATGTTCTGCCACAGAGGGGTTCTGGTTCCCTCTGACCTTGAAAGTGAAGCTTGAGAGTCTGTATGAACCAGAACCCCCACAGTGGCAGAACAAACTGGTTGTGCATAAAGCAGCTCATGCTGTATTTTTTATAGTGTATAGCATTATGTGAAACATGCATGTGGCAGTTCGCTTTCAGAATGAAACTGACTTGTGCAGTTTCTAGAGGTTTCAGAATGCTGTTGTACCACAGAAGGGTACAATCACATTCCATGACATTTGAACTGTAGTACAACAGCAATTTCAAATGGACGGAATTCTATTCAGAACAATGCTCTACTATATACTATATAGGACATTTCATAAGACATCCAGAAATAAGTTTTTTATTCACTCGAATGTTTCAAATAATGCAGACCCAGAACTTGGGGCTCCACTTTACTCTGCCACTCATTGCTAGACAGCATTTCTGGCAACATTCCAGAGTCAATAAAAAGTTTATTTTTGCATGTCCTATGGAATATCCCCTATTTATTCTGTAGCAGGATCCTTCATCTGCTCCTACTGTGAATTGCATGAATTTTCCCTTCTTTTATATTTTCTAAACTTGCAGTCACCATCTGAAATCCACAATTATGGGCTGACAGACAAATCTTAGAAGCAATATGGAACATTTTAAAGCCCATGATCTAGTACTTTAGTCCCTTGAGAGTTTCATCTGTTACCAACCAGGGTTCAGGGCCAGCCTGAACGAGATTCAGCACTAGTGTGTTATTTTATATGCGTGGATGACTCTAGGATGCCAAGTGTTTTTCCCAGTCTTTTACAACATAAGAGATGGATACTTTATTAAACAAAATTGACAGTTTTGAGAAAGATGGTTGAGAGACCTGGGGCCATGCATTGTACTGAGCATAAACGAGATATATTGGAAGTGAAAGCAGGCACTAATGCCACAAGGATTCAAGGAACTGAGGACCAGATGGATTATTGAAAGCTGGGCAAAAACTTTAAATGCTAAAGTGAAGAAGTCTCTACAACTTGATACCAGTGATACTACATGTGCAGCTTAACAAATGAGACTACTATACTTACTTGGTAAAATGAATCTCTGGAGAATTGTATTCATTGTAATAAATGAGGATGCTGTGCTTCCCAAATGGCATCAATCATGGTGATTTACACAGTTTTTATAACATTTTTATGGAAACTGCAGAAATCTCATTAGATTAACATCATATTGATGAGACATTTTACTTAAAACCTTCTAGAAAAAGTTCCCTGAATATTGCATCTTTGGATGTCCTGATAATGGTCAGCTGTATTGGACCCTCATAGAATGACACTGCTTGGGTTGCTGCTTATTTAAACAAAAATAGTGCCAGGTCCCAGTAGCACAGTGGTAGCACTGCCACTCATTACACTGGAAACCCAGGTTCAGGACCTCGGCCTCTCAGATTGGGAGGATTGAGCATCCCAAGCTCTCATGATGAGGAACACTGCATCCCACTTGACTTAACCTGGCAGAGGCCTGGTGGTGGCATTATGTTCTCACATTGCAGGAGAAGGGACTGCCACTGGATAACATGCATGCATGTGTGTGCATCATTGCACCTTTATGGTCTCTGGAAAAAAATACAGGAAAATTCCCTGGTCTGCCCAGAGTTGATGCTGGCACCCCCTGCAAACCCATACACAATCAACATGACATGCCACCCACCACTATGAGTGCCTCTGAATATGTAGTGAATAACCAATAAGTCTGTAAGAAGGTCAGTAATGGGGCTGGGGGGGCCATCAGGAGGACAGGAAGACTGGGTCCAAAGGTAGGAAAACAAATTAGGGGAAAACAGTGATGCACTACAGTGTCAAAATCGGGTAGGAGCACAAGATTTTGGTGTGTGACTAGAACATATGACTGTGCAGTTCCAGAAACAAGCATATCCTCTATTGGGCCACTGGAACTACAGTAATGAACTAGCAGTTCACCAGCAATTTCTGGGCAGGCAGGAAGTCCAGAAGCCACCTACATAAATGATAACCTGACTGACTGAACTTATTCTAGAAATTAGTGATTATTATTTCAATAACTGTTTTTCTTTTTTCAACTCATTAGTGGAGTACATATGGGTAACAGGATGGGTCCCAGGTCTCCAATTCAGTTTGTTGGTTGGCTCAAGGAACTGGTCTTTCAATCCTTCACAGGAACTACTCCTGAACTTTACAAATGCTACATTTTTGATTGTGCATGGTCAACCTCCTGCTCCAGGAAACACTGCCAATCTTCCTAGACATTTTCACTGTGTACTAGCCTTTACTTCAATAAACTCAGGAGGTATCCTACTTTACACTGCCTTTTCTAGATATCAAAGTATCTATGGATAATACTGGTCTCACATTTCTGTCCATTATATACCCACTTGCTTACATAGTTTTCTTCTTCAGAACTTAATGCATCCATAGCACGTTGAGAATGCTTTATCATAGTCGTAGATTTAAGACTTTACATGTTATGCAGAGAATAAAACACTTTTTTTGAGTAGGTTCACATAATGCGCAGTTTTTTATCAACAGGAAATATGCAGAAAGACAGTGATTGGGAGCTTTTCTTGAGTCAGTTACATGCCCTGTTACCACCTGGACCTGCCAAGAAGAGATGCTCATATGCAGCAGCAATGAAAAATGGTGTGGTACTTCCTTTCCATTTTAATACCCATCCTGTAGACATGATGAGTAGCAGGAAATTTCCCATTTTGCAAATGAAAAAGCTTCACATGCACAACTACCTATTCCCTTTTATCACATCACAGATGACCCAACCTTTAAAATCTCCTGGCTCTCTC
The DNA here is from genome assembly GCA_016271365.2 of Neoceratodus forsteri. NCBI lineage: Eukaryota > Metazoa > Chordata > Ceratodontiformes > Ceratodontidae > Neoceratodus > Neoceratodus forsteri. The sequence goes on along the minus strand of CM057450.1, from coordinate 1,313,198,108 downwards.
AACACTCCTAATTGTGCCATATTACAAAGAAAGATAAAAAAATTGCAAGCAGCAGAAGGCCTTGCTGTCTATTCAGTCCAAGGCTGCCCTACCAAGTGCAAAGGCACTCAACAGAACCTGCTTTTATACCTAGTACTATATCATTAACATTTACATATAGAATAATACGTAGGGTGGTGTGCATTATGAGACTTTAATACACACCAAAGGTGTGTGATGCTACATAAACCCCAGGAACATAACTCAAGGGGTTTATAACTGCATCACACACCAAGGGTGTGCATTAAATTCAATTAAACATGTCACTCCATGCCTTACTTTATATAATTTCAGGGCATCAATTTTTTCCTCTATCTTTCTAAGAATCTGTCATCATTTTCTTGTGGAATTCTGTAAGCATGTGTAGCATTTGTGTTTTTGTGTGATTGTGTCAGCTCCCCAACCCCTTCCCAACAAATAAAAAGAGTTTGAAGTAGTAACCAGTGTTGATAAAACATATTATAATAGAGATTTAACTTACTTTGTAAAGGACTGCAAACATTTCACAAGTAGCAGTAACAAGGCTGAACAACAGACATTTTCTTGAAATAACAATATGAATCCTTGGTTAACATTTAAAAGGATTTCTTAGATAAATTAGTAACAAGTAGTTTAACTGCAGCTCAAAACTCCTTTTTTTCCACAGTTTACATCCGGTTACCATGATAATTTCACATGAGTCACAAGGTGCTAGATTCTCCTGTAGAAAGATAAGGGAACAGGGTTGTTTTACTTTTTTTTCTTACAGCGTGCTAAAGATTTAGATCTCAGGATCGGGAACTAGAAGTTGGGTGTCAAGAAGGTACTAACAGTACATTTCTTGTGTAAATGCTTATTTGCCTGAAAAGTTCTAGTGGTACGTGGTCTGTGGTAGTGGGAGTGTCATTGACTTGTAGAAAACAAGTAAAGAGCCACTCAACCGTGCCTCACACTTACTGTAAACAGTGAATGTGCATGTGAATGCTGTAATAACTGCTTTGTTATTACGGTAAATAATAACTGATCATCAAAATTGAAATAATTAATGGCCCGTTATTATAGTGCATTTATACAGCACCTTTCAAGTAAGTATCTCAAAGCAATTTGCAGTCAACACACAACAATGAACAACCACTAAATTGCAGCCACTTCTGGTGTGTAACATAGCAACTATTCTGTACCAGTACGTTACACACCAGCTTTCTATTCTCCATGCTCAGATGCACCCAGCTGGATATTAAAGCAGGTTAATCTGTTGGTGGGTTAGTGAAAGGGGAAAACATGAGACACTGCAGAAATCCCCCTAATCTTATTGAGAGATGCCACTGGATCTTTAACATTGGCCTGAACCACCACCAGAATGGGCAGACAGGACCTTTGCTTAATGTCTCGTCTGAAAGACCTGCAACTTCATCTCTGCTGTCACTGATAGCTAAGTTCCCACAGGCAGTTTTTACATCACCAATGATTTGTCTTGAATTTCTTGCAATACTGCATATTATATTCTTCTCAAGAGATCCACGGCTTCTTACATTGGAGAGACTGGCAGATTCTTGGCAGATCTGTTCAGAGAATACTACAGAGCAGTAAGAAAAGGAGACACTAATAAATGCAACTGTGTTTGATTTAACATCTAATAATTATAATACTAATAATCTTTCAGATTGTGTCTTTTAGCAGAGTTTCTGAGAATACTGGCAAGGAAAAAAGTTCCAAAGTCAAACTTATCATCAGCTTAGGTTCATAGCATCCCTTCAGGTTGAATAGCAGACTTATCTTTAAAAAATGTGTCTTTCAGGCTTCATCTATTTTACCATTATACTTATTCTTTTCTCTTCACCTTATTAATAGGCATGTGTATATGCATGGTGCACATACATACATAAGTGGGTATGCCATATGTGTGTGTGTGTATATATATATATATATATATATAGAGAGAGAGAGAGAGAGAGAGAGACAGAGAGAGAAAGAGACAGAGACAGATAGCTAGATGGATGGATGGATAGATAGATAGATAGGAAGACAGACCGACAGACAGACAAAATGTCCTGGATATTCAGAGCTGATTGTGGGCTGCAAAATGGTCTAGTGACTTGTTAACATTGCTTAGTGCCCACAAAGTGAGATAGCAGTATCAAATGCCATATTGAATGGCATGGCTAATGAGCTGCTAACTTATTTGTGAATGTCCCTAAGCCATGCCAGTAAATCTGTGCAAAGCAGCTGACTGCACCTTGCATATAGATGCACTGGCTTATTGGTAGCTTTGGAGAGGCAGTAACTAGCTGTTAGTGCCTCACTAATCACCACTTGCCCAAACCAGGTGTTACAGCCTGTGCCACCCCACAACCCACATCACTCACCTGTACTAATGTCAGTACTTCCCTTGTTGTCCCCCCATGTCTCCCGATCCACTGTGCACATCACTAACAGTAATGACCTGGTTTCCAGTTGCCCCCCATCACCCACTCATATCAATAACAGTAGTGCCCTGCTAGTCTAGTGGTCCCCCTGTCCCCATATGACTGCTGTCTCCCATCCAGTCCTGCCCACTCAGTTCTCACCACTGTAACCTCCCTGGCCACTGACCCACCATAGGCATGCACCCCCATGCCAACCAGCACAGCCCTTCTGTTCACCACCTTGGCTGTACACCATCTGAATAACAGGACACAATCACACACCTACTGTAGAAACAGCTATTTCAGGGGAGGGGGTACCACTGGACCACCAGGGCATTACTGGTTATTATAAAAGAGGTGATCAAGGTGCAGGGGGGGAACCACTTGACTTCCAGGAACAGGGCTGTTGGTAGCACCTATCAATGTTGAGGGAGGGTCACAAACTCAGTTTGTTCCTGGCCTGTAATGAGGCCTTAATGAGATGCAAATGACCTCATATCACCTTGCTGTGCTATGAGATCAGTTGTATATAAGGGTAACAATATGGCAGCTTGCTTCCAAGGAATAATCACCATTTATGGGCCCTAACCACCTGATTGCTCCTGCAATTCTCATAATGCCCTTTTGGCCACATACCTCCTGTGGTCAATGGGGGATGAGGATTGTAGGGGCAATCAGGATAGCATTTGGCCAGTATATTGGAACATGCCATTAGGACTGACAAAGTGGCTGGTCATAATCCAGTATACCTGCTGTATGGTTTGCAACATGCACTAATTTTCACTTGGAGAAAACATTTAATAGGCACAGTCTAGGTGCTTCAAATATCCTGGCCCATGTTTTAGGATAACTTGAAGAAAAAAGAACCAGTCACAAAAGGAAGCCCAAATGGGACATTTAGCCAGAACATCAGGGAAATTCCCCTTCTCTTTTTGAGGAGTGCCCTGAGAGCACTGTCATCCACCTGAACAACCACCTTAAAAGGCAAAGAAGACCTCAGTTTAATGTCTGGTCCAAAGGATGGCACAACCTGACAGTGTAGCATCCCCTTAGACCTGTACTCGGGTTCCAACATTTATGGTATGAGCCCAATCCCAGTGTGAACTTGAACAAAAGATCCAGAGGTGAATGTGCTTCCAACTGAGCCATGCGGACACCTGAAACCTGACATATGATGTATACAGAAACATAGACAATGGTGCCAGAAAAAGACCAAAGGTCCATCCACTTTGCTTGAGTTACTTATTTAGCCATGGGACCTACTATTCCTCCAGGGTCCTAACCCTCTCCATCCCCCTCCATTTTCCAACCCAATTCTGACACCCTCAGTAACCACTATACCTTTCATTCTGTCCCAGTCATGCTTAAAACCACTAACAGTTTTTGTACCCACCAGCTCAGCTGGTAGCCTGAACCATGGCTCCATCACCCATTCTGTAAAATAGTATTTCCTCACATCCCTCCTGAACCTCCCTCCTGTCAGCTTCCACTCATGACCACATGACAATGAGCTTGTATTCAAGTTAAATAGTTTCTTGCAGCTCACCCTGCTAATTTCTTTTAGGAATTTCAAGATCGCTATGATATAACTACATGGGACTAGAAAGGGGAAGTTAGAGAGGACAGTGGGTTGGGAGGTAAAAGGGAGGTGGGGGGCTATCTCGGGCAGACTCAATGGGCCAAATGGTCCTTTTCTGTCAGCACAATTCTGTGATTCTATGATATCTCCCCCTCCCTTCTGGTCTTCAGTGAGTACATGTTGAGCGTCTTGAGGTGCTCCTGATAGGACATGTCCTACTGGCTCTGAATCATTTTTGTTACCCTGCACTGCACCATCCTGACCCTATCCCTATCCTTCCTGAGGTGAGGACCCCAGAACTGGGTGCAGTACTCCAGGTGTGGCCTCACCAAGTATCTATACAGAGGAAGTATTACCTCCATTTTTCTGCTATCTATGCCCCTCACAATACATTCAAACATCTTACTTGCCCTTCTGTAAGCCTTGTTGCACTGCCTTGATTGCTTTAGAGTTGTTGATGATAACTCCAAGGTCTCATTCCTTGGCTGTGGTACTGAGTCTCACCCCTCCTGACCAGTACTCTGTCCTGGGATTCTTGATCCCTAGGTGCATCATCTTAGACTTTTTGAAATTGAATTTCAACTGCCAAACCCTTGACCACCCCCTCCAACAGAACTCCAGGTCTGGCCTCACCAAGGATCAATACAGGAGAAGTATTACCTCCTTTTTTCAACTGTCAATACCCTTTCTGAAATATCCTAGCATCCTATTTGCCTTGCTATAACTTGCTTTTACTAAAGAATCAGTGGCACTTTACTACAGTCAGAAATATTTGGGACACAGGAGAAGTTGGATTTCACATTATTCTCAGCACAATAACTTTATTTAACATTTTATTCAAAACTGTTTCTGAAATATCCATATACCCATCAGTCTGAAAAGCCAACTCATGACATTACAGAATGAAATTTATACCACATCAACATGTGACACAACACTGCTAAAACTTCCATATATTAATACATCTAGTGGCCAGCATACTTTTGGATATGCTGCACCCTTGGTTTGGAACAGTATACCCTCTGAATTTAGAAGTATAAGAAGTTATGATTTATTTGAAAAGAAAACATAAAATTACATTTTAGAACCTTGAGTAGTTGTGATTGCCTTTTAAAATGAATGTCTTATTTAATGACGTGGAATGTTTATTCCTATTTATACATTTTTATTTTGTGTTGTTTGTTGTATTTTGTAACTGTGAGATATGTGTATGTTATTGTGTCATTTGTGTACCTAACTGTACTTTTTTATGGACCATGGGTTGTACCTGTAAAAGGGATTGTATCCCAGTGTACTAACCTGTATACAAATAAAATCAAAATGGGCTCATGCTCAACCAGGCTACAAAAGTGAATGTGAAATTGAGGTCAGGATTGAGGGAACAAAACAAAGGCAGGATCAACCAGTTTAGGGATTTACTTTTGTATTTGTTTGTTGGGGTTTACAGTAACTGGTGAAGCAGTCAAAAGGATTTTTAGGTAGATTATTTTTTATGTGCCAGTCTATTTGTGCCCTTTAAGGATTGATGGGATAACCTTGCCAGCTCAAGCAAACCACAGAAAGTCAGGAAATGCTGAGTTAGGGTAAAAAAGACCATAACTCTGCATGTTCTGTGTTAGCAAGATTGTAGGATTTGTTATATATCTAGTAACAGGATCACTGACACCTCAGCTGTATGCAGAAACCAACTATCAGCACAATAAAGCCCTACTACCTTGCTTAGGTAGGCTACATGTGTAATTGTATAATAATAAAATTAAGACACTCCAGGTGTTGGGTTACTTTTTGTTAATGTAACCCTATAGGCCTAAGATGCTTGGTTATACATTGTGCCCCATGACCCCTCCAGAGTTTGATTTATAAATAATACTGTAACCTCTAGTAATTAAATATATTAAACAATAATAAGACTAGGACATAAGCAATTCAATATAAAATGTCTGATAATTTGCTTTAGATTACTATGTACTATTTTGCAAATAGAGGCAAACTGACATGCTGCATATAGTCCACTGTTTGCTATACAGCTGCCCAAAAATGGTCAGGCATGATGATGTATTTTTAAAGTCTTTGTATTTAAAAAATATGGTAGCATTTCCTGTACTTGTATTGTATTATTAGAGAAAGGAGAAGAGGTAAAGTATAACAACAATTGAGCCTATAAATGTAAGAACACAATTTATTTTTATTTACAATTCCCAGCCACCTACAGTATTGTCTATATAATTGGTCATCAGCCTCACTGATGTCCTGTGGTTAGCCTCACTTTATCAAGGCCAGTAGTCCTTGCAAATGCAATTGATTTCAAATTCTGGTTGTTTCTCAAACTGGTCTATAGAGATCCATTATTAAGTTGTTGATAAGTCATTCACATTCAGCTGCCAGAAATCCAAAATCCATATCTTTAAATTGAAACATAGAAATATAGAAACATAGACAATGACAGCAGAAAAAGACCAAAGGTCCATCCAGGCTGCCTGAGTTCTATATTTAGCCATGGGGCCTACTGTTTCTCCAGAGTCCTAGCCCTCTTCACCACCCTCCATTCTCATCCTGATTCTGATGCCCTGAGCAACCAACATACACTTCATTCTGTCCCAGCCATGCTTAAAACCACAAATGGGTTTTGCACCCACTATCCTGACTGGCAGCCTGTATGCGTATATTCCTGGAGTCTTGGCTTACAAGTTCAATCACTAATTAAACCATTTTTAGCTCCCAGTTTTCAAAGGGTCTCACTTTTCTTGAATTAGCTCACTACCTTGTTTTGCAGAGTATACTTGGATGAGAGTGCACAAAAAAAACACAACTTTTACAGCCATGAGTTTGATGGTGCGATATACTGCAGCATTAATGTATTGCATCCCAGCTGGTGCTGCTGTATGTAATTGTACATTATTCCAGCACAACAGGACAGGTCAGAAATGTCAGAAAGGGAGGGGTGGGGCGAGAGACAATTTTGCCAATGGATAGGCTCCTGGTGGCTGCATCTGGATGAGCTTTTAAGCTTGTGAGATTGGGCACATGGTGATCACTCTGCAGTTATATTTTTATTGTTATATTCTAGGGTTAGATTAACGAAAGTTAACCCAACACCTGGAGTGCCTTTGATCTATTATTATACAAACACACATGTAGTCTGTGTAAGTAAGGCAGTAGGGCTTTATTGTGCCAATAGTTGGGTTCTGATAGAACTGAGGCATCAGTGATCCAGATACTACATATATGAAATCCTACCACCATGCTTACACAGAACGTGCAAAGTTAGGGTCTTTTGACCCTAATTCAGCATTTCCTGACTTTTTGTGGTTTGCTTATAACCTTAACATTATCTTAATATAGTTTTTAAAAAGAATGTTCATGCTTTTCAAGAAAGCATGCTTGATCAACATAAGTAGGTGGTGGCAAACATGGTCCTTCTAAACATGAGTGGGGCTACAGAGAATCTGGGTAATTACATGTCAGAGCCTTACATTAATAATTGGAAGCCTGACAACATCACTAAAAATTTGCAACATATTGCTATAAGGATGTATTTGTAAGACTCAACAAAACAGTACTGATATCACATCAGCACTATTGAAAGTCATCTACAAATGTGCAACTCCAAACACCTCTATTGTTTGGCTATGTTTTGACAGTATTCTGTCTTATGCCATATTTAGAAACAATGTCAAATCAGTACTGATAGTGTTTCTAAGTTGTGACAAAGCTATGCAAGGGAGTAGGGATCCACCCACAGAAGGAAGAGAGGAGGTTTGGAAATTAAAAACAAAACAAAACACTGTGACCTTGGTCAGTGAGGAGTAGATTAAGTTGAGATTGAATTATACAGAGGACAGGGCAAATTTTGAAAAGAAAAAGAAAAAAAGATTGGTGAACTTGCTTAGGATGGATGGGTGTTAGTCAGGATCAGAGAGACAATGCAGGAAGGGAGGCAGGGGTTGGGGATGGGATATTTGGATCTTCCTATATACTGTAGGAAAAGAAGGGAGATTAAAATAATAATAATAATAAACAGTGCCCTGGATCAGGTGCTTAGAAGAGTGGTCATTAAAACTGTCTGATATTTATTAATTTTAATCATGAACAAAATAACCAAAAACAACATGAGAGGGTGAACTGCAGTTTTTAATTATGATGGAGAAGGGTGGGGGGAGACCATGAAAAGGCACCAGGAGCTTTGAGATGAGGCAAATGGACACTAGTCCATTTTCTGAGCAGGAAGTCTGAAAAGCACTCGCTAACCTGAAGGTGAATAAAGCTATGGGGCCAGACGGGGTACATCTAAGGGTGCTGAGGGAGTTCAGGGAGGTACTGGCTGCTCCTCTGACAGACCTATTTAACAGATCGCTGGAGACTAGCATGGTTCTGGGGGGGGCTGGGAAAGGGTAGAGGTAGTCTCACTGCACAAAAGTGGTTGAAGGTGGACAATTATAGGCCTGTCAGCCTGACATCAGTGATGGGTAAATTAATGGAATCACTACCAAAGGAAAGGGTTGTGGATTATTTTTTATCCAGTGAATTACAGGATCCAAGGCAGCATGGTTTCCCAGAGGGAATGTCATGTCAAGCACATCTGATAAATTTCTTTGGCTGGTGACCAAGGAGTAGGATCATGGAGGAGCAGTGGAGATGGCTTACCTGGATTTCAGCAAAGCGTTTTACACCGTTCCATATAGGAGACTGGTAAGCATGTTGGGGAACTTAGGGTTGGGAAATAAGGTGGTTTTAAAGGAGTTTGATGCAAGTTGTTATTTGCGTCACAACTTGTGTCAAGCAGGATTTTCAAACGTGGCTTGCATCTGTGCCAGACACCATTGCATCAAAGCCCACTTGCACCAGGAATGCATCGAACAACCCAGGCACCAGGTTGCAAGTGGGCTTGCACCTTGGCTGGGCTGCCACATCCCCTTTTAAGGGATTTTGGAAGCCCCACCATAGACACTGGAGGGGCTGCCAGTTAGACCAGCCAGGAGATGATCTGACTGGCTTATGCCAATGGGGTGAGGTGAGACAGGGGCCTGCAGGGGTTCACCAGGGGCAGAACATGTTGTGGTGGGGGCATGGATGGGGTGGCAACCTGCCCCAGCATGTGGCATAAAGGAACCAGCTTGGACTGGCATACCACCCAATGGGCAACCCTGTGCCCAGCAAGTACGGCACTGTAGTCATCATTCCTCCTATCCCCTTTGGTTTCCCAGGTCATTTGTGGTCTAGTGACCCCCCCATGATCCCTGCTGTCCCCCAAGAAGACTAACAATTGCCCTTGTGGTACAACCCCCCCTTCCATCCCCAATCTCCTGGCAGACAAACATATTCCTGGTTATACTCACTGGTGGTCTAGTGGTCCCCACCCTCCCAACCCCAAGAGGCAGTGATCACCTACCCTGTTCCCACATCCCCAACACACATTGGTGGCTGGCACAGCCCTCCTCTCACCTACACAGCCAGCCATTTAATGCGATCTCACAGACTGCATAAGTGAACAGTACACATGCGGTTTGTGCAATCACATTCTGTGACTGGCTGTGTAGTCTGAGGAGGGCTGTGACAGCCATGGATGCATATTGAAGATGGGGAGTGGGTAAGGTGATCACTGCCTCTCAGGGTGGGAGGGTGGGGGATCACTAAACTACAGGAATCACAATCAGAGCCAGGAGAATGCTGCAAGCCCCCTGGGGCATGTGTTCGGTGCACCAGAGGCTTGCAGCATTCACAAGCCATTTAGAATCAGGCCCATACTGTATGAGAACTTTGGATTGTATCTAACAATCTATTGGGGCTTTCAGTATATTTTTCTTTGGTTTTTGTTGCTATCCTCTAGGTTAACATCTACTGAATGTTGCCTGCATGCAAATATAGTTGTAAAGTTCACAGGCAGCCATATGCTAAAGGAAAGATGCATGAAACAGATCAGATGGGTAGACTAAATATAGAAGCTGGTAATATATCGCTTAAGTTAAATGTCGTGCTCCAATTTACATAGTTCATGTTCATTCAGTTGAAAGGGGTTAGACTGGGTTTCCATGGCACTGCAATCTGTGTGCTGCTACTAGTGCTGACAGGTGATGGTATGGTGCAATATAAATGGTATGATTCATATTGTATATTACACAGTTATATTCTATATAGTATAATTTATATTATACAAAAGCCAATCAGAGTAGTGGATAGGCAGAGAAGGAAGTGTGGCAGATTTGGGGATGGGGGGGTGCTTAGCTACCATGTGTACCATCCCTGCTAATTTGTTAATGCAACTTCTTTATGTCTTTTTCTCTGCAACATCCTTCTCCAGCATCTCCTCAGCTTTAGTTCTGCTTTTCTTCTGCTACTGTTGTTGTGTACTTGGTGCTTCAGAGATCTGGATGGAAGAGGGTGGGTATATTCAATGGAGTGAGGAGAAGGGAGGGGGTTTAAGTTATGCTTTGAAGAGGGATATAATTCATTATGGGGTAGAACAATAAACATAAAAGGCTGAGCACAAAAGAGCTGCTTGCTCCAACAGGGACTTTTGTGTTTCTGGTTTCTAATAGAAACATAGAAACATAGACTTTGATGGCAGATAAGGACCATTTGGCTCACCTAGTCTGCCCATTTCCCAACCTACAGGATTAGCCGCAGATCCTAGTTAACCAACAGCCTATTTCTTCCTACCCCCCACAAGAATTGCCTTATGTCTGTCCCATGTATTCTTGAATTCTCCCAAAGTTTTAGACCCCACAACCTCCTCAGGAAGGCTGTTCCATGCATCCACTACCCTCTCTGTGAAAAAATACTTCCTCACATTGCCCCTGAACTGCCCCCCATCCTTAAATTGTGTCCCCTTGTTCTTGCATGTCTCTTTTTCTGAAAGATGTTACCCTCTTGGACTTTGTTGATTCCACTGAGGTACTTAAACATTTCTATCATGTCCCCCCTCTCCCTCCCTTCCTCAAGGGTATACATATTAAACTCTTTTAGTCTCTCCTAGTATGGCTTCTCTTGCAGACCCTGCACCATTCTAGTTGCCCTCCTCTGGACTGCCTCTATCCTATCTATGTCCTTGTGGAGATGGGGTCTCCAGAACTGGATGCAGTACTCCAGATGGGGTCTCACCAACTGTCTGTACAGAGGGATAACAACTTCCGGTTTTATGCTGGTGATGCCTCTCACTATGCATCCCAGTATACCCACAGCTCTCCCTACTTCCTTCTCACATTGCTTGCTAACCTTAAGGTCATCTGATATGATTACTCCCAGGTCCCTTTCCTTTTTTCTTTTTGTTACTACCTTCCCCCCATTGTGTAATCTTCCCCTGGGTTTTTGTTTCCCAGGTGCATTATTTTGCACTTCTTTGCATTGAATCCTAGCTGCCATACTTCCGACCATTCCTCCAACCTTGCCAAGTCCCTTCTCATCCTTTTCACACCTCCTTGTGTATCAATCCTGTTGCAGATCTTTGTGTCATCTGAAAAGAGGCATACATTTCCTTACAGTCCCTCTGCAATGTCACTTATAAAGACATGAAAAAGGACTGGACCCAGTACTGAACCCTGCAGTACCCCACTAGTAACCCCTCTTTCTTCAGAGTGGACTCCATTTACAATTACCTTCTGTGTCCTGCTGTCCAGCCAATGTTTTACTCAGGCTACCACCCTGGGACCCACTCCCAGGCTGGTTAATTTGACTATTAATCTTTTGTGTGGGACAGTGTCAAATGCCCTACAAAGTCTAGGTAGGCCATGTCCACAGCCCTCCCTGGTCTACTACTTGGTCACCCAGTCAAAGAAATCAATTAGATTCATCTGACATGACCTTCCTGCTGTGAACCCATGCTGCCTTGGGTCCTGTGCCCCACTGGCCTCTAGGTACTCAACAATTCTTTCCTTCAGAAGTGATTCCATCACTTTTCCTACCACAGAGGTCAAACTGACAGGTCTGTAGTTTCCTGCCTCTGTCTTGGTCCCACTTTTGTGAAGGGGAATCACATCTGCCTTCCTCCAGTCCTCAGGTACCACACCATCTTCCCATGATTTGTTAAAAAGGGTAGTCAGTGGTTTCACTAGTTCTCCCCTTAATTCTTTTAGAATTCTGGGGTGAATTCCATCAGGCCCCATTGCTTTGTCCACCTTCAGTTTTAGGAGTTCTTTCAGAACCCTTTCTTCCGTGAAAGGACTGGGATCCCCCCCCCATCCAGAGTGCTTCTGTTAATTGGATTATTTATTTATCTATTTATCTGTAATATCGGAAGACCTTTGAGGGTGAGCTCTTTTACAAAGGTTCCACGTCAGGGTGGACAAATAATACAAGACACAAATACAGTAGTTACAGGTTCAGAACACATACAGTTGTTACAGGGTTCAGCACATTAGGCAATTAAAGAGTAGTACATGAAAATTTTAGACAAACAGTGGAAAACAAAGTGATTGTAAGATGATTTAGGTTATGTCTTGGATGATTCTCTGGGTGGCTCAGCCCTAGAGACCATGAAAAGTCCATTGATAGACTATGGTTGGGAAAGTGGGAGAAGGGGGGTTTGGAAGGGCAGTACACAGAGTGGTAAGGAGGATTAATAGCTTACTAGTGCTCCTGGCTAGGCTGGGATGAGGGCAGATTTTTCTAGGTATCTGTGCTGGGTTTAACCAGAGGTGTTGGTTAGTCTTTCAAGTTTGGCCTGAGAAACAGGTGCATTGTGAGCTAGGCTTTAGGTGCTGTTTGAGGCCTGTTTTGAACTGTGGCAGGCTGTGTGTTTGTAGTTTCTGCGGGAGTTCATTTAGCCGGGGGGGCTCGGTAGGAGAAAGTGCGCTGCCCAAGTGAGGTTCAATGGAATGGGATGGACAGTGTTCCTTTCTTCCTCCCTCACTCTGGTGATGTGGGATGAGAGAGAGAGAGGCCTCGAGCAGGTTTTCTATGCAGGGTGGGGGGTTTCTGAGGAGTGCCTTCTTACCCAGTAGACAGGCTTGGTATTTGAGCCTGTCTTTTAGGTTAAGCTAGTTTGTACACTCATATAGGGTACAAGTGTGAGTGTAATGGTCTGCGCACAGGGTCAGGTGGCATGCCTTATTTAATGCAATTTGGACTCTGTTGAGTGCAGTATCAGTGGCAGCTCCATAGACCACTAGCCCGTAGTCTATCGTGGGGAGTATTGAGTTGGAGACTGAGATTCGGAGTTCTTCCAGAGTGAGGGATTTCTTATGTCTATAGAGGACCCCGATCCTTGTATTTACTGATCTGACAAGGGAGTCAATATGGTTCGTATAAGTGAGAGAGTCATCAATGGTGACCCCAGGTTCTTAAATGATTGTACCTTCTCAATCTGCTCACCAGTGTTATTGGTGATTTTGAGGGGAGTGAGCCTGCATTTATTGTAGGGTCTGGAATGGAGCATGGCCTTGATGTTCTTGTAGTTCAGTAGCAGCTTTTTCCTACAGAACCAGTCCTCAAGTTTGTTGAAAGAGGTCTGTAGTTCTGTTTGTAGGGCAGCCTGGGAGGTGCCACTACTCAGCAGCACAGCATCGTCCGCATACAGGATGAGATTGGTGTCACAGGCCACAGGCAATTCATTAACAAAGAGGCTGAAAAGCAAGGGACCTAGGATTGATCCTTGAGGAACTCCTATGAGTACATCTCTGGAGCTGGATAACGTCTGCCCAATTTTGACTCACTGATTCTTTTGTGATAGGTAATCATTGAACCAATTTAGGGCCTTTGGAGCCACTCCCAGTCTTTGGAGCTGGAATAACAGTAGAGGGTGGTTGACGGTGTCGAAGGCTTTAGTGAGGTCTATGAAGATGGACCCCACCATTTTGCCTTCATCCAGCGCCTTGTGTGCATAGCCAGAGTATGCCAGCAGTGCAGTGGTGGTACTGTGTTTTTGCCAGAAACCATGCTGGTTTGGGCAGAGCAGATTGTACTTGTTGAGGTATTCTGTGAGTTGGTTTGCCACTATTTTTTCCAGAGCTTTGGATAGTGGGGAGAGGATAGATATTGGCCTGTAGTTAGATACCAGTGTCTTGTCACCATTCTTGTGCACTGGAGTTACCAGGGCTTGCTTCCAAACTTTGGGGAATTGAGCTAGGGTCAAGGATTTGTTAAATAGCATTGTAATGGGTTTGATCAGAACATCAAGGGTCAGAGATAGTATCTTCATGTCTAGCCCATCACTCCCCAACCTAGTTTTTCCAAGGAATTTTCTGACCATTGTTAGGACCTCTTTTGCCATCACCTTCTTAAAGTAGAAAGCTGGGTGGTTAGTAGTGGTTAGGTTGGTGCAACCTTGATCCTCCACTGGCAGAAGGTAGTCTGGGGGTAGTACTGGGGACAGGTCAGTAAAGGCCTGGTTAAAGGCATCAGCAATGGCTAGATAATCTGTGGAGGGTACGTTATTGATATTGAGCATTGTAGGATTCAGCTTCTGGTCTTTGCCAAGGGTGTTCTTGAGTTTGTCCCAAAACCTCTATTCATCACCCCAAGTGTTGTTGAGCTGGGTCTTATGGAAGTTGGCCTTCAAGAGCTGGATAAGTTTAGTGCACTGATTTCTAGTGGTTTTGTAACATTGTAGATCGTGCTTACAGCCAGAGTTTAAGGCTTTGGCCCAGAGGCAGTCCCTTTCTTTTAGGAGAGAGAGGAGCTTACCATCCAGCCAGCCATTCTCCACTCCTTGAATTTTCCGTTTAGTGCGTGGGGCATTTATATCACAGATGGAGTTGAAACCCTCTGTGAAAAAACTGAGTGCCTGGTCCAGTGTGGGTGCCTTGTGTATGGGGGACCAGTTGTAGGCAGACAGTGCTGATTTGAGAGAACCAAGTTTGCCTTTTTGCAGGACCCTGCTCTCGATGAGACGTGGTAGGCTTTTGGCAATTTTAATGGTCTAGAGAAAGGAGATCAGTGAGTGGTCACTCAGCACGTCTGGGAGAACTCTGAGTTCAGAAAATTGGGACAGTGTGCTGACCAGGACCCAGTCAATTAGGATGCTGGTACCAGCCTTGTAGTTCTGCCTGGTGGGGTGAGTTATGAGTTGGGTGAGATTGTGGGAGGTGATTAGGTCTCTGGTGGGTGTTGCCTCTTTACAAAGCCAGTTTATGTTAAAGTCACCCATCAAGATGAGTTCTGAGCTCTTTTTGAGGTCGCTTATTTCTTGCATAACCAGAGGAAGGCCTTCCTTGGCTTTTTTTGGGGTCAGGTAGGTTGTGGCAGTCGTAATGGTCTTGCCATTTAGGCCGGCTTGAGTTTTTACCACTAATAGCTCATAGTCCTCCGCTACTTTGGAGATCGGGAGGACGGAGCAACTCAGTGTGTTTCTGACATACATGAGGCAGCCGCCGCCTTTCTTGCCTATTCTATCGAGTCTAAACATTTGGAATCCTTCAATGGTCACCTCACCATCTTTGATCTTATTTGACAGACAGGTTTCCGTTAGGCAGAGTATGTCCGGGGGTGTGAAAGGTCATCCAAGCCTGGAGCTGGTCGAATTTTGCAGTTAGGCTGCAGTTGTCTAGCGATGCTATCTTTAGGCCAGTCACTGATTGGGCTTCCCTGCTCCTCAGGGTTGTAGGTCCAGGATTTAGGTGAACGTTGCCTGAGAGTAGCAGTAGCATGAGGGTAACCTTTCTGGCGGATAGGGTGATGTTCATCTTTACTTGTGTCCATCACTTGCGCTTCAGATGGGGGGGTGTCTAGATGCATGTATTACATAAGGGGGGAGGTTAACTATTAAGGTTAAGGGAGGGGAGACTAGCTTGGTGATGACGGTGTATGGGAGGTGGGGGGAATGGGGGGCCTGACATTACCAGAAGTGGTTGTGGCCATGTGTATGCTTTTGGACCAGGATGCACCAAAAGAGGTTTCAGAGTGTGGAGTTTGGGGACAGAATTTGTATGTGGTGCCAGCAATGCCAAGGGAGGTAGAGAGGAGTGTGGAAGTGGTAGTATGTAGTTATACCCCATATTAGTTTGTTTGGTGTGGCTATCCTGCTTTAAGCTGCTTGCTGGTAAATAGGTGATTTATTTTGTAGCTTTAGATTAGATTCAGATTGCTAGAGGGCAAGAAGAGAGGGAGGGATCTACAGACAAGTTAAGGGATAGGAAGGAGTCAACAGTTAGGTTGAGAGTGGGCACTGAGGGAGAGCTACAGAGAGTAAGGTGGCAATAGGTTAAGTGCTCTGTTTGGGCAAGGAGGATTGGGTGAGGCTGGGTGTGCTGTATCCAATAGGGTTAGTAGTCCAAAGGTGGGAGGGGTGAGAGTGTATTTAAAGGAGACCTGAGGGGGTGGTGGGGGCGGGAGAAAAATAAACCATATAGCAATAGCAGAAAATACAGATTTGGCAGCAGTCTATGAGCGCACCAATGGTTGAGGTGCAGAAGCTGTGTTAACCAATCACAAGCCGCTTGCAGTGACACTGCACCAATCTGTGAAGAGCCACAAGGTATGGAGCTCCCAATGGGTTAGGCACTAGTACCTCTGTGCAGGATCCAGGGGTGAGTTCCAGGGAGGAGAGCTGAAGACCTGGGCAGAAGTCAGCGTGGCGGCCGTTGAGTGCCACTTTTCGGCGATAGTGCCAAAATTGCTCCGGGATCCCTAATGGGGCCAAAAGAAGAAGCAAAAGTATCAATAGCTGGGTGCAGGAGGGAGGCTGGCAACAGTTTATCTTTGGGGCGGGGGTGTTAAAGAAAATTAAATAATAAAGAGGTGTTGTGGCTGAGGGTGGGGTGGAAACACAAAGGAATCAGGTAGCACAGTTAAGTGGGGAGAAAGATTTTGTAAATGAGCAGGGCAGGGGAGAGGAGGTGAGAGCTCAGGTGAAATAGGGCTGGCAGAGTAGTAGAGCAGAGAGTGGGCCAAAGCCAGGAGTTTGTAAACCACTGGGGGGAGGATCGGTAATACAGCTATTCAGGCTGTAGGTTCTGATAGAGATTTGGTGCAAGTGAGGGGGGCATATAGAGGGAGTCCCAGATAGAGAGAGAGGGAAGGAGAGAGAACAGAATGAAAACAGTAGGCTTCAAAACAGAATTACAGCACACTAGAAAACAGGGTTTAACAGTGGTTCTTCACACTATTTGTAAAAAGGGCTAGCAGTCATTACAGAATCAATGCAGTTATGGTCATATTTATGCTAGGTTTTAACAGAAGCAGCTAGACAAGGCATTATTTTACACAGGAGAATATCAGCAAAAATAATCCAATTAGCAATAGCAGAAAATACAGATTTGGCAGCAGTCCATGAGAACACCTATGGTTGAGGTGCAGAAGCTGTATTAACCAATCACGGGCCACTTGCAGCAACACTGCACCAATCTGTGAAGAGCTGCAAGATATGGAGCTCCCACTGGGTTAGGCACTCGTACCTATGTGCAGGATCTGGGGGCAAGTTCCAGGGAGGCAGGCTGAAGTCCTGGGCAGGAGTCGGCGTGACGGCCATTGAGCATCACTTTTCGGCGGTAGTGCCAACATTGCTCTGGGATCCCTCTGTGCAGGATCCGGGGGCGAGTTCCAGGGAGGTGGGCTGAAGTCCTGGGCAGGAGTCAGCGTGGTGGCCGTTGAGCGCCACTTTTCGGCAGTAGTGCCGAAATTGCTCCGGGATCCCTAGATCCTATACGCACCTCCCCCTCCTCTTTTGTGAATACTGAGCAGAAATATTTGTTCAGTATCCCTGCTTTTTCACTATCCCCCTCTGCCCACCCACCATTCATTCTATTCAGCCTCACTATCCCTCCCTTTGTCTTTCTATGCTCCCTGATGTACCTATAAAGGTTTTATCCCTTCTTAACTGAGTTGGCTATCCTTTCCTCAGTTTGGGCCTTTGCTATTCTGACTTCCCTCCTGCTTCCTTCTGCTTTAACTGGTACAGCTCTCTGTCTTGCTCCTTCTGTGTTTCCTTATACTTCCTGAATGTTATCTTTTCTCCCTGACTTTCCCCGCCACCTCTTTTGAGAACCATAGTGGCTTTTTCTTTTGTTTTGATTTGTTTATTTGCTTCACACAAAGGCTTGTTGCCTCTGTGATGGCAGTTTTGATGATTCCGCATTGTTGCGCCTCCCCTCCTTCTAGCCTGTTTGCCAGTGCTTTTCTGAGGCACTCTACCATCTTGCTAAAGTCAGCTCTCCTGAAGTCCAGTACCCTCACTTTTGTATGGCTTGACTCTGTTGCTGAGTTTAACCTGAACCACACTGTTTGATGGTTACTTGTTCCCAGATGGCAACCCACTTCTACATCTGAGATCCTCTCACTGTCCCCATTTGAGAGTACGAGGTCTAAGATTGCTCCCTCATGAATGGGTTCTGAAACTAGCTGTCTGAGGCATGCCACCCGTACAGCATCAAGAATGGCCCTGCTTTTGGATGTGGCTGCAGCAAGTGTGCTCCAGTTAACATCTGGCATATTCAGGTCTCCCATCAACAGTATCTCCCCTTTCTCTGCCATCCTAAGAATGCCTTCTGTCATATCCTTATCCATTCCCTCCCTCTGACCTGGGGGTCTGTATACAACCCCTGTGTGGATTGTAGTGCCACTTCCAGTCTCCAAGGTGACCCACAGTGCCTTCTCTCCTCCCTGTATACTCTTTTGTTCAGTTGCTTTTATCCCTTCCTTTACATAGAGAGCTACTCCTCCCCCTCTTCTCCCCTGCCTATCTCTCCTGTAGGTTATGTACCCTGGTATGTTAACATCCCAGTCATGGTTCTCTGTGTACCATGTTTCTGTGACTGCTATGATATCCAGGCATCCCTCTTCCATCAAGACCACCAGTTCAGGGGAGCTTGTTGCCCAGGCTACAGGCATTGGTACTCATTATCCTCCATTTCCTGATGGCCTTACTCCTTTTGCCCATCCTGTCCTTCTTGCCTTTGTCACTTTCTCCATTTACCCTGCCCTTCTCCTATCGACATCTCTATGTTGGTGTTTACTGCACTTATTACCATGACTTTTTGGGGGCTAGGATTTCCCTGCTCCTTTCCAGTGCCTCCCCCCTTGGTTAGTTTAAATACTTGCCAATGAAGCATTTAAACCTATCAGCTAGGATCCTGGTTCCCCTCCTGGACAGATGCAGCCCATCATGCCAGTATAGACTTGCATCACTCCAGGTGGACCCCAGTCCCCAATGAAGCCAAATACCTGAGCTCTGCACTTTTTCAACCACTGATTGAATCCCATGGTGTGGAGCACCTAACCTCGTCACGCCATAGACAGGCAGCACCTCTGAGAAGGTTACTGTGCATGCTACTTGTCTAAGGCCCTCCCAAATTCACAAACTCTTCCTGCACTGCTCGATCCCTTTCTTAGCCAGGTCATTTGTCCCTAGGTGGACAGTGACATCAGCTCCCTCCCGTGCAGCTGCTTCAGCAATCCTGAGGATTCACTCCCTGTACCTCCAAGCCATGGTGCCAGGCAGGCCCCTTACCTCCCTCTCCCCTTCCTCCCCAAGTTCTACCTTCCTAACAATGGAGTCCCCTACCAGGGGTTGTTTCCTTCCCCTGTGGGGTCCCATGCCACCCTCCTGTGGGTCTCCTTTGTGGAGGTTCCCAGCATCCTCCTTGGTCTCCACTGTGGGTGCCTCCATAGAGGAACCACACTTTGCCAGAATGGCATAGGAATTGTGGAGAGGTACAACTGAAGGGATGTGCCTCTGTTCCACCACCCTCACCCTCCCTAAGCCCAATGTGGTCCAACCACTCCTCTTTCTTGGCAACCTCTGAGGCAACGGCAGTGGCCCTGGTGGTCTCTGAATGGAAGAGGAGGTCCCACAAATCCTGGCCAACTCAGCCTGGAGTTGAGCAACCTACCCCCTCAGCCCAGAGAGGTACCTGCAGATGAGACAACACTGCATCCTCCAGAACATCTCCCGGAAGACTGCTGCTCCACAGCCACTGCACTGCACCACTCCCATCATGTCTTATTTCTGGCCCCTTCACTATTGTTTGGAATCCTTACTCTTTCCTCTGTTTTTTTTTTGTTTCCTTATCTCTCTACTTACTTACTGCCTCTGTGCCCTTTAAGCTCCTGATTGTCCTGTTCTGAGACAAGAAGATCCTATATTTCTCACTAGACTCCTTACTTGCTTAGAGGCAGACTTCCAGCAGCTAGAGGGGACTGGAGAGCTACTCTTGCCCCTCTAGGATGGCGCATCTTTGGTGGCTCTGTGATCACTCACTTCCTGCTCCCAAACAGGAAGTTCCTGTTGTCAGTCAAATCATGTGCCTATAAAAGTAGAACTAATGATGCTAGCTGTTGGGCTTTTGGGGAGAAGAGGGTTGGTGTATTCAATGGAAGGTGGAGAAGGGAGAAGGGTTTCAGTCATAATCTGAGGTGACGGGTAGCAGGATAGCCCTGCCAAAGGGTGATTTATTGATGTCAATGACTGAAAAATCAGAAATATAGAAGCTGATGCTGCTGCAGTGCTGAGTCATCATTTAAAAAAAAATGCAGATAGGCATCACAGACTTTCTAAACTGGTAGAATTTGTACAATCATCAGGTAAAATGATAAAAAAGACAACAATGATGAGCAACAAAGAATCATTTTATTTAATGTAGTACTATTTACAGTCACCGTTATAATCCACAAAATATCTAACCCCAATCTTTACTAATCCTGTCAAATTTGTTTAGTTAAATATATAAAAAAAATATGCTAGCCTTTCACTCCAAACCCCTGTACTAATTCTTTCCTGACCAAGCTACTTGATCACACCAAGTTAAAAAAAATTAATATTTATAGCTTTTCTCTACAGCAGAGCAACAATGTGTCCTGATAGTGCTTTACCATTTCACCTGAACAGAAGAGACACACAGTGTTTTAGAATACATTGATGCAGTCATGTGTTTGATTATAAACTACAACATATAGTGTGATGTACACAGTTTGGAAGTGTAAGTAAGCCTCTAACTGTGTTGTCTACCCCTTCCTCTGGGGCATAACCACTAGCTCGTAATAGGGGCACCACCTGCAGAGGTATTCCAGCCTCAGAGGCCTAGGGCATGCTTCCTGAGCTGTGTACCATGTGCTCCTCCCCATCATAGGGAACTTCCACATGCAGGCCAAAACCCAAGACAGCTATCCTCTTAGCAGCCCATAGGGCTCATCATCAGTAAAGTCTTCCCTCCTGCCAGTATTGAAAGGAATCCATCTGTGAAAGAGGTAGATTCACCCCATTAACCACTCTGTACTCTACCTGTGAGACTACTATGCCACCACATTTACTTGACTGTGGCATCCTACTCTCAACCTACCATTACTCTGTCAGAGTGTTATCTAGATACCAGCTCTAGAGTAAATAAGATTCTTGTATGTCTTCAGTGTCAGCCAAGAAACATTGTACACAAGCAGGAGTAATAATAATAGTTTATTGTAATACTTACGCCAAGCACGTAACATAGAAAATCACAAAAGAGATGGGTTTCTCACCACTCTCCTGAAGAATGCAAATAATCTCCAGAATTTCCAAGATCTCCATGCAGAGCTGGGTTGTTCAAGGTTATAGAATATACTACAGATAGCATCAGACAGTGGATATAAAGAACATGCTATTTTGGTCTATATTATACAATATAAACAAGATTGTATAAGACATTCTCCATGGGATAATGACTTAGGAGACAAAATTACTAATGAGTATCATATGAGACAAAGAATATGCTCCTGTCAGCATGAAACTTGGACAAAAGAGGACACATCATGAGATTAGAGGGAGGCCAATTAAGGGGTAATGTGAGGAAGTTATTTTTCACAGAAAGGGTGGTGGATGCATGGAACGGCCTACCTCAGGAAGTGGTGGATATGAATACAGTGCAGGGCTTCAAACAGGCATGGGATAGGCACAAGGGAGCAATACAGATGAGTATGAATAGATAGGTCATTGACAGAGCAAAGGCCAATGGCACATTCATAAGGTAGATAAAAGAAATGGGCAGACTGGATGGGCCTTGTGGCCCTTATCTGCTGTCAACTTCTATGTTTCTATGTTTCTAAATGTTGACAGGCCCAAACTACACGTGGCATTACTTGCCTATGTGTAAGACATAACAAGGTTTTCTCTGTCAGCTTAGACAAAGGGAAGTGCTGACAAGATGTACTACATATAATTATATGAGAATATATATATATATATATATATATATATATATATATATATATATTGGCCGGATATTCAGACTGCGCCAGGCTGTGGTGCAAGCCTGGGCGCAGCGCAATTGGGCTGCACAGGGGTGTTGACAGGGTGATATTCAACGGAGCTGCACCATGGCACAGCATTACTGAATATTGCACCCTGGCCACCCACAGTGCACATGGTGCAGTGGCACTGCACCAGCACAAGTGGCCAGAGTGGAGCAGGGGGATGCGCTAGCACAAGTTCCGTTGTGCTAGGTGCAACGACCGTGATATTCAAAAGTGCACATGAAAATGGGGCCATAATGCATGCAAGACACAAATGTGGCCATTTGCATGTCATTATGGCCCCGTTTGCATGCAGGTGTGCCGATCCCCGGCGACTTGCACCTGGCGCCCTGCCAGGCTGCAGCCATCGGGGACCGATGCCCCCTGCACATCGCGGAAAAGTGCCCCAATGCCCAATTGAGGGCATGTGTAAGAGAAGTACATGTCCTATATCCCTTTTGGTCCAGTGGACCACTCACAGCCTGATCATGGGCATATGTTGTAAACAGTACACTTCCAATATCCCTGGTGGTCCAGTGGACTGCTCGCAGCCCGATCACCGGCATATGTTGTAAACAGTACACGTCCAATATCCCTGGTGGTCCAGTGTACCGCTCGCAGCCTGATCGCGGGCATATGTTATAAACAGTACACGTCCAATATCCCTGGTGGTCCAGTGGACCGCTTGCAGCCCGATCGCGGGCATATGTTGTAAACAGTACACGTCCAATATCCCTGGTGTTCCAGCAGTACCCCTCCCCCCACCCAATGAGCTCCACTGCCCTGTTCCCCCGGTCAGCGGCGGGTGGCAGCACCCCACCTGCCTGCTGTCCCGCCACCCGCCACCGTACAGTAGGGCTGTACACCCATTGGTCCACAGCATGAGTCAATGGGCGTGCAGCCTGTACCATACTGCACAGTCCAGATATGTGAATGGATCCACCAGGGATATTGGACATGTACATTTTACAACATATGCCCATGATTGGGCTGCGAGCAGTCCACTGGACCACCAGGGATATCGGACCTCTACTTTTTACAACATATGCCTGAGATCGGGCTGCGGAGTGGTCCACTGGACCACCAGGGATATTGGACCTCTACTTTTTACAACATATGCCCACGATCAGGCTGCGAGCAGTCCACTGGACCAAGAGGGATATTGGATGTGTACTTTTTACAACATATGCCCGCGTTCGGGCTGTGAGCGGTCCACTGGACATCCAGGGATATTGGACCTCTACTTTTTACAACATATGCCCACAATCAGGCTGCGAGCGTTCCACTGGATCACCAGGGATATAGGAGGATCCTTTTTCTATGTATGCCCATGATTGGGCATGGGAGGCGCCGCCAGGTGCAGCCGGAGCTCAGGTGGCCACCCACAGGTGGCAGCTGCCATGTTGCACCCTGCAATACAGCAGCTCACATGTGGGTGGCCAGCTGTTGTTCCTTTTTTTTGGCTCACCTGTGTGCAGCGCAAGTAGGGGTCATGCATGCATGGGCTCAGCACATCCTGGGCTGAATATCGGGATGTGCAGTGTATGCATGGGCACGCCTCCCCTACCTGCTCCGCATACATTACTGATGTGCTCCGGCGCATCGGGATTTGTGCCAGGCTCAAGCCCTGTTTGAATATCATGCCGGGGTGCATCAGTGGGTTGTGCATGGTGCAACAGTGTTGCGCCATGCGCAACCCTTCTGAATATCCAGGCCATAGTGTATAAAGTAATCACTGATAATCCCCTCAGCGTCATTATATCAGTAATTAGGTAGATTATATATGGCATATATGTAAAAGACAAACAAAGCATTCTAGTGAGGTATAATAATCATGCATGATATAATCCTTTAAAAGATGCAAACATTAACATATATTAGCAGCAAAACACATTCCTGGCACTCATGCTTATATGATGGGCGCCTAAATCTACATGTTAGTGCAAAATAGCAGTATCACAGTATAATAGACCAGGAATACAGTGTAAGGTGTATGTGGGATGATAGGGGGCATAACCCAGTTGCAACAGTCCCCTTTTTGTTACCCTAATTGGAAAAAGTGGCAACACAACAAAGACGATGGGTAGGCACCATTCATCAACAGACCCAAGGCATAAGCCTGATAGAGGAAGTTTAACTGGTCATGGTGGTGTTTCAGGGTTTTCCTTATACAACAAAATGTAATTATAAGGGAAAATGTTAGTAAACCTCATGTTACTATAAAAATTTGTAATGAAACTTCACAATGGGGTTTACCAATATCAAAACAATGTCATTACTGATATGTACCAAGTATATATCTGTCCTACTTGGAAGAGATTGGAGAGACAAACTTAAGTTACCTGTATGGATATTAAAAATAAGTAAAAATTGACATAGAGCATCAAGATAGTTAAGACAAGACTTAATGGTATCTGGTTCCGGGATGGGAACAGGTGTGATTATCGTATAACCTATTACCTGTTTAGGGAGTAAAAATAGAAGTTAGAACAGTTCACTTTGCATAACTTTTACTCCATATCAGAAGAATGAATAGCTGGTCACCACACAATGTTCCACATCAGCAGAATATACCACCTTGAAGGGTAGCATTTTTCAGTTGGTAAGTTGGACAGGACACAAAATGTCATTGTCCACAAGCCATAAACTATGAACAGTTCCAGGGATAAATCCAGGGTTTTTTCCAAGTGTTAGATGAAAATTCATAATTCAGATTAGATACATTTAGATTTTCCAAAGATAGATCCAAATGTTCAGGAATCTGCAGTATTTTTAGAGGCCTCTGCAGGGGGTGCATTAGATTGAACCATTAAGTTGAACCATTAAGTTTTACAATGGAATGACAACAGTGTTCAGTGGAAGATGATCACACGGCTGCACAAAGTGTAAAAGTTTATGACAGTACTCAGTTTGTATGAGGTGCCAGCCAGGCTTGGAAAACAAGCAGTGAAGAAAATGGATTTCTGGATTGTAGATCAAATGAAGAAGAGTCTTCTTGTTAAAGTTAGGGGATTGCCTCCACCCCAGGCTTGGCTCCATAGTATGCATAACAATGAGCTTGATTGTAGAATCTGAATTGGCTGGACCGAATACAGTTTATTTGCAAGTTCACAAGAGGAACCCTAATTTCAGTTATTAGGCCAGTATTCACAAATTGGTAAAACAAGTTGGAAGAAGTCACATCTGCATAAAAGGTGGTGATCCTTTCAGGTATGACATTGAAAATTTGGAGTCAGTCACGATTCCAAGACCTCATGGTAAACAAGCAAAGGATATAGTTTCAAGCTTTCATGATAAAAGTTCCCATCAAGATGACCAATAGAATGGAGGGTTGCCAGACTATCAGAGATGGATGTTGCTGGATGAAAATGTGGCAATGACACTGTGAGAGTCACAAGCATGACTTCCTGAATTGTGCAGGAATAAGTTTCGAAACATGGAGCAATACTGGTGTGTGTAGTGACACACTCAAGGTTCCTTGCCATTGACAAGGGAATAGTGATAGATTCAAATAAACATTTGTTAACACTTGCAATATAAGCGCATTTGGGGCAATACCACTGACCCATACAGTACATCTGTCATGTATGAAATCAGGGATGTGTCCTAATTCCAGATCCCAGAAGAGATAACCGAAGGGTTGTAAGAACATAATAGCTGTAGGCAGTGCAAAGGACTTTCCTAGCTATGTGATGCTCATCTGCTTCCTTAATGTGAGCAGAAATGAATTCATTAATATTAACATTTGTCAGGTTAAACCCCTTCACAATATGCTTAATATTGTAAATATAAATTGCTTTTAATGAGCAAGATCATTTATACCATGCAATAGGGGAGGTATGATATTATATTTCATACTATCATGAACCTTTAACATATGGAAGATGTCACATCTGCATAAAAGGTGGTGATCCTTTCAAGTATCTTCCCTTCCCCATATTTTTCCTTCTGTTTGTAAATAACTTCTTGACTACTAGCTCGCTTCCTTCTCCAACCTTGTTGCTGACCATCCACTGTTGTTTTGCCAATTACCACCCCGATCTCCCTTCTGTCAGTCTTTCTTGTTATGTTTGAACATTCCTCACATTTCTCTCTATATAACCTTACTCTCTTATTAACCCTTTCACTCCACAGGTCGGGTCCGTGGTTTCTGCATTTATTATATATCTTACTGCCATTATTTGTATAATACTTGCCACAATTTTTTATTGTTTCTACCCATTGTATTTTTGTAGCACTGCTGTACTGTTCCTCTATTTGTATTATTGAACCCATGTTGCTGTTGTTCAACTGTTCCCTTTTTGTTGTACTCTCCTGGGTCGTGCCTGAAAATAGTAATTTCATGGCTAGTGCACCTATCCGGTTAACAAAAACTAAATAAATAAATATGTTCTTGAATAATGGCTATGTCAGCCCTATTTCATATAGATATGTTAGAGCCAAATAGGCCTGAGGCTAAATCTGTCTTTTTTTTTTATAAAAACAAAACACCTAGTGTGTTTTCGTGAGTTTTAGTTATAAGATGTACCATTACTGGTCAGGATGTAAAATCACTATTGATAAATAATAGTGTGTGTGCATATGTCTGTGTGTGTGTGTGTGTGTGTGTGTGTGTGTGTGTGTGTGCTATTAGTCCCTGTATTGGGGGTCATTAATGAGTACCTGGTATGCTGCCAGGGTATCCAATAACATCATTACTTAAAACAAAAGTGGGACACATTTGTTGTGGAACATATAACAAATCATTCCAAATTCTAAAGAATAAGATTTAAAATCACTGGGATGTGCATGAACTGCACCTTATTAACTAGGGTACCTGGTTGAGAAGTGGCAGTTAGACCACTGGGTGGGCCAGGGTTCTGTATTGGGCACTCAATAAAAAGTGTCACAAATTATGGGGTATCATAGGGGAAAACTTTAAGGTCCAATGGCTTTTATTGCCATATAAATTTGGATACAAAATTCCTGATTATCAATTAAATGTAAACAGGGGTCCAGACCAATTCTAGCTGCAATAATTGATCCAAAGTAATGATCATAACATTCAGTAGGGCTTCACTACCCTCCTGGATGATGAACATGTCTTTTAGGACTTTAGTATGAATTTTCACAGGATTCAATTAGATCATGTGGGCTTGTGAGGTACTCTGCCTCAGCAAGCTATTTAGATTTAGGTCACTGGTTCTTGCCTGCAATAAGATGTGCAGTTTGGGCTTGTAAGATGACCCATACTTCTAAAAAGAAAAATAAGCATAGAAGCAAGCATATCTCTCTCTCTCTCTCTCCCTCTCTCTCTTGAATCTAAAAGGAAAGAGCAACAAAAAACATAGTTAGTTTAGTACTATTCTGCCCATTGGGGTATGGAAAAGTAATTTAATCTCCTTTAAACTGTTTCATTTGATTGGCATGTAGCCATTTAACTTGGTAGACTGCTGGACTGAGTTTGTTTACTATGGGATAGGCCCCCTCCTATTTGTTTACAAATGGATGTGTCGATGGTGCAAATCTGAGTACCATTACCTGGTCCCCAACTTGCCAGTCTACAGGATATACAGTTTTGTCACATTAGATTTTGGCCTTTTGCTGGGCCTTGCCTATGTGCTATGCAGCAAACAAGTATATCTTTTGGATGTCTTGTTTGAGTTGTTTGACATATTTATCTACTGATGCTCCATCAGCAGTGGCAGTACACAGGTCCAGAAGTAAGTGTTCTGGGAGTCTTATGGACCATCCAGTCATGATTTAAAATGGGGTACACTGTGTTTCTTCAGAGGGTGTCCCTCTTATTGCCATAAGGAGTAAAGGCAATAATGAATCCCAGTCCTTTTGGGTTTTCCTGAACAAGTTTGGATAACATAAATTTGATCTGCCTGTTAGACCATTCCACCTGTCCTGATGACTGTGGGTGGTAAGGGATATGAAACTTTTGTTTTGTCCATAACAAATCCAGAATTTCCTGCATTACTTTGGCTATAAAGCCGTTTTCCTGTAATCAGGATCTTACTTTAGGGGTAAACCCCACCTGGTAAATAGCTGGTTTAATAAGACATTTGCAGTCACTTTGCTTCAACCCATTTGGAAAATAGGTCGGTGATCACTAGTGCAAACTTAATATTGTTCTTAGTGGTTGGCATAGGGCCAATGTAGTCAATCTGGATGTTGTTCCAGGGGTCTGATTGCCTCTGGGGTAACAATTTAGCATTTTTCCTAGCTGTTATAGAATTGTTCTGTGCACAGATCAAACAGTTACTGATGCAGTGTTCTACATCATTTCTGATGTGTGGTCACCAGACAGAGGATTTCAGTCTGTCTAGTGTTTTAATGACTCACTGGTGTCCACCAGTTGGAGTATCATGTACTTGGTAGATAAAATCTACCCACGGATGTTCAGGAACTACCCATAGCTTTTCAGGAATGTTACAGCAGTGATACCTCATGAGTGGGCCGTCACTGGCTAGGTGAAGGTCATTTTTCACTTTCTTATAAGGGCTGATTTCTGGCAGTTATTTCTCAGTTCCTTTATTAAGGAACCTATACACTGCCCTCAAATGAGGGTCCTTCTTTTGGAGCATAAGGTTCATATTTACAATATGATTGAACCTTATGAATGTAGTTTGTATTTAAACTGGTTAGTGTTGTGATATACACAAACAAGTCTCTATATTTCACAGAGGTACTATTAGAGTATTGGAAGTTTGTTTCCTCCCAAAATAAATCCAGTCAGAGAGGAACAGACCCAATTAGAATCTGTAATAAAAATAAGTGTCTACAGTCTTTCTGTAATTAGAGCAAAGCTGTCTCTTTCTCAAGGACTTAAGCTCTGTAAACCATCCACAAACATTTGTGGTAATAATAAGGAGACTCCTCTCCTCCCTGCTTTATATATTTTTTCTTGCCAGCCATGTTTTAACAATGCCTGTGAATTGTACATATACTGTATGATGATGCAGTTACTAGCAATGCACACTCTGTCATCACCAGAATGTAAAATAATTCCAAACCCTATCTGACCCATGTTGGTATGCATGGCTGAGTCATCAGTCAAAACATGACACACAGTGGTATCTTACAACACTTTCTGAGGTTTTGTCAGAAAGGGCCCTGGGACAGGTAGGTCAGGGGGTTGGAGTGAACATTCATGGGCCTTTCCTGTAAATTGTAGGCCATGGGCCAACCATAATAGAATTTTGATGGAAAGGACAGTGATGTCATGATCCTGTAAAATGAGAGATCAGTGTATAAGTCTGGCATTGGATACAGAGTCATCTTTTACTCTGTCTGACAACAGAAAGTTAGTTGGCAAATGATTGGAATGCAGCACAATGCATGCATATCCAATGATGTACATAAAATATCTCACTGACCAGTATGTAGCCGAAAGATTCCTTTCACAAAGGTTGTTTCAGCTATAAGATGCATAAGCAATGGGACTGATGTGTCCATTGTATGTTTGGGCTAAAACTGCTGAGATTGCTATATCTAATGTAGCAGTTTCAAAATAATACCTTAAAGCTGGGTTAGGATTAATCAATGCTGGGGCCAGATCAATGATCTTAGAAGAAAAGACAACAATGTCAACATTATAATACCTTGCACCTTCTTGCCAGAAGTGCTTGCTATTGTCTGTGCTGAGAATGACCCAGACTGTTCCTGGTTTGTGCCTGCAATTGCAGCCACAATATGGGATGATCCAAGTGTCACTGGTGGAGGGGGTTCTGCATCATGTGAAGGGAGTGCTGGCACTATCAAGGGTATCTGCACAGTGGGAAAAAAGTGGTGTGCAAGCTGCACATAGTTTTCCAGCTATGGATTATGTTTCAGTAGCCATCAGGAGTGGAGAAAGTAGTACTGAAACAGCTGCCAGCCCAGGTTCAGAAATCAAACCTGTTACCCTCCCCCCCAACATGGCCTGTAATGCTGAAAATATCACAGCCACTGGGTTTTCAGAATCAGGGTTGTCCCTTCCCCCATCAAATGTAAAGTGGGTTTCCCCACCGGAAGGTTGCTGGATGGTAGCAACATTGTTTTTAAGGTTATAGCTTAAAGTATTAATGAGCTGCATGTGCCCAATGCTGTTAGCATTAGGAAAAACAGCACATTCAGTCTTCTCAGGGAAAGCTGATGTTAAATTACATAAGGAAGAATCACAACATTTTACATAATTAACAGCAATGTGTTCCTTAACCAAGGATGTTCTAGCATAGTAAACATTGCTAACAGCAGCTGCTGCTGCAGTGTCAGACACTGACTTCATGACAGGTTGTATACCAGCTTCATTCAAAAGCACGTCAGCATCATCTTTAATAAGAAGCTTCTGTCCCTCAGAAACACAAGTCTTACTGATAACATTATAAATCATGCCAAAAAACCTCCGGTATGTTTTGTTTGGTTAAGGCAGCAATCACAGGTCTCTGTGATTGCATGATCCAACCTCCAAGATGTGGTGGTTGGCCATTTTGGATTACCTCATGGGTGTCTTGGGTTACTGCATTATGACCATCATCACATGACAATGAACGGCCATCTTGGAGATGGCATGGGGATGCAACGTGATGACATGTGTCTCCACCATTTTTGAGACTCTAACAATTCTCCATTTTGTGAATCACAGACAAACAAGTGGCTAGCCTTTGTTCTGGTCTGCCCCACAGCACTCTGTGAGTGTTCAAACTAAAACTCTTTAACATCAGAAGAGGCAAGGTCTATGGGCATTAAGTTGGTAAGTCCTGCCAATACTTCTGGCTGATGGTGCAAGTTCACATTTTCTGCCTTGCAATTTATAAGATCAACCTCAGATTTGGTATCACACAAATTATACATAACCTGTTTCTCCAAGTTTCTACAAACGGTGGTAAGTTGGGCATTTATTTGATTTCAGAGTATCACATTTTTTATAGAAAATTCTAAGCAAGCCAATAGTGTTGCAACTAGCAAATTTTCAGAATATTTTCCTTGGTACCATGTTTCAATTCACTATAGTGTTCAAAAACCACCCTCATGGGGTTGTTTTTGGTTTCTGCCACATTGGGAAAATCACCCAAACCACCATAGGCAGCTTGATTTTGTGAGGCATCCAGCCTCAACTTCAGTACTGATTTTTTAGACATGTCATTTGAGACATGAGAAACCCTTAGCTCTCTGTGGATCAAGAACTTTGCAACTAAAGTTCAAGACAGGACACAAACAGCATTTGGTGTATGTGACTCCTAGATGAGTATAGACTCACTAGGATTTGAAACCACAAATTGCTGGCAGTCACAAAGGAAGAAAGAGACTTGGGCATCATCATCACTGATGACCTGAAATCATCCAAGCAGACCACTAAAGCAGTAGGTAAAGCTAGGGGGATGTTAGGGTGTATTAGTAGGGGTATCACAAGTCAGAAGAGGGAGGTAATAATCCCTCTTTACAAGACACTGGTTAGGCCCCATCTTGAGTACTGCATGGAGTACTGGAGGCCACATCTTCACAAGGACATTAACCAAATTGAGGCAGTCCAGAGAAGGGCAACCAAAATGGTGCAGGGACTGCATCAGAAAACATATGAGGACAGATTAACGGAGCTCAATATGTATACCTTAGAGTAAAGGAGGGAGAGAGGTGATATGATCGAAACATTCAAACACCTTAAGGGCATTAACAAGGTGAAAGAGTCTAACATGTTTCAATATAAGAAAAATATCAGGACAAGAGGACACAGCATGAGATTAGAGGGAGGCCAATTAAGGGGTCATGTGAGGAAGTTCTTTTTCACAGAAAGGGTAGTGGATGCATGGAACTGCCTACCTCAGGAAGTGGTGGATATGAATACAGTGCAGGGCTTCAAACAGGTATGGGATAGGCATAAGGGAGCAATACAGATGAGTATGAATAGATAGGCCATTGACAGAGCAAAGGCCGATGGCACATTTATAAGGTAGAAAAAGAAATGGGCAAACTGGATGGGCCTTGCAGTCCTTATCTGCCATCAACTTCTATGTTTCTCCAAATGAAAGCAGTCTATCTGTCTGTTAGGATCCCTTTACAGCTGTGTGTTCCCACAGAGAAAGAAGAGGAAAAAAAAGAAAGAACAACTCATTACACAGAGTTTGAATATCTGGCAAGAAGTTTGTTTTGTCTGCACTGTGGTACACAAGCTGACTGAAAAGATTTAAACAGAAGACGCTCTCAGCTGCTTGTCACTGGGGATTTCTCACCCAGTGTTTTAATTTACAGAGAAAATTAAAATGTAACTTTTACTATCACCCAGACACCTACCAAATGGTCACCAATTTGTTATCTAGATATCAGCTCTAAAGCAAATAATAAGTTTCTTGTATGTCATCGATGTCAAACATTGTACACAAGCAGAAGTAATAATAATAGTTTTTTATAATACTTACATCAAGCATGTGACATAGAAAATCACAAGGGAGATGGGTTTTTCACCACTGTCCTGAAGAATGTACATAATCTTTAGAATTTCCAAGTTCTCTGTGTAGAGCTGGATTGCACAAAGTTATATACTACAGATAACATCAGACAGTAGATATAAAGAATGTGCTATATTGGTTCTATACTATAAACAATATTGTATAAGACATTTTCAATTGGATAATGACTTAGGAGACAGAATTACTAATGAGTGTCATATGAGACAAATATACTCCTGTAGGCATGAAGCTTGGGCAAAAGAAATGCTGACAGGTCCAAACTACATGTGGCATTACTTGCCTATGTGTAAGACATAACAAAAGTTTTCTGTCTGTCAGCTTAGACAAAGAGAAGGGCTGACAGGCTCTACTACATATGATTATATGAGAATATATATATATAGTGTATAAAATAATCACTGATGATCCCTCAGAGTCATCATATCAGTAATTAGGCAGATTATATATGGAATACATGTAAAAGGCAAACATAATGCATTATGGTGAGGTATACTAATCTTGCATGATATAGTCCTATAAAGGATGTAAAAATTTGCATATATTAGCAGCAAAGCACATTCCTGGCACTCATGCTTATATGATGGGTGCCTAAATCTACATGTTAATGCAAAATAGCAGTATCGCAGTATAATAGACCAGGAATACAGTGTAAGGTGTATGTGGGATGATAGGGGGCATAACCCAGGCACAATAAGAGGAGGCAGAAAACCTGGAAAAACCTTGTCAGAAAACCAGGAAACTTCTCCTCAACACCTAAGGTGATCCCACTTAGTGAGATAACAGGTTTCCTACCCATACCACCACCATTGGCCCCTGATTGCAGGGTGGGATTGTGGGCACCAAACCTGGGTGAAGGAGCTAAGAGGCTGGGCTCCCATTTGTTGACCATTTAGTAGCCTCCTAGCTCCTCCCCCTGGCCAACTCCCCCTTCCCTTTGGCTACCAGCTTCTATATGCTCCTCCAATTATTCCCCTATTTCCCTACTCCCTAGCATCCCCTCCCCTCCCTTCCATCTTCTGACAGCCATTGGAGATGGGGCCCTCAAGCAAAGGTTTACAGTCCAAGATGAGTGTCTTGTCTATTATCTTGAAAGTCCCTTATTACCTTCACCAGAATAAATGAGACACACACACACAGTGTTTTGTATAAATGACCACAGTCAAGTATTTGTTTATAAACTACAACATATAGTATGATTTGCACAGCTTTATAGTGTCAGCAAGCCCCTTATTGTGTGGCCCACTCCTTCCTCTGGGGAATAATCACTAGCTCTTAAAGGGACACTGTCAACCTGTTTTGCATCATATTATTTCTAGTTAAAAACCCACATTTTATGATAGCTTGCCTTCTCTAAAATTCATTGATGTTGTTGTTTGTTTTATCTGTGTCCTTGTTTAGTAGAACTGAAATGCATGCTAATGTATATTTATAAACAAGTTTGTTTTGTTTACAATCCTGGATCTGTCCTTACTGCATACTTCCTGAGCATAAGAAACACACCCAGACATTGCAGTCACCCATGAGACAGATGCCACCTAAACTCCCACTGCATCATGAGGGGCTAGACTGTGTTGTGGGTATTCTCAAGTCCAGGAAAGATGCAACTGGAGCTGATCAAGGAATGTAAACAACACACGTTGGTGTGGTAACACCAGTATGGTGGGCGGTCTGTTTTTCACTTTTTAAAAGAAAAAAAGAATCAGAATCAAACTACCAGCAACATCAGCTGTCATTATAGAATTCTGGCAGTCACAAAATGTGTTTTTTTAAACAAGGGACACTTTCAGGTCTATGGGGGTTGATAGTGTTCCTTTAAAAAGAACACTGCCTCTGGATGGATAAGGGGTGACTACTGAACCATGTGCCATGTCAGTCCAAACCCTTTACCAAGCAAGAAAAGCCAAAACTCAATATTTCAAATGTAAATATCTTAAAAAAATGCAAAACACTCAAACATCACCCCTCCAAGGAAACCCTTCCCCAATAACCTACACAACTACGCAAGATTTAACTATTACATGATTTATTTATTTTTTCCTCTAGATGAAAGCAAAATCCTGGCAAAAACATCATTGAAACAACATTGACAATCAATTGAAAATCAGAAAAAATTAATTTTCTAACACTTTAATATCTCTACAAATACTTAGCTGATTTGCATGAAACTTTCTGGGCTTGTAGATATTGCCAAGGTCAACCAATTCTGCAAGTTTCATGCAAATCTGAAACCCCTTCTTTCTGCAAGCAGCAAATAATAAAAAATGAGTTTATAACATAGGAAGCATCATGGACTAACTAGAGGGGTGCTACCGTGCCCCTATCATTTGCAAGGAAATCTTAGGGATTGTAGATATTGCCACAGACAACAAATTCTGAAAGGTTCATGTAAATCTGTAAAACCATTTTTCTGCAAGCAGCAAACAAAAAAATAACATAAAAGTCACCAATAACCCTAACTGTGTGTGTGCGGGGGGTGCTACTGTGCCCCTAAAATGCAAGTACAATTATTTTCTTCTTTTCTTCCAAGAGAATTGACTACAATATTAACATAAAATACCTCATAAACATTAGCCATTTTTTAGTGTTGAACACCCATTACCTCTGGCTAGATCTGAATCTTTTTCACAAGCAATACTTTACATAGTTTTACTTTATGTGGGAAAGAGTTTACAAAAAGATGCTAGACTATGTCATCATTTATTTTATTTTATTTATTTAAAGTTGTTGACCAGGAGAGGCACACTGAGCCAAGGCTCATTTCCAGGTGAGACCCAGGGGAAAGGGGAGTAGGAAAGTTTCAAATACATGTATATGGTACAGTGCAATAAGCTGGACTAGCACACAGGGAAATAAACAACAAGTCAAAAATATGAGTAGATGATACACGATATACAATGATACAGGTAGCAAACAATGCAGTAATACAGTGGTATAGATTGAGATGACTGGACAAGGAGTAAATAACAGCATTATCCATCAAATTTCCATGGGGGACAGAAGGGGGAGAAAGAGGATAGAAGAGAGTAAGTGCTAAGAGGGAGTACAGTGAGAAGAACAAGCTGAGGCAAGGAGCTAAGGGAGTGCCTATTTAGTTGAGTAGGGGGTGATCATTCTGGGGGGGATGTGGGAAATTAGCCTTGGCAAGAGCAGAAGTCAGAGAACACAGGAGGGAGGAATAATTTTAGGGGAGAGAGACTGAAGGAGATTGTCTGATTTTTGAAGGGGAGGGTGTTCCAGAGCGAGTGCACTCTGTAAGAGAATACAGCTGAACCAGAACAGGAAGAGGACCATGGGAAGGAGAATATACGGGTGTCCCTAGACTGAATTGGGAAGAAGGCTGCAGTAGAGGGAGACAAAAGTGAGGAGAGGTAGGAGGCTAAGGACCCAAACCAGTATTTACAGATAAAAAGAGAAGAGTGAAGTTGCTGTCGGTGGTGTAGGGAAGTAAGGAAAAGGGAGGAGTAGAGGGAACAGTGATGTATGCGAGGAGGGGCAATTAGAGCCAAGCAGCAAAAAGTGTTGTAGAGGGAGTCAAGCCTGGCCAGAGGGGAGGCTGATGCGGTGCCATATACTATATCGGCATAGTCAAAGGAGGGGATAATCATCTTGGTAAGGAGCTAACACCAAGTATTTAGGGACAGGGCGTCCTTATTTCTATATAAGGCACCTAGTTTAGGGTAAAGTTTTGCTTGTATGTACTCAATGTGTTTAGAGTAGTTGAGCCAGGAGCAAAGCCAGACACCCAAGTATTTGTAGTGGGGGACTACATCAAGTAGGGAGCCATCAAGGGTGGTAAAAGAGAGGGGATAGGGGAGGATGGCAAGTTTTGAGGAGTTCCAAATGTCAAGGGCTCCATCTTTTTGACATTTACCTTGAGGAGGTTATTGTGGAACTAATGAAGGACAGAGTGGAAGTCAGTTTGGAACTGGGATTAGATAGCCGAGATAGAGGGGCCGGAGGTGACAAGAACAGTGTAACTGGCGTACATTAATATGCTGGCCACAGCACAAATAGACAGGATATCCCTTAAGAAAATAGAGAACAGTATAGGACCAAAAATGGAGCCTTGGGGAACACCAGCATGTATCGGGGGGGGGGCTCCACCAACCCTGACTTATTGGGTTTGTCCAGAGACACAGGATTTCAACCAGTTTACAGCTATACAAGAGAGGCAAATGGAGGAAAGTTTATTTAGTAAGAGGGGATGAGACACAGAATTGAAAGCCTTAGCAAGGTCAATGAAAATAGCGGCAGCTATGTGGTCTTGGTCCATACTGGACAGGATGGAGTTTGTGACATGAAGGAGTGAGGTAGTGGTGGAGTGGTTTGTTCTAAAGACTGATTGAAAGGTGGAGAGAAAATCCAAGGAATTTAGGAACTCAGTAAGGTAAGAGAGGACACGTGATTCTTGAAGTTTGGCCACAGTGGGCAATAGGGATATGGGGCAATAGTTTCCCAGACTGAGGGTGTCACCACCTTTGTGCAGAGGTAAGATTTGAGCAACCTTCCAGGCCTGTGGGACTGTGCAGTGGTAGAATGAGTGATTCAAGATGTGGGTGAGAGGGAGGGATATTTCAGGGGCATAAATACGTAGGAGGCAGGGGTCAAGACAGTCAGGGCTAGACTTATTGGGACTTAAGGAGGCAAGTGCTTGTAAGACTTCTTGGACAGAGATAGGAGGGAAGGAGTAACCATTGGGGGTGAGGAGGGAAGGGGAGGAGGGATGGTCAAGCGTAGAGCACAGGTAGTAAAGTAGGAGTTTAGAGCAGATGCGACTGAAGCTGGGCTCAGTAACAGGAGAGCCATTTATGGATAATGTGGGGTTGGTGGATTGGGCAAGGGGGGTCAGGAAGAGAGTGGAGGATAGACCAGAAATTGATGGGGGAGGATTTGCTAGTGTGTAAAAGAGTACAGAAGTAAGGCGGACTTGGCAGACCTAATAGTCTTTGTGCATGTGTTTCTTAAGGCCCTCTATTTGCATAGATCGGGAAGGGCTTAGGTAGCTTTATGATGAGTCCAGGCTTGGTTGCGGGATTTACACAGATGGATGAGGTCTGCAGAGACCCAGGGTAAGTTATGCTGTTTTATCATGTGGCGTCTGAGTGGGGCATGGTGAATCTAGACTTTGTGGAGCATAACACTCATAACAGCATAATACTTTTATTTTAAGAATTTGTTCCTGATTCAAACATGAATTCCTATTTGAAGAGCCAGTCATGGGATGTATAATAATTACTTGAATCACTATTTATTTTATTACAATAAATTGTTTAAAAGAGGTTGATACATCCTCTCATTATTCATCAAACAGCCCCAAAACTCCTTCCAATTTATCTTCTTAAATGAAATCAATCTCGATTAAAGACACAACAGGATTGTGGTGATGCTGGCTTGTTTAACAACACTTTAAACTGTGATTACACTGACCACCCCTCATTTGTGTTAAAAGGAATTTAAAGCCATTGGTTCCCAATCTTTACTGTTGAACTCATGTCAGAATAGCACCAGATTTCAATTTCAGGTCAACAGCAACTGGCTGCATTTCAAGCCATGGACATCTTCATGGTAAATCATGAAATTACCATAAAAGGCAAAGTTGCATGTAGTGGATGAGTGTGATAAAACCACTAGTCACTGTCTACATAGCTAACTACAATGATGAAGTCTTCATTCTCCCCAGTAGTGGAAATAGTGTAAAGTACAACCTTGATTATCTGAATGCTTTGGGAGACATCAAATTTCTTTAGATAATTGAGAGTTCAGATAATCAGGGGGCCATAATGTTAGGCAAACCAGAGTCGGGTGACAATATCAGAGTTTGGTTAATCAGGAGATCTGGATAATCAGGGTTTTGGATAATTAAGGTTGCATTATATTTTATAAGCTGCAAGTCTGAATCAGAAGTCAATGTTCAGTTTAGCAACATGTGTTATCTTGTGTAATAAGGTCCTAGTACCAGAACGGAGGTACCTATACATAACCATTTTGAACTATGGTATGGGCAATGCATCACCCTTTCATTACAAATGTTCATCTCCCTAAGATGTTACAGTCTTTGAACTGTAACAGTATCAGATTTTTTTTTTGTAGTTAAACTTTTTATTGAGTTTTTAGTAATAGCAGGAAGGATACATATTATATAGTCACATTAAACATTTGTTTCCTGAATGGGACATTTGGCATAGAGACATTGCAATGAACAAATGGCATATTCTACACAGGACCTTATCCATCAGCATAATTATAGCAAAACAGATTTGTATGGTGATTAGTGGATGCAAATAACCTAATTTTGTAACTTAAATTTCCATTGGTCTGGCAGTAGGTGAGGTAAGTTATAAAAGACATAACTTGTACTGTGGGGTTATTATGGGAGATAAATAGAGAAACTATGAACAAAAACTAACTGCAGTGCTAGAGTGGATCTGGTAGTAGATGACCTTGTTAAGGTGGTGAAGAAGAGAAAAAGTGTGCAGGTGATCTGGTTGGGAAAGTATGGGAATATAGATCATCAAGAGGTTTATGGTCAAGCTCAGCCAATACCCATATGGGGAGGTGACATAAGGGAGCTAGTGGGCATGTTTCCCTGTACTGGGGTTTGTTTCAGGAAGCTGTAGAAAGGAGTCCAGGTGCGCTGGTGTAGAGATACTGAAGCAGCCATTAAGTAAGAAAGGCAGTCATAGGTGGGTAGCTAAGGCATACCTGCTAGTAACTCTGATATGTGTGAGGCATCTGTCATACACCATTTGCATAATAGCAATCTTTTAGCCTCTACCCTAGCATGGATCAGCAAGTGGAATTGAGTGTTTATAAAGCATAGGACATCATGGAAAAGCCCAAGGAAAAAAAGGTTGGGTGAGAGCAGGATGGGTACTTTGAGAATTTGTTGTAACAAGTTTGGACAATGGACCAGAATGTCTGCTGCCAGGGGCAGGAACATAGTATATGATAGAAATCTCCGTGTGTAAGAGTACATTTCCAGCATTGGTCATCTGATGTGAGTCAGGCTGCATGAAGGACCGTCAAGGTGCAATACCAGCTGTGCAAGATCTTATCCTGGATGACCTTGCTTTGTGGATCTTTAATTGAGTTTCTGTCTGTTTTCCAGCAGGCTAGCCAGTCATCATCCAAAATGGTGTTCATTAGGATGGTGGTCCAACAGAGTCTGTCTTTGCAGGTTTGGTCCAGGGTGTGATCTTTGATTTGTGAATATATCTTGCCAGCTGTCCCCAAGGGTTTAATAAGCCAGGACATGAGGGGGTGTATACAGAAGGGAGTTTACACTTGTCAGAGAGTCTGTATAAGGCCAGATAGAGAACTGCGAAGTTGGAGGAATTTCCAGAACTCTGATTTACATAATCCATATCTTGTCCTGAATCCCTGAATAAAATTCAAGGTGGATGTGTGAGAATGGTAGAGTTAATTTAATGACATAATGCCTCTGCATTTCCTAGAGGGCCAATTAGAAACATAGAAATATAGAAACATAGAATTTAATGGCAGATAGGGACTGCTTTGACCACCTTGTCTGCCCATTTCTCTACCTAATGGACAAGCTGCAGATCCTAGTTAACCAACAGCCTACTTCCTCCTACCCACTAATAGAATTGCCTTATGTCTGTCCCATGCATTCTTAAATTCCCCCACTGTTTTTGACTCTATGACCTCCTCAGGAAGGCCATTCCATGCATCTACAACCCTCTCTGTGATGAAATACTTCCTCACATTACCTCTGAGCCATCCCCCTCTGTCTTCAAATTATTCCCCCTTGTTCTTGCACATCTCTTTTTCTGAAAGATGCTACCCTCTTGGACTTTGTTGATTCCCTTGAGGTATGTGAAAGTTTCTATTACCTTCCTCCTCTCCCTTCTTTGCTCGAGGCTATACATCTTAAGCTCCTTTAGTGTTTCTTCATATGTCTTCTGGTGCAGAACCTGCACTATTTTGGTTGCCCTCCTCTGGACAGCCTCCACCCTGTCTATGTCTTTGTGGAGATGGGGTCTCCAGAATTGTACACAGTACTCCAGATGTGGTCTTACCAATTGTATGTACAGAGGGCCAACAACTTCCTGTTTTCTACTGGTGATGACTCTCCCTATACTTCCCAGTATCCCCCCAGCCCTCCTTACTGCCTTCTCACATTGCTGGCTCACCTTTAGGTAATCTGCTATGACTACCCCCAGGTCCCTTTCCATTTTTGTTGTTGTCAGTATCTCACCCCCCATTGTGTACTCTTCCCCTGGGTTTTTGTTTCCCATTTGTATTACTTTGCACTTTTTTGTGTTGCGTCTAAGCAGCCATACATTTGACCATTCCTCCAACCTTGCCAAGTCCCTTTTCTTCCTTTCCACCCCATCTCGCATGTCAATCCTGTTGCAGATCTTTGTGTCACCTGCAAAGAGACACACTTTCCCTTCCAGTCCCTCTGCAATGTCACTTATAAAGACATTAAAAAGGATCGGCCCCAGTACTGAACCCTGTGGTTTATTAATCAATTATGATTATTTATCAATCAATTAGGTTTATTAATCAATAATGCAATTAATCATTTTGCCTCCAACTGTGATTTTAGACTTACCCCATATTGGGGTAATGATTGGATGGGTATAATCCATGCCTAGCCATGTCTTTGGGTAGGTCCAGGTGTGTATAGTAGTATGTATTGAGAGGGAGCTGATTTGAGGATGTCTCACAGGTTAAATAGCCATGCAGATGGAGTGTAGTCTGAGTATAGGGAGGTTCCAAATGTTCCCCATAGTGGGAGGAGGGTTTTTGCATTGTAAAACCATTTAAGTCTTTGAGTGGTTCAGAATGCCCAGTGGTAACCTTTGAACCAGGGGAGGCTCCATCCTCTCTTCTTCCAGTGGGATTGAAGTTTTGATCAGCTATAACAGGGTGGTTTTCTTTCCCATAAAAAACATCTAATAAGCTTGTCTAGGTGATTAAACCAGCTGGGTTGTATTGCTATTGGGATATAAGAGATGGCATGGAATGTTTGGGGAGGGGGCATTGTCATTTTAATTGCGGCTGTCTTGCCAGTCACTGACAGCTGCAGTCTCTGCCATTTGATTAACTCATAGTGAACTTTAGTTAGATGTGGCTTTAGATTTTCATCACTGAGTTTTTTAAGTTCTGGAGTAATTTTGATTCACAGGTAGGTGATCAGATCAGGGGACCATTTAAGGTTGTGTGCAGCAAAATCTGTCTGATCATGTTTGAAGTTCAAGGGGAGGACTTTTGTTTGGTTGATTTTAAGGCCAGAAAGGGTGTTGAATTTGTGAAGCAATTTGAGCAAGGGAATAACAGAGTGATAAGTATCCTCCATTAACACAAGGTCATTGACATATAATGGGGTTTTGCAGGAAGATTTCCCTGCTTGAATACATTGTATA
The DNA here is from genome assembly GCA_016271365.2 of Neoceratodus forsteri. Lineage (NCBI taxonomy): Eukaryota > Metazoa > Chordata > Ceratodontiformes > Ceratodontidae > Neoceratodus > Neoceratodus forsteri. Next base: position 1,313,156,152 of record CM057450.1, on the reverse strand, counting down.
TCCTCTACACAATGTTGTATAACAGCTGCTAAATGTTCTATGGTGAGTACGAGCAGTAAAGGGGAAAGAGGGCATCCCTGTCTGGTCCCGCACTCAAGAGAGAATGGAGTAGAAGTAGAATTATTAGTTAGTACCTGAGCTTTAGGCGAGGAATACATAGCTTGTATTGCTGAGAGAAAGAAATGTCCTATTCCTATCTGGGCTACGGCTATTTACAGGTACCCCCACTCCACCAAGTCAAAGGCTTTTTCAAAGTCAATTGCTACTACAGCAGTTGGAATGGGGGTTTTATGAGCAATGTGGATGATATCCTAGAGAGTTCTGAAGTGATCAGAGCTCAGTCTCAGGATGAACTAAGTTGGGAAGCAGGGATTCAAGTCTAGTGGCTAGGACTTGAGTATACATTTTGCTGTCCACAGTGATAAGGGAGATTGGGGTGGTAGTTTTATGGTAATGTTGGGTCCTTGCCAGGTTTAGGGAGAATGGTAATGGTAGCAGTAGTCATAGTGGTGTGGAAGACTTCAGTCTTCTATATTTCAGCATATAGTCTGTGTAGGGTCTGTGGAGCAATAGTTTAATAACATTAAACTGAGTACCCATCCCCACCTGGGGTCTTACAGATGTTTAAGGCATTTAGGGCATTAGAAATCTTTTCTTGGGAGATAGGGAGGTCAAGGGATGCAGTTTGAGAGTGGCTGAGTTTAACGAAAGCTAGATTCCACAGAAAGGAAGGCAGCTGTTGGTTAGTGGGGGAAGTTACTGAGGAGTAAAGATTAAAGTGATTTACCAACTTCCCCCGATGTCATGTTTGCAGATCACCTTCCCTTCATTGAGTGATGCAAAGCTCAGCTGCCCTGAAGTTAAGTATTAAATATATTCAGATGCTTAGTTTTTTAACATTTTTGTGCCACAGTTGTCTCTGCAAGTTTTTTTCTTTGTTTGAAGTTCGCACATGAGCAGTGCATCCACATGCATGAGTTACATCAGCACAGGGAAGGTGTTCCCACTGCACCTTTCTCACTGCTCATTCATTCATCTTTCCTGGACCCAGCCTCAGTGAGTACAGATCCAAAACTGAACTGGCAAAACTTACAGCACTGATGACTGAAACGGTTTGTTATATTGGCAGCTGTTATACTTTCTTTTGGGATTGCAGAAGTGGTGATTTCTCCTGATTTTCAATTTTACTCATCTGACTAAGCTCTGTGTCCTAGGTCCATCAGTTCTAGGAACATCACAATCTACATTGCTTGAGTACAGTGTTACAGTTTTAATAAGTGCTGCAAGTACATAATTATAACAACAAGTCTGTATAAAAAACATAATTTTTTTTAACTGAGTGGAGCTGTAATCTGTAGCGTATTGGGGCACAAAAGGATGACTTTTGAACTGGGCAGATCTATAAATTGAAGTAAGCTTTTCAGTATTGGTACATAGAGAGCTGTGTTAAATGGATGACTTTTTTCAACAGTTCAGAATTGTAATGTGCAGTAAGAGTGTAAGCACTGAGCTGCACAGTCCAATCCCAGGAGAACAGTGCAATAAACTGTATTTTTGGCAAGTGCTGCTTCCAGTGTGATTGCTTCAGTAAACTGCCTTTGCTATTGGATTTCTGATTGTCACCATCATTATAGACAGTTTATATTTTTTCTTGTGCTCTTGTGTTTTCTTGAGCTCATTTGGTGTTCTCATGCAAGCGCCATAACACTGATCACCAAAGTATGCTTAGATGTGCATGGATAAAGGGATAAAGGTGCACTGAATTGTTTATCCAGCTTGCCAGCTCCTTGCTAAGTTTATAAATGAATGCAATAAAATCAGCTATATACTGTACATAGTTATACTGTACATAGTTTACAGTGTATCTCAAAATTAAAAACACTTAGTTTTTAAACATTTTAACATACAGTCTTTATTTATAATTAGGATTATAGCATCATTGTATGTGCTCTGGAGCATCAGCAAAAGAAGAGACTGCAGTTGCCATCCTCTCCCGACACTGTGGTACCAATGTACGGCTTCTATGGTGTTATATTGCAAAGTGTGCTAGTCAGTTCGGCATACTTAGGGAATAATGTCTGAACCAAAATATGGGCTACACAGCAATGAATGCAGGGAGTCTACACAATTCACCATGACATCGGTAAGGCATGGGAGACAGTATAGTGCAGCATCTGTTGTATTTGCTGTACACTTTACGCATGTGCATCAGAGATCCACTGTAATGTAAAAAATGGAAACGCACAAACGGCTTGACACAGACCGAAGTGGTAATGAAGTATGGTGACGTAAGTGAGGAAGGGTGGTTCAAATACAGTCTAACACTTGCGTACCTACAGCAAGGATATGTCCTTTTTTGTAGTGGACCAATCAAATGGTACTAAGGCTATCTAAACATAAATGTGGTCTCTTTCTCCATGAGAAGGGTATTAGCAGTGTCATTTCTAACCTTGGGGGGTGGGGGACGATCACAGACTGTACTGTTATTTTTTGCTCAATTCATAATGCACCTGGAGGCACACATGTAGCGGCAATAAGCCAATGCCAGGATGGTATTACAGATGCTTATGCAGACACTAATGACAATTGCAGTCTGTATAGTTCCTGAGCACTTAGAGGTAACACAAAGCTGGTGCAATAATTTATAGTTTTAAATTTATAATGTCATAAACAGGGGAACCAGTGACTTCAACACATTACTCAATCACTGATACCTCTAAAGAGGAAAGTATAAGCAGGCCCCCCACCCCCAAACACACACATACACAGAGAAGAAAGCTATAGCGTAGACCAGTTAGCATTAGGGCAAAGTCAGACCCAAACAGTATAAATAATTTACAGATAATAAAAGTTCTATGCTGGAGCATTTTTCTAAGTGTATGTGTGCAGCTGGGGGATTTGGAGTGGTTGGGGTACAAGGTGCCTGCTTATAATTTCCACCCTGTTCTCCATCAGAGTGAGTTACTGATAAATCAATTGGCAGGAGGTCACTACTAACTAGTACTAGGTGAGGAATTTGGACAAATTGGATTTGGACAAATTGTGAGCCATTTATCCTGCTCAAGCAATGCCACCAGATCGAGCTGCACTCTCAGTGTCAAGCTGGATTAGCCAACAACTCGTTAGCATAGGGAAAGCAATCCCCCCCCCCAAAAAAAGAAATATAAAAACCCAGGGTACTATCACTAGCATTTGTGTGGGCACATCGATGCTGGGAGAAACAGAACACACACCATACCTCGATTTTGCACAGTAACATGACAGCAATGATGGGAACCAAACCGTAGCACTAAGTAGAAAAATATAATATTAACAGTCCGTGTTGCTAAGTCTGCTCTAACTGCTGTACTGGAATGGATCAGGACTACTGCTGTGACTGCCTGAACTACTGCCCATATCAATCTTGCTGCTGTCATAGGGTCATCCCCTTGGGGATCTACTATGCAGTGGCTGTCAAACTGTGGCACTATGTCAGTGTCCAAAAGATTACTGTTAGTGCAGGACAACATAATGCTTTCATCATCAGACCCTGAAAATGAACTGTTTGACATTGCTATTGTCATGCTGCATGCTGCAACCAAGAGCTTTGTTATCAGGACAGAATTGCTGTGACCAAGAACTAATTTTAATTGCAGAGCACAGATCTCCTTGTGGTGACATTGCAAAGGTAATGAGTGTCAAAGGTCACCAAATACAGGCTCCAATGCACAAAATGACACTTCCTGGTTTGTGAGGGTGAAAACCTGATTTAATTTGATAAAATAGGCTATGCATCTATCAAAATACATTGCGAATCAGTTCTATATACAGTCACCTTGCAGTATATGCATTCATATATCAAAACTTGGTAAATCGCTTTAATGTGAAACTCTCTTAATTTCATTTATTTCATCTGGGCTAGAACAAGGTTTTCCTAAGAGGTGTTGCAGCAATCAGTATATTTTTCCACTTGCTGCTTTTTAAGGCGATAGGCAAGCAATTTGCCACATTTATCACCCTCTTCCCAATACCTATGTTTAAGTCAGAGAATAGCCAGTTAGGCTTTGCCTGAAGTTTGGGAGTTGATCTCAGTTTAGAGTTTTAGTATTTCTAGGTGGATTCATGAATTCAGGGGGATTTGGGGGTTGGCTTTAAGGGTGACCTGTTTGGATGCTTGTTGGCTTTTTTGGGATGCAAGCTCTTGTTCCCTAGTCCTATGACAATGTGTAGCATAACCAATAATATGACCACATGTTACCTTTAAGGCCTTCCACAAAGTGGAAGCCTAGGTGTCGCATGTTTCATTGTCACTCAAGTATTCTTTGGTGGCATCTAGGAGCCATTCTTTAAAATAGGGGTCCTGGAGGAGGAGGAGGGATTTAATTTCCAGTTGGGGGATTGAGAAGATGGCTGACCCATTAGGAGGTCTATTTGTACTGGGGTGTGGTCTGCTGTAATCAGGGGGTTACTGGTTACAGCTATAACCTGAGGTGTAAGCAGGTAGGAGGTGAACCAAATGTCCAAATGACTTAGGGTACCATGCACTGTAGACTGGTATGTATAGTCAAAGGTTCTAGGATTGCGCAATCTCCATACATCCATTAAGGCCTGATCAGACATCCATATATGGACAGCTTGAGTTGCACAAATATGTGGCTCAGGCCTCCCATGGATTCTTTCTATGGAGTGTTCTAAAGTGAGATTAAAATCACCCTCTATAAGCAAGGGTGTGTGTAGATCTGTAAAATCTGATATGGTAGTTGCTAGGGTGTAGAAGAATTGTGGGGAGTCTACATTTGGGGCAAATAGATTACCCACCAAAAGGGGGCTTTGTGGTGTATTGAAAAGAGCAAGAACCCAATGACCTTCCTTACACAACATGGACTTACTTAGAGATCAGTGCAAGTTTTTATGGACTAACATTGAAGCCCCTCATTTTTGGGCCCAGGCAGCGCTGTGTATTTCAATACTGACCCAAGCTTTATTAAGTTTTTGTACTTCAGTAGCTGTAAGCTGTTTCTTGTAAAAATGCAACCTGTGTTTTAAGCCTGTGTAGGTGAGTTAGCACCTGTTTACATTTAACTGGGGGATTTAAACCCTGAATGTTCCAGCTGTGGCATCTAAACTCAGACATCATGGTACATTATGAGGTAAATGAGCTGGAGGCGGGTTACTGTAGGAAGGACATGAGGTGCTGTTTAGAGATCAAAGGGTTGTACAAGTACAATGAGGGGTATTTGGAGTGGTCCTATATTCCCATGCCATGCCCCTATCCCTTTTTCTGCCCCTGTACAAGGTAAAGCAGTTGTAATAGGAGTGCATTGTAGTGTTCATAAACAGGTAACAATAAAGTTGAACTTAAAACATAGCTAACCAGTTTTGTGAAAGGAGCAAATAAACCATGGGAGAAATTTGGATTTGTTTCTCTTTGTGGAAATTGAGATCCAAACCAGGTGCGTTCATGTACCTCATGTTCTCGTGGTTTCCACTGGGGGTGGCAAAAGACTGGTGGAGGTAGGATGTACTACTGTCTGAGTAGGGAGTGGGGATTTTTGTAAGGTGAGAGAGATAGAGAGAGAGAGAGAGAAAGAGGTGATCCTGGCTGCCTGCCACCCCATCCCTAATTTAGTAAGTGAGGTTTATATAATAATTAGCCCCCTTTAAAGATCTGGGGGTAGTCTCTGGTGAATATAGTTCCAAGACCTATGTAGGCATGGGGAAACATAAGAGATGCAACCAAGAGGTCCTATTAATGAACTTTCAGTGTCTAAAGGAATTCGATAGCTGCAATGAGATTGTTGTTGCTAGCTCCTTGGATACCAGATATGGGAGGTCATAGAGAGGAGGAAGAGGGAGAAGGAGAGGGGGAGATAGTAGAAAGAGAAGGGAGGGGTAGGGAGAAAATGCTGGTGGAGGCAGTTCTGTATTTGACTGGCTGGTCAAGGTGTTGCAAAATGTACCTTTCCTGCAACTGGCATTGCAGATACCCTGGATAGGGTAGGTATTTATAGGTATGGAAGGGGGCTAAGACTTGCAAAGAACTGGTGCGGCCCTCATGGAATGAAGGCTAATCTGCTACCCAGGATCCTGCTTGTTAAAAGGCAGGGCCTGAACAAAGGGATCCTTCTTGAAATTGGCCCCAGTGTCATATATCATATAAGGAAGCAAATTACATCCCTTCTGTTAATAGTTCCTAAGTTGAAACTACAAATGAGATGGTAGCTACTCTGGCCACATTTTTCATACATATATCTGAGAGCCCGGGGGAAGGGGAAGGCTAAAAAGAGTGAGGTGGAGAGAACATAGTAAGCAGTGCTTGTAATGAAGGTAGGGATTTGTAAGATAGTGGAGAGACTTTGGGAGGGGCAGAGGTATGAGAGAAGGTATCCAAGGGCAATCCAGAGACACTATTGAATGTCAATGTTTTGTCCAGAAAAAGTGGAATGGTGAGTGGGAGCCGTGAATGATTTTCGTAGATATTGCCACTTGTGAGGTATTCACAGAGCAGCTGTGGTGATATGCACCTCAGAATTAGCTCAGAACATTTGAAGATGTTTTAAAGCTATTTGGTTGGATCAGGAGGAATTGCTATATTCATGAAGGGCAGACAAAAAAAAGAACACAAAAAAAGAAAAACCTTTGTTGTAAGGCACTGGGTGGAGTTGTGAGCCGAGAGTAAAAGCCAGCCCAGGGTAGCAGAACCCTGAGGGACATGATTATTTAATGTAACTAGGTCCTGTCAGGCATCTAGTGTGGCATGCACAATCGGGGACAAAAAGTCCTGTATTTAAAAACTAGACAGGCCCTTGCTGGCGAAAGTGCTCCTTCAATATCGAGTGGCATTTTTTGGCTTACCATACTGAGAGGGAGTTTGGGCATGAGAAGATGCTGGGTACATCATAACAATCAATGGGCTGTACAACATCAGCACTAACAACAGTGGATCTGAGGAGGTACATCTTCCATTTTGTGGATCCATTTAAAGAAAGCAAGGAACATTTTGTAAACTATTAGGGAAGAGCATTTACCAGCATCTGGCACCCTTGTGGTGTGAAGCTTGATTCCTTGTACGTGCATAACCCTACATTGTTGCTAACCATGCCACTAACTTAAACAGGCATAACAAGATTAATAATAATCAACAGTATATCAGCAAATGCAGTAGGAAAATGATACTTGTGTAAAAGCTGGTGATAGCTGCTCCATCCCCGGATGGTGAAATGATCATTTATTCCAGTTTTTTGCCATGTAGGCTGTTTCATGGGGAAGGAGAGCAAGAGTAGTTAATACCAATGTTACCTCCTGATTATTCAGCAGGGAATAAACCGATCTGAAGTCTGGGTGTCTTGCCCACCAAAGAAGGAATTTATTGTCAAGGGCATATTCGATGCAGGGTCAGAAAGTGGTTCAGAGATTAGACCCCTTTATCAGTCGAAAAGGTATCCAGCCGACAAATATTTGTACTTCATGCGGTTGAAAATGTTTTCAGGTTGGAGGAGTTTCTGCAGTAAAGGCTGAAGCTTAAGGATGTATTAGCTGTTCTGAGCTGGTCTGCTGTGCAATCTCAGAGCATGGTTGCTGTTGCAGAGTGGTGATGGGGTCAGCCTGAGCTGTAAGTGGTATCGGACAAATTGTTGCTGCAGAGGAGGTCTCTTGCGAGGAAGTAAGTGCTAGGAGAATCAGGCTTGAGTCCTTTGGGTACTGCTAAACTGGGAAAAGTGTGAGCAGAGGGGCATACCTATTGGAACAAAGGAGGAGAGAAAGGTTTTTGTCCGGGAAATCCAAAGTTTCACAATGGCTGGCACTTCTGGAGCAGGAGCATTGCTGGGTGGAGTGATGATGAGGGTGTCTCTGGTTCCTGTTTCTCCATTTGTGTTTAGGGGACTGCATCCAAGTTTGTTCAGCATCCTCTCAGTCCATGAAATCCATATTTGTAGTTGTGGAGGGGTCAGGTGTAGTCCACATGCAGCCAGGAGAGGAATCTGTACTCTCCCTGGGTCTGGCTCTAGGGTTCCTGGGCTGAGAAGTTTTAGGCTAGTGCTTTGTAATGTAGTCCAGTATGGCCTCTAGCATGGTGAAAGCTAGGGGAGCTCCACTGTGGATTATTCTGAGTTGGGCTGGGTATCACAATGTAAATTCTATGCCTGCACAGTAGAGTGCCTGATGGGCTGAGGTAAAGGCTTGTCTCCAAGCAGTAAGCTTTTCAAATAGTCCAGGAGAGCCATCATTTTGTGTCCCTGCCAATCTAACACTGCCCAGTTCCTTCACTCTCTGAAATATATTTTCTTTTACTGGAAATTGGAGAAAGCAAGCAATAATGGGCCTGGGTTGCTCTCTAGGTTTGGGGAGGGGTCAGAGAGTGGTGGGCCTGTTCTGTGTCAAAAAGGGGGGGTCCATGGGCAACTGTACAACCTGCTGGAAGACATGCAGGAGGAAGGAGATAACATTTCCTATTTCAGCTTGTTCTGGGAAGCCAACAAAATAAACATTGTTTCATTGACACCTATTTTCTAAGTAATCCATTTTGGTTTGCATAGTTTTGATTATGGCATATTGATCCTGTAAAAGGGTCTGGAGGTCATCACAGGAGAGCTTGTTAGCAGCGTTTTTTATTTCCATGGGCATTATGTGAGAGTATAGTTGTGCTATGTGTTCAGAGTTTAAGCTGGAGCTGATTTTAATGTCTTTTATTTCAGAGAAAAGTGAATTAAACATCCCCTCTATCTTATCCACTGGAAGGACGGATGCCATACTGCAGCATACTAACATACTAACATATTATGTGCCAGCTGATTAGGCCTTGTGGTCTATTGAGTCTGTTCATGCCTCAGAACCCTAGTTTGGTATCAAGGCCTTCCCCCCTCAACAAATTTGTTTTTTCCCCTGTCATCCAACCCAACCCTCCTGTGCAACCCTTCCCTTGCTTCCTCTCTTTTCTGTACCTGTCCCACCCCCTCTTGAACCCCTCAACCGTAGAGGTCTGAACCAGCTCACCAGGCAGTGCATTCCAAGGTTCCACCACCCTCTCAGTGAAATACCTCCTCCTCTTTCCCCCCCCCTCATACTTCCACCTTCCAACTTCAAACTATGCCCTCTGGTGATACCACCCTCCTTTAATTTAAAGATCCCCACCTTGTTTACCTTATTATTCCCTTGAGGTACTTGAAGACTTCGATCATGTCCCCCCGGTCCCTCCTCTCCTCCAATGAGAACAGTCCAAGTTCCTCTAGTCTCTCCTCATACGTCAAATCCCCTAGAACCCATATCATCCTGGTTGCCCTCCTCTGAACTCTCTTCAGTAGCTGTATGTCTCTTCTCAAGTATGGTCTCCAGATGTGGCATAACCAGCCCATTGTACAGCGGCAGAATCACTTCCATGCACCTAGAGGTGATCCCCATTACGATGCAGCCCAACATCCTGTAAACCTCGGCAGCCGCCCTCCTGCACTGCTCAGAGTTATTCATACTGGCATTCACCAGGACCCCTAGGTCTTTCTCCCCCTGCCATAGCCTCCAGCACCTCTCCACCCAGGGTGTACTCGTGTTTGGGGTTCCCCTGGCCAAGATGTAACACCTTGCACTTGGAGGAGTTAAAATTCAATTTCCAGGTGCGAGCCCACCTCTCCAGGGGCTCCAGATCCCCTTGCAGGGCCAACCTCCCCTCCTCCCCCTCAACCACTGCTCCCATCTTGGAGTCATCAGCGAAGAGACTCATATTGCACCCAATACCCTTCCTGATATCGGTTATGTATACATTAAACAGGATCGGCCCAAGGACCGAGCCTTGTGGTACCCCACTAATGACCCCACTTACCACAACTCTCTGAGTGCACCCCACCAGCCAGTTTCCTATCCATCTGACCATCAATGGCCCAACTCCCATCCCCCACAGTTTCTCCAGTAGACCACCATGAGGGACCGAGTCAAATGCCTTGCTGAAGTCTAAGAAAAGTACATCCAAAGGCTTTCCCCTGTCCAATTCTGATGTTACCCATTCGTAGAACTCCACAAGATTAGTTTGACATGATCTACCTGACACAAACCCATGTTGACGACTATCCAAGCGTCCCATCTCCTCCAAGAACCCCACCAAGTGTTTCTTCAGTATACCCTCCATTATTTTACCCACCACCGATGTCAAACTGACAGTTCTATAGATACCTATAGATACCTAGCACTTCCCTCAACCTCCCCTTATGGACTGGCACCACATGTGCCTCTCTCCAGTCCCTAGGCACCCTACTCGGCTCTAGCATCCTGTTGAAGAGCTCCACCAGGGGTGCAACCAGTACATCCGCCTACTCCCATAAAACTCTCGGATGTATGCTATCCGGCCCTGGTGATTTTTCATTTTTTAGGGCCTTAAGGGCTTCCCACACCCATTTAGTGGTGATAGCATCATCTGTCCCCCTCCCCATCCTGGCCAATTTTTCCTGAAGTGGAACTCCTGGGGTACCTCCCCCTCCCACCTGCTCCCCGACTGATGCTCCAACAATTCTACCCACTACCCTAACTTGCTCCATCCAATCTGGGTTTATAAGGTTCCTATCCCCTTCCCTAGTGAACACAGAGGCAAAGTACTCATTTAATACTTCCTGTATGTTACCACTCCCTCTTTTGCTTTACAATTAAGTTCCCTCTTCTCCTTCTGGGACTATTTCTAGTCTTACTTTTTTCTGACCCCCTCGGGTTTCCAAATCCCTCCCTCCGGCCTCAGTTTCCATTCCCTCACATCCACTTTCCCCTTCCTCCCCTTCCAGATTATGTAGTAGCTCAAATTTATTGTAACATTCTATGCCAACCTCCAACTTGTGACCCCAGTTTACCCTGACTGCCTCCGTAGACTGATCCATGTCTACCGCCCCTACCCTGTCCCCTTTCTGAACAACTTTACCTCTGTCAGCACTACTAGGCTGCCCTGTATTGGTCTCACCTGACTTGAGCCCCTCACCCCTACTTTGAATTGGTCTGTTTCCCCCATAAGTTTTCTCTCTGACTTCAGTTGTCCTTGCTAAAGATCCATGTTCCCTGTGTTCTCCCTTTCTAATTGTTGAAACATAGCCCCCCCATTTGCTGAGCTGTGCCCTGGCCTCCCCTCTACCCCTCCCACCTGCCATCCATAACCCCCCCTTATCCTTTGCTGTGCTCCCTAACTCCTCCAATTTTCTTCTTAACCAACTTACCTCACTCCTGAACTGAGTGGACAGCATCTCACCCTCCAGGCCCAGTTTAGAATTATTGCCACCCCGCAGCCCGTGCAACCCACAACCTTGCCAAAGATGCCAGCCAAGAAGGCTTTAGGCCTCCCTGGATTTCCTCCTCCAGCCCTATTTGGACCATCCCCCTTTACTCAGTCTCGTCCCCCTGGAATACCTCCCCTCACCCCATTGGTCAATTGTGTCCCAGCTGAGTCCTGGGGGTCTCCTGCCACCCACACAGCAGCACTTGCCCCCCTCAAACAGACCTGGCAAAAACAGCAGCTCCTGCCTCCTTCAGTGACCGCCGATGTGGTTGCAGCTTCAGCTGGACCTTCTGCCGCCGACTGCGGCCAGAAAATCTCCCTTTTGGTCCCCCAAGGTAACCGCCACTGCAGTCACTCTGATCCCCACAGGATGCTGGTAAATAATATAGTCAGTGGCTCTCAATAGGGTGGAAGGCTAAGAATGCAGTTGTCACCAGCCAGAGAAAGATAAGTCCGAATTTGAAAATTACAGTACCATTTTGTAACTTTGAGGTTCCCCTGTTCAGTTTCAGTCCCCAGTATTGGCTAACTTGTGTACAGAGGGGTGGATGACTGAAGATTATGGAAGGAAGTATTGGAGCTATAAGATCAGGCTGCCATCATGGTTGAGTGCTAGCCCAGTATCAGATCTTTTAAAATATCAGCTGTGGAATTACATACTGTTTCCCATTGACCCCATCATTGTAGTGTGAATATCTTAATATTTGAATACTATCTAACCTGTGCATCTCTTAGTTTGTTTTATTTTCCACACTCTCAGTCTCAGTACCCAGCATCTTGGTGTACCCTCCCTACATTAATTAAAGAATTGTAGCAGTGTTGATATGAGGTTAAAAAAAATGGCTCTTTATTGAGAGGATCACACTGAGTTTCATGGGGAAAAAAGTCAACCCAGTTTAGAATAGCCTTAACTCTCATCCACCCCTCATTTTACCTTTTGAATTTAAAAGACCTGTTTCCCTTTAAAAATCATATTTATTGTAGTGCATCCCACAGTTCATTGCAAGCTAGACACTGGAAACCATGCTGATCTCATCAATAATCAAGAGCTCCATTTTGTCAAACACGGTCTATAACTCAGTTGCAACTTCAAATGACAACTTGAAGTACTCACCAGTTTTGCCGTGTCCTACAGGCAGCATGAAAAGGCAATGCAAAGTTACTTCACCTATGTTGTATGCTACTACTCCAGTTGGAGCTGTCACAATTGTGGATATTGATACTCCAGTATTTTAAAGCCAGCTACCTCAATGAATGTACTTGCCCTGGATGGCTATAAAATATTAAGAAAAGACAGAGTGGGTAAAAAAATGGGCAGAGGCATTTTGCTATACTACAAAACAAATCTATTAGTGTCTGAAATAATGAATACCCATGTGTCTACCTCAGATTGTGAATGGTTGCTGGCTAAAATAAAACAAGGGGGGTGTTATAAACTTAAATATTGTACAGTTTATAATCTTCCAAACCAGCCCTATAAGGGACTAGATGATTTTTTGAGGTTTGCAGCAAATTCTCAGACAGGAGGAGATTTTTTAGCTCAAGGTGACTTCAACATTCACTGGGACCCCATAGCAGATACTCAAATTGATTCATAACTATCCAATGGAGCCTTGAGGCAATTAATCCAATCTTTCACATGGATGAACTCGAAAAGTAATAATCAACTATTTTAGATTGGATATTAACAAACAATGAACTAAATATAAAAAACAAGGACTTGTTGCCAGATGCAGTGAATGACCATTTGGCCACCTACTGCACCTGGAAATGCAAGCATACAAACCACCACCAAGGTTGATAAGTAACAGAAAATTTCCTGAGAAATTAAGTGAGAAAGTTTTAGTAGATCTGGTGGAAACTGATTGGTCCTTTATAGATGCTCTACCCTATGTAGATCTGGCCATAGACATTTTTACATACAACTTGCTAAAATTACAGGATAAACATTTTCTGAAACTAACAAGAAGAGTAAAGGGGACTTTAGGTAAATGGATATCGCCCGCTTGTTTTAAATTGATGAAACTTAGAGATCAAACTTGGAAGTGATTCAAATTAACAAAGGGTATGCATGAGTTTCAAAACTATCGTAAATTAAGAAATAAATGTAAATTAAAATTGAAACAAAGCAAATCTAATTACTACTCAAAATAACAGGAAATTAATTTATAAAACCCCAAAAGGTTTTGGTCATCAATAGCTTCTTTGATTAACCCATTATTGAGGGACCACTGAAACGAATTTAGAGTTAATGATAAAAATTTAATGAATGCCCAAGAAATAAGTAATGCCTTTTTACATAAATTTTTGGATACAAGTAAATATGATCAAAATAATTGTCATCGGGATTCTGACGGTTTTGTAGAAGGAGTCCCCAAATGTGACAGAGCCTTCTACTTTAGGGTAATAAAATTTTCCCAGGTATACAAGTTGCTAAACAAAATACCACAAAAAAATGCTGGAACAAATGACTTATAACCCAAATTTTTGAAACTTATAGCATCCAAAATAAGCATACCTTTAATTAAAATATTCAATTTATCTTTAACCACTGGCTGCTTTCCAACACAGTGAAAGTGTATGGTTGTTATACCGATTATGAAGGGTGGTGATACAGGGGATATGGGAAACTATCACCCAATCTCCTTGTTACACCCCCTAGGGAAGATCCTGGAAAGGTTAGTAAATGAGCAACTTTCTTCCCATTTACAACAATGTGGGATAATGTCTCCTGAGCAGCACGGTTTTAGAACATTTCATAGTACTGGAACTGCCTTGGCCAGGTTCACGAATCACATCAGTGAGGCTATGGATAAAGGGGAACTCACTGGTGCTGTTTTCATGGACCGGTCCAAGGCATTCAATCTGGATGATCATTACTTGCTGCTTGGGAGCCTTGCTGAGAGGGGATTGTCAAATTACCCCCGGAATAGGCTTAAAAGTTTTTTAACGGATAGAGGATTTCAAGTTTCTTACGGCGGCACTCTTTCAAATACTATAGTAATAAAACAAGGAGTTCCTCAGGGGTCGATCCTTGGATCCCTTTTCTTTTCTACCTTTGTTGATAGCGTACCTGAGAAACTGACTAAAACTCATAAACTTTTATATGCAGATGACATTATTATATACACTACTTCTAGCTCTATTGACAACATAGCTCAACACCTGAATAGTGAGTTTCTACAATTAGAAATGTGGTTAACAAAATTGAAGTTATTATTAAATAGTTCAAGAACAAAGATTGTGTTATTCAGTTCAAAACAAAGACTAGAAAAGTCAGGAAGACTAGATTGTGTTTGGCAGAAAGGGAACAAGGTTAGAACAGATGGAACCATTTAAATATTTAGGTATAAATCTGGATACTCAACAAACATTAAACCTCATATAGAAATATAACAAGGAAGGTTAACCAGAAATCGGGGTTACTTTTCAAATTTCAAAATTCCTTGACACTACAAGCTAGGACTGCAATAGCACAAAGTATACTGTTGTCTCAACTGAATTATAATTCTTTTTTGTTTACATCCCTATCCAAACAAGTTATGTTAAATCTAACAACAATTTTTTCACAGCATTTGCATATTTGTTTATAAACAACTGTACAACACTCATCATTGTAAACTTTACCAAATCAAGGGCTGGCTTCCACCTAATCTGAGTAGCATATATTCCCTGTTGTGTCTTCTGTTGGCACCCTTTGCAAACTGTGTGAGAGGCCTTTTGGCACCATGCATTTCTGCTTAAAGTTGAACCAGCATAATATTCTGTGGTGATTTGCATATGCAGCCCATGATGCTTTGCATTATGGGGGCATGTGTGATTTTGTATCTATTTCCTTTGCTTTGTAACTAATAATGTCTTACAGCAAAATGATAATTCGCCTCACTACTCACTCCTAAAAACTAGAACCACAAACTGAGACCTTAGACTAAACGCTAGTCTAACAATAATTAAAACTAAAACTAAGACGGGTGACCGAATGTTTTCCATTCAAGCTTCTAAACATTGGAATGCCCTTCCTCTAGAACTGCAATCAGGCATAAGTCATGAACTTTTTAAAAGCAAGCTAAAAAGTTACCTTTTTAACAAACTGCAATGTTCTTGTTTTTTTAATTAATCTGCTGTTTAAATATAGTGTAATGTCATGGTCTCATTGTATTGTATCATGTTTGCGAATTTAATGTATAATCTTTGGAATCATTGTTAATGTCATTTGTTGTGAATGAAACTGCACAAATTTTACATCTTGACTGTATATTTTAACGGTCTTGGGTCACATACGAAAAAGGGCCTTGGCTCATATGTTTACCCGATAAACAAAAGATAAATAAATAAATAAATAATTTTTTGAATTTCTGCACTAATTGCTTCGATAAGAAAACGCCTGCCTTCCCCAGCAGAACCACTGACAAATACACTGTGCATATCACAAGTGCACTCCTTGTTATGATGCCGCATATCATGCTTTACAACACACATAACAGCAGCATACATATCTTTCGGCTTTGAATTGAACTGTTCCTCAATGACAGAGCTGTAGGCAGCAGAGTGGCATGCCTGTTGCATGGTACTTTCAACCTCTGACATCAGTATAATTGGATCATTGACAACGAAGAGTACTCCCAAAGCACCTCCTCCCTCTGGGTCACAATTATTGTGAGAAGTTACTGGAGTATCTTTCTCTAATTGTTGTCAAGCCTTTTCTACCTGACATTTCTCTAACTCTAATCTGTTAATGTCTGCAACTGTAGTTTCACTCTTGAAGGTCTCATAGCTCAAATTGAACTGCTTCTCAAATGTGTCACAGTCACCTTTAAATGAGCTTTATTGCCTTCATGGCTTGAAGAGGAAGAGGAAGAGGAAGAGGACAGCAAAGTAGCAATGATCCATTTTCTCTGTAGCTTTGAAAGTTAGTTTGCAGTGATCAATCGGCCAAGGCTTGTGTCTTTTTATCAGACTTCCTTGCAAGTCTGTATCTTGGTAGATCTCATTTGCAGGGTTAGACTCAACTCCAGCTTTGTAGTCATACCATTGTACAACTTCAAAGAGACACATATTCTCCATTGCATTGTGGTAGTGTGGATAGTATGTGTCAAATTGTTTCTCAAGATATTTGTTGAAGATGGTCAGTTTGCTGCAAGGTCTTCAATCTGATCATGAGATTTTAAGACTTGATATCTTTTCTTTGTAGTTGAAATTCAAGTACTATATTAACTCAGATTTCCTATACAGGCATTTTCTGATCAAATGGTCACTGGCTTCATAGTTTCCACATTCACTGTGTGAGAGAGTTTTTAACCCTAGAGACCACAGTTGTGAGCTAATACATCTGCTGCTGTTGGACAAATCCTTCCAAAGCTCCTGCAAGCATGTTTGCTCATTGTTGGTAATGTAGGAAGTCACATACCACATCAGGGCCATGGAATTGTCAGCAACAAATTGCACATCTATGTTCACCTACCACAGCAACAAAAGAGCTGTACTATAGTAATTTATGGAAAAGTGAGGAAGTCTGGCTGCCCGGTTGCTGACCGAAACAAGACCTTAAGTATTAGGTCAGGTTAAAAAATGCATTTTATTTAATGCTAAATTACAAAAAGACAAACAGCACTCCTAACTGCCAATGTTTCATATCACTCTAATGCTTTAAGTTATGGCTAGCTGCCACAATGTTACACTTTTTGTAGTACCTGGTTAAAGAAACCATGTCTAGTTTCTGTATACGCTATTATAGGATATTAGCACACAAAGCAGTAGCCCCAAAAGTGCATATACACCCAAAACACCACATAAAATACTACTACATTTATATCATAAAATTGTACACAGTAAATACTACAATAAAAAACTGTTAGACAAAATGTTAGAAAAAAATCTTTATTAATTGGCAAGGACAACAATTCTAATGCTCTATGAAATAAATATTGCACACCATGAACTATCTGTTTGAATACAATTGTATGATCTTTTATGTTACACGTTTCTATAAAAAGCTCAGATCTTCTAGGAAATAAATATGGCACACTGTAAACTGATTCTGTCTATACAGAAGAAACTATATGATGAATTCCATTTTATGTATTATGTTTTCTTTAAAAATGGGGTTAAGCTGAAAATTTCATTTATTCCTTCTTTTCCCATTCACCCTCAAAATATACTCCCACCTGCTTTCACATTGAAGT
This sequence comes from Neoceratodus forsteri, assembly GCA_016271365.2. Taxonomy (NCBI): domain Eukaryota; kingdom Metazoa; phylum Chordata; order Ceratodontiformes; family Ceratodontidae; genus Neoceratodus; species Neoceratodus forsteri. The sequence goes on along the minus strand of CM057450.1, from coordinate 1,313,138,749 downwards.
AACTTGTTATTCAACCCCCCCCCCCCACCACCACCACCACCACCACCACCATGCATATTCAAACTGACTTTGTCTAAACCCTGAAATTTAAAATTGTGACCAGGTCCTTTTTTTATAACGTGCAGTGCCAATGTATTATTTTTATTCTGTCTTGTAATGCTTCCTAAATGTTTAGCAATGCGGTTTTTGAATAATCTCTTGGTTTTGGTGACATAGAAGTCTTTACAGATGCAACTTGCACTATAAACCACATTTTTAGTGGAACAATTGACAAAGTGTCTGCTTTCAAAGTTCTGTCCTGATATAGGATGTGTGAAGGTGTTACCTGTATTTATGTGTTGACAAAAAACACAGCTACTGCATTTAAAAGTTCCCTCAGGGGAGATTTGATCATTTTTCTTCCTCTAGCCCTGTGTATAGGCTTCTGGTCACAATATTGGCAATATTCTGCCCTCTTCTATACACCATGTGGGAGAGATTCATAGCTTCTTGCTTTAATCTGGGCTCCAGGGTTAGCCGATTCCAATTGTTAAGCAAAATTTCTCTGATTTTATACGTTTGTGGAGCTTATTCTGAAACAAAATTAAGATAATCAGTGTTACTGGATCTATTCTTGCTTCTAAGCAATTCCACTCTATGCAGGTATTTGCTCACTGCCAAAAACCCCCTCACTAATTCCCGGCTATCAGTCTCAAACTCGCAGAGCACCCACATTGCACAGGTCCTACATTTCAAATATCTAGGTATCACACTTGACACATCCCTCACCTACCACATCTATATTAAACTCCTCTCCTCCTCAGTTAACACTCGACTTGGTATTCTTTACATACACAAACACTGCCTTACCCCCCCCCCCAGGCCCTACGGCTGGCTGTTACATGTTCAGTCCTTTCATTGGTCGGTTATGGAATAATTATTTATGGCGCCACTGACCTAACAGCCCTTAATTGCATCAATCTAGCACTCAACAAAGCCTGCTGTCTGGCCACAAGCAGTGAAAGACTAACCCATACATGTGTGCTCTATAATCTAGCTGCCTGGCTGACCCTCGAAGGGAGGCTTAAATACCAAACCTGCCTCCAACCCAAAAAGATACTTATGAAGCTCACACCTAATGGTCTACACCCCCTCATCCAACCAGCCCCCCCATAGGGGACCCCCAGATATCAGGCTGGGACCTCCTATAAAATCCTCCACTGCAGGACCTCTCTAGGACAAAGGTCCTTCCATTATCGTGCTCCCCTCTGGCTTAACAACCTACCATCTTCCATCTTACTTGCCCTTAGTCTTGGCCAATTCAAAACTGTAATCAAGAGACTTCTTCTTGACTCTGAGACCTGTGACTGTTTCCATCAGTCCTCCCTAGGTAGTCGGTAACCTGTGCCACCACACCTTGATGACCCAGGGTCCTCTTTCAACCCTTGAGATGATAACCAAGTTCTGTCAATACCATATACTGTGATTTTATGAACAACTTGTCAAAATGTAATGTTCTGTTTTGAAAACTTTGTACAATCTGTCTTGATGTAATGTTCTGTTGTAACTGACGTGGAGCCTTTGCAAAGGAGTCTTTGACTCAAAGGATTGTAATTCTGAAATTTCAATAAAATAAAAAAAAAATCTATTTCATCAACTGTTTTTCTAGCTTTCTCAACACTGTCCATGTCATAACCCCTAGCATGAAATCTGTTGCAGAGGGTATCAGTACTGTTCTCATCTTCTACTGCGCAGCTGGTGGTCCTTTTTAACCTCATGAGCTGCCCCTTCGGTATATTGCTTACCATGTGTCTAGGGTGACAGCTGTCAAAAGTTAACAATGCAGTTTTATTTGTTGGATTTCTATGCAGTTTTGTACTGACACGCCCTTTCCCATTCTTTTCTATTGATAGATGTAAAAATGATATTCTTTCCATGCTTTCATTTTTTTGTGAACCTGAGATGCTACCACTCAGTTGCCAAAAGCTGCCCCCTGCCAGTGAGCAGAATTCCCCAGCTCCAGTGGGACACAATGCAATGTATGGCTGGCAGTAGGTGGCAGTGCAAGTCTACATTATGCAATATTCTTTTGGCAAAACATCTGCAATTATGTTATATATATATATTTCTTTTTACTTTTTTCTGCCTCTGCATTACCCTTCCCCTTGTTTTATGAAGCTGTCCCCCTTCACACATACAAAGGCTGTCATACATCATCTACAACACTTATGTTATCATCCCACTCACTGCGCAATAGCTGCAACCCACTTTGCTCTGTATAAAGGGTTCCTCTGCTACATGACAACACTGTGCAATGGATGAGTGCCAGTAGCCAGTAACAGTTTGACCCCATCATGATTTCTCCAGCAGTACTAAAGTGAGTGGTGCTGCATTTGAGACTTGACACATAACTACTTGCATTAATATACAGTACCTTTACAGCCATGTAGCAGATAAGCTGTGTATTCTTATGACAGTTGTGTGTAATTAGTTTCTATTTAAGTGACAGATGTAACTGAAAGAGAGCACCATAAAGACAGACAGTTAAAGTAAGTGGTACATGACCACATACTTACATGTTAATTATGTGTATTTTTAACAGAAAAATGCCTAAACTGTGGTATGAGGAGGTGCTTACCGGTTCTACCAAGCTAAAATGACAACAATGTTGTAAAAGTTTGGCATGACATGATCCCCACTATTGACAGGATAAATTTTGTCTGTCAGAAATGGTGTGCTTTCTATTGGGGGCTGCTCCCCACCCCCAAACCCCCCATGGGTGAAAGATGGCAAAAGGGCAACATTTTGCTCTCGGGTCCCTCACAGTGACAATCTTGAAACCTGTCAAGGTTGTTGCTGTGAGGGATTTTGCCACTCTGCATTCACTGTGTGAATAGCACACTATGGTGGTCCTGATGGAGGGAATTGAACTCCACAAGAAGCATGACATCATATTGTGAGGGACCAATCTTCCACTTACAAAGCTCCAGAAGAAAGTCACTTACTTCCTGAGGCAGAAGGAGTACAACAAGGACTGTGAGTCCTGCTGTTGCAAGTGGAAGCTGCTGTGACAGAAGTTTTAAAAGCTCAAGGCTTCTGGCAATGACTGCACAAATGACAGAGAGTGGTTTTAGTGGGCCATACATATGTGGAACAATGCAGGGAAGCTTAAGTTGAATGACAGGCAGCATGGCAGTAAGTACAATTATGAAATACTGCCACATGAAAAAAAATTTTCAGCATGACTATTACTGGTATGTAAGATGAGTATTACAATGTTACTAAGTACTAAGTAAGCGTACAGTACTTATAAGTAGTAAATATATTAATAGAATAGTTTCATCATCAGTAACTGCAGTGGACAATGTGTGGTGTGGGGGATAGCAGAGCAATGCACATGCCATGAGTAAATGGTGACTGAAGCAGAAGAGTGTAATATCATATCTGTACTTGAAACTGTGTTATCACTGTGCTCCCACAATGGGATATACTTTCTTACTCAGGTTGCAAAAATTTTCCAGCATGACTGATATTTGGTAATGTGTAATGTAATAATTATCATGAGAATTATTAGTAAATAATTATACAGTAATAATTGCTAATAGTTATATTCATGTAATGGTTTCATTGCCATTAAGTGCAGTGTGCAATGTGCAGGAGGGTGGGTGGGGAGTTGTGTGCATGTACACATGCCATAAATAAACTGCAACTGCACATCAAAATATTGTTACTGTTTCTCAGAAACAAAAAAAAACAACTGCTTTAACCGAAAAAGACTTTGAGACACTGCCCATGTCAAGCAGGGGCTTATAATATTACATGTTCCCTTTATCGCTGTGTGCACAGTCTGGTAAGGGGGGGGGGGGATATTTTATTACAAGGTTTGCAAATGTTCAGGAAATAGTGACATGGGGCCTGATTCCCAGACAGTTACACCAGGCTTAAATGCAGTACGCCAGTCCTGATAGTGCAAATTGCAAGTTATGCCAGTGATTTGCGACGTGCAATTCCAAAAGAACACTTACGCCGCAACCTGCAACTGCTATGACAAATGCAAGTTACGCCGCCGCTGTTACTCCAAAGAATGCCTACGTCACTGCGTAATGTGGCTTACGACATGAGTAACACATCAGCACCACAGAACTGCTATTCCTGAACAGGTGGCATAATGAACCATGCCAGAGGATGGTAACATAAGTTAGAACAAGGAAAAGCTGTCCTAACCAGAGCTCAGGCCATAGAAACACCCCCCCCACCATAAAGCCAGACTACTGCATACTCCCAACCAGTAGGCCCTGAATGTGGAACTAATGGGCAAACAGTGGAACACCTAAACAAATGTGCCCTAGGAAGCCAAGGACACAATGAAATAGGTAGCAGCATGGCCAGACAGGCCAATAGTAAGTGAAATACATACCTGGTGCAACATGTGTCACAGCATGTAGCACAATAATCAAACACAGACTGTGGGACAAGGCATCACATTGTGGAACAGAGAAGTGATGAGACATAAAGTAGGGAACAGTGCCATGTACTGTGGGACAGTCGAGAGGTATGTAGTGCTGACAGTACTGCGAGTTGCGACATATGTACTGCCATGCTGCTATTGGGAGTTATGCCATGTCTTGCGGGCATAACTTGCGACATGTGTAATTCTGCAGTTTCCATCGTATCTGGTGATTCTCTTGGAATATGGTGCAGCTCGCATGTTGTAGGGATTTTGGCCTAACTTTATGCACTGGCGTACTTTGCACCTTGCTCTCATCGCTGTCTTGGAATCGGGCCCCTGTTCTTTAACTACAGTACCCATTTGCTAATGTCATACTGTCTCTAAAAATGAAACATATATAAAAAACACAATATTAAAACACACTTGCATTATAATATGTGTTTATATCTTTGTGGTTATTGCATAACATCCTAGTTTTCCTGCCATGCCAGCAGGAAGGGCCCAGCTGGAACACGTCCCAGCTGATCTGGTGGATGAGGATCCAGCAATTCCTGATGAGGAGATGATCCTCATTGACCGGATGGTATGTAATAACTACAGAATCACACTTAATGGGATTAGTTACATGTCTCCTATGACAAAGAAACGAGAGGCCTGGCTCAACTTCTAGGACAAGCAAATTCCAGTGCTAAGATATGATAAAAAAGTGTTTATCTTATAAAAACACTCACAACTAGCACAGCTCACTCATGTCACGTAACAAGGAACAGGTAGCACCCACCCCTGACATCAGTGTTTCACATTGATCTGACTCTTTTTCAAGACATGCCCCCCCGAGATGTGCTTATTTAACCCTTTACCAATAAGATGAAAATATATTAAAAAATGTAAAATTGATGTTTTAAAGACACATATACCCATGCAGTTCATATTTACATATTACTTGCAAACACATTCAACCTGCACTATAATTCTTACCTATAAAGAACATTAAATATAACATGTAAGCTATCTATATAATATTACAAAGTTACTACTGTTACTATATTGCAGAAACATAATGTAAAATATTAATTAATACACGGTACAAAAATACCAATAGTAGACTGCAGAGATGCATAGTAAAAACTGTGGGCAGAATTCACAAAGCTTTTTACACCACTGTGAAGTGGGTTGCCACTTGTAGAGCCACAGGTTACCCTCAGCGGCTGGTATTCACAAAGGTGGAGCAGGATTACGACCGGTTACATGGGTTACGGCCGCTTGCGGGTGGTGTCACTAGGGTGATGGCTGCAGCCACGGAAATGGGCTACAGCTGGTGGAAGCAGCCATAACACCCTCTGCAACTCCTGTGGCTGTGAATCGCAACCACCACAGCTGCGGGTGATAACAGTCCGCATCAGCAGTTGTGGAGTGGGACTTTGAAATGGAATGCTTCATGAATCCTGCCCTGTATCCCCACTTTGTTAAGAAAGGTGCCAACAGGAGGTGGGATGAAAGTGCAAGCCCCACACACATGGCTGATTGGCCCTTGTTGTCTGGCTCAGTATGCCCCCCCATGTAGAACCCAGGAAGTAATCCCAGGAAGTAATCCCAGAACTACAGCTAGGTAAGCTAGGGGGCAAGTAATGCCCAGAAAACTATGCATGGGCGGAATGTCTATTAAGTCTCAAATGTTGACTAATAGGAACAAGAAACAACTTACTGCCCACATAGAGCTATATTTTTTGTGTGTCTGTTGCCTGTGTTTCAGAATGCCCCACCCCTTGGGACCAAAATCTGTGCCGGCAAGTATGAATGATCTGACAATATGCCCTGAAGTGATTCCTAACTGGACCACGGTAAGAATGGCACAAAGGAACGTCCACATGGATTGAGTAAGTAACACCTTTCTCTGATCTACTCCCTTAAGATACTTAGATGCCAAGAGTAGCTCCCTTCCCCTCTAGGGGGATGGGACAAAGATATAAGATATCATAGTAGGGGGTAGAGAGACAGCAACAACAGAGGAAACAGAACAGAGATGAATAAGACAACATAAGATAGAAATAGATAGATATGATTTGATATGAATGAATTGCCTGTGTTACTCTGCCCAAAATGCCTGGTATTGTACAAGGAGTTAATTTGCATAAGAACTGAATGAATAAACTGGGACATTATGCAGTCCTACTCCTCTAATGCACTCAGACCAGTATAGCATCAGGACGTGTGTCTCTTATACTGTAACGCTACTGCTAAGGTTGCACACCATCCTTGCCCCTGCCTGCACCACATCATATGTATGTAAAATAGTATGTGTCCTACCTGCCCCTAAAATGTGTGTTATGTCCCTGCTCTTTGTAACTCTCTAGGACCTTAACCATGACCCATGCTGATGACTGATTGACCAATTATGTGTAAAGCTGAAAAATTCAATAAAAAGTTATTAAAAAAAGGTGCCAACTGAAATTGCTCATTGAGATCTGGGAGAGTGGTATCCTTTAATTTGTACTGCCAGAAAGTTTCCCAGCACATAAGTTTGTTGTTTAGGTCCTCTACCCCCCCTCGCACCAAGGGGCACTCTCTCCAAGCCTAAAAAAGTAAAGGTGTGTACAGATTCTGTGTGATGTATATGTGAAGTCAAGGCATTTTCCAATTGCTGAGATTTAGTACATCATAGATGTTCAAGAATCCATACATTGAATTTACGGACAGTTTTCCCTACATAATAATAACCGCATGTACATACAGTAGAGCAAGATAGATGACAGCTTCAGTGCTGCAAGATATAAAAGACTGTACCTGATAATGCTCTCCAGTTGTCAGTCTGGTAAAATCCATTCCCACCTGTATGAAGTCACATTCTATGTAGCTACCAAACATAAAATTGCCTGGTGGTTGGTAAATTCCTGAATTCTAGTCTGGACTTTGAAAATTGTGGACCAGGAGATCTGAAAGGTTTTTTCCTTTATGGTATGTCACTCTTGGTCCATTCTTAACAACTTCACTCAATTTCGGCTCCAGCTCAAGTATGTGCCAATTTTTTCTTTAAGATTTCTTCCAGAAAGAGGGCCTGTGTACTAAAAGTTGTAATAAAACTAGAACCATTATTTACAACATGGTATCATTTTTTACTCCCTCTCCTATTGTTTTTGACTTGCAACAATTCAGTTCTGTTCATATTGTCCACCCTTTCTTGGGCTTTATTCAGGCACATAATACTGTAGCCTCTTTAAATGAACCTCTCTGTTAGTATTTTGGATCCCTTGTTAAAATCTTCAGCTGTACTGCAGTTGTGCTTTAAGCAAGCAATAAGACACAATGAGGTGTGGATTATGGCCTGATAAGAGCACACCCCAGGTGTGTTATGAGGCATGAGGCCCTTGTGGCGAGTGCCTTTAGTGCCTGGGAAGTGCTCTTATCAGACCATAACCCACATCTCAGGGTGTCTCATTGCACATATAAAATGGTCCCCCAAGTAGAAATTAAAAATTAAATAAAGGAAAAAGCTTTAAAAATTCAAAAAATTAGGAAAGAAGGAGATTTTCCAGTTAGAAAACTAAAAATAATTCCTCTATGTACTGTCCAGTACAGTACAGTGTATTTAGGTTGGTTGCCAGTAGATGCCCCCACACACACAATCTTCAGGTTAACTTCTCCCTGTCCCTCAGCCACACACACACTCTGTATGTGCTTTTATTTTGTGCAGAGTTTCAAATTCTATGTTTGTTTAAACTGAGTATGGGAGTGAGCGTGTCCTTCTTCACCCACTGTAGTGTATTTCTCTTACAACGCGTCTTTCAAAGAGAACAGAAAAGGATTTTTAGTCTGTCTAAAGTGACTGTGTTTACTGCAGAATCTGGTTGTCTGGACAGTGAGTTAGAGATTAAATTATGGTCATTGGGGTTGGGGGAAGGGGGAGCCACTCCAGTATCAAGGAATGCAGTGAGCACCAGAGAAGCAGAGGAACCAGGCGAGGAACGCAGCAGGGGCTGCACAGAAACCACTGCAGTTATGAGAAATGAGTGGGACAGCTGCCAGGAAGTTTTGTGAATGAATGTAAAAAGTATGCAGAACATGTATTTGTGTCTCTGGTTAATGTACTGCTCGTGAGGTATAACTGTTGATGCAAATGATTTTTACTGTACTGTGCCACTGCTCTCTCTTGGTTCCATCACATGCTAGCTGAGGAGCTGCAGTGGGAGAGCAGTGGCTTGGAGTGATTTCCCCCATACTGCCTTCAGGTTGCCACACGTAGTGCATGATGAAATGTTATATACTGATAAGGACAAGGCTGCAAAGGGCTTCCAGCCAATCAGCAGTCATGATTTTTTTTTGTCCATTTTATAAGCACATATACTTACCAGGATATTAGCAGTTACATGTTTGGGATGGCAGCTACCAGAATGCAAAACTGCATTCTGGTCCATGGGCTTGTGGTATAGATCAGTCATTAAGCTCATACTTATTTATTTTATTTTTATTTATTAAAATGTTTCACCAGGAGGGCACACTGAACAACAATTTGCTCATCTCACAGTGCAACCTGGGGAAGGGGGGTACACGGAAATACATATAGTCAATACACATAAAACTATACAATAAAAATAATTGAAAGAACAGTGTACATATAGTTGCTAGGACATAACAGGGGTACATTAGGCATGAGTACAACAATGAGATTATTGTAGGTAAGTGCAGCAAGATAGCGAATTAATGCAGATCAACATTTGTGTACAGCAAGTGCTACAGTAGAAGTGCTAAACTTAACAAGTGAGGTGTAACATACAGCCAGCTTTCAGAAGGAGAGTTAGATACAGGCTAGGAGAAGAGTAGAAGGAAGGGGGGGCAGGACAGACCCTGTGTATGGAAAAGATGGGGGGGTGCAATTAGGAAATGGCGCAGGAACAGGTTTAGTCACAGCTGCAATTTACTGAGAGGAAGTTTTGCAGTGTAACAGAGATAGAGTAAGGGGGAGGAAGAGTGGTGAATCTGGGTGGAAAGTGCATTCCAAAGTTTGGGGAAATGTTGCGAGAAAGCCATCTGACCACATTGTCATTCTTAGACACAGCCAAATCCAGGAATACTACTTGATGCTTACTCACTGTCACAAGTGAATTTTAAATTCACATTAGATTTTTCTAGGTACTTGACAAAATGTTCTAATTCCTCCATGTGCCACTTCCAGATTATTAATATGTCATCAATATACCAGTTATATAGTTCATGTCATAATATATGTTTACATCAATATCATAGATGTATTCTTTCCCCCATTCGGATAAAATACAAATCTGCATACTTGGGGGACATAGCAGTCCCCATTGAGGTTCCTTTTACCTGATGGTACATCTTTGACATAAATAGGAAAATATTTTTGGTCAAAACCAGCTCTGTTAAATCAATCAAAAACTCTACAAATGAGTTGTTACATGCGGCACCTTCACACAGAGCCTGTTTGAGGTCCTCTAGGCCCTCATCGTGAGGAAGATTCATGTAAAGAGACTGGATATCCAGCATGGCTATAATCCAGTCAGACTCAATTTCAGTGTTGTCTAAAATTTCTAAAATTTGTGTTGTGAACTTGATGTAAGATCTTGATTTCTGTGCTATCTCTTTTATGTGTGTGTGTCAACAAATTGAGCCAGCAGTTCAGTCAGGGAACAAATATTAGTTACAATTGGTCAGGCGGGGGATCATACAGATTCTTATGTATCTTTGGTAGATCATATATAGTCACCCTGACTGGACTCTGGACTGTTAAAAATCACACACCTGTTGGCTAATAATTCCCTATTGCACTGCTTCATGTAAAAGCACATCAATCTGTTTCTTATACATAAATGTGTGGTTAACCAACATTACATGATAGAATTCACAAATAGAAAGCTGCATCAAAATTTCATTAGTATACTTAACTTTGTCCATCACCACAATGACTCCGCCTTTATCGGTGGGCTTTATGGTGTTAGTGTCAAGTTCCTGAAGCCTTTTTAATGCATCCCTTTCTTCATGGGTGCAATTCTGGAGTTTCAGTTTTGGAAAATCCTTCCTTAGGTTTGTGACATCCCTCTCACAGGCTTTTAAAAAGACATTTACTGTGGGGTTCATTACTGGAATGAAGCTCAATTTTTTTATTCTATTTAGTTTTGTTTACTACATTCACTTGTATTCCCTCATTCATAGTAGAGAGAGTATCTGCTGATAAAGTTATGTCCTGCTCACTTCTGGTAGGCTCATCCTCTTTGTTATACATCATGTTCAAATTCACTTTGTGTGCAAGGTAGTTGAGGTCCACTATGGTGTCAAATTCAATCATAAAGTTAGTAGAAACAAAGGAAAGTCTGTTATTTAAAATAGTAACGTCAGCCTCCAATAATTGGTATGATAAAATATTCACCACCAGTGAGTTTGCAATATCATGGCTGTGAATCACTGCACCATTCTCATTACTTTGTATATCTTGTTCTTTGACATGTATTTCCCTCTCCTCTCCACAAGAGATGATTGTGACAAGGAAAACAGACACACAATAGCCCCTGAGAAACAAAAAACAAAGTACAGAGATCTACCTTTCTGAACTTGCCAGTTCTACCCCAGAAATATCCCACCACAGTCCAGTGCTAGCAAGATTTACAGATGAAATGAAAGGAAGGGCAGTAGAGGGAAGGGGAGAGGCAAGGCAAAACAATCAAGGAGAAGGGTGGGAGCAACACAGATTCAGGGGCATCAATATCAGAGAACCAGATTGAGGGGGCTGCAAATGGAGTGGAAAATAAATGTTAAAGAACATGATATATAAAGTAATGAGAATGGTGCAGTGATTAACAGCCAATATATTGCGAACTCACTGGTGGCAAATATTTCATTGTACCAGTTATCAGGGGCTGAAGTTAATATTTAAAACAAAGGACTTTCCTTTGTTACTACCAACTTTATAAATGAATTTGGCACCATAGTGGAACTCAACTGCTTTGCATGTAAATTGAATTTAAATGTGGTGTACAGCAAGGAGGATGAGCCTACCAGAAGTGAACAGGACATTACATTGTCAGCAGATACTCTCAACTATGAATGAGGGAATACAATAGAATGCAGTAAGTGAAACTAAATGGAAGAAAAAAATCGAGCTTCATTCCAGCAATGAACCCCACAGTAAATGTCCTTTCAAAAGCCTGTGAGAGGTATGTCACAAACCTATGGAAGGGTTTACCAAAACTGAAACTCCAGAATTGCACACATGAAGAAAGAGATGTACTAAAAAAGGTTTCAGGAACTAGACACCATCGTCATAAAGTCCACCGATAAAGGCAGAGCAATTGTGGTGATGGACAAAGTTAAGTATATTAATGAAATGTTGATACATATTTATTTTTTTTATATATGTATTTTATCCAACTGGACTCCTGGGGGCCCCTATCTGATCAAATCCCCCCAACCCTGTTATACAGCTCTGCCAGGACTTACCTTCACCATTGTCCTTTGCCACAGAACCTTGGCTGTGCCCGGCCACCGGTGTGGAACATGCAGGGGGTCAATCATCTTGCTGCCTACTGAGGATGTTTTCCACCTGTTTTTCTCCCTGTGTTCCCCTCCTGTTGCTGGGATGTGACATATCAGTGAGCATATGTGGAGGCATATGCACACTGTGGAGTCCTGCAGCACTCTCCCTTCATTGGCATCCTCAAGCCGTTCTGCCCTCAGGTCTCCAGCTGGGGACAGTCATTCAGCAGGACTGCCAAGCCACCCTCCCCAGGACAGTAGCGCTGTCCTCTGGATCCTCAGTCCTCTCCCTCCCTGCTGACCAATGGCAATCTGCTCACACCACAAACACAGGTCCCCAGAATAGCAGGTGATAAGGCACCAATGTCTCAGCTCTCTATGCCACAGGGCTGAATTGATACAGCTTTCTAGTTGTGAATTTCTTCATTTAATGTCTACTGACCCCACATTAATGTATAAGACACAGATTGGTGTGCTTTTACATGAAGCAGTACTACAGGGAATTATTAGCTGAGAGGTGTGTGATTTTTTAACTGTCCACTGTACAGTAAGGGCGACCATATATGGTCTACCAAAGATTCATAAGAATCTCTATGCTCCCCCCACTGCTAGCTCAATTGTATCTAGTATTGGTTCCCTGACTGAAGAACTGGCCCAGTTTGTTGACACACACACATAAAAGAGACAGTACAGAAATCAGAATCTTACATTAGGAACACAACACAGATTTTAGAAATTTCAGACAACATAGAAATTATAGCAATGCTGGATATGAATATTCCACACCATTAGGGCTTAGAAGCCCTTATGCAGGCTCTGTGTGAATGTCCCACATATAGCAACTCATTTGAAGAGATTTCTATTGATTTAACAGAGATGGTTTTGACCAAAAATGTTTTCTGATTTACGTCACAGACGTAAATGTCATTAGGTAAAAGGAACTTCAATGCGGGCAGCTATGCCACCCCCACAATTATGCAAATTTGTATTTATCCCAATGGAAGAAAAGATACATCTATGATGCTGATGTAAACATATAGTACAAGTCACATTAAACTGTTCCTCCAACTCACTGGTTTAGCACTTTACAATGAATTGCTTAATGTGTGCACTGCTCAGTGCAATGCATTATTAAATGTTTCCTAATGTTTTGTCTGTAGCTGCTATTCAGTTTCAGCTTAGGTAGCAGCTCTCAGGAAATGTTTAGTAATGCAGTGCAATGAGCAATGCACAATTTAAGCAACCCCCCCAAAAAATGCTTAACCACTGAGTTGGAGCCTGGTTTCACAATGGCAGCATGCAGTGTACAGTACTGTACTATACAGTATGAATGCCCGCGTTATTAAATTTCTATGCTTCCTGTTTTCATATACCTGTACAGCATAAACATAATTATAAATTTATACAGTACTGTACTGTAGATGCTAGTAAAATCTGAAAACAAGTCTTGTAACTCTTTGAAAACAGTACAGTACTGTGTATACAGTAAGTGAGCATAGAAGAGCCTCAGAAGCATGGCTGACTGAGATGAACAGGTCTCGAATGCTTAAGAAGAGACCTACACATTACTGTAAATTAAAATATATCTGCAAATTCAGGGTAAGGATTCTTGAACTTCTAGGATGCATTAAATCTCAACAATTGGAAAATGTCTTGGCTTCACACATTCATTGCACAGGATCTGGACACACCTTTACTTTTTTAGGCCTAGAGAGAGTGACTCTTGGTGCAGGGAGGGAGCCTAAATAACAAATGTATGTGCCAAGAAACTTTCTTGTAGTACAACCTAAAAGCCAGCACTCCCCCAGGTCTTAATGAGTAGTTTCAGTTGGCACCCTTTTGGAAAAAGAGGAGATAACGTTTTTACTATGTGTGTCTGCAGTCCACTATTGGTATTTTTGTACCTTGTATTATTTAAATATTTTATATTATGTTTCTGCAATACAGTAACAGTAGTAACTTTGTAATATTATGTAGATAGCTTTCATGTTAAATTTAATTTTCTTTATAGGTAGAAATTATAGTGCAGGTTGAATGTGTTTGTAATCAATATGTAAATATAACTGGATTGGTATATGTGCCTTTAAAACATTAATTTTACTTTTTTGAATATATTTGCATCTTATTGGTAAAGGGCTTTATGCGCACATCTTGGGTAGGGGTTAATGTCTTGAAAAAGTGTCAGAGTGTCATGAAATGTTGACATGTGTGGGCTGGTGCTGCCTGTTCATTGTTACCTGAGCAAGCTGCACTAGTTGTGTGTGTTTTTATAAAATAAACACTTTTTTATTGTATCCTAGCATTGGAATTTGTGTGTCCTGGAGTTTGAGCCATGCCTCTTGTTTCATTGTCAATTACTTTTTTTTGGCTCCATCCTTTGTGTCCTGAGTCATTACATTCTTTCACTGGTCAGTGCTGTTGTTCTTTAGTGTACTCAGACAAGGTTTCAGCTTGTGTGATGACTGCCAAGGCGTCTATTTCCTTGGCAGGAATGGGTACTGTAAGTAATACCCCCCATTTTTGCTAACACTATCAATCATAATGCCTCAAAACATATGTGAACAATGGAGTTCCATTAGAATTTTAAATTTTCTGAACAGGTGATTTAAATTCCTTGCTACACAATGCTTATGTGGGAGAGAAAACTCTGCATGAGGGTGCTAATGATGCAGAAACAGGGTTTGACATCAAGCAAAATTATATCATGCTAGAAGGAATGGCACTAAAAGCTAGATGACTATTCTAGCAGAGAGTGATGCTTGAGGCATATGTATGAGTTAACGGAGTTCCTAGAGGATTACAGTCAGTTAAACATCCCACCTTTGGTACTGATAGAACCATTAAAAAATAAATTGGCAGGTGCACCTGCTGGAATCAGCAGCAGGACTCATTAAGATTATATTATGAGATGCAGCCCTCATTGAGACTCAGTTTAAGAATGAATTGATTCAAAATGAAGATCAATTCAATAAATGTAAAACACTGTCTGAATATAGTTATCAGAAAAAGTTGAGTGATACTTTATGCACTCAGGATGAAAGAATCTGATGAGTTAAAATCAGAAAAGTGTGAATGTGACAGTAGAGATTACGAGAACAGTCATATGTTGAAATGGGGCAGAAACAAGACACTGGTGTGCTCTATACTTAAAAAGCCTGCTTACACTGATATCTACACTAGTGCAACAGGCTCAGAACATGAGGATAATTGTGAGGCTATTGAGCCAAGCAGTCAGCAACCTTTTTCATCCCTCAGCCAAGAACCACATACAGGGGATCCAGTGAGACACATCAAAAGCCTTTCCAGTGCAGTGAGGGAGATTCCCCCAACCCCAAGTACCACGTCACCTCCAAATCAAGAGGTGCTTGTGACAAGGGAAAACAGACACAGAATAGACCTGGAGAAACAAATATCGCAAATACAGATATCTACCTTTCCAAACTTGCCAATTCTGCCTCAGAAAATGCCCATCTGCAATCAAAGGATAGAAGATTTGCAGACAAGATACCAGGAGGGGCACTAGAGGCAAGGGGAGAGGCAAGCAAAACAATCAAGGAGAACATTGGGAGCAGCACAGATTCAGGGGGCACCAATATCAGAGAACCAATTTCAGGGGTTGCTTCAAACGGAGAGGGAAACAAATGTCAGTGAACAAGACAGAATGAGAAGCGACCTGCAGAAACTTGAAGAACGGTCAGGGGTTTGGCAGTTGAAATTCAATGCAAAGAAGTGCAAGATAATGCATATGGGGCACAAAAACCCTGGCACAATATATCAGTTGGGGGGTGAGGATATAGCATACACCAAGCAGGAAAGGGATCTTGGGGTTATCATCTCTGATGACCTCAAGGTAGGGAAACAGTGTGACAAGGCAGCAGGTAAAGCAAATAGGATGCTGGGATGTATAGGCAGGCGCATTACCAGCAGGAAAAGGGAGGTCATAATTCCGCTATACAAGGCACTAGTGAGGCCCCACCTGGAGTACAGTGTACAGTTCTGGAGACCATACCTATGTAAGGACATAGACAGGGTAGAGAAGGTTCAGAGGAGGGCAACAAAGATGGTGCATGGATTGCATCACAAGTCCTATGAAGACAGGTTGAAGGAACTGAACATGTACTCCCTGGAGGAGAGAGGAGGAGAGGGATATGATAGAGACATACAAGTATCTTACAGGGAGGAGCAGGGTGCAGGAAAACACTATTTTTAAGTGAAAAAGATGTTCCAGGACTAGAGGGCATGGGATGAAGTTGGAGGGAGGACGATTCAGAGGAAACATGAGAAATAATTTCTTCACAGAACAGGTGGTGGACAAGTGGAACACCCTGCCAGAGGAGTGGTGGGGGCTGAAACAAGCACGGGATTTAAGAATGCATGGGATAGACATAAAGGAATTCTGGAGGTCAGGGGTAAGGTGCAACAGACTTCTAGGAAAACAAACTGAACTTACAAGCTCAAATGGGCAGACTGGTTGGGCCATAGGCCCTTATCTGCCAACATTGTCTATGTATCTATGTATCTATGTAAGACATACAAAGTAATGAGAATGGTGCCGTGATTAACAGCCATGATTTTACTAACTAACTGGTGGTGAATATTTCATTGTACCAATTAATGGAGGCTGAAGTTAATATTTTAAATAAAGGATTTTCCTTTTTTTCTACCAACTTTATGAATGAATTTGACACAATAGTGGACCTCAACTGCTTTGCATGCAAATTGAATTTAAATGTGATTTATAACAAGGTTACATATGATAACTGTGACAGCGTAATAGCTGTCGTTAGTTGGGTGAGTCTACATCACTGAAAATTAATTTCAGCAATATAGACTCATAGTGAAGAGCAAGACGGCACCCAAGATGTGGGTGTTCCATTTTTTATGTGTCAGACTGCGCCTCTCGCACCCCCCTACTAAAGGAGTCTCAACTCTGGGGGCATGTCAGAGGGCTGCAAAAGTAAAAAAAAACACAAAAACAAACTGGCCCAATGCAAAAACGAGCATGTCCAGAACCAAACCTGGCACCCTCCCAACCCTAGCCTGCCACCAAGCCACCATGCCACATGGCCAGCTCGGCAGCCCACCACCACACTACACCCTACAAACCCTCCCTCCCTCCTTCTGCCCATCACACGGTGTGGTCCCTCCCCACCCCCCGCGTGCATGTATACATAGCGACATCCTGTCACTATAGTAGCCAAACCCCCATCTGGTCACTCTCCCTGCCAGATAGTTCTGTGCAAAAGCGCCGAGATTGAGTCGCCCTTTTTGAGAGCATTCAATTGTGGTTACCTTGTACACAGGATACCATATAACAAAGAGGAGGAGCCTACTAGAAGTGAGCTGGACATTACATTTTTAGGAGAGACTCTCTCTCTACTTCGAATGAGTGACTATAAGAGAATGCAGTAAGTGAAACTAAATGGAAGAGACAATCAAGCTTCATTCCAGTAATACACCTCACAGAAAATTTATTTTTAAAAACCAGTGAGAGGGATGTTGCAAACCTAAGGAAGGATTTACCGAAACTGAAACTCCTGAATTCTACCCGTGAAGAAAAAGATGCATTAAAAAGGCTTCAGGAACTTGGCACCATCACCAAAAAGCCCACTGATAAAGGTGGAGGGATTATGGTAATAGACAAAGTTAAGTATACTAATGAAATGTTGATACAGCTTTCTAATTGTGAATTCTATCATGTAATGACTGCTGACCCCCACAATTATGTATAAGAAACAGATTTCTGTGCTTTTACTTGAAGCAGTGCTACAGGGAATTCTTACCCAACATGTGTGATTTTTTTAAATGTCCAGTGTCCAGTCAGGGTGATCACATATGGCCTACCAAATATTCATAAGAATATGTATTCCCCTCCCTCCCCGTTAGACCAATTGTATCACGTATTGGTTCCCTGGCTGAACCACTGGCCCAATTTGTTGATACACACACATAAAAAAGATAGCACAGAAATCAAGATCTTACATCAGGGACACCGCATAGATTTTAGAAATGTTAGACATTGATATTGAGCCCCACTGGATTATAGCTACGCTGGATATCCGTCTCTTTACATGAATATTCCACACCAAGAGGGCCAAGAGGTTTTCAGACAGGCTGTGTTAAGGTACTGCATATAGCAATTAATTTGTAGGGTTTTTGTCTGATTTAAAAGAGGTGGTTTTGACCAAAACATTTTCCTGTTTATGTCACAGATGTACCATCAGGTAAAAAGAACCGCAATGGGGTCTGCTATGGCCCCCATATATGCACATTTGTATTCATCCCAATGGGAGAGAAAATACAGCTACGATGCTGATCTAAACATATATTATGACAAATGTGACCTATATATATCGTACATTGATGACATATTAATAATCTGGAAGTGGGACATGGTGGAATTAGAACAATTTTTCAAGTACCTGGAAAACTCTACTGTGAATTTAAAATTTACTTTGACAGCGGATAAGCATCAGATAGCATTTCTGGATTTGATTGTGTCTAAGGATGACAACATGGGCTTAATGACTGATCTATTCCATAAGCCCATGGACCAGAATGCAATTTTGCATTCTGGTAGCTGCCATCCCAAACATGTAGCTGCTAATATCCCGATAGGTCAGTATATGCGCTTAAAGCACAACTGCAGTACAGCTGAAGGTTTTAACAGGGGACCCAAAATACTAACAGAGAGGTTCATTCAAAGAGGCTACAGTAATATGTACCTGAATAAAGCCCAAGAAAGCATGGAAAATATGGACAGAGCAGAATTGTTGCAAGTCAAAAACAATAGGAGATGGAGTAAAAACTAATTCTATGTTTTAAATAATGGTCCTAACTGTATTACAACTTTTAGTACACAGGCCCCCTTTCTGGAAGAAATCTTAAAGAGAAACTGGCACATACTTGAGCTGGAACCTAAACTGAGTGAAGTTGTTAAGAATGGACTAAGAGTGACATATCGTAGAGGGAAAAACCTTTCGGATCTCCTGGTCCACATTTTTCAAAATCTAGACCAGAATTTCAGAATTTACTGACCACCAGGCATCTTTAAGTGTGGTAACTGCACAGAATGTGACTTCATAAAGGTGGAAATGGATTTTACCTTACTGACAACTGGAGAGTATTATCAAGTACAGTCTATCATATCTTGTGGCACTGAAACTGATGTCTGTCTTGCACTATGTAGATGTGGTTGTTATGTGGGGAAAACTGTCCACAAATTTAGGGCAAGGATTCTTGAACATCTACAATGTATATTAAATCTCAACAGCTGGAAAATGCCTTGGCTTCTCATATACGTTGCACAGGTTCTGCATACCTTTACTTTCTTAGGCCTGGGGAGAGTAACTCTTGGAAAAAAGGGGAGGGGGGACCTAAACAACACCTTAAGTGCCAAGAAACTTTCTGGCAGTACAACTTAAAGGCCAGCACTCTCTCATGTCTTAATGAGCAATTTCAGCTGGCACTGTTTTTATGAAAGAGGAGATAAATGTTTTACTATTTGTCTCTGCAGTCCACTACTGGTAATTTTGTAACTTGTGTTATTTAATATTTTACATTATGTTTCTGCAATATATAATAACAGTAGTAACTTTTTAATGTTATATAGATAGCTTAAATGTTAAGTTTAATGTTTTTTATAGGTAGTAATTATAGTGTAGGTTAAATGTGTTTGTAGTAGTAGTAGTAGTACTAAAATGTTTTTATTCATATAAAAATATGAAAAAAGGATAAACTCAACTGAGCCAAGACTCATTTACAACATGGTCCCAATAGCACAAAGTAGCACACTGTTAAAATTGCAAGTAATATGTAAATATGAACTGGATGGGTATATGTGCCTTTAAAACATTAATTTTAACTTGAATGTATTTGCATCTTATTGGTAAAGGGCTATATAAGCACATCTCAGGGAGGGGTCTGTGTCTTGAAAAAGCATCAGTGACAGGAAATGTTGACATTTGGGGGGGCTACCTGTTCATTGTTACCTGAGCAAATTGTACTACTTGTGTGTATTTTTATAAAGTAAACACTATTTTATCATATCCTAGCATTGGAATTTGCATGTCCTGGACATTGAGCTGTTCCTCTTGTTTCTTTGTCAGTGACTTTTTTTCCAACTTCGTACTTTGTGTCTTGAGTCACTACATTCTCTCACTGGTAAGTACATGTCTCTCATGCTAATATGTGCAGTGGTAGCCTCTGTTACATTGCTGAGAGTCCATGGGCCCAATTTTCAAAAGCTGATGCAGGGTGTGCATCAAGCCCTATGTTAACCCCTGTTGTTTGGTGCAATTGCGCCAAACTCCTTTTAAACAACTGCACCCAATTTTAGTAAATTAGGCACAATTGTGACACTTTCCACAATTTATTGCAGCTTGTGCAAAATATGTGGTGCAAGCCCCATAAAATGGGTCTCCCAAATTGCTCAAGTTAGATGGGGGGAGCTGCTCTAACCTGCGGCATTTGGCACACAGGACAGAAAATCATAATCGGCACCAAATGAATGCATCAAGCCCCCTGCACTGTATGTTTGGCACACAAGGATCTTGTGGCATTTGCAAGTCTTTTGAAAATCAGGCCCCATATCACAGATCAGATGTAACATAACACTAACAAGAAGGAAATGAGCGGTGCGAGAAAAAAGACTATTGTGCACAACTTATCACTATACATAGTGTAGTAAATACACAACTTTATCAAGGTAACAAATGGGAATAATGCTTTTGTTTTACAGCAATGACAACTCCATTGTACATCATGTGCCATCTCATTTTTGAAAAGTAATACATCATAGTCCAAGTGACAATACAGTTTTATACTTAAGTATGCAGTTCATAATCTAAACAGCCTTGGTTCCAAGACTGAGTTTTTATAATAACAGCACCTACAATGATTACAATTGTGCAAATGTGGATGACAGTATAGAAATGTATATACTGTACAATGCTAGAAGAAAAGAAATTTGCATCCTTCATACTGAAGAATATATTTTACAGATGATATAGTTTTAGGTTGTTTTAGATTGCCTTGCAGTGCAAAACTCAGTGTAACTGTCTGATATGCAATAGGATAGAAGCACAACTTCTCTGTGCATCCTGTGGGTTCTACTGTACCTAGTCATTTGATTATGTGGCTGTGTGTGGAGGTCCAGGTGAAGGCTGCAGGATCCTCCTCATGTACCAACGTCTGGGGCATGAGGGGGAATTCCTGTAGGAAGTCATGGACTTCATCACCAATAGGGTGTTGGAGGTGCTCAGATGGCTGATTCTGGGCAATTTCAATGAAATCTTGCATTTTGGTCACGACTACTTCCCGACAATGATCTCACTGGGCCTTGCACAAGGTGTTGCTTCTGTGACCCGTAGCCATGGCTATGCCTTGGACATGATATTCTCAGTGGGTCTTGAGGTCACCAATCTCAAGATTAACTCAGTCATTTGGTCCGATCACTGCATGGTGGAGTTCTCTTTTGGGGCTCTCCCTGTTAGTCCCTCCCCTGTAGAGATGATCCAATGCTGCCCATTGAAGGGGTTGTCACCAGATAGACTCTTGGTGACAGTGGATTTTTCTGTTGTAGAGGCCGCTTGTGCAGCAGGTGTGAGTGAGGCAGTGGCAGCCTATATCAGTGCTGTCATTAAGGTGCTCAACTCCATCAAACAGATCTGTACATGACCCAGGTCTTCTTTCTTGAGACCTCCATGGTTTGATGGGGATCTCAAGGAGATGAAGACCAGAGGGCAGAGGTTGGAGTACTGCTGGCAGAGAACTCAGTCTGAGGTTGACAAACTGACTTTGAGAATTCACTACAGTGAATATCAAAGGGCAATCAACCATAAGAAGGCAATGTTCTTGTCTAGGGAGATTGCTGCAGGGAAGAACAGACCAGCTCTGCTCTTTTGGGTCTGTAGACAGGCTTCTTCATCACGCCTGTCTGCTGCTGAAAAGAGCAACTTCAGTCACTCAGTGCAAAGAGTTGACTTAGTTCCTCTCTGACAGGGTGTCCATCTTTAGGACTGTAATCTCCCCGGTGGGGTGGAATCAGGCCCTCAGTGTTGGGCCATGCATTGTCAGAGGTTCTCCTATTGTTTGGGCTAAATTTAGGCTGGTGGGGATGGCAGAGGTCATCAAGGTAATCTTGAAGCTGTGGCCCACAGCTGCATTTGTGAACTGGACCCGGGCCTGATTCATCTCTTAATGAGATGTGTTGAGTCTGTTGGTTCGGTGTTCACTGAAATCATCCATTGCTCGCTCTTGGGAGAATCTTTTCCAGATGCCTTACAAGAGGCACTGGTGAAGCCCCTTCTGAAGAAACCATCACTCAACCCTGACATCTTGTCAAATTATTAACCTATCTCCAACCTCCCATTCTTAGGAAAGGTGGTTGAGAAAGTGGTGGGTCTGCAGCTTAAAGCACAACTTGTGACCAATGACATCTATGAGCCATTCCAGTCTGGATTTTGGTCTAGACATAGCACCAAAATGATGTTAGTCAGGGTGCAAAATGACCTCCTCATGGTGAGAGATGGAAGAGACCAGACAATACTCATTCTCCTCAATCTCTACTCAGCCTTTGACTCTGTGGATCATGCAGTGCTGCTGGATCACCTCAGAGAACTCTGTGGATTCAATGCTACTATCATCAACAGGTTTGAGTCCTTTCTCATGGGCAGGATGCACAGGGTAGTAATAGTGGATTTCTCCTCCTGCCCAAAGACCCTGCCATGTGGAGTTCCCCAGGGGTCAATACTGCTACCTATGTTGTTTGCAGTGTACATTCTTCCCCTGGGTGAGATCATTAGATGATATAGTCTGGATTTTCACTGTTATGCAGATGATACCCAGCTGCATGTGTCATTTGCTCCCAGGATATGTGATGTTATGGGAATTCTAAATAAATATCTGGCCAAGATACAAGACTGGATGTCCTTGAACTAGCTCAGACTCAACCCTGACAAGACAGAGGTACTGGTGGTACAGCCTGGTAGCCAGCATGATGTGGATGCTGCTGGGATAGGAACAGGTCTTTTCCTTGGCTGTACCCCATTGGTAGCTTCCACTAGGGTGAAAAATCTAGGCATCATCCTTCATGATGGATTGACACTTGAGGCTCAGGTGCCATCCATCATCTGGAGTGGTTTCTACCACTTAAGGAAGGTCACCTAGATTAAAGCCTTAATACTACAGCCACAACACCCTGATGACGAGTCCCAGCCTGGTCCTTCTGGTATACCTGGCCTGGCTATGAGAAGCCAGTCTTGCACATCTGAACATAAGTTAAGAACCATTTAGCTTTGCTGTTAATGTATAGTTATGGCTTTTATTTCTCTATTTTTCGTATTCTTATTGTTTCTTTTATTTGTGTTGTACACCTGTCCATATCACCCTTCAAGCAAGGTAAGGCTTTATATAAAAAAATACTCATTTTTCATGCAAACAGTACATTACAAGAACTTGCTGTCACAAGTGGTTTCTATCACAGCAGTAATTATGTCACCTAAAAAAGAACAGCTGTCAGATATATAACAATCATTCACCAAGTTGCATATATACAGTACTATTATATGACAGCAGATAAAATCTTAATTGTCATTCATTAAAGTGATACCATATCAATGTGTTACATATGGATATCAAAGTGAATGCTGCGATGCAAAGTCAGACATACAAACAAATGTCTGAATGAAGTAAAACAGCATGCACAGGATATGGACAGTCGGTGCATCCAAAGGCTGCCAACCCGGTTTAATTACAATGAATTAGGTGAATGCACTCATAGGAAGAAAAAAGCCAGAAAGCTATTCAATTTTTGAAATTAAAGCTTATTCATTCTCCAGGCTTGGTGACACTGCACAAAATAACCCCAGCACTTCTACTGCAAGGTCTTCCTCAGGGGGTGTGTCACATAAGGAAAAAGAGCCCCTATTTAAGTTGCTACATTGTTGACGTCATTAATTAATTAATTGATTTACCATTGGCTTTAATTCACCTTAAAGGAATAATGCAAATAAACATACAAATAGACAATATAGAACATTTCTTAAACAAATATCAACAATTATCTACATTAGACATTTAACTACACAGCTCTCTAATCAGATAAGCTAGAATGAATATCTTAAATGAAAAAATGTCACTTTATCCTTGTTAGCAAGAGAGAGCTAGTAAATGTTAAATAATCCTATTGAAACATAGGATTTTATTTCTATATACTAATTTAAACTTAATGTGTTCTCATGATAGGTCCTAAACTTGTCCAGAGTGCTGGGTCATTCAAAACACATTTTATCAGTAAAGATAAGAGATAAAGACCAAACCAAAATTAGTTAGAAAATTACTAAAAAACAAAAGAAAAATAAATAGATTTTTTATTTTTTTATGTTAATGTATAGTTATGACTTTTGTTTCTCTATTTTTTGTATTTTTTTTTGTATTCTTATTGTTTATTTTATTTGTGTTGTACACCAGTCCATATTACCCTTCAAGCAAGGTAAGGCATTGTGTAAGAAAATATTCATTTTTCATGCAAACTGTATATTACAAGAACTCGTTGTCACAAGGGGTTTCTATCACAGCAGTAATTATGTCACCTAAAAAAGAACAGCTGTCAGATATATAACAATCATTCACCAAGTTGTATATGTACAGTACTATTATATGACAGTAGATAAAATCTCAATTGTCATTCATTAAAGTGATACCATATCAATGTGTTACATATGGATATCAAAGTGAATGCTGTGATGCAAAGCCAGACATATAAACAAATGACACCTGCTGTGTCTTTACTGAAATATTGCACACTATCATGTACTTAAGATTGGCAGAGAACACCTCCCCCAGCTACAAAGGTAAAAGAACAAAAGTACTGTCCCTTACTTCACTGTACGATGCACAGAGGTACAGATTCAGATGTCGAACTTTTATGAATAAATGCTTAATGATAAGATGACACTATGACAGACCAAGAATACAAAGTGTTCTGAAATTTAAGCTGCACAGAGCAACTGTCTGAAGTAGGCATGCTGGGAAATGTTGTATACAAGCTACAAATATTACCATGGCATAGTTACTATTATAGAGGTGATAATCAAATAACATATCACATAGACACATAGGCTACATGTTTATCAACACATACTTCTTTTTCCTTTCCATAGATCTGCCTGCTTGCCACTACCACATGGTTGCTGTTAAAACAGGTAAATCATGTTTCTTACTACACAACACCTGTAGTCCCTAGCATACTTAAATATATATTACAACCTGGGATGCATAATTGGTAGACAAAGCTTTTGAGTATATTTTAGATATGTACAAACATTTATTTGTTTTGTGATTAAAATAGCTGTATGGTATGTATGTAGCACAAAAGTTTCATATTTTTTTTTATTAAGCAAACTTTATTAGAAAAAAAGGAAGTTAAGTACAAACATCCACCAATGTGAAAGTACAAATAATGAAAATGCATATCTTCTAAGTGGAAAAAAAGTAAAACTTACCTCATTTCCATTAGTGCTGTTCCTTAGTGTAACAGCACAGTCACCCAGTTGTCATGTGTTTATAATTAGTAGACTTAATATTGTGGAGTTTTGCACAGCATCAAGAAAATATGTTGTTCAATAAACATTAAAAGTTGTTGAGGAACAACTGTAGAGATGTGATTATGACATCATTCACTTACTGGGCTCGATTTTCAAATGGTGATGCAGGGCTTGCATCAACCTCATTGTTTGGTGCAACTACGCCAAACTCCTTTTATGCAACTGCACCTGATTTTGGTACATCAGGTACAGTTGCAATTATTTCCACACTTTATGGCAGCTCACTCTAAATATTTGTCACAAGCCCAGTAAAATGGATCCCCCAAATGGAACAAGTTAGAACAGGGAAAAGCTAGACTAACTTGTGGCATGTGGCCCTTAGGATTGAACATCCTGATCACTGGCTGGAAGAATGCTGCAAGCCTCATGCACCAAATGATTATCACACCAGGGGCATGCGGCATTCGAGGGACTCTGAAAATTGAGCCCACTGTCTTCATAATGTGCAGTACTCAGTACCTATACAGCAAGACATTTCATTCTTTTCCCCACCCTCACTGCCAGCCTTGCATGCTGAGTTTTGTAGCATAGTAATTTCTCCGCTGGAGTAGGCCTCTTTATGACCATCCACTGCTCAGTAGAGGTGGTTCAGAAATCCTGTGCATTCATGACATGTGGGGGTCTTTGCCACATCTGGACCCACAACCGGCACCTGATGCTGGATATGCACATGACCCAGTGGGAATGGTGGGTTAGGGCATGCCACAGCTACACGGCATGCACGATACAAAATTCCCATGTTTGGAGTGACACTGCAGGAGCTATGGCTATGTTAGGAGAGACTCTGCCATAGCCACTTGCATGCCCCCTCCAGCTGGCCACATGGAGCAGCGGACATCACACCATTCCTCCAACCCACTACACCTAGCTCTCAGAGTATACTGGGAGGGCTGGGGGTATGACTGTGCATACAGCCTGAACAGCCCATACCATTAGGGCTACACTGGTCCCAGGAGGACTGTCCATATCCCACAGTCTCCAACACTGCGTGGAGCAGGGATCCACATTTACAACAGCTGGGCCATATGATTGGATGGCCACGGTGCATCCCTGAGCTGCCCCTACTAAGCCCCTGTTCTACTACTTGGGCAGAGAGTGTAACTGGTGTTATGCATCTCAGGTTTGTGCATACAGCCAGATTTGTGCAGCACTGCCAGCACAGGGCACCACAATGCAGATATGCTCCTTTTGAGCATACTTGTGCTATGTACATGAAGAGAGCCCATGATTTGTACTATATCAAATGAAACCATACTTACGGAATAATGTGAATACTATTATATATGAGTTATCTTAAATTATCAAAGTTGACAGTTGTTTGAAAGATACAGGTAGTGCAAAATTTATAGAAAATTTGTTTGTGATACTGACCAATGAGACTGTTTTTAACATGATCTGTCCACATGATATGGTTTTGCTCTTTTATCATGCCACATATTAACAGTTGTGTTTCTCAATATCCACATCCATGCTTCTTTCTACAATTTACTAATGAAGTACCATATAATAGCAGTTTGTTGGCTCTCTTAAATGCCTACATGAACTATAATTCTAAGGACTCCTACTGTACATGCTGAGTAGTGTATTCTGGAGTGTTCAGTGTGTGTGTGTGTGTGTGTGTGGGCATGTGTGCATGTGTGTGGGTGGTGTGTGTGTGTGTGTGTGTGTGTGTGTGTGTGTGTGTGTGTGTGTGTGTGTGTGTGTGTTGGAGTGGCTATCAACATAAGCACTATTCAATTCCCGCAGACTCTTCTGTGATGTGGGCCACTCTTAATGCCAGTGATGTGATTATGATACTGACCCACAAGTGTCATGGAAAGCAGCACAACCATTACAATTGGAATCTCATTATGCACACACAATTGTTTCTAAAACTGCATTGTAACAGCTGGGCTGACTATGAAGGGGGATCAGGAAATCAGAAGTCGGTTGTTGTGTTTTGTAGTGTGACATTCATATCATTACAGTGGGGATGTTTGGCACCCAGCAGAGACCTCACAGACTTGCATCCTGCCAGTGTGAGTATGTAATCAGCCAGTTTCATTGTCTCCTAAGCCAACATGGAACCATGTAATTGTCAAATGTCCAGCTGAATACAAATCTCACCAACAGCCATTGCATTCAAATCAAATCTTCCATTTTATTGAATGCAGCCCACATCTTGTATTGCATGGAAATGATATGTGGCTAAAAATGTTGCAATTATACTTGCTAAATGCATGAACATGATGATTTCAATTGCTTTTCTTTGAAAATTAAACTTGATGCAAGTTCTGTATTACTGCTGTCACAAATTTGAACTATTCCATTCTAAAACACTGATGGCACAATAAAATTAAAAAGAAAAATAAAAACAGTAGTTTATTTGATTTTCATGCACTGCACCAGGCCCCAGCCCCACACCCACAAACCACCACCAACCAAAAAAGGCTGGCAACATCAAAAAGCTTATTGTGGACTTGATTTACAGAAATAAAAACTAAACAACAGGAAGAAAATAATAGTGCATGATGAATAAAATAACAGAAAAACACCAATTAGTTATAAAATACTTCTCTTACTTCAAAATAACCATTGGCTCAGATGCTCCATTATTGACATCATCTCCACTCAGAGAGAAAACAATTCTGAACACAGAAGCAGCTTTGCTCATAAATACTTTGGGCTTTACTAAATAAAATGTTAAAGAGCAGGAGGTAACAAAACTCTTGATCTCGCCTCATGAACCGGCATCCTTAGTCAACATGAGCACTGCTGAACTGCAATAAAGAAAGAAGCCAATAGATGACAGCAGCAAGAGCAGACCACTCCTCAAGTACACATTGCTTTGAAAGATTTTAAAGGCTGTTCATAATTTAGCTCACTTATACAATAAAGATGGGAAGATATTCAGATTCGGATGTTATAGACTGACATTTGAAAAAGATATAAAAAATGAGTTTCTGTTTTAAGTCACATCTCTAAACCTGATCTTTACTGATTCCCTTCAAATGTATATAACTACATGTATTTATTTATTTGTTAACTGGGTAAGAACCCTAGAGCATCAGATGCCCATTTGCAAGGGGTACCTGGAGAAGTACAATATGAGCCTCAATAACAGATAAATACAGATAAATACATATAAACTAAACAGATTAGATTGTAAATACAAGTTCAGAAAGACACATTAGTCAAAACAATGGCAACTTGATAATCCTAGAAGATGACTTTTCAAATAAAGCTTAAACCTATCATAAGACACAGGTTGCTGAAATTCAATCGGCAGGGAATTCCAATCAACAACAGAACTGTATACAAAACAGTGTTGCCCAGAAACAGTGTAATATACAGGAATTCTAATGTTATCACTAGCAGATGACCTGGTGGCATAACTCAAAGACTGGGTACCCAGAATGGACTTAAAATGAAAAGTAATATTGCCTCTATAAAACTTCAAGAAGGCAAGAAGCCTAACATATGAACATCTGGCTGCAAAAGAGAACCAATTTAATTTTTGATAAAATAGACAATGATGTGTATTACGTGAGTCAGAAGTTACAAACCTACAAATCTGATTATAGAGCATTTCAACCCTTTTTGATGTTGTAAACTAGAAAAAGACTTCACTAAGCTGGGGTGCTAGAGATAAAAAAGCAATAGTATACACAGAAAATATCTTGCACTCACCACTTAATGTTAATAAGAAATGACGCCAGCTCTCCAAAGTATATCAGGTGCCCAAAATTTATTTAAAGAGCTGCCACAGTTAAAAAAAATGCCTTGATGCATTTTGGAGTATAGCAAAATCCTTTTCAAAAGGCTGAATACAAGACTGAAGTGGTCACTTTATATATACATCACAGTTATGAAGTCAGCAAAAATGTCATCAAAAACATAAACAAAAAAACATATAAACACATCTAATAAATACAATATAATAAAAGACAAAAACATCAAACACATATGAAAGGTGTCTATATAAAAAAAATATATATGTGTCAAAGATAAATAAACATTAAATCTAGAAGCAGCATGATGGTAGTTGTTGAATTAATTTATAGAGCTTCACAAATGATTTTCAGATAGTTACATCTCTGTAACACAGAATGAAAAAAGAAGGATTAAGAATGAGGTCCACTGACATTCATCATATTAAATAATTGAAATTTGATATTTGCATTTATTAGTAAATATACTAAATATATATAAGAATGCAGATAAAGTCCCCTCTTACAGACATTAGAACACAAAAAACCCCAGAAGGTTTATGCAATAAACAAGTAAAAAAAAAAACCACTAAACTCTGTACATACAAATATTAAAAAAGTCCTAAAGGTCGCCCTCCATCACAGAAACTAGAATTAATTTCTGGTGCTAACCTGGACCTGAGATTAGAAACAAGCATTTGTCAATGCCGGAAGTTCACCATTGGTACTGCAGTTGTACATGCCTCCCATATGTTTCTGTGTGTATTCCTCTGTCTTCCATTTTTAGGCATCACTCTCAACACAACAGATTTATTATGTCCTCCTAGCACTGGATCAGTTCATTAGAAAATAAATTTGTGTAGACGACTGTACTGGGGATTCCCTGAAACAGTAGCTGTGTTTTTTTCTCCCAGAGGAATTGCTGAAGTATTAGGGCAGGCTGCGGTGGGAGACAGAACACTGCAGGTATTCACCTACATGTTCCCATCTCCCTGTCAGTTTGGTACAGCAGGCAGGGCAATAGTAATTAGAGCAGTTTTGGGACATGTGACCTCACCTGATCCTACAAGAGCCCCCCTCCATCCTATTCATGAAGAATCTACAGACCCCCCATCCCTAAGGATATTTCAAACTTTAGCAGACAAGACAGGACCTGACTGACATCACTGATATTACACTGTGCTTCAGGTATTCATATGGAAATAGGACAGAAACAGAGATTTGCAGTTACAGCCCTTCCACCTACCCCTGGGGTGCTTCAGCTATTAACAACCCCAGCTCCATCACCAATCTTGCTGGGAACAACTGTTGACACCCCCTTGCTACCTGCCTGTTGTGGGGTTCTCAGTTACTGACCCTGCTACCTGCATCCCCTTGCCCGTCAGTCAGTGATTTACCTGCCAGGAGCTGGAGGGGATGTCAGTGACCCTGCTGAGTGAGAGAAACAAGGAGCAGCTGCTGTCAGTCAGTGCCTGGTATGTGACATCATGGTTCTGATCTCATTCCGGGGGTTGGTACTAGTGGAGAAGCAATGCCACAGCAGTCCAAAGCTCACACCGTGTTTGTCTGGCTTGGGCTTATCATGCATGATCCAGGCCAGTGAGAGGAAGCTGAAGGTACAGACAGTGAGGAGCAACAAAGTGAGCAGCACTGAGAAACAGCTGACGCTGCTGTACATGGTGAGGGCTGGTGGTGGGGGCAGCCACTGCAGGCAAAGGTGGCAGCAGCACCTGGTGGCAGGAGTGACAGCTACAGCCTGGCATTCACGCCCCACAAGATGAGGAGGAGGAGCTCTTCTTGCTCATTTTCTGATCGAGCAGCGAGTGCATCAGGGGCGAGGCACTGAGTGAGAGGCAAAGACTTGGGCACTCTCACCACTAGGTGGCTGACATAAGAGTCTCAGTAGCAGTGGTGGGCATTCAGCAAAGATGGGGGAGAGCCCACCAGGCAACCATGTGAGTACACAGTAGCCTGGCCAAGCAACATCCGATGTATATCTCCAGGTGATGGGCTACCAGTCCATGCAGTGCCCAGCTAAGGGCAGGTGAAACATGAACAGGTGTGTTAAGAGGAGAGGATCACTTCAGTCTGAGCTGGGGCTCCCAAAATGTATCCATTCTGGATTCAGCTATAGGCATTTTTGGAATTATGGTTGGGGGGGCACTAGTGGCAGAGTTTGGCCTTAATAGCTCTAACGTGAGCCTCAGTAGATCAGTCATTGCCATTTACTAGAGCTGTGCATAGGGATTACTTTTAAAGTTGTGTCCCCATCACTTCCCCAACAGGTAGCAGAAATGATCTCGATCCAGGGACATAGTGGGACAAAAATGTAGGTTGGGCAGAAAGTTTCAAAATTCCAAACAAGAAGGACAGGGGTCTGAAGGCCACTAGCAATGGATGTTACTGTTTACAAGTAAAAATGTAAGCTTTTTAATTTTTGGTCATAGCACAGCACAGCACAGTGGTTAACAGGTGGGCATTTATTTTTATCAGCTGAAAGTTCTATGCAGTTCTGTTTTTTTTTTTTTCTCCCTTGCTGCATGGGAATGAGAGTGCTCAGTCTCAGTTTAAATACAATCCATGGCACCATGGATTTTATATTCCATTTCCATTTTCTTCCCACACTCTCCTCTCCAAGGACAGTGACATGGGGTCACACTACCCTGTTCCAGATCAGCAGCTCGTGCTCTGCGACCGCTCATCAGCACATCAACACCTTTAATTTAAAAATGCCTGCTGTTAACTTTCAATTCACTCTCACCTGGATAATTATCTGGATGGAATCAGAAAAGTAAAGTTTCCATGCAGACTCACAGACATGAGGCAAGCACAAGCCAATGACCAACAGGGATAACACACTCCGTCTCACTCCTCAAGAGCCAGGACAGCAGGGCATGATTTCCCCAGACATGGGCACTAAAGTATATTAACTACACATGACTGTTTCTGCTTCTTCAAATGTTTTAACCATGTCAAAACATTTTAAGAAGCCTAATGAGTACAGAGCCACAGCGGTCCACTACAGTCACATGGTAAGTTCCCGGTGCATGACCCGCCCCTCATCTACTCTGCAGACTGTCTGCTTCTGTTAACAAAAAAAAATAACATTTTGCCCTGTAGTGTGCATGTCTGGAGGTGCAGCAAGAACTCAGAGGATTTACTGAGGTGACGTGCATCTGAGTTGTAACAGGGGACAGCGAGGAGTGCAAGTCACTGAGGAATAAAAAAAAACAGGATTTTAATTTTTTTTAATTTCCAGACAGAAGTTGTTCACTTCAATGATGGTCGGGCATTTGTTTGTCCTCCCCCTAAGCCCCTGTCTCTATCTGTTTCTCTCTCGCATGGTCTTTTACACCACTCAGCAGCTCCAGTGGGGTGGAAGGGGGGTTACATTAGCAAGGCTGATCGGGACCCCGAACAGCTGTTTGCTGGGCAGTGTCCTGCAGATGAAAGGAAAAAGCTGCCACATGATTAGTGCAGCTTTTTCTTTTCAAGTACGGACCATGTCAGGCAAAACAGCATCAGGATCAGCCTGGCTGATGATTGGTGTGGCACTGGACAGATAGTGTCACACCCTTCAAAAGCAACTTATAGCAAGAAGTTTGCCATGCATGCACAAACTTAAAAAGAGAAAAGTATATATGTGAAAAATAAGGTAAGTATAAAAATATAAATGCAATATATAAATATACAAAATGCATATATCACAGAACAAACATGATCAAAAAAGGCAAAAATAATTTCAATTGCTGTCAAACAAATATATGAGTTACTGAAGTAAAAAAAATACTTATTTAGGAAGTAACATCCTAAAGGGAAACAGGGAAAACCAAACACAACTATAGAGTTATTTTAAATAAGGTGTAATATCAAACATTCCATTTACACAAGAATATTTAGTTGCCTGCAAAGTATAAATTCAAAACACTTCTGTTCTTTTCAAAAGTTTATCAAAATCTCTCCCCAAGATTAGTGCATGCTTTATCTATTGCTCTGAAAAGGAACTTGTGTTCGCTTGGGTTGGGAGAAAAAACACATGTGCTGTAGCATATTTAAGGTCTGAATTTGTAATCACTCTAACACGTTTCATCACTCTATTTTTGAACAGTCCTTTTGTTTTGCCTATATAATAGGCATCACAGCTGCATATTGTGTCATACACAATACCTATACTTTTACAGGTGATGAATTACTGAATATTAAACTCTTTGTTATTGTGTGGATTGCATAAAGAATTACCTACTGAAGCATGTTTGCAGTACACACACTTCTTACATGAGAAACAGCCCATTACTTTATTTGTAAGCCAGGTTGTGGTGGTGGGTCTGCACTGATAGCTATGCACTAAGGTATCCCTTAAAGTGGTAGGTCATCTGTATGTTATTCTTGGTTTGTCTTTGGAAACAGTTTCCAGAAAAGGGTCTCCCCTTAGCACATGCCCATTATTTTAAAAAATATTTTCAATTTGTGTTGCATGTGCTGAGTAGTTGGTAACTATAATAAATCTGTTGTCCACTTCCGAGTTATTTCTGGTACTACCTTCAAGCAAATGTTGTCTATTTCAATTTGCAGCATAATCCCTAGCTTGCTGTATAACCTGGTTACTATAATTCCTTTATATGAACCTCTCCTTCATTTCCTCTGCAGCATTTTCATAACCCATTTCAGTACAACAGTTTCTTTTTAATCTTAAAAATTGTCCTTTAGGTACAGTATATTGTTTACAACATGCCTAGGATGGCAACTGGAAGCCTGTAATAACATTCTTGGCACTGGATTTTGGAAAAAATTCTGTAGTGATAATGCCATCATCATCTTTTTTAATAAGGAGGTCCAAAAAGTTTACCTCATTCTTGTCAGCTGTATAAGTAAAATGAAGATGAGTGTTAGTGTGATGCAGATATGCTATAAAATGTTCTAAGTCTGTTAAATCACCTTTCCATATCATAATTATGTCATTGATATAACATTGGGTGGTGAGTGCAAGATATTTTTTGTGTATACCTTTTTAATGATGTTTTATTAGCAGCAGAATAAATAGGCATACCATAATCTAGATGGGACAGTAGCATAGTTTGTGCTAAGATTTTCCTGGAGTTTAAAGTCCAGCAGTTTCTCACTTTATACAAAAGACCTAATCTTAAATGAGTTTTTTGATCAAAGAATCAATATGTTTTCTACAAGACAATGTACTGTCTAACAAGAAACCTAAATATGTAAAACATTCAACTTTTTCAAATATGATACTATTTAGATCCTTGATTACCAGATTTGGATTATCTACAGTTTGGTTTCGTAGAACCAAACATCATAAGTTAGGTCTTTCTCACATTCAGAATTAATTTGTTATCAGTCAACCACTTCTGTGCCAGAGAAAAGTCATGTTCCACCTGATTTGTTAAAGAGACAACAAATGAATATTTTGCATACAAGACAATATCATCTGCATACAGAAGTGTTTGAGTGTTTGAAACCATTGATGGTAAATTGTTAATAAAGAAACTAAAAAAATTTGGGCTTAAAATTGAGCCCTGTGGAACTCTGAGATTCACACTTTGAAAAGAGGAACTTGTAGAACTGAAGTCCACCCTTTGTTTTTTGGTTAGCTAAACAATTGGAAAACCAGGTTACCACAATGTCAGAAAGCCCTAGCAACTGAAGCTTGGAAAACAAAATATCTAAATGATTAAGTAAACCTTTCATTCCAAAGCCCCCTACAACATTCCTTCCTGACCAAATAATTACCACCACCAAGTTTCAAAATTAAATGATGAATGAATGAAGAATTTTCCTATAGTAAAACTAGATTGGCTTTGGAATTAGCCAATCAGGTTTTACTATAGGCAAAGACCTCTTCATTTATGCATTCATGTGATATTTTCTGATCAGAGAGGACACCTCTCTGCAGCAGTGGACAGTTCTCTTTTCACAGGTAAATAAATTATTGTAGGGTGCTTGGGAGAAGGAGAGGGGGGTTGGGAGCTGGGGAATGCAGTAACTGGTGGGGAGCAGGTTGGGAAGGGGGACCAGGTGAGTTGGGTTTGGCATTCAGGTGGGGGTAATGGTTTTAATGTGATATTAACTGATATTAACTGAGTTGAGGATGGTCTCTGCAATGCAGCACAGTTTTGTTTACAAGAATATAACTTATTTTGGGGGTGCTAAGGGAGATTGGAGGGTGCCAGAGGGGGTTAGAAAGGGGAATTTATGATCCATCAAGTTCAAGTTGGGTGTCAGGAAGTGGGGTAAGTGGGGATGTCATGCAAGTGTGGGGATATGATATTAACTGAGCAGAAGACATCTCTGCCTGCAAACCAGAAGGATTTCTTTTTTAAAAGTGTATAAGTTATAAAGACACATCATATAAAAAGGAGTATCATTAATTTTGATAGATGTTTTTCAATGTGAAAAGGGGCATATATTTCTTATAACTTTTAATCCACATCTCTAAACCCAATCTTTATCATTTTCTTTCAGTTTTATAAACATAAATATCTAAAATATTAAATAAACCTTTCACTCCAAGCCCAACAATGAATTTATTCCTCACAAAACTAGTTATCTAGACCAAGTTTCAAAATTTAAAGTTCTAGATTTTTTTCTCAAATGGCTGCAGAAAAGAACTGAATGTCCATCTGTTGCCTCACAGTTTCTGACATTAACTCAAATCCTGGTAAAATTACCTAAAAATCTAAACAAGATATGGACACCTAACCCCCCTAGAAATCCTATACCAATCCACTCATCTGCACCAAGTTTCACAATTTAAACTTTTATCATTTTTCTCTATATGAGAGCAAACATTTACAACAACCAAAATTCTGACATAAAACTAATCTCCATTCAACAGCATTGAAAATCTTCCACGCATGTGGTGCATTAACTCTGTGCCCTGATTCCTTACCAACTGGTAATGGCCACAACATGATTTTTCAAACTTAAATATCTTAAAAAAATATGAAACTCCCAAATATCAAACCTACCTAGAAAATCCTTCCACACCAACATACACAACCACACAGAGTTTCACAATTCAGAGATTTATAGTTTTTTCTATAAATGAGAACAAATCTTTAAGCAAAAACACCACTGAAACTGAAAAAAAATGTTTTGTCATACTTTAATTATGCTAAACAACGTAAATGATTTGTATGAAACTTTCAGGGACTGTTGGCATTGCCACGGGCAACTTCTGAACGTTTCATGCAAATCTGTAAAACAATCTTTCAGTAAGCAGCAAACAAAACAAGCATTTGTCAATGCGAAGTGTTGCTTGCTGTCATTAGCAGTGGAAGTGCAGGAGTTAAATAGACGCAGTATAGGAATGGCAATGAAGTATTGAACTGATGCCAACTCCACCCCCACCCTGCAGAGATGGACTGGCATTGGGGTGTGCCTTTGGACCGGCACCCATAATGGTCATGACATTTCACCTCACCCTACCCTGCAGACACAAGTGTCGATGTGTGCTTTGAAGTGTTTGGGCTTTATACTCACCTCATTCCATAAGGAAATACACTGAAATGGGTGTAGTATAGGAGAATGGGGTGAACTCTGGGGCCAAAGGGTCCAAGGCACACCTCGATGCCTGCCACTGGCTGCAGGGTGGGGGTGGAATGGCATGAGCATTACTGTCGATAATCCCAAGTCACACCCCTGATGCCTGTCAGTCCCTACAGGGTAGGATGTTATGATAGAAAAACCCCAACACCTTGGGCATTTCTTTGTATTTTAACTCCAAATTTTCAACATGGGCTTTTTGTGATCCCACCACATGAACAGTGACACTATCAGTTCATTAGCCAAAAGGTGATTTTGCACAGTGACTGTGCCATTTGGCACCACTGGTGCAAAAACACATTTTGAACAGGATGTGAAAAATTACAGCTGTACTGTTCATGAGGAGGTGTAAAAAATGGCAATGTTGAAAATCTGGAATGAAAATGTAAAAAAACTGGTGAAGTCACAAGTGTGCATAGAAACTGTGCAACGCACACCCATAATGTAATTAGTTTGGGGATTTTTTACAGCAGATTTTCAACATAGGCATTTTGGGACCACTGCTCATGAACAGTGTCACTGTAATTTTCTTAATCTATCCCGAACACTGATTTCCCACAGCGACCGTGCTATTCTGTGCCGGAAGTGCAAAAACTCGTTTTGCCCAGGGTGTGAAAAATGACAGCTGTACTGTTCATAAGGAGGTGTGGAAAAATGCCAATGTTAAAAATCTGGACTAAAAAGATTATGAATTTGTGAACTTATGAGGGTGCATGAAAATTGCACAATGCACACTCATAACACAGTCATTTTATGGACTTTTGTCACCAAATATTCAGCATAGCTAGTTTAAGACCTCTGCTCATGAACAGTGTCACTGTGATTTTCTTAATCTGTCCTGAACATTGATTTTGCACACTGACCACTCCACTGTGCACTACATGTGCGAAAACACATTTCAGGTGAGATGTGAAAAATAACAGTTGTACTGTTCATAAGAAGGTGTGGTAAAATGGCAATACTGAAAATCTACAGTGAAAATAGTAAAAATGCTCGAAGTTACAAGCGTGTGTAGGAACTGCGCAATGCATGCTCGTAAAACAGTCATTTTGGGGAATTTTTTCACCAAATTTTCAACATAGGATTTTTGGGGGCCTACCTCATGAACAGTGTCACTGTGATATTCTTAATCTGACCTGAACATTGATTTTGTACACCAACCGTGCCATTGTGTGCTACATGCGTGAAAACACATTTCAGGAGAGATGTGGAAAATGACAGCTGTAATGTTCATAAGGAGGTATGGTAAAATGGCAATGTTGAAAATTTGGAGTGAAAATATTAAAAATGCTCAAGGTTATGAGCGTGCGTAGGAACTGTATAATGCACCCTCATAAAACAGTCATTTTTTGGGAATTTTTTCACCAAATTTTCAACATAGGGTTTTTGGGGGCCTACCTCATGAACTGTGGCACTGTCATTTCTTTAATCGTTCCTGAAAGGTGGTTCCACACAGTGACCACAAAATCACCTTTCGGGACTGAATAACAAAATGACAGTGACTGAGTTCATGAGGTGGGTTCCCAAGAACCCCATGTTGAAAATTTGGTGAAAAAATTCCCCAAAATGGTCGAGATATGCACCAAAGTTGAAAAACCCATTTATGCCATTATACAGCTTACCGGCATTTCTTCAGTTCGCGGTCAGCTTTGAAGAGTGCAGACGTGTTCCAGGTCCACCAAAGATAATCACGTGGGGCTACGGAGATAAATATGGAGTGAGGGGGGTGTGGGGAAGCAGGGTGCACAGAGGGAGGGCATGGGTTGGGGAAGGGGCCACAGACTCAACAAGGGACCATTTTCTGTTTTACAGGGTTAAAAAAAAACACCTCAAGGGAAGGTTTTCTTTTTTGCAGGAGCATTTGATTTTGGCATGCTGGGGTGGGCTCCGAGCATGCCACCTGAGTGTTTGGGGGGGCTGTAGCTAATGGGGGATTGGGCACCCTATTCAGCACATACCAAGTGCTGGGGGAATAAGAGCTGAGGGGGATTGGGCACCTTGGCACACAAGAAATTGGGAGGGAGCATTATGCCGATGGGGAGTGGGCTCCCCCATCTGCAAAATTACCAGGAAGGGGGCATGCCAACAGGGGGATTGGGCACTCATGTTGGCACATATAAGTGTGGGGGGGGCAACAGCCAAGGGGGACTGGGCATCCCGGGTCAGCGTTCTATTTATTGAAATGTTTCACCAGGAAGGCACACCGAATGGTGGGCAGTGGCTTTCCTTCTGCTTTGTGGGGACTGTGAGAGGCCGACAGAGAAACCATTGCCATGGGAACTCTGCACAATGGAGCTGTGTAATTGGCTACTGCAATCAGGGAGGCCCCACCATACAAACAGCTGATTGCGTAGTGACGGGGTACTCCCTGATTGCAGCGGCTCAGTTACTTTGATCTAGTGGCCTGCTCATTAACTGCCGGTGATTGCAGCATGCTTCTTTATTGGCTAAGGCAGAGACCAGCCCCTGAATGGGCTGCTGCCATTCGGCACAACACTGCCACGCCTCCACAACCCACTTGTGGAGAAAACCTGATGCAAATTGTTTCTTGCACATGCATGCAAACAACACAAAAATGGGTTTAACAGACATCACCAGTGACCTTAACTATAGGGGGTTCTATGTGATAATAGCAAACATGAAACAGCGATCGCTATTATCATGAGTGTATATCGCCGAAAACAAATTGGCGATATACACTTGCCAGTGACCCAACATTCACAAAGAAATAAGTGTTTTTGCGGTGGGAGGGAGCATTCTGCCCTGACACCCCCTGATTTTAGATTCATAACTCCAGGGGGTGCATGTCGGGGAAGGGGTACAGTCCTCAAGAAAAAAAAATTAACTCCCACAGCCGCAGGCAGCAGCAAAAGTCTAACCCTCCCAGTCCCCAGCCCCGAATCCAGTAGCTACTGCACCAGAACTAGCCTCTCTCACCACCACACCACATGGCTGACTCACCAGCAGCAGGTGCACTACACTGTGTTAACCCTCTTCCCTATTCCTCACCTTCCCCTTGCCACCCTCCCTTTCTGGTCACCCTTCCCTACCCTCCCAGTAGCAGTGAGTCACTGCTCTTGTGGGTCGCCCATGATAATATCACCGAATATGAGTCGCTGCTTTGATGGTCATCCATATTCGGTCACTATTATTACTAGATACCACTATAGGGGCACTATCATGCTCCTATAATGTAAGAGTGAGTATTTTCTTCCCAGAGGAAAAAGACTGTATTGACATGAAAAACTTCATAAACATTAGCCACTTTTTTAGTGTTGGACATCCCTTCACTGTAGCCAGATCAAGGGATTTTTGACAGTCTTTTTCATAACAAATATTGTACATAGTTTGTGGGAAACATTTACAAAAAGATGATGGACCATGTCATCATGTGAGCACATAATACTGTTCTTTTTTAAGAATTTGACCTGATTCAAATATGAATTACTGTTTTAAGATCCGGTCATGGGACCTGTAATACGTACTTGAATCACCACTGATTTTATTACAATACATTGTTCAAAAGAGGGTTCCACATCTTCTCATTATTCGCCAAACAATCCCAAAACTCCTATCAACTTGCCTTCTTAAATGAAATCAACCATGATTAAAGGCACAACATGAGTTTGGTGATGCTGGATTGCATAACAACACTTTTAACTGTGATTACACTGACAACACCTTATTTCTATTAAAAGTTCAAAGGCATTGGTTTCCATTCCCTTCTATTGAACTCATGTCAAAACAGCACCAGATTTCAATGTTATGTTCTTTGTGGCAGCATCTAGGTGCATCTCAAGTCTGGGACATCTTCATGGTAAATCATGCCATTATCATGAAAAACAAAGGTGCATGCTATGTATGAATATGATAAAACCACTAATCAGTGTGTACATAGCTAACTACAATATTTATAAGCTGGAAGTCTGAATCAAAGGTCAGTGCTCAATTCATCAGCATGTCTTATCTTGTGTAATAACTTCCCAGTACCAGAATGGAGGCACATAAACATGACCATCTGAAATTTTGGTATGGACAGTGCATCACCCTTTCATTACAAATTCATATCTCCTTAAGATATTACAGTCTTTGAGTTGTAACAGAATCATATATTTTAAATTATACAATGGCAAGAAAATTTCCTGGACTCTGATAAGTCAGTGTGTGCCTGAGACAATGATGATATTACACAATAACATCACTGTGTTAATTTAATGGAGCATGCACCTTTTTTTTTCAGAAACAAAGATATACTGCCTCACTAAAAATCTACTAAAAACATTTTTATTTTTATTTTTGTTTTCTATAACATTGAGCCATTGTATAATTGTAATAAGGCACTCCAAGTTGTGTGTTATCGTGTAATAACGTCACTCCTAGGGTGGTGGAAGCACTCGGCTTTGCCTCGTGCTTCAACCCACCCCAGGAGTGACGTTATTACATGATAACACACATCTTGTCATGCCTTATTGCTTAAATATCAGTTGTGGAATTACCTATTGTTTTCCTGTGACCCTGTCATTGTAGTGTGATTATCTTATTTGAATACTGTGTAATCTATGCATCTCTTGGTTTGTTTTGTTTTTCACACATCATGAGACTTGTCTCAGTGCACAACATCTTGGTGTATTCCCTTCTACATTAATTAAAGAATTAAAGCTGTGCTGATATGAAGTGCAAAAAAATGGCACTGTATTGAGAAGATCATATCAAGTTTTATGTGGCAAGAAATCAACTC
The DNA here is from genome assembly GCA_016271365.2 of Neoceratodus forsteri. Taxonomy (NCBI): domain Eukaryota; kingdom Metazoa; phylum Chordata; order Ceratodontiformes; family Ceratodontidae; genus Neoceratodus; species Neoceratodus forsteri. Next base: position 1,313,097,241 of record CM057450.1, on the reverse strand, counting down.
ACTTTAGAATAGCCTCAATTATCATCCACTCCTCATTTTAACTTTTGGATTTAAAAGTTCTGCTTCCCTTTAAAAGTTATAGTTACTGTAGTGCATCCCACAGTTCATTGTCAGCTAGAGGTATTCATTTTTATATTTTAGTTTCAGTTTAATGAAGCTCATCAACCTTTAATAGTTGACTACCACATCTAGGAATAATATCAATTGAGTTCCATCCAGCCTATGAGATGATTTTTTTTGTCCATTTTAAACAGAGCCCCAAATTGGGCCCATCAACTTTATTCACATTCTAGGAGAGGCTGCATCCTTTTTGTGATGCAGTTTCAACAATAATATTGTAAATTTGTAAGTTTAATATAAGTGACAGTCTTATAAGAAATAGTTGGTATGATTTTCAAATTGAGTGGGCAAGTGTTGAAGTTTCATTGGAGAAATGGTGTGCACGGGCAGTACACATCATGATGTGTGCAGGCCTAGGTGATAGATTTGAGAATTGATAAGTGTATGGTGACAGCTTTGAGACATGATGCATGCAGGGTGACATGCATGTGGACTTTTGATTCACAGGAAACAGGTATCTAGTTTGTGTAAGCCAGTTTACAGCTCTTCTTAATGAACAGGGTAGGCTATCCATTAAAGGGTAAATGGGTTAAAATGGCTTGTATTATATTGAATGAAACCTTACTTACATCATAGGCCATAGACCTCTTGGGTGTGAAGGTTTCATTTTGGACGGGATCAGAGAAAGCGGTAGTAGCCTATAATAGGGCTGTTGCCTCAGCCCTTGATACTGTTGCACCAGATCATGTACTGCATGACCTAAATCTTCTCACTTAGGATCCCTATGGTTTGACAGGGAGCTTGGAGAATGAAGGCTTTGGGGACAGATTAGAGCATTGCTGGCAGAAATCCAGGGCAAGGCAGATTGAAACAGAATAGCTCTGAGAACTCACTATGGTGAGTATCAGAGGGCAATCTCTGATAAGAAAGAAGCATTTCTGTCCATGGAGATTGCGGAGGGAGGAACAGACTGACTTAACTCTTCTGGATGACGGACAGGTTATTATATCATGCCTGTCTCCAATCAGTAGAAGCATTTTCATCTGTCTGGTGTGAAGACTTTGCTCAGTTCTTCTCCAACAGGGTGTCTTAGATCAGGTCTGAGATAACCCCAACTGTGTGGTTGTAGTTCAGCAGTATGGAGCGGGTTGTCTCAAAGAGCACTCCTCCTGTCTGGTGCAAGTTTAGGTTGGTTTCAGTGAAGGAAGTGAGTGGGGTGATTTCTGAGTTGTGGCCCACTTATTGTGAACTGGACCCAGGTCTGACATGCATCCTAGTAAACTGTGTTGGATTTTTTGTGTCTGCTGTTTGCTGAGACAGTCCAGTGTTCCCTTTCGAAGGGGCTTTACTGAGTGCATTAAAAGATACGCTGGTGAGACTTCTTCAGAAAAAACTATATTTGGACATAGACTGCTTAGCAAATTTTAGACCAGTCTCTAGCTTTCCATTTTTAGGAAAGATTATTGAGAAGACAGTGGTTCTGCAAGTTGAGGCCTACCTCATTACCATTAACATCTATAAGCCACTTCAGTCCAGATTTAGATCCAGGCATAGTACTGAGACTGTGTTGGTCAGGGTATATAATGAGGCTTGCCAGTTTAAAAGGGCAAGCCCTGTTGTCCCACGGGCCACAGCCAATGGTGGTTTCCCGGTGGTAGGTAGGGAGACTAGTGAACTCATAAGTGAGATCATGGAGGGGGAGGGGAAGGGGCTGGGGGGGAGAGAGAGAGAGAAGGAATTGGATTGGACAAAGGGTAGGGCATGAAGGAGAGGGGCTACAGGGGTAAAAATTAGCAGCAAGAGGCTCAGACCTCATTTTTTGCTGCATCTAGAAAATTATAGCTAGTCAGTACATCTGATTGGCAACAGTTTCCAGTAATTATCAGGCCAAGGTTAATTAATTGGATTGGCAGGGCACAATACTGTTTTAGGTTTAGATAAAAAAAATGGGAAAGAGTTCAAAATAGGCTTAGTTTAAACAACTGCAGTGATTCAAGGGCAATCTAGCCCACCTGGTGAGGAGTCCTGGGAATAAAGTAAGGTATGAAAAAATGTTTAAGCAGGGGACCTGTGTATTGCAGGTAGAAAAATAGCTTTATCCTGTGGTCCCATTTTTCTTACTGGTCAATGCAGTTTGGGTCAGCGAGTGTTTAGTTGTTGCATGGCTCATTTTAGCACCAAACGGGGGCTTTGTTAAAATGGGAGATCAAGGGCAAGCATGGGTGACCTGCGTTGTATGACGAGGGTTGTTTTGAAACAAAAAAAAAGGAAAAGTGGTATTTGGTTCTGTGGATGAGGTCGGTACTCCAAGGAGTGGTCAGCACATAGTCATGGTTACAAGCAGGATTTGGCCTGGGGGGGGAGCGGGTGGTTTCAGTGTCATTTGGAAAACAGAAGATGCAAGAAGCTTTGGTCATGATAGGGAACAGGTGACCAAGAAAGGAGAAGGAGATTGAAAGGGAGGCTTGTTTGTTAGCTTCTTGTTGTTTGGACCGAGAGAGGCCTCTGAAGGTTGAGACGCCAAGCTAGGGTGGAGCAGTAGCCAAAGGAAAGGATGCTTTCAAGCTGTGGTGGAGACACTGGGGGGGTGTAGTGGGGTGGGGTCTGAGCCACAGAGACTGGGGATGTCCCCTGGACAAAAAAGCATGGGAAGCGAGGAAAAAAGAGACTGGGGGCAAGAAAGCTGGAACCATGGGGATTTAGGAGCAAATTGTAAGGTACAGAGTAGACCATGGAGCAGGCCACCATGCCAAAGACCCAACCTTGTGGCCATGACATTGCAAGGCCTGGGGGGTGTGGTGACCAGCATATAAATGATGCTGTTGGAACAGGTGGAGGTGAGGATTTTTTGCACCAGGTGAGGGGGTGCTGTTGGTTTTACAGCAAAAAAGAACATTATGAACTGCTTATAGGGCACAGAGTGGGCCACAGAATAGGCTGCCATGATAAGGGCCTGACCATGTGGGCATGCTGTGTTAAGGCTAGGGTGTCAGACTGCGTAGATATTTACTGGTGGAAAATGTGTAGACAAGGGTTTTTGCACTATCCGATGGGGTGCTAGCTGATTGAAAAAAAAATTTTTTTTTTGCTCTGGGGGTTGGGGTTGCCAGTAAGCTTACCAGCAGGGACCATGAGGAGCAGAGTAAGGCCTGGTTGGCACTGGGCATGCATTGGGGTATGTGGCTTCAGCTGGAAGCAGAAACAATGACATGAGGAGCAGGGAGGGCTGCTGAAATAAGGGGATTAGAAGTGGCAGGAGCCCAAGGAGGATGCAATTCAGACTGAAGGGAGGTGAGCTCCAGACAGGGCTGTACAGCATGCAGGGTGGGTTGTGGGACTATTAGGGCAGGCCTCAGAAACCCCTACAGCAGTAAGGAGTGGGGCAATTCAAGTTGGCAGATGAGGCTATTCCAGTGTACATTGCCACATTAAAATTCCCAATTACAGATTTGTTATTTCACCTTGTGCTTGTTGAGGTGCAGCAGTTCTTGTGAGGCTTGCATACCTACAGGGGCAGGGTGCAGGGGTGCCATCTTGAGGGAACATCTGGCCAGTGGCCATTTTAGGAAAGAGAAGGGAATGGCTGTGGGGGGGTGACTAGTTAAGGGGCTAAGGTTCACAATTGTTATAATGGGTACAGAAAAAGGGGGGCAATGGGTTCAAAGGGGAATGAAGTCAGGGCCATCAGGGCCCTGTGGGGGGGAACTAAGCAGCAGACAAAAAGGGGTTTGGATTTATAGAACCGAAATTATATTAGGTAGTATGTGATGAATAACTGTTGAATTTCTTCTGCAGCCCCAGTCTGGTAACAGAGTTTCTGAATGGCCCCAAGAAAGAATAAAATGACCAAGGAGGACACATATCAGGCCATAGTGGACCTGACGGACAAGACAGATAGAATCTGGAAGCTGGCAGAGGGCCTGAAGGATAGGCGAGGGGAAAGAGGAAGGCTAGGAAGGGGAAGAAGGACAAGGACAATAAAAAGCCCTTGAGGGGATCAGGGGTCAGGCACCAGATGAGCCCGGGGCATCCACCCCACAGGTGCCAGCACCTGCCCCAGTGTCTCAGCCACTGACCCCAATGCCGGAGTCTACTTCTCTTCCTTTGCCTGCCCCAATGCCACCACAACCTGACAACCCGGTGGGACCGCTCATGCCACCAGGTCCCTTAGTGCCTCTGACGCTGACAGACAATTCACCAGCTGGTCCAGCTCCATCAGGGCTGGCCCTGGGCCCAGGACCTACCCCCAAAACAGGTAATGATGCCCCCAACCTGAGTAGTAGCATTAAAGGATATGTGGAACAAATGCTGGGGGCTTTGGGGAGGATGGGGTGGGACTGTTTGAAAAGGTCTTAGCTGAAATTAAAAAGGGAAAGCAGGTAGGGGAAAAACATGACCAGGGAATATCTCAATGGGAAGGTAAGAGCACAAGGGAGATAGGTTCCCCAGGCATGTGCATAGGTGAGCATGTGCCTTTAGTCATGAAAGAAAAAATTTGGAAGGGAGAGTACATGGACATCTTTGCCTTTGTGAGTAAGGAGGCCATCACAAAATATGACGAGAAGGAAAGCATAGCCAAAAAGGACATGGCGGCAGCTGTGGTTCTACTGGGAAAAGGGGAAGAGAAGTAGGGGAACAAGGGGAAGACATGGGACTCCTGGTTGGTGGGTTTTATGATTTATACTGCAATAGTAATAAAAAAAGCTGTATTTGGCAATACCCCTTCTTACCTACTCTTTGATAATTAGAAAGGCAAAGACGTGTGGTGGGAACAATTGGTTCCAATATGATGAGCAATTCTGGCAGTGGATGGCTACATTTGGAGATGTGAGATGGGACACAAGGCAGTCTGACTTGTGGCTGGATAGTTTGACTAGCAATGAAAACAGTGAAGGGGAAGGGCAGAAAAAACAGAACTTAGCGCAGAAGTGCTGCTGGGGGTATAACAGGCCATTTTGTTCCTGGCCCCAATGCCACTTCAGACACACATGTTCAAAGTGCGGGGGCAGCCACCCAGCCTCAAAATGTAGGACTAATTGGTTCTGACCAAGCAATGGGGTGGCGACTAACCAGCAGAACATTCAGCCCTTTGGGGTGGTGGAGGGTTTGGAGGCAGCAGTGGGGAGAGGGGGTAATAGGGGAAAAGGGTTCAGAGGTGGTAGAGGATACAATCAGTAGCCCTCAAAGCAGGAGGCAGAGAGTACATGGCAAGGACAATTTAGCATGGCAATAATCCCAATAAAACAGGAAGTTCAGGAAGAATGGGCACAAGAATACCCAACAGGGGGCAGCCAAAACATTGACAGAAGGTTTTAAAGTAGGACTATGATCAAAATTTCTGGCATCAGTAAATTCAGAATTTGGATCAGTATAGACCCAATCAGCCTCATGCCAAAAATGAGATCTTTAAGTTACATTGTTTAAAGTTACAAGTCATTTTACAACCCAAAATGCACTGCCTGGTCAAAAAAGCTAGTTTTGGCGAAGAGCTGCTGATGATGTCATCTCCTAAATTCGCAGTCTAGTCCTTCCTGTCAGCAAGCTTATAGGACCTGGTTCTCCAAAGTTTAAAGTGATTTATGGAAGTTCTCCAAATGCCTTTTTCACATAGTATGCCATTCCCAGCCATGTTTCAGATGTTGAAGCTGCAATTTGTTTTGCAAAACAATCTGTCATAGTTAGTTTTGTTGATGTTTTATCAGCACTTTGTTTCTGCCTGCCCTCCAGTTTTCTCTATGTGGTCACACCCACAGAATGATGTCATGCAAGGAAGCTGTCAATGTTTTACATACTGCACCAAGGAATTCTGGGTAAAGTATAAAGGTGATTTAAATGTTAGTTACTCAGAGGTGCAGTCCTTTATTTTGGTGGTGGTGACTGCACCTTATATTTGTTGTGCATAACAAGGCACTGTGGGTACAATAAGAAATTGTTTTCCAGTTCCCTTACTGTGAGGTGCAGTCTCATATCTCTGTAGTGGCTTCAACAACAAAAGCTGTCATATGTTTATTTTCCAAACAAGGCACTGTACATATAGTATCTAGCGGACACGAGTTCTTTACTAAGAGATGTAGTCTCCTAAGTCGGTAGTGTGGATGTCTGCAATACCAAGACTGACCAACCGAGTTCTCTGTTTCAAAACTGTGCTTATAAACTTTATTTCCCTTGCATGATGTGATGCTTCAGAGTTGCAACACTGAGAAAAAAAGGGGCAGGTTATGCAATTAAAGCACAGCACAGAAATAAAAGCATTTATTTCATGGAAAAAAAGCACTTTTTTGCAGTTTGAATGGTAGGAGACTGATTCACAACTCCTATAGGTTACTATGCCCATTTGCTATGGCAACCTTCCATAAATCACTTCAAACTTTAGAGGAACAGGTCCTACTGTATAATCTTACTGACAGGGAGGACTAGACTCTGAGTTTAGGAGATGACATCATATGCAGCTCTTCACTGAACCTGGCTTTTTTGAACAGGTAGTGAAATCAGGGTTACAAAACAGCTCATAACTTTAAAATGAAGTAATGTAGAAACCTAATTTTTGGTATGGGATTTATTGGGGGTATGCTTATTCTAATTCAGCAATGCAGCACTTTTGACCAGAGTCCCTCTTTATTTATTTATTTATTTATTTATTTGTACAATCAGATTCGCAACCTCTGAGCCAGAGGCTCATTTACAAAGGTACCTTGTCACAGAGAGGACAACTGTGTTACAATAGTACAGTGGTTGACATACATATTTACACAGATTTTACACAGTAGTATACAGACATTGTTACATATATTTTGTACATTTCATAATACAGTGGTTACATAAATACAGATATGTGGCAGGGGGAAATGAAGGAAACCAGGTGGGAGATGGGGAGAGGGGGCAGAGGAGGCAGTCCAGAGGACTTTGTCGAAGTGCACTCAGTGATATGCAAGCAGCCTGTTAGTGACAGGAACAGCAGTGGAGGTTGAACAGGTGGTTCTGAAGAGCAGTTTTGAAGGAGACAATTTTCAGAGTCTTAGTGATGGTTACAGGGAGAGTGTTAAGCCAGGAAGGAGCCCTGTAGCAAAAAGATCTCTGAGCAAGGGAGGTCCTAGTTCTGGGTAGCAGTAAAGTGGCCTTGTATGAGCTGTGGGTGGAGACTGTGGAGAAGATATGTTGGAGGGAGGCAGATATCCTGGGGGGGAAAACAAGAGCAGAATTTTCTTGGCTAGGAGGCTGGTTTGGTAGTGGAGATGTTCTTCCAGGTTGAGGAGATTAGCAGTGGAATAGAGATGACAGGTGTGGGTGAGCCTGGGGGCACTGGTCAATAGTCTATAGGCCTTGTTCAGAGTGAGTCAGATCTTATTGAGTGCTGTGTATTCAGCGGCTCCATATACTGGTAGGCCATAGTGCACTAGGGACAGTACTGAGGATGTGATGGCCAGTCAGAGAGCATTGGGTTGAAGGCAGTCCCTATGGCGGTATAGGAGTCCAATCTGGGTGTTGGTGGCAGATGCGAGGGCATTAACGTGGGCATGAAAAATGAGGGCAGTGTCAAAAGTAATCCCAAGATATTTGTAGGTGTGCACTTGCTTGAGAGGGTGTTGAGTGCTTGGGAGGTTAAGGAGGGGGTTATTTCTTGCTTTGTTTTGATGATGGGAGAAGAGCATCAACTTGGTCTTTTTGAGATTAATGACAAGTCTGTGCTCCTTGAACCAGCTTTCTGCTTGGTTGTAGGTGTGTTGGAGAGAGCCCTGGAGGGAGGCAGAATTTCGGTATAGGCATCTGCGTACAGAAGATTTTTGCCAGCGAAGGCACTGGGCAGGGTGTTTAGGTAGAGTCTAAAAAGTAGGGGGCCCAGGATGGAGCCCTGGGGGACCCCGGAGTGGACAGGGTGGGTCTCTGAGAGTGTCCCATTGATTTTGATGCACTGGGAATGGGCTGATAGGTAACTAGAACACCAGGTGAGGGGACCAGTAGAGAAACTGATATGGTAGAGGGTGTCAAGTAGGAGGAGATGGCAGACAGTGTCAAAGGCCTTTGAGAGGTCAATGAACACTGCTTCAGCAACGTTGCCAGAGTCAAGAGAGGAATGCAGAAAGTTGGAGAATCCCAGTAAGGATGTACCAGTGCTATGGCCTGCACGGAACCCATACTGCTCTGGGCACAGAACAGGATATTTAGTCAGGTACTCAGTAAGCTGTGTAGCCACCACTTTTTCTATGGTTTTGGAGAGTAGGGGAAGGATAGAAATTAGCCTGTAGTTGCTGGGGTGGATCTGTCCCCACCTTTATGAATTGGTGTGACAACAGCCATTTTCCAAACACTGGGAAATTGACCCAGGCAGAGGGATTGGTTTAGTAAGCTCGTAAGTGGGACTAGGAATGCATCCAGGACCAGTCGTAGTGTTTTGGGATCCAAGGAATTGTTGCTTGGGTTTTTGCTGCCTAATGCTTTTAGAAGGAATGATCTGGCTTCATGGGTAGATATTTTATGGAAGGAGAACCAGGGATGTTGAAGATCAGGGGGCTGGGAATCGGAAGCTGGGTCAAAGAAATTACTGGGAAGGACAGAGCTAAGGTCAGTGAAGGAGGTGTTAAGGCAGTTAGCAATGTTAAGCAGGTCAGTGGTAATAGAACCATCAATTGTAAGCTGGGACAGGGAAGGGGAGTGAGATTTCCCATTCAGTTCTTTATTATTGTCTCAAAAGGTCCAGGCAGACCCCCACGAGGAGGTGAGGGTGGCCTGGTAGTGAGCAGTCTTGGCCTTACAGATGGCCCATGTGCACCTATTCCATGCAGCATTGTAGGCTTGTCTGTCTGCCGTCCTGCCAGTCTCAGTGGCTAGGTGCCAGAGGTTATCCCTTTCCCTGAGTTTTTGGAGTAGGGCTACGGTGACCCATGATGCATTTTGATTTTTGGTGCGTAGTCTGGTAAGCGATGTGTAGAAATCACAGGCCTTCTTAAAAGCCTGTGTAAAAAGGGTGAGGGCAGAGTCAATGCTGGGTGCCTGGTTGGTGGGGGACCAGTCGATCTGGGTGAGGAATTGCTTGAGTTTACTCAGGCCACCTGGGCGGAGGCACCTGTGGAGGGTGGTTTGGGCTACTGGTTTGGGGGTAGAGGTGGACCAGAGGAATAGAATAATGGAGTGATCACTTAAAGGGTCAGGGAGGATTTGTATGTCCTGGATTTTGTGAGGGCAGTTGGTGACTATGACATCCAGAAGGGTGCTGGTTCCACTAGAGGAATTGAGTCTAGTGGGCTGGGAGACTAGTTGGGTCAGGTCAAGAGCAGCCAAGGTGTCTCTTGCTTGGGAGACAGAGGGACTAAGCCAGTTGACACTGAGGTCCCCAACAAGGACATGTTCTGCTTTGTGGGGAAGGGTGGTGAGATAATCTGTAAGAGACAAGATTGCCAGGTTCTGGTTCCTTGGGGGAACATATGAGACTGTGAGGTAGAGCAGCCCCCTAGAGGGATCAGGAATGAGTTTGAGGGTGAGGGTCTGGGCACCATTACCGAGCTTGGGGGCAGGGAGTGCATGACCAGCAATAATGTCACGTATGAAGACAGCACAATCACCCATGCGTTTGCTACTCGATCCTCTCGGTAGAAGGTGTACCCAGGGAGTGAGACAAAGGAGTCGGGGATGGATTTGGAAAGCCTGGTCTCCACAAGGGCAATGATGTCAGGCTGGTGTAGAATGACCCAACACTGGAGTGCAGCAGATTTTTTCTGCAAGCTGCAGATATTCATGGAGGCAATGCAGAATCCTGAGGACAATGTCAGGTGAGCTGGTGGGAGTAGGGCCTGGGTTGGGGTGGACATTTCCAGAGAGTAGCAGTAGCAGAGTAATAATTCTAACCAGGGGGCAGTAGCTGTAGGCATCCTTAGCTGGGCATTGAGATAAGGGTGAGGCGGTAGGGGTACAGGGAATAGGTAGTGCACGAAGGGTAGGAATGGCGGTGAGGAGGTGGGTCCAGGGAGGGCCCAGGTATTCAGAGGGGTTGGGAGTCTGCCAGGAGGTGGGTTCCAGGGCCTAGGGTGTGAGGGAAGAATGGGGGGATCAAGATAAGATAGGGTGGTCTATGGTTGCTGCCCTCTGAGGGCTGGGATTGCAATCTGGCTGGAGAAAGACAAGCACCAGGATGGCTAAAATAGTGAGGCGCTGTAGAAGGGGATGTGCATGCATGCATAATGCCTATATTTATAATAGTGGTGGATTGTATAAGGATCTCGGCTGTGCTTCTAAGAAGGTGACTGCCACTTTGGAGTAGTAGTACGGCTGCGGACTTAGGTGTACAGGGTACCAAGTTCAAGACCCTTGGGGGGGTGAGTGTCTTTGGGCCAGGAAAAAATGGAAATCCAGGCATTTGGGTGGCTGAAGTAGCCTAGGTCTGAGGATGGATGGAGGGGTGAAACAGTGACTCCTAGTGGTCACAGTGGGGAATAAAAAGTTGGGCTGGGAGATGGATAGAAGGGGGTAAGGTGTATAGTAGCAGTGTAGTAGCCCAGGTTAAGGATAGGGGTATGAAGCAGTGATAGGGAGTAAGCAGGGATGAGAGTGAAGGAATAGAATAGCAGGGGTGGATAGAAGGGCTCAAGGATTAGGAGAGGCAGTGGGAATTCAAAGTGAAGAGGGAACAAGCAGGAAAGTGCCCTCTAGTGGCCAGCGAGTATAACCTAATGGAAAAGTGGGGGACTTAGACAAAATGGTAGCAGAATATATTTATAATAGTGGTGGATTGTACAAGGATCTCAGCTGTGCTTCTAAGAGGGTGACTGCCACTTTGGAGTAGTGGTAGGGCTGCGGACTTAGGTGCATAGGGTACCAGGTTTAAGACCTCTGGGGGGAGTGTCTTTGGGCCAGGAAAATTAAGGGCTGGCCTTGGGTGGGAAGAGCAGTCGATGAGCAACATCGACAGGCTAACACCCCTCACAGAGTTCAGCTACAGGAGGAGAGTAGTTACCTTTAAGGGCTCTGTTTGACCTCACTACCCCCTGCTGTGTGCAGGCTTCCATGGCTGTGTGTGCTACCATGGGCTATGGTCCTGGCCTATATAGGGGAACAGAACAAAGACCTTCATTAGTATGCAGCAGGAGCTTACAGGCCTAGTGACTGCTATTCTGGACACTGCGCTCTTGGGCACATGTGTGGATACTGCACATGCACCAAGTTAGGAGGCCCGAAGGGGAAGAAACAAAGTAAGACAAGATGGCACCCTGTAAGACCTGCAGTAGGAGATGCCACACCACTCGGTGGGTTCCAGGCAGTGTTCCAGGCCCAGGTAAGGACTGAATATAACTAAATATACAGAAATCTAGCAGAATACAGCAATTAACAGCAATGGTACAGAATTCCTGACTAGTTTAGCTGATAAGGATCAGAAATAGCTACAATCTGTACTAGCAGAGTAACACAGGCAAATGGATGTAAACAGAGAGAAAAGCAGTATTGGAGAGTCCTGTCTGATCGCTCTTAAAGCTCCGATGAATTCAGCAGCAATTCCCAAGTGCAGCAGGTAGAAACAGTTCAGAGAAAATCAATCAATTGAGATAGGAGGGCAAAAAAGAAATATCCAGACACCCCTCACAGAGTTCAGCTGCAGAAGGAGAGTAGTTACCTTTAAGGACTTTGTTGAACCTCACTATCCCTGCTGTGTGCAGGCTTCCCTGACTGTGTGTGCTACTGTGGGTTGTGGTACCGGCCTTTAAGGGCCTATAAGGATGATTTTAGACTATTCTTCAAGGGCTCTAGAGAAAGCAGGACAGTGAAGAATTTGGGGTTGCTAAAAGGGAAAGAGGAGGTGTTATGTCTGAAAATAAGGAAAGAGATATTGGTGGGGACGGTAGAAAGGCCATTCCAGAAAGTGCCTTTGGAGAACCTGAGGGTCTCCCCCTGGGTTTGGTGCCAAAAGAGCAGATGGGGGAGTTCTGGGTGATACACCATTTGTCTTTTCCCAAAGGGGAATTGGTAAATGATGGCATCATGGAGGATGACAGTAAAGTCACTTACACCACATTAGAAGAGTTGGTGCAATTCATTAGGGCCACTCAAGGAGCATGGCTAGCAAAGGCAGACATTGAGGCTGTGTTCTGGCTGCTGCCAGTACACCCAGGGGATTGGGATTTACTGGATTTCAGAAATGGAGGGGAATACTATTTTGACAAGGCCATGCCGATGGGCTCCTCATTGCTTGTGCAACTTTTGAGCTGTTTAGCAGTTGGCTCCAGTGAGTATTTCAGAAGAGATACGGGTACACCCGGGTGATTCACTATTTGGACAATTTACTGCTGATAGGAAAGGGACAGAGTGAGATGGAATGCATGTTGACATGCTAATGTGTCAAGAACTAGGGGTACCGCTAGCCACTGACAAGACAGAGGTGCCTAGCTAATGCATAAAATTTTTGGTCATAGAAACTGATGCACAGAAAGAACTATTTTGCTTCCTGACTCAGAAGGTGGACAGGTTGAAACAGTTACTATGGGCCATGGAGAGACGGCAGTGGGTACAGTTGAAGCAGGTGCAGCAGCTCTTGGGGCACTTAAATTTTGCCTGCAGGGCAATAGGGCTAAGATGGGCATTTATGCAGCATCTAGCCAGGGCAATGAAAGGGGCTACAAAGCCACACCACTGGGTGGATATAGGGAAGGGCACCTGAGCTGACCTAGTGATATGGAAACAGTTTTAAGGAAATTTAATGGGACATTTTCGCAGGATGATTGGGTATTTAATACAGACCTGGAACTATGCACCGATATGGCTGGGGGCTTGGGCATGAGTGCTTATTGTAAGGGAAGATGGTTCTCAGAGGCATGGTCAGAGGACTAGAAGACAGCAGGCCTCATGAAGGACATCATCCTGTTGGAAATTTTACCGATATGGGTCAGTACGTTAAGCGGTGGAGGAACATAGAAACCAAAAAGTCACTTTTTGGTGCAACAGCAGGGTGGTGGTAGAGGTTCTGAACAAGAAAGGGGCCATGTTTGAGACAGTCATTAGGGTGTTGCACCAGCTAGTGTTGCAGGGTCCAGACATAACATGTCATTTAGGGATAGGCACATCAAGGGGTCGCAGAACGACATCACTGACAGCCTCTTCCATCTGCAGCTGGACAGATTCCAGGCCATCGCCCCAAAGGCAGAGTCACAGAGGACACCAGCACCAGTGTTCATATGGGAAATTGGCTGGAAGGAGCTGAGATGCTGTTTCATAGCTCCTGGGCCCCTAGGACCCTAAAGGCATATGAGGGTTCATGGTGAGTTTTTCAGGCCTTCAGGGAGGGCCACCACATGGAGGTAAGTGGGATAGTGACAGAGGACCAAGTAGGGAAGTCTGTGGTACATGGTTGGCAGATGGGAATAGCTCATGCTATGATGGGGGTACACCAGGCCACCATCAGTTTAGTATGTAACATGAACAGATGGGGGGACCTAACAAGGAACATGTTAATATGCAGGATGATGCAAGGGTGACTTAGGATGAAAGGGAGGTCAGAGGACAACAGAAGAACTACTACTGAGGCAAAACTGGTGGACCTGGTACAGGTAATGCCACAGGTGTGCAGGTCCAGGGATGAAGCATTATTATTTGTGTAACCCCTAGGTGGCACTACCCCAAGGGCTACTACCCCTGCCTGCTTGGCTAGTTGCAGGTTAAGGGCCTGAGTACTGAAACAGGTGCCTCCACCCAGAGGTCAGGGTTGTTAGTGGTCAAGCTAACCTGGGTACAGCCCTCCGGGACACTGTAACCCCCCCTTTCCCTTCTAGTGGCCTGAACAATATACAGTAATCACTTATGCAATGACCCTTATTCACCATGCAATTACCCACACTGTTTGCACTTACCACTAGGGCTGGCTCCACTAGTTCAACTCTGGAGACCCCCTGTAAAACAAGGTTAGGCACAGAAAACAACAACAGTACAGTGCTTTCGATACAAATTGGAACCATAGTCAGATTAGATGCAGAAAGAGTTAGATCTGATTTATTCAGGGGACTTGAACAAGGGAGGGGTACAATCAGGTTGATTTGCTTAAAGGCTATATCAATCAAACTGTCGTGCATGCACTTCAGAGCCCCTACACACTCTGAGTACCCAGGTGGGGGAGAGATGGGACAGCCAGGAACGTTGCCCAGGGTAGGCCGGCATCACAGCTGGTTGGGGCCCTGTGATGGAAGAAAGAAACATGCACAACACACACTATTTGTAATCTGGAGCCGGAGGGCTCAGTTTGTGAGAGAAAAGACAACAAAGCAATCAGATGACAACACATTAGATTTAGCTGTTGTTGCAGGGAGCTACTCTGATGTTTACTCATGATACCCAATACAGGAAACAGACTGGGCAAAATTTAGACTGCAGGTTGATGAGCTGGAGTGCCAGAAGAAGCAGGGCCCACACGAATCACCAAGGCATCATTCCTGTTCAAAGCATTGAGCAGGGGGCTGATTCCCAGGCAGGTCTCTCATTGATGACTTTCTCTGTGTAGCAGGTAATCTGGCTGGGCCAGTGTGACAAGGCCCAGGACAAGTGGAGATGAAAGCAGATTCAGTCAAGGGGGGCTGGATGCAGCCTCCAACAAGCAGAACACAGTTCAGCACACAGTGGGGAACCAGATTGCGACCCACTTGCAACACACAGCACATTTATAGTAAGGGAATACCACTGTACCAGGCAGATGACAGTCTGGTAGCAATTACAGAGTCTCTGCACCCAACCGGGATTCCAGCAATGTTTGAGGTCCTTACAGGCCGATCGCATTCAGCAAATCTTTGGTCTTCTTCAGGTTTCCAGCCTGGTCACAGTTCAGTGGCTTTAATCTGTCTCACAATTTGGATTCAGTCCAATAAAGTCACAAGTTCCCTCTCAGGGACAGCAGGCAGGCCAAACTCAAGCCTTTCCACAGTTCTCCCATGTGAAACTATGCTGGTCTGTTGATCGACTATCTCGAGCTGTTCACTCCTTCACTTCCCAACCCAGGCTGAACTCTCTGCTGCAAGCAGCCTGGGACTTTTTCCAAGATCCAAAAGGTTCAGTTGGCTGATCCATCTGTCTGTCAATAAAAGAGCTCCCCCTTCAGGTCCATTTAGGTGCCAAAGTCTCAAAACTACAATTCCAACAGAATTTTGCTTCCACAAGACCCTGGGGACAAACACCATTTTAGGGTCCCCAAAGGTACTGATTGGTCCACAATAGCAGTCCAGAACCAAGATGGCAGTGCATTATTGAAATGTCCATGCTGCAAAACAGGCAGGTTAGACAAACTACAATATCTTTACTATTCTAATAGATAATCAGCAAATAAGTACAACTTCTCGCAGAGCTCCCTCTGTACATGTAGCGATGGCAGAACAGAGTGATTATCTAACAGCCCAGTTGGGACTCAAGCAAAGAGACACAGAGCCCCCACCCAGATCAATTTTAACTACAATAAGGCAGCTTTTAAAGAGACAATACACAGAGGCTATACAGGCACTCTCAGTTAATAACGTTTAAACTGCTAAAACACAAGACACCAGCCTGGCAGTGAGCATTTAGGCAAGCCCAAGGAAGACTTTTTGAGAACCCCTATTTGTAGGGGGGTTACATCCTTCCCTGCCTGGAGAAAACTTGGCGTCCATGTCAAGTCTATACCATCATAATATTGAAAACACAATATAAATAAGACATATATAACATTAGCATTATGACAGGGTTAGGCCCTGCCACTTCCTAAATGTACCAATTCTTTATCTTTAATTTGGTTGCAACCACTATCTTTCCCTCTTCTGAGGCTATCCCTGTGACTTTCTGTATGGAGACAGGCCACCTCCTTAAACATACTCCCCTCCCCCAGAAACTTGTTCCCCTTTTCTTATTTTCATCTATTTTTTTCAGCTTGGTACATTGGTATAAGGTAATTTGATGGTGGTATGGGCAAAAGCCTTGCAGGCAAACAGGAAGGATAATAAGAATGTCTGCTACAATATTTTTTATTTGTTGCATCTAATCTGTTTAAGAATAAAGCAAGGTTTGTGTGAGGTAAATAAATACCTCTGAACAAAGGATAACACATTGGAGGGCTTCTGAAATAAAGAGAGAAGCATTTTGCAGTAGAGTTAGTGAGTCTATAAATGGCACATATAATACAGACTGGGTTACCTGTTGTTCTTAAGTATTTTTGTTCATATTCCATTCAAGTAACCCAGCCCCCCCCCCTTGCCTAAGCAGCAAGCAACACCCTGAACAAACACTGAAGTAGCTCTTGTTGTTTGGCAGAAATGTTTGTTCCTTGTTGATAGCACTTATTTGTTTTTAAAGTAAAGAACTTGAGCCACATTTAGGCTCTTCTTGGAAATGTTTCCCCAAGAAAATTGCAATGCCATTTTGCTTAAAGAGAGCGCTACAGCTCTCTGAGTTTGCTCTGCTACTGAGGAGAAAGCTCAGCTAACAGCTTAATTTTGCAAACCAACAGTTGTTCCCTGCCAGTAGCTTTGAGCTAATTCAAACTGTCCAAAAGCTGGAAAACCTGAAGCCCTTTTACCAAACCTTTATTAAGAGGGTTCCTTTTGTTGTCCTGCAGTCTGAGTGTAATATAATTAAGGCTGTCTTTAGCCAAGTACATTTAGGTAGGTCCAAGTAAGGCTTTAGCTGTTTGTATCCTCTACAACTGCAAGACAAGAAGACACACCTTAATAAAAAGGGTCTGCATAACTGGGAGTTGGTGTTCTACACCAACCTAAGTAATGTTAATTTACTGCATGTGGTTTTCTCCACAGGTTTAAAAGTTAATATGGTTTAAAGGAAATAAAATAAGCAGTCATTTAAAACAAATACCTTTGGTTAGTAGCTATAGTAGAAGCAGAGCTCTTCTCAACCCCCAGAAGTCTGTTTGTGGTGAGAGTCTGCTGCATTCTGGCTTGGACTGTAGTGAATCAGTGGCCCCTTGTGGGCTATTTTTATAATTAAGGACCTGTCACTCAAACACAGGGGAATGTGCTATGGGATAGAAAAATCTTAGCACAATACATTATTTTGAGAGAAATATTGCAATAGATAGCTTAGTGTGAATATAGCAATCTAAAATGTGTACAATATTGTTTTTAACGCTATTAAAAGAGTTATCTTTCTGTTGAAGATACAGTGTCACCTGATCAGGTGGGAGGGAATAAAAGCTTTACCTGAACAGGTCTCAAGGGACAGTGGGTCAGTTGTTGCTGATCAGTGGTGGAGGAAGTTTCCACCATTTTTGAGTATAGACCATCTATGTATTTTTATTTTGTTTTACCGTTTGAAAAACTGTGATTTTGTTAACAAGCTGGTTCAAGATGAAGTGAATACTGAAGAAGGTGCCAGACATAAGACTGGGTTATATATTTTTCTTTATAATAAAATTCCCCACATAACTAGGTAGATTGCACCTTACTGGAGTTTTGTCCATCTTTAATATTCCCACACCATTACATCTGGTGTCAGAAGTGGGATATTTTTGCTGTATTACCATCCAGGGTAAGAAGGAGTAATGAAGCGGTGGGTATTTGTCTGGATACCTACGGTGGACATGGCGACTGGTGGATAACTACAAGGCACCCTTACGAGACAGATGGCGGCCCAGACTGGGGCCCAGTTTCTGACTGGATTACTTGATGTGCATCCCAAAGTTAAAAGACAACCATCTGAGAAGTCTGAGGAGGAGCATAGTGAACCTGGAGATGTATTTCCAGCCGAGGAACTATTGGAACCAGAAGATGTAGAGAAGGATGTCGATGCTTCGTTGTGGAACAGGTACCGATGGAGGATGTTGGTGAATTGTTGAAGTGGCTATGTGTCCAACAGGTCCAACTGGATAAAGAAAGAGAACTTGATAGAAGGCATCAGGATGCCAAATGGGCGGACACTATGCGAGTGTTGCAGGCCATCAGGATGGAGCATGCAGAACGACCCCAAGGCCCATGAGATATTAAACTAGCTCATTTGCAAGACACAGACGATATCAAGGCCTACCTAATGACATTCGAGAGGGTAGCTCAAGCATGTGGATGGCCAAAAGAGCAGTGGGTTGTGCGACTTGCCCTGCAATTAACTGGAAGAGCACAGATCATGTATAGCCGCGTAGCTATTCAAGTGGCCGATGATTACGATCATGTGAAGAAGGAGATATGACATCAACACTGAGACATACTGTCAGCATTTTCATTCCTTAAGGATGCAGTCAATAGATACCCCCAGGGAGGTATATGCACGCCTAAAAGACCTTAGTGACAAATGGCTCCAGCCAGGGAGCAAGACCATCCAGCAGATAATGGAGACCATTACCATTGAACAATTTATTAGAATTCTTCCCCAGGACGTACAACTTTGGGTCAGGGAACACAAGCCTGAAGGAGCTGAAAAAACAATTGAATTGGCTGAGGACTTCCTGGCAGCAAGACCATCAAGGGGAAGATATACAGGGAGATCTACACACACACCTGTTACAAATCCGGTAAGAAATACTTTTCCTTCTGATACTTATAGAAATAAGCCAGATATAAGAAAAGAGAAGAGGGAGAGAATACCCCTGTCAGAGGTAGTGTGTCACGGCTGCAAAAAGAAGGGACATGTAATTAGAAATTGCCTAACAGTTAAAAAGGATTTTGTACATTTGGCCTTGGCCAACTGGGCCCCATACATCACAACAGTTAAAATGGGACCCCAAAAGATCATAGGACTGTTGGATTCTGGGAGTCGACAAACCTTGGTGAGAGTGGACCTAGTGGAAGGGTGGAGAAAATGGAAGTCGGGACTATGGTCACTTGCATCCATGGAGACACCCATTATTACTCAACTGCCCCAATGAAAGTCACTATTAATGGTAGCACTAACAAAATGGCAGTTGAAGTGGTACCTCATTTGCTTGTCCCGATGATCATTGGTCAAGATCATCCTGAGCTTTCCAAATTGATGGAAACAAATGAACTAGCACCTGTGGTAGCAGTAGCCATGCGATCACAAACAAAACAGGTTAATGAACAGATGGAGACTGTATTCCCCTTTTCTAATGAACTATTTCAAGCCCTGGGGAAGCCATGAAAAGGGAAGGCAGAAAAAAGAGAGAATAAAAAGGACTGGCAGGATCAAAGGATTAATGGACTTATGAGTTATGGGTCAGAGACTATATCTCAAGCACAAAAATAGGATGAATTACTTAACCAATTTTTCTTACAGGTTGGAAAAGATAATAGTGATGGGACCCCCAAATATTTACTGTTGAATAATATTTTATACAGAGAATGGACAAATCCCAAAGATGGGAATAAGGTATTACAATTGGTTGTACCACAAAAATTCCAGAGAGAGATAATGCAACTAGCCCACGACATTCCTCTAGCAGGGCATTCTGGGAGGGATACCACATTAAAAAGGATTTTAGATCATTTCTATTGGCCTAGAATACATGAAATGGTAGCAGAGTAAGTACAGAGTTACCCTGAATGTCAGAAGGTTGCAAGAATAGGCAAAAAAATATATGGTACCCCTCCAAAACATCCCTTTAGTTAGCCAGCCCTTTGAAAGGATTGCCATGGATGTGGCAGGACCCCTGGAGACCAGCTCTAAAGATAACCGGTTTATATTGGTCATTTGTGACTATGCTACCCGGTACCCAGAGGCGATACCTATGAGAACAGTTACAGCTCAGAGAGTGGCCGAAGAATTGGCAAAGGTATTTAGTAGAGTGGGCATCCCAAAAGAGATATTAACAGATAGGGGAATGAACTTTACTTCAGAAAAGTTGTCAGAGTTAAATAGGTTACTGGGCATCCAAGCAATATGAACCTCCCCCCTACCACCCTCAAACTGACGGTTTGACAGAAAGGTTTATTCAGACTTTGAAGAAAATGTTACAGAAATATGTTAATGAAGAAGGTAGAAATTGGGATCTATTCTTACCATATCTTCTATTTTCATATAGAGAAGTGCCACAGGCCTCTACAGGTTACTCCCCTTTTACCCTTCTTTATGGTCGTAACCCCAAGGGACCATTAGACGTTATTAAAGAATCTTGGTAAGAAAACACAAAGATAGGAAAAAGGGGAGGTCCTAGAATATATGATGGCTCTAAGACAACGACTAAAAAGATATGTTATGCTAGCACATCAAACACTGAGTGACAAACAGGCCCAACAGAAGAAGTATTATGATACTGGAGTGGGACATAAACAATTTGTCACAGGGGACCAAGTGTTACTACTCCTACCTGCCAGTGAAAATAAATTATTAATGAAGTGTCAGGGGCCCTTCAGTGTGATTAGACAGATAGGGCCAGTAACCTATGAAATATATATGCCACACAGATGAAATAATAAGCAGATATATCATACCAGCTTACTAAAACTGTGGCATGAGAGACCCAAAGAAGTTAATCTGAGTGGTTATCTAAAAACTGAACCCCAACAATCTGAGCTAGACATAGCATGAGAGGCTGGAACATAGGGGCCAAAATCAGGAGGTACAAATGAATCCTACACTGACTACAACACAACACATACAGTTACAACAGTTGTTAAACTAATATGCTGACACATTTACCAGTGTACCTGGTCGAGCGGTAGGCATACAGCATGAGATTAGATTAACCCAGAGTATTCCCATTCATCAGAAACCTTATCGGTTACCGGTACAAGTAAGAAAGGAAGTAATACAGGAGGTGAGGGCCATGGAAAAATTGGGAGTAATACAACCCTCACATAGTGCCTGGTCCTCACCTATGGTAATAGTCAATAAAAAGGAGGGAGGGATTCGCATTTGTTTAGACTTCTGCAAGGTGAATGCAGTTTCCCTTTTTGATAGATATCCCATGCCCCAAATAGACGACATTATTGACCGTCTAGGAATTGCCAGATATATATCTACCCTTGACCTCACAAAAGGCTACTGGCAGATACCCCTTACCCCTCAGTCCAGAGAGATTACTGCTTTCAGTACCCCTGTGGGCTTATTTGAATTTGTAATGATGCCTTTTGGCTTACACAGAGTGCCGGACACATTCCAGCGCTTTATGGATCAAACACTTCAGCCCTATACTACATTCTCTGCAGCCTATTTGGATGATGTAGTGGTATTTAGTCCAGATTGGGAAACACACATGGGCCATCTAGAAGAAGTTATTGGAGCACTAAAAAGGGCAGGGGTTACCATTAATCCCAACAAATGTAGTCTGGGACAGATGGAAACAAAGTACCTGGGGTACATAATTGGAAATGGGATCATCTGGCCTGAAGTTAGTAAGGTGGAGGCGGTATCACACTGTGCAATTCCCCGGACTAAGAAACAAGTCCATGCCTTCCTAGGACTAGCCGGATATTACCATCGCTTTATACCTAAATTTTCAGCTATAGCGGGACCCCTAACCAGTGGTGCAAGTGGTAGACAAGAAGTACAGGAACTCAGAACTCTAGCAAATATGAAATGCAAAATGAGGATCCTCACTAAGGGATAAGTCGTATCAAAGCACATTTATCTGTATAGATATTACTAGATTCAGTTAGACACATTGAAGTACTGCTAGTCATATTTTGTGATAGAAACCTTTGATTTCAGATCACAGGCTTAGAAACAGTCATTATGTTGCTGGTTTAAGAATTTCAGTTCCAGTATCAGTGGGAAAAAGTACAGGAACTCAGTTCCTGCTGCAAAAAAGGTACAGGAACTGAGTTCCTGTGCGTTCCTGCTCACTTTCATCAGGGGCCCTAACAGAATTAACCAAAAAGAAATACACAAATAAAGTGGAGTGGACAAAAGAATGTGATGAAGCATTCAGACAAATCAAAGCCACTCTATGTGCTTATCCAGTGTTAAGAAGCCCAGACTTTGAAAAACCCTTTTTAGTGCAGACTGATGCACCAGGGGTAGGTTTAGGGGCTGTTCTCACACAGGTTATAGATGGGGAGGGACATCC
This sequence comes from Neoceratodus forsteri, assembly GCA_016271365.2. Classification (NCBI taxonomy): domain Eukaryota; kingdom Metazoa; phylum Chordata; order Ceratodontiformes; family Ceratodontidae; genus Neoceratodus; species Neoceratodus forsteri. The sequence goes on along the minus strand of CM057450.1, from coordinate 1,313,075,283 downwards.
TATCATTTATATGAGTAGGAAGTTACATGTAAGAGAGCGTAAATACACAACAGTAGAGAAAGAGTGTCTGGCCCTCAAATGGGCCATAGAAGCCCTTTAAATATTATCTTTGGGGATCAGAATTCACTGTTGTTACAGACCACAACCCTCTTTGCTGGTTACATCAAATGAGGGAGAAAAATCCCCGCATAATGAGGTGGTATTTAGCATTACAACCATACCAATTTAAAGTTGTGCATAGGAAAGGAAGTGAACACAAAAATGCTGAATATTTATCCTGATATGGGGCAGAGGTTGAAATTACACCAAGCAAAGAGGAATGAATAAATGCGTAGAGATTAGATGGATCTCAGGGTGCTAGTAATATGTTAAGTATCTTAATTTTTCTTTTTCTTATTAATTATTAGCACATTTGTGCTCTAAGTAAATAGGGGACCCTGAGATGGAGCTTTTGGAAGTGGGTAGGCCAGAGTTCCTCCAACCCTCGGAAAATAGAGGGTTGGGCCATATTACTCTTACTGTAAAGTCCTTATGTTGGTAGTAGGAATATAACCAGTTATGGTTTTGTTATCCCAGGGCAGGGTTTGAAACTGACCTGAATGATGTCGGTATGAGTTATGAAAAAAAAAAAGAAGGGGGCCCTGGGATGGAACTCCTGAGAGTGGGTGGGAGGGAGTTCCAACCCCTCCAGGGTATTTCAAGGAGGAACCCGTTAAAACATGTTTCCTCTTTTCAAGGGGTGGTAAATGTGACAGGGTTAGTCCCTGCCACTTCCTAAATGTACCAATTCTTTATCTTGTCTTTGGTTGCAACCACTATCTTTCCCGCTTCTGAGGCTATCCCTGTGAATTTCTGTATGGAGACAGGCCACCTCCTTACACATACTCCCCCTCCCCCCGCCGAAACTTGTTCCCCTTTTCTTATTTTCCTCTATTTTTTCCAGCTTGGTACATTGGAATAAGGTAATTTGATGGTGGTATGGGCAAAAGCCTTGCAGGCAAACAAGAAGGATAACAAGAATGTCTGCTACGATATTTTTTATTTTGTGCATCTAATCTGTTTAAGAATAGAGCAAGGTTTGTGTGAGGTAAATAAATACCTCTGAACAAAGGATAACAAATTGGAGGGCTTCTGAAATAAGGAGTGAGGCATTTTGCAGTAGAGTTAGCCAGTATATAAATGGCACCTATATTACAGACTAGGTTACCTGTTGTTCTTAAGTATTTTTGTTCATATTCCATTCAAGTAATCCAGCCCCTTCCCCCTTTGCCTAAGCAGCAAGCAACACCCTGAACAAACATTGAAGTAGCTCTTGTTGTTTGGCAGAAATGTTTGTTCCTTGTTGATAGCACTTATTTGTTTTTAAAGTAAAGGACTTGAGCTACATTTAGGCTCTTCTTGGAAATGTTTCCCCAAGAAAATTGCAATGCCATTTTGCTTAAAGAGAGCGCTACAGCTCTCTGAGTTTGCTCTGCTACTGGGGAGAAAGCTCAGCTAACAGCTTAATTTTGCAAATTGACAGTTGTTCCCTGCCAGTAGCTTTGAGCTAATTCAATAGAAACATAGAATTTGACAGCAGATAAGGACCGCTTGGCCCACCCAGTCTGCCCATTTCCCTGCCTACTGGATAAGCTGCAGATCCTAGTTAACCAGCAGCCTACTTCTTTCTACCCCCACCCCCTAGAATTCAAATTGTCCAAAAGCTGGAAAACCTGAAGCCCTTTTACCAAACCTTTATTAAAAGGGTTCCTTTTATTGTCCTGCAGTCTGAGTGTAATATAATTAAGGCTGTCTTTTGCCAAGTACATTTAGGTAGGTCCAAGTAAGGCTTTAGCTGTTTGTATCCTCTACAACTGCAAGACAAGAAGACACACCTTAATAAAAAGGGTCCGCATAACTGGGAGTTGGTGTTCTACACCAGCCTGAGTAATGTTAATTTACTGCATGTGGTTTTCTCCACAGGTTTAAAAGTTAATATGGTTTAAAGGAAATAAAATAAGCAGTCATTAAAACAAATACCTTTGGTTAGTAGCTATAGTAGAAGCAGAGCTCTTCTCAACCCCTAGAAGTCTGTTTGTGGTGAGAGTCTGCTGCATTCTGGCTTGGACTATAGTGAATCAGTGGCCCCTTGTGGGCTATTTTTATAATTAAGGACCTGTCACTCAAATACAGGGGAATGTGCTATGGGATAGAAAAACCTTAGCACAATACATTATTTTGAGAGAAATATTGCAATAGATCGCTTAGTGTGACTATAGCAATCTAAAATGTGTACAATATTGTTTTTAAAGCTATTAAAAGTTATCTTTCTGTTGAAGATACAGTGTCACCTGATCAGGTGGGAGGGAATAAAAGCTTTACCTGAACAGGTCTCAAGGGATAGTGGGTCAGTTGTTGCTGATCAGTGGTGGAGGAAGGTTCCACCATTTTTGAGTATAGACCATCTATGTATTTTCTTTTGTTTTACCTTTTGAAAAACTGTGATTTTGTTAACAAGCTGGTTCAAGATGAAGTGAATACTGAAGAAGGTGCCAGACATAAGACTGAGTTATATATTGTTCTTTATAATAAAATTCCCACATAACTAGGTGGGTTGCACCTTACTGGAGTTTTGTCCATCTTTAATATTCCCACACCGTTACAAGCATGCTATGCAAACAACATCTGATGCATCAGTTAACGTAAGCTTACACCTCTACTATACATATTCACTACACTTCACAATACTATATCCATAATGACAATACTTATGCATGCTTCATACATGTGATACTGATTCCACTATGATTAACACACTAGTAACATCACAACACTGATTCATGTTATAACTTCTTGTACATTAAACAATGTAGGAGGGGGCCCTTCCCCATCAGCTAACTTGGAGCTGGAAGGGGCAGGGGCACTATATTGAGAAGGAAGAACAAATAACCTGGAGTTGGCCGTCAAGCTCAGTTTGGGCAGCAAGCTCTTGGAAATTTAAACACCTTTATGGACCACATTGAGAGGCAAGTTCACAGGCCTCCCAGGGGAATCATAACTAAAATGTAGCACTGGCTTAACAGGTCACCCAGATGTTCTGGGGGGAACAGATACAGGCTTTGAGCAGTCAGCACTGGCACTTATTTCTTCTCCTGTAGTGGGGGATGCCTCTGCACTGGTTGAAATGTTCAGACTGGGAACACTATCAGCTCCTAGTTCTGCAGACTCTGTTTCCACAACAATTTGCTCATTATTATCTTCTGACAAGGGCCCAGGTTGCTCATTCTGAGGAGATTCTGGCACAATTAAGCTTTACAGCACTGAAGGGGTACTGTCAACACTTTCATATTGTTCTGTAAATTCTGGTATGTCACCAGGGAGACTCAGACCATCGTCCCTTTCTTCGGGCAAGCCAAACAGTTCTTTGGGGTACAGAAAGTCCACAGCCTCAGATGTGATACTTTGCACCTCACTTTCAGGGGGCTCTGGGTACTGAGAACAAGCTGGGGGGGGGGTTATGCAGTCCTGAAGCACCAGCTTCATTCCCACAATTAGCCATAGGTTTATCTCGAAACAGCTGACTCAGCTCATCAGAGGGGTACTAGGCATTGTCACACTCACTATCATCAGAGGTGGACTGACAGTCACTATCATTCTGGGCCTGCTGCGGGGAAAGCCTTGACACTGTAATTACTGGGGTCAGTAGACTCTGTCTCTGTTTTGCAGCAGCATGAGTCACTGGCCCAGAGGAGGAAATGTCTGCTGGCTCAGCATCAATAATAACTTGACCGATGGGCAGTAAGTGATTACGGTGCATGGTTTTGACAGCTTTGGAGTTATTCTCTGGATGCACTTTGTACACCGGTAGGTCATCCAATTTGCCAACTACTATGTGAGGTAGATGGTGCCACCTGTCAGTGATTTAATGCTTTCCATGTAGTCCCAAATTGCACAGCAACACACGGTCCCCAGGCAGTAGTTCCTGAGCCTTCACTTTCTTGTCGTGCCCTCTCTTTTTTGGCGAAGTTTCTCTTGGCGGCCATTGTTTGAGCCAGTTGGTACATATGGTTCAATTGAGCTTTCAATTTATGGACATACTGTAAATAGTTCTCAGCTTGGACCCCATCCGGGGAGACCCCAAAGCAAACATCTACTGGCAGCTGGGCTTCCCTCCTGAACATGAGTTGATAGGGAGTGTATCCAGTGGCATCCCTTTTGGTGCAATTGTAGGTGTGTACCAAGGTGCTAGTCTGCTGACTCCACTTAGACTCGTCTTTGGGATGGAGGGTGCCCAGCATGACTAGAAGGATGCGGTTAAAGCGTTCTGGTTGAGGGTCCCCCTGCGGGTGATAGGGGGTGGTTCTTGACTTCCACACCTCCCACAGAGAGAGCATTTCTTTGATTAGCCTACTTTCAAAGTCTCTGCCTTAGTCAGAATGGATCTGCTGGGGGGGCACCATAGTGGACAAAGAATGTTTCTACTAGCACCTTGGCCACGGTAGAGGCCTTTTTGATCTTTAGTCAGGAAGGCTTGTGCATATCATGTAAAATGATCGGTAGCTACCAACACATTGCCAATGTTCTTTTGGTCCGATTCTGAGCACAAGAAATCTATACAAACTAGCTCCAAGGGGCACTGGTAGTGATAGTGATGAGGGGGGCAGCCTTTTGAGGCAGAGCTTTCCTCTGTAGGCAATGACTACAAGTCTTGACATGTTGCTCAACATCTGCTCCCATCTTTGGCCAGTAGAATCGGGATCATACCAAGTTGAGAGTTCTGTGAATACCGAGGTGCCCCATGTGATTGTGGAGGGACCACAGTACCAGCTGTTTGAATGCTGTGGGCAAGACCAATAGTTGCTTGTCTAATTGACCACTATGATCCACTGTCTCTCTGTAAAACAACTGATTATGCAACTTTAACCTGGGACCTTCTTTGAACAACAGAGCAGTTTGCAAGTCAGGGGAATGCAACTTATAGTAGCCACATCTTTCCCTGCATGCAGGGCATCAAGTGCTGGTTGAATCATAGGATCTTGGTACTGAGCCCACTGAATACTGTCATTGTAAAATTGAGGTAGTGCACTAATATCTAGAGCAGAGAAATGGCAATAGGCAGCTGGTATGGAGGTATTAGGAGGGCCCAAGCAATCTACTAGACAGTACACTGTGTCCGCAGACATCTGTTCATCACTGTCAAACTTTTGGCATAAATGCTTGGATGTCAGGCTCAGACAATGTGACCCAATTACTCTTGGAAGCTGGCCTTCGTGACAGGGCATCAGCATCAATATGTTTCAGTCCCAGTCTGTATTCAACAGCATAATCATAGGTTGATAAGGTGGAAAGCCACCAGTGCCCAGAGGCGTCCAACTTAGCTGAAGTATGTACATAGGTTAATGGGTTATTTTTGGTCTTCACCAATATCTTTGCCCTATAGAGGTACTCATGAAACTGGTCAACTATGGTCCATTTTACGGCAAGGAACTCCAGCTTGTGCATAGGATAGTTTCACTCTGATGGGGTCAAGCTCCTACTGGCAAAAGCTACTGGTCTCAAACCATCTTTATGGTCTTGATACAGCACAGCTCCTAGGCTCTGCAGGCTACCATCCGTATGCAGCACATAAGGCTTGGTAGGGTCACCATAGGTAAAGATGGGGGCATGGGTGAGCTGGTATATGACTTCATAGAAGGCTGCTTCACATTCAGGTGTCCAGCAGGTCCCAAAAGGTTCACCTGTTCAGAAATACACTTTCTCAGGTTCTTTGACAGACCCTGTTTTGTATTTACGGTTGGTAGGGGGGTAACCCTGGGTAAGATTCAGGAGCGGTCGAATCACCTTTGAATAGTCTTGATGAACCTACAGTAGTAGCCAAAGAACCCCAGAAAAGATTACAGTTCTTTCAAGTTATGGGGCTGGGGCCAAGTAGTCAATGATTCAACCTTACTTGGATCGGTCTCTATCCCTTCCACAGATATTATGTGCCCCACATATTTCACGGATTTTGGAAAAAAAATGGCATTTGTCAATGGACAGCTTGAGGCTGAATTCTTCCAATTGATCTAGGACTTTAAACAGTCTGGTCTCATGCTCCTCTAACATGCGTCCGAACACAATTACATCATCTAAGTACACTAGACATTCCAGCAAGTTCATATCGCCCACCGCACATTCCATCAATTGCTGAAAGGCAGCTGGGGTGCCCGAAATCCCCTGTGGCATTCTCAGGAATTTGTAGAACCCCAAAGGACAGATGAAGGCTGTTTTTTCATAGTCCTCCAGGGCCATCGGAATCTGGTAATATCCACTGCGAAGATCCAGTACCAAGAACCATTTGCTCCCATTCAGGCAATCTAGGGCATCTTGTATACAGGGCATGGTTTATTGATCTGGGATGGTCCGTCAGTTCAGGGTTAAAAAATTGACACACATCCTCACAGACCCATCCTTTTTATGCACAACCACAATGGGAGAGGCATATGGGCTCCTTGATTCCTGTATAACGCCAGCAGCGAGCATTTACTGCAGGTGCCTCCTAACATAATCTATGTCTGCTGGGACAAGACGTCTGGATCTCTCTCGAAAAGGTTGGTCATCATGCAGGCAGATGTTGAGCTCAGCACCACGGACACATCCTACATCCTATTCTTCTAATGAAAATACTTGGTCTCTCTGGTCGAGTTTCCTGCTAATCCGGATCTTCCATTTGGCCGATAGAGGAGAATCACTGAAATCAAATAGGTTTGGGGTCACCATTTCCTTCTCACCAGAATGTTTGTTGCTGGGTAACACTGCCATGTCTGGGCAGTGCACTGTACCTAGGGTGCACCCTCTGTTCACTCTGACCTCCCGATCTGACACATTTCAGATCTGAACCATTACTCATTGTGCATAGGCATGGGTACAGGCAGGTTGGATGTTGGATTCAACCATTAGCCCCTCTGGCAACTTTCCTTCTCCTGGGGTGTCTAACATTAATATTTTGTTCTTCACATCCTTCTTAAGTTGTACCTCCCCATGAATGGTATGCTGAGCATTAGATGCTAGCACCAAAGATTCAGAATCCTTCTTCCACACAATCCCCACAGGCTCATCTTGGTCCATTTCATTAGGTTTCTTCTGTAAATCATACGCCCATTGGATTAAGGCTAGAATCCTTAGGGCTCACCCAGTCCATTACCCTTGCTTCTTGTGGTTAAGTTGTGCCAGTCTATCAAACATATGGGCATTTGTTCTGACTAACAGGGGAACCCCATCATACAGTCCGGTGGGAGGACACACTAAGGCAAGTGTCTCAACTTGTTCATCTACCCTGGCCACAGAGGTAGGGAAGGACAGCCAGATCTGAATATACCCCAAGTATGAATAAGACTTCTTGCTCAACCCCCACACATGTAAACCTTCCAAGGGTTGTAGATGCACATTATGCAGATGTTTCTGGTACCAATCTTGGAATACTATAGTTACTTGAGATCCGCTGTTGAGCAGGGCCTGGACGGACACACCATTCACCATCACTGTAGTTTCCATTGAAGAGGCCCACCCCCTTGGACCACTCAGGTGACACAGACTTGGATGTTGACTTTGCAGCGGCTTTGGATGAATAACTTTTCCAGGCAGCTCCACCTTGTGGCCGGGTGTTATTCCATCGAATCAAGGCTAGTAGCCTAATGATAACCTTTCTCAAGTTCTCCGGTGAGTGACAGGTGAACCAGGTGTGCCCGTCCTCCCTGCATTGATAACAAAAGATGGGTTCTCTAGAGTCTCTGGGTGGTAGTGGGCTGTCTCCCTGCTTGGGTATATTAGGGGCACCTCAGGGTCCTTCTTTGACTTGTGACTTGTGTTCTTGGTCCTCTGGACTTCCACAGAGGTTAGTGGTTTGTGTGGCTCATAGTAGGTCCCCCACCAGGGCTCTTAACTCTCGTACTTCTTCCAGTAGGTTATCCTTAGTCCAGGTTTCAGAGGAGATGATGTGCACCCCACCCCACTAGGTGGGGCCTCGCTCTTTGACTCAGGAGGTGCCTGATAGAGGTTAGTTTCCCTGGCCGCCTCAGTGGCTTGTTGACTGACTCTCAAATTAGTTCTCTCATCTGCTGCACCTCAGTCTTGTCACTTCTCTCAGGGGTCTGGCAGATACGGGCAACCCCAGCATAGGGCTCCTATCCCTCTTTATCACTCTCTGCTTCACAGATCTCTTTCATGAGGTGACAATACTCGGGAGGGTTAGTCTTCCTGTCTTGCAATTTAAGCTTTAGCAGCATAACACTAAAGTACCTGGCTGATCAAAGAATATAGTCCAACCTGACCCAATTCAGTTCACTAGCAGGCACCCTTCCTTTCCTGTGGGCCCTCTGCAGAGCCCTCTCGATCCTGGTAACAAACATAGACAACTTTTTGTTCTTCTATTGCTTTGCAGATTTAAATTTCCCCAACAAATCATCCCTGGACATGGTGCTACCAAAACCCCCCTCCAATGCAGAGAGGTATTCAGCCGCAGTAGCCTCTGGGCTAGTGGCTCATAGGAAGCAAATGGCTTCCAGTGCAGGGCCCCTCAAACTCTCCATGAGTCTTTTTTCTTTTCTCCCCTCAGAGCACTGCCACTCTTGGACCAGGGGGTTAGCATAATCCACCCATGTTACCAGGTCATCCTCCCCTATAGGTACTGGGACTGTGCACGAAAAAGTCTAAGTCTACAGTAAGAGTCCAGATGCACAGACAAAATTACCGGGGGGGAGATGACCATGGGGGAGACCCTAGGAGAGGGCAGGAGATGTTATTGTGGACTGTAGAATAGAAGCAGAAAGCTACAGACCTGTTAGTTTAACCTCAGTGGTAGGGAAAATGATGGAATCACTTCTGAAGGAAAGAATTGTTGAGTATCTAGAGGCCAGAGGGGCTCAGGACCCAAGGCAGCATGGATTCACAGTGGGAAGGTCATGCCAGACAACTCTGATAGATTTCTTTGACTGGGCGACCAAAGTAGTAGATCAGGGAGGGGCTGTGGACATGGCCTACCTAGACTTTAGCAAGGCATTTGACACAGTCCCACACAAAAAGATTAATATACAAGTTAGCCAGCCTGGGAGTGGGTCCCAAGATGACAGCCTGGGTAAAGAATTGGCTGGAGAATAGGACACAGAGAGTAATAGTAAATGGAGTCCACTCTGAAGAAAGGGGGGTTACTAGTGGGGTACCGCGCGGGGTTTAGTATTAGGACTGGTCCTCTTCAATGTCTTTATAAGCAACATTGCAGAAGGACTGAAAGGAAAAGTATGTCTCTTTGCAGATGACACAAAGATCTGCAATAGAGTTGATACACAAGGTGGGGTGGAAAGGATGAGAAGGGACTTGGCAAGGTTAGAGGAATGGTCAAATGTATGGCAGCTTAGATTCAATGCTAAGAAGTGCAAGGTAATGCACCTGGGAAACAAAAACCCAGGGAAAGAGTACACAATGGGGGTGAGATACTAACAACAACAAAAATGGAAAGGGACCTGGGGGTAGTCATATCAGATGACCTAAAGGTGGGCAAGCAATGTGAGAGGGTAGCAAGGAGGGCTAGGGGGATACTGGGATGCATAGGGAGAGGCATCACCAGTAGAAAACAGGAAGTTATTATCCCTCTGTACAGACAGTTGGTGAGACCCCATCTGGAGTACTGCGTGCAGTTCTGGAGACCCAATCTCCGCAAGGACATAGACAGGATGGAAGCTGTCCAGAGGAGGGCAACTAAAATGATGCAGGGTCTGCACCAGAAGACATTTGAAGAGAGACTTAAGGAGCTTAATATGTATAGCCTCGAGAAAAGGAGGGAGGGGGGACATGATAGAAACTTTCAAGTATCTCAAGGGAATCAACAAAGTCCAAGAGGGTAGCATCTTTCAAAAAAAGAGGTGTGCAAGAACAAGGGGGCACAATTTGAAGATAGAAGGGGTGGCTCAGAGGTAATTTAAGGAAGTATTTTTTCACAGAGAGGGTTGTGGATGCATGGAACGGCCTTCGGAGGAGGTTGTGGAGTCAAAAACAGTGGTGGAATTCAAGCATGCATGGGACAGTCATAAGGCAATTCTAGGGGGTGGGGGTAGGAAGAAGTAGGCTGCTGGTTAACTAGGATCTGCAGCTTATCCAATAGGTAGGGAAATGGGCAGACTGGGTGGGCCAAGTGGTCCTTATCTGCCGTCAAAATCTATGTTTCTATGTTTCTATGTTGTAGTGGCGTGGGTTCTTTGGAGAGGTCCAGCATCCTTACTAACTCTTGTGCTGATCACCCCTCAGATGCTAACAATTTAAGCAGCTTATCCTTAAATCCCTCTATACTGGGGGACCCTCCTGCGGTAGCCAGATCACTGTGAAAATGGATGACCCTCCACGCCTTCTGGGACCCCTCTGACAGAATGACGGGAGGTAATTTCTATGGGTCTATAGGAAAACTGCAGGAGAGTAGAACCACCATGGTAGGGTCAAACAGGTTTGAATCCCTCCCCTTCACTTCAACCTTCCCTAAACACTTGACTTGCTCCACAGCCTCTACAACAACAGCATTAGTGGTCCCTAATGGGACATCCATTAACAGGAAGGTCTGTTCAGGGTCTATCCCTTCAGCCTCACTCCACCCCATCATTCGGTGTACTAACAGCTTATGGGGGTGATCTTGAGCTTAGGCATAGTAAGCTCCTCCATTTTGTCACCAGTTCTAAACGTAAGGGGGTAATTCCCACTTCTGGCCACTAGAGGATGCTAATCCCAGCAGTGCCACCAAGATGTAACCCCTAGGTGGCGCTACCCCAAGGGCTAATACCCCTGCCTGCTTGGCTAGTTGCAGGTTAAGGGGCCTGGGTACTGAAACAGGTGCCTCCACCCAGAAGACAGGGTTGTTAGTGGTCAAGCTAACCTGGGTACAGCCCTCTGGGACACTGTAACCCCCCTCTTTCCCTTCTAGTGGCCTGAACAATATACAGTAATCACTTATGCAATGACCCTTCTTCACCATGCAATTACCCACACTGTTTGCACTTACTACCAGGGCTGGTTCCACCAGTTCAACCCTGGAGACCCCCTGTAAAACAAAGTTAGGCACAGCAAGCAACAACAGTACAGTGCTTTCAATACAAACTTGAACCACAGTCAGATTAAATGCAAAAAGAGTTAGATCTGATTTATTCAGGGGAATTGAACAAGGGAGGGGTGTAATCAGGTTGATTTGCTTAAAGGTTATATCAATCAAATGGTCATGCATGCACCTCAGAGTCCCTACACAGTTACACCCTCTGGGTACCCAGGTGGGGAACAGATGGGATAGCCAGGAACGTTGCCCGGGGTAGGCTGGCATCACAGCTGGTTGGGGCCGTGATGGAAGAAAGCAACATGCACAACACACACTATTTGTAATCCAGAGCCAGAGGGCTCAGTTCATGAGAGAAAAAGACAACAAAGCAATCAGATGACAACACATCAGATTTAGCTGTTGTTGCAGGAAGCTACCCTGATGTTTACTCACAATACCCAATATAGGACACAGGCAGAATGAAATTGAGAATGAAGATTGATGAGCTGGAGTGCCAGGAGAAGCAGGGCCCACACGAATCACTGAGGCATCATTCCTGTTCAAAGCATTGAGCAGGGGGCTGATAACCAGGCAGGTCTCTCATTGATGACTTTCTCTATGTAGTGGGTAATCTGGCTTGGCCAGTGTGATGAGGCCCAGGCCAAGTGGGGATGAATGCAGATTCAGTCCAGGGGGGTTAGATACAGCCTCCAGCAAGCAGAACACAGTTCAGCACACAGTGGGTAACCAAATCACGACCCACTTGCAACACACAGCACATCTGTAGTAAGAGAATACCACTGTACCAGGTGGATGGCAGTCTGGTGGCAATTACAGACTCTCTGTACCCAACCGGGATACCAGCAATGTTTGAGGTCCTGACAGGCCGATCGCGTGCAGCAAATCTTTGGTCTTCTTCAGGTTTTGAGCCTGGTCACAGTTCAATGGCTTTAATCTGTCCCACAATTTGGATTCAGTCCAATAAAGTCACAAGTTCCCTCTCAGGGACAGCAGGCAGGCAGGCCAAACTCAAGCCTTTCCACAGTTCTCCCATGCGAAACTATGCCAGAGGCACTTATTTGCTCCAAGTCCAAAACTCAATTCAAAAAAAGGTTGGATAACTATATAATGGAAAGAGAAACAATCTCCTATTAATGGGTTATTGGAAGGGAGCGGTTATGGGCTACTTCCTTGGTCTTCTTAGCTCCCAGATACCTTTGTATGAACCTTTGTATGAGTAGAACCCTTAAGCAGATAGATATCCACCATTTTTTAAAATTCACAATTTCACCCTCATTTTCGCCCTCTGAGCAGGCCATCAACAATGGTGAAATTTTGCCTGTGAGTAGTGAAATTTCACCAAAAATGGTGAAATTTCACCCGCAGGTGGTGAAAATCTGCCAACAGTGGAGGAATTTTGCCCGCAGTGGTGAAATTTCACCCACAGGTGAAATTTATCTGGCTTGGGGGTGAAATTTCACTCACAAACAGACCGGTGAAATATTTCGCATAATGCACTAATTCCGTGAAATATTTTGTCCGTCGAAATATTTCAATTTCGCACAACACTAGTTATATATATATTATATTGTGACAGCAGATCGCCTCTTTTCCTTCTCTATTCCAGACTATAGAGTCCTATACATTTTAATCTATTATTGTAATCCAGTCCACTAATGCCATGAATAAATTTAGTAAATCTCCTTTGTACCTTTTCAGTAATTGCTGTTTCCTTCTTGCTTGCTGGAGCCCAGAAAGCAGAACAGTAATCAAGATGGGGCATAATCAAGGACCACTACAACAACAGCAGAACATCCACCTGCCTACTGCAAATATTGTGTTTAATATTACCTAGAATTTTCAAGGCCTTATTATTAATATTATTGTAGTGCAATGAAAACTTCAGGTTTGGCTACATCATGACACTATGATCTCTTTCTGCCTCCATGCTGATTAATTCTGTTGTACCTAGGAAATATTTATTCTTAGCATTCTATTTGCTGAAGTATATAACACAACATTTCACTCTATTAAAACTCATGCTCCAGAATTCAGCCAAATCACTGATCTTATTTAATTCCTCCTGTATTATAGTTGTGTCATTTACATTTAATACAGGCCCACCTAACTTGGTATCATCAGCAAACTTAGAAACTGTGCTTTTGACTGCCACATGAAGGCCATGTATATACAATGTGAAGAAAGTAGGTCCCAGCACCAAACCCTGGGGTACACCACTTGTGCAATTTGTTTTGTCTGATATTGTATCCCTGATATTTGTACCCAGGATGCCTGGCAAGGTCGGTGTACTGAAGTTATGTATAGTCAAGATCCCGGACTGGCTGTCCTCTAGCTAGCTATGGCTCAACCCGGACAAGATGGAAGAACTAGTGATTCAGCCTGGTCAATGGCAGGAGGTGGGGGCAACATCCGAGAGGTCCAGTCTGGTACTTTGTTCCTCTAGTCTGGTGGCTACTGAGGTGAAGAATCTGGGTGTCATTCTGGATGAAAGACTGATATCTGAGGCTAAGGTGTCATCCATAGTCTGGAATGGTTTTTACCATCTTTGTAACATCTCCCAGATTAAAGCCTTGATCACGACAGAAGACCTGCCCTCAATGGTACATGCCTTTGTGACCTTCAGATCGACTACTGTAATGCTCTTTATCTGTGGGTGAGTGGTGGGGTACTAGGAAGCCTTCACCTAGTGCAGAATGCAGAATGCAGTGGCTAGGTTACTGATGGACCTTCCAAGTTCATGCTGTGTGACCCCGGTCCTGCATGATCTCCACTAGCTGCTGATGAAGTAGTGAATCTCCTTCAAGGTCAGTTTGCTGACCTATAAAGTCCTACACAGACTGGACCTGGGTCATCTGAGTGAGCTCCTGTCTCCTTACTGCCCAGCTCACCATTTCTGCTCCTCCAAGGGGAGCCTCCCAGTAATTCCCAGGGCCAGGTTTAAGACTTTTCGTGACCACTCATTTAAGATATCTGGTTTGGCCCTGTGGAAAGGGGCTCCATTGGTGGAGGCCTTTAAGAGGGGCCTAAAGATAGGTCACTATGTCTTGGTCAATTTCCCAGTGCCTGGAAAATTGTAGAAATCACCCCTATCCATAAGAATGGAGATAGACCCTCCCCTAACAATTTCAGGCCCATCTCCATTCTCCCTCCTCTCTCCAAAGCACTAGAAAAAATAGTGGCCATTCAGCTCTCTGAGTATCTGGCCAAATACGACCTGCTGTGTCCAGAACAACATGGATTCCACCCTAGACACAGCACCACTACAGCCCTCCTGGAGTTCTCCCAGCACCTCTACTCTGCTCTCGACTCTGGTCATGTTGCAGGTGTAGTGTTCATTGACCTCTCCAAGGCCTTCGACACTGCCTGTCACCCCCTCCTACTTGACTCTCTCCACCAACTTGACTTCTACCCCGGCCCGCTGGCTTGGTTCACCAGTTACCTTTCTGCCAGATCACAGCGTGTGAAGGTAAATGGCACCCTGTCCAATACCCTGCCCATTCTCTTGGGGGTCCCCCAGGGTTCCATCCTGGGCCCCGTTCAGTTCAGCCTATTTCTCAATACCCTCCCCAGTTCCTGCTTGGGCAATATGGTACTCTATGTTGATGATGCGGTTCTCCTTGCCTCCCACCCTGACCCTGCTTCTCTACAGGAATCCCTGCAGCACACATTCAACCAAGCTGAAAATTGGTTCTTTGACCACCTGCTGGTCATTAACCTCAAAAAAACAAATCTATGCTTTTTTCGCATCACCAGAATAAGGCCAAAAATGCCCCCCTCTGCATTCTCCCCAGTAATGTTCACCCTCTCAAGCAGGTGTCATCCTACAAGTACCTGGGCGTCACCTTCCTTTGACTCGGCTCTTACATTCCACACCCACATCAATACCGTGTCCTCAGCCATAAACTCTCAGATTGGCCTTCTCTATCACCACAGAGATTGCCTCCCCCAAACCGCTCTCCAACTGGCCATCAACTCCTCCATCCTGTCCGTAGTGGACTACGGCCTACCTATCTATGATGAAGCCAACAATACCACCCTCACCTGAATCCAGACCTTGATAAACAAGGCCTGCAGGCTCCTGACTGGTGCATCCCTCCGCACCCATACTTTCCTGCTCTATTCCACCACCAACCTGCTCACCTTGGAGGAGCACCGGTACTACCAAACCTGCATACTTGCCAGAAGATCCCTGCCAGGACTCTCCCCCCAGGGGTCACCGCATCCCTGTGGCTTGCATCTCCATCTGTTGTCACCCGTACTTCAGTTAAGGCCACTTTTCTGGTGCCCCGTACCAAGACCTCCCTAGCCCAAAGGTCCTTCCACTACTGCGTCCCCACATGGTTCAACTCCCTCCCGCTCTCTTTCACTAAGTCTATGAAAATTGGTCCCTCTAAAGTCACTCTCTGTAACCACCTCTTTGGTGCCCGAAGCTGTAGTTGCCCTTAATCAACCAAATGTTGGGGCCCCTCCTCATTTCTTGTCCATAGCCTTGACAATGTCCGTTGGACTGCTTCCCCTCTTTTTTTTCTCTTTTCCTCACCCCTGTCCCCCCCCACCCTTCCACTTAGGTATTTCCCCGTATGACTAGGGTTGTGACTTCTACCATTGTTATACTTTATACGATTGCTATTTACTGCATGTAACTTTATCCCGTAAACCACTGTTATATTGTGTTCTTTTTGTTATCTGTATTGCACCTGTATGTTACCACTGTTGTATCTCACACTGTAACCATGTTGATAGTACTGCCATTAAATGGTTCACCAGCTACCTTACTAACAGATTACAATGAGTCAAAGCTTTGGGAGAACTGTCTCCACTAGAAACACTTCCATGAGGTGTCCCTCAAGGATCTATTTTGGGCCCAATCTTATTTGCAATCTATATCAATAACCTTGATTCACATCTGCGCACGGCTAATGTGCACTTATTTGCAGATGATACTGTCCTCTACACCTCTAACTCTTCCTTGGACATGGCCCATGAGGATTTACAGCAAGATTTTATCTCTCTTCAATGTAATCTTATTAAGCACAAGCTTCTGCTTAATGCCAAAAAGACCAAAGCCATGATCCTCTCACCGAATGCATCCCCAGGACCAACATGCAGCCTTAAGATTCTGACTTTGTTGGCTGAACCTGAGGAAACTGTTGATACCTTTAAATACCTAGGATTCTGGCTTGACAATAAGCTTAACTTTCTGTGCCACCTGAACAAGCTCTCGAAAAAATTAAGACAACGCTTAGGCATATTCTACCGCCTTTAGCACCTTCTCACCAAGGAAGCCAGAAAGAGACTAGTGCAATCCACATTCCTGCCACTACTGGATTACGCCAACTTACTCTACAGCAACTGCCCCTCTTCAGTGCTCTGTAAATTTGACACTCTTTATCACTGGGCCTTGAGGTTCATCCTCAATCTGCCTTTTTGCACCCATCACTGCCTGCTGTACCAGAAGATGGGATGGTCCTCACTTACTACAAGGAGGAAAAGAAACGCCTTCCTCTGGTTCTATAGGGCTCTGTCTGATAAGCTACCGGCATACATCTCAAGCTTCTTTGAGGGTGCCAAGGGGTCGTACGGCTTGAGACGCTTCTCCCTACTCTGCTTCCAGATACCCAGATTAAAATCATTTCATGGCTCAGCTGCAATTAATTTCTCCTTTCCTTCCTTATGGAATACTATGCAAAGATCTTTAAAGCTCTCAACCTTCCCTGATCCTTTCACCTGCAAAGCACTGATAGCAGAGTACCTGAAGGAAACCTGCAACTGTTATAGGTGACCAATGCACCCTTAGTCTCTGGTGTCACCACAAGAATCTTCTGACACCTAAGTAATGCTCAGCTCCCACCTTTCTTAATAGTGGAGCCCCAGCACTTTGCAACCTTTTTTCTCAACCCCCCCAGCCCACACCACCCTACTTCCCCCCTGTCTTCTATACCCTCCCCCTCCCAAGTCCTATATTAGAATACCCACTGGTCTAGATATACTAGTGAGTGCCCGGGGTCGAACCATTCTAAGTTTTTGACTTATTTTGCTTGTTTGTTTAGTGTGCTACAATTAGCATTTAATTGTGTTATCATTGACTGTTTAGGCCTGACTTATCTATTCGTATGTACAATGTTTTGTTTTGCCTGCCCTATACCTACCTGTGATTTGTTTTATTATGTCCAGGACCACTTTGAAAATGAGCTTGCTCAATGGTGTTATGCCTGATTAAATAAAGTTTGATTGATTGATTGATTGATTGTTCCAGTCAGATGTGGAGACTCTGAGATCCAGATAGTAAAAAATTTGATTTTATTTGTTATCACCTAGTGCCCAGACAGTTTGGAATTTTGCTCTGAAATGTCCATGGTAGCAAATACTTGGGCCAGAGTGGTGCTTTTCTCTACAGTAGTTTGGTGAAACAATATTAATCCTTTCCAGACTTATAAGGATTTGAAATTTGAGTTCTGAGCATGCTCAGTAAGTTCTTTTGGATAGCTGTTTGGTATGAAAAAAGAATTTGGCCCATATGAAAAAACATTCTGTTTCGTGTGGAGGGTAATCTTTTTTGCATGACGAAAAAGTCTTTTTTCATATGGCCACCATCTTGTTTCTGTTTAAAAAAAAAAAATTCAAAACCCAATAAAATGGTATCATACAAACACACCAACACATGTATCTTGCTAATCAGGACCCCGTTAGGTGGATGTTGCACTTAGTTTTTGAAAATGTCACAGAAATGTGTTTTTAGCACATTTTAAAATATTTTTTCATGAGGCAATTTTCTTTTTTCATATGGCAATACGAAACAAGAATCAGCCATATGAAAAAAGATTTCCTTCATATGAAGAAAATAATTTGGACTTGGTTTTTTTACATTCTTTTATGTATGAAGGCATCTTTTTTCATGAATACAACACAATCTCATGAAAAAAGATGCCTTCATGTGAAAAAAGAATTTGGACTTTTTTTCACATTCTTTTTTTGGTATGGAGGATTATTTTTTTCGAGATTGTGTCATTGTCACAATAAAAGAATCCTTCATTTGAAAAAAGAATTTGGATTAGCTTTCTTTGCATTCCTTTTTCATATGAAGCAATCTCTTTTCTTGACATTGTGTCATTCTTATGAAAAAAGATTCCTTATATGAAAAAATAATTTAGACTTAGTTTTTTTCCACATTTCAGCTCTAACAATGCATAACTTTCTCAATATTTGGAGTTAAGGGACAATCTATATATATCAATACAAAGGTCTCAATGGGTATTCCAAGACTAATACATAACACCCCCCCCCCCCAAACAATGCAGAGGGCATATGCAAAACCATCAACATTTTAAAATAAAAGTTACCATAGGAAAACATTGCAACTTTATTGCTTTTTGGATTGCAACTATGGAGGGATGGACACACAGAGCCCAAAGGGCCTTGCACTTCCCTAGGCAAATGGATGACTGCATCTATGGAGGGACAGAAGAGCAGAGCCCAGAGGGCCCAATGCTTCCCTAGACAAAAAGATGTGATCAAATACTATCTCAAAAGTAAGGAAATTGGGGCATGGCTAAGTGTCTAAAAAAGATGAACGCCTAGACTAATGACTCCATCAATCCAGGGGATAAAATAACTCAAAAATCCTTGCTGGACTACTGATAGAACAAACACAGGGTCAGACTTGCCTATCAGAATCTACACTCTTCTGATAAAGCCATAAAACTGGGCAATCCAGTGAGCTTTTGGTCACTAACTGTGAGTTGCCACTGCGTGATGAGGAGAACTGCTACGGCCTTCTGAAGCATGGCGGAGGCCCCGTGTGTGGTGCTGGACCTGGTGCAAATCAGCAAAATGTTTCAAGTCCTGGTATAAAAAATGACAGAAGTCACATTAGCATCTAATAACACAATGCTAGTACTGCAGCAAATGGATGTGAGAATCCATCAGAATGAACTGCTAATAGTCTCACATGACACCTCAACCGCTGATCTGAATGCCATGGTTAGGGGACAAGCTAACTCCATCTAATACCTGCTGGCAAAGGTTGATGATCTTGTGAACAGGAGCCACCAAAATAATCTGAGGCTCCACAGGATCCCGGAAGGTGCAGAGCAAGGGAACACCAAGAGCTGCCACGCATTCTAAGACTCCCAACGGATACCATAATCATGATAGAACAGGCCCACCGCACACTGCAGCCTAAACCCAAGCCAGGAGAGAAGCCATGGCCCATAATAGCCAGATTTCTCAACTTCACTGAGAAGGAGGAGATCCAGCAAAGGGCAAGAGAGCTGGGGAAATTGGAGTGGAGGGGTAATCATATACTGCTCTTCCAAGATTGCTCCCAGGAGATTTCAAACACGCAGATAGACTATACTGAGGCCAGGCATCTCATGCATCGCCTGGGCATACAATTTTCCCTCAGTTACCCAGCCAGTATGTGAATTATACACAATGGGACTCTGATTATGTTTGGTCCACCCAATTTTCTAATGGACTATCTCCATTGAACCTGGCTGCAGGAAGGCAGAAATTACAATACAACCACCCTAGTAAATCTCTGAGTAGGCAAAGGAGAAGGACAGACCTGTTAGCACATTATCTGGCCACCTGCAACCTTTAGCACTGCATGTAACGAGGAACCTCTCCCTACCCAATCCAGGAAAAGACAGCAAAGTGCTAGGCACAACAGTCAGTCTCATCCTCTAGACAGATAGGAAGCCGGGCAGTACCCAGGAACCACAGAAGATGTTGAGGAACTCATCTTGAGTCCCTACTTCACAGAGAACAAATACATAGTCCTCTCTGAGTTCCCCAGTGATCTGGACCAGGCAATGGACCTAGCAGAGCCTGATGGACCGGAGAAGGAAGCCTCCAGTTCAATGAACAATACACAGAGCCAGGCAGTGGATGAGGCCCAACACCGCAGGGAAAGCCACCCATTGCAGTTTTGAGAAGCCACCCAGAACTACAGCAATGTGGCTGATGCAGCATGCCTCCCTAATGATGCTTCTTCCCCCTGTGAGAATGCAGCAACTCTTCCACCTGCAGAAACATCACCTGAACCAACAGGAACTCCAGGATAAACTATTTAAAATCAGATAAGTGCCATTTACTTGTTGTGGGGATAAGGATTTAGGATATTGAAGGAATGGGGGGACGCTGGGTCCCCTATACTGTTTTTCTGGCCACAGCAGCTGTGTTTCAAGCCACCAGGCAGTGTTTGGTCCTCCTCCCCTACCCATCGGGTAGACATCCGATGCCTTGCCTCAGCTCTCCTTTCAGCCCTAGCCCCCCTAATCAGTTGGGCTCTTACAAGGGTCTGAACAACACACAGACAAGGCCATCAACCCAGCTGGCACACTAACAGACTGAACTATTATAATTCCAGAGCTACAACAACACTCAAGTGGTCAAGACCCAGCAGTAATCATTTAATCAAATTAATCTGTCTCCCCAAACAGAGTAGTGGTGCAGCTGGTGCTGGTAGAATATCTAGTATATGTTTAAGGAGAATTATCACAGGAGAAGCAGTGAATATATAGTCACCAGTGGGTAAATAGGGTAGCTCTCCAGAGACACTAAAAAGGAGCACACTGGAGTAAGAAATGGTGCAGAATGGCTAGCTCCTTGATGAGTCCACCCTATGACCCTTCACTATCCTTCCTTACTACCAATACATGAAAGTACTAATCAAGGACCAGCCTGAGAGTGTCCCAAGAGTGTCCTGACCAGCACAGCTACCCCCCAGAGGATTCTGGAATATTACCCTGCTCCACCCTCCCTCCTAAGTTCCTTCCCAAAGATTACCCCCTCCAACTCACCTAAGGTAGACAGATATATTGGGAACTTAGAATTACAAACCTTTGAGCTAAAAGCTCATTTACAAAGGATCTTCATCAACACTTAAGATACATTTTGTTGCAACAACATAATTACAGGAGACAAATTGAGACTGGGGTTGTACTACTAACATAAAGTTTACATAGGAAGGGGGTAGCAAATGCATTTACAGTTTACACAAGTTAAGACATGAATGAAGCAGCTGCTAGCGTTGTCAGTTTCCCAGTGGAGGTATGCAATGTGCAGCTGTCTGAGAGAAGTTAAGTGCAGAGAGGCAAGTTGGGATTTGGCAAGTGCAGGTAAGTGGGGAGGAGTGGGATGGGTCAGGAAAATGGGCTAGAGGTAGTGTGGGTGTACTGGACACAGAGCAGGTGGAGGGGAGGAGTAGGGGCAGAGGAAGTGGACAGGGGACTGGGCAGGAGGTAGTATGGGTGAACTGGACAGAGGGCAGGTGGAGGGGGAGGTAGTGAGGGGTAATGGACAAAGGACAAGTGGGGGAAGTTGCTAGGGGGAAGGGGGGCAGGGAAGGGGGAGTAGGTGCAACCTGGCCAGAGCAAGTGGGCAGTTGAGTGGTGGGCTGGATGCTGGGATTACATTTGACACAGGCAGTGGAGTGTAGGAGAGATGGAATTAAGGAGTTTGGACTTGAAGTACACTCGGTGTTAAAGGCTGGTGATTGTGTTTGGAAGCTCATTTAGCCAGGTGGGAGCCCTTACCATGAAGGCATGTCTCCCCAGGGCTGATCTCCTGAAGGGAACAGCTAAGGTATGCCTGGAGACACTTCTTGTGGCATGCTCACCTGGGGCAGGTCTGAATAACGCATGCAGGGAGACAGGTGCCAGTCCCAGTAGGGCCTTCTTTCCTAGTAAGCAGGTCTGGAGCTTTATTCTATCCTGGAGGGGGATCCACTCTGTCCTTATGTAGACCTCACAGGTGTGTGTGATGCAGTCCACATCCAGGACAAATCTGCATGCTTTATTGAGGGTAAGGTGGACTTTGTGTAGGCTAGTGTCCATGGCAGCACCATAAACCATGTTTCCATGGTACAAGATTGTGCCATATACATGGTATCCATCTGGATCCTCTGCAAACCCTCCAATCCAGAAGATGGGAAAGGTAAAACTGGGATTGCAAGAATGTGCTGACAACCAAGACCTATGCCTCCCCCAAGTGACAAAGAGGGACAATCTCTGAATGGCAATGAAACTAGCAAAGGAGGATCAGCAGAATTCGCACTCCACAGGACCTCCATCTTTGATTAAATATTTCTGCCTTGTTTTGAAACCATCCTATAATCTTCCACATAGAATCATAATTGCAAAGTAGCAAAAGGGTAGCTATATCCCTCCACCTAATGCTCATCCAGTCATGACCAGCCCCTTCCCCCCCTTTTCTCTTCCCACCATGAGGATAATCAGGAGCATTATTGGGCATCTCAGTAGACCAGAAGCAGCACCACAGGTAACATAGGTAAAAGAACAGCAAAGTGTAAGACTGCTACCCTGGTAAGCAGAATATGAAAGACCCCACCAGATTGTTATCCTAACCCAGAGTTGAGGAATTACCTCACCCTATAGGAGTCACAGCAACCACCCGCCCAAGGGCTGGCTTGTTGACCGCTACCCACCAAGTGTGGTTGGTCACGGAACAGGTCAAAACCCCTAGGTTAGAGAAAAATCTCTCGTAAATAGTTTTAGAAATGTTTGTTTATGTGAAATGTACAATCTGACATATGTAAGTAATATGGATCACTTTTCTCGACAGATTAAGCTCTGTCTGAGTGGACTGAAAAAGTCTATTAAATGTCACATCAACATCGGACACCAACACAGGAGAAATGGGAAGGGTCTGTGTTCCACAAGGGTTAAGCTGGGACTTCTGCATGAAAGCTATAAGACCTCTCCCAGACACCCTAAAGCTATGCAAGGCCTATGATATACCTCCCTTAACTTGGAGAATGGGTGAAATTATAAGGCACACATGGAATGTTAGAGACCTTAACAACCCTATCAAGAGGAAAAAAAGTGCTTGCACACTTAAAAAAGCAGAGTTCGCAGATAGCTTTCCTGCAGGGAACCAAGCTCATATGAAATGATCATGCATTCTTGGTTAAAGACTGGGTGGGCCAGGAGGGGTGTGGTTATACTAATATACAAGAAACTGAAATGGACCATGTTTGCCACAAAGTCAGATGATGCTGGCAGGTGGGTGATTGCCCTGGTCAATACCCAGGTAGGCCCGTTATTGCTTTGCAATTTGTATGCACCAAACCAGGACAATCTATAACCCTTCTATGACATAGCCACATAGATAAGCTCCTGAGCCCCTAGTAATTGCTCAATTATGGTAGGAGGGGACTTTACTCTAACAAGGGTTCCCCATGGTGGATAGGAGTGCCACAGGCAAGGAAACCCACGTCAGAGGAGGCGGGCAATAGAGCAACTGATGGGTGACCTCAGACTAGCTGACATCTGGTGAATGTTCCACTCAAGGGAAAGGGATTACACCTTTCACTTGGAAGTTCACAATTCCTACAGTAGGTTGGATTACTGGCTCACATCTCCTTCCCATGACCAGTAGGGTACTCAATGCTAAAATCCTTCCCATCCTGATCTCAGATCATGCTGCTGTCCAGATATATTTCTCTTGGGGACCACCAATTAAACCATGCACCTCTTGGAGACTAGACCCCCTACTGATGCGAGACCCAGAGTTCACTCCTTGGGTGCAGGAGAAAACTTAGCTCTTTCTAGAAGAAAACCCAGTCATTGACACATCCCCAGGGAATGCATGGGAGGCCTCTAAGGCCACACAGAGAGGAGATACTATGGGCTTTGTCTCCAGAAGGCATAAGGAAAGAGAACAGAAACTAAAAACCCTAGAAAGTAAACTGAAGCAAGCAGAAACCACCTTTAAGACCCAGTGGTCCCCAAACCTACAATCCAGCATAGGGAGAACAGTCATGGGGCTGAGACTAGAAATAAACACATTACTGAGTCAGAACACTGAAATAGCCCTACTCAGACTCAAGCATGGCTTCTGGGAAGGGGGGGGGGTTGGGGAGAGTCCCAGCTTATCAGCTCCCTAAACAACAGGCTGACAGGCATATACCAGGTCTCCAAAACTCACAGGGGAAAGTGGTTACCACTGGGGAGGGCATGAGTGATATCATGTGGGACTTCTACCTAAAACTGTACACCTCAACACACAAGGCCTTCACCCCTGAGATGCAGCCCTTCCTTTGGACATGGAACCGCTCTAAATTAAAACACAAACCAGTCCAGGCCCTTAAAGCTGACGTCACTACCCAGGAAGTAACCAACACCCTTATGTCCCTACAGAAAGGTAAATCCCCTGGCAGGGATGGCTACCCAGTTAAATTTCTACAGAGTATTGCCTCACAAATTGTCCCTCTACTTACCCAGGTGTTTGTAGATGCAGAAAGGAATGGGCACTTGCCACCTTTGCTTAGAGAGATGGTTATCATGGTCCTTCCTAAAAAGGGTAAAGATCCCACCCTAGCCTCAAGCTACCAGCCTATCTCACTCATTAACATGGATAGTAAGATGTACGCTAAAGTTCTCACCACAAGACTAAGCCCCCTTCTCCTGCAACTTTTGCACCCCTTACAAGCGGGTTTCATCCCAGGCAGGAAGAGCTCAGACCATATCAGATCTCTGCTGAATTTGATGCATGCAGCCCCTTCCCTACCTACTCCAGCAGCCACCATAGCAGTTGATTTCAAAAAAAGCTTTTGATTCCCTAGAATGGGACTATTTACAAATGGCGCTTGCCAACCAAGGGGTGGGGGACGGTTCTATGTCATAACAGCGATCGTGGAATAGCGATAGCCATTAGGGCAAGTGTACATTGCCGAAAATGAATTTCGGCAATGTACACCCGTGACGAAGAACAGAGGGTGCCTGAGATCTAAGGAATTGTATTTAATGCAGGGGTTGTGATCCCTGCACCCCCTCACTAATGGATTCTCAACCCAGGGGGGTGCAAGTCAGGGGGGTGAAATACTTTGAAAATGAAAAGCCGGCTGCCGTCAAAAAAAGAAAGTGCTGTGCTGGACCTGCACCTCCCAACTGACCACCCTCCCCACCACGCTACCAGACCAGCTCGGCAGCTGCCCATCACACCCCTTCCCACATACCTTCCCTCCCATGCCTCTCCCAACCCCCATGCATGTGTGCGTACTTCCTATCGCTCTGTCGCCCACTCCGGTATCCAGTCACCCTTCTGCCAGGTAGCTGTGAACACAGGTGCCGTAACTGAGTCATGTTTTTTCTAGGTGCTCAATTGCGGTCGCCTTGTTCACAGGTTACTGTGGGGGACAGATTTCTGAACAGAGTCAGGGCTATGTACAATGTCCCCACAGCCAGAGAGTGACCACTAACCAGACTCTTTCCTGACCCTTCCAACTAAAGCAGGGTACGAGACAGGGCTGCCCCCTTTCCCCTTTCCTCTTCATCCTGGCAGTGGACCCACTTGTAAAGGCCCTGAGGCGGCACCTGGAGATCAGGGGACTTGAACTGGGAGGACGACATACACCACACTAATGTATGCTTACAATCCGCTTATCACAATGGCTGATTTAGGCCAGTCAGCAAAACCCCTTCTTGAGATGTTGGAATCATTTGCCACCCAGTCCGGTCTTAAACTGAACATCTCTAAAACTGAGATTATGCCCCTAAACCAGCAGTGCACTCCTGCAGTGAAAGAGGTAGCAAGACTGCACTGGGCAGCAGAAGGCATCTTGGATTCATGTCTCCCCCAAGCAGGGAACCATGTGGGAGGATAACCTTCAGCCCATAATACACACCTGTAAGGCAGAACTGGAATGATGGAAATTGCTGAATCTAAAGCTGGCCGGGAAGATTTCTGCAATAAAAGTGGTAATAGCCCCAAAAATTCTATACCCCATTGCCCTGATTCCCTTAGCTCTACCACAGACCTGGGTGCAGAATATTGACAACCTTTTTGGTGACTTTCTGTGGGAAGGGAAGAAACCAAGATATAGCCACCATAAACTCTGGACACACTGGAAAGTAGAGGGTTGGAATCTCCCATGGGTAGAAGGCCACAAACATGCCTTTCAGTTAGTGCAGACACTCCACTGGTTTAGACTGAAGGATGAGCAGACTCCCCATTGGGTCCATATGGAGGCAGACACAGGTGGTGTACCCCTTGCAGCCTCTCTCCTGCTTGCCAACCCAGGTAAAAGCCCACGTTAACATCCTACCATCTGCTCCACCAAAAGGAATTGAGTATGGGTCCACAGAAGGCTTTGCAGTAAAGCAACCCACTTAAAATCTGCCCCTATTTGGCACAACCCCCAAATTCTGATTGGCAGAGAAAAAATACATTGGCCAATTTGGGAGAAATGGGGAATACTCTTTTTAAAAGACCTCATAGACCCAAAGACTGCTAAACTCTCAACATTTCAAAGCCTCCAAACCAAATGGGGCCTGCTGGCTAAGGACTTTTGAAGATACTTGCAGATAAGTGAAGCTATCAAGGCGATGCCTAGCAACCCAGGTGACCAGAAGACAGACAAGCTAATTGGTAGGTGGTTAGAATTAAAAAAAGGAACAGCAGATGTGATATACTCTGCCATTAGAGACTCTCCCAAATCAATCTGCTGAGTCCAAACACAAGCGTGAAAAATCTTTAGGGATAGGCATCACTGACGAGCAATGGGCCCAAGCGTGGCGCACTGCCACAGTACACTCCATGATGTCAGAAGTACGATTATTCAAAACAAAGTGCTGCACTTCTGGTATAAAACTCCTGTTGTCCTCCACTTAGCCAGACTAACAGGAGACTACAAATGCTGGAAATGCCAGAGATCAAGAGGGGACCTACTTCACATTCTATGGACATACCCAAAGATACAGCCCTTTTGGAAACAGATAAGCCAGTTTTGCACCCAGGTGCTGGGTAAGCAGATAATCCACATAGCCCCTCTAATGTTGCTGGGTATTAACCCAACTAGGCCACAATTGACAAAATCAGAAGAAAGGTGGGGAGCAATACTTGCATCACAGACAAAAAGAGCTTTACTTTGCAAGTGGTGCAGCACCACAGTACCCTCCCTGACCGAAATCCTGGCAATGCTTGTGAGCATTGCCCACGTAGACAGGCTATCCTGCTCTAGGGTCAATCAACTTCCTAGATTCCAAGACTGCTGGGCAAAATATCTAACCTATGTCACCCCTCCCACTAGCATAGGATGAACCCACCATCTGATTCATTGACTGGACCAATGATCAACCACCACCAATGGAAGTACTGCCCCTTATTCTCCCTTAACCCCCACATTGAGGGGAACAGTCCCCATGGGCAGGTCCCCTCTCCAGGACCCTCCCACCCTCTCCACTACCACTCCAGTTAACCCCACTTGGATAAAGTGTCCCACCACTGAGAAAATCAGAGCTCCAGAAGCTAACAAGCATGTCTGAAAGAACATAAAGGTTGTTAAGAAAGTTTGATAAATGTTATCATATGAAATAGTGTGTGGATTCTTTGTGGTCTCTATGTTTTATCCTAGGGATTAAGAGTGTCTGTACACATAGAATACCTAATGGTCCTCCACCCTCTCCTCCCCTTGGAATATTCAGGATGCTGTTTACTGAAAACCACAACAGGCCCCATATACATCACTGATCTCCGCCACTATCCTGTAAGTACCATGCATGGACTGACTTGTCAGAATCCACTGGGCTCACAGGGGAGGAGGGGGTCTAGATGTCTCTACTGTCGTATTTAATCACCAACTCACTGGTACTAGATATATACCTTTCAGGTGATTAGCTCAGCATGGGGCACCCCCTAGACCTATGCAAAATCAAATAAATAACTGTGGAACCCCTCACATCAGTGGGATAAGTAATACATCAGGGCAAGTCTGGGTGCCCTGGAAAGACCTAATGTTATGCATTTTATGTACACTCCAGTTTTTTTGTACAAAGGTATAAAGCGACGATCACATAGTATTGATATTGTATATTTGTTTTTGCTTTTGTTCTGTATTAAAAACTTAATAGAAATTCTTAACTTAAAAAAGTAAGGCAATTATTTGCAAAAAACTTTGTTAATGCATTAGTTAGGGTTCAGATTAAACTGACAAAAGCACAGAAATATGGTGTTAAGGTTTCCAACCATAACACCTCATTCCCACAATGCAGGCAGCAAAAGAATAAAATAATAGGATTTTGCCTCTCCTGAGTCTTTGCAAATCAGGGCTGAGGTCTTCCTTTGGATTGTCAGCTCTAACACTCTCCCCATTCTCACATAGTCTGCACATCTGATCTAATTTACTGATGGAATGGGGTGAGCATTAGGGTTGATAACCCCCAAGGAAGACCCCAACTCTAACTTGCAAAGACTCAGGAGACAGAAAACCCTAATTTTTTTCCTTTTGCTGCCTGCAGGGTGGGGGCGTAGTGTTTCCCCTACTTTTGTCAGTTTAATCTGAACCCTAACTAGTGCATTAATGAAATGGTTTGCAAAGAATACATATGGGATACATGATGGGCACGAGTGTGATGTGGAAAATATGTTCACTCCTCTAGAGTGACCTCTGAATACTCACGAGTGGCAAAGCCATGAGTGAGGTTTCAGAGGTCACTGTACAGGACTGAACATATTTCCCATATCTCATGAGTGCACATCATGTATCCTATTTGTACAATGGAGGCCTCATTGCTGCAAAATGTACAATTTGTGCTCAGTTGTGTGGCTTTGTTCGGGTTTAGCATGGGTTTCCAGGGGTGTGATAAATGCCATTTATGTTAACTCTGCTGATGTCATCAGGATTTATTTCACTGCAGTGAAAATAACTTGTTTTATCTCACTGGAATATATCTCACCCCATTGTATAAATATATATATATATATACACACAGTGTATATATATATATATATATATATATATATATATATATATATATATATGTATATATATATATATATATATATATATATATATATATATATATATATATATATATATATATATATATATATGGGTTTGCAGTCATGCTGTGATATACTCATGCCTTGGTATGTGTTGTGCAGCATAAGGTCAACTACCCAGGCATGTGTACAGTACATCAGAGCATGACCCCAAGCCCTGTAGTGGATGATCTGTGTTGTAAAATGGCCAAAACTGTTTTGTAGGGGAAGTGAAAAGCAAAAAGAAGTGCAGGCATGCAGTCCTTGTAAGATAATGCAAGGTAATGTGGTGTGTTTTATCCAATCAGGGGTGAATATTTTTACTGATTTTTCTCACCCATTTTATGGATAGATAGATAGATAGATAGATAGAAAGATAGATAGATAGATAGATAGATAGATAGATAGATAGATAGATAGATAGATAGATGATATAGAAATAGATATAGAAGCACTGTAGTGCCTGTATATTAGGGTTGAGTAACCACTTCTATGCTAAATCCTGATGTGTGCACCATAACAACTCTGCTCCTTTTTAACTGATTTTCCGAACATTTGGACAGGGTCAGGGTCTCTGGATCCTAATAAACTAGGGGTCAATCAGTTCAGGTCGGCTAAAGTTACAGAGGTGCAAAAACACTAAAATTCACCCGAATTAAGATGTTTTTGCTTTTCTGTAGCTAAAAACGTTTTCTTTAAAACCTGAAACTTACAGAGTCTGACCCAAGGTAATGTTTCACAAGTTTCTTAGTTTCAAACTTATATAGTTTTTAAAATATCAGTAAATATTGTCCCCTTTTCTGAGCATGCTCAGTTAAAAAAATGAACATTCTAAGGATAGCTGGATTTTTAAGTTTTTGCGATCATGAAAACCAAGGGACAAAAATAATTTTTGTCACTCAAAAATCACTTTCGAGTAATTTCACTAACATTTTTACTTTTCATGAAAATCACTTTTGCAATGCCATAGTGAAACATACAAAAGACAAAAGTTCGGTAGTGAAAAATACGAAAGTTAAAATAGTGTTACTGAAAAAAAACTATATAATTTAGAAACTTTAAACTTGCAAAATCATGTACCATGGCTGTCTGTGAGGCCTGTGCTTCCATGCAATTATAGATACAAATGAACAGGGTACTCAGGTCCCTGCATCAAGGGAAGAGTCCCTCTGGCAGTGGTGCAGCTACAGATGCAGATGTGCAGGATCCCAAGACAAGTCATGGCTGTCCATAGGGCTGAAGAATTAAAGGACCATCTGAGCCCTGTGCTTTTAAGAGACTGCAGATGCAGACAAGCAGGGCCACTTGTACCCTGTGGCAAGGGAAGGGTCCATCCAGGCCCTGCACTTCCATGCAGCCATGGCTGTAGACATGCAGCGTTCCCTGGGCCCACTGCCAAGAGAAGACTCCACTTCACTATATGGCTACTTTTTTTGTTTTTCACTAACATACTTTACAGTAACATTATTTTTACTTTTGTATGTTTTAGTACTGCATTTTTTGCTTTTGAATGTTTTCACTACCCTGTTTTTGCTTTTGTGAGAATCACTTTCATGATGTAATGAAACATACGAAAGTGAAAAATTCACGCACAATTTATGCACACTCAGAGGGCCATGTGTTTCTGCAGACCCCCCCAGACTGCCTAACATATTCTTTGCATTTATAGTTACATGGAAGTGCAGGGCCTTGCACGCCTTCAGGCACACAGACTCTTCCTTTGGTGCAAGGCCCAGCCTACCCTGTACATTTGGATTTGTTCAAGAAGGTCCCAAAGGGATCTAAGTGAATGAGGATATGATTTCACTATCACAAAAAGAAAGGAAACTCATTGCAAAAAAACTATGTTAATGCAAACATTAGGGTTTAAGAACATGAAGCTGACAGAGTAAGTAAATGAAAAAAATAGGGTTTGGAGTCTCAGGAGCCTTTGCAAATCAGTGGTGTGGTGTTCCTTGGGGATGTCAACCCTAATGCCCACCCCATCCCCATAGCAGACAAATATGATCTCTTCCTTTATGTAGTGTCCTCAGTGAAGAAGGTTATGACTGATTCTGTTGGTCACATGTGGTTTGACATACTTATCTACCTTCAAAGAGTATATGCCTATGTAACAAAAAGTATTAACTGCAAAAAAAAAGAGTATATATCTCTCTGAGGCACTGGCTTGGAGCTGTACTGTGTGCTTCAAAGAGGAGGTTATGGGCTGGTGGGAGGGGCTGGGCATTATGGTTGACAACTCCAAGGAACACCACACCACTGATTCTTCAAGTTATGCAAGACTCCAAACCCTAATGTTTTTTATTTCCTTACTTTGTCTGTTTTACATTCTTAAAACCTAATGTCTGCATTAACGTAGTTCTTTATATATATCACATGGGGTAAGGTAGCATTCCATCACATCTGCTACCTTAATCTGTTGGGACGCAATAGTGTTGGGTATACAAGCGTCGGGTTACTGGATCTGTCGGGCAGTGCTGACCGGGACGGTGAATGTCGGTATCCACAGTTTCCAGCTAATGTAAGTATACATATATATATATATATATATATATATATACAGTATATTATGTATATATATTATACCGCGCCCCTATAGTTAGGGTTATGAAGGCACTTTAATGTTAAACTTGTAATTTCGTGCATTAATAACTTTGGACCCATTCAACAGATTTGCATGAAATTTGGTATGCTTGGTGGGGCATGGTAGATCTCCTGATATGCCACATTGCATATTGGTCAGACTTATGGTTTTTGCACAGTAAATCACTGAAAAATTCACTTTTCACCAGTTTTGAGGGCGTTTTATTTGATTTTGTCCGTGATGCTGCACGGCCACTATGTGGCGTGCTAGTCAGAAACTTGGCACATAGAAAGAGTTTGGGTCAAGGAACATGCCCCTTTTTGTTTGGTGAAAACATATTAATCCATTCAAAAGTTATTAAACTTTTTAGCTCCTATTATAAGTCTATGGAAAAATTTATATGGTTGTTTTGCAAAAGAAGAATGGGGTTTTGGCCATCCGGTCACTCCTCACCATCAAAGAATTTTCAGACTCACATTCAAAGATTCTTTGATCGTGAGAAATTTATTGATCGCTACTGCTGCCATCTTGTTTTCCATTTGGGGTTGGAAAAAAACAAATATCTCAGCCCAGAGGTGACTTCTGAAGTAAAACTCAGATGGGTTTTGCTCAGGGGGTTTCCCCTCTATCGAGCCATGCCTGTGTTTTATTGCAGTTGTGTCAAAAAATGGAGTTTTGAACTTTTAAATTATTTGATCGCAGCTCACTAAGGATCTTTGATCATGACCCTGCAAATTCTTTGATCACGAGATTCTTTGATCGCGATCTTCGTTCATGAGGGAGGAATGAGATGGCCAGATTTGTGGGTTGGCAAAAACAAATATCTCAGCCCAGGGGTGACTTGTGAAGTAAAACTAGGATGGGTTTTGCTCAGGGGGCTTCCCTCTGTTGAGCTATGCCTGTGGTTTAATGTAGTTGTGTCAAAAAATGGAGTTTTAATGTTTTTAAATTCTTTGATCGTGAGCCTGCAAATTCTTTGGTCATGAGATTTCTTTGATTGCGCACTTCGTTCATGAGGGTAGGATGAGATGACCAGATTTTTGCTGGACCAGATGTCTCTGGGAGGGACCAGATAGCCCAAATTCCATGACCAGATGTCCCCTCATGAGCAAAGATGATCTTTGATCATGAGGTCATGGACGATTCTCACAATCAAAGAATTTGCTGTAGAGATATTGCGTGATGCAGTTTATGTTTTGCCGATAGCACTCTACATTGTGGTAGTGGCTTGAAATTTATAGGGTAGCTAGCCTTACAGACATGGAGGTACTTGTAGGTGTGTAAAATGTAAACAGCTGTGGAATTATGCCACTCCGATGAATGAAAATCTAAAACTTTAAAATTAAATATCCCGGAAAAGGTTTGGTCTTTTAACTTAATATTTGGAGGGTGCTGAGACAATGTCCTGTAGATGTGATTTATGGTGTTTAGGTGTTGGAAAATTAATTTGCTGCAGAGATAATGTATGACACAGTTTACATTTTGCAGATAGCATTCTGCATTGAGGCAGTGGCTTGACATTTATAGGGTAGCTAGCCTTACTGCCATGGAAGTAATTTTCAGTGGTTATGTGTGTAAATTGTAAACAGGTGCGGAATTATGCCACTCCAACAAATGAAAATTTGGTTCATTTGAAGTTGGTGGGAGTGTGGGGCCCACCAATATGCACTCCCACCAATATATATGATATTCAGTACTTGTACTGTTATGTTAGGCAGAAATTTGCAAGTTGGTGGTAGTGCGGGGCTCTCCCACTAACTCGCGTGACATTGTACTTTATTATGCTTTCTCAAAAAGTAAGGAAATTCTTTGCAAAAACTGCATTAATGCAACACTAAGGATTTTTTACAGCAACAGAAGTGAGGAAATTCACTGTTAGGGATACCACCCCTTGCACCCCATGACCATCCAGCCCCCACCAACAGGCATCGGGGTGTGCATTGGGGTCATCGGTCCTAACTCCCACCCCATTCTCCTATACTGCACCACCTCAGCTTATTTACACATGGAATGGGGTGAGAGTAAGGACCGATGACCCCAATGCACACCCCGATGCTTGTTGATGAGGGCAGAGTGGTCGTGGGGTGCAAGGGGTGGTAATCCTAATGGCGAATTTCCTCGCTTATGTTGAATTTCCTCACTTTTGTCGCTGTAGAATAACCCTAACTGATGCATTAACAAAGTTTTTTTGCATAGAATTTCCTTACTTTTTAAGAAAGAATAGAAAACTTATAAGTGTCATGCCACATTACACACCTAACTGACTAAATGACTAAAAAGTACATTGACAACACCACGACCAGCCACCAAACAAATGTTAATGTAGTAGAACAGTAGAAAACGCTGTCTGCAAAACTTAAACTATGCCACACAATATCTCCCAAAAACATATATTATCTGACATGTAAACACCACAGTTCACATCTACAGGACATGCTGTCAACACCCTCCAAATTTCAACTGAAAAGACCAAACCATGTCTGAGATATAACATGTCAAAGTTTGAAATTTTCATTTGTCAGAGTGCCACAGTTTCACACCTGTTGACATTTAACACACACAATAACTGAAAACTACATCCATGACACTGAGGCTAGCTATTCTATCAATTTCAAGCCACCACCACAAGCAAAACTCTGTCCACAGAACGTAAACTGCACCACGCCATATCTCCACCAAAAAATATTTTCTGACATGTAAATACTGTAATTAACATCCCCAGGACATGCTGTCAACACCCTCCAAATTTCAAGTAAAAAGACCAAACCGTGTCCAAGGTATAACATTTTAACCTTTGAGATTTTCATTCATCAGACTGGCACAGTTCCGCACCTGTTGACATTTAACACACACAACAAGTGAAAACTACATCCATGACACTAAGACTAGGTATCCTATCAATTTCAAGCCACCACCACAAGCAAAACGCTGTCTGCAGAATGTAAACAGTGCCATGCCATATCTCCACCAAAAAAATATTTTCTGACATGTAAACACTGTAATTTACATCCACAGGACATACCATAAACCTCCAAATTTCGAGTAAAAAGACTAAACTGTTTCCAAGATATTCAATATCAAAGATCAAAGATTAGTATAATATCCCTACCTATTCCATTATAAAAAATCTGGCCATCTTGTCCCTATTTTGCAATCAAAGATCACGATCAAAGAATCTCATGATCAAGAATTTGCAGGCTCATGATCAAAGAATTTTCAGGCTCACGAACAAAGAATTAAAAATCTTATAAATCAAAGAATTGAAGGAAGTGCAGTAAACCACCGCCATGGTTCAACAAAACGAAGCCTCCTGAGTAGAACCCACCCTCATTTGACTTCCTAGGGCACCCCTGGACTGAGAAAATTGATTTTTAAATTGGGCCATTTAGTCCCTCACTCGCGATGCACGATCATGATCAAAGAATCTCACGATCAAAGAATTTGCAGGCTCATGAACAAAGAATTAAAAATGGTAAAATGTGATTTTTTCAATGACTTGAAGTGAACCAATGCTATGCCTCGATAGAACGAAGCCTTCTGAGCAAAACCCACCCTCATTTGTGTCCCTAGCCCATCCCTGACCCGAGATATTAGTGTTTTTAGGTCATGATGCAAGATCACGATCAAAGAATCTCACGATCAAAGAATTTTGCAGACTCGCGAACAAAGATCATTAGCGAGCCTCGAATTAAGATTTTAAAAGCTTATAACTTTATTTTGTGACCGATTTGGATGAAACCAAAGGCATGGCTTACTAGATCAGAGCCTCCTGAGTAAAACCCATCCAAGTTTTACTTCAGAATTGACCCCTCAGCCAAGATATTTGTATTTTTCTGATTGGAAATTTAAAAACAAGATGGAGGACCTCACGATCAAAGAATTTTGAAAATTCTCGGGGACAAAGATTTTTGAACCGTGAGGCTGCAAATTCTTTGATCGCCAGGTGGGACCAGATGACCAGAACCCCATTCTTTGTTCGCAAAACGTACATAGAAATTTTCTCATTGACTTATAATGGGAACTTAAAAGTGGCATAACTTTTGAATGCCCTAATATTTCTTCACCAAGTGAAAAGTGGCATGTTTGGCCACCAAAGCTTTTTCAAACAAGCTGTCTTGCAGAGCAGCATGCCACACAATGGCCACGCAGGGCCACATGCAAAATCCCAAAAGCTGCCTCCAAAAACAGATAATTTTGCATTTTTCAGCATTTTTGTATGCAAAGACCGTAAGTCCGAGCAAAACACAATTTGGCATATCAAGAGAACTACTATACCCCACTGCACATGCCAAATTTCATGCAAATCCGTTGAATGAGTCCAAAGTTATTAACGCCCAAACTTTTGACTTTAGTATGTAAGTGACCACTGAACCCTAACTATAGTGGCGCGACTGTGCCACTCTAATATATATATATATATATATATATATATATATATATATCATATGTTTTGAGATAACTGGCCAAATGAAAAGTGATATCTCTGTGAACATGAAAAGATATTGCTATCTTTTCTTCATTCATTGAGTCATAGTGATATCTTTCCTTATACCACTGTGTCATAGTACATTCTTAACTCATTCAGAGGCAGTATAGCATAGTGGTGGAGGCAGTATAGTGTAGTGGTTAAGGACACTGAACTGAAAACCTGGAAACCTGGGTCTGAATCCCGTCAGTCCCCACTTGCATACTATGGGACCCTGAGCAAGTCACTTAACCTCCTTGTGCTCCCAGGTTGCACCTGGAAACAAAGTCTTGCTTAGTGTGCCTTTCCTGGCTAAACAATATCCCCTTTCATTCAGGATTAGAATGTTTGGCCTCAGCAGTAGTAGTATTAACCATATTAAAATGTAAATGACTTTAAAATGAAAAATGATAAAATATTACTGTAAGCATGAAAGTTATTTAGCACAAACATATCTACAAAATGAGTGGTGTTTCATTTCTAGCTAGTCTAATCTATGGGTCTTTTAGATGTTTTTAGAATCAGCAAAAAAATGGAAGCACATTTTTTGTTTCACTATTTGGAAGGACAAATGTGAATAACTTTAAAAGGAAAAATAATAGCATGGTACTTTGAGCACAAAAGTTGTTCAGCACAAAAATATCTACAAAATGAGTAGTGTTTCATTTACGGACACTGTTTAGATTTTTTTATAATCAGCCTGTAACAGGGGGTCCTGTTGTGAAGTATAAACAATCACTTCAAGATGCAATAACCCCCCCCCCATTATTTCTTTTCACTCTATCCTATCCTCTATTATATTTCAATATCTATCCTATACTTTCTTGTCAGGGTGACCAACCTGGCAATCTTCTATCTATCCTTTACTGACCCTTTTTTTTCTTTTTCTGTCAGTACTTAATTGCATCTTGTTAAAATAAAAACAATACTTATATATTGAAAAGCTATGCTCAGCAAACCTTCAGGGGCTACTGGGAGAAGCAGTCCAACAAGCTCAGTGTCCCAAAACAAATGTCAAGAAGGAGCTGTTTCATTTGTAAACAAAAGAGCCTCTAAACAGCAGAGGGTTGAGTTGAGAAGCAAGTGTCTGCTGCAACTTCAGCTAGTAAGTCAAGCAAGTGGCTGTAAAACTAAGGGAAACTGGAACAAATAAAGGTATTGTACTAAAATAAACTGTTACCTGAGTGCCCATGTTAGTTGCAGAGGTCCTTCTATAGAGCAGGCAACTCATGAAATGGCAGCTTATATGGTCTCAAGGAGGAGTGATGTCAGAAGGGGAGGAGTAAGCTAATGCTGTGACATCATAGTCCTATAATTAAGTCTATATTTTTGTTTAGGACGTTGTGAGAAATAAATGTTTTTGGGGTAAACCCTTGAAGTGCTAGAATGATACTAGTTGGTTTAATATATATATATATTTATATATATATAAACTTGAAAATACCATTGTTCATCTTAATTAAGATATCACATGATTGATGAGGTCACCCTGTGGCATTATAAAAGGTTCCTCTAGGAGAACCAAGGGAGATAGGTGGTCAGTAAGGTTCTGGCCAAGGAGAGAGAAGGTTCTAAGAAGAAATCGTGCAAGTTTCCACATTGTTTGAGAGAAGGGAAAGAACTCAGGAATTCTGTAATTGTTTTATTTTGCAGAATTATCTCCTGATGTTTGAAGAGGTGTGACGGATTAACACCATTTATTTTTCCTTTCTGTATATATTAAATTTAGTATTTTTTTCTTCTTTTTGAATAAAATGATAAATGCAGACATATGCATTTTTTATGCATCCTATCTGGTTGTATGATCTGTTTATTGGGACCCACACTACCACACAGCCAAAATGGCAGAAAATTCAATTTTTTCACTTTTTCCAATGAACAAATGCCCCCCAAAAAGCAAAAACAAAGGAATTGTACATCAGACTTTTTTTCTTTATGTACTGGCCATAATGTAAAGCTGTGGGGCTCAACACTTCAAACTGTAACTGTAACTACAGTATAAAAGAAGCTGAAAGTGAGTCACACATTTCAAAGTCATTTGCACTGTTTTACACTTTCCCAGTCATGTTTATCCCAAAACATACGTCTGTATAAACAGAACATGACATAGCCTGGACTGAGGATATAATATTTATCTTCATTCAAGGCCAATAATATTAAGATATCTCACTCATTGCCTTGCCTCTTGTGAGATATCATATCATTTGGCTCCCATGAAGATAAATATGATGGTCTTGAGTCTCAAAGGTTGACACAGGGCTTGTACAAGACCTGTGTCAAATCCTGCGCTGCCCTGAACACAATGCTGCACCTTGCACCCAATTCCCAAAGGTTGTGCGCATTTGCAACACTTTACCCTCTTTACGGTTGCCTGCTCCACATATGTGGTGCAAACCACGTAAAAAGGTTTGTAATGTTAGACCAGCAAAAGCTGGTCAAACTCATAGCATGTGGCACACAGGATCAGGAATCCCGATTGCCTGCCAGGGAATGCCGCAAACCTCATTTGCTGTGTGTTCAATGAACCCAGGGCTTGCTGCATTCTAACACTTTTGAGAATCAGGCCTGATAACTTCAGTCAGGCCATATTATAGATAGATAGATAGGTAGATAGATAGATAGATGGATAGATGGATAGATGGATAGATGGATAGATGGATGGATGCATGGATGCATGGAAGCAACTTTAGGTTCTCCCACAGCATACACGGGGGTGAACCAACCACCAGGAGCAATTGCTCTATCTCTCTCCATCCTACTTTAACATAGAAACATAGAAGTTGATGGCAGATAAGAACCGCAAGGCCCATCCAGTCTGCCCATTTTTTCTACCTTATGAATGTGCCATAGGCCTATACTCTGTCAATGGCCTGTCTATTCATACTCATCTGTATTGCTCCCTTATGCCTATCCCATACCTGTTTGAAGCTCTGCACTGTATTCATATCCACCACTTCCTGAGGTAGGCCATTCCATGCATCCACTACTCTTTCTGTGAAAAAGAACTTCCTCACATTACCCCTTAATCGGGCCTCCCTCTAATCACATGCTGTTTCCTTCTGTCCTACTGTTTTTCTTATATTGAAACATGTTAGACTCTTTCACCTTGTTAATGCCCTTAAGATGTTTGAATGTTTCAATCATATCACCTTTCTCCCTCCCTTGCTCTAGGGTATACATATTGAGCTCTGTTAATCTGTCCTCATATGTTTTCTGATGCAGTCCCTGTACCATTTTGGTTGCCCTTCTCTGGACTGCCTCCATTTTGTTAATGTCCTTATGCAGGTATGGCCTCCAGTACTGCACACAGTACTCCAGATGGAGCTTAACCAGTGTCTTGTAAAGAGGGATTATTACCTCCCTCTTACAACTTGTGATATCCTTACTAATACACCCCAACATCCCTCTAGCTTTACCTACTGCTTTAGTGGTCTGCTTGGATGATTTCAGGTCATCCTGTGATGATGATGCCCAAGTCTCTTTCTTCCCTTGCAATTGCCAGCAACTCCCCTCCCAATCTATAGGTGGCTTCAGGGTTTCTCTTCCCTATGTGCATGATCTTGCACTTCTTTGCATTAAACCCCTGTTGCCACTCTTCCAACCATTTTGCCAGTTTATCCATATCTCTTCTCATTCTACCCATCCCATCTGGATCATCTACTCTGTTGCAAATCTTGGTGTCATCTGAAAACAGACAAACCTTACCCTCCAGTCCATCTGCAATGTCACTGATGAAGATATTGAAGAGAACTGGCCCCAGGACTGATCCCTGAGGCACCCCACTTGTGACTTGCATCGCTTCTGACTGTATTCCATTTACCACCACTCTCTGTTTTCTGCCCGCCAACCAGTTTGACACCCAGTTGACCAACTTCTGACCCACCCTGAGCCTACCCAGCTTATTAATCAATCTATATGGAACAGTATTGAAAGCTTTGCTGAAGTCAAGGTAGGTGAGACATCAATTGCACCCCCTTGATCCACCACTCTGGTTACCCAGTCAAAGAAATCTATGAGATTAGTTTGACAGGACCTTCCCATTGTAAACCCATGCTGTCTTGGATCCTGTGCTCCTATGGATTCCAGGTGTTGCACTATCCTTTCCTTAAGGAGTGCCTCCATAATCTTGCCCACTACTGATGTAAGACTGACTGGTCTGTAGTTCCCTGCCTCTTCTCTGCTACCACTCTCCAGTCTTCTTGGACCTCTCCTGTGCTCTTAGCTTTGTCTAAGCTTCAGGAAAGTTCTGAATTCTTCCAGCTTTCTGCATTCCTTGATTCCTCTGGTTTCATTTTTCCTTTCCAATCTGGCTTTTTAAAAACAAAACAAAACAAACAACTCCACTGTATCTTCTCTATTCAGGGTATTGACTCCATCCTTGATGAGATGGACTGGGGTAACATCACATCAGCCATCTTTATAGACCATACTAAGGCCTATGATTCTGCTGACCACTACATCATGCTGGACATGGTGAGGCTTGTGGGTCTCTCTGTGTTGGCTGTTAAATGGTTTTGCTCCTATCTTTCTGATTGCCATCAGCTAGTTCAGGAGGGTGACTCTCTCTCCCCCATCTAGTGTTTCCCAAGGCCCCATTCTCATTATCTTATTTCTAAATGACCCTCCTTCTCCCTGTGTCAGTGTTCACATACACATGTATGCCAATAACATCAGCCTGTACTCCACCGTGCCTCAGCCTCTAGGCTTGAATCATCACTGCAACTGGGCTTTGATTACAGTATGTACAGCAATAGTTTAAGTCAAACTGCCTACTGCTTAATTCCAGAAATACTATGTGAATGTCCTTTGGCACCAGGCAGAAGTTAGCTAGGCTTTCCTTCATGCTCCCTTAACCACCCTTGATGGCACACCTTAAGAGGACATCCCATCCTTTAAAAAAATTGGGGTGTGGCTTGATTGAAACCTGAACTTCTCCTTACATATCGAGGCAATCCATTAAATCTTTGCCATAAACTTGGTGCTCCATACCACTACAAAGCTTGCACACCACTTCCCATCTGCCATTAAATTCTCCTCAAAATGATTTTTACAAATGATTGACTATGGGGATGTAGTCTACAGGGCTGCTCCTAAAACCTCCCTTTCAAGCCTGGGCCCCCTTTTCTACTCCTTCTGCTACTTTGCCTTTAACTCCTTCCACAAGTCACTGTATAATCTAGCTATGCCTGTTTTGTTTTTGTTTTTTTTGCTGCTCTTGACATGTCTTGTGCACTATGCCTTGTTTCATTCCACATGCTGATTCTCTCCTCTCTCTCCCCCTTAACAGCTACTTATCCCTCTCCCACTTCAACTGTTCTCTCCACTTTTCTGATTCTCACAGAATATGTGTTCCTGCCTGTATGCTGCCACTGGGTAATCTACTCACTCTGTTCCACTTCCTGTCATCTGGAACAAACTACCAGCTTCCCTTCACCTCTCATGGTCCTAGCTATCTCTCAAATCTCTTCTAGAAAACTTCACATCTCCCTCTTGGTCTTGTCTCAAGCCTCTGCTCTGCTCAGGTTCTCTGGGTTCCTATATCTTTTCTTCTGTTTAAGTTGATCGGTCATTTAGCTTGTAAGACTGAGGTTTTAACTGGACTGCAACTTATATATAGTTTTAACTTATTGTTATACTTGGTAAAATAATTGGTAGTAAGACAGAAGAATGCTATTTACCCATCATGTCTGACCTCCTCCTCCTCCTCCCTTTAGTAACTATTTATACTATTGTTCAGGAAGTACTAATCCAGTAACCAGCTTTCTAATATTTTTGCTTCAGCTATTCTTTTGGGCAGCTCATTCCGTAACTTTGTGGCTCTTTGCGTAAAGAATTCTTCATTACCTTGTATTCTTTTTGTTTGTAATTAAAAATATATTGATTTCTTTTAAGGTACAAAACCAGTGTTAGAACACAGCATTATCAAAATGTCCTAGCTGGTATTACTCCCTTGGATTAACAGACTATGGTAGTGATGCAGTATTTTGATTAAAACATTACGTATCCTAATGTAAGTCATCCCAACTACTGAGACTAATAAAAGAATTGTAGCACCATAGCACTGGATACAGAGTACTGTAAGTGTCTGACTTGCTATATTCCATCAGCTATAACTTTAAGACTTAATCTGTGGACTAAATATTCCTGAACAATTAAAGTTACATTATGTCCTCTTGGATATACATATCTAAGTATAAGGACAGTTGGAACAACAGCAGAGGATGCTCCAGACATATCTGCCCTGAGCAGGTACCTTCATTCACTTATTACAAATAAGCCCTTATTGTGGGGATAATATCATTTGACCCCTTTGTCTCTAAGGTGATATTTTTTCCCTTTCTTCTTAACTGCATGAGGTCCCTTGCAGTAATACAATGTAAGGAGGTGGGCAGTAATCGGCTAGTGTGAGTTGGCGGGTGGTGACTGTTTGCATCCTTAGAGCTAGAGGTCCATTAGTGGGAAGAGTTCTGAGTTAGATGGTGGTCAGTCTGTAGGTTTCCCTGAAGCAGATGGTTAGGCATATAGTGTCCCTGTGGTATTTTGCAGTGCTGTTAGGTGAGGTAGGGTTCCCATATCTCCTGGTAGTATCTGATGTTATCAGTGACATTGGAGTGTACTCTTTCATAGGTCACCATTTTCCCCAATTTTGTAAGCCATTCTGTGATACCAGGTACCAGAGGGCTCCACCAGTGTCACAATACAATATGTTTGGTGGTGATCAGTAACCACAAAGTCTATCTATGGTTCTCCTGTGAGCGGGCATCCCAGATGTCATCCTTTATGGGAAAGTCTTGTCGTTTGTCATCATCTGGATTATCGACTGTGGCATTTCTGGACAGGCTGTGGGTTTTTTGCAGCTAGTGCTCGACTGTTCCTTTCATCATGTAGATTGCTAACTGTGGCATTCCTAGACAGATCTGTTATATTCAGATTGTTCTGGTAGGACCTGTTTCAGCTTTGTCAGGCAACAAGTACTATAAAATAATTTCTTACTTGAAGTCGTTCTGGGTCAATTACCTGGGCTGGAAAGCTATTCATTAAAGTAAACCTTTGGCAGTGAGAGTGCCAAAAACTATTGTTATGATTTCTTAACTTCATCTGTTTTATTTAGCTGCACTTTGCCTATGAGCAGTGAGAGAGAGTCAAGAGCTTAGTGTTTGCTGGTTTTATTAGCCTGAGGAGGTGAGAGCTCCTTGTGGCACTCTCCTTTTATAAAACTACTTTCTGAATTTTGGGGTGTGAGTCTAATGTATTTCCTCTCATGACATTGAAAGGAAGACTGCTTATTTGCGAACTCTGGACTATATACAGCTGAACCTTTCTTTGTTAACAGGCTTTACAAATCTTTAATGTTGTTGAGATTTTCCTGCTTGTTGTAACTTTATCTTAGGGCTGGGGGGGTGGTCATTTAATTTGTTTTAAAGTGTTACTTTGTCTTGCCTATGTGGTGTTACAGTAGTTTGTTTGTTTGTATGATTGGTGTGTATGTGTTGGCTGTGCGACTGGTGTTCTTGTTTCCTTTTTCTTTAATGGCTAAGCTATTTAGAATATACTGTATGTAGAGGTGTGCAGACTGAAAATCTTACCTACTTGGTGGGCTTCCTGTAGTCTCTCCAT
The DNA here is from genome assembly GCA_016271365.2 of Neoceratodus forsteri. NCBI lineage: Eukaryota > Metazoa > Chordata > Ceratodontiformes > Ceratodontidae > Neoceratodus > Neoceratodus forsteri. Next base: position 1,313,031,786 of record CM057450.1, on the reverse strand, counting down.
CCTTTCTTGGGGTTCCTATTGTCTTTGCTGGCAGGGGTGCTCAGCTGCTGTTCGGAGCTGGGGTCCTAAAGGGCAGAGCAATTACCACAGTGATGGTCCCCAGTCTGGTAATGTGGGAAGCAGGAGCAGTGTAGTGTGGACCAGGAGATGCCCACAGAGGAGGAGGTACCAGGACAGAGGACTATCATACTGGTGCCCCTCCCTAGGGCTCTGCCAAATGTCACAGGGCAGCAGGTAGTTCATCATGCCTGCTTGGCTTATCCCCTTTGGGCTGTTCTTTGTAACACAAAGTCAACAAGGAATAAGACAGCGGTGATGGAGTCATTCATACCTGATTCCTCTGCTGATCTTGTTTGTATTACTGAGACCTGGGTGGGTGATGATGCTGGCCCTGTGCTGGTGGCATCTGTTCCCCCTGGTTACTTGGTCTTGCATAACCCGAGGGGGGCCACAGCAGGTGTGGGGTGGCCATTTGCTTTAGATCCACCCTGGACCTCACTTAATTCCCAGTGAGAACACTGGTGTCATTCAAGTGTGTGGTTGCTAAATGTGCCTTGAGAGTCAATGGCAGGATAGTTCTCATCTACCGACCTCCAGGTGGTGGGACTCTATTCTTGCAGGAGCTGGTAGACTTCATCACCAAACAGATATTGGAGTCCCCTAGGATTTTAGTCCTGGGTGACTTTAATGCCTGGGTCAATGATGAATCCTCTCATTTTGGACAAGAGCTCCTTCAGCTGATGTCTCAGGTGGGATTGTCTCAAGCAGTTGCCTCCAGAATGCACATACATGGCCACACACTCCACCTGGTCTTCTCACTTGGACTTGACATTATGGCTGTCAAGATTGATCTGGTCAGTTGGTAGGATCATTATGCTGTTGAGTTCCAGTGTGGGGCCCCCGTAAACTAATCCGTTCTGTGGCAACAATCTGGTGTCATCCGAAGAATAAATTGGAGCCTTGCCAACTCCAGGAGTCACTGGTTGTCTGTAGTTTGATGCTAGCCTGTGCTCAGGGTACAGAGGCTTGGGTTGAAGCTTACAATACAGCCTTGACTGAGGCCATGGACCTGATTGCACCCTACCACATTCACCCTTTGACCTCCTGGCATTGCTCACTATGGTATTGTGTTGAGCTGCATTGACTGAAGACTAAGGGGCATAGGTTAGAGCACAGCTGGAGGAGGTTGCACTCGGAGGAGGACAAGTTGGCACTGAGGCTCCATTATCTGGAGTATCAGTGGGTAATCGATCTTCAGAACAGAAGACAGACTTTTTGTCATGATCGATTACTGCCACAAGAAATTGCCCAGCTGCACTGTTTCGCACTGTCAACAGTTGGCTGAATCCCTCCTGTCTGTAGTCTGGAACAGCATTTTCTACAGTAAACTTTGAGCAGTTTGGACAGTTCTTTGCCAACAAGTGGCCTCTATCAGGGCATGTATTACCTCCTCTGGTCCAGTCTTTTCTGGGGTGATTAACCTGCTAGTGAAGATCGTCTGCCAAGTTGGAGTGAGTTTAGGCCAGTTTTGGTGGAGGAGTTTCTATGGGTGCTTACCAGTATGTGTCCTACCAGCTGTGCCCTGGACCCGGGTCCAACGTGGATTGTTATCAGCTGCTTGGATTTCCTGGGCCAAGTGTTTATGGAGATCGTTAATGGGTCTTTAAGTGAGGGTGTCTTTCCTGTGACTCTAAAAGAGGCCCTAGTGAGGCCCCTTCTTAAAAAGACCACTTTAGGCCCTGACATTTTCTCAAATGGCTCTATGATGCTGGTTTGACAACTAATTCATCAACCAGCATCACAGCACCAGGCTTCATGTCGACCATGAGTTACAGTTGGCAGGGAGCCACACACATCGGATTGTGTTGTTTCATTGGGGGGCTTTTCCCCCTGAACTCCCCACACTGGGACTCTGCTCTCCACATCCCCCGTACTTATAGATTCCAACTCCGAGTTGGAGTTGGTCCAAGGAGGGGGTGCAGAATGGGGGAAAGTGTTGCCGGGTCCCAGTTGAACTACAGTGACATGTCACTGTTGTCGATATCGACGTATGTCGCTGTAGAAGTGTCACTGTATGGTTGGGTATACCCTCTTGAACTATAGGCCCATCTCTAATGTCCCTTTCTTGGGGACACTTATTGAGAAGGGGGTGGTTGACCAGTTGGTTGAGCGTCTGGAGACTCTATCCATTTCTGAACCTCTCCAGTTAGGCTTTTGGCCCTGGCACAGCACTGTAATGATTTTGGTCAGGGTGGCACATGATCTCTTCATGGCAAGGGACCGAGGGCACTATACCATCTTGGTGCTCTTGGACCTGTCTTCAGCTTTTGACATGGTAGATCACAAGGTGGTTTTGGATCATCTGTGGAACTATATGGGCACTACTGGTGCAGCTTTGTGCCAATTTAGCTCATATTTAACTGGAAGATCACAACACGTAGTCCTTGGAAATTTTCCTATATACCTTTTGTGCTGCCTTGTGGTGTTCTGCAGGGTTCTATTCTGGCTCTCCTGTTGTTCTCCGTGTATATGCTGCCACTGGGAGAGATCATTAGGCAGTACAATCTGAGGTTTCACTGCTATGCAGATGATACCTTGTTGTACCTGTCATGTGCTTCAGGTGATCTTTCCACTTCAGATATGCTGAGCCAGTGTTTAGCTGAGATTAATGACTGGATGTCCACTAACTGGCTATGTCTCAACTCTGGCAAAACAGAGGTTATGTTGATCAAGCTTGGTCATGGGGCATTTTCACTGATGGAAGACTGCCCACCTTAGTAGTTGATGGGCGTTCCCTGTCAGTGATTAGTGCGGTCAAGGATCTTGGTGTTTTTCTTGACAACCATCTTAACCTCGAACAACAAGTGTCTTTGGTCATCAGAGTCATTTTTTTTTCTATCTCCAGAATATTGCCAGAATCCATCCTTTCTTGACTGCCTGATGACTGGGTTATGGTAATCCATGCCTTTGTTACTAGCAGACTTGATTACTGTAACACGCTGTACCTAGGGATGTCTGGAGGTCTGATTCATTGACTGCAGCTAGTACAGAATGCTGTGGCCAGGTACCTCAGTGAGAGATCTTGGCACTCCTGTTCTGCTCACTCTGCACTGACTGCCTGTGAGTTCATGCATCACATTCAAGACAGGCTTGTAACGTATAAGGCCCTACATGGTTTGGGACCTGACTACCTAAAAGAGCTCCTGGTTCTATACTCTCCTATCTGCCCCCTACGCTCTGCCAAGGCTGGTCTGTTGGTTGCACCATCTTCCCATTTAGAGAGATTGGGAGATAGAGCATTTGGCACATCTGCCCTGCTGTTGTGGAACTCTCTCTATCATATGTTTGAGCAGCCAGCATGTTGGTGGCCTTTAAAGCCTCTTTTAAAACGTATGTGGCTCTGTGCATGAAAAAGGGGTACCAAAGTGTGACATTGGAGTCAAATTTTAAAAGTCAAAATATAGCAATGATTATTAGCATTTTTTTATGCTGTAGCTCACCTTATAAAAATGTGGATCCTGAGAAAAAGCCTCCTCAAAGTCTGATGTGTAACAGGGGACATGAAAGTCAGGGCTGCACATGTAATGGAGAACATGAAAGTGACTACCCATGTAACTGGGGACATGATACATACAACAGCATGTAATAAGAGACCGAGAATACCTGTTCAATTTTCTAATTTTTTATCATTCAAGGTAAAAAAAGTCAAATGGGTAATACAACCAAACATGTAAACATATAAAAATAAAAGTTTTATATTTACAACGTTAGCACTTAAGCATTACAACAAAAAATAAATAATTCTACATAAAGCAATAGGCTACTCTACTACAACTACAAGGCTACTCAACTACAACTACAAGGCTACTCAACTACGACTACAAGGCTACACTATCCCTATACAAACTCACTATTATGAATTATTTGGCAAACTGGAGTTCAGCACTGTACACTGAAAATTATAGTCCTTTTAATTCCACTTGTCCTGAAGTGTGCAGAACTTTTCATTGATTGCACTGAGTTCACCATTGTTAATTTCAAAGGTCCCACCTTCATGCAAAAACTGAATTGGCCCATGAAAAAGTTGTCTTCTTCAGACATGGTCAGTGTCCTGACACCATGGCCATGTAAAGACATTCTCACGCTGTTTCAGGAACTTCAATGAGTATCACTGTCCCACAGGATCCACTGCAGTTAGTTGCCCCACAAAATATTCTTTTGAGTAGTACACGGCATAATACTGATTGGTCTGTATCAAATGTGGTTCTAGCAAAGTTCTCTGCTTTTTAGGGACTGTGTGTTTCTTGGGCAATGGAGCTGAAGCATCAGTGGTAATTGTAGTGATTTCACTTGTGGTGGCATCCTCTTCAGCAACCTTTGACACACTGTCATGTGCACCATCATTACCTGTGGATTCTTCAGGTATGGCCTCAGCAGGAGCTAGAGTCTCATTGCAGGCTGTGTGAGACCCCAATGCAGGATCAGCACTTGTGGCCAGCAAGTCATGAGTTGTGTTGACATGTGAGGCAGCAGCTTGGGAAGCTGTTGTGTGTGCAGGAGCTGAGGGACCAATGGGATCAGTGTTGGCATCTGAAGACAACTTTCTGTATGATGCGGAAGCAATTAGTTTTTTAACCTTCCAGTCTTCAACATGATGCACATTTTCACAGGGCCCATCTTCATGAGCAGTGTGTGCAAAAACAAGTCAGGTTTCTTGGTACCACCACACCTTCTGTTGCACACTTGACACCGTGAAACTTTCATGTTCCAGGTATCATTTTAACATTGTTTTGGGCAGGTCTTCTAATTTCATTTTCAACAACCCAGAAAAGTGTACATCTGAAATGTTGGCTACACCCTTCTATGTCATGCTCTCTAGTCAATGTTGCATAGCAGAATTTATAGAGCTCCTTGGCTTTTCTAATTATGGCCCATCATGACTGTACAGCTCTGCTTGCTGCTCATTTTACAGTGGCACTCTCACCATCTGCTGGACCCTTTCCATGTCATGAGCCAAAAAAAGCCCTCTCAATGGGGAAGCCAAATTCCTTGGACAACACTGAAATGTCAAAGATGGCACATTTAGATTTATACTGGGCACCGTAGCCATCAGTGAAATGAACCTCTCAGCTGATTTTTAAATTTGTGGACATTTTGTAGATGTGAATTCTATATCGCCACAAAGTGGTGCATGGCATGGTAATCATGTTTTAAATCACTGGATATAAAAACTAATGACTCTGCTACTGCTGAGTAACACTGCTCACAAGGGTAGTATATTACTACTGGGTGAACCATGGCTTGTTCATAATGTCAGTGGGCTGCCTGCACTTCATCCCATAATCTGCAGGCATAGTTCTCAGTAAAGTCAAGAACCATCACTACCCATCCCTGGGGTAGGTATTTATTGATGTAAGCAAAGTGGTGGTTCTGCCATGCTGCCGTATGCAAGTGCTGACCCAAAAACAAAAGTTCCTCTTTTATGACTTCCACCAGTGTCCGCAATGTTGCTTTTTGGTTTTTCAACACTTTTCGTGTCTGCCATACCTGGATGCCATTGACAGTTCACGTGACTGTCATATTCTCCCATTGCTGGAATGGGATATTTTCCTGTCCATGTCCATTAATGAGGTCTTCCATGGCTTTTACAAAAGTTTCTGTGCTGCACTGTTCACATGTTTTTTCCACACAGTCCTGACTGTAAAACTTTTGCAAAGGAGGGTGAGGACACATTGTTAGCTGTACTGCACATTGCACAGTAAGGACTTTGCATGATATCAATCGGTGAAGATCTGCCACACGGTTCAGCACCTTAAGTTTCAGTAAGCTATTCATACAGTATTCACAGAGGCACTGGTCCAATATTTGCTCTTTGGCAAGTGTAATGTGCTTAGGGCATAGGTTTCCAAATTTCCTCACTCCTACCAGGGTGTCTAGGTTCTGTTGGGTGAATTCATTGTACAGAGTATGGATGGGTCTGTCCAGATATGACCGACCTGTGCCAGTTCTTTTGGAAAAAGCTTTCTTGTGAGGTAGTGGGGTTGCAAACTCTTCAAAAAAAATCTCCGCTTTTTTCTTTGTTGACTCAGGCAGTGCAGACTTGTGCCATTTGTTGCATTCTGTTCCACCACATGATACCTTCATGAGCCTCTTTTAGCTGATGCCCAGTGTTGCATTTGCGGTTCTGAGCAAACTGTATTTTTTTAGCACAAGAAATGTGCTGAAGAACTCTCTGTTCAAGAGTCTGTCCTATTTTGTGCCATTTTTTAGGTGTGATATCTTCTCCATAAAGGCAGACATCAGTTTTTCTTGTGGGTTGCACGGACTGGGGATAACTTTGTGCTGAGCCAATGCGGTTTGTTTGGCAGGTGAACAAGACAGCAGGATTTTCTTCATTACATAAGAACATCAATTTGGTGATTTTGGAAGACCTTTTCTTGCTCTCTGCACAGTATTTCTTACAGTGCTGTCATATCTGTGGGCCTGTGGCGTCACACACAGCTCTCTAGTTGGTGTGCTGATCGGTACAGCTGGTGGGGTGGTGGTGATGGTGGCTGAGAGTTGTGCAAGCTTTTCATGCTTCTTTTTTCTGCGTATTTCTGGCATTCTTTTTCAATAATTCGTCAATGTTTCTGAATTGTCATTTGTGCACATTGTTAGCATTTTTTTCTCTCCCTCCATGCTTGTCTTTTGTGCTTCAGACATGTTCTCATCAGGTCTTGTTTCTGTGTTGCTTGGAGCACTACAGGTGTCAGCTTGCAATATTTTCTGCTTCTGAGCCTCTCTATATCTTTTCATTCTCTCTTTAGCCATCTGGTTATAATGTTCGTGCTTCTCATCATTCATGTTGCTGCAGTATGCACGTAAGAGTGCTGCACATTTCTCCTTGTAGTTTAGATAATGTTCTGGGGATTTCATTATGTTTGCTCGGTAACGCTTGTTCTTTTCTTTTGATGATTGAGATTTGACTGTAGTCCACAGAGCTTCAGTGAGCATGGCTGCAGCAGACACCAAGGGCCTTATTCTGGATTCCATTCCTTGCGAAAAAGTTAACTGTTGAAACACAAGTGAGTTCAAAAAATCAGGGGTCAACTTTCACAGTTAAAGAATTTTGGTGGGTAAAACAAAAATTCTACCATGCCGTCAAACAAGACTGAAGTGACAGCACAGATGATGAAACAAGTCACTGACATAAGTGTTGCCTCACAGCGGCCGCATGCAACACAATAAGTGATCAGTCAGAATACATTGTCTGAACCATCCCCTCTTGTGGTGACAAAGTGGCCACCACAAGAGATTAGTCTCAATTTTAAGATTTTTTTTTTGGTTAATAAGTTTTTTATTGATTTAACCTGGACAAGCATTCCATGGAATAAAACAGCCCAATACATTTCAATGATACTATAGACTGTTACATATGTCTGTATAATTTCAGTTAGAGGAACAGCCTGGCCGTGTCTTAAGGAGCAAAGCATAACAAGCGGGCATCCAACTAACTATATTTCTTCTTGAATGGATGCACAACACCTGTCCATCGGGGAATTACCTATGGAGATATTACCAGCTGATGCTCTTGCTCTGTAAATACCATATAAATTGGCTTACCTAGACCATTCTTGCTGGAACCTGAGGTGCTGGCATAACCTTAGAGCTCTAGGATGGTCCAGGGCCACAGTCCTCCAATCAGGACCTACAAAATACAGGAGAACACTCACAAAGCAAACCTATCTAGAAATTATCAGTGAAGAAACAAGCATTTACTCATATTGTTCCAAGTTACAAGTAGAGCAGGGACCCCCTGAACCACTAGAAGTATCTCTCCTACCCCAGCACCAGACTTAAACACAAGAGGAGGGTTTACAGTAATGGTGTTGAACTTATTCAGCCAATTCCCTCCCTAGGTTTCAAGTACATTACAAAGGGTTTCCACAGGTTGGTATATTTAGGGAGGGTATCGGCCACAGTTTGTGACATTCTGGACCAGTTGGCAACCTGAACCAGTCAGCTAAGCACCTCCTCCACCAGAGGGGATTACCTGAGTCCTCCATTTACACAAGAGGAGCCTTTTTACCTGCATGCTTAGTGCCAGGAGTAATTTTATCTCTGAGAGGCATAGATGGGGGGCCCAGGTCTGGATTCCTAGTATCAGCAGCTCAGGGGACTGAGGCAAGGGTTTCTGAAGTAGTTTGGACCCCAACTTGCAGGCTGCATGCCAGAGGGGCTGAATCAGTCTACAACACCATAATATGTGGAACAAGTCACCTGGGAGCTCCTGAAATCTCCTACAAAGGTCAGACTGGACCAGTTTGGACTTGGCAAGGACTACAGGAGTCCTGTACCATGAATGCAGTATCTTATTCTGTATTAGCTGGCTTCTAGTATCAGGGTATGCTCCTTGTGCAACCTTTAGACAAGTCTTCCATTCCAGATCTGTAATAGGGGCCTGCAGTGCCTGCTCCCATTTATGCTTGGACTCCTCTGCTTGGGATGGAATGGTATTCTGAAGGGCAGCATATATTCAGTTTAACTGGCCTCTTTCGAGGGCCAGCCAAGACTCTACCTGGGAGACTTGTTGCCTATGGTGTTGCTCATGAGTGTAGTCAGAGATCGCAACTCTTATTTGGAGGAAACACCAGAAATCCCTGGGGGAATCCCATATGTGCTCTGCAGCCCTTCAAATGATTTGAGGGTATCTGTGCCGGGGAAAAACATGTCTCGGAGCACTGAGAGCCCTCCTAGTTCCCATGAAGGCCAGAAAATTGGTTGTTTGGTGATGGTGATCTCACTATTGCCCCACAATGGGGTGAGTCTTAGGGAAGAAGTGGGGGTACCCAACTTCCTATGCACCTTGGCCTAGCAATCCAGAAAGGGATCTATCATTGGATGAGACTGGATGCCCTTGGGGGGGTGATTAAGCAACAACAGTGACAATTGTGCTCGCTCACAATCCTCTTTCTCCATACCTAGCCACTGAGGGGCATTGTGCTCTGGGGATGGGAACCACTTTAGCATCTGAGCCATCTGAAAGGCCCATTTATACCCCTCCAGCCATGGAAGACCCCAACCTCCATCTGTTCAATGTGCTCTCAGCTTGTTTCTGGTGCACCTGGGCTTCTTGCCCTACCATATGAAAGATCCCAGCAAGGAGTCCAGCTTCAGTAGTAAACCAGTATTGCGGGATTGTCAAGGGAATATGGGAGAGGAGGTACATAATTTTAGGTGCAGTGACAATTTTAATTGCCAAAATTTTACCTTCGAGCATGAGTTGGCGAGACTTCCATCTATCCAGCTCTGTATGAATAGATGCCAAAAGTAGCTTCATATTCGGGTCCCAGAGTTTATGCAGATTAGGGGAGATAATGATGCCCAAGTACGTGAGCCCCTCCAGATCCCATTGGAGCCCATGCTAGGTAACCATATGGGAGGTACATTTGGAGTTTAAAGGGAGGACCTCCAGCTTGTATTGCTTAAGCTTGAACCCTGTGAAGATAGTACATTCTGATAGGTTGCTCAGTAGTGGAGGGAGGGAAGTAGCAATATCTACTATAGGGAGCAACAGGTCATCAGTGTACATGAGAGTAGGGTATTCCCTTTCTCTCACCTGGACCCCAGAGATTAAAGGATTCTGTCTAATAGCTGCAGTTAGGGGTTCCACTGCCAGTACAAAAAGTAGCGGGGAGAGTGAGCATCCCTGACGGGTGCCCCTACCCAGTATGAAGGGGGGACAGCATCAAATTGGTTAGTACCCTAGCTGTGGTGGAGGAGTATATAGTCCCTATCCAGGCCCGGAAACCCGCCCCAACCCCATAGCACAAAGCACCTGTTGGACACAGTCCCACTCCAGGGAGTCAAAAGCCTTTTCAAAATCTATTGCTATAGCGGCAGATGGAGATGACAGTGTTTTGACCTTATGGATTAAGTTTACCAGTGATCTAATATGATACGCACTAAAATGGCCCTTAACAAAACCTACCTGGAAGGGATGGATCAAACTGGGAAGAAGAGGGTTTAGTCTGTTAGCCAGCACTTTGGCTAATACCTTGCTGTCAGCATTCAGAAGGGATATAGGGTAGTAGCTGGATGCTTTGAGAGGGTCTTTACCATTCTTAGCCAGAATAGTGATGGTCACTTCCCTGAGGGAGAGGGGGGAGGGACCCTACTCATAGTGCTTCAGTGAACACCTGTTGTAATATAGAGGAGACTGTGGACTGCAAAAGCTGCCATATTTCAATGGGGAATCCATCCCCTCCCAGAGCCTTTCCCTTTTTAAGAAAGAGTATAGTCTCTGCCACCTCCTGGAGTGAGATCAGGGCATCTAAGGTGACTGCCTGAGCATCTGAAATTTTAGGAAGATGTAAGGATTCTAGAAATGGGAGGACACCCTTATGGTCGGGAGCTCTGGAGGATTTATATAGTGTGGAGTAGAAATCCATCATTATACGATTGATTGATTCCTTCCATCGAAGTGTGGGTCTTACCCCCTGCATCCACTAAGGCAGCAATGTGCCTTTCAGCTTGCTGCTTTTTGAGACAGCATGCTAGGAGCTTAGCCTCCTTCTCTCCCCCTTCCCAATATTTGTGCTTAAGCCTAATAATAGAGATCTCAGCTTTCCTAGATACAAGTTCGTTCACTTGCATCTTCAGGGATGCCACCCGGTGTTCTGCCTCCGACCTGAGGGATGGAACGTGGAGGTCCTTAAAGATAGCTTCTGCTACTTGGAGCTGTTTTTAAAACCCCTTAATGTGCTGTTTCCTCCTCTTCCAGTGCCTGCTTGCATATCCCATTATTGCCCCTCTCAGGGTAGCTTTAAATGCTTCCCAGGTGGTACCTGCTGAGGTATCTGCTATATGATTATTCTGAAAAAATTCTGAGGCCTCCCTTTGAAGCCAGGGGGAAAGTCTGGGTCATGAATCAGCAATGGATCCAGCCTCCAGGATGGAGAGGTAGGGGGAGGGGGGCCCCCAGGTGAAGGAGAGTTGCACAGGGAATGGTCCAAAATAACCAATGGATGAATGAAAGTGTCAGTGGTGTTCCTGGTAATAGCTGGAGAGGTGATCCAGAAATCTATCTGACTGAGGGAACTATGTACTGGGGAATGGAAGGTGTAATCTCATTGGGAGGGGTGAAATACCCTCCAGATGTCTGTAAGGGCCATATCTTGCTGTAACTGAACCAATGCCATTGCTGCCCTGGAGTGGGGCTCTGTGTTTGAGGGGGATCTGTCTAAGAATGGGTTCAGAGTGAGATTAAAGTCCCCCCATATTATTATAGGGGTATCATCGGGGGCCAGGGATCCCAGCTCCTGGGCCAGCTTATAGAAAAAGGAGGATGAATCTTCAGATTGTACACGTTGCCCAGGATCAGTGGTCTCTCCCCAGTATCCATGAGCACAACCACCCATCTGCCATCAGGGTCACTCACCTGTCACACCAGTTTCCAATGTAGCTGCTTTGAAGCAGTATCGCAACCCCTCTCTTTCTGGAGGTGGCTGAGGCATGCATGACCTGACCTACCCACTCCCATTTCAATCTATCATGGTCCCTCCCAGTGAGCTTGGTCTCCTGCAGGAACGCTACCTTTGCTCCCAGTCTTTTAAGGTGATATAAAACCTGCTTCCTTTTATTGGGAGTATTAAGCCCCCTGATGTTCCATGTCAAACAGATTGTATCACCTGTTAGTAAGAGGGAGTAAATATCTATTTAAGAAATGTGTCAAAAGAAGCCAGTAGACTGGGAGCGTGGTCGGTCCATCCAGGAGAGGCAAGTCTCTGTAGGTCAACACCAGGTATGGAGAGAGTAAATTAGTCATGTCTTCCCTGACAGTAGCAACTGACCTTATTCTATCAACTAGCAATAACTCTGTGTGTCTCTCTTGCATTATGAACAAACAATATCAAGTATACCACCTATATATAGTGTGCACAGTTTCCCGTGCATATTGTGGAGACAGAGGCTTCCCGTTGGCTGCAGAGCCCTGCTGAAGGCTGACCTCTTTTCCCTGGGTGTTATCCTGCAGTATTGAACCCCCTTTGCTTTATGGGGAGTTCAGGGAGGGGGAGTCCCCTACCGGGTACCTTGAGCAACCAAATAAGTCGGTTGATCCGGTCAGCTCGTAACAACCCCAGAGGGGTGTGGAAACTGCTCCAACAGCATGAAGCAGGTAGTGGGGTACTAAAGATGAAACTGTGCAGTGCCACTGATGGAATGGAGGGATGGGGGAAGGAGTTGAGGGAGCAATGACCTCTAGTATCAGTGGGCCTGAAGTTACCCCTGAGGGGAGAGGCAGTGCCCTCACTGCAGGGGTCATTATGATGATAAACTGTGTGTGTGTGAGGGGGGTTTACTCCACAGGGTCCAGGCAATTGCCTGTTCTGGACCCACCAGGGAGCCCACCATTTCAGGGACCTGGTATCCCGGCCACTGATTCAGGATTGAGGGCCAGGGCTCCTTTAGCCCTCAAATTGAACCCAGGTCAGGAACCCAACTGCCCACCAGGCGGTGCCCGGGTTTCCTTGTTATAAACAGTAGGGCATCAATAGAACACAGCATGTCTGGATTATTAACCACAACAACCTGAACCTTAACAACAACTGTAAACAAAGCATGGGACATAACCTTACATCAAGATTCTCTCCCCCCTCACCCCATCAGTGAGAAGGAGAAAACCCCTCAAAATGTCTGCTAGAGTTTATGGAGGTGAGGGATAACCCTCCATGCTGCTGAGTTATATTGAGGTCTCCATATCAGACCCTGCGGAACAAAGCTTGTTGGTCAGCCCCTACGGATCCCTCCCAGTATGGGAGTGGGGCATGTCAGCTGCATGGTAGCAGTGTGAAGGGAGGACCAAGGTTGGGGTGAGAAAGTCCTGACAGTCACCAAACTTGGGTGGTGTGGATATATCCAAACATGCAGTGGACAAAGCTGCTCTCCGCGGTTGCCAAGAGAGCTGCCCCATCCTCACCCCAGACCTGAAACTCCCTGAAGATTATCAAAAGGAACCAAAAGAGAACAAAAAAAGCTACTTATCTGACCACACTGCTGAGGTCTCACTGGTCATCAGCCCTAGAGATGTAGTCTGCTGTGGTCGGTCCATGCTGAAAACAGGAACTCTGCCAGTAGGAGAGGCCTCCCCCTAGGCCTTCAGTGGGTGCTGTGCTCTGCTAATCATAGCTCCGTATTGCATCTGGTGTGGTAAAGCTGGAGGGGACAGGTAGCTGGGTTTCAGCATAGACTTAGGCCTGCCATCCTTGTACATGCCTAATATGCCTGGGTGTTAATCCAGAGAGCTGGGTTGCAGAGGTGCATACTTGTTGGCAGTGTGGAAAGCCTGTAGGATGTCAGGAGCTGTAGTATCCATGTGTGTGGCTCTTGATGCATCAGCCTGCTTTCGCTGCAAGGGATGCTCTTAGCAACCATGCTTTCTTGAGGAGTGCCTCTTTCAGTGCCCCCTTTGGGGTAGCTCCCACTGCTGCTGCCTGAGATCCTGCCAGATCCCGGGCTGACTAACTTAAGGAGGGGAGCAGCGATCCAAACCAACTGCACTGACTGTTACTGGTCGGGCCCTCGGGGTATTGACGGAAGCTTCCCTTGGCCAGTTGTGGTGTAGAAAGTCCATGAGGGAGTCAGGAGAATCGAAGGTAACTGGAACCCCATTGTGGATGACCTGCATTGTGGCCAGGTACCACAGGGAAAAGGGCTACCCAATTTTGTACATTGTATGCCTTGCCTCAGTGTAGGCAAGGCCCCAAGTTTTCCATGATTCCGCAGGCTTGGTCACCCTTGGAAATAATCGCTGAAATTGTGGCCACCCGCAGAATTATCAGCCTTCCATGGAATTCCTGGCCAATTGCAGAATTTTTGTTTCAGACTGCAAAACTTAAAATCCACTGCGGAGGATCGCCCAGCACTTCTCTGCCCCCTATTTGATTAATTCACAGTGCCTTCTCAGTGCCCCCCCAACTCTCCACAGCCATACCAGTATGAACCAGGATGTCATGTTGGTCCCAGGTTGAGATTACATCTAGTTGACTGAAATGAAGGATCAATGCTATTTACATACCGTTCCATGACTGCATGCTCAGACCCAGCTCTCTATAGGAATGCATTTCTTTACCTATTTTGTCTGTGTTTGAAACATTGCACTGCACTATTTGTCCCTAGTCACAGAGAGCCCTGTCTAGGCCTACAGTGCAAAGTGTATACAAAAATAAAGAGCCTGGGTAAAAAGCTGTTAATGCTAAAGAAAGTAATTAAATCAATCTCTGTTGGCCACAATTGCTTTAAATTTAGACTATACGTAACCCCAGTTCCAGACAGCCCCGATACTAAAAACCCCTGTGCTCCAGACTGAGGAAAGAAATTGAGTTTTCCTCCACTGTGAAGAACACTCATTCTTGTATTTTTTTTATTAATAGTCTGTCTGCTGTGCTTGCTAAGAGGGAACATCAGACTAATTACTCCAGCCCCTCAGTGGCTTTCCAGTAGCCACAGTTTATTTTATAGCCTAACAGTAAATAAAAAAAAAACTTACATAGTGGGTTCTCTCCCTAGCTGATAGACTATTAAAAAAATAAATATGGTCCTGATACTCCTCCTTAATGTCTTGTATCCCAGGCACAGTCAGTCCCTAATTGGCTGTCTAGTGGGCACAATTTATTTAATAGCCTATCATTAATGTCTTAAAAAAAATCATCTTACAGACCACCATACTCCATCCCTCTCTGAAAGACTTATTAATATATCAATACAGTAAGCCAGAGGATGGTGTCCACAAATGCACCATGCCAGGGGTGCTTCAGTTGCCATTTAAATAATTGTTTCCCACCCTGGATGGCAGTTGGAAAGGGCAACTGCATCAGGCAGATTTATTTATTTATTTTCAGCCACTGGATCCAGTCTCAGATAGTCACAGAGGCTTCATGCTTCTTTTTTTTTTGTAATATTGTAATTTATTACCATTAAGGCTGACATTATAAAACATTATTTAATTTCTGCGGTGCACAGCCTAAGTGTACTGAGCACCAGAGAGCACCGGAGGGGGTCTATTTAATTTAAGTAATGCACCTTTGTGGGAGTCTCTCTGACAAGGAGGGCATACTATTTTCATAAAAAGGCAACCAAGTGGGGCATTCTTGTATATTTATATTTTGGGCAGAGAAGCTGAAAAAGAAGAATTTACAAGAGCTCCAACCATATGTGCCTCTGTGATTCTCCTGCTGGGTTATTAATATAACAAAAAACAACCAAAATTGGAAGGTAAATAAAAAAACACACAGGTCCCCTAAGCACTGGCAACATCCCTACTGGGAATTTAGAGTGTGCAGTTCAATGTTTTGAATTAATGGTTAGCATTATTTAAGTAATTTAGTTTTGGAATGTTTTCTGTGTCCTCTTTTACATTGAAAATAATGAAAAAAATTAACAAACAGCAGAGGTACTCTAAAAGGCAGTACTGTGATTTTTGTCTGTTTCTGCCCGATGTCACCGACAGACACGCAGGTTGATAATTGCTAGGAGGGTGTGTGTACTGATAGTTGTACTTTGTCCAGGATTAGGAGCAATTGTTTATTTTGTTAAAGTATTTTAAATGAACACATCTTGCCCACCAGACAGTAGGGACCAGGGTGGCTGTCAGTGGCATTGGGCAGTAATAGACAATCACAGTAGAGTCCAAGTACCTCAGATTACTTAAATTTTTTTTCTGTTAATGTTTTGTTCTCCAGAAAACATATTGCCCACCAGAAAGCCACTGATGTTCTGACATACTCATTCATTAATGTCATGTTCCCTCCCAAGCACAGCAGAGTTAATACTAATACAAAAATACAGTAAGTAATAATAAATAACTACAGAACTGTACTCCATGCTGGAGGGAAATTATATTATTTCCTTGGTCAGGACCACTAGGAGTTTAACTCATGCTTCCCTAATGTTATTCTGCACAGCTTCTGAAAGCTCTTACGTGGCCTGGTACAGGCATTGTTAGGCAGAAAAAATATTTTAAACTGAAATTGAAGCACCTCTGCCACTTCTGCACCTGCCACTTCCCAGGCTCCAAAAAGACTCAGGGGCTTAATGTATTTCTTTATTAAGTGGGGCTCTGACCCTGTTAAGTGGTACTCCTACTTTGGATTTTATGAAAAAAACATGAATAGGGGTTTACCAGGAGGGAATAGTACTTCTTTATGTTTTATTTACTTATTTATTTATTATTACTCCTTTGCTGTGCAACAGGAAGAGGGGTGACACCGGGTGAATAACATTGTAACCAGATTGAAAGGTTGCCTCCTGACTGGAGAACAGCTACAAGCAGCACTTTTTTAATTGCACGTAAGCCCTTACATGGCTCATTTAGGCTTAGCCCTGCATGGTTCTCCAGGGTTGGGTGAGGTACTGGCAGCAGAAAAGTAATTTTTTTTTGAGAGGAAGCTGCCCAGAAACTGCATCAAGGGGATTTATTCCAGCCACTGGATCCAGCCCCACACACGTAAGGAGGCTTAACTCTGTTTATTTTCTAATATTTTAATGTATTAATGGGAAGGGTCTGTGGCTCACTAACATTAATAAATTATGGCATTAAATTCTTTGTGGACAGTGAGGGGATACTGAATAGTGAAATAAAAAGCCCTCTGTGGATCTCAGTGGCTTGGTATTGGCATTGGCGGGAAACAAAAAAAAAGAATACATTTGAACTGCAGCATCTGTGGCTGTTACCGGGCTCCAAAACTGTCTGCAAGGGGATGTTGGTGTTACAGATGGGATTTTTTTTTCTCTGTGGTGGCACATTTCTTTATTTATTTTGACTGTCCTGGCCACATTTATATTTTATTTGCTCCACGGGGACACAGGAAAAAAGAGGCTCAAGTAAGTTTATCAATTGATGCTGGTGTGTCTCCCGAGAAGTGCTGAGTGTATAATCCCTTTTTGTTTCATGTTTGTACATTTATATAGTGTATTTTTTGATTTTCCCCCAAAAAACATCTTGCCCACCAAAAAGCCTGGGAGTGACTTACAAGCTCAGCCATTAATCCCAAACTCAATTCCAAGCACAGCAGAAAGAATATTAAAAACTAGACAGCAGCAACAAAATAGGGCAGCTCAGCACTGCAACAAAAAAGACCACAAACATTTGGTCTAGTTGAAACTGTTTAATCAAAATAAAATAAACAAACAGTACATAGCAGTACCCCTCTACTGCGTACACAGACGGGTGCTGCTATATACTGTTTGTTCAATTTATTTTGATTAAACAGTTTCAGCTAGATCAAACATTTGTGGTCTTTTTCGTTGCAGCGCCAAGCTGCCCTGTTTTGTTGCTGTAGTCTTGTTCCATTTTTAAATAGTTGGCGCTGGATCCACGTTTGTTAGCCACCTGTTCCCTTGCTTTGAATATTAAAAACTAACTACATATATTAATAAATACTGAACTGTGTCTCTGTAAAGAATGCACAGTCAGTAAATAATAATATATCTGGAGCAGTCGGCTGTGTTGCAGATAATTCTCTTTCCCCTGTTATTTTATTCACCCAGTGACTGAATACAGCCCCAAACAGCCAGGGAGGCTTCAGTCAAAGGAAAAATAAGAAATAATAATTGAAAAAAGGTCATAAATGATTTTCCTTTTTTTTCCAATTTAGTTGCTAGTAAAGCTTTCTTGACAAATCAGGTAAACAGTCATTTTGAGGAACTCACACTGTAAGCCCCTCCATGGTTCTTTAGGGTTCAGTCTGGCATTGGCACCAAAATAGTAACCCTTTAGTTTTTTTTAAACTAAAACCACTAGGGCTGGTGTGTATGTCCCTGTAAAGAATGCACAGTCAGTAAGTAAGCACCTCTGGCATTAAGCATTCCCAGACACCATTCAGGGGCTTAATATATTTATTTTTAATATTCTTTCAGATAGGGAGGGAACCTGGTAAATCCTGTATTTTTTTTTGTAAAGAAATGCCCTGAAGTCTCTATTGCTAGCTGTGAGATCTGACCATGAACTCAGGGAGAATAATAAGGGCAAAAACATCACTTTGAAAATAGATTGGACACAGCTTTCTCTTCTGGCCCCTTGCTGCTCGCTCACTGCTTTTGAATTCATAATACTGCCAATTGATTTCTCTGTATATTTTGTCCCACACCGTCCCCCCGGACCCCGGCCTCTATTAAATGCTCTTTCCTTAAGTGGAAGGCCAACCCCGTTACTGCCATTGGTTGATAATCTTATAAGCACGCCCTATACTTATCCTCCACCACTTTTATCCACACCTTCTTTTCTCAAGCTCCTCCACATACAACCTGCTTTGTGTGCTTGTTCTGCAACCTGGAAGGTGAATCTTTATCCAAAATGATGCCCCGGAAGCCCCTCCTTATACTGTATCTCACATTACTTCTAACCCACATTCCAGAACAAGCACCACAGTGCTCCTCTAATGATGACCACCCAGTCCTGCACCCTCACATAGGGACATGGCTCCCCTTCCCTGGAATGACTACACCTTTGCTCTGTATGCCTCCTCATCAGGCTATATCTAAGGCATTGCACAAAATATCTTGGAATCTGTTGGTCAAAACAGTTCTTTATGTCCTATTCATATCCAAACATTCAAGTAACTCTTGCCCAGCACCCTCGGACCCTCCCCATGCCAAATGACATAAAAAACGCTTCTTCAACGCATTAACAAATTGCCTCAAAAAACTACTCTTGCTTTTACTACTCTGCTCCAGAAATGTTGAGCTTAATCCAGGCCCACTGGCTCTATTAAATGCCCCTGCTGACCTCCCCCAGTCCAAGGGCATCAGTTTCCTCCACCTGAATGTATGTAGCCTGCTCAGGAAGTTTGACCTGATCCAAACGTGGTCCTTACATGCCTCCACTGACTTCCTAATGATATCAGAATCATGGCTAATGCCAGTGATCCCTGATAAAGCTATCAATCTACCAAGGTATACCACCTTCCGATGTGACAGACCAACTGGGGGGGTTGTAATATACATAAAGAACAAATTCTCAGTGACAGTCATTGATTGTACCTCTAAAGCCAAATAATTTGAATGTCTAGCCTTAAAGCTGTCACTTACCAATGATAAGGTGCTTTTCACTGCTGCTTGCTACTAACCACCCTCTGGCAGTATGACCCTCCTGCCCCATCTGAAAAATCTAATCGATACAGCTAATTTAGTGTGCATTCTGATGGACGACTTCAACCTAAATTGGAATGATGAGACCTCCAAGAATCTTAAAGAACTCTGAGACCTGTGCAGGTTGGCCCAGATGACCCCCACAATCACTAGACCTAACAGAAAAAACTCAGAATGTAGCTCCCTCCTGGACCTAATGTTAGTCAACAAACCCAACAATATCTTGCATGCTGGGGTGTTCTTCAATGACCTTAGTGACCATTGTGCCATTGCCTGCATCAGGCATTCTCCCAAGGTTAAATCAACCGCTAAATTCATGCTGAAAAGATGCCTGAAAAAATTTTGCCAACATGCCTTCCTGAATGATCTGAGCAACATCAGATGGCAAGACTTCTATCTGGCCTCTTCCCTCACTGAAGCATTCTACATATTCTATAACCTCCTAGTGGACATTCTAGACAAGCATGCCCCCTTAAGAATGATCAAATCCAAGGTAAGATCCCCTGGATGGTTCTCACCCAACATAAAAAGAGCCCTCAAAAACAGAGATTACTGGTGGAAAAAAGCTAGGAAGTCACACACTGACGCTGATTGGCTTGCCTTTCACATATCCCGAAATGCCTGTATCAAACTTGTTAGGACTGAAAAGGCTAGATTCTTCCAATCAGCCTTAGAAGGCAACAAAAACAATGCCACTAAATTCTGGAGAATTCTCAAAGAGGTAGAAGGCCATAACTCAGATGCCATTCTTCCAACAAAAATACAGTTGGGGGACATCACCTACACAGACAGAGCAGATATTCTTAATCAACTGAATGAACACTATGCCATGGCGGGGCTGGCATTTGACGCCTCTCCCTTAAGTAAGATCACCCTACAGGGTGCTGACACTAACACCTCGAGAGTTAGTACCTGCACCAAACAGAGTTACCCCCTCCTTCAGCTTCCACCCTATATCTTATAAGTAAGTAGAGACCCTCCTACTGTCCTTAGATACTAAAGAAAGTGCAGGTGCTGACCTTATCGAACCTTTTTTCCTAAAACTTGGTCACCACTTTCTTACTGCCCCATCACCCATTTATTCAACATCTCCCTCTCACAAGGGGAACTACCCTTATCATGGAAAACAGCTTACATTATCACTCTGCTCAAATCAGGGGACCCCAGCAATCTGAACAACTATCAACCCATTTCTATAGTATCCTCCCTTTCAAAATTACTGGAAAAACTTGTCAACATCCAAATCCGGGAGCATCTGGATTCACATAATTGACTAAATGCTGATCAATCAGACTTTAGAGCCAAGCATAGCACAGTGTCTGCCCTTGCGAATGTAACCACCAACTGGCAAACTGTCCTGGACACCAAGAAGCATGTATTCGCACTCTTCCTTGACCTTAGCAAGGCGTTCAACACTGTGGACCACAACATAATGCTTAACTCCCTAGGTAGCATAGGACTTGAGAAACATGCTAGTAAAGTGGTTCACAGCTACCTCACTAAGAGACAACAACGAGTCAAAGCTGTGGAAGACCTGTCCGTCTGAAAATCTTACTAAGAGACATCCCACAACGCTCTATCTTGGGTCCAATCCTATTCACTATTTATATCAATAACCTTGACTTGCATCTGCACACAGCCAAAGTGCACTTATTTGCAGATGGCACAGTTCTATACACTGCTAATTCTTCTCTATGCATGGCCCATGAGGACCTACAGCAAGATTTCATCTCCCTCCAACATAATCTTTTGAAACATAAGCTTTTGCTTAATGCCAAGAAAACTAAAGCTATGATCCTCTCTCCGACCAGCCCTTGGAAACTGTTGTCACCTTTAAATACCTTGGATTCTGGCTTGACAATAAGCTTAATTACCTTTGCCATCTGAATGAATTATCAAAAAACTGAGACAATGCTTAGGTATTCTCTTCCGCATTAAACACCTTTTACCCCGATGCCAAAGTTGAAACTAGTTCAGTCTACTTTCTTACCCTATTGGACTATGCTGACTTCCTCTACACCAACTGCTCTCCTACCGTACTCCACAATCTCGACACTCTCTACCACAGGGCCCTTCAGTTCATTCTTAACCTGCCTCTCTGCACCCATCATTGCCTGCTGTACCAAGCACTGGGATGGACCTCACTTGCCATAAGGAAAAAAAAGAAATGCCTTCCTCTGGATACATAAGGCCTTGTCCAACAAATTACCAGTGTACAAATCGAGTCAATTTGAGCATGCCAAGGGGTCATATGGGCTCAGAAGATTCTCACTTATCTGCTTTCAAACACCTAGAGTACGGTCTTCACATGGGTTATCTGCTATCAGCTTCTCCTTCCCATCTATCTGGAACACTATGCAAAAGACACTGAAGCTTACAGCCCTCCCCTGCCCATTTGCCTTTATGGCACTGATTACAAAATACCTTACTGAAAGCTGCATCTGTTGCAGATGACCTGTGTGACTCAATTTGCCTGCCGTATCCTTTGACTCTCCTTAAACTCGCAGCTCCCCCCCGTGAACCCTAAATCTTCTCACACCTTCTTCCCCATACCATATCATATCATATCTCCTGTTCCTAAATATCAACACTCACCCTTGCCTCCCTCTGCTCTCATGCCCTGGCTGTTTATCACCTACTACTCGCTCTAGCTGTCCATCGTATCATGACCCCCACCTTGCCCCCTCCTCTCACCATTATCCAACACCTCTCAAGCCTCATCTGTGAACAACCTCCAACTTCTTCTCAAGCCTCATCTGTGTAAAACCTCCAACTTTCAATGACAGCACTAGCCCTAGTACCTCTGGGCCTATTTCTACTCACACATTAGGTCACAAATATGTCAACTCTATTAGCTCAAGGCCTGTGTTAACTTTGCCTATGCTCATTGTATACTATTGTTTTTGCTATTATTTATTTTTGTTTTTGCTCGATTTCTGTACCAATATGTGATTTGTTTATTTATGTCTAGGACCAGTCTGAAAATGAACTTGCTCAACAGTGATATGCCTGGTTAAATAAAGTTATTGATTATTGATTGATAAACATTTCACAGCTTATGTTTACTTTTTCTTTTAAGTATATAATCACACTTCACTAGGGATGTCTGTACCAGTGAAGTGAGGATGCCGGGAAGAAGTGGAATTTTTTTTTGTACCTGAGCCACAGTGGAGCAAAGGTTGATACATGTAAAATAAAAAAAATCTGTTTGGGTTCTTGTGATACCACAGAAAAACCTACAGCAATGCATCTCAGTTCCATAGCACTAAGCATTCTATTACATAAAATAATAACTCAATAAATAAGTAAACAAATGCAGAACTGTGCTGTGCTACTGTACACAGGTTGCCATATTGTTAAAATGATTATGTGGCCAGAGAGACCCACAACTTCACCAGTGGCAGTTTATTAACTGAGACTGAGCCCCCACTGGTCTTTCCCTTTCATGTCGATTTTTTTAGTCCAGTAGTTTATTTGTTTTGTTTCTTTAAAACTTTATTTTTATACAGGAACAAATGATTAATGCCAAGCACACTGTTTACAATCAGGTCCTGTAAAATAATTCCATAAATAAACATCTCAAACTACAATACAAACACCATTAACATAATAATTAACATTATCCATAACTATACATTCATTCTGCAAATATTCAAAAATTTACCTTTAAAACTAGACAGGCTAACTATATTTTGTAGATATTTAGGTAATTTATTCCATGAAGAAGCAAATCTATTTTGTACTTCATTTCCCTATATTACTACAACATTTAAGTATTGGAATTCTGTTTTCTGAATTTCTTGTACAAAGACCTTGATTGTCTGAAAACTGTAACATAACATATTTAGCTAAAGGATGAGTGCTTTTCATATATATAATCTTGTGACAATTAATTAACCATACATAATTTCTTTGAGCCTCAGGATGCAACCAACTAATTGATCATATAACTTTCAGTGATGCATTTTATATTCACCCTTAACAATGAATTTACCTAATCTATAAACTGTTTGATTAACTTTCTTTAACACTCTGTGAGAGGAATTCATATAGATTAACGCATCATATTCAAGTACCGGTATTAGCACTTGCTTAACAAGTTTTTCTGTAGCTAATTTAGGCAAAACACCTGTTAACCTTCTGAAGGCACCCAATCTTTGGTTAACTTTTTTTATCTGTATATCAACATGATTTTCAAATGTCATACCAGAATCTATATACAATCCCAAATACCTGTAACCTTTTACTTCCTCAATTTGTACACCGTTAGTTAAGTGGATGTGTAACTGTGGCTCGGTTTCCAATCTATGCCCTAAGCGAAACTTCATACACTGAGTTTTTCTCACATTAAGTAAAAGACCAGAGTCACCCATCCACTTCTCCAATAGAATTAAATAACTCTGCAACTGTTGTTCTACAGTTCCCACATTATTTTCTGAGACCAGCAAAACCGCATCGTCCACATACAATCTGATCTCCCCATGTTTTATTGTTTGCGCAAGTTCATTTGCATAGTTGTTAAACATCAACGGGCTGAGTATTGATCCCTGAGGAACACCATGATTTATTTCCTCAAGGCTCGATACTGAGTCTCCATTGATGACACACTATCTGCGATTTGCCAAGTATGATGCCATCCATGTTAATGGTCCTTCTTCTATCCCAACCAACCAAAGCCTTTCCAACAATTTTCTATGCTGAGCCAAACTGAAAGCTTTACTGAGGTCCATGAACACCACCCCAGTGATTTTTCCCTGATCCAGTGATGTTACTACCTGGTTGTGGAAATCCAGTAGGGCGGTGTTCATGGATCTTCCCAATCTAAACCCATGTTGTTTATCTGTAAAAATTGCATTTGATTCCATGTAATAACTAATTTGGGAATTAACACTATGTTCTAAGATTTTTGATAATATTGGGAGTATTGTAATTGGTCTATAATTGGATGGTACAATACTGTCTCATCCTTTATGAATTGGTATCACCTTACCAATTTTCCACACATCAGGGACTACTGAACTAGTAAGACTCCAATTTAGTAGATAGGTTACTACTGGTGCTAGAATATCAGCATCAACCTTAAGAAATCTTGCCTCAACTCTGTTTAAACCAGCTGCCTTACTTACATTTAGGTTTTGAAGTTGTATTTGTACTTCATTTATACATACAGATCTAAAACTAAACCTAACACCTGCTGCATCTCATATTTATCTTTTAGTTCAGCAATCAATTCTGTTACAGATATATCAGCTGTTTGCTCTTTTGGTAAAGGAATATTCAAATCAGGTAGATTGAGAAAATAGGAGTTTAATATGGTAGCAATTTTTGCTGGGTCTTCGATTATACATCCCTCCTGTAACAAGCTTTTCACCTTGGTACTTTTATCACTGTAGTTTAAATCAGAAATAAATTTCCAAAACAATTTTGAATCTTAGTAGTAGGTCTGAGGCCCAGAGAGCAATGGGGGGGGGGTGTTATAGGCTCTGCAACGTTAAGTTCCTAGCACTAAGAAAATTATGAAATAAATACATTACTTAATTCAGTTATAAAGCCCTGGTGGGGCACTGGTTCTTAATCAAATCTATGATGTAGCCCTGCTCCACAGGATGGCACAGCACTACCTTTTTAAATGTAAAATTCACAGACAGAAACCACCCTGACTGTCTGGGGTAGTGTCCAGTTGTTGGAAACATAACAATGTAAAATCATAACTAAATATAAAGAAAATAATACATGCACATCTGTGTTCCATAAGTGGTTTTATGTGACTACTTTCACTCACCTCATCAGTCACAATAGCCTTGCTCAGGAAACCTGGTGCTCATCAATGAACCAGTTAGGCCTACCTTGTAAGCTTCCAGATGGAGTTCCTTCCTATCTATCTATCTATCTATCTATCTATCTATCTATCTATCTATCTATCTATCTATCTATCTATCTATCTAATCTGTCTGTCTGTCTGTCTATCTATCTATCTATCTACACTATATATCTATCTATCTATCTATCTATCTATCTATCTATCTATCTATCTATCTATCTATCTATCTATCTTCATACCTACCTATCTATCTAATAATAGATATGTTAATTGTATGTGCCATGCATGATGACCCATCCATGACTCTTCAGAAGATAAGTAAAGGTGATGTGCAGTGAATTGGACAGCTGTACTTTCACTGTACAAAATAACAAAAAGAAGACACATCCACAGTTGTGAACATTATTTATTAGCAGCTGAATACATTTTGTGTGTGTGTGATCAGAACACAGCTACAGGATTGTTACAATTTAAGCACTCTACTAAAAAAATGTCAAATATAGTGAAAAACCAAAAAAAAGTATAAAATTAAGGATAAAAGTGTACCACAGAATTGCTGTAGAAATTGGTGTCAAGAACCACAGAAGTTCTGTAGCAAATGGGAACCCAGACGCAGAACTCTACTCCGATGTGCCGTAGAAAAATCGGGGCCCTGCACAGTGTAGGCCCTGTGTCTATCTGACAGATCCTTAGAAAAGTCCTAGAAAATGAGGATTCTGTTTGCACTCCACATTACCTGCTGTAATTCCTTGGCTCTGGCCAGGACCTTCTCTTTTCCCTGTAATCCATAAATCGGGCTATAATAGGCCATGGCCAATCCTGGGCCTTGGGCATGGGGAGTAGCATATGGTATGCGCATTCTACCTGAAGGGTTTCAATGGATCAAGCTGCAGCACTTCAGAGATGGCTAGCTGCAGGAAACATTCAGTGTCTTTCCTCCACACGCTCCAGGAACCCCAAGAATCTAAGGTTGTTGTGACGAATCTCTGTTCCCCGAGGTAGTCTATCTTGCTATGCATCATTTGGATAGACTGCTGTTGCTCCCATAGTCCTGCCAGTAGGTCCTGTAAATGCCCCTCCATCACAGAGACCCACTGTTCTGTATGCAGCATCCTGGCCTCCAGACTTTGGACCACCTGGTTATTTCGGTTTGTCACCACAGTGACTTGTGACATCTGCACCAGGAGTTGACCAAACATCACTTCAACTGAGGGCTGTTCCCAGGATTTAGGTAAATGCACGTCCACCATGCTGCAGGCTTGCTTTGCAAGATAGGCTGCTCCGAATAATAAGCTTTTTCACACTGAAAGTGAAAGTTTTTTTTAACACAGATGAGATATTCAGAGTCCTTATATAGTACTCCCACAGTTGCAGTAGGATGAAGAGGTAATACTGAATGGAGAAAAAAGGATTTTCACGGATATGTCCCTCTGCGTTGTGGAGCTGTTATCTAAGCTGCCATCCTGTTTAGTACCACTCACAATTTAAAGATTTGATGCAACAAGAGATTGATCACAAAACAGAGCTGACACAAGAAAAAAATGGCACCATAAAAGAGACACTGCACAAAGATATTCTTCAACGAAGTCGAAGGAACAGGTGATTATTCACAAAACATCGATGGAATAGGAGGTAAGGAACACAAAATGAAGTCAACAGAAGGTGATTATTTATAAAACAAAGTTGAGGAAAGAGGTGATTATTCACAAAATGAAGCTGACGGAAGCGATGATTATTTACAAAACATTGATGGAATAGGAGGTAATGCTCACAAAACAAAATGATCGAAGGTGATTCTTTACAAAACAAAGTCAATGGAAGAGTGATTATTCACAAAATATCGATGGAAGAGGAGATAATGCAAAAAAGGTCAAAAGAAGAGATTCCCCAAAAGTCGACTGAAGAAAGAATTACAAAACAAAATGGAGGACCGCTTCCACCTGCCTGCAAACAAAATGGAGAACTAAATCCACCCACTTGCAAACAAAATGGAACTCTTTTCTCAAGCTCCTCCACATACAACCTGCTTTGTGTGCTTGTTCTGCAACCTGGAAGGAATCTTTATCAAAATGATGCCCGGAAGCCCCTCCTTATACTGTATCTCACATTACTTCTAACCCACATTCCAGAACAAGCACCACAGTGCTCCTCTAATGATGACCACCCAGTCCTGCACCCTCACATAGGGACATGGCTCCCCTTCCCTGGAATGACTACACCTTTGCTCTGTATGCCTCCTCATCAGGCTATATCTAAGGCATTGCACAAAATATCTTGGAATCTGTTGGTCAAAACAGTTCTTTATGTCCTATTCATATCCAAACATTCAAGTAACTCTTGCCCAGCACCCTCGGACCCTCCCCATGCCAAATGACATAAAAAACGCTTCTTCAACGCATTAACAAATTGCCTCAAAAAACTACTCTTGCTTTTACTACTCTGCTCCAGAAATGTTGAGCTTAATCCAGGCCCACTGGCTCTATTAAATGCCCCTGCTGACCTCCCCCAGTCCAAGGGCATCAGTTTCCTCCACCTGAATGTATGAGCCTGCTCATGGAAGTTTGACCTGATCCAAGACGTGGTCCTTACATGCCTCCACTGACTTCCTAATGATATCAGAATCATGGCTAATGCCAGTGATCCCTGATAAAGCTATCAATCTACCAAGGTATACCACCTTCCGATGTGACAGACCAACTGGGGGGGTTGTAATATACATAAAGAACAAATTCTCAGTGACAGTCATTGATTGTACCTCTAAAGCCAAATAATTTGAATGTCTAGCCTTAAAGCTGTCACTTACCAATGATAAGGTGCTTTTCACTGCTGCTTGCTACTAACCACCCTCTGGCAGTATGACCCTCCTGCCCCATCTGAAAAATCTAATCGATACAGCTAATTTAGTGTGCATTCTGATGGACGACTTCAACCTAAATTGGAATGATGAGACCTCCAAGAATCTTAAGAACTCTGAGACCTGTAGGGTTGGCCCAGATGACCCCACAATCACTAGACCTAACAGAAAAAACTCAGAATGTAGCTCCCTCCTGGACCTAATGTTAGTCAACAAACCAACAATATCTTGCATGCTGGGTTTCTTCAATGACCTTAGTGACCATTGTGCCATTGCCTGCATCAGGCATTCTCCCAGGTTAAATCAACACGCTAAATTCATGCTGAAAGATGCCTGAAAATTTTGCCAACATGCCTTCCTGAATGATCTGAGCAACATCAGATGGCAAGACTTCTATCTGGCCTCTTCCCTCACTGAAGCATTCTACATATTCTATAACCTCCTAGTGGACATTCTAGACAAGCATGCCCCCTTAAGAATGATCAAATCCAAGGTAAGATCCCCTGGATGGTTCTCACCCAACATAAAAAAAGCCCTCAAAAACAGAGATTACTGGTGGAAAAAAGCTAGGAAGTCACACACTGACGCTGATTGGCTTGCCTTTCACATATCCCGAAATGCCTGTATCAAACTTGTTAGGACTGAAAAGGCTAGATTCTTCCAATCAGCCTTAGAAGGCAACAAAAACAATGCCACTAAATTCTGGAGATTCTCAAAGAGGTAGAAAGGCCATAACTCAGATGCCATTCTTCCAACAAAAATACAGTTGGGGGACATCACCTACACAGACAGAGCAGATATTCTTAATCAACTGAATGAACACTATGCCATGCTGGCGGCTGGCATTTGGCCTCTCTCCTTAAGTAAGATCACCCTACAGGGTGCTGACACTAACACCTCGAGAGTTAGTACCTGCACCAAACAGAGTTACCCCTCCTTCAGCTTCCACCTATATCTTATAAGTAAGTAGAGACCCTCCTACTGTCCTTAGATACTAAAGAAAGTGCAGGTGCTGACCTTATCGAACCTTTTTTCCTAAAACTTGGTCACCACTTTCTTACTGCCCCATCACCCATTTATTCAACATCTCCCTCTCACAAGGGGAACTACCCTTATCATGGAAAACAGCTTACATTATCACTCTGCTCAAATCAGGGACCCCAGCAATCTGAACAACTATCAACCCATTTCTATAGTATCCTCCCTTTCAAAATTACTGGAAAACTTGTCAACATCAAATCCAGGAGCATCTGGATTCACATAATTGACTAAATGCTGATCAATCAGACTTTAGAGCCAAGCATAGCACAGTGTCTGCCCTTGCGAATGTAACCACCAACTGGCAAACTGTCCTGGACACCAAGAAGCATGTATTCGCACTCTTCCTTGACCTTAGCAAGGCGTTCAACACTGTGGACCACAACATAATGCTTAACTCCCTAGGTAGCATAGGACTTGAGAAACATGCTAGTAAGTGGTTCACCAGCTACCTCACTAAGAGACAACAACGAGTCAAAGCTGTGGAAGACCTGTCCCGTCTGAAAATCTTACTAAGAGACATCCCACAACGCTCTATCTTGGGTCCAATCCTATTCACTATTTATATCAATAACCTTGACTTGCATCTGCACACAGCCAAAGTGCACTTATTTGCAGATGGCACAGTTCTATACACTGCTAATTCTTCTCTATGCATGGCCCATGAGGACCTACAGCAAGATTTCATCTCCCTCCAACATAATCTTTTGAAACATAAGCTTTTGCTTAATGCCAAGAAAACTAAAGCTATGATCCTCTCTCCGACCAGCCCTTGGAAACTGTTGTCACCTTTAAATACCTTGGATTCTGGCTTGACAATAAGCTTAATTACCTTTGCCATCTGAATGAATTATCAAAAAAACTGAGACAATGCTTAGGTATTCTCTTCCGCATTAAACACCTTTTACCCCCGATGCCAAATTGAAACTAGTTCAGTCTACTTTCTTACCCCTATTGGACTATGCTGACTTCCTCTACACCAACTGCTCTCCTACCGTACTCCACAATCTCGACACTCTCTACCACAGGGCCCTTCAGTTCATTCTTAACCTGCCTCTCTGCACCCATCATTGCCTGCTGTACCAAGCACTGGGATGGACCTCACTTGCCATAAGGAAAAAAAGAAATGCCTTCCTCTGGATACATAAGGCCTTGTCAACAAATTACCAGTGTACAAATCGAGTCAATTTGAGCATGCCAAGGGGTCATATGGGCTCAGAAGATTCTCACTTATCTGCTTTCAAACACCTAGAGTACGGTCTTCACATGGGTTATCTGCTATCAGCTTCTCCTTCCCATCTATCTGGAACACTATGCAAAAGACACTGAAGCTTACAGCCCTCCCCTGCCCATTTGCCTTTATGGCACTGATTACAAAATACCTTACTGAAAGCTGCATCTGTTGCAGATGACCTGTGTGACTCAATTTGCCTGCCGTATCCTTTGACTCTCCTTAAACTCGCAGCTCCCCCCCGTGAACCCTAAATCTTCTCACACCTTCTTCCCCATACCATATCATATCATATCTCCTGTTCCTAAATATCAACACTCACCCTTGCCTCCCTCTGCTCTCATGCCCTGGCTGTTTATCACCTACTACTCTTCTAGCTGTCCATTTATCATGACCCCCACCTTGCCCCTCCTCTCACCATTATCCAACACCTCTCAAGCCTCATCTGTGAACAACCTCCAACTTCTTCTCAAGCCTCATCTGTGTAAAACCTCCAACTTTCAATGACAGCACTAGCCCTAGTACCTCTGGGCCTATTTCTACTCACACATTAGGTCACAAATATGTCAACTCTATTAGCTCAAGGCCTGTGTTAACTTTGCCTATGCTCATTGTATACTGTTGTTTTTGCTATTATTTATTTTTGGTTTTTTTGCTCGTATTTCTGTACCAATATGTGATTTGTTTATTTATGTCTAGGACCAGTCTGAAAATGAACTTGCTCAACAGTGATATGCCTGGTTAAATAAAGTTATTGATTATTGATTGATAAACATTTCACAGCTTATGTTTACTTTTTCTTTTAAGTATATAATCACACTTCACTAGGGATGTCTGTACCAGTGAAGTGAGGATGCCGGGAAGAAGTGGAATTTTTTTTTGTACCTGAGCCACAGTGGAGCAAAGGTTGATACATGTAAAATAAAAAAAATCTGTTTGGGTTCTTGTGATACCACAGAAAAACCTACAGCAATGCATCTCAGTTCCATAGCACTAAGCATTCTATTACATAAAATAATAACTCAATAAATAAGTAAACAAATGCAGAACTGTGCTGTGCTACTGTACACAGGTTGCCATATTGTTAAAATGATTATGTGGCCAGAGAGACCCACAACTTCACCAGTGGCAGTTTATTAACTGAGACTGAGCCCCCACTGGTCTTTCCCTTTCATGTCGATTTTTTTAGTCCAGTAGTTTATTTGTTTTGTTTCTTTAAAACTTTATTTTTATACAGGAACAAATGATTAATGCCAAGCACACTGTTTACAATCAGGTCCTGTAAAATAATTCCATAAATAAACATCTCCAAACTACAATACAAACACCATTAACATAATAATTAACATTATCCATAACATACACATTCATTCTGCAAATATTCAAAAAATTTACCTTTAAAACTAGACAGGCTAACTATATTTTGTAGATATTTAGGTAATTTATTCCATGAAGAAGCAAATCTATTTTGTAGCTTCATTTCCCCTATATTACTACAACATTTAAGTATTGGAATTCTGTTTTCTGAATTTCTTGTACAAAGACCTTGATTGTCTGAAAACTGTAACATAACATATTTAGCTAAAGGATGAGTGCTTTTCATATATATAATCTTGTGACAATTAATTAACCATACATAATTTCTTTGAGCCTCAGGATGCAACCAACTTAATTGATCATATAACTTTCAGTGATGCATTTTATATTCACCCTTAACAATGAATTTACCTAATCTATAAACTGTTTGATTAACTTTCTTTAACACTCTGTGAGAGGAATTCATATAGATTAACGCATCATATTCAAGTACCGGTATTAGCACTTGCTTAACAAGTTTTTCTGTAGCTAATTTAGGCAAAACACCTGTTAACCTTCTGAAGGCACCCAATCTTTGGTTAACTTTTTTTATCTGTATATCAACATGATTTTCAAATGTCATACCAGAATCTATATACAATCCCAAATACCTGTAACCTTTTACTTCCTCAATTTGTACACCGTTAGTTAAGTGGATGTGTAACTGTGGCTCGGTTTCAATCTATGCCTAAGCGAAACTTCATACACTGAGTTTTCTCACATTAAGTAAAGACCAGAGTCACCCATCCACTTCTCCAATAGAATTAAATAACTCTGCAACTGTTGTTCTACAGTTCCCACATTATTTTCTGAGACCAGCAAACCGCATCGTCCACATACAATCCTGATCTCCCCATGTTTTATTGTTTGCGCAAGTTCATTTGCATAGTTGTTAAACATCAACGGGCTGAGTATTGATCCCTGAGGAACACCATGATTTATTTCCTCAAGGCTCGATACTGAGTCTCCATTGATGACACACTATCTGCGATTTGCCAAGTATGATGCCATCCATGTTAATGGTCCTTCTTCTATCCCAACCAACCAAAGCCTTTCCAACAATTTTCTATGCTGAGCCAAACTGAAAGCTTTACTGAGGTCCATGAACACCACCCAGTGATTTTCCCTGATCCAGTGATGTTACTACCTGGTTGTGGAAATCCAGTAGGAGGTGTTCATGGATCTTCCAATCTAAACCCATGTTGTTTATCTGTAAAATTGCATTTGATTCCATGTAATAACTAATTTGGGAATTAACACTATGTTCTAAGATTTTTGATAATATTGGGAGTATTGTAATTGGTCTATAATTGGATGGTACAATACTGTCTCATCCTTTATGAATTGGTATCACCTTACCCATTTTCCACACATCAGGGACTACTGAACTAGTAAGACTCCAATTTAGTAGATAGGTTACTACTGGTGCTAGAATATCAGCATCAACCTTAAGAAATCTTGCCTCAACTCTGTTTAAACCAGCTGCCTTACTTACATTTAGGTTTTGGAGTTGTATTTGTACTTCATTTATACATACAGATCTAAACTAAACCTAACACCTGCTGCATCTCATATTTATCTTTTAGTTCAGCAATCAATTCTGTTACAGATATATCAGCTGTTTGCTCTTTTGGTAAAGGAATATTCAAATCAGGTAGATTGAGAAAATAGGAGTTTAATATGGTAGCAATTTTGCTGGGTCTTGATTATACATCCCTCCTGTAACAAGCTTTTCACCTTGGTACTTTTATCACTGTAGTTTAAATCAGAAATAAATTTCCAAAACAATTTTGAATCTTAGTAGTAGGTCTGAGGCCCAGAGAGCAATGGGGGTGTGTTATAGGCTCTGCCGACGTTAAGTTCCTAGCACTATAGAAAATTATGAAATAAATACATTACTTAATTCAGTTATAAAGCCCTGGTGGGTCACTGGTTCTTAATCAAATCTATGATGTAGCCCTGCTCCACAGGATGGCACAGCACTACCTTTTTTTAAATGTAAAAATTCACAGACAGAAACCACCCTGACTGTCTGGGGTAGTGTCCAGTTGTTGGGAAACATAACAATGTAAAATCATAACTAAATATAAAGAAAATAATACATGCACATCTGTGTTCCCATAAGTGGTTTTATGTGACTACTTTCACTCACCTCATCAGTCACAATAGCCTTGCTCAGGGAAACCTGGTGCTCATCAATGAACCAGTTAGGCCTACCTTGTAAGCTTCCAGATGGAGTTCCTTCCTATCTATCTATCTATCTATCTATCTATCTATCTATCTATCTATCTATCTATCTATCTATCTATCTATCTATTGATCTGTCTGTCTGTCTGTCTATCTATCTATCTATCTACACTATATATCTATCTATCTATCTATCTATCTATCTATCTATCTATCTATCTATCTATCTATCTATCTATCTATCTTCATACCTACCTATCTATCTAATAATAGATATGTTAATTGTATGTGCCATGCATGATGACCCATCCATGACTCTTCAGAAGATAAGTAAAGGTGATGTGCAGTGAATTGGACAGCTGTACTTTCACTGTACAAAATAACAAAAAGAAGACACATCCACAGTTGTGAACATTATTTATTAGCAGCTGAATACATTTTGTGTGTGTGTGATCAGAACACAGCTACAGGATTGTTACAATTTAAGCACTCTACTAAAAAATGTCAAATATAGTGAAAACCAAAAAAGTATAAAATTAAGGATAAAGTGTACCACAGAATTGCTGTAGAAATTGGTGTCAAGAACCACAGAAGTTCTGTAGCAAATGGGAACCCAGACGCAGAACTCTACTCCGATGTGCCGCAGAAAAATCGGGGCCCTGCACAGTGTAGGCCCTGTGTCTATCTGACAGATCCTTAGAAAAGTCCTAGAAAATGAGGATTCTGTTTGCACTCCACATTACCTGCTGTAATTCCTTGGCTCTGGCCAGGACCTTCTCTTTTTCCCTGTAATCCATAAATCGGGCTATAATAGGCCATGGCCAATCCTGGGCCTTGGGCATAGGGAGTAGCATATGGTGTGCGCATTCTACCTGAAGAGGTTTCAATGGATCAAGCTGCAGCACTTCAGAGATGGCTAGCTGCAGGAAACATTCAGTGTCTTTCCCCTCCACACGCTCCAGGAACCCCAAGAATCTAAGGTTGTTGTGACGACCTCGGTTCTCGAGGTAGTCTATCTTGCTATGCATCATTTGGATAGACTGCTGTTGCTCCCATAGTCCTGCCAGTAGGTCCTGTAAATGCCCCTCCATCACAGAGACCCACTGTTCTGTATGCAGCATCCTGGCCTCCAGACTTTGGACCACCTGGTTATTTCGGTTTGTCACCACAGTGACTTGTGACATCTGCACCAGGAGTTGACCAAACATCACTTCAACTGAGGGCTGTTCCCAGGATTTAGGTAAATGCCGTCCACCATGCTGCAGGCTTGCTTTGCAAGATAGGCTGCTCGAATAATAAGCTTTTTCACACTGAAGTGAAAGTTTTTAACACAGATGAGATATTCAGAGTCCTTATATAGTACTCCCACAGTTGCAGTAGGATGAAGAGGTAATACTGAATGGAGAAAAAGGATTTTCACGGATATGTCCCTCTGCGTTGTGGAGCTGTTATCTAAGCTGCCATCCTGTTTAGTACCACTCACAATTTAAAGATTTGATGCAACAAAGATTGATCACAAAACAGAGCTGACACAAGAAAAAATGGCACCATAAAAGAGACACTGCACAAAGATATTCTTCAACGAAGTCGAAGGAACAGGTGATTATTCACAAAACATCGATGGAATAGGAGGTAAGGAACACAAAATGAAGTCAACAGAAGGTGATTATTTATAAAACAAAGTTGACGAAAGAGGTGATTATTCACAAAATGAAGCTGACGGAAGCGATGATTATTTACAAAACATTGATGGAATAGGAGGTAATGCTCACAAAACAAAGTCGACGGAAGGTGATTCTTTACAAAACAAAGTCAATGGAAGAGGTGATTATTCACAAAATATCGATGGAAGAGGAGATAATGCAAAAAAAGGTCAAAAGAAGAGGAGATTCCCCAAAAAGTCGACTGAAGAAAAGAATTACAAAACAAAATGGAAAGCCCGCTTCCACCTGCCTGCAAACAAAATGGAGAACTAAATCCACCCACTTGCAAACAAAATGGAGACACGCATCCACTCACCTGCAAACAAAATGGAGGCCCGCATCCATCCGGTTGCAAACAAAATGAAGGCCTGCACCCAGCCACCTGCAAACAAAATGGAGACCTGCATCCACCCATCTGCAAACAAAATGGAGACACACATCCACCCACCTGCAAACAAAATGGAGGCCCACATCCACCTGACTGCAAACAAAATGGAGGCCCACATCCACTCACCTGCAAACAAAATGGAGGCCTCCATCCACCTGCCTGCAGACAAAATGGAGGCCAGCATCCACCCACTTGCAAACCAAATGGAGACACACATCCCCCCCTTGCAAACCAAATGGAGATACACATCCACCCACCTGCAAACAAAGTGGAAGCCCATATTAGTCTGTCTCCAAATGAGACATAGGCACACACATCACAACATAGTATAAAACAGAAAGGACTTTGACTAGTAAATGGGCATTATTTTGAAGACAATTACAACAGATGCTCTCCCACTATAAGCAAAAGATGCAGTACAACTTATTCTGTCACTGATTTGCTGGATGATTTAATGATTCATGGTATTTGGGGTTGGGCCAAGATGCAGCATGGTGTGGGCCAGTGTTTGGAGGTCTGCTGTGGTGTGTGGGCCTTGCTCAGACCATTCGGAACCCAAAAATTATTCTGTTGGGATCCAAATGGCTGATCGAGGCTTGCACACCACAGCAAGCTTTCAAACACAGGCCCAGACAATGCAGCATGTTAGTCCACCCCCCCAAACACAATGCAGCATCTGAAATCAAATTCCAATTCAACAACAAATTAGTGTAAAACACATTTTAAACATTGCAGACAGAGAGCAACACACACCCAGAAAAAAAAAATAATCATGCCGCATGGTGTGGACCAGTGTTTAGAAGACTGCTGTGTAGGCCTTTCTTAGACCATTTGGAACCTAAACATGACTCTTTTGGTTTCCAAATGGCCTGATCGAGGCCTACACACCACAGCAGGCTTCCAAACACAGCCCCAGACCATGTGGCATGTTAACCCCCCCAACACAATGCAGCATTCCCAATCAAATTCTGATTCACCAACAAATTAGTGTAAACAAATTTTAACATTGCAGCTGGAGAGCCCCACCACCACGTCACAAACAAAAACATCATGACGCATGGAGTAGACCAGTGCTTAGTAGCCTTTTGTGGTGTGTGGGCCTCACTCAGACCATTCAAAACCCAAAAGTGACTCTTTTGGTTTTCAAATAGTCCGACTGAGGCCTACACACCAGAGTAGCTTGACAGAAGATACCAGGAGAAAGGACTGCTGTGTGACTGAACTTCTCTGCTGGGACTAAAGTAGAAGAACTTTTGTATTTGGACCTTTAATTTAGGGTAAAAAAACTAACATACAAAACAAAACAAAAAAAAAGTGTGTGTTTGGGTTAACTGAACTGAATGGGTAACTGAAAAGTCATCTAGGTGTAAATCTCAGGTGACTGAAAGGACTTAACTGCTGTGAGGTTTAAATTACTTGTAGAAAGATCTGGTAAGTAGGGGGAGTGGCTAGCTAGAAGGAAGCTACATTTAAAGACTGCCTTAGAAAGATTCTGCTAATAGCTTGACAGAAGACACCAGGAGAAAGGAATGCTGTGTGACTGAACTTCTCTACTGGGACTATATTGCCCTCCTTCCCACCCAAAGCTAATTCTATTTTTATAGGCACAGGATTTGACTGACAACAGGAACTTCCTGTTTAGGGGCAGGAAGTGAGTGATCACAGAACCACCAAGGACCCACCATCCTAGAAGGGCAAGAGTAGCTCTCGGCCCCTCTAGCTGCTGGAGGTCTGCCTCTGAACAAGTAAGTGGTCTACTGAGAAATATAGGATATTCTTGTCTCAGAACAGGACAATCAGGACTTAAAGGGCACACAGGCAGAAAGTAAGGAGAGAGAAAAAAACAGAGGAAAGAGTAAGGATTGCAAACAGTTAAGGGGCCAGAAATAAGACATGATTGAGTGGTGCAGTGCAGTGGCTGTGGAGCAGCAGTCTTCCGGGAGATGTTCTGGAGGATGCGGTGTTGTCCCATCTGCAGGCACCTCTGGGCTGAGGGAGGAGGTTGCTCATCTCCAGGCTGAGTTGGCCAGATTTGTGGGACCTCTTCCATCCAGGGACCACCAGTGCCACTGCTGTTGCCTCAGAGGTTGCCAAGAAAGAGGAGCGTTGGACCACAGTGGGCTCAGGGAGGGTGAGGGTGGTGGAACAGAGGCACATCCCTCCAGTTGTACCTCTCACAATTCCTATGCCATTCTGGCAAAGTGTGGTTCCTCTGTGGAGGCACCTACAGTGGAGGCCAAGGAGGATGCTGGGAACCTCCACAAAGGAGACCCACAGGAGGGTGGCAGGGACCCTGCAGGAAGAAACAACTCCTGGTGGGGACTCCATTGTTGGGAAGGTAGAACTGGGCAAGGAAGGGAGAGAGGTAAGTGCTGCCTGGCGCCATGGCTTGGAGGACAGGGGTGAATCCTCAGGATTGCTGGAGTAGCTGCAGGGGAGGGAGCTGGATGTCGTTGTCCACCTAGGGACAAATGACCTGGCTAAGAAAGGATTAGAGAAGTGCAGGAAGAGTTTGTGGAATTGGGGAGGGCCTTAGTCAGTAGCACGCACGGTAACCTTCTCTGAGGTGCTACCCATCTATAGCATAGGAGAGCTAGGTGTTCCATACCATGGGATTCAATCAGTGGTTGAAAACTGGTGTGGAGCTCAGGGATGGCTTCATTGGGGACTGGGGTCCACCTGGAGTGATGCAAGCCTATACTGGCATGATGGGCTGCATCTGTCCGGGAGGAACCAGGATCCTAGGTGATGAGTTTAAATGCTTCATTGTGAAAGCTTTTCAAGCTAGCCAAGGAAGGCACTGGAAAGGGCAGAAAATCCTAGCCCCCAAAATAATCACGGTAGTAAGGTGTGGCAACACCAACATGGAGGTGTCGATAGGGAGAAGGGCAGGGGTAAATGGAGAAAGTGACAGGCAAGAAGGACAGGGATGGGGCAAAAGGGGTAAGACCATCAGGAAATGGAGGGTAATGAGTACCAATGCCTGTAGTCTGGGCAACAAGCTCCCTGAGCTGGTGGCCTTAATGGAAGAGGGATGCCTGGATATCGTAGCAGTCACAGAAACATGGTACACAGAGAACCATGACTGGGATGTTAACATACCAAGGTACATAATCTACAGGAGAGAGGCAGGGGAGAAGAGGGGGAGGAGTAGCTCTCTATGTAAAGGAAGGGATAAAAGCAACTGAACAAAAGAGTAAACAGGGAGGAGAGGAGGCACTGTGGGTCACCTTGGAGACTGGAAAGGGCACCACAATCCACACAGGGGTTGTGTACAGACCCTCATGTCAGGGGGAAGGAATGGACAAGGATATGATGGAAGGCATTCTTAGAATGGCAGAGAAAGGGAGATACTGTTGATGGAGATCTGAATATGCGGATGTTAACTGGAGCACATTTGCTGCAGCCACATCCAAGAGCAGGCCATTCTTGATGCCCTACAGGTGGCAGGCATTAGACAGCTAGTTTTGGAACCCACTCTTGAAGGAGCAATCTTAGACCTCATACTCTCAAGCAGGGGGCAGTGAGAGGATCTCAGATCTAGAAGTGGGTTGCCATCTGGGGACAAGTGACCATCAGACAGTGTGGTTCATGTTAAACTCCAGCTACAGAGTCAACCATACAAAAGTGAGGGTACTGGACTTTAGGAGGGCTGACTTTGGCAAGATGGAGAGTGCCTCAGAAAAGCACTAGCAAACAGGCTAGAAGGAGGTGTAGAGCAACAATGGGAATTATCAAACTGCCATCACAGAGGCAACAAGCCTTGTATGAAGCAAATAAACAAATCAAAATGAAAGAAAAAGCCACTATGGTTCTCAAGAGAGGTGGCTGTGAAAGTCAGGAAGAAAAGATAGCATTCTGGAAGTATAAGGAAACACAGAAGGAGCAGGACAGAAAGCTGTACCAGTTAAGGCAGAAAGAAGCAGGGAGGGAAGTCAGAATAGCAAAGGCCCAAACTGAGGAAAAGATAGCCAACTCAGTTAAAAGGGGATAAAACCTTTATAGGTACATCAGCGAGCGAAAGACAAAGGAGGGATAGTGAGGCTGAATAGAATGAACGGTGGGTGGGCAGAGGGGACAGTGAAAGCAGGAATACTGAACGAATATTTCAGCTCAGTATTCACAAAAGAGGAGGGGAAGTGCCTAATCCAATTAACAGAAGCACTCTTGATAGGGGGTCGATCCCAGTCCTTTCACAGAAGAAAGGGTTCTGCAAGAACTCCTAAAACTGAAGGTGGACAAAGTAATGGGTCCTGATGGAATTCACCCAGAATTCTAAAAAGAATTAAGGAAGGAACTAGTGAAACCACTGGCTACTCTTTTTAATAAATCATGGGAGGATGGTGTGGTACCGAGGACTGGAGGAAGGCGGATGTGATTCCCTTCACAAAGTGGGACCAAGACAGAGGCAGGAAACTACAGACCTGTCAGTCTGACCTCTGTGGTAGGGAAAGTGATGGAGTCACTTCTGAAGGAAAGAATAGAGTACCTAGAGGTCAGTGGAGCACAGGATCCAAGGCAGCATGGGTTCACAGCGGGAAGGTCATGTCAGACGAATCTAATAGATTTCTTTGACTGGGTGACCAAAGAAGTAGACCAGGGAGGGGCTGTGGACATGGCCTACCTAGACTTTAGCAAGGCATTTGACACAGTCCCACACAAAAGATTATTAGTCAAATTAACCAGCCTGGGAGTGGGTCCCAGGTTGGTAGCCTAGGTAAAACATTGGCTAGACAACAGGACACAGAAGGTAATTGTAAATGGAGTCCACTCTGAAGAAAGGGGATGTTACTAGTGGGCACCGTTCAGTATTGTCCAGTCCTTTTAATGTCTTCATCAGTGACATTGCAGAGGGACTGGAAGGAAAAGTATGCCTTTTGCAGATGACACAAGATCTGCAACAGGGTTGAAATACACAAAGGCGGCGTGGAAAGGATGAAAGGGACTTGGCAAGGTTGGAGAAATGGTCAGACGTGATGGCAGCTTAGGATTCAATGCAAAAAGTGCAAATAATGCACCTGGGAAACAAAAACCAGGGAAGAATACACAATGGGTGGGGAGGTAGTAACAACAACAAAACAGGAAAGGGACCTGGGGGTAATCATATCAGATGACCTTAAGGTTAGCAAGCAATGTGAGAAGGCAGTAGGGAGGGCTGGGGGTATACTGGCATGTATAGGGAGAGGCATCAGCAGCAGAAAACAGGAAGTTGTTATCCCTCTGTACAGACAGTTGGTGAGACCCCATCTGGAATACTGTGTCCAGTTCTGGAGACCCCATCTCCATAAGGACATAGACAGGATAGAGGCAGTCCAGAGGAGGGCAACTAAAATGGTGCAGGGTCTGCAAGAGAAGCCGTATGAGGAGAGACTAAAGGAGCTTAATATGTATACCCTTGAGGAAAGAAGAGGGGACATGATAGAAACTTTCAAGTACCTCAAGGAATCAACAAAATCCAAGAGGGTAGCATCTTTCAGAAAAAAGAGACTTTCAAGAACAAAGGGGACACAATTTAAAAGATAGAAGGAGGGCGGTTCAGGGTAATGTGAGGAAGTATTATTTCACAGAGAGGTAGTGGATGCATGGAACAGCCTTCCTGAGGAAGTTAATGGGGTCTAAAACCGTGGGAGAATTCAAGAATGCATGGGACAGACATAAGGCAATTCTTGTGGGGGGCAGGAAGATATAGGCTGTTGGTTAACTAGGATCTGCGGCCTATCCTGTAGGTAGGGAAATGGGCAGACTAGATGGGCCTAGCGGTCCTTATCTGCCATCAAAGTCTATGTTTCTATGTTTCTATATTTCAAAACAGGCCAGCACCATGTGGCATGTTAATCCCCCCCAACACAATGCAGCATTCCTAATCAAATTCCGATTCACCAACATATTAGTGTAAACACATTTTAACATTGTAGCTGGAGAGTCTCACCACCATGTTACAAACAAAAACATCATGCCGCATGGTCTGAGCCTGTGTTTAGAAGCTAGCTCTGGAGTATGGGCCTCGCACAGACCATTCGGAACCCAAAAGTGACTCTTTTGGTTTCCATATAGTCTGATCAAGGCCTACATACCACAGCAGACTTCCAAACACAGGCTCAGACCATGTGGCACATTATTCCCCCCTCCAAACACAATGCAGCATTCCCAATCAGATTACAATTCACCAACAAATTAGCATAATGTATTTTATCATGGCAGCTGGAGAGCACCACCACCACGTCACAAGCAAAAACATCATGCCGCATGGTGTAGACCAGAGCTTGGAAGCCTGCTGTGGTGTGTGGGCCTCGCTCAGACCATTCGGAACCCAAAAGTGACTCTTTTGGTTTTCAAATAGTTAGATTGAGGCCTACACATCAGAGAAAGCTTCCAAACACAGGCCCACACCATGTGGCATGTTAATCTCCCTCCGCAACACAATGCAGCATTCCCAATCAAATTTCGACTCACCTACAAATTAGTGTCAACACATTTTAACATACAGTATCAGCTGGAGAGCCCCACCACCATGTTACAAACAAAAACATCATGCCACATGGTGTAGGCCAGTGCTTGGAAGCCTGCTGTGGTGTGTGGGCCTCACTCAGACCATTCGGAACACAAAAGTGACTCTTTTGGATTCCAAATATTCCCTTTGAGGCCTACACACCACAACAGGCTTCCAAACACAGGCTCAGACCATGTGGCATGTTAGTTCCATCCATCCAAACACAATGCAGCGCTCCCGATCAAATTCTGATTCACCAACAAATTAGCGTAAACA
This sequence comes from Neoceratodus forsteri, assembly GCA_016271365.2. Lineage (NCBI taxonomy): Eukaryota > Metazoa > Chordata > Ceratodontiformes > Ceratodontidae > Neoceratodus > Neoceratodus forsteri. The sequence goes on along the minus strand of CM057450.1, from coordinate 1,312,989,314 downwards.
CATTTTAACACAAAGCACATCTTCTTGACCTACTTCCTGCAACCCCCCACTACAACTGCCTTATGTCTGTCCCATGCATGTTTGAATTCCTCCACAGTTTTAGACCCAACAACCTCCCCAGGAAGGTGGTTCCATGCATTCACCACTCTCTCCATGAAAAAAAATGTCCTCACGTTACCCCGAGCCGTCCCTCCTCTATCTTTAAATTGTGTCCCCTTGTTCTTACACATCTCTTTTTCTGAAAGATGATAACCCTCCTGGTTTTGTTGATTCCCTTGAGGTACTTGAAAGTTTCTATCATGTCCTCCCAGTCCCTTCTTTCATCAAGGGTATACATATTAAGCCCTCTCCGTCTCTCTTCATATGGTTTCTCATGCAGACCCTGCACCATTTTAGTTGCCCTCCTCTGGACTGCTTCCATCCTGTCTGTGTTCTTGTGTAGACAGGGTGTCCAAAACTGCACACAGTACTCCAGATGGGGTCTCACCAACTGTCTATACAGAGACATAACCACTTCCCTTTTTCTACTTGTGATGCCCCTTCCTATGCATCCCAGTATCCCCCTGGCTCTCCTTACTGACTTCTCACATTGCTTACCCACCTTTAAGTCATTTGATATGACTACCCCCAAGTCCCTTACCATTGTTGTTGTTGTTAGTACCTCCCCTGCTATTGTGTACTCTTCTTCTGGGTTTTTGTTTCCCATGTGCATTACTTTGCACTTCTTTGCATTGAATCTAAGTTGCCATATGTCTGACCATTCCTCCAACCTTGCCAAGTCCCTTTTCATCTTTTCTACCCCCTCTTGTGTATCAACTCTGTTACAGATCTTTGAGTCATCTGCAAAGAGGCATACCTTTCCTTCCAGACCCTCTGCAGTGTCACCTATAAAGATGTTAAAGAGGACTGGACCCAGTACTGAGCCCTGAGGTACTCCACTAGTAATCTCCCTTTCTTTGGAATGCGGCAAAGCAGAGTGTGTGTGTGTGGTGGGGGGAGGTGTAAGATACAGTGCTCAGCTCCTCTGTTGGTGCCATTTGCCATAGATTTATTACATTTTTGGGCATTAGGTAGGCAAGCTGTTTTTTCTTTGTGCAGATTAATAAAAAATTAAAGAATATTTAGTTTTTAGGCAGGCAGGCTGGTTTTTTTTTTACCTGTTAGGGAGAAAATATCTTAAAACTTAAAGTACTTGACTTGACGCAGCCAGCAGTGCTGTTATCTATTAGTTAGAGAGAAAATATCCCAGTGTCTTACCACTTAAAGTACTTGACTCGACACAGCAAGCAGTGCTGTATTTATCTGTTAGGGAGAAAATATCCCTGTGTCTTACCACTTAAAGTACTTGACTCGACGCAACAAGCAGTGCTGTATTTACTGGTTAGGGAGAAAAAAATATCCCTGTCTTACCACTTAAAGTACTTGACTCGACACAGCAAGCAGTGCTGTTATCTACTAGTTAGGGAGAAAATATCCCTGTGCCTTACTACTTAAAGTACTTGACTCGACGCAGCCAGCAGTGCTGTATTTTTCTGTTTGGGAGTAAATTTCCCTGTGTCTTACTAAAAGTACTTGACTCGATGCAGCCATGAGTGGTAAAAAAAAATAGCAGCACTTCTCAGGCAATCCAGGCAACAGTAACAACAGTACAGACAATTCAGGATGTTGCAGGAGTAACCCTTCATTGTACTCAGATGATGAGTACAAGGGCCATAATAGTACAGCAGACAGTTTTAGTAAGCAGAGTGATGGATGATGATGATGAGGAGGAGGAGACGACTGATGAGAGTGAGGGGGAAATCAGTGGAACAGATCCTGAGTTTGTAGTAGATAAGGCAGCAGTCAGTATGTCAAGTAGTAGTAGTTCTGGGGAGTGGGATAAAGAGAAAGAATACAGAGGCAGAAAAAGAACAAAAACAAGTTCTAGGAAGGATGGCTGTGGTGCTAAAAACACATTAATGATAGTGGGGCATAACTTGGAGAGTCAGACACCCACACATGCAGAGGAAAAACAGAGGACAAAAGATGGACAGACTTCATGAGGGGAAGAAAGAGGTGCAGTTCAACCAGTCAGAGAGGTTGTGTGTCTTCAAAATTACATGCAGATGGGCATGGAAAGACCTCAAAGAGGAAGTGGAAATAATAGTGGCTGTGGTGGTGGTGGCAGTGGTAGTAATGAACCTATCCTCCCTATAAGCAGCAGTGCAACAAAATCTGTGAAATCCATTGTGTGGGATTTTTTCACACAAGATAAATCATCTGGCAGCCATGTGGTTTGCAAATTATGCAAAACAAAATGAAGTTGTGGTAAAGTGGGTACTCGACTGGGAACATCAACAATGATAAGACATATGGACAAGTCTCACATTTATCAGAATCAAAAAGCACAAAAGGAGCACACAAACATTGTTGCACTTCTGCACTCAGCTGAGGAGGATGAGGTAATAGATGTTTACCAAGGCGATGAAGTAACTGATGTGGAGGTGGAGGATTATGAAACTCTTCCTTTCAGTCAAAGCACAGCATCTTCTATTTCTCATTTCTTTACCCCTCTGACTCCACCACTACAGCCCAACTGGAGTCATATACCATCCATGGCCACAACATCCACCCCTCATGATGATAAAGGTCAAGAGAAGCAGTCCAGAAAATCAGGTGATAGCAGCAAGCATAGCGGGCATCAAATTTCTTTGAAAGACTGCTTTGAGCGGTCACAGAAATATAAGCCCAACAGGCCTGAGGCAAGTCGATTGACAAAGGCAACTGGGGAGATGATAGCCACTGACTTGCTCCCATTCTCATTTGTGCCTAACCCAGGTTTTAAAGCACCCATGGAAATCGCTGTGCCAAAGTATCAGTTCCCCAGCTGGACCTATTTCTCCAGTGTTGCCATTCCAGATTTGTATGACGCTGTTCGGAAAAGTGCATCTGATGCTCTGAAAGGTTCAGTGGGCAAAAAGGTTCATGTCATGACAGATATGTGGATTAGTGGTCAAATGACTGACTATATGGCTGTGACTGGCCACTAGGTAAACTTTCCTCCCTCTGCCTCCTCCTCATCATCATCATTATGTGGTGGCACTGGTCACTGCAGCAGCAGCAAGAAGCAAGGGACTTTCACAGTTCGAAGGCAGGCAGCTTTATGTATTTATGGTTTTGAAAAAGATCACAAAGCGGAACATCTTCTTGAGGGCCTCGAATAAAAGTTTGCTGAGTGGCTGACTCCAAAGTCTTTGCAACCAGGGTTTATAGTGTCTGACAATGCTTCAAATACTGTGAAAGCAGTAAGACTCGGTAAGTTTACACACATACCATGCTTTGCACACACTATTAACTTGGTGGTAAAAGACTTCATCAGTGAGGACCGAAATGTGTAGAACTTGATTGCAGCTGCCCGCACTGTGTGCACTCACTTTAGCCATTCTGTGAAAGCCCGAAAGTTGTTGCGGCAGATTCAGATTGAAAACAGCCTCGCTCTCCACCAGATAATACAGGAAGTTCCAACCAAGTGGAATTCCACTTACTATATGATTCAGAGAATGCTTGAACAACAGAAAGCCATCCATCAATATGCAGTCCAACATGGCATTGGGAAAGGAGATGTGAATATCAGCCCCAATCAGTGGCATCTGATGGAGAATCTTTGTTGTATCCTTAAACCTTTTGAGGAGGCTACCCAAGTGGTGAGCTCTGATGGTGCCGGACAAAGTCGGATCCTACCCTTAATTTCACTCATCAGGATGAAACTGCAGCATCTCGAGTCACAGTTCTTTGACAATGATGACATCAGTGCTGCATCACTTGTTGGAAAAATGATACAAACCTTCCTGGCTGATGAGTGCATTGTAAATATGTGCAAAGCAGAACATTACATTTTGGCCACACTTCTGGACCCTTGGTTTAAGAGTACAATTGAGACATTCTTCAAACCACATTACTTTAAAGACCTGGAACACAATCGTGAAATGCTAATTGAGAAAGTGTCAGCACATATAGTTCAGAAAAGTAGTGCATCATCAGTGCCCTTTTGGCAACATTCAAATTCTGACCAAAATCTGGTGGAGAGAGAGGGAGCACAATCTGCTGTTGTTGCTGCTGCTGCCACCACTACTAATGTTTTGGCTCATCAAACACAAACCAGAACTGCTGCTACACCACAAGAGGTCAAACCACTGTGGGACATGCTGTCAGACTTTGGTCTAATAAAGACAGCTGGGAAGGCTCAGGTGGCAATAGTGGTACCAGAAGTCCCTGCTGCAAAAATGGTTAAGGATTATATGGAGAAGACTGTACATCTCACTGCAGGTGATGAACCATTGCTTTATTGGCAACAGAAAAAATTGATCTGGCCTTTGAGGTCGCAATTGAATACCTCAGTTGCACACCTGCCAGCACATATTCAGAGAAAATTTTTAGTGCTGCTGAGGCAATAGTGAATGACAAAAGAACATGTCTTTCCACGAAGAATGTAGAGAGGTGCTCACTTTTTTAAAAATGAACCTGCCTCAGTTCAAAAACATATACTGTCCCAAATTTATGCAGGGTGACAGCACACATATGGCATCATGCCATGTTGATGATGGATGATGATGATGATGACGATGATGATGGTGAAGGATTCTGTTGCCACTATTAGCTACTAGCCTTTCCAGTTGTCTTTCCTTCACTGGTGGGTCCCCCTTTCTCCTCCTCATCCTGGAGTTCCATTAATTTCAGAAACAAACATCCACTGCTGGTTCTCATGTGCCACTAAGGCCCAATCTGACTAGCACCAGAAACTGAAGGACCACTGCATATGGCAGTTCAACTAAAATAACCAGAAATGACTACACATTGTCACACAGCTCTGCCTTCATCCATTTGTTTTATTGGATTTTTATTACAAAATGCACACTCAATGAATACATATTACTGGCTGTTAACAAACAAAAACATTAATAAAATAAATAAATAATAAATAATTGTTCTTCTGGTTCAATTCCAGATGGGAATTCAATTTAAAAAATGTTTTTTTTTTTGCTGTAAAATGTCAACTTTACAATACATTCCCAGTTTCAATGTTGCACCCAATGACATCCAATGTTTTGATCTGAAGGAACATTCACCGGATAGAAACTGTTTTCATTATAACCTGTAAAATGAAAATAAAACAAAAATTGATTTTACAAAATGCTGTTCCCACATACTGCACTAACTGACTATCATGACAATAAAAAAAAAATCACTGATCTTACCCTAGTCCCCGTCCGAAACTCCAAGCCCTCTAAACCCCCTGGGACATTCCCTCTTACAAATATTATTCACCCTCCATTGTTAGACACCAAACAATGTACGTGACCTGGCATCATAAATAAACACAATTTGCAGATGGTATACTGTTATGGGTTTTTCAATTATTCAGAGTAAAGATGAGGAAGGGGCAGATGTTTGGGAGGGTGGGACAAATAAAGTAATACAGTATTGACATAGTTACCTATGGGAGGTATAGGGATCAGAGCAGGAGAGTGTGGTGGGTAATGCATTCTTAACATCGACACTAGTTACTCAGAATAACAGAAAGCCCCAAACTAATAACTACACAGACAAAATTTAAAGTACAAACATAATTTAATCCGCACAATCTGGTAAAGCAAAATGCCACACTGCCCCTGTGCGTTGGCAACATACCTTTCTCGGGGAAGGCACTGAGGAAGTCAAGGTACAGAAGCGCTGGGGCAGTGTGGCATTTTGCTTTACCACATTGTGTGGATTAAATAAATTTTGTGCTGTAAACTTCTGTCCATGTACTTGTTTGGTACTAAAGCAGCTGAAGCTATAGGTACCACAGGTGCCAGTTATTTTGAATTGGGCTCTATTAGTACCTGAGTCTAACAGTGGGGTAAGATTTAAAATTATTGTAAAAGGGTGTAGCTCAGGGGGTTAACCCTTTGAGCTGTCTGTAACCAGATTTAAAAAGCTAAAGTTGTCAGGGATAATATACGAGTCATATATCATCCCTGACCTTTACCGCTTGTTAAATCTGTTTCAACACCAGTATTTTTAAGCATCTGCTGGGTAACCAGGTGGTACTATAATATATAAGCAGTAAGCCCATTCCACCTGGTTCTACTTAACTATAAAAAGAAATCTACATATTTATTTTCCATGTTTGGGAATATACATGCAATACTAAGATTCTAACTTTAAGAATGGTAAGTTTTGCAAAGCTTTCGAGCACCGAGACAGAATCCTATGCACTAAAGCTTTGCAATACTTAATTGTATTTATACCATTCTTAGTACTACATGTACTTTCCCCAACAAAAAACAGTACTTCTGTGGATTTCTTAATTAAGTAGAACCATGTAAACTTAAGTTTTTTTTGCTTTATATATCATAGAACTTCGTTATACCATGTAGAACCTAGTTTTACTTAGTAGAATTTGTTTTAGCAGAACAAGTTTTATTTGGTAGAACCTGGTTCTACTTGGTAGAACCTGGTTTTACTTGGAAGAACTTGATTAAAAATGGTAGAACCCAGTTCTACCTGGTAGAACCTGATTCTGCTGGGTTCTACCTGGTAGAACCAGGTAGAACTTTTTTGGGTTCTACTCAGAAAGTTCACAAGGTAGAACTTTTACGGGTTTTTGCAGCCCTAATAGAGGCCTACACACCACAGCAGGCTTCCAAACACAGGCTTAGACCATGCTACATGTTAGTTCACTCCATTCAAACACAATGCAGCATTCCCAATCAAATTCTGATTCACCAACAAATTAACGTAAACACATTTTAACATTGCAGCTGGAAAGCCCCACCACCACGTCACAAACAAAAACATCATGCCGCATGGAGTGGGCCAGTGCTTTGAACACTGCTGTGGTGTGTGGCCTCACTCAGACCATTCGGAACCCTAAAGAGACTCTTTTGGGTTCCATATAGTCCAATCGAGGCCTACACACCACAGCAGGCTTCCAAACACTGGTTCAGACCATGCAGTACATTATCCCCTCCCTCCAAACACAGTGCAGCATTCCCAATCAAATTCTGATTCACCAACAAATTAGCATTAACATATTTTAACATTGCAGCCGGAGAGCCCCACCACCTTGTCACAACCAAAAACATCATGCCGTATGGTGTGGGCCAGTGTTTGGAAGTCTGCTGTGTTGAGTGGGCCTCGCTCAGACCACTTGTAACACAAAAGTGACTGTTTTGATTTCCAAATAATTCGATCAAGGCCTACACACCACAGCAGGTTTTGAAACACTGGCCCAGACCATGCGGCATGTTAGTAACCCCCCCCCCCAAACACAAAGCAGCATTTACAATATTTCAGATTAAACAACAAATTAGCATAAAAACATTTTAACATTGCAGCTAGAGAGCCCCATCACCATCACGTGACAAACAAAAACATCATGCAGCATGGTCTGAGCCTGTGTTTGGAAGCCTGCTGTGTTGTGTGGACCTCACTCAGACCATTCAGAACCCAAAAGTGACTCTTTTGGTTTCCAAATAGTCCAATCGATGCTTACACACCACAGCAGGCTTCCAAACACAGGCACACCATGTGGCATGTTCACCTCCCACCCCAACACAATGCAGCATTCCCAATCAAATTTCAATTCACCAACAAATTAGCATAAACACATGTTAATATTACAGCTGGAGAGCCCCACCACCACGTCGCAAACAAAAACATCATGCCACATGGTGTAGGCCAGTGGTTGGAAGCCTGCTTTGGTGTGTGGGCCTCACGCAGACCATTCGGAACCCAAAAGTGACTCTTTTGATTTTCAAATAGTCTGATCGAGTCCTACACACCACAGCAGGCTTCAAAACACAGGCTCAGACCATGCAGCATGCTAATTCCACCAAATCCAAACACAATGCAGCATTCCAAATCAAAGTCTGATTCACCAACAAATTAGCATAGACACATTTGAACATTGTAGCTGGAGAGTGCCACCACCATGTCATAAACAAAAACATCATGCCGCATGTTGTGGCCCAGTGCTTGGAAGCCTGTTGTGCTTGCCTGTTGCTAGCCTTGCTTGTACAGCAGAAAGCAGCTAACTAAAAGAAGCTACATTTTCTTATTAATTTAACACTTATGTCTTAGCAGGAGTCAGTGTCTGTAGAGATTAAGCAAACCGATACTTTATTACAAGTAGAAGTTGTCTTATTTAGGGTTTAAAAAAGAAAGTCAGTGTGTGTTCTGTGCTGGGAAGGGTTCTGTATCAGTTTACTTTGCTAAACCAGTAGGAGGAGAGAGCTTAATTGGGGGTGTGGCTTAGACACTATAAAAGTAGGTGACTCAAATTACAACTTCCTGTTGCTAGCCTTTTTTCTTACTAATTGCCCTCCATCCCACCCACCCTAAGCCAGTTCTACCTTTATAGCCACTGGATTTGACTGTCAACAGGAACTTCCTGTTTGGCAGTAGGAAGGGAAGGATCATAGAGAAACATTGGTTTTGTCAACCCTAAAGGAAAAAAGTCACACACTCTCCCCCCCAGCTGCTGGTGGTCTGACACTGAGCAAGGAAGAAGGAGGCTACTGAAGAATATAGGAAGTTACTGTCCCAGAACAGGAAGGGTGAGAGTTGTAAGGAGAGGAGAGAGTAAGCATACAGAGAAACAGGAGAGGGGACACAAAATAAGACATGATAGGAGTGGTGCAGTGCAATGGCTGTGGGGCAGTGTTCCAGGAGACATTCTGGAGGCTGCGATGCTGCCCTATTTGTGTGTACCTCTCTGGTCTGAGGGGGGAGGAGGTTGCCCATCTCCAGGCTGACCTGGCTAGGATTCGTGAAACCTCCTCCCCCACCCAGGGACCACCAGGGCCAATGCCACTACCAGAAAGGTTGCCAAGAAAGAGGAGAGGCTGGACCAGGGTGGGCTCAGGGAGGGAGAGGGTGATGGAACAGAGTTGCATTCCTCCAGCTGTACCTCTCCACAATTCATTCACTCTTCTGGTGGATAGTGGTTCCTCTATGGAGGCACCTGCAGTGCAGACCAAGGAGGATGCTGGGAACCTTCACAATGGAGATCCACAGGAGGGTGGCATGAGACCCCACAGGGGAAGGAAACAACTCCTGGTGGGGGACTCAATCATTAGGGGGTAGAAATGGTGGAGGAAGGGGAGAAGGAGGTAAGGTGCCTGCCTGGCGCCATGGCTTGGAGTGACAGGAAGCAAATCCTCAGGATCGTGGGAGGAGCTGCACGAGGAAGGGAGCTGGATGTCATTGTCCACCTAGGGACAAATGATCTGGCTAGGAATGGGATCAGAGTAGTGCAAGAGGAGTTTGTAGAGGTGGGGAGGGGCCTTAGACAAGTAGTGCATACAGTAACCTTCTCGGAGGTGCTGCCTGTCTATGGCAAGGGTGATGTTAGGGTACTCCTCACCAGGGAATTCAATGAATGGTTGAAAAACTGGTGTGGAGCTCAGGGTTTTGGCTTCATTGGGGACTGGGGAGCCACCTGGAGGGATGCAGACCTATACTGGTGCGATGGTCTGCATCTGTCCAGGGAGGGAACCAGGATCCTAGTGAGAGGTTTAAATGCTTCATTGGCAAGCATTTAAACTAGCCAAGGAGGAGGCACTGAAAAGGAGCAGGGAAATCACAGCCTCCCCCCATAAAACAACAGTAATTAGTGAGGTAAACACCAAGGTAGAGAAGTCATTAGGGAGCAGGACAGAAGTAAATGTAAAAAAAGGCAAAGGCAGTAAGGACTGGAATGGGGCTAAAAGGGGTAAGGCCATCAAAAAGTGGAGGGTGATGAGTACCAATGCCCATAGTCTGTGTAACAAGCTCGCTGAACTAGTGGCCTTGATGGAAGAGGGTTTCCTAAATATTGTGGCAGTCACAGGAACGTGGTACACAGAGAACCATGACTGGGACGTCAACATACCAGGATACACAATCTACAGGAGGGACAGGGAAGGTAAAAGAGGAGGAGGAGTAGCTCTTTTTGTAAAGGAAGGGATCAAAGCAACAGAACTAAAAGTAAACAGGGAGCAGATGAGACACTCTGGGTCACCCTGGAGACAGGAAATGGCACCACAATCCGCATGGGGGTTGTATACAGACCCCCATCTCAGGGGGAGAGAATGGACAAGGAAATGATAGAAGGCTTCCTTAGAATGGCAGAAAAAAGGGAGATATTATTGATGGGGGACCTGAATATGCCAGATGTTAACTGGAGCACCTTTGCTGCAGGCACATCCAAGAGCATGGTCACTCTTGATGCCCTACGGGGGCATGCCTCAGACAGCTAGTATTGGAACCCACTCGGGAGGGAGCAATCTTAGACCTGGTACTCTCAAATGGGGATGGAGAAAGAATCTCAGATTTAGAAGTGGGTAGCCATCTGGGAATAAGCACCCACCAAACAGTGTGGTTCACGATAAACACAGCCATACAATCAAGCCATACAAAAGCAAGAGTATTGGACTTTAGGAGGGCTGACTTTGGGAAAATGAGAGAGTGCCTCAGAAAAGCACTAGCAAACAGGCAAGAAGGAGGAGTGGAGGAACAATTGAGAGTAATCAAAACAACCATCACAGAAGCAACAAGTCTTTGTGTAAAGCAAATCAACAAAACAGAACAAAGGAAAAAACTGCTATGGTTTTCAAAAGAGGTGGCAGGGAAGGTTAAGGAGAAAAGGACAGCATTCAGGAAATATAAGGAAACACAGAAGGAGAAGGACAGAGAACTTTATCAGTTAAAGCAGAAAGAGGCTGGGAAGGCAGTCAGAATAGCAAAGGCCCAAACTGAGGAAAGGATAGCCAACTCTGTTAAGAACGGGGATAAGACCTTTTATAGGTACATTAGGGAGCGAAGAAAGACCAAAGGAGGAATACTGAGGCTTAATAAAGGGGAGAGAATGTGGGTAGAGGGTGACAGTGAAAAAGCAGGGATACTGAACGAATATTTCTGCTCAGTATTCACAAAGGAAGAGGAGGGGGGGAGGTACCTAACCAAATGAGAGAAACACTCTGAAGACGAGGGTCGATACTAGTCCATATACAGAAGAAAGGGTTCTGAAAGAACTAATAAAAGTGAAGATGGACATAGCAATGGTGCCTGATTGGATTCACCCAAGAATTCTAAAAGAACTAAGGGTAGAACTAATGACACCGCTGACTACTCTCTTTAACAAATCATGGGAGGATGGGGTAGTACCTGAGGACTGGAGGAGGGTGGATGTGATTCTTCTTCACAAAAGTGGGAGCAGGACAAAGGCAGGAAACTACAGACCAGTTAGTTTGACCTCAGTGGTAGGTAAAATGATGGAATCACTTCTGAAGGAAAGAATTGTTGAGTACCTAGAGGCCAGTGGGGCACAGGACCCAAGGCAGCATGGATTCACGATGGGAAGGTTGTGTCAGATGAATCTAATAGATTTCTTTGACTGGGTGACCAAAGAAGTAGACCAGGGAGGGGCTGTGGACATGGCTTACCAAGATTTTAGCAAGGCATTTGATACAGTCCCACACAAAAGATTAATACACAAGTTAGCCAGCCTTGGAGTGGGTCCTAAGGTGGTAACCTGGATAAAAAATTGGCTAGGCAACAGGATGCAAAAGGTAGTAGTAAATGGAGTCCACAGTGAAGAAAAGAGGGTTACTAGCGGGGTACCGCAGGGTTCAGTACTGGGACTGGTCCTTTTTAATGTCTTTATAAGTGACATTGCAGAGGAACTGGAAGGAAAAGTATGTCTCTACAGATGACACAAATATCTGCAACAGGGTTGATACACTAGATGGAGTGGAAAGGATAAGAAGGGACTTGGCAAGGTTGGAGGAATGGTCAGATGTATGGCAGCTCAGATTCAATGCAAAGAAGTGCAAGGTAATGCACCTGGGAAACAAAAACCCAGGGCAAGAATACACAATGGGGGGTGAGATACTGACAACAGTAAAAATAGAAAGGGACCTGGGGGTAATTATATCAGATGACCTAAAGGTTGGCAAGCAATGTGAGAAGGCAGTAAGGAAGCCTGGGGGATACTGGGATGCATAGGAGAGGCATCAATAGTAGAAAACAGGAAGTTGTTATCCCTCTGTACAGACAGTTGATGAGACCCCATCTGGAGTACTGTGTGCAGCTCTGGAGACCCCATCTCCGCAAAGACATAGACAGATTGGAGGCTGTCCAGAGGAGGGCAACCAAAATGGTGCAGGGTCTGCACCAGAAGACATATGAAGAAAGACTAAAGGAGCTTAATATGTATACCCTTGAGGAAAGGAGGGAGAGAGGGGACATGATAGAAACTTTCAAGTACCTCAAGGGAATCAACAAAGTCCAAGAGGGCGGCATCTTTCAGAAAAAGAGATGTGCAAGAACAAGGGGGCACTATTTGAAGATAGAGTGGGGACAGCTCAGAGGTAATATGAGGAAGTCTTTTTTCACAGAGAGGGTTGTGGATGCATGGAACAGCCTCCCTGAGGAGGTCGTGGAGTCAAGAACAGTGGGAGAATTCAAGAATGCATGGGAGAGACATAAGGCAGTCCTAGTGGGGATAGAAGGAAGTAAGCTGTTGGTTAATTAGGATCTGCAGCTTATCTGTTAGGTAGGAAAATGGGCAGACTAGGTGGGCCAAGCGGTCCTTATCTGCCGTCAAATTCTATGTTTCTATGTTTCTATGTATGTGGGCCTCTCTCAGACTATTCGGAACCCAAAAGTGACTCTTTTGGTTTTCAAATAGTCCAGTCGAGGCCTTCACACCAGAGCAAGCTTCTAAACAAAGGCTCACACCATGTGGCATGTTAATCTCACCCCAACGCAATGCAGCATTCTCAATCAAATTCTGATTCACCTACAAATTAGTAAAACACATTTTAACATTGCAGTTGGAGAGCCCCACCACCACGTCACAAACCAAAACATCATGCCGCAGGGTGTGGTCTACTGCTTGGAAGCCTGCTGTGGTGTGTGGGCCTCACTCAGAGCATTCAGAACCCAAAATAGACTCTTTTGGTTTTCAAATAGTTTAATTGAGGCCTACACACCACAATAGGCTTCCAAACACAGACTCAGACCATGCAGCATGTTAGTTGCCCCCATCCAAACACAATGCAGCACTCCCAATCAAATTCCGATTCACCAACAAATTAGTGTAAACACATTTTAACATTGCAGCTGGAGAGCCCCACCACCACGTCACAAACAAAAACATCATGCCGCATGCTGTGGACCAGTGCATGGAAGTCTGTGGTGTTGCATGGGCCTCTCTCAGAGCATTCAGAACCAAAAAAGTGACTCTTTTGGTTTCCAGATAGGCTGTTTTAGGCCTACACACCACAGCAGCCTTCTCTGTCACCATAGAGCTTGCCTCCCCCAAACCACCCTCTGACTGCCCATCAACTGCTCCGTCCTGTCCCTAGTGGACTACGGCCTATCTATCTATGCTGCAGCCAACAATACTGCCCTCACCAGAATTCAGACCTTGATAAACAAGGCCTGCATGCCCCTGACCGGCGAATCTCTCTGCATTCATACTTGCCTGCTCTATTCCACCACCAACCTGCTCACCTTGGAGGAGCCCCTGTACTACAAAACCTGCATACTTGCCAAAAGATCCCTGCTAGGACTCTCTCCCCCAGAGGTCACCACATCCCTGCGGCTTGCATCCCCATCTGTTGCCACCCATAGCTCAGTTAAGGCCACCTTTCTGGTGCCCCGTACCAAGACCTCCCTAGCCCAAAGGTCCTTCCACTACCACGCCCCCACATGGTTCAACTCCCTCCCACCCTCTGTCACTAAGTTTACCAAAATTGGTCCCTTTAAAGTCACTCTCCATAACCACTTCTTTGATGCCAGAAGCTGTAGTTGCCCTTAATCAACCTAATGTTGGGGCCCCTCCCCATTTCCAGCCCAAAGCCATGACAATGTCCGTTGGACTGCTTCCCCCCCTTTTTTTTTCTTTTCCTCACCCCTGTTCCCCCCATCCTTTCACATAGGTATGTCCGCAGTATGACCAGGGTTGTGACTTCTACTATTGTTATACTTTATATGATTGCTATTTATTGTATGCAACTTGATTCTGTAAACCACTGTTATATTGTGTTCTTTTGTTATCTGTATTGCACCTGTATGTTACCACTGTTGTATATCACACTGTAACCATGTCTACCCTCCCTGCGATGAGGTGCCTTTGTAAATGAGTCCCTGACTCAAAGGTTGTAAATCTGACTTTCAAATATTAAATAAAATAAAATAAATAAATAAAAATAAAATCATCATGTTGCATGGTGTGGGCCAGTGCTTGGAAGTCTGCTGTGTTGCGTGGGCCTTGCTCAGACCATTTGGAACCTAAAAGTGACTCTTCTGATTTCAAAATAGTCCTATTAAGGCCTACACATCACAGCAGGCTTCCAAACTCAGGCTAAAATCATGAGGCATGTTAGTACCCCCCAAACTCAAAGACAATCCCACAAAAAACATGGGGGCATAAACGATACTTCAAGGAAGCAAACACAAACACACACACACACCAGCAGAGCTCTGGTAGCCAGACCACAGGTGCGACACAAGAAAACTGCCCCTTTAAATCAGGCCAGCTACAAAGAGCTCTGGTAGCCAAAAGCCTTATTCTTAGAAGTGCCCCAAAAGATCTCTTTACCTATATCATGCCAGAGCTGTGGCTGGAGGCTTGTGCCCAGAAGTGCCTCACAAGAAAAAAATAAAAACATTTACAGCTACAAAGGGCCCTGTATTAAATTACTTGACCCCAACCACATCTTCTTAGCTGCACAAAAGACATCAAATATTCCCCAAAACAGCAGATTTAACAAGAAGACATGCATATCGGGGGCACAGGTGAACGCGCATTCCCTTGCAATGAGAGAGCCACAGGCCCATACCTTTCTTAGAGGCCGACTCGTAGAGTAGCAACAGGAGACACAATGGACAGGAAGTCTTCTTTGCCAGATTGCTGGTGAAGTAAAGGGGCCAAACAGTTCGGAATGCTAGCTTTTAAACCCCCTGCAAAGCAAGCCCAGGACAGAGAGAAGTCATGCTGGAGGGCCAAAAAATCAGTCCTGTGATGTCTCGTAATGAACGTCGGGGGAGGGGAATGTGAAGTCATGACCAGCCACACTAAAGGTCAAAGTGGCATGGCCAAAAGACATAAGAAGGTTCTAAAAGCACTGTGGGCTCCACAATACTGAACCGCAGGAGCACAGTGCAGAAAATTAAAAAAAAAATATTTTAAAATGCAATGTTTTCAAAAACGTCCAGACGTAACTGCAGGGGACCAGGGCACTTACATCTGAGAGCAATATTTTAGGGGGGTCTGGTGTGGGGTTGGGGGAGTCTCACAAGCACCACAAATGGAAATACAATAGATAAGGCAATAAAGTAATACCTCCAATAGTTTACTTGCAAAAACAAAGCATGTAATGCAATATTTAAGCAACAGGTGCAGCCATGGGAAGAAATGTCACAAACCATGCCACATTTCCCTCGAGTCTGCATAAAAGACATTAACATTTTCCAACAAAGGATCATAGGATGGCATTCATTTTATCTTTTTTATCTGTTCATAAAGGCTTGTTATTGGTGCAATAGTAATATATCCCATTAATGGTTTTCCCTCCATTTGGGTTGCGTGTAGTTTTGTGACCAACATTGGTAACTCCATTTCATGCACCTAGCCATTTGTTCAAAAAAGCTTCTAAGTTTCTCTGATAATCTGATTTCCTGGGATGTTTTTATCATATTTTATTATGTTTGTAAAGCACTCTGAGCCCCTGGATAGGGTGCTATATAAATAAAATTTGCCTTACCTTGCCATTATTAGGGTATCTGTAAGCTTAGTCATCTTACCAAGAATGTCTCTCAGAGACTCCTGAGCCCCTTGCCAGAAGGCTAGGAGGACAGGGCACTTCCATATAATGTGGGCAATGGTGCCCTGTGCTAGTGCACACCTCCAACACTTAAGTGAGGCCATCAGTACCCAGTTTTGTAGCTGTTGGGAGGAGAGTCCTGTGACATTGATGTATCATCTTGAACTGCATGAAGCTATTCTTAGTGTCTTTTGCAGCAAGCTGACTGTTCCACCACACTGTGGTCCAGTCATGAGAGGTAATGTCCATGTGATGTTCAGCACTCCATTTTTGTCTGAATGTTGTGGTATGGGCAGGTTGGAGATTCAGAAGTTCCTTGTATGCTGTATGTCCCTAGCAGAGGGTGGTGCAGTATCTTTGGGCCAGGACACTGCATCCATGAGATGCTTATTCCCTGACCTATAATGTGGTCCCAGAAGAGCCCGAAGGGTATGCTGTAGCTGCAGATACTGACAGAGCTGCATTTTACTCAGGACAAATTCAGACTGCAATTTTCTGAATGTTTTTAAATGTCCTGTGCTTGTGTCCATGACCTGGTATAATCTGTATAGGTCTTTTTGGGATCTGTTCCACCAGTTGGGGGACTCTTTACCAGTCTGGATGTGTGGGTTCCACCACAAAGAAAGCAGGAGTGATTTTTATGGCTCCCATCCAGATGCTTTACTATGTTTCACCCATGTGGCTTTAGTAGGGGTAAGTGTGGGGTGTGTAGCCAATACTGCTGGGAGCTTCAGAAACATGATTACCTTGTGCATGCCTGTTCATAGTACATGGGTCTCACAGTTGGCCCTTTTTGGGGATGTAGTCTTACTTGGTACAGAATTAAAAGCCAAGAGAACCTTGCAACTGTCCCCCTTTTAGGTGAAAAACAGTGCAGAGTACTGTGTGCAAAAAAAGGTATATCTTTATTACACTTTAATATTAAGCACACTTGTAAGACAAAATATCTGAAGATGCCAGATGGCATTTTGCTTCTTACTAGGAACTTTGTCAAGAGCTCTTGACAAAGCTCCTAGTAAGTTGCGCAATGCCATCAGATGTTTTAAGCACTGGTGGTATTTTTTTATGTTTTGTCTCACAAGTGTGCTTAATATTAAAGTGTAATAAATATATACCTTTTTTGCACACAGCACTCTGCACTCTGTTTTTCACCTAAGAGGGGAGAGATGCAAGGGTCTCTTGGCTTTTATTACATTGATTTAACTGTACGCAACTGCAGCCAGTGGGCGACCTCTTCTTGTTGTGCATTACTTGGTACAGGCATTGTGCAGGCCATTTATACCTGCAGGTGCGCCTCATGTTTCAAAAAGAAGTCTGGCAGCTTCCATCACCCTTGTTTCTGGGGTCTCATTACTCTATGATGGCTGACCCTTTTAGGACCCTTGCTCCAAATGAAGGTTAGCATTTGTTTGTGTAGCTCTGACAGTATGTCCAGGCTAATCCTAATGGGTTGGTTATCTAGCAAGTACTGTATCTGAGGGGCTGCCATAAATTTATATGTGTGTACCCGTCTCCAAAGTGAGAGATGTAGTCTGCTCCATCTATCCAAATCTTTGGCCAGGTCTTTCTGGATTTATCAGAGGTTGAGTGACCCCGAGGAGGAGATGTTCCATGTGAAACTTACCTCCAGGTATTTGAGGCACTCTTAGGCTGGCTGAAGGTCCCAGGAAGGTGTGGGAGTGTGGCAATACTCTCTTGTGAGAGCAGGATGAGGGATTTAGCTATGTTTGCTTTTTAGCCTGATAAGGTGCCATATTTCAGTAAATTCTGCACCACTGAGACTGATTGCTGTGGTCTGGAGAGGACTAAGATTATGTCATCTGCATACACCAGAGCTTTATGAACTTCTCCCATGTGTATTCCATGAAAGGAGGTGTTCTGTCTAATATCCTGCATAAGAGGTTCCAGTGCTAGAAGAAAGAGTAGAAGTGGCAGAGGGCAACTTTATCAGTTGCCTCTCCCCAGAATGAATGGACTGGATATTGTACCATATGTGGTCACTGAGGCTGAAGCCCCATTGTATAGGATGCGGAAACATCCTATATAGTTATCTCCTAGGCCATAGTGCTTATGAATCTAGACTAGATAGGACAACTCCACCCTATCGAATGCTTTCATTCCATCTTGCAAGTGAAGCACTGCCCTTCAGCGAGATTAGGAAACCTTCCAGAGAAGGCTTAGGAGTTGACGGGTGTTGTCAGTAGCTTTTCTTTGAGGAACAAAGCTGACCTGATCTAAGTCTATGAGTGTGACTAAGACCTCTTTAAGCCAGGTGGCTATGGCTTTCTTATAGGTCTTACAGTCCGCTGTGATGAGGGCTATGGATCTATAACTACCACAAGACAAAAGGGTCCTTGCAATCCTTGGGTGTTAGGGTAATGACAGTTGTCCACATGGAGTGAGGAAGTTGACCTTCCATATGGCTTCCGATAGGGAATCTGTGAGAAGTTTCAACAGTAGCCTTTGAAATTGAAAAAGGAACTCCACAGGGAGTCCATCCACCCATGGATTTTTGCCCCTGGCATAGAACGTAGGGCTTGTTCTATCTCATCATCCGTAATGAGGGCTTCCATGCAGGATTTCATTTCCTGACTCAGTTTAAGCAGGTGGAGTTGCTCAAGAAACTGAGTAAGGTCTTTTAGTTGGGTTGGTCTTCTTGTTTGTACAGGCTCTGGTAGTAAATCCTGAACTTGTTGTTGGTCCCTTTTGGGTTTGTTTTAATCTCACTGTGAGTTGCCTTGGTACCAGCTGTTGTCGAACATTCTTGTCTGTTCTTGAGTTGGTATGCTGATAGGTGCATTAGTTTTTCCCCAGCTTCCCAGAAATGCTGTTTAGTGTTAAAAAGGCAAAACTCTGCCTTTTGGTGCAGATACATATTGAGCTCATATCTGGTTCCTGTTATGTCAGGAAGGAGACCTTTCTCCTTAACAGGGTCAGCCCTATACTGTATCTGTTTTCTAGCTGTTTTAATGTTTCTGTCATCTCCTCCAGGTCTTTGCACTTGGCCTGTTTGATGTGGGAAGCATAACTGATGTAGCGTCCACATATGTATGCTTTCAGAGAATTCCATCAAATCTCTGAAGACATATTCCCCACATGGATTCTGTCAAGAAAAGACTGTATGTCTCAGGTAAGTGCTTTACAAAATAATTCATCCTTAAGCATGGAGGAGTTGAAGCACCACTGTTTCTGGAAGTGAATTAGTGCATTCAGGAGAAGCCATGAGAAGTAGACTGGGACATGGTCTGAGATAAGGATTACTGTACTCCAATAGACGTAGACATTACACTGTGTGCCAGAGTTTTGGGTATCAACCACAAGTCTATCCTAGAGAAAGAGTCATGTGAGGCCAAGTAGAATGAGTAATCCTTCTTTGGGGTGCACCAGGTTCCATATGACTAGGTGGCCTAACTCTACTGCTAGGTCTGACTGGGCCTCAGACACAGGTGTTTTGGATTCATTGGGGGCTTTATTCCTTACCGGAAAATCATCCATGACTGTGTTCATATCTCCCCCTTGGATGAGTGACCCTTTTGTGTGTGTTGCCAGCAATTGCACAACGTCCTGGAAGAAGTTGACCTCTGTGGAGCTGGGATTGCCTGATATTCTGAATAGATGTACTAGGTCACCACTTGTCCCTCTGTTCTATAGTGAAACTTGTCCCAGGTTTGTTATCCTTTTCATATATGACAAATTTCTTAATGTTGGGATAAGTTTAGTTGCCCTGTGCTGAACACACTCAAATAATTCTACATATTTCCTAAGGTATGAACTCCAAAAAGGGGAATAAAAATCCATGTGGGGTCATAGGTAAGTTCTGTAAATGGGTATAAACTGCTCAAATTGACTGATAAGTGCATTTGCATGCATAGCGATAACTGTTGGTTACAGTGGCAACCTAGGTAGGTAGGGCTTCTTACCTACAAGGCCCTGCATGATTGGGGAGCAGCTTATCTGCAAGATCTCTTGGAGCCCCACCGGCTGGCCCGGGCTCTCCATTCTGCCGAGGGTAGCCTCCTAGGAATTCCCAGGTTAGGTTACCACATTCTGGGGACCGTGCATTCTCAGTTGTCATGCCTACCCTCTGGAATTCACTGTCTAGATATTTGTGTGAGGCACCCTCAGTAGAAGCCTTTAAAACAGGTCTCAAAATGCTCCTTTTTCAGCACGCATTCAAGCCATAATTTTACAAGTAATTGGATATAGCATCCTATTTTTATGTATGGATAGATGTGGTTTTAAGAATTCTCTGTTCTTGCTAGCTTGAAATTTTAAATACTATATTGTACTGAATATTTGTTTTAATGTACAGTGGTCCAAATCTCCAGAAAGGGATCGCTTTATAAATAAAGCATTTATCTATCTATCTATCTATCTATCTATCTATCTATCTATCTATCTATCTATCTATCCTTCCTACACTGTTCCTCCGTTTAAGATCATTGCTTAACAGGATCCCAAGATCCCTTTCTGTATATATCTCCTTTAGCTTCCTCCTACATAGGTGATATGATTGTTTTATGTTTTTCTTACCTTGGTGTAGTAGCATGCATTTTTGCTGCTAAAAGGTCATTTTATTTCTTTCTGCCCATTGTTTGATTATCTTAAGATCTTGCAGAAGTACTTCTTATTTTGTGGCAGTGTCAACCCCCTCCTCAGCTTTGTACAAGTACAAGACCAGTGTTGGTCTGACTCCCAGTACTGAATCCTGGGGAATCTGCTAGTCACAGATGCAGTTTTAGATAAGGTGCCATTTTTTCCTACCCATTTTTCCTTCATAGTTAGTTTTTGACCCATGCAATGATCTTACCATCTGTCCCTCCATTGGTCATTTTATCAGTCAGTAGGCTACGTGGTGCCTTTTCACATAGCCTTCTGGAAATCCAATAAGATTGCATTTACTGGGATGTTATTATCAAGACTTTTGCTAACCTTCTAATAGAAGGCCAGGAGATTTGTTAGACATGACCTAGCCACAGTAAATCGATGATGTGTCTGATCCCATAAGACCCTTGTTTCTAGGTCTTCATTCAACATCTAATTAATGATTCCACCAGCCTACCTAGTATTGTAATGAAATTGATTGGTCTGTAATTACTTGTAAAGTAGAAGACACTTAAACAGGATGCCTCTGTGGACACCTTTGTGTCCTATTTAAGTGGCTTTCCCCCTTTAAGAGAAGTTGCTTAATTTCAACGTAGTGCAGAGCCTCCTAACATATGTTAAGCACTACAGTGCTGGCTTTAATTTTAAAAATGGCTTTGTTAACCTTGTAATGCTGTACAGTACCTTGCTTTAACCTTGTTACTCTCCTTATCTGGGGTCATCAATGTCTGCAAGGGAGGGGAGGAGGGAGAGAGTGAACACTTGCACTGGCCACAATTTTTATTTTGAGCTGCACACTTTCTCTCTCTCTTGGGTGTCGGTGGTCTTGGTGAATTAACTGACTGATGAGGCAATAAATCGCACAGTGACCAAGTGGCTGGAGTTTTGGGGTCACTTGTCTTTCTGAGGTGTCAGTAGTGAGAGGTATGGGCAACTGCGATCAGTGATCTGCTGTAAAGACGGGAGTTTGATCTGTGATCTGTGGCATAGGTACATGTACGCTTTTATTTTTTGCACTGTGATCTGTGATCAGTACAGGACCCAATCTGTGGACACAGGTCAGAGTAGCTAGAGGTATGGGGACACATGTTTCTAAGGGCAGCACTGGGCATCAAGCTGGTATTGACCCTGTTTCTCTTTCAGGTAGACCAGCATGTAAGTGAAAAGGATGGGGGAGGGTGGCTATGAGGGTAGCTATGAGCTAAGATCTCTCCAGCTAACAGCCGGAAATAGCTAACAGCCACTAACTACCATGATTAACACCTAATTAGGTGTTACCAGGAGTGCTAAATGGGGATGTATGAAGTCTAGTCTGGCTGCAATCATCCCAATTATGCAGCAGTGCCATCCCCTTAAAACATAAAGTGCCCCCATAGGATAACATGGCCACTTAATCGTTGCCCTGGGGGACATCCCCTTAAAGCGAACATTCCCATTAAGCATGTCCCGATTAAGTGGCTTGTACTGTAGTATCTTTCCCCTTTTTTTGTAAATCTAGATAACTGTTGCAGATTGCCAATCTAATGGATCAGTATCCTAGCTGTATGATAGGGTAAACAGTGCAGTTAAGCATGGAGCTGATTTGGACCTGATGACATGTTAATTCAAATTTCTTTACTAGGGTTTGTATTTCATTTTCTGAAAACTCATATCTTTCTTCACAAATTACACTGGTGCTGGGGGACTCACTTCAAGTTTTCCCTCACTAATAAAGTGGTCGCGTTCAGTGTTCAGTGTATCTGAGCAGCGAGATGACACACAGTCTTTGAGATCTAGTCAGAGATAGCCTGTTCAAACTTCAGCCATCTGTTTGACTGTTTTCTCATCAATATTCCAACTCCGGTGAGAGCAGTGCTGGGAATTTCCAGGAGTGTTGTCTGTGTCTTGGATTCTGAGGGTAAGAGCTTTGTTGTTTTTTGAGAGCTGAACTGCTTAACTTACATGATTTGCCTTAATGCTGGTGAGAGTAGTTCTGAGGAGAATGCTAAGTGGACCCTTTGAAATCCCCCATTGTATGCATGAACCCTCTGGTTTTTGAGCAGCTTACAACTTGTAGAGACAGTTTGGGATTAGGATGGTGAGAGCACCATTTTCCTACTGAGTCATTATTTACCTCGGCACTGGTGGGACCTTTACTGGAAGCATCTGTTAAAGAAGTATTGAGGCTTTAATTTGGCTACTAATTTACTGACATTTCTTTGCAGCTAAGTTTTGGACATTGCCCTTAAAATGAGCTGGACTTTTTGGATTTCACTCCCACACAGCATCTTATTAGGATTTTCCTATTCTTTGTACCAGTTATAGTCTTATGTCATGTTGATTCACTGGCCTTACAATGTTCGTGTCATCTCTCCCCCTCTGGTGTTGACATCCTCCTCCTGAAACCCCCTTCCCCCAATCCTTCCCCTTAAAGGGTCGACCCTTCTGGTCAGTCCGTTCATGCCTTCTTGTTCTATTGTTAATATAATCTTCTTACCACACCCTGTTACGTCTATTGCTTTATTTGGTATCCACCCCAGACATTGGTGTACCCTTAATTTAATTTGTTAATGATCTGCACACTCTGTATTATCCAATGTTGTTGTTGTTATTTTTTTACTGTATGTACCAGCCTGCACTAAGTGTCCAATTGTATTATTCCTTGCTCTGTTCCCTTCTGCCAGGACCATCTTGAAAATGAGCTTGCTCAATGATGAATCTGCCTGGTTAAATAAAATTTTGATTGATTAATTTATTAATACCTCAAGCTACTGGGGTGGGTTGAGTAGTAGAGAAGGGTGAGTGGTTGTGTTATTTTAATTTATTTTGGGTATTTGTGTAATTTTACTTTACTTCGGATATTGTTGATTTTGGGGTGGGTGGGGACATTTACTGCTTTGTTTATTTAGTTTAAGGGGAGGCAAGGGGTAATTTATTTGGGTGATTTAAGTGGGGTGGTTATTAAATGGTGTGAACAGCAGTCCAAAGATGTGCCATGATTTCAGAACCCCGGTAGATTACCTATCTGGCATCCCTGCTGCTTGACCTCCAACCTTTCACCGACATCCCTTTATCAGCTATGGTGATTAGGCACTGTAGGATGGTTGGGAATGGAAGAGGGTGGGATGGTAGGCAGCAGGGTGTTGGAGGTGTAGTGGGAGTAAACCACATTGGGGTGGTCAAGACCAGGAGGCACCCTGGGGCAAAACGGGGCCTAGATAGAGGCCAGACATGTTTGGCACCCATACCCAGGGCACCCACCAGACCAAGTGGGCAGGTAGCTGCTGGTTTGGCAACCTCTACCAGTCCCCTTCAGGCAGTTCTATGCAATGCCAGATTGACTAGGAGCAAGACCGCAATTATTGCAGACTTGATTTCTTCAGTCAGTCTGGCTGCATTATAGAAGCCTGGTTGGGGGATGATGTGGGCCCAGTGTTGGAGGCATCTGCCCAGGCCAGGTTCTCCATAGTGCACTGCTGAAGAGGGAATGCAGGGGTGCGGGTGTGGCCATCTGTCTTAGATCCAATCTGAACTTCTCCATGCAACAAATGGGTTCCACTTCATCGTTTGAATATGTGGCCATGTGCAGGGCTCCAGGTGTATGCTGCAGAATCCTTCTCATATACCAGCCTCTGGGATACAAGGGAGAATTTCAGCAGGAAGTCATGGACTTCATCACTCAGAGGGTGTTAGAGTTACCTAGGTGGTTGGTTCTGGGTGACTTCAACACCTGGATTGATGATGAATGCTAGCATTTTGGTCATGACTTCCTCTAGTTGATGACTTTACAGGGCCACACACGAGCTGTTGCTTTTGTGACCCACAGTCATGGTTACATCTTGGACTTAGTGGTCTCATTGGGCTTGAGGTCACTGACCTCAGGATTGATCCAGTCATTGGTCAGATCACTGCATGGTAGAGTTCTCATTTGGGGCCCCCCATTAGTCTTTCCCCTGTAGAGATGGTCTGCTACCACCTTTTGAAGGGGTTATCCCCAGAGGGACTGATGGTAGTACTGGATCTATCTGGTGTGAGTGTTGCTTGTGTGGTAGGTATGGGTGAGGTGGTAGCAGCATATAATAGTGCTGTCTCCAAGGCACCTGACTCTGTTGTACCAGTCCGTATATGACCCAGGTCTTCTCGCTTGAGACCCCCATGGTTTGATAGGACTCTTAAGGAGATGAAGACCAGAGGTAGGAGGTTGGAGCATTGTTGTCAGAAGTCTCAGTCTGAGGGGTACAGACTGACTTTGAGAATTTACCATGGTGAATACCAAAGGGCAACCAACCATAAGAAGGCAGTGTTTCTGTCCAGAGATATTGCTGCCAGGAGGAACAGACTGCCTCTGCTCATTCAGACAGTAGACAGGCTACTCCATCCTGCCTATCTGCAGCCTAAGAGAGCAGCTTCAGTCATTCAGTGAGAGGAGTTCACTTTGTTCATCTATGACAGGGTGTCCTCCATTAGGGCTGGGATTTCTCCAATGTGGCAGTTACTGCCCTGCAGTAGTGAGTCATGCATTTCCAGAGGCACTCCTATTTTCTGGATTGAGTTTAGGCCGGTGGGGGTGATAGAGGTATGTAAGGTGATTTTAAAGCTGTGGCCCAAATACTGTGAAATGGACCTGGGCCCAACCTGTCTCTTGGTGGGATGCGTTGGGTCCGTTGGTCCAGTGTTCATTGAGATTATCTGGTGCTCACTTTTGGAGGGACTTTTTCCCATCCCCCTAAAAGAGGCACTGGTGAGACCCCTCCTAAAGAAATCATCTCTCATCCCTGATATCTTGGCGAATTATAGACTAATCTCTAACCTCCCATTTTTTGGTAATGTTATTGAAAAAGTAGTGGCTCTGCAGCTCAATGCACACCTTGTGACCTATGACTCGAGTGGTCCTATGCAATGTCAGGTCTATTAGAAACAAGACAGCAATTATTGCTGATCTTGTTGGGACAGCAGACCTGGCTTTCATCACCAAAATCTGGCTTGATGACAACGCAGGCCCCATTTTGAAAGCAGTGGTCCCAGCCAGGTTTTCGGTGATACACCACTCAGACCACAGGGGTGGGGGGTGGCTATCTGTTTTAGACTGGAATTGAGCCTTTCTAGTGTATCATTAGAGGTGGCCAGATAATTTGAGTTTACCATAGTAGCAGGTGTGGGCTGCAGGATCATTCTCATCTACCATCCACCCTGGGGTGAGAAATTGTTCCTGCAGGAAGTGGCAGACTTCATCATCGATGCAGCATTGGAGTCACCCAGGCTGATGGTCCTGGGTGACTTCAATGCCTGGGTCAATGATAAACTCTCACAGTTTGGTCAATACTTCCTCCAACTGATGTCTTTGTTGGGGTTCTCACAGGTAGTTGCCTCTGCTACTCATAATTAGGGTCACTCACGTTATCTGGTCTTCCTTCTGGGGATCGAGTCCTCTGACTTGGTGGTGGAGCCAGCCATGTGGTCCAATCACTACACAGTAAGATTCAATTTCCAGCCCCCCCCCCGTAGGCCTGTCCCTGTGGAGATGTTCAGATACTGCCAATTGAGGGGTGTAACCCCAGAGAGTCTCTTGGCAGTTTTAGACTTATCAGGAGTTCAGAGGGCAGGCTAGGACCCAGAGAATCTAGTTCTGGCCTATAATAAGACTATCACTGAGGCTCTGGATGCTATCACCCCAGTCCATGTTCGACCCTCTTTCTCTCCACCCTTGGTCCCCTTGGTATGGTGGGACCTTGAGGGAGTTGAGACAGGTAGGACAAAGGCTAGAGTGTCACTGGTGGAGAATGACCCTTGAGGCCAACCACCTTAGATTGATAGACCACTATCAAAGCTATGAATCAGCAATCTCATGTAAGAAGGCAGAGTTCTTGTCCAGTGAGATAGCTGCCACTCAAAAACCGACCAACTCAGCTCTTTCAAACCATGGATAGGCTTTGCAACCCAATCTGTCTACAGGTTCGAGGAGCATTTTCACAAGATAAGTATGATGAGTTTGCTCGATTCTTTGTGGATAAGATGGCTGACATCAGGGCCAAAATCTGTTCAGCACCCTCTATGGGGGTTAGTGGTGGTCAGTGTATGGTCACCTTCCCTTGGTCTTCTTGGATATCTTTTGACCGTCTGGAGATAGGGAACATCATGTGGATTGTCCAGAAATTGTGGCCAACTTGCTGTAGTTTGGATCTGGGCCCTACATGCCTATTATTAGGGTGCATGCAGACCATCGACCTGGTCCTTGCAGAGATTATTTGGTGCTCCTTAGACTTGGGAGAGTTCCCTAGTTCCCTGAAAGAGGCGGTGGTGACACCGCTTCTCAAGAAAGCTTCTTTAGACCCAAACATCTGTGCAAACTACAGACCTATCTCTAACCTTTCCTTCATTGTGAAGGTGATTGAGAAAGTGGTTGCACTGCAACTGGAGAACCATCTCACCATCCACGATGTCTTTGATCCTCTCCAGTCAGGTTTCCAGAAGAGACATAGTACCATGACCACTCTGGTTCTGGTGCTCAATGATCTCCTGATGGCAAGAGACCAGAAGCACCGCTCCATCTTGGTGCTTTTGGATCTCTCCTCAGTGTTTGACACTGTGGACTATGGGGTTCTGCATGAGCGCCTAAGGGTTATCTGTAGACTGACTGGTCCAGTTCTCAGATGGTTCCATTCTTTCCTAGCCAGCAGATTTCAGAGGGTGGTGTTGGGGATTTTTTCCTCTGAGCCAGTCTCTCTGCAGTGCGGGGTCCCTCAGGGCTCAGTGCTGTCCCCCATGTTGTTTGCAGTGTATTTGCTGCCCCTCAGAGACATTGTAAGATGATATGGGCTGAGGTTTCACTGCTATACAGATGATACACAGCACTATCTGTCTTTTGCACCTGACCAGGATAGTGCGGTCTCGATGTTTAACAGCTGTCTGATGGAAATTCATGACTGGATGAAGTCAAAGCTGGTTGAAATTGAATTCTGGGAAGACTGAGATGTTGGTTGTGGACCCCGGGTGTGGATAGAGAGGTCAGTGGTGGGGTTACCTTCTGGTCTGTGGCTCAGTGGTGTACACCTGCCTACCTCTGAATGGGTGCATAACCTTGGTGTGGTATTTGACAATGCGCGCAGGTGTCGGCAGTCATCAAATCTTCCTTTTACCATCTTAAGAGCATCACCAGAATTAAGCACCTTGTTCTGCCAGATTATTTGCCCACATTGATCCATACCTTTGTGACCTTGTGCCTTGACTACTGCCACTCCCTATACCTGAGGCTTCCAGGGGTTTATGTCCACTGCTTGGAGCTGGTCCAGAATGCTGCAGCATGATTATTGACTAGGACTTCATGTACCAGTCATATTACTCCTGTGCTGCATGATCTGCACTGGCTGTCTATACAGTGGTGGACCACCTTCAAGGTCAGTCTTCTGACCTACAAAGCCCTACATGGATTTGGACCGAGTTACCTGCAAGAGCTCCTGGTTCCTTACAGCCCTGGCAGGTGTCTCCACTCAACTGATGAGGGATTGTTAGAGGTTCCCAAGATGCAGCTGAAGACATCTGGCACCAGGGCCTTTATCTTCATGGTACCATGCCTGTGGAACTCTCTACCTCATCAGATTATTGAGTGCAGGACCATGAAGAGCTTCAAGACCAGTTTAGAAACTCATCTATTTAAACAGGTTTTTTTTTTATATTTGAAGTTTTGGGAATTGTGAGAATTTTAATTGAAGTTGATCTACTGTATTTATTGATTTTATTGAACTGTTTTATGATATTTTGTATGTAAAGCGCTTTGATGTCTGAATTGTGCTATACAAATAAAATATGATTATTATTACTGTTATTATGACATCAATGAGTCCTTTCAGCCTGGCTTTTTGCCCAGGCATTGCACTGAAATGGCATTGGACAGGGTACAGAATGATCTCCTCAGGGCAAGGGATAGAGTGGAATGGTCAGTACTCATTCTCCTCGATCTCTCCTCAGCATTTGACACAGTGGACCATGTAGTACTGCTGGATTGCCTAAGGGAGCTCTGTGAACTCACAGAGCCCAACCACCTGAGGTGGGATGTTATCCCAGCATAACACCCATCCTGTCAGGCATTATTCCTTTATAAACCTCCACCATTAACCAACAATGTTTATGAGTATGTTCCCCTGATATACTGTACTGCTGTATGACTTCCATTTTTGTAATGTAATGTTGTTAATACTATTCAGTTTTTCTGCCTCTTGATCTATCTCCAGTTCCCCTCACGAGAGATGTGTTAAGTTGGCAAACTTCACTTCATAAAATAATTTAACTGTGCCAAATATGTGAAGTGCCAACTTTGTGAAGTTTTTGGCAGGCAAAGTTGCATTTTCTCAGGATGTGTTATGTAAATGCACTGGTGAAGTTGCTACTTCACTATAACTTCACCTGACTTTGTCTGAAAAAGTGCCATTTCTTTTCAGGAAAACTCAATGCAAAGTGACAAAGTCACAGTGGTGAAGTGGGCAATTTGTGAAGCCATTTGCAAAGGCAGATTTCACAACTTTTCCAGAACTTCACTAGTGAAGTAAAACTTTGCAACATCTCTACCTCTCACCCCCAGGACACATCTGGAAATGAGCTGTTAGCAGCTCAGTATGTCTTTCCCGGTGAAATGCTTGGAAAAAAAATATAATTAAATTGATAACCAACCCATGCAGCAGTATTGTTCTCAAAAGCCTCACTCACCATCATACATGATTAATGGGTGCTTGTGTAACAGCAGAATAGCTGTCAGAGCTGTAGGTAGCTGTACTGTACTGCAGACTTAGCCCAGCACCATAGTGTACTCAATAGGGGAGACCTTTTAAAATGCAGTGAATAACCCCTTGCTAGCATTTTTAAATAGCAAGGGGAACTTTGATGGGACCCTACCATGACCCCTACTTCTCAATTTCTGACCATAAAAGAAGCCACCTCAGCCAGCACCCAGGTGTGGTTAATGCATGTTTATTTGACAGCAGCATGGCTGTCAAAGCTGCAGGCAGCCATACTGTATCAGCTAGAGTGCTGCAGACATAACCAAGCACCATAGTCTGCTCAACAGGAGAGACCATTGTTGTTTCCCTGGGGGTGTTATGCATGGGTCCCAAACCATCTACTGATCCTTGTGTTCATACAGTAACTAACCTTGTTTATTTACACTGTGATATTGCTTTATTGCACTAACATATATAAATAGGTATCCATTGTACAAGCATGGGTACTAGAACTCTGCTTACCACTCATATGTGCTGCTGTATATTATGTTGACATCATTTTTTGGTTTTATACATGTTTTATGTTTATTACACCTGCCATGCATATCTTTTATTTATTGTGTTTACCTAGGTTATGTGTGTTTCTTTTATGTTCCGATATAGTCATATAATCATACGTCATTTATGTCTTATACCAAAGTATCATGCCATGTGCATTTCTGCTTATGCTACCTTCTCTTTGTTCATAACACAGAGCTGACAATGCATTTTCTTTGTTCAGAGATTCTTTCTTACTTTGCAACTTCATTTCCTATGAAATTGCACAAAGAAGCGGCCATATTTACATGCCTTATCCAATGCTGTATGTATATCATATCTGCAACTGCACTGTTATCTATTATATATAATTGTATGCACACCAGCTCCTTGGAGAGAAAGAGACCATACTCGAGGAATGGTGGGAAATTGGCTGCCATGTGATTGCTTTGTCACATGCGTGATGTGAGTATTTGTAATAAAACTGCTTTTTATTACATACTGCTTGTGGTATAATCTTTGGATAGCTAATCCAACATACAAGAATCTGTTGGCAAGCTGGACTTACCGTAACAATGGCGACTGCGAGAAATGTTGGTTTTTTTGGCTATAAAGGTACACTCATTTCCTATTGGAAACTGAGTTCTGGGAATTAGTTTTCCCCTATAAGTAGCTGCGAGCTACAGCTTGTGTCTCCAGTTTAAAATCATGGACTGCAGTTCTTCATTTGCTAGAGCACTGGCACTAGGAACTCTGATGTACAGCATGCTGTCGCTTCCTTACTGAGTGGGTTTAGGCAACTTTGAACCTATGTACAGGTGGAAATTAGTTTTCCCCTACAAGTAGCTGTGAGCTACAGCTTGTATCTCTGGTTTAAAATCATGGACTGCAGTTCCTCATTTGCTAGAGCACTGGCACTAGGAACCCCGATGTACAGCACGCTGTCACTTCCTTACTGAGTGGGATTTAGGCAGCTTTGAACCTATGTACAGGTGGACTGCCGCTCTGCATTTGACTGAACCTTAGGCAGCTTTGGGGCCCTTGAAGCTGGACTGCTTGCTCATAGATTGTGGGGTCCTTTTTCAGGCACCCACATATGTCAGAGCCATCTGAGTGTCTTCAGCTACTGTGGTTCAAAACACAGTTGCTGAGCCACAAATGGTTAAAGATTTCCCTGCTTACTGACATGTCTAAAATATGCACAGAGTTGAGAGAAGACATCTCAGCTTACCTCACTGCATGTGGTGAGTGGGAAGTGCTTTCATGTAGTTAACTAAAGATGATTTGGATTCGGTTATGTTGATTTGTGAGCAATATATTGAACTGAGACAGTCAACTATTAAGCAATCTGCAGTAGGGCTGCTTTTGATGCTTCTTTCCAGAAGCTGAAAACAGTAAAGTCAAGTTCACTGATTTTAAATATTCAGAGAAAGAGGGTGTTGACCCTGTCCTTGTGCTTCGGATTTGTGGTGAGTACACTTTAATTGTATCTGTTGGTTGATCAACCTTTCATTGCAATCTACAAATAATTTAAGTGTAAAAACACTTGTCTATACAACTATTCCTTGCTACTCACTTTAGGAAAAGCACTATGTTTAATAGTAGTATGCCATATTTTCTTTTCTGTTCCATGAATGCAGCATTTATTTGTTTGCTAGACTAAAAGCAGCCTAATCAATGATGCACTGTATCATGCAGTTGAGATAATGACTAATTGGAGAATGTTCAAAACAGCAAAGACATTACTGTTTTCTGTAACGAATCTTAGAGTTTAATGGTATCAGCTTCATTAACTATTATGGTGTGTTTGATTTTAAAACTGTTTTGATAACAGTAATTAATGTTGCTTGGGATGCAAAAGTTAAGTCTGTCTTTTAGATTGATTGTGTCACTTGGCTTTGTTCACTTGAATTCATTATTTTTGAATTAGAATAGTCTTCTTTTGCTTGATAAGGGTTTGACTTTGTCTGTGCTGTAGGGTTGATGAATATGCTTTTGAACATGTAGGAATGTGCTGTCCTGGAGTTTGCTGTGTGGAAATATTTGAAGTTGGGAAACAATGTGCCTACTTAAGCAAATGCTATATTAAATTGTCACTGTTACCAGTTATCAGA
Organism: Neoceratodus forsteri; assembly: GCA_016271365.2. Taxonomy (NCBI): domain Eukaryota; kingdom Metazoa; phylum Chordata; order Ceratodontiformes; family Ceratodontidae; genus Neoceratodus; species Neoceratodus forsteri. The sequence goes on along the minus strand of CM057450.1, from coordinate 1,312,957,532 downwards.
GTCTTTAACTGTGTTTTCTTAAGCTACACTAGTTTTTTATGTCATTCCTAATATGGAAAATCTGCTCGTAAAAATGGCTGACACCTTTGGCTTGTGGCCAAGGGTGAATTCTGGTCTACTGTGTTGGCACATTGACTGCAGATTTTCTATCATTCAGATGAGTGGTTGGTTTATGGTTGAAGTATAGTGGACTGGTGTCATTAGTCTTGATTCAAGTTAATCATAGTTTGTTGAAAAAAAAGCATGAAATATGGCCTCTCCATCTGCCATCATGTCAATCATGATGGTTAAGCAATTTTTTTTTGCTGCCTCAGCTGGCAGCCAGGAATTGTTATTTTATCTGTAAGAACTCTCATTCAGTGCAGTGTTTAAGGACACTGCAGCTATAGTTGGGTTTGGTCCAGAAAACATCATTTGCACAGTGTGTGACCTTTGGCAGGTCACTTGACCTCCTTGTGCTTTTAAGCTGTACCTGTTTTTTTTTTCCAGCTCAAAATTGATGTACCTCCCTAATTAAATCAGTATTTCTTATCCAAATATAACTTTGATGGGATGGGCACATCAAAAGTACTTTTCAAAAATAATTTTTTTCCCAGTCCTCATCATCTGTATGTGACGTTAGGACTGCATTTTATTTCTTCCCTTGACTTGCAGCCATGAAGCTGCTTGCTATCTACAAATCTGCCCAGTCCTATGTATGCCTTCCTTTATGGAAGTTCTCATGGCTGCTTTGTCCTTGTCCTGTATCACTTATCCCCATGCATCACACAGCGATCGGGGGGGGGTGATCACCCCCTGCATTTGTAATAAGCAGTTTACTTTAACTTCTAAAAGCTAGCTACACAATTTACACTGCCACAAAATGTATTATAACTATTTTGAGAGATTTTACCATTTATGTTACAGGCCTGAATTTAACACCGTTTTAACAATTTTGTATGTACAAAATACCAGTATTTTAACTTGTTTTAATTATCAGAATGATGTGTGTGTTAATAACACAGTTTTAATGTCAAATTCAGAGAATTAGGGATGCCTAATCCTGTGACATTAAGTCTAATTTAATTCATTTTCAGGAATCCATTGAAGTGTAATAATAGCTACGATAAAAACATCCCACCCCCCCAAGGGTAGTCGAGGCATACATCTGTACAGGGTTAATATAAGTACCAGAATTTTGAAAAACAATGCTTACTTTCCACAAGGAGAATGCTCTGAGGTAAAGAGACATTCCCTTTCATGGCTTGTGTTTTATTTTTTCTCTCTTACAGGGATAAGACAATCTTTCACAAGCAACCACTGGTAATGTATACACATACTTTATCCAGTGGTCCAGTTTCATTTTGATGTTATTATAGTTTGAATCATAGTCAGATACTGTATTGACCTTTTCTTTATTTTATGGCAAATTGGGTCAAAGCCATCTGTATTTATTCAGCATTCAACCTTTCAGGTGATAACTGATTGGCAAAGAAAGATTGCCAAAATATTTGTGGATAAATATCCACACCACTATTGGGAATAAAGTGTTATCTAACATTTATGCAAAAACCTGTTACAAGTAAATTTAATAGTATTTACTGTTGTATGTTTAGGCATCTGCTCCAGCATTGGTCATACAGTGTCCTATAATATCCAAGCTGCCTTTTTCACAAAAGAAGGAACTTGGAGGGGGGGGCAAAGGCATAAATTGTATACTTTTTAGTATATTTATTTATTTATTTAAATGTTTCACCAGGAAGGACACACTGAGCAACAATATGCTTGTCTCATGGTGTGACCTGGGGGGGATACAGGGGAGAGTACATGATACATAACGTTGAGTTACAGATTGGAGTCCTGAATTAAGAGTGTCATTTCATACATTGTTTACATACAATACATACATGCTTACATTACTTACATTAAATTGAATTTAGAGCTTCACAATGCTGACAGCTTAGAACTTGTTGCCTTGAAATCATTGCGAACAGGGAGTAAAGTTTAGTTTGGGATTACATTACACTATACATAGATGACATTCACTGACTAAGGGAATACATTTGACAGGGAGATAAACAGAATTGCAGTAAGGGACAAGTGCATGGGTTGGTAGAAATTATATGTCAGCATGTGTGTTCATTAGCTAAAGCCGCTGGTCAGGCCGCATAAGATGAAGGGGGAAACGATAAGAGGGGTAGTAGCAGAAAGTGGGTGGGGAGGGGGGAGGAGGTCAGGGGCATGAGCAGTTTGCTGCATAGTAGTTTGAGGGTAGAGGATAGAGAATGCCTAGAGGAGGAATGGCAGATTTGGGCCGGAAGGTCATTCCAAAGCTTAGGGATATGGTAGGAGAAGGCCGATTGGCCTGCAGAGGTCCACCGATGAGGGATTATTAATAGCTGGGAGTCAGTAGATCTGAGGTCATGAGAGGGGGTTGGTGGAAAAGATAGGGAGGAGGTGAGATAGGGCAGAAGGGAAACAAGCCAAAAGTTAGAAGCAAATTTAGCACTGTGGAGTAGTCGCCAGTTACTCAGGGATGGTAGGGCCAGCGAATGGAAAAGCTCACAGTGGTGGGTACGAGGGGGGGCATAAAGGGCAAAATGGCAGAAAGCATTGAATAGGGGGTCCAGTTTGGATAGGGTGGACTTAGGGACAGAGCTGTAGACTATATCACAGTAGTTAAAGGAAGGTAGTATCATTTTCTGAACAAGTTTGCATCTCAAAGATAGCGGGAGACAACTGCAATTTCTATAGAGAGTGCCAAGATTAGGACATAGTTTTTTTCAGGATAGCATCCACATGGGTGGAGAAGGAAAGGTGTCAGTCAAGCCAGACCCCTAGGTACCTAAAGGGGGACACATCCTCCAGGACTATTCCATCAAGGGTGTGGAAGATCGGTGGTGAGGTAAGTCTGGATAGTCTCTGCCTAGTGCTGGAAGTCAAGGAGACTGTCTTCTTGGCATTGAGGGAGAGTTGGTGGGAGTTAAACCAGAGCTGTACCTTGTTGAAATCAGCCTGGAGATTGGAAGTGACTTCCTCCTGTGTCCAGCCGGAGGTAAAGAGGACTGTGTCAGCAGCATACATATATATTGAGGTAGCAGAGCAAGTTTTTGGCAGATCATTTAGCAGGATGGAAAAGAGAATGGGGCTGAAAACTGAGCCCTGGGGAACACCAGTGACAATAGGGAGTGGGAGTGAGATGGAATCAGCTATTTTTACAGACTGGGTTTTTGCAGGTAAGCTCTGAACCAGTTGGTGGTCATCGCAGATAACCCAGCATCAGATAGGCAAGATATTAACATTGGGTGGGCTACAGTGTTGAATGCTTTGGCTAAGTTGACGAAGATCACTCATGTAATTTGACCTTTGTCCATCCCCGAGAGGATGGAATCCATGAGTCTTAGTAAGAAGGTGGTAGTAGAGTGTTTTTAACTAAATCCAGACTGGAAAGGTGTGAAGAAGTTCGATTCAGAGAGGAAGTGGTAGAGCTGTGAGAGCACGAGGTGTTCCTGAAGTTTTGCGAGGGTGGGGAGAAGGGAGATGGAGCAGTAATTTGCCGTGGTGGTGGGGTCCCTTTCTTTTGGTAGTGGTATAACTGTGGCATGCTTCCACTCCTTGGGAATTGATTCAGTGGCAAACGAGTGGCGAGAGGAGATGCAATGGCTTGGGCAGATAGGAAAAGGAGTTTGGTGTCCAAACCATCAGGTGATTTTCCCTTAGAGGGGTTCAGGGTGAGCAGGGCATCTGAGGTTTCTGTGGGAGAGATGTATCTGAAGGAGAAGGTGTTCAGGCTGGGTGGGATAAGGGTTTCATTTTGTAGAGTGAGCAGGGTTACTGCCGGAAGGGAGGCAAGGAGGGTCGTAGCACATGTGGTGAAGTAGGAGTTGAACTCAGCGGCGACTGAGAGAGGGTCTGATAGGAGAGTCCCTTGTGTGAGTAAAAGGGGGGATTTGTTGGGGGGGAAGGGGTTGATAACTTTCTCTAAATTTAGATGGCCTACCAAGATTGGTGTTTGGGGTGTTGTTAAAATATTTGGCTTTGGCTAATCGGGTGGCCTTGGTGCACTTGTTTTGGAGCATGCGGTAGGTGATGTTGTCTCCTGGGAGGAGCGTAGATTTGTAATTTTGCCATGCCTTGTCCCTGGCATTTTGGCATGCTATTAGCTTGGGGGAAATCAAGGGAAGGTGAGTCCATCAGACACTAATGCGACGTAGGGGGGCATGTTTATCTCAGACACTGAGGAAGATGTTTCAGAAATGTGTAAGGGCATCATCCATATTATTACTTCTAAGGTGAAAGTCTCAGTTTGAGTGAGCTAGTTCTTCCAGGAGGGGGATGAGGTTTAGTGTTTTGTATGACCGTTGTAGTAGAAATTTGGGAGTTGATTTAATTGATGGATTCTGCGGACTAAGTAGGTAATGTGATGGTCACTTATAGAGTCTGGAAGTAGGCCAGAGCTGACGACTCAGTGGGGGTAAGAGCCCAGCCAATTAGGGAGTGATTGCCAGTCTTTCGGTTTGAGCGTGTTGGTTCTTTTGGGTAGGACTGAGGGCTGTTATCTCGGAGTGAGCTTTGTTGAAGGTGGGGGATGGCCAGTTGTGATTAAAGTCCCCCATAATCTAAAGTTCACCTGATGGGGCTAGGGAGGCTAGGTGGCTTAGGAGGCTGGTGACTGTTGCAGTTGGGGTGCCAATGCAGCAGTAAATGCCAGCCACATAGATAGGGAGTGAGAAAAGTGGGGACAGTTTGAGCATGAGCAGTTCATAGGCTTTGGGCTCTGATTTAATGAGCGTGACAGAAAAATGTAAATCTGAGTTGGTGTAGATAGCCACTTCTCTGCCATGGGTGGGTCAGTCTTGCCGAGTGATATTAAAACCCAGAATGGTGATGGCTGGGTCCTGAATGTTAGGGTTTAGCCAGGTCTCTGATATGATGATAATGTCGGGGGCATGTTGTGCGGCTAGTACCTGGAGCAGATCGAGTTTGGGGGCAAGGCTCCGAATGTTTAGGTGGAGTAATCATAGCCCCTGGGGGAGGGAGCTAGCCCGATTATCAGTGGTGGCCTTGACAGGGGGGTTAGTCACTGAATTAGAAGGACAGGGGGCTGGTGCTGGGCTGGAGTTTGGGTGTATGTCCCCCGCTGCAAGGAGTAATAAGGCAAGGGTTAAGTGGTGAGTAAGCATGTTAAAACACCTTGATTTGGGTTAGTGCAGCTTATGAGGTGTTTTGGGACAGACAGCATGGGAAGCATGGGAAGTAATTTGGTGGATGGTTGACAAAAGGCAGGCATAGGTGTAGCATGAGGGGGAGCTCATAAGATGGAAGGACCAGGTAGTGACTGGAAGAGATGAAGTGGCCATTTGGGGGTGTGGGTAGGATGAGTTAATTCAGCTGTAAGGGGGGGAGGAGCAGGATAGCAACTTAAGGCAGGTATTGGGGGGTATGCAGAATAGGAAGGAGAAGATTAGGAGTAGATTCCTTACTGTCTGTGCCATAACTGATAGTGGATAGGAGGCATAAGTTATGCCTGTGGTTCACAGGAAAAAAGAGAAGCGGCCACAAAGACTGCTAGGATAACAGCCATAGGGAGGGTGGTGGGCAGGAGAGATGATGCTGGGTGCCAATAGTATTAGAGCAAGTATTAGAGGCGGGACAAGTAGTGTATTTAATAGGTTGCTTGGGAGGGGGTGGTTGGGGAGTGACAAAAACAGGCTAGATCTATGATTTTGGACCTCAGCTAGCAACAGCTAAAATCAATAAGGCAGTAGGACTCCAAAAAGCCATACAGCAGCTTGGCTAGCACAGTCTAAGAAGGCACACCAATCAGGAGCTTAGGGCTACCCACTGGTCAAATCAGGAGTTGCCAAGTCATCAGGCAAACCAGTGAGGGAGCAGCTGAAAGCTGTGCAGCTCCTGGAGTTCTGGTGGTAGTACCTGGGAGGCTGGTCTGGGAAGCAGGACCAGGAGGGTGGCTGAAGATTGTTTGAGGGCTCAGCGGCTGATGATGCTGCCGGTGTCCTGAGGTGATGCTTGGGGTGCAGTAGCGATCTGCGAGGGAGAGAGGGAACTGCATTAGTTATAAGGACAATTTGAGTTGGGAACAAAAGATAGGTGGGGGACAGACGGGAGCTAGTAGAGGGGGTGGGAGTGCTATTTCAGGACAAAAGGAAAAATTAGTAATTCAAGGTAGGAGAGGGAGAGATTTAGAGAGGCAGAGGAAGAATAGTCAGAGAGAATAATTACCTGGGGGTGTAATTATATGCCCACCCTCATTAACAGATCACTTATATTAACAACTGTTTTTACAACTGGTGGGCCTGTAAGGGGCAGATAACTCTTGGAACTGTAAATAACATAGATAACTACTAACAAATCATTACATGCCTATTTGTTTTACAAATAGCAGTCTAGGAATGGTGTCAACTGTACTGTATGTGTACTATTTATCACAGGCTGCACTCACTGATAGAAGACTTTTATGGTTCATCAGTGATGGTTATGTATAATGCTGCAGCTGTTACCATTCTTAGTGTGATTCACCATGACTATGAAATTTCCATGGATAGGATATACTATAAGCCAAGCCTCCTGAACTACATAAGGAGTTTGGGGAAGGGGATTGAACCATGCCACCTTGCAGTGCAACATCTACAGTGATTGTGAATAAATAAAAGTCCTTCTGTACCTGATTAAGCTATGGCTCTTGAACCAGAAATGAGGGAGGTAAACCCACTGTCCCTCCAATAAGAGCACACAAAAGGAAAAATGTGCATTTACTAGTGACTCATTTGTTGTTTACAAATTTTGAAAAACATATAATGTCCTCTAACATTATAAACCAGCTTAGCCTCTCTGCCTTCCTAGTGCGGTCAAGCACAACCAATCACAATCTATTTGCAAGTGGCTTTATGCCAACTATCACCAGCAAGGTGCAAGGGCCTTGGCCATCAACAAGTAATCAACTGAGCTAGGGAAGAAATTGTGCACATTCCCAAATTCTTTCACATATCCTTTTTACAATATTATTTCAACTGTCATTCCTGGACTCCGATGACCGACTTCATTTTAAATGTGATCAATGTTTAAAATGTGTTTTCTGCTATGTGTTTAATGTGACTATTGTTTCATTGTGACAATGTTTTTTTTTTTTTTTGCTATCATGTTTTTACATATTGCTGCAGCTTTTCAAATAGAAATAAAGTAATAAAAGGCACCCCAGATATTAGAAAGTATGAGCTCAGTAAACAGCTTCACATCCGTGGTTCACATCACATCTGGTTGCAGAGCAAGAAACAGAAGTCCAGAACTACAGATTTTTTATTAATTAATCCCGTTTGTCTTAGCAGGAGCAGTACCTGTTTGGACTAAGCAAACAGATACTTTATTAAAAGAAAGGGGTCTCGTTTAAGTAAAAAAAGTGTTTTTTTCTGAGAAAGGGGGCAGTATCACTTTAATTTACTGAGAGCAGAGCAAGAATCTAATTGGAGTGTGGCTTAGCAGCTTAGTTGTACAAAAGCTGCTGTCTCCAATTACAACTTCAAGCTGTTTCTGACAGAAGAGAACTGGTTGCAGAGCAAGAAACAGAAGTCCAGAACTACAGATTTTTTACTAATTAATCACTTCTGTCTCAGCAAGAGTAGTACCTGTTTGGACTAAGCAAACAGATTCTTTATTAGAAGGGGGTCTCATATAAGTCAAAAAAAGTGTTTTTTTCTGAGGAAGGGGGCAGTATCACCTTAATTTACTGAGAGCAGAGAGTGAATCTAATTGGGGGTGTGGCTTAGCAGCTTAGGTGTACAAAGCAGCTGTCTCCAATTACAGCTTCTGCCTGTTTCTGGCAGAAGAGAACTGGTTGCAGAGCAAGAAACAGAAGTCCAGAACTACAGATTTTTTTACTAATTAATCACTTCTGTCTCAGCAGGAGAAGTACCTGTTTGGACTAAGCAAACAGATACTTTATTAGAAGAAGGGGGTCTCATTTAAGTAAAAAAAAGTGTTTTTTTCTGAAGAAGGGGGAAGTATCACCTTTATTTACTGAGAGCAGAGAGTGAATCTAATTGGGATTGTGACTTAGCATTTTAGGTGTACAAAAGCAGCTGTCTCCAATTACAGCTTCCAGCTGTTTCTGGCAGAAGAAAACTGGTTGCCGAGCAAGAAACAGAAGTCCAGAACTACAGATTTTTTACTAATTAATCACTTCTGTCTCAGCAGGAGTAGTACCTGTTTGGACTAAGCAGATTCTTTATTAGAAGAAGGGGGTTTAATTTAGGTAAAAAAAGTGTTTGTTTTTTTTCTGAAGAAGGGGGCTGTATCACCTTAATTTACTGAGAGCAGAGGGTGAATCTAATTGGGGGTGTGTCTTAGCAGCTTAGGTGTACAAAAGCAGCTGTCTCCAATTACAGCTTCCGGCTCCGGCAGTTTCTGGCAGCAGAAAACTGGTTGCAGAGCAAAAAACAGAAGTCCAGAACTACAGATTTTTATTAATTAATCACTTCTGTCTCAGCAGGAGTAGTGTCTGTTTGGACTAAGCAAACAGATACTTTATTAGAAGAAGGGGTCGCATTTAAGTAAAAAAAAAGTGTTTTTTTCTGAGGAAGGGGGCAGTATCACCTTAATTTACTGAGAGCAGAGAGTTAATCTAATTGGGGGTGTGGCTTAGCAGCTTAGGTGTACAAAGCAGCTGTCTCCAATTACAGCTTCTGCCTGTTTCTGGCAGAAGAGAACTGGTTGCAGAGCAAAAAACAGAAGTCCAGAACTACAGATTTTTTACTCATTTCCCTCCTTCCCACCCTAAGCCAGTTCTAGTTTTATAGCCACTGAATTTGACTGACAACAGGACCTTCCTGTTTGGCAGTAGGAAGGGAAGGATCATTGAGACACATTAGTTTCAGCAACCTTGAAGGAACCTAAAAAACTCTATATCCCCCCCCCAGGGCTGCTGGAGGTCTGAATCCAAGCATGGAGGAAGGAGATTACTGAAGACTACAGGAAGTTCCTGTCCCAGAACAGGAAGGGTGAGAGTTGTAAGGGCACATAGGCAGTAGGAAAGTAAGAATAAAAATACATAGAGGGAGGAGACAATAAGCATACAAAGCAACAGGAGAGGGGACACAAAATAAGTCAAGATGGGAGTGGTGCAGTGCAATGGCTGTGAAGCAGCAGTGTTCCAGGAGACATTCTGGAGGCTGCGATGCTGTCCTGTTTACAGGCACCTCTCTGGTCTGAGGGAGGAGGTTGCCCGTCTCCAGGCTGACCTGGCTAGGATTCATGAAACCTCTTCCCCCACCCAGGGACCACCAGGGCCACCACTGTTACCTCAGAGGTTGCCAAGAAAGAGGAGTGGTTGGACCAAGGTGGGCTCAGAGATGGAGAAGGTGGTGGAACAGAGGTGCATCCTTCCAGTTGTAGCTCTCCACAATTCTTATGCTGTTTTGGCAAAGAGTGGTTCCTCTAAGGAGGCACCTGCAGTCGAGACCAAGGAGGATGCTGGGAACCTCCACAAAGGGGACCCACAGGAGGGTGACACAAGACCCCACAGGGGAAGGAAACAACTCCTGGTGGGGGACTCAATCATTAGGGAGGTAGGCGTGGGGGAGGAAGGGGATAGGGAGGCAAGGTGTCTGCCTGGTGCCATGGCTTGGAGGGACAGGAAATGAATCCTCAGGATTGTGGGAGCAGCTGCTCGAGGGAGGGACTGGATGTCATTGTCCACCTAGGGACAAATGACCTGGCTGTAAATGGGATCAGAGCAGTGAAAGAAGAGTTTGTGGAGTTGGGGAGGGGCCTTAGACAATTAGCAGCTATGGTAACCTTCTTGGAGGTGTTGCCTGTCTATGGCAAGGAAGATGCTGGGGTATTCCACACCATGGGATTCAATGAATGGTTGAAAAACTGGTGTGGAGCTCAGGGTTTTGGCTTCATTGGGGACTGGGGAGCCACCTGGAGGGATGCAGGCTTATACTGGCATGATGGTCTGCATCTGTCCGGGGGGGGATCCAGGATCCTAGGTGACAGGTTTAAATGCTTCATTGGCAAGCATTTAAACTAGCAAAGGGGGGAGGCACTGAACAGGAGCAGGGAATTTGCAGCCTCCCCCCACCAAGCACAGTAGTTAGAGAGGTAAATACCAGGGCAGAGAAGTCAGTATTGAGTAGGACAGGGATAAATGCAGAAAAAGGTGTCAAGGACAGAGATGGGGCTAAAAGAGGTAAGGCCATAAAAATAACTGGAAGGTGATGAGTACCAATGCCCATAGTGTGTGCTACAAGCTCCCTGAACTAGTGGCCCTAATGGAAGAGGGATGCCTGGAAATTGTGGCAGTCACTGAAACATGGCACACAGGGAACCATGAGTGGGAAGTCAACATACCAGGATACACAGTCTACAGGAGGGACAGGGTGGGTAAAAGAGGAGGAGGAGGAGGAGCTTGCTATACAAGGGAAGGGATTAAAGCAACAGAACTAAAGAGTAAACAGGAAGTTGATGAGTCACTATGGGTCACCCTGGAGACAGGAAATGGCACCACAATCCACATGGGGGTTGTGTACAGACCCCCATCTCAGGGGGGTGAAATGGACAAGGAAATGAGAGGAGGCATCCTTAAAATGGCAGAAAAAGGGAATATATTGTTGATGGGGTACCTGAATATGCCAGATGTTAACTGGAGTACCTTTGCTGCAGGCACATCCAAGAGCAGGGTCATTCTTGATGCCCTACAGGGGGCATGCCTCAGACAGCTAGTGTTGGAACCCACTCAGGAGGGAGCAATCTTAAACCTGGTACTCTCAAATGGGGAAGGAGAAAGGACCTCAGATTTAAAAGTGGGTAGCCATCTCGGAACAGGTGACCACCAAACAGTGTGGTTCACAATAAACACAGCCATAGAGTCAAGCCATACAAAAACAAGAGTATTGGACTTTAGGAAGGCTGACTTTGGGAAAATGAGAGAGTACCTTAGAAAAGCACTAGCAAATGGGCAAGAAGGAGGGGTTGAGGAACAATGGGGAATAATCAAAACAGCCATCACAGAGGCAGCAAGCCTTTGTGTGAAGCAAATCAATAAAACAAAATGAAGGAAAAAACCACTATGGTTCTCAAAAGAGATGGCAGGGACAGTTAAGGAGAACAGGATAGCATTCAGGAAATATAAGGAAACACAGGAGCAGGACAGAGAACTTTATCGGTTAAAGCAGAAGGAGGCAGGGAAGGCAGTCAGCATAGCAAAGGCACAAACTGAGGAAAAGATAGCCAACTCTGTTAAGAAAGGGGATAAAACCTTTTATAGGTACATTACAAAGACCAAGGGAGGGCTACAGAGACTTAATAAAGGGAAGGGAATGTGGGCAGAGGGTGACAGTAAAAAAGCAGGGATACTGAACAGATATTTCTGCTCAGTATTCACAACAGATGAGGAGGGGGAGGTGCCAAAACCAAACAAGGGAGAAACTCTGAATACAGGGGTTGATACCAGTCCATTCACAGAAGAAAGGATTTTGAAAGAACTCTTGAAAGTGAGGGTGGACAAAGCAATGGGGCCTGATGGGATTCACCCAAGAATACTAAAAGAACTAAGGGTAGAACTAGTAACACCACTGACTACTCTCTTTAACAAATCATGGGAGGATGGAGTGGTACCCGAGGACTGGAGGAGGGTAAATGTGATTCCACTTCACAAAAGTGGGAGCAGGGCAGAGGCAGGAAACTACAGACCAGTTAGTTTGACTTCAGTGGTAGGGAAAATGATGGAATCACTTCTGAAGGAAAGAATTGTTGAGTACCTAGAGGCCAGTGGGGCACAGGACCCAAGACAGCATGGATTCACAGCAGGAAGGTCATGTCATGTCAGATGAACCTAATAGATTTCTTTGACTGGATGACCAAAGTAGTAGACCAGGGAGGGACTGTGGATATGGCCTACCTAGATTTTAGCAAGGCATTCGACACAATCTCACACAAAAGATTAATATACAAGTTAGCCAGCCTTGGGGAGTGGGTCCCAAGGTGGTAGCATGGATAAAAAACTGGCTGGACAACAGGATGCAAAAGGTAATAGTAAACAGAGTCCACAGTGAAGAAAGAAGGTAACTAGTGGGGTACCACAGGGTTCAGTACTGGGACCGGTCCTCTTTAATATCTTTATAAATGACATTGGAGAGCACCTGGAAGGAAAGGTATGCCTCTTTGCAGATGACGAAAAGATCTGCAACAGGATTGATACACAAGGTGGGGTGGAAAGAATGGAAAGGGCCTTGGCAAGGTTGGAGGAATGGTCAAATACATGGCAGCTCAGATTCAATGCAAAGAAATGCACGGTAATGCATCTGGGAAACAAAAACTCAGGGCAAGAGTACACAATGGGGGGTGAGTTAATAACAACAAAAATTGAAAGAGACTTAGGAGTAATTATATCAGATGATCTAAAGGTGGGCAAGCAATGTGAGAAGGCAGTAAGGAGGGCTGGGGGGATACTGGGATGTACAGGGAGAGGCATCAACAGTAGAAAACAGGAAGTTGTTATCCCTCTCTACAGACAGTTAGTGAGACCCCATCTGGAGTACTGTGTGCAATTCTGGAGACCCCATCTCTGCAAAGACATAAACAGAGTGGAGGTTGTTCAGAGGATGACAACCAAAATAGTGGAAGGTCTGCTCCAGAAGACATAACAGGAGAGACTAAAGCAGCTTAATATGTATACCCTTGAGGAAAAGAGGGAGGAGGGGACATGATAGAAACTTTCAAGTATCTCAAGGGAATTAACAAGGTACAAGAGGGTAGTATATTTCAGAAGAAGAGATGTGCAAGAACAAGGGGGCACAATTTGAAGATAGAGGGGGGACAGCTCAGAGGTAATGTTAGAAAGTATTTTTTCACAGAGAGAGTTGTGGATGCATGGAACAGCCTTCCTGAGGAGGTTGTGAAGTCAGGAACAGTGGGAGAATTCAAGAATGCATGGGACAGACATAAGGCAATTCTAGTGGGGGGTAGGAGGAAGTAAGCTGTTGATTAACTAGAATCTGCAGCTTATCCATCAGATAGGGAAATGAGCAGACTGGATGGGCCAAGCGGTCCTTATCTGCCATCAAATTCTATGTTTCTATATTTCTATGTTTAGGGTATTAGGCCATTTGGGTGACATCTGTCAGACCCACATGGGGGGAGTACCAAGTATCAAACACTAACATGACAAATTAGTTTTTTTCACAAGCTGAAATGTCCCAACACCCCCCATGAATTATTATTTCCTTCTTATAGGTTATGTGCCACAATTCTCAATCCCAGACAAAAGGGATCAGCATTGCTGTCCCATCCAGATTAATTACAACATGATAACCAAGCACAACACACAGGTTTCTACACCTGTACTGTACTCATACATACACAGTATTGTACATCTCATTCCATTGCTAGCACTGCCATGTTTCCAACTTTTACTACCTCAACAGAGAAAAAGTCTACCCGATGTTCCAAGAATAAACCCAGACCAACTTATGGTCTGATTGCTTCATCACTCCCATATACCCTTGTAAATAATGTGCAAATACACACATACTATGGCAGAATGTAAATTCTGCTTCAATACAAATACTTCTACGTTTCATAGCATCATGTTACCAGACCCCTTTGCAATAGAACTGATACATACTCAAGACCCAGTATCAGAGCGCCACACTACTTACTACCTAGGAGTATTACAACCTAGACAACAGACCTAACAAAAGGGACCTTTTCAAATCCCACAGGCACAACAGGCACTGTTGTATACCCCTGTGTTACAAGGTGTAAATGGCATACTGCCATACGATAAAAGTTCAATGCATATAACAAGCATAATATTGCACTTCCGTTTCATGAGATAGGCCAGCATCAGGCCAAACAGCAACACATAAGCAGGGAAACTATGTTTTTTTGACCCCTACTGTCACAACCTCTTCTAAGACTTGGAAACAGGGTGTATTCACAGATGAATAAATGGTATATTCTTATTACTGGACCTCAACCCGCACCTCCAAGTGCATTGCTGATGCCATCACTTGTCTATGTCACACCACACCATAAGCAAAGTCATTGCTAATAACCATTCTATTTTCCTTTTCACTTTCAAAACAGCTATATGTGTGTTTTAAAATTAAGTTTTTAACAAAGTTTTACAAGTTTTAGGTTTCTGCAGAGTGGTACTGGTAAAATATTTAAGCAACACATGCAACTTTTCTTCATGGCTGGTTTTCAATACTTGGCTGGCACCCCATATGAACTGGTTGTTCTTATATGGACTGTGCTCTTGGTTGCTCTTTCCTGAATTGTGTTCTTTATTAACTGTCAATATCTGTGCACAAATGTGCTCGTTTTACAAAAGCTATGCCTGTGTGGGTGTGGCTATTACATTGAAATATTCAATGGACAATCTCATGTAATCCTTGCCAAGGCCTTTGCCATTCCAGCCAACCAGCAGCCGGCTACATGAACATTACCTTTCTTACCATGCTGGTACACATCTGCACAGCCCCATGTGCCATGTATGCCCCATGGGTTACGATCTTTCGATTAATGACATTTCAAATGTAACTGCACTGCTTTGTGGTTACCAACTCAAACCTTATGGACTGGTTCCTCTTTAAGGAATTTGTTATTAGATTCTGCAATCAAAAACGTATGCCGCCATCCAGTACATCACCGTTATCTGCCTTTTCCACTCTCAATATGGACCTTCTTTATGAATGGACAATGACTTTGACACTGTTTTTTACAAACAGTATTCTGTGATAATACACATCAACAATTTTTCTTATACACATATCCACTGTGGTGTTGACATACTGTACCTAGTTTCTGTTTTGTGTTTTATGATCTGACCATCTGTAATTATCCCTTTGTCAACTCCTGAACAAGACTACTTTCACAGTCACCCTAACTATCTGTATGCTATAGAAATGTAATTTATTTAGATTATGAGTTTTTATGTGCTTTGAAAAGCAGATATTTAAATCAATGTTAACTTGATAGTAATTTATATCTTGTTTTAACTTATCCACTACTAACCCACTGTTGTCTGAGGCATACTTTTAACCATCATCTTGCATGGCTGCAGTCCTTTTACAAGGCTCGCACCTCAGGCTAGTTGATGCAATAAGACATACCATTGCTACACCTATCTGTCTTCTTTTTGTTGTGTTGCCCTTTGAGCAAGGCAACAAGGAAGGGACTGTTATGCATGGGTAACACACCAGCTACTGGCCCATGTGTTCATACCATAAGTAATCTTGTTTATTTACTCTGTGATATAAGCTGTATTGCACTAACATATAGAAATAGGTGTCCATTGTACAAGCATGGGTACTAGACTGTGCTTGTCACTAATATTTGCTGCTGTGTATTATATTTACATAATTTTATGGTTTTATACGTTTTATGTTTATTACACCTGACATGCATATCTTTTACTTATTGTATTTACCTAGGTTATGTGTGTTCCTTGTATGTTCTGATATAATCAAATAATCATGTATAAGTTGTTTCTTATACCTAGGCTTGGCAGTTTTCGATTTTTATTTTTAACCAAAATCGACTATAAAATCGACATTTATTCACTGAGTTTTTTTTCGATAAAAATTGATCTTTATTGTGGCAATAAAAAGAATCTGATAAAAACAACTTTTAAATAGGCATTTATTAATGACATTTATCACACACCACATAAATACATAAATCCTTGTGCAGCACATGAAACATGCGAGTACACTCCCATCTATCATTTGTGTAAAACTATTCAACCATGTAGTAATGAAAGTTGAAATGACACTGACAATGTTACAAGGACACAGACATACAAAACATGCAGACTGATAGAAAAGTACAATTGATGTTGGATTCTTTTTATTGCCACAATAAAGACCAATTTTTATCGAAAAAAAACTCAGTGAATAAATGTCGATTTTATAGTCGATTTTGGTTAAAAATAAAAATCGAAAACTGCCAAGCCTAGGTATCTTGGAGGTAGAAGACTTGGTTTGCTGGCCAAGGCACCTAGCTTCACCTGAGCTCTTTCCTTCTAAGACTGCTTGAAAGGCAGAGTAGAGAAACTTACCAGAGCAAGGGAAAAGGATTAAGACTTATTTTGGCTAAGAAGATTTACTGTGTGGAGTTGTTTTTATTTTTTACTCACAGGGATTGCTACTGTTTGCTGCTAACATTTCATTGTTTTATTTTTATCTGTAGCAAAGTGTTTCTTACAGCATATAACTTCTCTGAAATTATTACAGGTGGTGTTTTACAGGTTTTACAGTTTTATCTTACATTAGGATAAGCTTTCAGGGTTACTGCATTTGTTGTTGACTGATTGTTTCTGCTCTTACCTCCTTGTTCTTTCGTCCGTGGTTCTTCTTTTCGGCAGGGGAAGGGCCCAGCCACCAACCCCCATCCCCAACCACCCCACACTACACTCCTTTTATAGGGTACCACAGTTGTGACATTTCCTGTGGCAGAGCAGGAAGGGGTGGATCAGTGGAGCCTCCACAAGGTGAGCTCATTTACAGGGGCACTAGTAATTTAACTTGTTATAACAAGTTAAACAAAACACAATCAAACCATTACTTGCATTTTTTTCCCCTTTTTTTTCCTTCTGATTACTCTGACTAGGTTATAAACCCAGTAACTTATCTGGAATGGATATCATTAACTGCAGGTACTGTGGAACAGTTTTCAGAAGGACAGTCTTACAGGATTTAGGACACTGTCCTACATGTTGGGCCTTTGGAGATCTTAGGGCTCAGCTCCGGGCAGCATGGGCAGAGATTGCACGCCTCAAATTTCATATTCAAGAGGAAATACATTATAAGAACCACCCGCCTTTTTCCCAGCATCCAACAGAAAAACCTCAACCGCAGAGGGTAGTTGGTCCAGGAGGTTGGCAGGTGGTTAGGAGGGGCAAATCGGGTGCCCCATCACTCTCTGCTCTCCAACATATTACCTCCAAAAACCATATAAACACTACAAACAGGTATCTGCCTCTATCTCTGAAATCAAACAAAGAGGCAGAAGACACTGCAGAGCAGGACACTGCAGCACAGGTGCTAGCACAACAAAACTCACCCAAATCAGGAACCAAAACAAAAGAAAGCAAAAAGGAAATCCAAAAAACTTCTGATCATAGGAGACTCCATGATTCGGGGAGTTGATACCCATCTCCAGCCATGGGTAATGGTCAGATGTCTCCCAGGTACATCAGCATGGAGAGACACTGACCGCATTGCTAAAATTGTTCACAAAGCAGGAGAAAACATTGATGTCCTAGTACACATAGGACTAATGATCTCACCAGCTGGTCAGTTGTGGAGACCAAGGAACACCTGACCAGGCTGGGTGACAAACTATCATCTATTTCGTCCGCATCTCCTTCTCTGAGATCCTGCCAGTCTGGGAGAGGAGCAGATGGACAGAAGGTCAGAGAAGGGGAGATAGGGAGCTAAACATGTGGCTCAAGGGCTGGTGCCAGGAAAAGGACACAGATTTGTAGGGAACTGGCAACAGTTCTGGGAGCAAAAGTTCTTAAATTTGATGGACTGCATCTGACTAAGGAGGGTCAGTGCATTGGGGCAGAAGTTTGATGTCTTTGCAGAATATTTAAACTAGCAAATGGGGAGAGGGTGCAGCACCCCATACGTCGAATGGAAGAACACCCTCCCCCTCAGCTAGTGGTCAAACAGGGATTCAGCATGTTTGCAGTTCATTTCCATCACCAGGTAAAAAAGGTTTGTCTCCCTACCGCCGCACAAGGGTAATGCCAAACCTCACCCAACAACTAACACACAAAATCTGGCCATGGAAAATCATGTACACAAATGCTCACAACCTGGGAAATAAGATCCCAGACCTGCAGACAATAATGTCAGAGGCTAAACTGGACATAGTAGCAATTAGTGAGACATGGTTTACCAGTAACCACACTTGGGAGATTTCAGTACCTGGCTATGTATTGTTCAGAAGAGACTGAGGTGCAAAAAGGGGGGGAGGAGTGGCCCTGTATGTCAATGAAAATATCAAAGCTACAGAAATTCAGAATACACATAAGGAGCCAGAAGAACTGTGGGTCACCCTGGAAACAGGAAATGGGACAGCCACAAGAACTGGGGTTGTCTACAGGCCCCTAGACTAGGGGGAGGGCATAGACACATTACTGTTAGAAGATATACAAAATATGACAGCTAAAGGGGAGGTTCTGATAATGGAAGACTTCAACATGCCGGATACAGATTGGTCAATACCAGCAGGAACATCCGCCAGAACTAGACACATAGTGGATTCCTACAGGGAGGGCCTCAAACAATTGGTACAGCACAACCCACAAGAGACAGGGCTATCCTAGATCTAGTACTGACTAACAAGGAAGGGATCACAGATCTCCAGGTAGAAGGTCACCTGGGGGCCAGTGACCATCACATGGTAAGGTTCAATTTGGCTACTACATCTAAATCATCCCATTCCACAGCAAAAATATGGGACTTCAGAGGAGTTGACTTTGATAAGATGGCCAACAGAGTTGCTTAGCTCTGGCAAAAAGAAACACAGGTGAGGGGGTACAGGCAAAGTGGGCAAGCATTAAGGATGCAATACTTGAAGCAACATCCCATTGTGTTAGACAGAAAAGGAAGTGCAAAAGAAGAAGCAAACCACTTTGGTTCTCAAATACAGTAGCAGAAAAGGTCAGAGCCAAAAGGCTGGCCTTCAGGAAATATAAGGGAACACAGTGGGATAAAGATAGGGAGGTATACAAAACTGCCCTAAGGGAAGCAGGGAAGGCAGTAAGGCAGGCAAAGTCCCAAACTGAGGAAACACTAGCACAAACAGTAAAAGAAGGTGATAAGACTTTCTATAGATACATTAGTGAAAGGAGAAAGTCCAGAAGGAGTATTGCTAAGCTAATGGAGAAAGGGAGCATGTGAGGAGGAGGACCCTGTAAAGGCATCTATCCTAAATAGATACTTTGCTCAGTATTTACTGAAGAGAAGGTAGGCAGGGCCCACAGCTCAGCATCATGGACACAGGGGAGGAGGTGAGCACTACTCCCTTCACAAAAAAAGGGTCCTACAAGAGCTTGCTAAGCTCAGAGTGGATACTGCAATGGGACCTGATGGCATACATCCCAGGGTACTCAAGGAGCTAAAGGTGGAACTAGCAGAGCCATTAGCAGAACTGTTTAGTGAGTCTCTGAGCACAGGAGAGGTCCCAGAAGACTGAAATGGCTCATGTGATCCCTCTTCACAAGAGTGGTAGCAGGGAGGAGGCAGGAAACTACAGACCAGTCAGTCTTACCTCAGTAGTGGGCAAGATTATGGAGGCACTCCTTAAGGAAAGGATAGTGCAACACCTGGAATCCATAGGGACACAGGACCCAAGACAGCATGGGTTTACAAAAGGAAGATCCTGTCAAACTAATCTCATAGATTTCTTTGACTGGGTAACCAGAGTGGTGGACCAAGGGGGAGCAGTTGATGTCACCTACCTTGACTTCAGCAAAGCTTTTGACACTTTTCCACATAGAAGATTGATAAATAAGCTGGGTAGGCTTGGGATGGGTCAGAAGTTGGTCAACTGGGTGGCAAACTGGTCGACGGGCAGAAAACAGAGAGTGGTGGTAAATGGTATACAGTCAGAAGAGATGCAAATCACAAGTGGGGTACCTCAGGGATCAGTCCTGGGGCCAGTCCTCTTCAACATCTTCATTAGTGACCTTGCAGATGGACTAGAGGGTAAGGCTTGTCTGTTTGCAGATGATACCAAGATCTGCAACAGAGTAGATGATCCAGATGGGGTGGGCAGAATGAGAAGAGATCTGGATAAACTGACAAAATGGTCAGAAGAGTGGCAACTGGGATTTAATGCAAAGAAGTACAAAATCATGCACATAGGGAAGAGAAACCCTGAAGCCACCTATAGGCTGGGAGGGGAGTTACTAGAAGTCACAAAGGAAGAAAGAGACTTGGGTATCATCATCACTGATGACCTGAAATCATCCAAGCAGACCTCTAAAGCAGTAGGCAAGTCTAGGGGGGTGTTAGGGTGTATTAGTAGGGGTATCACAAGTCGTAAGAGGGAGGTAATAATCCCTCTTTACAAGACACTGGTTAGGCCCCATCTGGAGTACTGCGTGCAGTATTGGAGGCCACACCTTCACAAGGACATTAACCAAATTGAGGCAATACAGAGAAGGGCAACCAAAATGGTGCAGGGACTGCATCAGAAGACATATGAGGACAGATTAACAGAGCTCAATATGTATACCCTTGAGCAAAGGAGGGAGAGAGGTGATATGATTGAGGCATTCAAGCACCTTAAGGGCATTAACAAGGTGAAAGAGTCTAACATGTTTAAATATAAGAAAAATAGCAGGACAAGAGGACACAGCATGAGATTAGAGGGGGGCCGATTAAGGGGGAATGTGAGGAAATTCTTTTTCACAGAAAGGGTGGTGGATGCATGGAATGGCTTACCACAAGAAGTGGTGGCTATGAATACAGTGCAGGGCTTCAAACAGGCATGGGATAGGCATAAGGGAGCAATACAAATGACTATGAATAGATAGGCTACTGACAGAGCAAAGGCTGATGGCACATTTATACGGTAGAAAAACAAATGGGCAGACTGGATGGGCCTTGTGGTCCTTATCTGCCATCAGCTTCTATGTTTCTATTCAGCTGTGCAATTCATCACTCAATTTTTTTTATTGTATGTGTCTTTAATTGCAGCTAAAGTTTCTCTTATGTCCTTGTTGTGGTATAATATGTTTAGTAGCCCTAGTCTGTCCTCTAACAGGTGCATTCTGAGTTTATCTTGCACTTTTCTGTAGAGACTAAATGAGCGCTCTATGGCAGTAGATGTAACTGGCATAGCCAGTGTCCTCAACGCAACACTGGACAGTACAGGAAGGTTTAGCATCTCACTCTTCCAGTACTCTATCAGAGCGATCATGCTGTCAGAGGGAACATCCAGCTTTATATATAGATGAAAGTCCCACTCAAGGTCATCTTTTTTGCAATGAAATGTGTTGAATATGGCACCATACTTTGATACATCCTTTGAAAGCTGTGACTTAACAAAAGGGTCAAAAATCCTGCAATTCTCAAACAGGGAGCCTGCTCCTTATAGGCCTTCAGGGACATTGTATGTCAGTGTTGCACTTAGCTTTGAATGAAAATGTTTTGAGAAGGAATGCATTGCTGCAGACAGGGACTGCCTTTTAGAACCCATTAATTTTAAATCAACCTCTTTTAATAATGTTTTTACATCACTTGCCATGTTTAGATTAAAGTTCAGGAGCCTGTCAATTTTGTGTATCAGAGGTGTTTTTGATCCCATTTGGATATGTATCACATGAATTTTACCCAAGAAACTGCACAAAAATGTAAGCTTAAAGTACAGCTCTCTTTGACTCGAATCATCCGTGACAAGTCACCTTAATTTGGAGGCTTTTTTAGACTGAGGCTTTACCTCCACATTCATTAAAAAATCACACACACTTTCCCAATGCACATGAAAGAACTGTGCTGCTTCCAACCAAGAAAACCACTGGCAAGGGACAACTCTAGGGGGAACTTTTATACTGGATAGTGGAACACCATTGTTTGCACACACTTTAAAAAATGCTCACCTTTGTTTATTTGCACTTAATGGGAATGTGTAATAAATGTGCAATGCACGGTATGTGCAGCAAATGGGGGTAAATGTCTCTAAGGTCTTTAATCAGTCTCCAAATGTACATTGCTCAATCAGTGTTTATCAAAATACAATCAGATCAAGACAAGGAATAGTCTCTCATCATGTCAAGGAGTAAGTTAGAGATTACACCTGCATTGCACTGAATAACAACTGTAGACTTCAATAGCAGACAGTTTACGGCTCTATTTTTAGACAAGTGAAAAACTCCGAGAACATTATTAGCAGGCAGACCTGCCAACTCGGGGGTTTCATCAACAACAATAGAGAATTGCTCACCAGATAGCAGCTCATTTAATTTTGACTTGTGATGCGTAAAAACCTCAGGAATATATTTCTTCTCCAGTTGCAGTCTTTTTGGACATGTTCTAGCAGCAGGTGCATATTTTCTAAGAACACACATTAGGTAGCCGGAACCCCGGACAACGTTCATCAGAATTGCTTCAAAACATAAAGCCCGCACAAGATCATATGGGAAATCAGCAGCATCTTCTTTCTACTGCTGCATACGCCCCCATAAAGGATTCCATTGAGGGCTGTGAAATAATGTCCTGACTCTGCTTAAATCTCAGCTGAATCTTGCTGCTAAGATGCTCAGAAATGTGGTTTTACAAATCTTGCACCATAGAATGTCAACACTGTCCTCATTACCAGTGTTTTTTATGGTTCTTAATTCTAGTTCTGGGAATTCTGAGCAGTACTCATCTATACATTTCCTTTTTTGACCCATGCTGTGCGGTTGTGTGGTTGATATTACGCTTCTAACTTAAGGATTAATGATTTCAATAACAGCTCAGAAGCTAATACGGGACATCACACAGGTATGCAGCACCTGCAAATTAGGTGTTAATGGACTCGGTGATCACAAGCAATACTACGACAGAGCAAAACAGATGAACACTGAATGACTGTGATTAAAGTGATATGATGGCATGTTGTAAACTAATTACTATGTAAATTAGTGTTTAAATATATCCATCAAAATTGCCAAAGCTGTGAATCTCAATGTTAATCGATAGTAATCAATTTAAATTGCAAACTGCCAAACCTACTTATACCAAAGTATCATGCCGTGTGCATTTTTGCTTATGCTGCCTTCTCTTTGTTCATAACATAGAGATGACAATGCATTTTCTTTGTTCAGAGATTCTTCCTTACTTTGCAACTTCATTTCCTGTGTAATTGCACAAGGGAGCTGCCTTATTTACATGCCTTATTCAATGCTGTATGTTTATTATATCTGTAACTGCACTGTTATCTATTATATATAATTGTATCCACACCAGCTCCTTGGAGAGAAAGAGACCATACTTGAGGAATGGAGGGAAATTGGCTCCCTTGTGATTGCTTTGTCACATGTTTGACATGAGTATTTGTAATAAAACTGCTTTTTATTACACACTGCTTGTGGTATAATCTTTGGATAGCTAATCCAACATACAAGAATCTGATAATAA
The DNA here is from genome assembly GCA_016271365.2 of Neoceratodus forsteri. Classification (NCBI taxonomy): domain Eukaryota; kingdom Metazoa; phylum Chordata; order Ceratodontiformes; family Ceratodontidae; genus Neoceratodus; species Neoceratodus forsteri. Next base: position 1,312,934,391 of record CM057450.1, on the reverse strand, counting down.
GCTGGACTTACCATAACAGGGGGCTCCTGATTGCCTTTTAAAAGGCAGTCAGTAACCCCTTGATTGCATTTTTAGCAGTTTTTAAATTGCAAGGGGAGCTTTGACCAGACCCTGCCCCGATCCCTACTTCCAGGTTTCTGACCATAAAAGGAGCTGCCTCAGTGAGCTGATGTGAGTGCAGGGTGGTCTTCCTGCATTCACTGAGAAAGATGAGTGAGGGAGGCTCACCTCCTTACATTTTAATCATAAAAAGGTACCAAATTGCCAAACATCTATAGTAAACTGAACTTTATTGTGTGTCACTGAAACAATTTTGGGTGGGCTGTGTGGGGGTAATATGGTGTGTAATTAAGCAATAATGCATGACAGGGTGAATGTCATGCTGGGATAACATCACGCCTCGGGGGTTGAGCATGAGGCCACAGACCAAGTGCATTCAACACCCAAGAAGTGATGTTATTACAGCACAACATACACCCTAGAATGCATTATTGCTATTAGACAATGGCTTGAGTATAAAGAAAAAAGAAAAAACATTAAAAGATATTTTTTAAATACCTTTTCAGTTAATATTTAGAGGGGAGGTATATATTTTCAAAAAAAGTTCTGTTTCACTGTTCCAGCAAGCAGGCAGTGCTGCTGAATTGTGCTGGACTGTTGGGTAGCCTCTCCCCACTCCACACACACACACACTGCAGGAAGCTGGGAGAATGTGATTTCAGTTTTTTCGTGTGTGTGTGTTTTTACAGTTCCTTATGAGGAACTGTAGTTGTGTTCAGAAGCGGAGCGGGTGGAGCTGCAGTCATGGTCATCAGGAAGAAAGCAGGTAGGTTTTAAAGCCACAAGTGCTGTGAGTGAGCATACCACAAAAAAATACCAATACTTTTACTGAAAGACATAGGAGCTATCAGCTTCACAATCACAGAAAAAGAGAAAGACTCTAGTTCTGTGGCTGTGAAGGTGATCACCATGACATCTTACACTGGTTTTTTTTATTTTATTGAAAGCTGCATGTGCTGTTTCAGTTATGCTGGACTTTAACCTTGTAATGGAGACCACGATGAAGCCATGAAAATGATAAATAATTTGTTGATACTTTCTGCCACAGTTATAGGGTGAGAGTGTTTTTTTAAATATGTGCCATGACTGAGTGGCATCAGTGAATTGTGTGACCAGCAGTTATGGTCTCTGTGGTTCATTGAAGCTGCTGGGTTCAGGTAAGATTAGAAACAGACATGAAATTAATATGCAGGGGGAGTAAAGAGTGTGATTTAGTGGGAGGGAGGTTTTTAGTTTTAATAATAAAGGAGCTGGGAGGTAACACTGAAGCCTTGCAAGTGGGGCTACCGAGCAGGGATCTAGGCAGGCTGTGTGGAATGATTCTGATAACACTTCATGTGGTCATCTGTGTGCTGGGACTAGACCCATAATGTTGTACTGGGATAACATCATGGGTCCAGTCCCAGACTGCCCAATCACAGGCCAGCATTCTTTCTTGCCGTTGTATAATTATCAGTAAGCACAGTAACCATAGGTATAGTATGGCATTTCAAGTTGTAGTTTGCTAAGCATCAAGGGGAACTACACATCATTAAAACTGCCAGATAGCTTATCCGTACTTCCATATGATGCTAGTGTGAGTGGAGATGATTTTTCTAGTACTACTGTGTGGCACTGCTTCTTGTGTGCACTGATACAGCTATTGTAACTGTGTCCTTACTACTGTGCAAATGAAACAATACTGACGGTTTTTAACTGTTACAGTGCCTTACCATAGGCTGCTGTACCCTGTATTTTAGCTTGTTGAACTGTTTCTGTTGACTCTGATGGGTAGTTAAGTGGGGCTTGCACTTGAAAAATAAGGGATTCTAGTTCGTGCTTCAGGGGGAGGCTTAAATCAAGCTCTGTGTGAGGCAGCGGCAAGTGTCACAGTCAGGAAGGCAGCCAACAACTGTAGTCAAATCATTTTCAAAAACAATTGTACTATGGATACCACCACAGAAGTCTTGAATTTATTAGGAAAGGAAGGGTCCCTTATAATGCGAACAAACTGCTGTATGTATGCAATAAAACCAATAGAAATAGGGCAAATTGAGTTTATATGCAATAAATGCATTGTTCACTTAAAAATGTCAGACAGAATATGGGAATTAAAAACTGAAATGGCTAGTGTTATTCAAATAAACAAACCTGAGTGCTTTGTAAAAAGCTTGTGTAATAATAATATTTCTATCTGTGAGGGTCATGCCAAAAGAAAGGGCACAATACCTAAAAAAAGAGGGAGAGAGGAACACAGCATATTGGAAGGAATGATAACATGGAATGAACCAGTAAAAGAGGTAGCCCAAACTCAGAAACACCAGATGGGGAATGGTACTAAGTATAATATCATAATTAAATGGGTAATGGAAAAAAGCTGTAGTAAACAGCAGGGATCTGCACTTATAGGATTCCCTGTATTAACCCAGGATGGAATACCTGTAGCCAACTAAGAAAACACAAAAGAAATTGAATGTAGATATTAAAGATGGAGACAAACAAATATTGGAGACTAGTGACTCCTTTATTAGACGCTGTGATTTAAATATCTGTGACAAAAATAAGCTTACTAGGACAATCTCCTGTTTACTCAGAGCAAAGATAAATGATATAAAACAATGCTTCCCTGCATTAATAACAACAAAAATACCCCCCAAAATTGTTGTTGTCCATGTGGGTATAAACAATGTGGCATGAGACCATGAAAAAGACATATGTGAGGATATAGAGACTGGGAAGGAAATAAAACTATAGGTGCAATGGCAATAATCTATGAGTTTCTCCCCTTGTGTAAGTGTCACCCAGAAAAAAAACAGCAACACAATCTCCAGAATTATTGCTAGATTACTAAAATGGTCCTGGAGGGAAGGCCTAGTTTATTTGGATTCACTGGATACATTTTTTGGTAAACACAATCTATACATAAAAGATGGTTTGTATCTAAATCAGTTGGGGTGGAAAAATTGGGTTCACTTTTCCAATTCCAAATTAGACAGCATACTTTTGAACTGACTACATGGGGGTGGGGGTATGAGTAGTAGCTATGTGCCTCCACAAGGAACAAAAACCACCAAAATGAAGAATTATATGAGGTGTTTGATGTGCAATGCCAGGAGCTTAAATAAACACAAATGGAGTGATTCTGATATTAACAAGAGAGACATGGTGGAGTCCCAATGATACTTGGGGGAAAAATATAAATGTGTACCAACTATTTAGGTTATACAGAAAGTACAGGAAGGGAGAAGGCATAGCAACATGCACCTCAAACCATTTGTGTGTATTAAACATTTCAGATAAGATTAAAAACTTTTCTTCAATCATGGAAACATTTGTGGTTGCAGATAATCCGTACACCCAAATGTAAAATTATAGGCCTTTGTTATTGTCCTCCATGTGCTGACTTGGACATGAATAATAACATAAACAAGGTGATAGAAAGCTACTGATAATGGGAATGTCATGTTTGTGGGTGATTTAAACTGCAGAGACATCGGCCAGGAGTCACAAGAAACTCAAACTGGTCCTAGCAGGGAATTTATAGATACAGTACTTGTAAATCTTTAAATATGATGCAGTTTGTTAAAAAAACACTAGGGGAAATAGTTTATTAGACATTATGATGGTGACAGATAACATAAGTATAAATGACTGTGCAGTTGACATTCCCCTTAGTGACAGTGACCACCAAACTGTTCTGTTTAAAATTGATAGGATATTAAGCAAATCAAGAGATGCAAATTAATCTATCTTTACAAAACAGTTGATATGAATGAGATCCTGAATGACATGGAACAAATAAACTTGGAAAGTAAACTTGGAGTAGTAGTGTTGACACTATGTGGGCCATTATTAAATCAACTATTATACTGGTTTGTGATAAACATATTTAAAAAAATCAAACAGTACAATGCTGGAGGCATAAACCAAAGTGGATGAATAAAGGAATTCTTAAGCATCTAAAATTAAAAAAACACATGCTTTATGAGATCCAGGAGTCCTGAAGATTGGTTTAAGTATAAGGCAGCCTTAAAAATGTAGGAATAAAATCAAACACGCAAAACAATTAATAGAAATGAAATTGGCAAAGTATTCTAAGAAAAGCAATCTTACAGCTACATGATCTCTCTGAAAATATCTGGTACAATGTTGACATCAATAACACTGGATGGTAAACAGATAATAAATCCAGATGAAATGGCTGATATCTTCAATAAATATTTTAGTTCAGTGTACAGTAAACACACTAAAATCCCTGCACCCTTCAAGATATATGTCATTTGCTGGAGACTGGACTCCTGTCAATAACTGAAGAACAAATTATAAATAAGATTACTCATTTAAAAATCAAAGCTCTACTGGACCTGATGGCAGCTTGATGTATATTCTTAAACTAACCAAACATAAGATAACATATCTGCTGAAAATCCTATTTGAGGCATCATTAAAGCAGGGGGTCCTACCAAATGACTTCACAACTACAATGGTTATCCCTAAGCATAAGCATATACCAGCAAAACAATGACATTCTACATAGAAGATCATTACAGTGACAACTTCCAACGCATTCAAAATTGTCACTGTAAAGGTCCCGATGCAGAAATTTTGCTGTTCTCACAGGTATTTCATTCCCTTCTGAGTCAACTCTGACTCAGACTTTGCTATTTAAAAATCAGGGGGTGCAGGGGCCAAAACCTCCCACAAAAACAACAGCAAATGTCTGACAGGTGAAATTTCACCTGTCTGCATTTTGCCTGTCACTGTCAGGGATTTTGACAATGGAGTTGTCAAACTGACTTGATAGAAGCATTCATAATAAGAGGGAAAAAGTCGTAATCATTACTACAGAACAATAAGCTTAACTTCAATTCCTGTAAAAATATTACAGTCCATCTAATAAAGGCACATCTCTGTAGTACAGGAAATGTTTTTATTTATTATTTATTTATTTAAATGTTTCAACAGGAAGGCACACTGAGCGAAAAGTCACTCGCCTCCCAAGGGGTACAATAGGAATAAGACATTAAACATTCAAGTTACAAGATCAACATTAACATACAGTTGTAAGGCAGGTGTTGCAAACAGTGTTTCACATGATAGGTTGAAAGAGTGGACAATAATAAGTGTCAGGTTAATAAGTAAACAAGTGCTTATGTGAAAGAAAAGGGGAAAAGGAGAGGGAGGGGTGAGGTGGGGGAGTGAGAAGAGTCTGGTCCCTGGAGATCCCATCAGGATGTGAAGAACCTTGTAAGGGGACTGGGGGAACCAGAGAGAAGGGGATAAGGCAGCGTCCCAGACAGACCCCTTCCAGATGTGGGGAATCCTGCAAGGGGGCTGTGGAGCTAAACAGAAAGGGGGATAAGTCTATATGGATTTAAAGAGGGAGGAGAGAGAAGGAGGAGATGTAACTTGATGCTAGGAGGGGGAATAGGACCTAACCCAAGAGAGGATCCTTCAGGATGAAGGGTACCCTGCAAGGGGATTGGGGAAGGTCAGTCGATAGGGATTAACAGAGTGATAGGAGAGGGAGGGAGAATTAAACCCTTGAGGTGAAGAGAATTCATACCTTTGGAGGGGATGGGGACTAATCAATAGTCCATCAAGAAACATTGGACCCTGCTAGTAGTCATGGAAAGTCAAGATAGTGGCTAGATAGAATAGGGAAGATATTCTTAGGCTCAGTTGGACTCCTTCAGGGTGCTGAGAACCCTGCAAGGGGACTGCGATGGTCAGGGAGAAAGGTAGATGGGGGAGGGGAAGGAGAGGAGACAAAACTAGGTACAATAGGACCCCTTCAGGATGCTGAGTACCCTGCAAGGGGACTGCGAAGGCCAGGGTGAAAATGTAGCATGGGGAAGGGAAGTAGAGGAGACAAGCCTAGACACAGTAGGACCCCTTCAGGATGCTAAGAACCCTGCAAGAGGACTGCAAGTCTAGGGAGCTAGGAGGGATGGTGGAGGAAGGGAACAAATGAGAGATACAAGTCCCATGGGGAGGTAGGAGAGGGACCCATGGAGAGCATTTGTGGTCCCTTACATTCTGTTAGAGATCAAGGAAGGCCAGTAAAGGGGAACAATTTGGGGAAGGGGAGGAGAGCTAAATATTTTGGGTGTGGGGGTGCATAGAGTAAAATGAAGGTGACGGTAGAGGGGTAGGGTTTGTCCAGGGCATAGAGGAGGGAATTAGGCAGGGATATGGCAGTAAGGTAATTATTGAGGGCAGAGCTGATGCAGTAGGTGGAGGTTAAGTGTGTCAGATTTGATTTGAGGGGGGAGGGCATTCCAAATTTTTGGGAGGTGGTGAGAGTAACTGGACTGGCTGATTTGGGTGGATCTATGGGGGACTTCCAGGGTGCGGGAGTCAGTTGATCTAAGGGAATGGGAGGATGGGGGGTGTTATAAAGGAGGAGGTGAGGTAGGAAGGGAGCTCACCCAACCAGTGCTTGGAGGTGAATTTAACACAGTGAGAGAGTTGCCTATTTGTAAGAGGGAAAGGATAGGGCATGATAAAGATCACAGTGGTGAGTGTGACAGAGGCATCTAGGGTGAAGTAGCAGAAGGAATTAAAGAGGGTGTCCAGTCTGGCCAGGAAGGACTTAGAGGCAGCACCATAGACTATGTCACAGTAGTCGAAAATGGGAAGTATCATCTTCTGAACAAGTTCATGCCTAGCCATAGGAGGCATGCAACTACAGTTCCTGAACAGGGCACCAAGCTTGGGGCTCAGTTTTTTCTGGATGTCGTCAATATGTCCAGAGAAGTTTAGGTGTTGGTCCAACCAAACACCTAAGTACCTGATGGAGGATGTGTCCTCAAGTAAAGTCCCATCAAGGGTATAGAAAGTGGTTAGGGAGGGAAGCCTAGAGAGTCTCTGCCTTGTGCCCAAGGTCATGGAGACAGTCTTCTTGGCATTGAGGAAAAGTTGATGGTTAGCAAACCAGAGCTAAACCTTGTTGAAGTCTTACTGCAAGCTAGTTGTAACCTTAGCAGGACAGGAGCCAGATGTATATATAGGACTGTGTCATTTGCATACATATGTGTAGCAGAGAAGGTGGAGCAAAGAGAGGGAAGGTCATTTAAGTAGATGGAGAATAGGAGGGGCCCTAATACAGAGCCATGGGGGATGCCAGTGCTGATCAAGAGGGGAGGGGAAGTGGCATTCAAGATCTTAACGGATTGGGTTCTGCCAATAAAGTAGGCCTTGAACCAGTTTGTGACAGAGGGGAGATAAGCCTGCTGTTGGGAGTGGCTCGAGAAGAAGGGAGTGAGAAATGATGTCGAAGGCCTTGGCCAGGCCAAAAAAAAATGGCAGAGATAATTTGGCCATTGTCCATCTCAGTTAGGATAGAGTCTGTGAGCCAAAGGAGAGAGGTTGTAGTTGAGTGTTTTTTCCTGAAACCAAACTGGAAAGGAGTGAAAAAGGAGGCATCAGATTTGGAGGTTTCCAGGGGTGTGCTACCTAGGGCAACCGAATAGAAATAGCTTAGTATTCAATTACAACTGCTCAGTTTTTTTTTCCTATTTGTCTAATTGTCATGTAATCGCTCTTTAATGCCTAATGATCAGGCCTCTGTAACCACTGAATATGTGTATTGTCTTATTGTCCACCCTGACGTGGAACCGTTGTAAAAGAGCTCATGCTCAAAGGTCTTTCCGAAATACTAATTAAACAATTAAAGAGAGTCTATAAAAGAAAAATCTGAATTCCTGTACACTGTATTTGATACTGCTACTGGAGGGCAGCAAAGTTCTAAAAATGCTTTGGCACGTTTGCTGCCCACTGACTGGTGGCCTACTATAAAGCACAACACTTATGTATACTGCGACAATTGTCTATTCTGTGCTCGGGATAACCTAGTTCCAAAGTAAAAGAAGGCTCTAATCATAGGCCAATAGATTTGGGGACCATAGACTCAACTGCAAGTAGACTACATAGGACTCCTCCCTATTACTACTAGGGGCCACAATTACCTTCTGGTAATCATTGACAAGTATTCTAAATGGGTTGAGGTATTTACAACCAAGAATGAGACTGCAAAGGTTACTGCTCAAGTATTAGTGGAACAACTGTTTCTCAGGTAGGGACTACCTTTGAGCATAGATTCTGACAAGGGACCATCTTTTATAGGGGCTGTCGTTTATTTATTTATTTATGTATTTTTTTATTAAATTTTGGTAACCGGGTAGACCCACTGATTCCTTGATGGTCCCTTTTTCAGGGGCGACCCAGAGTTAGTTACATGTACCTAGGGAAAAAGAAAACTAATACTTTGATATATACAATACAGCAAAAAGTACATAATGTATAGGTATATACATCAGCAGTATAGGGTATAATACAACATTTACAACAAAGTGTACACATCTTTGTTAGGAGCGGACATTCACATTTATCAAAGCACAGAGACAAGTGCAAGAACCAGTACTTAATTATCAGTCTTGTTGTCCCTATATCTCTTTTAACTTGAGTTCATGCAATAGGCAATGTATTTGCTAGGGATTATACATCAATTTCACATTGCCTTCCACTCACAGTCATCATGTCAGGTGGAAAAAACTAACAGAAGCATTAAAACTATGATTAGGAAATTTGCGGCTGAAAATGGTAGAAACTGGGGTGTCTTAGTACCATATACTTTTGATGGCCCTGAGGGCCACTCCAACCACAAGTACTTCACTGACACCCTTTGAAATTATGACTTGCAGAAAAATGAGGCATCCTGAACATTTCTTATATGATTTGAACACACCTATGCAAGACACAGTCCAAGTAAATAAATATGTGGGGCAACTGTAAGAAAACTTACAACAGATTTATTTGAAAGCTGCACAAAGCCTGGGCAAGCACAGTGCTCAGGCTGCTAAGTGTTTCAACCAAGGTGTGTGAGTGACAGAATGGCAAGTAGGTCAGAAAGTCACGATACAGTCTTATGGTACACAAGACCTCCCTCTGAGACACAAATGGGAAGGACTGTATCACATCATTGACAAATGCAGCCCATCAGTGTATATGTTGAGAATTACCAATAAAAATAAACCAGTAGATAAATGGTTCTATAATAGCCAGCTGAAATTTTATAAGGGAAACTAAAAGGTCTCCCTTGTAACCTCCATCTCTGCTGGGGAGAGGGTGATACCTTTACCTTTTGTGCTTTGTCATTTCAGAATGCAGACAGTTGCTGTTGTCACCATTTGCCTGATTGTGTGTGCAGTAAATGGGCAGAGAGAATGGATGGATTCCAGGTAGCTACCAGCCTCTCACAGCCTTCACTGATTTGAACCCAGTGAAAGGGTGAGGGGCACATTACTTAACTGGGAAAATAACAAGAAGGTTCTCTTTTGCCTGTTAATATTTGAACATTTGAAGTAATTTGTAGGTTTTCCATTGTTTGGCACATTTGTGCCATCTCAATTGCAAGGGGGTCCCACCTTTTGGCATACTACTATTGTGTGAGCAGCAAGATTTTCTTGTGCAGTACTGCTAATAATGCAATTTAGTTACAGACTTTTTTGTTGTTGTTTTTCACCTTCACCAAAGGGGGTGGGATGCAAGGCACTCAGTTCCCCAAGTGGCTATGGAGAGTGTCTGATGACACATTCATGGATTGGCACAGTGGAGGGACCCTGTAGCATATGGTCAGCCATGGGAAGGTAAGTGGCATGTCCACTGTGTCCATTGCTGTGCTTGGTTGGGTGGGAATGTTGTGCATGTTGCTAACGATGCTCTCCCTATTTCTCAATACACAGGAATACCTTGGACTACCACACCATCTTGAGTTCCTGCAGATGGAACATCCTGATGGTGCAACATGTGTTGTTTGGTCCCCACACCACAATAGTGGATGGTAGAGGCTGAAGTACTCTGGATACCTCGCCCTGTGGTATGACAATGAAGATGGAGTGCTGTACAAGTCTGACACCTGCATTATCTGGTGTGTGGTGGTGCTGTCACAGGTGGGTCCTGCATGCCACATGCTGTCCCCCTTCTGCCCACATGCTCCATTTGGCAGTGGCCACTATGCATGTCATCCAGGTTAATGGTCATGGCCCTTATTTTGCAGCACTACAAGGGACCAGTATGGCTCTTCATCATGGACTCAATGGGCTGTGAGGAGACCGGCACATCAAGTGACTCAAAGGATGGCAAGCTCGTCATGGACTCAGGGTGTATTGGATGACTGGTTGAATCATGTGTGTGTTCTGGACCATGTGGGCATTGTCATTGCCCATGTCACTTTGGACTGGCATTGTTGTTCTCAGTTTGTTTATTTGTTTTTATGTTTTCTGTTGTAATGTTTCTGTGCCTGTCACTTTCTATTGCATCCTTTTTGTTCTGTTGCCATTGCTCAATAAATGTTTTACCTTTTTCTCCCATGTGTGTTCCCTGTTTCCATGAATGGGGGGATACAGGTGATTTGGTGTGAGCTGGTACCATTGTGAGGCACGTTGTGCTTTGGCACAGTTCATGGTGGCGCTCTTTGGGTGGTGCAGTTGGGGGGGCTACTACAGACTGTTGCATCCCTGGGGTCCTTGTTGTGGCCAAAGCAGAGTGGTGTACCAGCCACTCGGCTGAGCTACATGCCCATGTACAGCAGCCCTCCCACTGCTGTAGATTTCCATGCCCTGCTTTACATGTCTGACAGCCATAACTGGTTTCCTGCATGTGCCCTTCCTGTTGCTGCACATGGCTGTGTGTGGACATGCCCCCACAGGTGTGCCATGCTTTGGCAGTGCATAGGTTCATGCAAGTTGCCTGTGCATCCATCGTGCATGCCTTGGCATGGTACTGTTCATGGGATTCCTGCATATTGACATATGCGCACACCCTGCATGTGCCTACGTACAGCCTGTTCTGTTCATTTATAGGACCCACTATATCCTGGCTCCTGCCATGAGGTAAAATGCTTCCATAACATCTTGAGTGTCCTGACCTAAGTTATTTTTATGTAAGATAATACATAAGTCATCTGCATGCACTAATGTCTTAACTGCAGAAGTATCTTCAGTATTTGGATATTGCTTGATTAAATTTAATAGCGGATCTAGCATAAAAACATACAAGGGACTCAAAGGCCAGCCTTATCAAATACCTTTCTGAACCAATATTGCATCACCATATTATGAATTAATGTATGGAACCAGTAATGTGTTCTGATACAAAACCATAATCCATTGTACCAGTTATTGTGGAACCCCATACATTATTAATAATATCTTCTTTAAATAAGCATGAGGAACTCTATCAAATGCCTTCTCTTTGTCCCTGCTTAAAAGAAAACCTTCTACCAGTTCTCTATGTCCCTTTCAATAAGTCCTCTAAGGATTATCAAATTGTCTTCAGTGTTTCTATTTTGGATGGCACATGTTTGCTCTTTGGAGTCACTATAGAGGCAATAGTCTGTAGCCGTAGCGCTAAAAGTTTATATATATATATATATATATATATATATATATACATATATATACACATATTTGTATGCTGTATCAAACATATCTCCCTTTTTATGTAAAAGGAACAGTAATGCTATATTGATAGAGTGTGGCAAATTCCAGTGTTTAAAATTTCAGTGTACAAAACTTGCAATATTGGCAACAAGTATTAATTACTTTATAAAACTACATCTGACCCTGAAGCTGTATTATTTCCGAGATAACCCATATCCCATTCTACCTTAGATGAAGATCTGGACTTGTGACTTGGGCTATTATATCATTGGGAATATAATGTTTGTCTAGGTCATCCAGTATCCTATAATCCTCACTGGAGGACCCTTGAACGCCTAACATTTCCTCAAAATGTACCTGTACTGCTTCTAATACTTCCTCTGGGTCAGAGGTTATGTCCCATCAGATTGCTGCCTAATCTTTATCAGAACCCTTCTGTCCACCCTCTCTTGACAGCTAGAAAATGCATCTAATGCTTAGGCTTCACCCTGTGTCCCAAATTTCTGTTCCTGTTCAAGTGACGTCAGTCTATATACTGGAATTATCGCATTTCTTCTTTGATGTGATTAATTTGATCAGACAAATTTAGAGTACATCCCTGACTTTGTGAGATAAGACGATGCAAACAGGACCTGAGAGATAAATATTTTAAATACTGTACATTATGTCTCTTATGACCCCATTTCTGAAAGAAAAGATGGAACTCCTGTTTTGTCTCCTCCCACCACTGTCCCACCATGTCATATACTGTAATTAAAGTGCATCTTGCTTTGATTAATTCAACTCAATGATCGTTAACATCTTGGTGCTCCAAAACAGAGACATTCAGTCTTCACAGATTTGTGTGTTTGACAGTGCTAGAAGGCCCTACAGAAAAAGAGCAGAGGATTGCTACATTGTTTGAACTTTCCATTGCTATTGTCCTAACCAGTTGCACCTTAAGCACTTTGGACACAAAAAAAAATCAATTCTAATGGTTAAAGATCATTTTAAAAAAGTAGCTATAGGACTTTTGTCACTGTGAGACAAACTAGCTTGCAACCCTGCTGTAGCAATCATTTCCTTCAAATAATTCATATCATTGCACATTTTTTTCAGTTATGCCTCATCTATCTTTTAGAGTGATACCACAATTAAAATCCCACTTTTCCACCCCAAAGCTTTACCTTTCCAACCCTTGCTATATCCTTCTACCCTTCCTGACTCTCCTACAACCACCACCTCCCCTCCTACCTACCTACTACCCACACTTGCCACTCTTTCTACTCCTATTGACAAGACCTTCTGGCTGCTTGCCCCTGTTCTTCTCTCTTATTACCCTTCCACTGCTCCTTTCTTCTCCACTACTAAAGTTACTAATTCTAGATAACTAAACTATGTACTTTACTGTTTTTCAAACCTAGTCTTTGTATTACCACCTCTGTGTGTTTGTTCACCCCTCCCCACTGACGTGGAACCTTTGTAAATGAGTGCCTTGAACTCAATGGTATTGTAATTTGAGACTGAATAAATAAATAAATAAATAAACAAAATCTCACCCCAAAATAACCATCTTCTTGGTATGCAAACATGGATGAATAGTCTGAAATAATGCTATCCTGCCTGCTTTTCTTTGTGGTGCATATATATTTATTTATGTCAATTGCTATACTGCCTGATCAATATCCAACAAAAGTGCTCTGCTAGGTTGTGTTTCTATTAATTTTTGCACAGAGCATAAAAGATTTTTAAATAAAATGCACACCCCATTACACTCATCCATCCTGTGTGACCAGAAGGAGGCCCCATAAGACCATAGGTTTTTTGTTGCTGTAATTTCATATCTTGTCTGTAATCCGGTGTCCTGCAGAAAGAAAATATTCCCTGGCAAAATATCTAAAACAGTCAGTGCTGTTACCTCCTTTTTGTATGTTTTGATACTATTTACATTAACAGATGCTGGAAACATTAGGGCACCTCTACACATGGGAGTAGATTATGGTGGGGGGAGGTTCTCTGTTGCAGTATGGGACTGCAACCTTGTTCTCCATTTAGTTTTTTTTTAAGGGAATGATTCTTTTATGGCTTCATCCCAGTGTGAGGAGAGTCCCTGAGCACAGGAGGTCTATGAATCCATCTCTTCTTCTAGGTCACTCCACTGCTTAGAGGCTGCTAAAATTGCATACTTATTATTTGTTGGCACTTCTGGAGGCTGTTTTATCTTTAGGCATATTGTTCTCATGTTTCCCTCTTTCCCTCAAGGAGACAACAACCATGTTATCTCCCCAGGAGGAAGGGGGGAGCATTTCCTGCTGTGAAACTTTTTCACCACTATCAATAATGCAGGCTGTACTGAAGAGGGGATTACCTCCATTTCAAATGCCTCCTTAGTAACAGGAGGTTCATATCTACTATTCTGACCTCCACATTATTATCTTCCTCAGGAATATGCGTGTTTGGCTGAGAAGGCCTTGAGGTTCAGCAGAAGCGGTCTCTACTTCCATCTGAGTAGTGTTTTTCCTCCCAAGTCTCTTCATAGAGGCCTGTGCTATTCCTTTGGGCTGCTGTCTATTAATAAAATACTCTTTATTCAACCCAGCACTTCTATTACATGTAGCCCATGGACACTGCCGATAGGAATGTCCCTGTTCCTCACACAAATTACACCAAAAAGGGTTCAGACATCTCATGCTGATATGACCATATTCAAAACATAAACTACAGCATTGGGCTCCACAGGCAGCACTGAGATGTCCCCTAGACCTACATTTGTGGCAGGCTCAAGGCTTTCCAGTGTAGAAACACACCCCACTTTTTCTCCCCAAGTAAAAACTACTAGTGAGATGGCAGATACCCATATTCGTCTGTCTATGACTGACATTAAATTTCCAGCCCCCCAACTATACTTGTTCTGAGTTAATAATAGCTAATGGAGTATCCAAGACATCACATATGTGCATTAACCAATATAAGATGTCTGAGACATTAACACATTCATTTCTAAACAGGATGATAATTATGTTAACAGCTGATCTGAAAAATGGAGTAGCCATAAACTTAGACCATAACTCAATATTTTTGAACACTCAAATTTTAAAGAAAAATATTCTAATGTTATCAAAGTCTTAAAGCAAACATCAAACACAGGTTTCCCTGAAATACTGTATGAATGACAACATAGAGTTCTTTAAAAAAAAAAATGTTGACAGATTTCATATGATGAAAACTTGATCCAGAGGGGGTTCAATATTATCCCTGTAATATAGTCTGATAGCATTGTGTCTCTGAAGCTGTTTCCCTTGAATAGCAAATATGTCAGATAATTTTTTTTCTTCTTTTTCCATATTGTGTTTTTCTTCTGTGGCAGGCTGGGTTTCTGCATCAGTCCTTTCCCATACCTTGCAGTCATCCTGAGTCTCTGTCTGCCCCTTTGAGACCAAGTAGGCTACTAGCGCTAGATGGGATTCATTAAGCCCCGTCCTCCATTGTATTTCCTCCTGAATTTTCTCCCTTGGTGTGGTGTTATGTGCAATGAGTGTGCAAGTGCACTCAATCTCTGAGCAGACACTCCAAGCACTCTGTACACTGGCTCTTCCCCTGAAATGCGGGACCTGCAAGTGCCACCAACTGGCTTGCAGTAGGTGGCAGTCAAGCAGTGAGTCAGGGAGTCCCTCCTCCCCAACAGAAGAGAGCAGTACTACAGACATTCAATCTTCCCTCTCCCTGATGGCCCCCAAGCAACTTGAGTCCATTCACAAACCTGGGTCACCTGGTGTGGCAGCAGGGAAGCATGGATGCCTCAACCCACCATGCCACTGGACTGGCCCTTAAGTCGGATAATTTAAAAGTACTTGGAGGTGCTTCTGCCATAGAAGGAGAATGAGGCACAGGATCAGTATTTAAACCATTATGAGATTCAGCCTCTGACTCAGAAGACATCTGTTCCTCTACTGCACGGTCCTCCATTTCTCTTCTGTGAGGGGACTGGGGGTGAGTCAGACCTGCTGTCACATTTTACAAGCCTGCTAAATTATGTTCATTAGACGATGGCCCAGTCTTAGCAGAGCTAGTAATGCTTTGATTTTCAGCAACAGTTCCCCCACCTCCAGAAACTTCACTCTGAACAATTGCAGCTTTCTACAAAACAGTTTGCATGTAACCTGTACTGTCGAATTACCCACATATTTTCTACAGTCTTAACCCAACCAGCATTCATTAATGCTTGCTCCACAGACCAGGATTCAGTTTGTACATTAGGAGCAGATGTTTTTGTGGTAAAACTACAGCTTCGTGTAGTACCTAAATGTTTATTTACTTTTACTTATACTTTTCCCCACATATACTGTAATTTATCACTCTTTGAGAACACTTCAGAACTTAAAGTTTCATTGTTCAGTTGTGTAGCATGGTAAGCAGTCCCAAGATTACTGTCTGCATGTGCTGTCGGAAATAAATGAGCAGAGTCCCCTGGAAGTGGCTAGACTGCCTTTGCTGTAGTGTTGGTGTCCTTCGTGGCTGAAACAACACACACTGATTCTGAAGGTGCACTGTTTCCTGTTCTGCATGGCTGCTCCTTTGAAGTCTGTGACAGCTAAACCTGTCAGTTTCAGCTGTCAAATTGTGCTTTTGAAGTCACTGTGGCTTTGGTGCGCTCAACTGGATCCACAGCAAGAATAGACACAGGTGCTGCATTAACAGACTCAGTGGAAATGGGTGATTTGCAAGGTTGGTATAACTTCTCCTTTTCATGTAAAAGCCAGGCTTCTTCCTCAGCAACCAGATTTAGGAGAAATGTTTTCCTTTCTTCAAGTGCCAGTTGTAGCTGTTCTTCCTCAATCTGTCACTGTGTAACTGAGGTGTCAGTTGCCACATTATCACAGCAGTGCTCTGATTCAGCCACATATAAGCGCAAAACCCCTGTATCTTGTTGTTCAGTAAGGACCTCAGGAGAAAAGGTAATGGGGAGGAGGTCAGCTCTCCCATACCTGCACCATTCACATCTACACCCTCTGTGGTGGCCATCTTGGATAACAGGTAGATGGCCAGAGGTTCTGCCTACAGGAGAGTAGGGGAATTTTTATTGGACTGGAAACAAAAACACAATAGGAAACAGATACAAGTATAATGCAATGGATTAAAAACAAAACAGTTAAAACAAATCATTCTGAACTAGGAACTAAAACTGAAAAACAAAATAACTCAAATCCTATACATACATACAAACTAGGGAATGTTTAAACTCAAAAAATGATCATTCCTCCATCTTTGGTACCATACATTGCAAGAAACATGAGACTTTCATAAACATATTGAGACAGCAATTCTTACTCAAGGCTCAAAAGTACAGCTAAAGGAGTAATTTCAAGTTGCTGAAAAATAAATTTACACCTAGCTTGCCATGACAAAAATTTGAAAATCAATCTATTAGTGCCAGCATCAAGTTCATGGATTTTAGTAGAAAACCCTCCCACTAGTTCCTCATAAGATATACTACACCACTTTGAATTTTCCCATCTATTAGCTAGTAGTGTCCAAAATTAATTAGAAAAAGAGCATTGTAATAGGAAGTGTTCCATAGTTTCCTCTTGCAGGATACATGTTGGTCTAGGGCACATTCTTTCAGCCTGACTTTTATGTTTAGCATTTCCCTTTACCTCCATCCTCCCATGCTAGCTCAACCAGAGAACATCCCACATTCACTTTTTGGGGTCCCTAATTTCTAAGGGGCTGTTCAGCTCATATTGCCAGCCTTTGGGGCAGCACATTGGTGGCCAACGGGATTTATGTGGAGCTGTGCCATCTCTGGACTCAGTCTTATTTGAAGATACTGTGGATTTCCTGTGAGGGTGCCATGGTTTGGGCAGATTGAAGGTTTAAATGTTTGCTACTATGAGGCTGTGAGAGAGCCTCTATGACTTTTAATCCATGTACTTCTACAGATAAAAGTAACTGTGGTAGTGGGAGTACTGCAGCTGGGACATCACTTTTACTGGCAGACACTGGGGGTGAGAGCTCTGTCTCTTGCCTAATTCCAGCTTTAAAGCTCTGACATGCTTTGCCCCTACACTTGAATACTGACTTGATTATCAGTGTACTGCTTCATTAGTGCTCTTAGTTGGTTATTTTTTTATTTGTTATATTATTTTAAGGGATTTGTTTTTTTGTGGAGAATGTGGGGAATCTTTTTATTTGTGTGTGTCTGCTGTTGTGGATCTGTTGTTTGATTGCTGGTGTGGGTTTGTGAGGTTATGTGTTGGCAGAGCTCTCTCCTGGTCAGGTGCTACTCTCCCTCTGAGCTCTGGGGTCTCCACCCTTTTAAGTGTCCCCTTTGTCCATTGAGGTATATGGGCAGTGTCATGCTTTGAGGATAGTAGGGAGGAGGCATGGGTTGGGGGTCCTGGACCTTGGGGGGGTGAGAGGAGCTAAGCAGGTGAACTGGTATTGTGGGGACTAGAAGATGCAGTGGGGTAACATGGATCCAGGAGAGGGGTCCTCCCTGTCTGATTCCCATACCCAAGGGCTCCATGCTGAGTGGGCAGATGACACGGCTGGCTTCGGTGTCCCATTCTACTCAGGCAGTGTTAATGAATGCCAGATCTATTCAAAACAAGACAGCAATGATTGTTGATCCTGTTGGGACATCAGACCTGGCTTTCATCACTGAGACCTGGCTGGATGATAGCACTGACCTAGTTCTGAAGTCCACAGTTCCAGATGGGTTCTCTGTGATGCATCCCTGAGGATAGATCTTAGGGGTGGAGATGTAGCCATATGTTTTAGATTGGAATTGGGCCTTGTAAATGTGCCAGTAGGGGAGACCAGGCCTTTGAGTGTATCATGGGTGGAGGTGTGGGGTGCAGGATTCTTCTCATCTACCGTCCACCCTGGGGCAAGAAGCAATTCCTGCAGGAAGTCACAGACTTCATTGTTGATGTGGTGTTGGAGTCCCCCAGATGGATGGTTCTGGGGACTTCAATGCCTGGATCGATGACAAACTCTTGCAATTTGGTCAGGACTTCCTCCAAGTTATGATCTCATTGTGATTCACACAGGTGATTACTTCTGCAACCCATGGGCATGGTCACTCATTGGACATGGTCTTCCTACTGGGTATTGTTACCTCTGACCTGGTGGTGAAGCCAGTTGGATGGTCTGACCATCACACTATAAGGTTCAATTTCCAGGCTCCCCCTATAGGCCTGCCCCTACGGAGATGGTCTGACACTGCTCTTTAAGGGGTCTGATCCCAGATAGCCTGGTGGTGGTGCTTGACCTATCAGATATTCCAAGTGCAAGCTTGGATCCAGACAACCTGCTGCTGGCCAATAATAAGGCTGTCCGGGTTCGCCTCCTTAACCTTTGCCCTTGATCCCCTTGGTTTGATGGGACCTTGAGGCGAGTGGGGCAAAGGATGGAGTGACGCTAGCAGAAATTGGGCCTTGATGCTGACAGACTTAGATTGATGTCTCATTATATGAACTATCAATTGACTATCTCCTGTAAGAAGACAGAGTTCCTGTCCAGGGAGATTGCAGCTGCTCAGAACCAACCAGCTCAGCTGTTCTAAACTGTCAACAGACTCTACAATCCAGTCTGCCTGCAGTCTTGGAGAGCGTTATCACAGAATAAGCGTGACAAGTTTGCCTGATTCTTTGCAGATAAGGATGCCGGCATCAGGTCTGAGATCTGCGCAGCCCGCTCTAATGGGCACGGTGGTCAGTAGGAGGTTGCAACTCCTCAGTTTGTCTGGTCCAGCTTTGACCAGGTGGCAATCATGGATATCGTGAAGATCATCCAGAGTATGTGGATCACCAAGGGAAATAGGGTAGCGGGGGGGCAAGTTTGTAACACTGCCTTTAGGGTAATAGCTATAGACACTATAGAAAGAAAAAATAAATACATTTTCAATAAATCAAATGGGTATAATCATTAATACCATGTAGTTACAATGCTCATGTGTTTAAAGTTCATTTTGAAGAAAGTTCAAGTCTTTTTGAAGTATCTCACAAATCCCTTGAAAAGAACAGCTTGTCTGGAAAGTCCCTTCCTTTAGTAAGGCCACATTCTAGATTGTGAAGGTATGCAAGGCTGCCGTACCTTAAGGCTTGAATCTGAATTTGAGGGAACCAGGCTTTATTTCCATTAAAGATTTTTAGACGCTAGAAAAAAGAAAGAAAAAAGAGAACAGAAGATATATATTGTTCCAAGTCTTATAAGTAAGGAGTAGAGGCAACTTTATCATTTAATCCCATAGGTACAGCAGATTTTAAGGTTAAAATTGACCTTGATTCTTTCTGTGCTTAAACTTGAGTTCTAGCTTCCCCCCCCCCCGGGTCCTTTTAACATGCTTCAGAACAGTATATCTTAGACAGTCTGGCTTGCTGTTATATATGTGCTTATAGCATTTAACATGTTACAGTCATTTATGGCCCTCACATGTTCCTGGGTCCTTTGTTTTGTTGGTCAGGTAGTTATTCCTATATAGTATATCTTATAATTACACCAACAAATGTAGACTACAAATGGAGTAGTACAAGCTGTAAACTCAGTAAGGTCAAATGTATTACTGCCCTTTTGAAAAATACAGCCTTGGTTGACATACTGGCATATATTGCTTCTACCACACCTGAAGTGGTCCTTTGGTTTAACCCCTAGCCACCTATTGTCAGGTTGAATGCTGGCTATATAGTGGCTACTGACAATTCTGTTGCCAATGCTCCTCCCTTTGTTAAAAGTGACTCTAGGTTTATGATGCATTTCTTCCTTCAAAATAGGGTCACTCAATAAAATTGAATAGTACTTGTGGACCAGTCCTCCTACCTGTCCTGCAAGTGGATTAAACTCTGTAATGAAGCTGACTATGTTTTTATTCTCCTGCGTCTCAATTTCTCCTTGGTTCCTGGTCTTTTTAGGAAGTAAAAGGTCCCTTCTATCTAGTAGCATTACTTTTTCAAATGCATCTTGTAATGTTCCTTCAGTGTAACCCCTGAACAACAGTCTTTCCTTCAGGGCTGTAGCCTGATACAAAAATTTCTCCCCCTCAGAACAATTATGCCACAGTCTTGACATTTCCCCATAGGGAATGGACCCTATGTGTTTTCTGAGGTGGGCACTGTTGGCATGTAAAATGGTATTATCTACAAACTCTTTCCTATAGCTCTTTGTTTTTATATATTTCCCCTGTATTCCCAATCAATATAAGGTCTAGAAATTATGCTATCTATTCCTTGTTAGCTTCGAAGGTAAATGTAAGCCCCATTTTATTGGAATTCAAAAAGCTCATGAATTCCAATTTTCCATTTAAATTTCCTTCCTAAATTACAATCACATCATTTATAAAATGATACCAACTTACAATATTTTGTAAGTATTGATTGTCCTTATGGTTAAATACCAATGCTTCTTCCAGTAACCCTCTAGTCAGGTTAGCATATGATGGAACAAATGAAACCCTCATCACTGTCCCACATGTCTGTTGAAAAAAATCTTTGTCAAATATAAAGTAATTGTGGGTAAGTGCAAATTTAATTGCAGGAAGCAAGAAATCAATCAGATTTACTGGATTTTGTTCTAAAAAGTATTTTGCAGCCTCTAGGCCTACACTGTGTTTGACTGATACATCAGGATGCATACATCAATGGTTACTCACATCCAGTTCTGATCCCAGATCTTATTTTTCAATTTATTCATCAAACCCATACTGTTACACATGTATGATGGCAAGGAAAGTACAGGTGGCTGTAAAAAGCTATCTGAAAAAAATATTGAAATTTTGGGTAACTGAGCCTATACATGCTATAATGGGTCTGCTGGGTGGGTCTATCAGATTTTGTATGTGATTTTGGGAGGATGTAAAATGTTGGAACAACTGGGTATTCCACCTTCAGAAATTCTCCTTCTTTCTTAGTAATCCATCCACATGAATGGGATAAGTCTATGAATTCATAGAGCTCTCCCTGATATTTCACAGTTGTGTCACCTTTAAGCTTACAGCAATTGTCTTTGTCATTTAATAATTCATAACATTTTGTAACACACATTTGTTAAGGCACAATAACCAAATCACCTCCCCACCACCCTTGTCAGATTTTTTAATCACTATATTCTGCATTGACTCAAGTTCATTTAGAGCTCTAATTTCATCTCCATTTAAGTTACTTCGATATCTTTTGGTGGTAGAAAATAATTTTTCAGTTCCCTCTACCAACATTTTTTCAAAGGTTAATATTGCAGAACACATTACCTGAGGACAAAAGAGTGATTTCAGCTTAAACATTTGACTGTTAAGTTCATGTAAAGCAAAAGATTCCCTATGGGTATCCATGTCTTCTAAAAGGGCTGTAACAGCCATCTGATCAAGAATATTCTGGTCCCATTCTTTCTCCCCTAGGTCATCACTGGTCTTTTGTGAAAGAGTCTCTAAATCATCCACAATATTAATTAGATCTGTAATGTTTAGGTTTACAGACTGTGACCTTTCTTCCAAAGTTTGACCTCCCATAATTGTAACAGGGTATGCACTTCACTCTTGTTTGCCAAAGAACTATTTTAATTTTAATTTGTGAATGAGTTTGAAAATGTCCACTCTGAATTTCACCAGGTCAGGTTTTTGAGTGGGGACAAATGTTAACCTTTTAAGAGAACTTTTTCTGACATTCTGTTAATGTTACATCAGTGAAATTGATAATGTCCTTTATCTGGTCCTCTGTGGTTTCATTGAAGTGGCTGTTTTTTTGCTTTCCTCTTTGTCGTCTCCTTGTTTTCCTTTTCTTAAGTTTTTGCTACAGGTTGGGGAGCTATCTGTTGATTCCCCTTTACCCTTTCTAAAAAAACTCTGGGAAATGAAGTGCTAGGTTCAGGCTCTGCTGTCTCGGCTGTTTGTGTGGATGCTCCCTGAGGTGTACTGTCTTGAAATGTAACCCCTCATTTATCTCTGCTTGTATCTCTATCTTTATTTTTATTTCTATTTTGCCAATTATAATTTATTCATTGCTGTGACCTTGATCTTCCTCTGCTCTGTGAGGGCAGCTTGCTTTCCCAGACAAAAACTTCCTTTCTTTCAAAATCTCCTATATCTCTTGCCAATTTGGGTAATTTTTTAGCAATTAAATGTTTCCTACTTAGATTTTTTTATTGTAAGCTTTATCTAGCAAGTCAAAGTCTCATTTACCTTTATGTTTTGAAAGCTGTGTCTGTAATGACTTGATTTCTAAGTTGATTTTTGCTCTAATACATATGTCCCATTTTATGAGAGCCTGGAGAAACTTGTTAGTGCATTCTGTTGCAGCTTCCTCCCACTCCTTCCTGAATTCTTCATCATCCTCATCATCAAACCCTGTTGAGGGCATTTTGTCAATTCTCAAACCCCTGAGTGAGAACTTTAACTCCAGGTAAAGCTCCAAATTTATTTGATTATAATAATGGATTCGTTTTTGATTTTTAATCATTCCAATTTAACAAACAGTTCCTTGGGTGTAACTATTCCTTGTTCCCTGTCCTCACTTCCTCTTTCCTCAAAGATCAGGTTTCTCCATTCAAGTTGGCATCTATCAAACTTGTCTGGATCATCCAAGCAATGCAGTTCCTCCATTTCTTCCTTGGAGATACTCAACAAACTCACAGCTACTGATAGCACAGGAGTAGCACTCAGGTCAGTAAGTTGATATAGTTTTATAGATTATGTGATTGTAATTTGGGAAGGAGACTTAAATGGAATATTGGAATTCATGAGATTTTTGAATTCTAATAAAATGGGGCTTACATCTGCAGTACCTTCGAAACTAATAAGGAACAGATAGCATTTCTAGACCTTATATTGATGGGTAATACAGGGGAATATATAAAAACAAAGGGCTAAAGGAAAGAGTCTGCAGGTAATACCATTTTACATGCCAACAGTGCCCACCCCAGAAAACTTATATACTCCATTCCCTATGGGGAAATGTTAAGATTGCGGCATAAGTGCTCCTAGGGGGAGGAATTTTTGTATCACGCTACAGCCCTGAATGAAAGACTGTTGTTCAGGGGTTACACTGAAGGAACATTACAAAATGCATTTGAAAAAGTAATGCTACTAGATAGAAGGGACCTGTTGGTCCCTAAAAAGACCAGATGTCAGGGAGAAATTTAGATGCAGGAGAATAAAAACATAGTCAGCTTCATCACATAGTTTAATCCACTTGCAGGACAGGTAGGAGGAGGACAGATCCATAAGTACTGGCCAATTTTATTGAGTGACCCTATTTTGAAGGAAGAAATACATCATAAACCTAGAGTCACTTTTAACAAAGGGTGGAGAATAGATGACAGAATTGTCAGTAGCCACAATACAGCCAGCATGCAGCCTGACAATAGGTGGCTAGGGGTTAAACCAAAGGACCACTTCAGGTGCGATAGATGTAACATATGCCAGTATGCTAACCAAGGCTGTATTTTTGAGAAGGGCAGTGCTACATTTGACCTTACTGAGTTTACAATTTGTACTACTCGGTTTGTATGTTTGTAGTCTACTACTGCTGAGGTTGGAGCTGGGGAGTCCCTGAGAAGTATAAGATCCTGGATTGCTGCACTTACTGTACTGCTTTCAGATTGTTGCTGGCATACTATCTGGGCATTTTGAAACACTTTCTTATGAGCTTTATGGATTAAGTTTGGAAGTCTGAAGAGGATTGCTGTACTTAGTGGACTGCTTTCAGATTGTCACTGGCATATTATCTGGGCATTTTGAACACTTTCTCATGAGTTTTATGGATTCATTTTGGAAGTCTGAAGAGGAGGTCTACTGAATGGAGCCCTAGGAACTAAATATCTTGCCGGATTAAAAAACTGGGAACATGAGTTAGTGAGTGGAGACCTCCTTTAATTTTCATCTTAATTTGCGATGGGAATTTGAGGGTGGATTCTGCTGATTGCATACTACCCCTAAATATTGTTCTGGGTGGTGAGAGCACCCAAGGCTTGGGGGCACTAGATTAAATCTTTTCCCTGTATTTGAGTCTGGAAACCTTTTATGGAGTATTGTAGCCATAGGGAAGTCTTTCTTTTCTGACTGTTTCAGTGGATGCTCTTCCTCCCCTGGCGTGGGTGATTCCTGGGGAATTTTTGGCCATTTTGGGGAGGAATCACAGAGCTTTAGGCCAGAGGGCCACTCTTCTCTGTGATTGTTGATTGGGGGATCTCGGTGGCTGGTGGGCAACTCTACTGCACCGCATTTCCAGATCAACTTGTGCCGCAGTTAAAAAACAGCAGAGAAGACTCCGGTTTTGCCTGACTTGTTGGCTGAGGGCTTGGAGTCTGAGCAGTGGTGGAGCCTGCCCCAGCCATGGAGAGAAAGGCTACAGCCTTTGGATGGCTGTTGGGCTGAAGCCTTAGCTGCTGAAGAGACTGATGCTCCCTTAAAATAGGAACGTGTTTTTTTTTTCCCACCGGAGGGTTTTCTTTCAGATTTTTTCTGAATTATTTTAGTTCTTTTTTATTAGTTTATGAGTGTAGTTAAAGTATTATTTCAGTATTACTTTAGTATTGGGCACCAGAGCATTTGGAGGTTGTTTTTTTTTTTAGTTTTTTATCGATTGGTTGCTTTCATGGGTTCTGGAAAAATGAATACTAAAGTAGTTTAATTTAGCTTGATTCAGACTAGATATCCTTTAAATGTATATTCGGGCTGAGCAACATTATGGCTGAGCTTGTAAAAATTCCCTAAGTACGTCGAGTAAGATGTGCATGTTAGATATGATCACACTTTGATCACACTAAATGCCTTGTAATATGCTTAGAATCATTGCTTTTTTCCTGTTATTTTTCTAAGTACAATGGGTGCAGTGGGGCTAAAGGTTAATTAATTAATTAGGCCCATAGAGGTTGATTTTGAGAGTGCAGAGAGCTCAGAGAGTGAACTACATCAACTAATAATCATTCAATTGATTTCATTGTTGGATTGATCGGTTGATCAGTCGTTTTGATTAATTTAACGTAATTGATTTAATAGATATCACCTCTGCCTAATTTCTGATCTGGCCTCTCTACCTTTAAAATTAGCACACTGCTCACAATGATGTAAGTGCAGGTTGGTGGAGACCACTGAGAACACAGAGGTTGAAACTGCCAAAATCTTATAGTGTTTTGCTAAGCTTTATTCCATTTCATTTTGTGTGTTTGCTAATGCCATTTTGGATCTTGCTTGGCTGTCTCATAGTTTGAGTTTATCTCAAATTGCTGAAGTAATTTACAACTGACTTTTAACTTGTCGATTTTCCGTGTCTTACAATTGACCTCATTTGGAACTAAGGTATGTGTAGTAAAATATAGGATTTTACGATTTATACTTCACTGTTTTCCACACTTTTGAAATGCTAGTAATTGAGAGTTATAGGAGAGGAGAGTTAAAGGATAGATATTGCTAATTTTATAATACATGAGCCATTTTAGTTTTTGTAAGTTTTTATAAGTAAGGATAGTCAGGGATGGGGCGGGGGGTACTCTCTCCTTTAAACTTTCTGCACTATAATTTTTTTTCTTTGTGTGTTTTAGCAATACAAGACAAACAAGTTTGTTCTTTTTCTTGCTGAAGCTATTCCCCAAGATGAGCTGATTATCTGTTCCATAAACTTTGTTACATAATTTCAGAGGAAAACTAGTGGGCTGCACTTGTATCTGAGTGCAGCAAGATAACTATTAATGCCAGCTACAATGGCAGCTATAAATTGCTACAACTTATGGGATTTTTCTCCTGCTGGAATTTCTGCTGTGGCTGAGCTTGGTTACCTTGGACTCATTTTCAAACTTTTGGAACAGTCCCTGGAATTGGTGTCTGAAGTTTGGAGCATTCTCTTGTTCTTATGAGTATTACTCTTTGGATTGGGCTGATGCTGATGTTGTCAAGAGAACTTTGACTATTTGGATTAAACATAGAAACACAGAAACATAGACTTTGATGGCAGATAAGGACCACTTGGCCCACCCAGTCTGCTCATTTC
Source organism: Neoceratodus forsteri (assembly GCA_016271365.2). Classification (NCBI taxonomy): domain Eukaryota; kingdom Metazoa; phylum Chordata; order Ceratodontiformes; family Ceratodontidae; genus Neoceratodus; species Neoceratodus forsteri. The sequence goes on along the minus strand of CM057450.1, from coordinate 1,312,907,954 downwards.
TCTACCTATTGGATAAGCTGCAGATTCTAGTTAACCAACAGCCTACTTCCTGCAACCCCCCACTACAATTGCCTTCTGTCTGTCCCATGCATGTTTGAATTCCCCCACTGTTTTAGACTCCACAACCTCTCCAGGAAGGTGGTTCCATGCATCCACCACTCTCTCCATGAAAAATAATTTCCTCACATTACCCCTGAGCCGTCCCCCCTCTAACTTTAAATTGTGCCCCCTTGTTCTTACACATCTCTTTTTCTGAAAGATGCTACCCTCCTCGACTTTGTTGATTCCCTTGAGGTACTTAAAAGTTTCTATCATGTCCCCCCGTCCCTCCTTTCATTAAGGGTATACATATTAAGCTCTCTCAGTCTTTCTTCATATGGTTTCTGATGTAGACCCTGCACCATTTTAGTTGCCCTCTTCTGGAATGCTTCCATCCTGTCTATGTCCTTGCGTAGATGAAGTCTCCAAAACTGCACACAGTACTCCAGATGGGGTCTCACCAACTGTCTGTACAGAGGGATAACCACTTCCCTTTTTCTATTTGTGATGCCCCTCCCTATGCATCCCAGTATCCCCCTGGCTCTCCTTACTAACTTCTCACATTGCTTACCCACCTTTAGGTCATCTGATATGACTACCCCCAGGTCCCTTTCCATTGTTGTTGTTGTTAGTACCTCTCCTGCTATTGTGTACTCTTTTCCTGGATTTTTATTTCCCAGGTGCATTACTTTGCACTTCTTTGCATTGAATCTAAGTTGCCATATGTCTGACCATTCCTCCAACCTTGACAAGTCCCTTCTCATCCTTTCTACCCCCCTTGTGTATCAACTCTGTTACAGATCTTTGTGTCATCTGCAAAGAGGCATACCTTTCCTTCCAGACCTTCCACAATGTCACCTATAAAGACATTAAAGAGGATTGGACCCAGTACTGAGCCCTGAGGTACTCCACTAGTAACCCCCTTTTCTTCAGAATGTGTTCCATTCACTATTACCTTCTGTGTCCTGTTGTGCAGCCAGTTTGCTACCCAGGCTACCACCCTGGGACCCACTCCCAGGCTGGCTAACTTGATTATTAATCTTTTGTGCGGGACTGTGTCAAATGCCTTGCTAAAGTTTAGGTAGGCCATATCCACAACCCCTCTCTGGTCTATTACTTTGGTCACCCAGTCAAAGAAATTGATTAGATTCATTTGACATGACCTTCCTTCTGTGAATCCATGCTGCTTTGGGTCCTGTGCCCCGCTGGCCTCTAGGTACTCAACAGTTCTTTCTTTCAGAAGTGATTCCATCATTTTCCCCACCACTGAGGTCAAACTAACAGGTCTGTAGTTTCCTGCTTCTGCCTTGCTCCCATGTTTGTGAAGGGGAATCACATCTGCCCTCCTCCAGTCCTCAGGTACCACCCCATCTTCCCATGATTTGTTAAAAAGTGTGGTTAGTGTTGTCACTAGGTCCTCCCTTAGCTCATTTAGGATTTTAGGGTGAATCCCATCAGGCCTCATTGCTTTGTTCACCTTGAGTTTTAGGAGCTCTTTCAGTACTCTTTCTTCTGTAAATGGACTGGTGTCAACCCCCCTGTCCAGATTATTTGTGTTACCTGCTCTGGAGTGGTGAAGTATTTTAGTTTTGAATTTTTCTAAAAACAGCAAACTTGAAATTTACTACAGATTTGGACTGGCACTATAGTACTATAAGTACTGAAATTCTAATTCTATCTTGCTGTCCTATTGCTGCTTTAATATTTTTATATTGCTTTGCACTATTATACCAGCACCTTAACTGAGTCAACATTTTGTATTTGTAATTAGAATGTATTTACCAGTTGTTTCTGCTATTTCTTTTTCCATTTGTATTGAACCAATTGGTGTTATTGAAGTTCATTACAAAAATGGTTGTTACCTGAAGTGGAAAGGGTAGTGTTCTAAATCAGGCCTCAGGAGAGGTTATTTGTTCATGCTCAGTTATTGAAATACCAGAGACTCAGGTAGATTCCATTGAAGATACCTCTGGTAAGCATGTTAAGGAAAATAGGAGGGGTAAAGGTAAAAATAAAAATAAATGTAAAAATAAAAATGAAAATAATGCCTCTAATACTTCTGGCAAGCCTTATATACAAAAAGAGAGATTACAAGTGGAAAATGTTATATTGGAGGGAAGATATAAGGATTCTTATCCATTTTTGCCCCATCAGCAATATGTTGACATTTTAGAAAACAAGAAACAACTTAAAATAACAGATTTTTGGAATAATAAAGGGAAAGGTAGTGGTTATAATTTCAGTTCAACCCCTATTGTAGCAGCTGATTTGACTAACCACTTAAATAGATTGGGTAGTCATTCTGAAACGCTGTCCAAAAATTCTTTCAGAAAAGATTGGGGAATGTCCATACAGTCTGTTGAATCTATATCTTATGATCAGTATGCATGGGATACATATAACTTGGATTTGGAGGAATTGGAGAGGTCTGAAGGTTTGGAACTGAGATTTTCACCAACTTCACCAACTACAGATAAGACCTGTCCAATTGATCTAGAGATGCTTGCATCACCCAGGCTTTCTTCTGGAATCAGGAGAATGCTAATAGAGCAGGACCATCATAAGTATAGTTCTAACTGTTTGTCTCCTGATCTTAGTAGAAAGCTGAGTGAACAGACAGACAGATTTAAAAGCCATAATTAAAGATCTGTGTGTCACCATTGAAGGATTAAAGAAGATGGACATGACTCATAAAATGGACAGGGAATTAGACGGGAAGTATAAGTTGTTGAGGTCTAAGGCCCCCCAGGAAATGGATCCTAATGTTGGGGAAATTCAATGTATTGATAAATCATATTTGGTGTCTACCTCCACTATCTTGAAGCAGACTTCAGAGATTTTAAAGAACAGATATGCTACTGATATAGTTTTACTGGAAAATATCAATACCATTAAAAGTGAGATATGTAATATAAGAGCAGACATTTTTCATAATAGAGTACTACTTGATAGAATATTGAAGAGTAGTAATAAATGTTCTTCAGAACCTGCATCCATGGGAATTGAACCCTTGAAAATAGATAAGGTAAATATAGGCATACAGGTACATCTTTCCCCACCTTTCAATAAAAATAAAATTTGTGAATGTTATACAAAGAATACAGATTCAGAAGAACAGGAGAGTGGGGTATTGGAAAGACAAATACAGAATCAACCAAAAAGGAACAAAATAAACAAAAAATCTAAAAAAAAGAAGATTCTAGTCAGAAACAACAAAGTTCTTGAAAAGCCACTGGAACAGGAAATAAGGGAAGGTGAGGATCCAAACCAAAACTTAAAACAGGGGGAACAGGGAAAAAAACATGCTGTGCAGGAGAAGAATCTCATTTTAAATGGTATTAATAATGAAATATCCTATGATGCAATAGTGAGTGAGGAGTCTATGACTGGTTGTCAGAGGGAGACTGAGACCTCTGGTCATTCACCCATCAAAGCTGAGCCTATTGATAAGGTTCTGATTAAGGTTTCAGGGGTTTCTTCTGTCTTACAGAATTATGGGAATACTGAATTTCTGATTGAGATTTATAATGTAGCTATATTAGAGAACGAAACAGAGAGTTTATTGCTTGCATGGGTACTTAACTTCCTTGAGGTATCACATATTGAGTTAGAAAAGGAAGTATTTGTTTCCAGATCACTGAATCCCTATAACAGGAAAACTGTACTACTTTACTGTACATCCCTGAGGACTACCCATCTTATATTGGAAAATGCATTGTTTTTAAAGGAAAAGGGCCATGGTATTACATTACCAATGCTGGTTCCAAGATCTTGCCCTGAGTTTCCTAGTAGCAAGGAAAACAGTCTTTATGTGCAGCTTCCTTCATGGGAAGTAGTTAGTGAAGTAGTTCATGAATCTCAGATGGATATTTTGGGAGTGATTAACGAACGTATTAAAAATCAAAGAAAGTCGTGGTTAGGAAGAACAATTGCAGTGTTTGGATGGAAATTTACAGATAAGAATGCTAGATGGAAGATAAAAAGGGATTTCCTCTTTTTCCTAGAAAAAGCATTAGATTTATCTATCTCCTGGAATACGGTAGATTCTTTTTATATACAAGATAACTTGGGTTTCTCATCTCATATTGACAACACTTTTAAAAACCCTAGTTTAGCTAATAAAATACTGTCACTTGCAGGTAAATTGGATCTAATGGGAATACATATAGTGGAAATAGCAGATTTGGATCTGAATATTCAAGATTGCAGCCCCGTGATGGGAGCACAGGAATTAGCTCCTGTTTCAGACTCTTTGTTAATAAATTTTGAAACTTTTGAAGATTCAAACATTTATGAGCCTTTGGTGACTGTGGTCTCTTCCTGACATCGGCAGTCTGGGTTTGTCCCAGGTGAATTGTCATCAGCTGAGGTAAATACTGGGACAGTAGTTAATATAAGGGGAAGAAGGAATATGATGGGTGTCCTCTCTATTCTCTCACGGAAAATTGAGGGTATACACCTTAAAATCACAGATCCTGAGGTCTTGGGTTTTTTAGAATCATATGATATAGTAGAGATTCAGGAAACATGGTGTACAGAAGAATTCACTCCTGGCTTGGCAGGATATACAGCTATGACACTATCAGCCTCCAGAGACAAAAAATTTTGAAGGCTTAAAGGAGGACTTACCTTTTTTATTAAAACACAACTTGATATAGGAATTACATGAATAGCAACAAATTTAGAGGAAATTTTGATTATACAAATTCATAAAGGTTTAGAGAAAGCTATTCTCTGCAATGTATATATTGCTCCCAGATTTCAACATTCTGAAACATTAGACACTTTCATTCAGAATCTGAAAATGTTGTTAGATGATTTATTAGATAGCTATGCAGATTGCCCCCTAATTATTATGGGAGACTTTAATGCTAGAGCCTCCTCTTGCCTTTCTGAAAAGGATTATACTGATCTCATTTGCTGGCTTCCCCTGGTTAATGATAATATTACTTATAAACAGTCCACTCAGGATTTGGTACTCAACCTTAGAGGCAGGACACTCCTGGAACTATTTGCATCCAGTAATTAATTACTGTCTCTTAAATGGAAGAACTCAGGGTGATATGATGGGGAACTTTACTTTTAGGGGCTCGATGGGCTTCTCTACTCCAGACTTAATTTGGACCAATTTGTAGGCAGCTAATATGGTACAGAGATTGGAGGTTAAGGATAGAATGGAATCTTCCCATTGTCCCATTGTTCTCACTGTGAACTGTCCCCTAGGATTAAATAGAAAAATTGCTGTCCTGGAGGACAGCTTGGAGATTATTAATGAGAAAATAATTATTTAGGGGACCTATACATTATACAAACTTCAAGTCTATTTTAGATACTGGAGAGGTGTGTTACATGCATGATTATATTATAAATTCTAACAAATTAAATAATATCCTAGAAAGCTGGGAAAGGATATCCATGTTATTAAAACCATGGTGCAAGAAAAAAATACCTTCTCATAAACAGATCTATAAAAAATCTTGGTTTAATGCTGACTGTTTACAAGCAAAAAAACATTTTGGTAAAACATTGAGGATACATAAAAATAAGAGAAAAAAACTACTGTAGACTTTAAAATACTTAAGACAGAAAGAGAAAAGTATAAGTTAATTCTAGAAAGAGCAAAAGAAAAATATTCTCACGGATTGTGGAAAAAGCTTAAACAGTCTGTATTAAATAGATATGGTAGATGCTTTTGGAAGTTGGTATCTCAGGGTTATAACAGATATTCTAATAGATTAGAAGCCTATATTACACCTGAGGCCTGGACTCTCTATTTTTCAGAGCTTTATTTTTCGCAGTCTGAATTGGAGATGTCACTAGATCAAGAGTCCAGGGGAGTAATGTATTATCCACATCCTATTTTTATTATGGAAAGAGATATTTATCAGGCAATAGCTTTGTCGAAATCTAATAAGGCTCCAGGTTCCGATGGTATTTTGGGAGATTTATATAAATAATTTCCCAATTGGTGGTGCCCGCTTCTCTTTGCACTATTTAATGGACTCTTACAAGGACTCCCATGTCCATTAAGCTGGTTAGGCAGTCATATATTTCCCATATTTAAAAAGGAGGATCCATATAATCTGAAAATGTATAGACTGATCAGTCTCATAGATGTTACCCAGAAAATCTTTACAAGGATTATTCTGGGAAGACTTTTAGATTGGGCTGAAGAAAACTTAATTCTGAATGAGGCACAAAATGGTTTTAGGAAAAAATAGGTCCACAATGCAGCATTGTTATGTTTTGTACCATCTGATTTGGAAATATACCAAAATTAGAAAAAATAATCTTTTTTGCTGTTTTGTGGACTTTTCTTCAGCTTTTGACAGCACCAGTAGGAAAATTCTCTGGATAACACTCATGGCTTTAGGGCTGGAGAGTTCACTACTGGATGTTATCATCAGATTACATGAAAATACATGGGCTAGAGTTCAATTTACTCAGTATGGACATTTGACTGAGAAATTTCCAATGAACATAGGGGTTAGACAAGGATGTATTTTGGCTCCCACTCTGTTTAATATTTATATTAACACAATTTTGGAACAGATTTCTATTCCAGATTTCCATGGTCCTAAAGTAGATTCTACTAGGATTGATTGTCTAGCATATGCTGATGATCTGGTTTTATTGCCAACTTCTTTGTTAGGATTAAAAAGGAAGTTGACAAAGTTTGAATCTCTTTGTGTACAATATAAATTAAAAGTTAACTATGGTAAAACTAAAGTAGTAGTGTTTGGTAGTCAGAGAAAAAAACTCTACTAAATTTAAAATAGATGGAGTAAACATAGATAAGGTAAAGTTCTGTGATTATTTGGGGGTCCGTTTTTCCTATAATCTCTCTTGGCATCAACATATGGAGATAATCCAAAATAAAATGAGATCATCAGGGAATGCTTTAAAAATATTTAATAATAAAATGGGGAATACTTCAGTTAAGGGAGTAGTTAATGTACTTAATGCCAAAATAAGAATTAGCATGTTATATGGTAGTGAAATTTGGGGATATGCACAGACTGGAAGGTTGCAAATTATTTTAAATAATTTGTATAGACATATTCTCATGTTACCATAAGGGACACCTAAAAGTATTCTAGCATTGGAACTAGGACAGCGTACTTTATATTCACTTATTCAAGAGCAACAGATCATATTTTTACTTAAACTTTTTCTGCTACCAGAAAGCAGATACCCCAGAATGTGCCTTGAAGAAAGTATAAGAATGGCTAATTTGAATTTTACTCATCGTAGTATTTGGTTAATTAAGGAGGTTATGATGCCAGCTGGCTTTGGACATCTATTATATGAAGTATATTATAGACCATTAGTAGTAATTAAACAGGATGTCAAAATTAGGCTGAGAGCATTAGATGAGAACTTTTTACTTACAAAGCTCTCTAAGCTTAAATTTCATGACTATTATAACTCTATTAAACTCTCAAATAGTTTTGAGCCTTATCTTTCTACGTTAACAAATTTTAGGTTAAGGAGGATTTTCACTAGATTTAGAACAGAGTGTTATACAGCAAATTATGTGCAGTATAGATATAAGAGAAAAGCTTCATCTTCTCCATTCTGTAAATGTGGTCTGGAAATAATAGACAATTTGAAACATGTGGTATTATTATGTCCTCTTTATGAATCATCAAGAAGGAAATGGTTGGGTGAATTTCTTGGAGGTCTCAGTCTCCCTCCTTTAAACATGCTGAATTATCTTTTTAAATCTAAAGATAAGAAAATTATGGAATTATTGGTGAAATTCCTTTTAACTACTCATTTGTAATGAATGGTCTACTCTAGTATACAATCTATTTATTCATTTAGAATAATAGATAGCTGATTTATAGTTTTAGTATGGCATTTTTTAGCTCTGGTGTCATATGTTGGGTGTATGATTATATATATATTTATAACATTATTTATTGTTCTTTTTATGATTTGCATTTCATAAGAAGTGTGTGAATTTTAAATTGTAAATGCTTATTGCTGATCAATAAATAGTTTACTTACTTACTCTGGTGGGCGACTGGGATCTCAGGTTACCCTCCTAGGGTGACCTGCATTTTCCGTGGGTTTTACTCTTGTGGGGGTGGGGGTTTGGCATTCTCCTTTTGAGCCTTGGCTTGGGTGTCTAGGCCTGGGTTCAGAGAATACAGTTTATTGGAGAAGAGCTGATTTTCCTAAGAAACCCCTTTTCGGTGATCGGATTAAGAGGGGGTGAGAGCCCCTCTCATTGCTTGTCCAAATTTCATCTGCAGGATCATCTAGTATTTGGACTAAGAGGGGGTGAGAGCTCCTCTTGTTATCTTCTTATCATCTGGATCCAATATTCCTCTGTGGAAAGTTATCATTCTGCCCTTTGACACTGACTCTTACAGACTATGTTATGTGATTTGTATTTATGATTAGTTTTAGAATTGAAGGGAGAGAACTGTAGGGAATGAGTACTTGCTTCCCAAAATGTTGCTGCCTGTGTGGTGTCCTATAGTGGTGCATGTTATTTGGGGTTCAGTTAGTGGGCTTCTAGTCCACAAAACCAGAAGTGTACATTATGTCCTGGTCAGATTGTTTGGCACTGCTGTAAAGCTGGGGCATCATGGACATACAGCCCTTCTGTAGCTTATTGATCCAGGAAGAGTTTGTGGTGTCCATGACTGTGCCACATGTTTGAACATTAGGGAAAAGGCAAGGGCTACCTTTGGGGGTGTATATTATGTTAAAATGCAAATGTAGGGGCTTATATCAGCTAACATCTTAAATGAATTTAATAAAACTACATTTGGGCAGTAATCTATTCAAAATTTGTCAGTAACTGCAGCTGTGGAAACAAAAGGCATCAAAGTAAACCAAACTGTTTGTAGACCCGTGTGCTGCACGTTAGCAGCACATGCTCTTTTCATAAAAAAATAACAGGGAATGTAAATATATTTTATGGGGATTATCACAGAAAGACATATTAAGTATTTCAGGTTGGGTTCTGTAATGTGTAGTTATTTGTTCAGTAAGAAGGTTATCATTATGGGACATTTGTTGTACTGTCTGTGCATTAGTAAGACACCGTAATGGTGGTGTACTTTGTATGGCATGTTATTTCTGAGAATACAGTTCCATGTTACTGGTTTATTTCATATTCTATAGCCCTCCTGGAAATAAAGTACCAAAACCATAAAAAAGAAAAGCAAACAGTCCTTATTTGTAAAGAAAATGTAAGTTTATGTTTCTTTTGTTTGCTCTTAAAAAATGCATTCTTGACCCAGTGACCATCTGAGAGGATTAAACAAAATGTTTTCTTACCCAGGATACTAACCGCTCATCAGTTAATATACCTTTTTTGTGTTTCAGATGTTTCTATCACCATTTATGCATGTTTGACCATTTCTGTGATTGTTCATTACAAAGGCACCATATTGGTGGTGTCCTTCACAATTAACATAATTCTGGGTAATGTTATTGTTTTCATTTGCTTTTTCATATCTGTTGTCCCTAAATGCCAGGTGAAGTTTAAAAGAGATATGCAAAAGCTTCTCTTCCAAGTTGAAGTTTTGATTTTTTTTAAATCATTTGTTAGTGGAGGCCTGTGACTTTCTGTAAGTATTTGGTGTTCCATGTGGTGCATGTTAAGCACAGTATAGGTTTTGGGGAAATACTGATGCAAAAAAAAGTTTTCTTTTCTTAGGATGTTGACCACTGTGTCTGCCACAGAGTCTCCCTGGCTTACATTATTTGGGGGACATTTATGGTGTTTTTTTTTTCAATTTTATGCCTGCTTGACTGTTTCAGTGAATGTTCATTGCAAAGACGCCATAGCAGAGGTGTCATTTGTAATGAACATTATTCTAAACAATCTTGCCTCTTTTTGGGCTTTGTTTTGCATCAGTATGCCTTGAATACTAGCAGACTCGATAAATCAAATGACATTCTTCTGCTGGCTAATTCCTATGTTCATATGTTTGCATGATACAGAGATGAGATTCAATCCATGTAAAGCAGCCTAGATTATATATTAATATAATATTTTTCATGTACATAATATTTGTAAATGTCTTGAAGGTTTTGTTGTTTGTATGCCATAGTTATGAGATGTGCCTAATTAATTACATTCAGCGTTTTATGGTTTGATATTGTCACATTGTTATACTGGTGCCCATGTTACATATGTTATGTATCAGAAAAAAGTTGTATAAAAATAAAATATCCTTATTTGGGAGATTAATTGGGGTCTATCTTAAGCACATATTGGTGCATAGTTGTACAGCATAGGTGGTCCAGGAAATCAAAAAAGATGTAAGACATAGCTAAATGGGAGGCAGTATAGCGCAGTGGTTTAATGCTCTGAGCTGCAAACCTGGTGACATCCAGCAGACCACATCTGGGTTTGAATCCCACAGCTTCCACTTGCATACTGTGTGATCCTGAGCAAGTCACTTAACTTCCCTGTGCTCCCAGGTCGCTCCTGTAAAAAAGCTTTCAGCTTAGTGTGCTACTGCTGGTTAAACAACTAAATAAAAAAAATTATAAAATGTTTGGATTAGTAACATAATGGTGTCTTTATATGGATGGTTCAGTGATGCTTCACAAGTATAGATTAAAAAAATGATGAAATGTTACATACTACAGTACCTAAATAGAAGGCATAGGCATTGTAATAACAAATAAACTTTATTGTTAAAAACAGAAAATATGACATAATGGACACCACGCTACCCATGTTATATTTTCCATATGATAAGTTACAGTTGCAATTTTCAAAACATATAAATGATGAACTATCTTTATATTTGTGATTATACTACTACTACCATGTGTAATCACTGAAAACACAGCATACTCAAGAGCATTGGGCAAAGTTTTTCTGGGGTCACAAATGTCACACTTGGTCTCTCCAGTATTGTATATATGTGTGTGTGTGTGTGTATATATATATATATATATATATATATATATATATATATATACATATATATATAATAGTGGTGCGGTCATACCGCTATAGTTAGGGTTCAGCGGTCAGTTACATACCAAAGTCAAAAGTTTGTGCGTTAATAACTTTGGACCTGTTTAATGGATTTGTCTGAAATTTGGTACACGTGGTGGGGCATGGTAGATCTCTTGGTTTGTCAAATTGTGTTTCAGTCAGCATGACGGTCTTTATGTACAAAAGTGCTGAAAAATGCAAAATTATCCATTTTTGGAGGCACCTTTTGGGATTCTGAATGTGGTCCTGCACGGCCGTCTTGTGGCATGCTGCTCTGTGAGATGGCTCATTTGAAAGAGCTTTAGTGGCTGAACATGCTGCTTCTCATTTGGTGAAAAAATATTAAGGCATTCAAAAGTTATGGCACTTTTAATTTCCCATTATAAGTCAATGAGAAAATGTATGTGTATATCTTGCAAACAAGAATGGTGTTCTGGGCATCTGGTCCGGCCTGGCGATCAAAGAATTTGCAGCCTCGCAGTTCAAGAATGTTTGTCTCCGAGGATAATTCTTTGATCGCGAAGTCTGCCATTTTGTTTTTAGTTTTCTGATCGGAAAAATATAAATATCTCGGTGCAGGGGTCACATTTAAAGTAAAACTTGGATGGGTTTTACTCAGGGGGTCCCAATCTATTGAACCATGGCTTTGGTTCCATCGAAATCAGTCAAAAAATAGAGTTATTACCATTAAAAATCTTCGTTTTCGGCTCGCTAACAATCTTTGAGCACGATCCTTTAAATTCTTTGACCGCGAGATTCTTTGATCTCGATCGTGCATCGCAAGTGAGGGATGAGATGGCCAGATTTTTTAATATAGTTCTGTAGCCCAGGGATGCCCTAGACTGTTATATTAGGGTGGTTTTCTCAGTAGCTTTTTTCCCATTCGAATATCAAAATAATGAATAATGTAAGTATGCTCGGTAGTTCAGTGTTCTTGATCATAATTATATTATTGCTTATTGCTCAATAGTACCCACTTAGTTCTGTATTTTTTCATCTCCCAGGTTCAGCGGCCTCTGTTGCATAAATACCATCACGTTCTAGTTTCGAAGCGCCCCCCTGCTTTTGCGTGACATTATTATTGTAGAGTTATCCTGTAATTAGTGACCCTCCATACAATGACAACAATTGTTTATTACCTGGTAAGCCTCATCTATCCATGTTGAAGCCACTCAGTCCTTTCACCCTTCCTCAGTTGTGATTGGCACAGCTTGGCTCACGTCAGCCAGCCACCCACCGTGTGCATTATATTCAATGCAAAGAGGCACCTGTGAAACATTTTTAGAGTACCTCTTGCATTAGTGCTTGTAATGAGCACAGTCGGCGGCTGGCCGGGAGGTGAGAGTTGGGCTGTGCCAGTCGGCTGGCTGGGGAAGGTGGGGAGTGCTGGGTGGCTGGCACAGATGGGTGGGGGTCCACTAGACTACCAGGTAATGCAAATAATTATTTATGTCATTATGCTGGGGGCCGCTAGACTACCAGAGATATCGAAAATAAATATAATTTCATACCGAGCGGGGGGGCCACTAGACTACAAGGGCTATAAACATTAATAATTATTTTATACATTTCTGGGGGCACTAGACTACCAGGTATGTAAAAAAATACAGATTGTGGGGTGTGGGGGTACTAGACTACAAGGGCAGTAGAAATGATAATATCTTTTATTGTGAAGGGGGAGCCACTAGACTATCAGGGATAATTTATACATTATTTTTGGTATTCAAATGGGGCACAACAAAGCCCCCTGAGCAAAACAGACCCTAATATGACAGTCTAGGGCACCTGTGGGCTACAGAAATGTATTTACAAATATGGCCATCTTGTCTCTTGCTTTTTATTCGCGAGTGAGCAATTTCTTTGATCGCGAGCCTGCAAATACTTTAATCGCGAGATTCTTTAATCGCAATCGTGCATTGCGAGCAAGGGATGAGATGGCCAAATGAAAAAATCAATTTACTCAGTCTAGGGGTGTGCTACAAAGACAAATGAGGGTGGGTTTTGCTCAGGGGGCTTAGTTCTGATGAACCATGGTGGTGGTGATTTACTGCAATTCTGTAAATGTTTTAAATTTGAACAATTTAAATTATTTGATCTTGACCCTGCAAATTCTTTGATTGTGAGATTCTTTGATCGTGATCATGCATCGTGAGTGAGGGACGAGATGGCCACATTAAAAAATCAATTGTCTCAGCTCAGGGGTGTCCTAGGAATACAAATCAGGATGGGTTTTGCTCAAGGGGCTTCGTTTTGTCAAACCATGCTGGTGGTATACTGCAATTCTATTAATTTTTGGATTTATAACATTTTTGATTCTTTGTTCGTGACCCTGCAAATTATTTGATTGCGAGCCTGCAAATTCTTTGATCGTGAGATTCTTTGATCGCCATCTTTGATCGCGAGATAGGGACAAGATGGCCAGATGTTTTTATAATGGAATAGATAGGGAACTTTTACCAATGTTTAACATTGAATTTCTCAGAAACGGTTTGGTCTTTTTACTTGAAATTTGGAGGGTGTTTACGGCATGTCCTGTAGATATGAATTATGGTGTTTACGTGTCAGATAAATTTTTCTTTGCAGAGATATTGTGTGATGCACTTTAAGTGTTGCGGCCTGTGTTTTGCTTGCAGTGGTGGCTTGAAATTGATAGGATTCCTAGCCTTAGTGTCATGGATGTAGTTTTCAGTCATTGTGTGTGATAAATGTCAACAGCTGTGGAACTATGCCAGTCTGACGAATGAAAATCTCATATGTTCAAATGTTATATCTCTGGCACGGTTTAGTCTTTTCACTTCAAATTTGGAGGGTGTTGACAGCATGTCCTGTGGATGTAAATTACAGTGTTTCCATGTTTGAAAATATTTTTTGGATGGAGATGTGGCATGGCACACTTTACATTCTGCGGACAGCGTTTTACTTGTGGTGGTGGCTTGAAGTTGATAGGATACTTAGGCTTAGTATCATGGATGTAGTTTTCAGTTGTGTGTGTTAAATGTCAACAGGTGCAGAACTGTGCCACTCTGACAAATGAAAATTTCAAATTTTGACATGCCATATCTTGGACATGGTTTGGTCTTTTTACTTGACACTTGGAGGGTGTTGATGCCACATCCTGTAGATCTTAATAGATATGTTTATGTGTTGGGCAAAATATTTTTTGAGGAGATATTGTGTGGAGCAGTTTCCATTTTCTGGACAGCATTTTCTATTGTTCTACTAGATTAACATTTGTTTGATGGCTGGCCTTGCTGTTGTGAATGTACTTTTTAATCATTGGGTGTGTTATGTGGCTTGGCGTGGGCCCTGCACTCCCACCAACTTGCACGACTTTCTACTTTTCTATTCTTTCTTAAAAAGTAAGGAAATTCTATGCAAAAAACTTTGTTAATGCATCAGTTAGGGTTCTTCTACAGTGAAAAAAGTGAGAAAATTTGATTTTAGGGTTCTCAGCCCTTGCACCCCACCACCACCCCACCACCACCCCAACAGGCATTATGTGTGCATTGGGTCATCGGACCTAACTCTCACCCCATTCTACTACACTGCACCACCTCAGCTTATTTATACATGGATGGGTGAGAGTTAGGGCCAATGACCTAATGCACACCCCGATGCCTGTTGGGGGCAGCGAGGTGGTGGGGCAAGGGCTGGGAACCCTTAAACCGAATTTCATCACTTTTTCACTGTAGAAGAACCCTAACTGATGCACTAACAAATAGAATATATATATATATATATATATATATATATATATATATTATGGTAGCACGGTAGTGCTACCATAGTTAGGGTTGAGGAGCCATTTACATGTTAAAACCAAACTTTTGCACCTTAATAACTTTTCAACCACTTGACAGATTTTCCTGAAGTTTGTAACACATGATCAAGACCCATACACTTTGGGATCTGCCAAGTTTTGTAATAGTCGCATATATGGCTGCGGAGTTATTAAGCGTGATCTGCACGTGCATTTACGCTTTTTTGGAATTCTATGGTCATGCCTACAGGTCACACGGTTTCTGCGACTGGTCCAAAATCTTCAGGGAACATGCAGCCAGGGTCCCTGATGTGTCTTTTGAAGATTTCGTGAAAAAATATTAAACGGTTCAAAAGTTATTCAAAAAACAAGTTCCCATTATAAGTCAATGGGAAAAGTTAACAAAAAGTTCAACAGTGTCACAAATGCAGTTTTTACTTTTGCAAATGGCCCTTTTACTGTTGCAAATCCACCATTTTGTTTTCAGTTGGTGATCAGAAAAATGTTTGGCAATTAAATTTGGGACCCTCTAGCAACCTAATTTTTTTTTGTATTCACCTAGTCGGACCCTGAGGATGCTAGCCATGTCTTTATTTTGGGGTAAAATACCCCAGAAATAGGTTTTTAAAATTTCTGGAAAAAGTACTTTCGCAAAGTACTTTCGCACTTGCGACACTGTCGAATGCATTTGCGAAAGCTTTCACAAATTGTGACAGTACTTTTCTAGGCTGTGGGAAAATGACAGCAATTCTTTGGCACCCTGCTGCAAAAGAACGGTTTGGTGTTTTGGGCTGAAATTTAGAGGGATCGCAGCTGCCATCTCACAGATGTGCCTTTCAGTATTTTGTTGAAAAAATATTTCAATGCGGTATATTTACAGCACTCCAAGCTGACACTTTTTCCCATAGGATAACATTACGACATCCGACGCATTACAGGAATCCTTTGTCGCCCTGCTGCAAAATAACGGTTTGGTCTTTTGGGCTGAAATTTGGAGGGAAGACAGCCAACATCCCACAGATGTGCCTTATAGTGGTTTGGTGAAAAAATATTACAGGGAGGAAAAGATATGGCACTCCGAACTTTTCTTTTTTCCCATAGGATAACATTAGGGCGTTAGCCGTGCCTTTCAGGGCCCGTATCTTGGAAACAGTGCGAGATACAGACTTTTCGTCACAAAAATGCTTAGCCCCCTACTAAGGGCTAAGTAAAAATCTAGCCATGAAAGTGATAATTCATATCACTTTTACGTTTTTTTTCTATGTCGTACGGATCCTGAGATATACGCAATTTACTATTCCAAGTCCTCATTTTCTGTTCTGAGAGCCATTATTTTGCATACATTCTTTGTACTCACTGTCTTTCTATATGCAGCTTTTGGGGGAAACTATTATGTGCATTTCCATAACTCTTACCCTTAACGCTTCTGCTTCTGGTTCTCTACCTGTTTCAGTTACTTTTCCTGTCTACGCCACCTTGTGCGTTACCTTTTGAATTTTCATTTGCACTTCTGTTTCTGTCATTTTAACCATTTCTGTTTACAGTACTGTTTATCTTTGTGTTTTGCTTTGTGGCACTATGCGCATTACCATTTCTGTTTGTGGGCACTGTGTTACTATGTGACAAGCAGACAATATGCAGCGGGAGCGTGGCGCCTGAATGGCCCTGCACTCCTGTCGCTGGTCCTGTTGCTCTATTACATTCGCTATTTCTCAGTACTGTTTATCTTTCTGTTTCACTTTGTCTCACCATGTGCATTATCATTTGCATTTGTGGGCACTGTTTATTTATTTAACTTTTGTTTACCAAGTAGGTACACTAGACAAGTTATATGCCTATTTTCAGGAATGACCCGGGAGAGTACAACAGGTATAACAAGTACATCAATACAGCAAAGCGGGTGAGCAAACATGTATACATTTGTGGTGAGGTACAAGGAGTCAAGAAGGAGGGGCAAGATACATTTTGTGAATTAGGTACATAGTCAACAGAGCAAACAGAAGATAAGGTGCGTAGAGTCAACAATATATCAGACAGTATGTAGTGCATTAGTTCAAGTTGTGGTTCAGGGATTAGTGAACCACCTGGCTTGTGACATCCAGTACTATGTGCTAAGGTGGCTTTAGGCATTTGCAGTGTGAGGCCAGCTTGAGATGTTCCCACAGGGAGGTCCGAAGATGCTTATGGGAAGGGGCAGTGTGGACCTGTTCAGGGAAGGAGTTCCAGAGCCTAGGTGTGTGACCTGTGAAGCCCCTGTCACCCATAAGGGTGCAGGTGGAGGGTACATATAGTAGTCCTGATCCCTGGGATCTCAGGAGGTAGGGTGAGAGGTCAGCTGGGGAGAGGAGCTGGACCAGTTCCGGGGGGTACCGGAGCTGATCACTTTGCTCGTAAAGCACCCAGTACCAAAGTTAAGGTGATTGGTCGGGGATAGCCAACCTAGCTTATCGTAGAGTTTACAGTGGTGGGTGAGATGGGGGACATCCAGTGCAAACCAGCAGATGTTGTTGTACGTTGTACTCCACTTGTTAAGGAGGGCCTTAGAAGTACGAGCAAATAGGTGGAGACCATAGCTGAGGAAAGGGAGTAATACTCTCCTGGCAAGAGCCAGACGTGCTGCTGGGGTAAGGTTGTACCTAGCCCTATAAGCCAGCCCCAGCTTACAGTTTATGCCTCTGCAAACATTGTGGATGTGATTCCCCAGGTCCAGTTGGGGGTCGAGCGTCACACCAAGATATTTGAGGGAGGTCACGGTTAGAAGGGAGGTACCATCATCACAGTCGATTTGCAGAGGGACTGGAGAGTCCTGAATTTTGGCTGATGAGCCAAATATCATAGCCTGGGTTTTTTTTCTGGTTGAGGACCAGCTTCTGTTTGGTGAGCCATGCCTGGATGTTCCTGAAGTCCTCTGATAGGTGGCTGTTTAGGGTGACTGTATCGAGGGGAGTGGACCAGGAGGACCAGATCATCCGTGTACATGGTAACCCGGCACCTGGTAACCACAGCGGGGAGATTGTTAATAAACAGAGAGAAGAGTAGGGGTCCCAGCACTGAGCCCTGAGGAACTCCAGAGGTAACAGGCAGGGGGGGTGGAGAGGACTTTATTGAATTTAGTTAATTGTTCTCTGCCATGCAGGTAGTCAGTGACCCATTTCAGTGCAGGAGGGGACAAGCCAAGGGACCTCATCTGCGTGCAGAGCAGGTCATGGTCCACAAGGTCAAAGGCCTTGGATAAGTCAATGAACACAGCACTAGAGAGTTGTCCCTGGTCCATTGCTGCTCTGATGCTGGAAGAGACAGAGAGCAGTACTGTGGTTGTGCTGTGCCCTTTGCAAAAGCCATGTTGGGTGGGGGACAGCAGTTCATGGGTATGGATATGCTCCATGAGTTGTTTGGCTACAACCTTTTCCAGAAGCTTACTGACAGCCGAAAGGATGTCTATAGGTCGGTTGTTGTCCAGGACTTTAGGGTTGCCCTGCTTTAGCACAGGGATGACCCTGGCAACCTTCCAGATATCTGGGATCTGTCCTGAGGTGAGGGACAGGTTGAAGATGTGGGCCACTGGGGAGGCAATGGAGGGGGCTCCAAGTTTGAGAAGCTTGGGCTCCGGGTTATCTAAGCCAGGGCTTGAATGCTGGGAGAGGTCTTTGAGAAGGGACCATACCTCATTTACTGACAACACGCTTACTATGTGTGAAGACATCATGTATGGCAGCTCCGCTTGCACTGTCATATTCAATATTTTCATTATCATTCTCAAATAGAAGGGAAATTAGAGCCAAAAATCCATTTAATGCATCAGTTAGGGTTGTTCCACAGTGACAAAAGTAGGAAATTCAGGCATTAGGAGTTGAAACCCCTTGACCCCTCACATTTTCAACGGCATCAGAGGTGTGTTGGGGTCATCGGTCCTAACTCTCACCCCATTCTCCTATATCTCTGCTTCTTTACACATGTGATGGGCTGAGAGTTAAGGCCAATGACCCCAACGCACACCCCGATGCCGGTTGGGGGGTGGACGGGGGGTCCATGTAGGGTTTTCAACCCTAACACCAAATTTCCTCACTTTTGTCACTGTAGAACAACCCTAACTGATGCCTTAAACAGAGTTTTTTGCCTCTAATATATGTATATCTTTGTTTTAAAAAAACTTTGTACAGTATGTTGTGCCAGTCTTGATCCCAGCGGGTATTCTCTGTGATCCTATGCCAGTGAGCTGAGTTAATGGTGAGCTCAATGACTCTGCTTGATGGAGTGAGGGTGGGTGGATGGTGCTGTGATGTGAAACCACTCCACCAGCCAGGGTATAAAAGCTGCAGGGTTGTCTGCATGGGTCTGGGTACCATATGGTCAAGACAACAGTCCTCTTGGCATAGGGTCCTGCACCTCTGCACCCATGGGTGGCAGAGGGCCATGTGCATTGGTTGACAAACTCTTTGCCCTCTGTGTCTGTATCTGTGGCCACATGGAAGCGCAGGGACAAGAGGACCCTGAACTTCCACAGCTCACCAGAGATGCCCCTGAAATATTGACACCTGGGCCCTTAACTTCTGTAGGGGGACAGAGTCTTCCCATCTTCCCATAGCACAGGGCCCAAATGGCCCTACACATCTGCGTCTGTTCATGCAGGTCCAAAAGGGACCTGTGTGAATTAGGATACTATTTCTCTATCTCAAAAAGAAAGAAAATTCTTTCAAAAATACTTCATTAATTCACCAGTTAGGGTAACATTACACCACAAAAGTAGAGAAATATGGTGTTAGGGTTTCCAACCCTAACTCCCCACTTCCACCCCCCCCATGCAGCAAAAGGAATAAACTTTAGGGTTTTGTGTCTCCAGAGTCTTGACAAATTAGTGGTGGGGTCTTCCTTGTGGTGTCAACCCTAGTGCTGAACCTGTTCCATTAACAAACAATGGTACATATGATCTTCTTTCTTTATACAGGGCCTGTAGGCCCTGCAGGAAGAAAGCTACAACAAATTGTATTAGTAACATGTGGCAAGACATACTTCTCTACCTTTGAAGAGTGTATCACTATGAGGCACTGGTTTGGAGCTGTACCTTGAGCTTTAGACTAAAGGCTGTGGGCTGAGGTGGAGGAGTGAGCATTATGGTTGACAACCCCAAGGAAAACCCTACCACTGATTCACCAACACTCCTAATATCCAAAACCCTAATGGTTTTCCTTTTGCTGTTGGTGGTGGGTGGTGGTAGGGAGTTAGGGTTGCACACCCTAACACCACATTTCCATACTTTTGTGGTATTAAGTTACCCTAACTGGTGCATTAACAAAGTTTTTTTGCAAAGAACAGAGATATAGGGGATATGTGTTGGGCTGTGGTGGAATACACTATGTATCTGCATGAGTCCACACTGACCTTGGGTAACCTCATGTGTGGTGGAGCATTGCAGAGCCACGAATAATGTTTCCTGAGGTCAGTGTGCATGAGTTCAGATTCATAATATATTTCACCACAGCCTAACACATATTCAATTTATACAATAAGGCCCCAATATGTTTATAGGGCCCCGGTATGGTATTTGGTTGTTTCTTGCAGTTGCAGTATGTTTTTTGACTAGTGTTATTGTTCTTTGAGGGGCTTCTTATGTTGGTGTGCTGTGGTTGGTTTACTGTTTTGCTGGCTTTTTGGGGATTGGTATTTGGTTTTCTTTGTAGTTTGAGGTTGTATCTGATTGGTTTATCTGGTTTAGCGAGTGGGTTTTTGCAGCTTTAGGTTTTGCTGAATTGTATTTCAGTGTCTTTTTCTAATGTTTTGTTTTTATTTTATGTTATTTTATTTACTCTTTGGGCTCTGAATTCTATCTTGACATGGATTATTGACTTAGTTTCACTTTTACTGGAGGCTGCTATATGCAGTCGCTGTGAGGTGAGTTCACTGAGTTGAATCTGCTTTGTGGATGCTACTGGTTTCATCATGTTGCATGGGAGATATTTATTAGTAAAAAGTGTTCCTGCATTCCGATTTGAATTTTAGCATAGTTTTGTTTGTTGGTGTTTTGTTCTTCATTTTCTTGTTTGTCTCAATTCTCTTTTTAGTTGTCAGTATCTGGGGGAATGAGGTAGGGCTTGCTTTGTGAGGGGAATGTAGTGAAGGTGGTGATGTAGATACTGTGTGGATAAATGGGCTACTATGTGGATTAATGTCATTTATCCACACAGTAGCTCATTTATCCTCACGGAGGTGAGGATACATGTGCTTATGTAATGTGGTATCTGCTCATCCCTATTGTATAAATAGGGGATATGTGTTGGGTTGTGGTGGAATACACTATTTATCTGCATGAGTGCACACTGACATTGGGAAACCTCATGAGTGGTGGAGCATAGCAGAGCCACGAGTGATGTTTCCCAAGATCAGTTTGCATGAGTGCAGAGAAATAGTGTATTCCACTACAGCCCAATACATGTTCAATTTATACAGTAGGGCCTCAATGTGTTATTTGTTGGGTTTTTGGCATTTTGGTATGATTTTTATTTGTTATTCATTGTGTCTCAAGGGTGGTTTTCTTGATTTGCTGTGGTTGATTTTGTCTCATTTTTGCTTGATGTTGATTGGTAGGTGTGTATGTCTGTCGTGGAAGGTTGGATGTGATTGTGTATGTTATTGGGTTGGGGTTTTCAGCTCTTTCAGCTGCTTTTGGTTTTCTTTATTCGAGTTTTAGCATATTTTACTAGTTTGTCTTTTTTTTATTTCGGTTTGTCCATGTTTTAACTGAGTTGCAGTGGATTATTTTAATTTGTATAGTTCCTTTGGAGGGTTCTATATTTGTGCAGACATGGATTATTTATTGTTTTTAATTTCTGGGTCCTTCCTCTGTGGTTTCAGTTTCAGGTGGGTTTATTTTCATTTCTTTATTGTAGTGCCTTTTTTTTAATGCAGTGAGTATTATTGAGGGTCCAGGAGTAGTTTGGTGTCATTTTGGAATTGAGTCAATATTTCTTCTATCTCTTCTTTTAAGTTTTGTGTGGTGTTTGTTGTGTATTTTGAAGTGTCTTTTAGCTGATAGGCATTTCGTCTTTGTGGTTTTATGTTCTGCATCCTTGTTTTTCTTTGACTTTATCTTCATAGTAATTATAGTATTGTTTCCTTTGTGTGAGTCCTTTTGATTTCTCTTTCATTTATGTTGAGAGTTCTCTGTGCAAATGTTCTTTGTGGAGCTTTGTTTCAGGTGCCTTAGTTTTGGTGTTTTTTTTTGGTGGGGAGAATGATGTTTAAGTGCTTCACCTGTGCAGTGATTCAGTTGAATGTGTGGCATCACTACTGTGTGGATAAATGGCATTTATCCACACAGTAGCTTCATTATCCACACAGTAGCTTCTTTATCTGCTAAGTGTTGTAGCTATGTGCTGTTATTTAACTGAGTATCCTTTAACCTATATTGTATAAATAGATATATAGCTATGATATTGGTGCTGTAGTGCCAGTATAGTTAGGGTTGAGCAACAGGTTCTATGTTAAACCCCTAGCTTTGCACATTAATAGCTTTGGCAGGGTATCCTGTGACTTTACCGACCACAATTGGATGCCTACCAAAAGGGTGACTCAGTCATGGTGCCTGTCATTGGGGTGACTGGGGAAGGTGGGCGACTGGATGGGGGGGTGCACAAAATAGCAACATCTTATTGCTACATGCCTATGAGTGTGAGGGGAGTGAGCATGCTGATTGTGGGGTGGGAGGGGACAGAGGGGTTGTAGGGGATGGCACCATGGCAAGCTGCCGAGCTGCTTCTGTGGTGTGGTGGGTGGGTTCAGGGCTGCGGTGGGAATGGTGCTGGGTTCAGGTCCTGGCATGGGTGCCTTTTGTTGTGCCCAGCCCAAATTAAATTTTTATTGGGTTTTGCAGCCCCCACATGTATCCCCCCTGGAGCTGAGAATACTTAAGTAGAGAGGTGCAAGGTGCCCCCCCGAGGGGATGTGGGGGGGCACAGCCCCCTGCAGAAAACATAAAATCCCAACTCCCTGGTGCTGTTTTGCTGTGCGCCAGGGAGTACATTGCCAAAATATTTTTTCAGCGATGTGGCATCGCCCTAATGGAGATTGCCCATCAGCAACTGCCATTATCACATAGATCCCTTTGGCAGCATTTGATGAAATTAGCTGAAATCCTTGCATGGATTGTCTATCAGGCAAGGTTTAAGTATGTGGAAAATTTTGTGATGGCAGTTTGGGTGGTTTCTGGGATCTGCATATATCATTTTCTTGTGGACATCGATGTTATTTTTTTCCCTATACATAATAAGGGTTTTTTGGTTTTGCTGTCATATACAGCCTACATGGAATGGATTTTTTTTCATGAAACTTGCAGGGTAAAAGCATGCTCTGCCAAGTTACTACCTTTGGAAAGTTTCATTAAAATATATTAAATGGTTCTAGAGTTGTAAGGATATAATTTTTTTTTTGCTATTCTGAGCATGCTCAGTAGGGATTATTGGATACCATTCTGATACAACACAAAACATTCCATATCGCAGACCATTTTTGTTTTCTCACCATTTGCTTCTCACTGCATGAAAAAAACATTTTTATGTCATAACAGCCACCATCTTGTTTTTTTCTGAGCTAAAAAAAAATGTTAAATACATAAAAATATTGTAATGTAAAAAAACAAATACCTGAACCTAGCTAAACAGGGCCCATTCAGCTAGACTGTGGTATTTTTTTTTAATTGCTATAAATACTTTTTCTGGGTATCTCAAAATCCAGGATACCCCAGCTTAGTGAGTGGAGCTGTTCACCTGCATTCTCTGTATGAGAACAGTAAGACTCTCAGTAGGCTTCCCCTTCCCAATGTTTATGTACTTAATATAAAATATAAGTGGACTGAGGGGTGCACCCTAGTAACACTTCTCTCAACCCCCTCCCTTCCAGGTCACCCACACCCTGCTTGCATTATGCACATGGTGGCACTGAAGTGTCCAATCCCAGTGCTGCCAAACAGTAGCCTGACACTGGGGTGCTTAACCCCCAGTGTCAAGTCATCTGAAATAAAGAAAACTGTCCCTTATTGTTTTTTTCCTTTTTAACCTGCAAAAAAGAAAATGGTCCCTCATCGATATGACACCTCATTCACACCACCATCCACCCCATCCTGACCTCCCACTCAGCATCCACCACCCCACACCCCCACACAGCCTCAGCACCTGAACATGTCCCATGACATAGATCCACTCTCTGATCAAAAACCTGTTTTGCTGCTTGAAATGATGACTGCATAATGAGAAAATAAGGTAAGTCCAGTTTGATGTAGTTCAATGGAGTTTGAACTTTGATTCATAACTTTGTCATTTTTACACCAAATTATCAACATGGTCTTTTTGGGACCCACCACATAACCAAAGGTGGTGGAATTATGCAAATCCAGCCTGAAAGTTGATTTCATAATTGCTTTGCAAAATCACCTTTTGGGAGGAAATCAGAAAATGTTTACCATGCTTGTTAATGAGGTGGGTTCATAAGAAGCATATGCTAAAAATCTGGTGTGAAAATCTGTAAAAATGACAAAGTTATGAGTGTACATTGACATTTCTCTATGCTTGCTCATAACTTTGGTAATTTTAAATATTTTGACCCAAAATGTCCAGTATTGCCATTTTTACATATCACCTCATGAATGTGACAGTTGTCAGTTTTCAAATCCTAGTCAAAATGTGTTTTTGCACCTTTGGCAAGGAATGATGTTTTTGGCGGGGAAGTGAAAATATTCACCTACTGGGTTTGTGAAGTGGGGGTAATAAGAAGGCTATATTGAAAATAGGGGGTGGGATATTCAAAGGGGTTGCACATGGTGCAATAGTGTTGTGCCACGCGCAACCCACTGATGCACCCCAGCTCGATATTCAAAAGGGGAATATGCTCCACACAAATCCCGATGAAACCGGGGCACGCCAGTAATATATGCAGCGCAGGTGTGGGGTGTGTGCCCATGCATATTCTGCACATCCTGATATTCAGCCTGGGATGTGCGGCACATATCCTGGTGCAAACCATACTTGTACTGCACACTGGTGCTCAAAGTTGAGCCTAAAAGTAATAGGAGCAAGGGCTGGCCACCCACAGGTGAGCTGCTGTTTTGCAGGGTGCTTATGCCCATGATCAGGCTGGAAGTGGTCCTCTGGACCACCAGGGTTGCTGGACATGATTTATTATTTACTTATGCCCACGATCAGGCTGGAAGTGGTCCACTGGACCACCAGGGTTACTGGATGTGATTTATTATTTACTTATGCCCGCAATTGGGCTGAAAGCAGTCCACTGGACCACCAGGGATATTGGATGTGTTTATGTAGTATGTTTTCCCATGATCAGGCATTGGGGCACTTTGCCGCACTGTGCAGGTTGCGTCGGTCTCCGACGGCTGCAGTCTGGCAGGGTGCCATGCGCAAGTCACCGGGGATTGGCCCATCTGCATGCAAATGGTGCCATAATGACATGCTAATGGCCCCAGTTGCACCTTGCATGAATTATGGCTCCATTTGCATATCCACCACTGAATATCATGGTTTCTGCACCTAGTGCAACCGCACTTGCACTGGCGCATCCCCCCTGCTCCCTTCTTGCCACTTACGCTGGTGCAGTGCCACAGCACCATGCTCAATGTGGGAGGCCATGTTGCCATATTCAGCAGTGCTGAGCCATGGTGCAGCACCATTGAATATCACCCAGCACACTCCTTGGTGCATCCCATTTGCTCTGTGCCCGGCTTGCGCCCCTACCTGGTGCATTTCTGAATATCCTACCCATGGTGTAGAAATATTGTGAAATACCCAGGTTATGAATGAACATTGCAATATTTCAATGTTCATTCATAACATTCATAGCCCATCCTAGAAGAGGAGGGTCTGAGGGATAAAAACCAGCATGGGTGTACAGGGAGTAGGTCTTTTCAGACCAACCTGGTAAAATTCTTCAAGGGTGTCACAGAGGTGTATGCTCAAGGGAGGGGGTGGTGAATGTGGCCTACCTGTATTTCAGGAAGGTGTTCAAGTCCATCCCTCTCAGAGGGTTGGTAAGCAAGTTAGCTAGCTTGGATGTGGGGGGAAAAGCTTACAAAGTGGGTGGAGGACTGTCTGGGAGGAAGGATGCAGAGGGTAGTAGTAAATGGAAGGCACTCCAGACAGATGGGGTGAAGAGTGGGGTACCACAGGGATCGGTGCTGGGTTCAGAATTGTTCAAAGTGTACAGTATTTGGGGGACTTAGTAGAGGGTCTAAATGGAAAAGCATGCCTGTTTGCAGATGACACAAAGATCTATAACAGGATAGACACACAGGGGGTGAAGAAAATGAGGCAGGAGCTAGCCAGGCTGGAGGAGTGGGTGGAAAAGTGGCAATTGAAATTCAATATGGGGAAGTGCAAAATAATGCACATAGGGAGAAATAATCCAAGAGCAAATTACTGCCTAGTGGGAGAGTCACTGCAGGTCATGGTGCAAGAGAAGGATCTGGGTATTTGGATCACTGACACATTAAAGGTTAAGAACCAGTGTGAAAGGGCAGTGGGTAAGACAAGACAAATGTTGACATGCATAGGAAGAGGTTTCACAAGTTGGAGGAGGGAGGTAATTATGCCACTGTACAAGACACTGGTGAAACCACAGCTGGAGTACAGAGTACAATTCTGGAGGCCCCATCTACAAGGAGACAAGGATAGGATAGAGAGGATACAGAGAAGGGTGACTAAAATAATCCAGGGGCTAAATGAGAGACCATACGGGGAGAAGCTAGCAGAGCTTGGTCTATATACACTGGAGATGAGAAGGGATGGGGGAACATGGTGGAAATTATCAAATGTGTGAAGGAAATAAATAAAGCCAAAAGGGCTAGCATCTTCAGACTGAGTGAAAACAAATCCACCAGGGGGCACACACTCAAGCTGAAGGGGGGGCATGTATACGGGAGATGTAAGAGGGGTTACTTCTCACAAAGGGTGGTAGGGCCTCGGAATAAGTTGCCAAAATGGGTGATAGAGGTGGATACAGTAGAGAAATTGAAGAGGGCATGAGATACATACATGACGCTAGGCAGGGGTGGAGAGAGAGGGCAGGGGTAAGGGGGCTAAAAGAGAGGGGGAGGTGGGCTATCATCTTTCAGGCAGACTCAATGGGCTGTATGGTCCTTTTCTGCTGGCAGATTTCTATCATTCTATGATTCTATGAACACTGATAATTTTCAATATTTTAACTCCAACCTTTCAACATAGCCATTTTCCCACACCACCTCATAAATGTGACAGGTGTTATTTTTCAAATGCTGGATGAGACATGTTTTGACCCTTGTGGTGTGAAAAGATGTTTTTGACAATATAATGCAAATGTCACTTGCCATGTTTATAAGGGGAATCATAAAATGACAGTCTTTAAAACTTGGGGTCAAAATAAAAATATATATATAATTATTAAGAAACTTTGTGTATAGCATCAATCCTCACCCCAGAGAGTAAGCTCTGTGATACTGTGCTGGTGACCTGAGTTACCCAGCTATATGGTGTGAGGGTGGAGGGATGGTGCTGCTATGTGACACTGCCCCCCAGCCAGGGAATGAAAGATGCAGGGTGCTCACAAGGCCTGGGTACCATACAGTGAATGCAAATCTTCTCTTGACACAGGGCACTGAACCTCTGCACCTGTGGATGGCACAGGACCTTGTGCATTGGCTGACAGATGGACTTTTTGTCCTGTGCATTTCTATTTGTGGTCACATAGAAGTGCAGGGACCAGAAGGCTCTGAAAAGGCCTCCTTACCCACAGAACTGACTGTAGAAATTCATAACTTGCTAAAGACAATTCAAAGTACTTTTGTCACAGTACCAGGCTGAGCAAAAGGGGTCAGGATTTAAGAATGCATGGAATAGACATAAGGGAATCCTGGAGGTCAGGTTTAAGGGGCAACAGACTTCTAGAAAACCTAAAGTGATTTTACAAGTTCAAATGGGCAGAAGGGTGGGCCATAGGCCCTTATCTGCTGACAGTATCTGTGTATCTCTGAGTACATAATAGTGACAGGGAATGCTCACCCTACCAAACAAATTACATACAGATTACCAGTGAGGTTAAGACCAGGTAAAGTTAAGGAAATACAAAAAATGAAGGAGTCTGGTATCACTGAAGAATTGAAAATTGCTTGGTCATTACCAATGGTGACTGTAAATAAAGAAGGGAATGTAAGAATCTGCCTTGATTTTAAGAAACTTAATCAAGTGTCCAAATCTGACAACTATCCTATGGCCAGGATAGATGATTTGCTGGACAGATTGGGAAGTTCCAAGTACATTAGTACCTTCGATTGCACTAAGGGTTATTGGCAAATTCCTGTAGTGAAAGAATCCAGAAACAAATCTGCATTTTCTATTCCAGTTCAACTCACCACCATGCTGTTTGGTTTACATGGAACACCCCCTTCATTCTTGCAGTACATGAATATCATTCTAGCCCCTCACACTGGTTATTGCACTACTTACATGGATGATATTATGGTATACAGTCCAGACTGGAAAAGCCACCTGGAACACCTACAAGCAGTTATCCAGTCTATCAGAAATGGAGATCGGACCATTAATCCTACCAATAGTGCATTAGGCATGCAGGAAACCAGATACAGTATTTGGGTTATATTTTGGGAAATGGAGAAGTAAAGCCAGAGATTTCCAACACAGAAGCTGTAGCTAACAGTCCTGTTCCTAAACCAAAGAAGCATATCAGGTCATTGTTAGGTCTGGCTGGCTACTACTAGAGATTTGTTCCCAGTTTTGCCCAGTTAGCTACTCTCCTCACTGAACTCATGAAGAAATGGTACCCAAATAGTCTGAAATGATCATGAGGGTGTGATGAGGCTTTTTGGGCTATCAAGGCTGCATTATGTTCAGCCCCTGTTTTAAGAAGTGCGGACATTGAGAAACAGTTTCTGTTGCAGTCAGATGCATCAGAAGTAGGCCTAGCTGCAGTCCTGAGTCAGAATATACAGTAGATGGGAAGGATTATCACTTCTGTGTATCAGAAAGAAGTTGCACAACAGAGAGATAAAGTACTCCACTATTGAAACAAACTCTGGCCAGAGCCGATAAGGCTGTGAAGCGCTACCAGGTGATGAAAGTTACAGATGTGCATAGAAATTATTCAACGCCCAGGTGTAACTTGGCCATATGTTGGAGGTGGTGCATCTGATTTTCAACATGGCCTTTTTTGGACCCCTCCTCATGAACAGTGCCAGTGTCATTTTGTTCAATTGTCCCGAAAGGTGATTGCACAGACCAAACGTGCTGTTCTGCACTACAGGTGCAAAAACACAGTTTGGGCAGGTTGTGGAAAATGACAGCTACACAGTTGTGAAGGAGGTGTACAAAAATGGCTATGTTAAAAATGTGAAGTGAAAGTATAAAAAACTAGCGATGTTAGGAGCGTGCGTATAAACTGTACAACGCTCGCTCGTAACGCAGTCAATTTTTGGAATTGTTTCACCAAATTTTCAACATGGCCTTTGTTTGACCCCTCCTCATGAACAGTACCAGTGTCATTTTGTTTAATTTTCCTGAAAAGTGATTGCACAGAGCAAACGCGCTATTCTGCGCCACAGGTGCAAAAACATGTTTTGGGCAGGTTGTGGAAAATGACAGCTATGCTGTTGTGAAGGAGGTGTGCAAAAATGGCAATATTAAAAATGTGGAGTGCAAATATGAAAACTTAGTGGTGTTAGGAGCATGCGTAGAAACTACACAATACACTCTCATAACGCAGTTAGTTTTTGGAATGTTTTCGCCAAATTTGCAACATGGGCATTTTGGGACCCCACCTCATGAACAGTGGCACTGTCATTTTGTGAATCAGCCCTGAAAGGTGATTCCACACAATAACAGCAAAATCACCTTTCAGGACTGAGTCACAAAATGACAGTGATAGTGTTCATGAGGAGGGGACCTAAGAAGCTCATGTTAAAAATTTAGGGCAAAAATTCCAAAAAATAGCTGAGATATCAGCATAAGTTAAAAACCCAAGGAATGGCTGTATAGCACACTTACCTTTAATTCTTCAGTTCGTGGTTGGGCTTTGTAGAGTGCAGACATATCCCAGTCCACAGAAGATATCAGGGCTGACCTCCAGAGGTAAGTATGGGGGTGAGGGTGCGTGTGGAGACATGGGTGTGCAGTGGGAGGGTGGGAGGGGTAGGGAGACACAGCGATGACGAGGGACTGTTTTTACTTTTACAGGGAAATAAAAGTGACAGCGAGGGACTGCTTTCAATTTTACAGCATACGAACAATGAGACATGGAAACAACACATTTTGGCACATTGGGGTGGGCTCCCAGTGTACCACATGAATGCTGACATGGGGATTGGGCACCACATGTTGGGCATAAAGTGAGCAGGGGGCAATGGGAAACAAAACATTTTGGCACACTGGGGTAGGCTACCAGTGTGCCACATAAATGCTGACATGGGGATTGGGCATCCCATGTTGGACATAACATCACCAGGGAGAACTGGACACAACAATACTGATGAGGGACCATTTTCTAATATTTTAGATTAAACAATTTTGCACACTGGGGTGGGCTCCCAGTGTTGTGATATCGCAACTTGGGAAAGGGGGGCACAAAATACAGAATGGCATTGTGCCACTTGCAACATGCTGGTACTACAGCACTGCACATGCACACAACTCCGTGCATGCGTGCGACTCGTGCGCATGTGCAGTGCACGCATCGGAATGCAGAAGTAACAGCCAAAACAGTGCAGCTGTTATTCTGTACGACGATCATGGTGGAGGGCTTTCAGCTCCATTGGGCTTTTGAAAGGAGACTTCCAAAAGTCCAATGGAAGAAGTTGTGAGATTGGCCATTTTCATAGCTAGAAAGCTCTCACAAAATGGCTATAGGCTCCGCCCACAGCCCTAAAAAAGAATGCCTGGCTGTGAAATAGGCAATGGAGTCCCTTAAGTTTTATTTGCTAGGAGCTGACTTTGTACTTATAACAGAACACAATCCTCTCTGTTGGCTTAACCACAAGAAGGATAAAAATCACAGAATCATAAGGTGGTACCTGGCACTACAGCCATTTAAATTCAAAATGATATACAAATCTAAAAAAGAGAATGTCAATGCTGATTTTCTGTCAAGATAAAAAGAAACTCATGAAAACATTTTCTAATTCATGAGGCCAAATTCCTCTTTTGTGATCTTCTTACTTGAAATTTCCTTTGTTACCTTTTTTATGAGATCATACGGAAGAAGAAAATCTGCTCATGAAAGAAGAACTTCCATGTAGAAAAATAAATTCTGCTTATAACAAGGTCATTAATTTCAACATGGCCTTTTTTTGACTACACCTCATGAACCAGGAAGGTGAACATTTTGGAATCCAGCTGAGAAGGTGATTTTGTGGTTGTTCCCAGAAATTACGTTTCAAGCAGAATTTGAAAAATTTCACCTAACTGATTCATGAAGTGGGGTTATAAAAAGACTTTTGTTGAAAATTTGGGATCAAATTATTAAACAGCAAAGTTATGATGGAAGTGCCCTGTGGATCTGTATCTGTAGTTGCACCAAAGTGCAGGTCCCAGAGGACCCTGTGCTTCTGTAGCTAGATGTACTCATCACTTGGTGCAGGGCCTGGAGGCCCTGCACATCTCCATTTGCAGCTGCACAAAAGTGTACAGCCCACAGTGCCATGCCCTTCTACAGCCTGACAGACTCCTCACTTGGTGCAGAGCCCAGAGGGGACTGCATATCTGCATTTGTCACCGCAAGGAAGTTCAGGGCCTGGAAGGCCCTACTTTTCCATAGCCAGATGCATTAATTCACAAATGTCCAGAAGGGATCCTGCATGAACAAGGATACTATTCCACTATCTCAGAAAGAAAGGAAATTCATTGCAAAAAAACTGTGTTAAAGCACCAGTTATGGTTCAGCTTAAAGCAACACAAATAGGGAAATGTGATGTTAGGGTTTCCAACCCTTTCTCCCAACCCCCAAGCAGCAAAAGGACAAGACAGCACAAGCAACCACAGACAGCCACCATCAGGTAAGACAGGCAACATACCATTGTTTCCAGATGACACAAAAGCAGTAGTACTGATATGCTACCATTGTGGATTTGTATCTGCAGCTGCATAAGCACAGGCCCCGTAGGGCCTGAGTTTCTTCAGCCACACATGTGTTTGTATGTCATACCATGTGCATGAATACCTGAGGCTGCAACAGTGCAGGTGCCATGGGAGTCTACCCGTCTACAGACAGAAGTACGGTTGCAATGTTGGTATCATGGTTTCAGCAGTGGATCTGTACATTTTTCAAGGGGTAGTAGTTTTATCTAGGGCTAATACTTTTCCTGAGAAAAGTAAAATGATAGCATTTGAAGTTCAGATTAGGTTAAAACAGCTACATTTTGCTGGCATAACAGGGTAGTAGGTGTTACCTTGCTATATAGCTTGATCCACTAGTGCATGGTTTTCTACATGCAGCTTCATAAGTGCAGACCACACAAGGGCCTGTTTCTCTGCAGCCAGATGTTGGTGTGTATGTGTAACACCTGCGGTATGGCTGTGTGCTTCTGCAGACAGAAGTACTGTTACAATTTTGGTATCATGGATTTGTAACACCTGCACTTCTGCAGCTAGAGGTCAGTGTGTATGTCTTGCACCTGCGGGGCCTGCACCTCTGCAGACAGAACTCCTGTGTAAGTCTTACAGTGTGGAAAAGTACCTGTGACTACAGAAGTGCTAGACCCTTAGGGGCCTGTGCTTCTGCAGGCAAAATAATTCTTGTAATTTGGGTATCATGGCTTTGTATCTTTGGCTGCAAGGCCAGTGCTTCTGCCCAAAAAGTACTGCTGTGATTTTAGTATTGTGGTTTTCTATCTGCAGCCAGACATGACTATGTTTGCCTTGCAGTGTGCATAGCACATTTACAAGTCCATGAAGACAGCATATCAGTGCTACTGGTTTTGCGTTATCTGGGAAAAGTTGTATATCTTACTTGATGATGGCTGTCTGTGGTTGCCTGCATGGGCTTATACTTTTGCTGCATAGGGGTGGGGTGTTAGGCTTGCAAACCCTAATGCCACATTTCCCTACTTTTGTTGCTTTAAGTTGAACCCTAACTAATGCTGTAACACAGTTTTTATTAATGAATGATCTTTCTTTTTGAGATAGTGGAATCATATCCTCATTCATGCAGGTCCCTGTGGGATGGAGTTGAGTAATTTCACCATACTTGTTCATGAGGTGTTGTCCCAAAAAGGACCTGTTGAAAATTTGATGTAAAAATATTAAAAAGTGACAAAGTTATGAATAACAATTCAAACCCCATTGAAATACATTAAAAATGACATCTTATTTTCTCATATCATAGTTGTCAGTTCTGGCAGCCTGATGAGTTTTTGATCGGAGAGTGGATGTACATTGTGAAACATGTTCAAGTGAATAAGGGTGTGTGGGGGGGTAAGGGTGTTGAGGGGTGGTCCAACTAGGGTGGGTGGGGGTGTGTGGGTCACATTGCCAGTGGACCTTTTTTCAGGTTACACTAAAAAGAAGATCAATGAGGGACATTTTTCTTTATTTGAGAGGGACATGAGCTAAATCTGTGGACTGGGCACCCTAGTGTTGGGATGATCTTCAGCGGCACTGAGGGTGGGCACCACAGTCCTGCCATGAATATTTAAGGGAGGGGGACTGGAAACCTGGAGGGAAGGGGGACAAGCAAAGCAATACCCTGGGTGGGCACCCTGGTCCTCTTAGTACTATAAAAAAATCATTGGGAAGGGGGCTGGTAACCAGGAGAGGAGGGGGGAAAAGAAGTGGTACCAGGGGTGGGCATCCTGGTCCACTTAAGAAAGATAGATTAACTAGATAGACAGACAGACAGAGATAAAGAGAGAGACACAGATCAGGAGATCAATGGCTCACCATTCCAGTTGAAGCCAGCAGCACAACTCCTGCTGCAGCTATACAATTTAAAAGAGTCCCACTGTCCTCACAAAAGAACAATACAAAAGTACTATAATTCTTTCACGTTATTTTATGAGCCCTCGCTAAGCCAGTCACCTCACTGCTCCAAATGAAACCAGCAGCACAACTCCAGCTGTGGCTTCATAAATCAAGAAAGTCCTACTCACAGATAGTTCTTTCATGAGATCTCATGAAACTGAAACTGAAACTTTTCAAATCCCCAGTGAAACATTAGTCCACACCACTGTAACATCATTCCATGTCAAAGGTATGTACCCATATTCCTACTCATTCTACCCTACTCATTCCCTGGTCTTGCACAGTGAGAGTGCTTTTTGTTTTTGACATTTCCATGTACTCATAAGTATAGAGACATATCGCATGCCCAGAGCCATTCCAGGTAACCTTTGTGCTGCAAAAGTTGCAGTATCTCAGGAACCATAGGAACATTGGAAAAAAAATCCTCCACAGTTGTATTCATGGCCTGGCCACCTCCACTCATGCTTAGTACATCTAAAGGTGTACTAAACTGCGCTTAGGAAAAAATCTGTATCTTGAACCGTTTTCAAGATATGGCTGCCGAAAGGCACCAAGACCACCACAATGTTATCCTATGGGAAAATTCACAACTTCGGAGTGCTGTAACTATGGAACCAGTGTCCATTTCTTTGCTAAGAAGGGCTTGCCACCCTGCAAATTTCAGCCCAAAAGCCCTAACCATTTTGTTGCCATGAAGTGGCAAAGAAATTGGATTTGGGGGCTGTTTACTTTTCAGATCATATACTTTTTTCCCATGACTATAACCAAAAGCTTTAAAGTTTAATAACTTTTGAATGCGTTTTTGCATTTTCACCAAACTTTCAAAAGGCACATGTGTGAGGAAAAGGCTTTCAATCCTGAAAATTTCAGACCACAACCTAAATACATTTTTGAGATCCAGGTGGACAAAGAAATGCCACAAAGCACATATTTTTCTGTTTTTCAACACCCAATATCTCAGAAACCACATAATGGATTCTCAGGAAGAGGCCTACCCCTAGACATTATGCATGCCAAGTTTCATGCAAATCAATTAAACAGATCCAAAGTTATTAACGCTCAGAAATTCAGGTTTAACATAGAAGTTATCTTTCACCCTAACCATACTGGCACTAACTCACCCTAAATATACTGGCACTACCTTGCCAGTATTATATATGTGCACATGTGTGTGTGTGTATGTGTGTTTGCAGGGAAATGGTGGCGTTAGGGTTTCCAACCCTAAAATCCCATCTCCACCCATACAACAAATCAGGGGTGCAGCCTTCCTTGGCGTTGTCAACTCTAAAGCTCACCCCATTCTACACACTCCAGAAACACACACACCTAATGGGGTGAGCTTTAGGGTTGACAACACCAAGAAAGAATGCACCCTGATTTTGTTTTATGGGTAGGTATGGGGTTTTAGGGTTGGAAACCCTAAAGCCACATGTTCCTACTTTTGTTGCTTTAGCCTGAACCCTAAATGTTGCATTAACAGAGTTTTTTGCAAAGAATTTCCTTACTTTTTGAGCTAGTATAATCATATCCTTATTTTCCTGTTGGAGTGCAGGGCCCTCCCATACATGCATACTTTTTCAGATCATGTAATCAGATCCTAATTTGAATGCCAGAGCTCAGGGCCCTGTGTTACCATCCCTCGATATATGCATACAGTAAAATATCGCTTATCCAAACCTTGTTTTTCCCAAACTGTCAGTTTTCCAGAACTGAATCCTGTCCCCCCCACATGTAACTTACATTTCTGTCTTGTAGACCTGAATAACTATGCTGAGGTGACAATGCGATTAGCTCTTGGGTTGTGCTGGCATGTTAGCATCTCATTCAGCACCTCATTAAAGTAATCCTCCCCATTCATGCTCCTGTTGATAATCCCTCTCACCTCCTACAGGCTGCCTTTTCAAATTAACATTTATGTAATAATAATAATAATTTTATTTTTAAAGCACCTTTCAATATATCAAGGCGCCGAACATATCAAAACCACAACATACAATACCAATTAATAAAACATATCAATAAAATGATTTCATAACAACATCACATATTAAAATCAAACTATAAAAATCCCATAAAATCAAAACACAGTATTTACATTCAAATTACATTAGTCCTCCAAGAATGCCATTTGCCACAGGTAGGTTTTTAAATTTTTCCTGAATACCTCCACGGAGGTGCACTCCCTTAAGCGGCGTGGTGGAGAATTCCAAAGAGTGGGTGCAGCATAAGAAAATGCTCTACTGCCGGAAGATTTTAAACTCACTCTTGGAATCTCTAACAACCCCTCATCGGCCGAACGGAGCGATCGGCTGGGGCAGTAAGGCACCAGAAGTTCTTTCAGATTGGTCGGACCCTGATTGTGAAGGGCTTTGAAAGTCAATAAAATGACTTTAAAGGTGATCCGCCACCGTATAGGAAGCCAGTGCAGTTCACGCAGTAC
The DNA here is from genome assembly GCA_016271365.2 of Neoceratodus forsteri. Taxonomy (NCBI): domain Eukaryota; kingdom Metazoa; phylum Chordata; order Ceratodontiformes; family Ceratodontidae; genus Neoceratodus; species Neoceratodus forsteri. The sequence continues at coordinate 1,312,871,739 of CM057450.1, read as the reverse complement.
CGGGTTAATATGACTGGATCTCCTTGTCTCAGTCAAAATCCAGGCTGCAGCATTCTGCACTAGCTGTAGGCAATGGATTTCAACCCCAGAAAGCCCAAAGTAAAGGGCATTGCAGTAGTCCAAGCACGAGGACACAAAGGCATGGACCAACGTTGGCAAAGAGTCAGACTGAACAAGGTGGTGCACCCTGGCAATATTCCTAAGATGGTAAAAGAGGAAGTCCTGACAATGGCCAACACTTGAGATTGAAGGGTCAGCCTGTCATCTAGGACAATCTCAAGGTTGAGCACCCATTCAGAGGTCGGAAGTGACATGCCACCAAGAAAAATTCCAGAGGGCGTGACATCATGCGACCTCTCTATCTGACCACCCAGGTCCACCACCAACACCTCTGTCTTCTCTGAGTTCAACTTTAACCAACTAGAATCCATCCAACCTTAGATTTCTTCCAGACAGTTATTAAACACAGAGAGAGCTCCATCCTGGTCAGGTGCAAAGACAAGTATAGCTGGGCATCATCTGCGTAGCAGTGGCAGTCTTTCAAATCCAAGCTGCAGTCTACATTTCTTATGTTCAAATCTGCTGAGAAATATTTTAATTCAGTTAATTTCATTTAAATTCAGTAGCCATACTTCTGAGCTTTGTTTTGTTTCACTAAAAATAGACACACAGACTTAATGACTGGTCACAGGGAATGAGTAGCTTAGTACAGGACACTGTATTGATCAGCCTGCTAAACTCTATGGTTTGTTTTGCACGGTCCCTCTATCACTCTGGTTCAGTTACAGAACCCAGCTCTGACACTTAGATGCTTAAAAAGAAAGAAAAACTAGCAAAACAAAACAAACCCTAGAGTCTAGTATAGTCTGGCAGACTGAGCAGTAATGAGCTACTCATACCCTGAGCTTTTTGTTTTTGGTGACAAAAGTAAGAAGCAACCTGTTCCTGTACCTGTTCTGTGACAGTCCCCCACTTGCAGTATTGCTCAGCCTGTTTCTTTTCTTTCTGTTTGCAGGCATTGGGTCAGAGAAAAAGTTTTGGAAGCCAGCTTTGTTTTTTTGTTGTTTTTTTTAAATGGGGGTCAGGTTCTGCAACTGAACCAGAGAGAGACAGAGAAAGAGAGAGAGAGAGAGAGAGAGGGACCATGCTGCTTGTGACCATCACTAAGTCTGCCTGTCTCTTTTTAGTAAAACAAAACAAACCTTAGAGTTTAGCAGGCTGGTCAATATAGTATCCTGTACTAAGCTACTCATTCCCTGTAAAGTAGAGTACTTGTACAATGAAGGTGCTTTTTTTGTTTTCAGCTATAAGAGCAAGAAATAACCTTTTCCTGTACCTGCTGTTTGGCAGTTCTCCAATACCAGTACTTTACTGTTGTATCAAGGAAGCAACTAAAAAAGGCATTACAGACTACTGTATTTTAAAACTATGTTCTCTATGTACTGTGGTTGCTATTTTTACAGAAATTGTGCCCATGCCTCTATATGCACTATGTACTACACTATATGCAATGTTAAATATAGCTCCCTCACTTAACCGAAATCCAGTTTATCCAAAAAATGTTTATGTCCCCTAAGACTTTTGGATATACATGGTTTTAATGTATATGAATGTTGATGTGATAGCGCAGGGCCCTCCAGGCCCTGCACTTCCATTTGAAGGATAACAGCAAAGAAATTGTTGGCATAGCCTTCTTATTGTCTCATCTCATAAACCGTGTACTAAAAATTGTGAAATCCACACCAAAATGTAATTCCATGCCACCGAACATAATTCCACACCAGAGGCACAAAAAGACATTTTGGGCCAAATTTAAAAAATGACAGCTATCAAGTTGATGAGGTGGTGTAAAGAAATGGCTATGTTGACAATTTGGGCTGAAAATATTTAAAATTATTAAAGTTATGATGAAGCATAGGTAAATGTCAATGGATGTGCGTTCCTCTGCATTGTTAACACATTTTGACCCCAAATTATCAACATATCCTTGTTATGACCCCACCTCATAAACAAGGGTGGTGAAAATGTTCAAATCCCACCTGAAAGGTGATTTTGCCAAATGACTGTGAAATCACCTTTTGGGCAGGACTTGTGAAATTCCACTGACATTGTTCATAAGGTGGGGTCTCAAAAAGGGTATGTTGAAAATTTGGTTTCCAAATATGTAAAAATGGCAAAGTTATGCACCAACGTTGATTATAAAATGGCAGAGACCAATGCAGTAATCTGATTGGTTAGTTACAGTGCAACATGGGACAATGTTGCACTGTAAATAACCAGTCCCAGTAAAAGTGCCTGATCACAGAATTTGATGGCTCTGTGATTCCTCTTCAGGCATTCTATTTGGAATTTTACAGGATTTCATAGTCACCATTTTTCTCCCTCACTAAACCATCCACTCCTCTTTGAACCTTCTAATGTACTTTTCTGACCATGTGCCCTCAGTTTATTGACACCTTCACTTCCTATCTAGCCATTACAATATTTAAACCTTGTAGGTAAATGGTAACTAGGGAAGTGAAGCTAACACGGGACCCAGCAGCTTCCTTTAACAACAGTCCCTACTCACCCCAATTCAAAACAAAACTCCCAAATGGGACACTGATTAAAGAAACTGGATCGGCTCAAACAGCAGTGCCTGATCATTCTTTAATCCTTGACAAAAACAAAAACTCACAGTTCTGACACCAGTTCTAGCCACATCAGAAGTTGGGACTCATCACGGGGTATACTGCGCCACATACAGTATCTGTGTACACACGCTGTACCTCAGAAAATAACGGCACTTAAAATGAGCAGCACAGCACTGCTCTGAGCTGCCTACGATGAGTTACTGTGCTTTCCTGTGCAAAAATTGGAAATAGCGCCGACATTCAGAAAACGCCCAACAGAAGACAGGAGCATAGAAATGGTGCGCCACCTGCTTTCACTCTGTGGGCTGATGGCACCTTGAACCATCTTAATCTCTGTCTCACTGCTCTCTCTGCAACTACCAGTAGTAGGACAAAAGCCCTCTCCCATCCCACATACCTTGCTAAGTGGCGACTGGAGTCGGGGCTGCCATTAGTACAATTTTGCAACACTTTGTTTATTTTAGTAAACCGCCCGAAACTTTTCAGCTAATAAGGAAGTGTTGCCTGGTTCCGCTAAAGCGGCGTAAGTTTACATGGGTATTGTACCCATTTAGTGATGTTAGTAAGACACCACTGCTTTCAATGAAACAGCAGTGGAGGGTGCTTAATTTACTTATTTTATTGCTTCACAGGGGTCTCGATGTGTTAAACTTGCGCCCGCTCTAGCGGGACCCAGGCGGCACCACTGTATTCCCTGAAAAGTTTCGGCGGTTTACTAAAATAAACAGAGTGTTGCAAAAATTGTACTGATGGCAGCCCCAAACTCCTGTCGCCACTTAGCAAGGTATGTGATATGGGAGTGGGCACATATAGTTAATTTGCAGTTCACCTTTTTAAAGAAACTTGTAAATACAATGTAGTCCTAGAAGGCGGAGGGACTACTTTAGGTTAAAAACACACATTAATTTCAACTTTTTCACACTAAAAACTTTTATTATGTTAATAAAACACATTTTAAAACATGGAAAGCCATTTTATAAGCGCAATAAGACACTCCGGGGTTGTGCATTACGGTGTGATAACCGCACTCCTAGGGACGACCGGCACTCGGCCTTCGGCCTCGTGCATAACTACGCCCCTAAGAGTGCGGTTATCACACTGTAATGCACACCCCATCATGTCTTATTGCTTACAACCCCCACTGAAACACATTGAACCCACACTTACTTTACTTTCTCATATTGCAGTCACTGGTTCCAACAGCAAGACATGTCACATGTAGCAGAGTAGAACTTCATCCTGGGACATGTTCAGGTGAGTGAGGGTGTGTGTGGGGGGGTTCTGGGGGAGTGCAGGGTGGTAGGTGCTGAGTGGTAGGTCATGGTGGGGTGTGCAATCAGCTATGGAGCTCTTTTTTACAGAATAAAAAGAAAAATAAGGGGGGGCACTGATGAAAAGGTGAGGGGTGCCACTAGACACCAGGGAAATACTTTATAATGACAGGCCTAGCAATCAGACACTGGGCATCACTAGACACCAGGGTGAATGACCCAACCATGGGATCAGTGATCGGTGGGTGGGGAGTGCAACTAGACACCAGGAAAAACTTTAATGAATACAGGAATGGCAATCAGAGGGTGGAGGGTGCCACTAGACACCAGGCATGTTCAGGTGAGTGAGGATGTGTGGGGGCTCTGGGAGATTTGGTGGTGGGAGCTGAGTGGGAGGTCATGGTGGGTTGTGCAATCAGCTATGGACCTCTTCTTTTACAGAATAAAAAAATAAAGACATAGAGGGACCATTTTCTTTATTTCAGTGAAAGACAGTGATCAGAGGGGGGGCCACTAGACACAAGGGAAAGCAAAGAAATCAAGGGGGACACTGATCAAAGGGTAGGGTGGGATGCCACTCAGCACCAGGGATATATGAAGAAAGAATAGAGATGAAAATCAGTGGGTAGATGCACCAGTAGACCCCAGGGAAACACTTCATAATTGCAGGCATGGCAATCAGACACTGGGGTCACCACTAGACAAAAGGGTGAATGACCCAGCTACGGGTTCATGATAAGAGAGTGAGGGGCCCCACTAGACACCAGGGAAAAATAAATAAAAATGACAGTAATGACAATGGGAGGGTGGTGGGTGCCACTAGACACCAGGGAAAGTTCCACAAAATAAGGTGAAGTCCATGAGAGGGTGCGGAGTGCCACTGTACACCAGAGAAAATTGCCACAGTTATGGGGGAATACTAGGAAATTCTTTTTTTTTTCATTTGAAGGAATTCTTTTCCCTTTTCAAATGCAAAAAGAAAACAAAAAAGAATTCCTTGGAATGTAAAAGGAACTGGAAAACACTTAAGTCCGAAATCCTTTTCCGTGACAAAGGATCCTTTTTAATTTGAATGAAATTATCAAATGAAAAAGGATCCCATGAAACAGAAAGAATTTCTGATTTAGTTATTTTGTGGATTTTTTTCTGACTCCTTTTTCATTCAAATGAAAAAGGATCGCTTGTCATGGAAAAATATTTGTGAAAAAAACTAAGTACTAAATCCAAAAGTAAAAAAAAAAATGAAGTCAGAAATCCTTTTTCGTGAGACAGGATCCTTTTTGTTTGAATGAAAAAGAACTCACGAGAAACGTGGTAGTGAGTGATGAAAAAGGATTTAAATTCATTTAAAAAAAAATCTCAGGTCCTTTTTCCAGCAGATAAGTACAGAATCTACCTAATGGAGTCCCGATGAGCAAGATACATGTTTTGGTGTGTTTGCAGGATGTCATTTCCAGGAGTTATAACATTTTTTTTAATGGAAAACAAGATGGTAGAAAATGAAAAAGGAATTTTCACTCATGAAAAAGGATTAGCCTCAAATGAAAAAGGATTCTTTTTCATTTGACCAAATTATTTTTTGTTCCAGGAAGCTATCCTAAAGACTGCACTTCTTATTGACATAATATTAAAATGGATTAATACTGTTTCGCCAAACAAGTGAAAGGCACATATGTGAGCAAAGCCCTTTGTACTCTGATGATTTCAGACCAAAATTCCAAACCGTGTCAGCACAAAATGATGACAAAAATCAGTGAAAAACAGCAAATTTTTACATTCTTGCACTATCTGTATCTCGTAATCTGCATGTCTGACTAGAATTAAACTTTGCACATCAAGAGCTCTACCCAAGAGACCGCACTTGCAAACTTTTGTGCAAATCCTTTGAACAGTTGTGAAGATATTAAAGTTAAAAATTTAATGTTTAACATAGAGAAACCTGCTCAACCATAAATAAACTGCACCCCTGTAATATATAAATTGCAAAAACGTAGTTAATGCTCTAGTTAGGGTAAATGGGGCAAAAGTAGGGAAATGTGGCATTAGCGTTTCCAACTGTAACACCCCACCCTCATCCTGCACACACCAACAGGCATTGGTGGTGTTCAGTGAGCTCATCAGCCCTAACATTCCCCCATTTCATGAGTAAATAAGCTGAGATGGATACTGTATAGGAGAATGGAGGAGCATTAGGGATGATGACCCCAAGGCACACCCCGAATCCAGTTGGTGTGTGCAGGGTGGGGGTGGTGTGTTAGGGTTGGAAACCATAACACCACATTTCCCTGCTTTTGTCACTTTAACCCTAACTAGAGCATTAATAAAGTTTTTTGCAATTTATTTCTTTACTTTTTGAGATAGTATAATCATATCCTTATTTGCCTGTGGGAGCGCATGGCCCTCCGGGCCCTGCTCTCCCATCCCTCCATTTATATTTATATGTATGTAGCTGTGGAAGCACAAGGCCCTCCAGGTCCTGTGCTTCCATTTATAGGACAACAGTTACCAAATTGTCAGCATATCCATCTTATTACCCCACCGTATGTACCTGGTACAGAAGTGTTCGAATTCCTGCTAAAATGTAATTCCCACAAGTGCAACAATATTCCATGCCACAGGTGGAAAATACATTTTGGCCAGGATTTGAAAAATGATATCTGTGACAAACATGAGGTGGTGTAATAAGAAGGCCATGTTGAAAATCTGGGGTCAGAATATTTAAAATTTCCAAAGTTACAAGCATGCATAGAGAAATTGCAACAAATTGCCATAACTTTCCCATTTTTACATATTTTTGCAATTTATTTCTTTACAGAAATTGTATCTCCCCTCCCAAACACTGTTACTGTCAAATATAATCCAGCAAACCCTAGCACTGCTCTTAGCAGGACCCCATATGACACTTTGTGCCTTGGCAATTGACCTTTATTTGGTCACTCTACCCTACCCCCACTTCCCTCCTACCTCCCTACCACATATTCTGCTCCTACCCCATCTCACTACTGTGAAGCTCTTATACTCACTTTCTCCTTCTGACTCTACCTCTATCACCTACTGTTCATACCTTTGCCTCCTCCCTCTCTTATTACCTGCATACTGGCAAGGTTTTTGGCTACTATCAGATGCTCCTAAAACTACACATTGATGAATCACTGCTTATACCATGATATGGCACCTGGGGACTGCCTCCCATTGTACAATGTAATGTTGACTTGGATGTTGCTCTAACACAGTTTGTTCTTTTCATAGGTATACCAATGTATATATGCTTTCTGATGTATTACTGACAAGGCCTCTTGGCTGCTACTGTTTTTTCCCCTTGTTTCCCCTCCCTTATTGATGAGGACCCTCTGTAAATGAGCTTTTAGCTTGAAGGGTTTTGTAATTCTGATTTGTCTAGTAAATAAATAACAAATTCAAAAAAATGTTGATGCCAAATTTTCAACATAGCCTTCTTATGACCCCACCTCATGAAGAAAGGCAGGAAAACTCCTGCTCAAAAGGTGAATTCACCAAGTGACTGCAAAATCACCTTTTGGGAGGGAGTTGCATAATGACAGTCACGTTGTTCATGAGGTGGGATTCTCAAAAGGCCATGTTGAAAATGTGGGGTCACAATGTCAAAAAATGGCTAAGTTATGTATAAAAGTTGAAACCCCCATTGAAATACACTGAACCGCTTTTACCTTAGTTTCTCATATTGCAGTCACTGGTTCCAGCAGCAAGACTTGTTTTCGATCGGAGAGTGGGTCTTGAACCTGGGACCTGTTCAGGTGAGTGAGGCTGTGTGGGGGTGTGCTGGGGTGTGTGGGGTGGTCGGTGCTGAGGAGGAAGTGGGGGTGGGGGAGCTGGTGAGGGGTGCTGCTGGACACACAGAATATATTGCAGTGGAGTGTGGGAGGTGCCACCAAATACCAGGGAAATGGCGGCACACAGCTCATACTGCAGCTGGCAGCATGAGTTCAGCTGTGGCTGCAGAAATCAAGAAATTCCCACTGTTCTAATACAGAGAACATGGGAGAAACACTTCTCTCGCTAAGCTGGACACCCAGGATTTTGGGTGCCCAGAAAAGGTATTTGTGGCTGGTATATTAAAAAACAAACATCAGAATCTAGCACATCAAGATCTTACCTGCTAGACAACATATACAAAATTTCAACTCATTTCATCAAATGGAGCCAAATATATTAATGTGCAAAGTTAGGGTTTAACATTGAACAGGCTACTCAATTCTAACTATAGGGGCACTACTGTGCCCCTATAATATATATGCATTACAAAAAACTTTGTTAATGCACTAGTTAGGGTTAAACTGACAAAAGTAGGGAAATGTGGCATTAGGGGTTCGAACCCTAACACCCAACCCTCACCATGCAGGCAGCAACAGGAAAAACCATTACAGTTTGATCTCTCACTGCATCTTTGCAAATCAGGCATGGAGTGTGCCTTGGAGTTGTCAACCCTAACACTCACCCTGTTCTCATATACTGTACATATGCCAGCTTCTTTAATGATGGCATGGGGTGAGCTTTAGAGCTGACAACCCCAAGGCACACCCCACTCTTGATTTGTGAATACACAGGAGAGGTCAAACTGTAATGATTGTTCCTGTTGCTGCCTGCAGGGTGGGGTGTTAGTGTTGGAAACCCTAACACCACATTTCCCTACTTTTGTTGGTATAACCCTAGCTAGTGAATTAACAATGTTTTTTGCAATGAATTTCCTTACTTTTTCTTGTCTTTCTCTTGGGGCTGGTGCTGTCAGGTGGACTTCAGTTCTCTCTGTGAGAGACCTCACATCTGCCCAGCTAGCCACATTACTCTGTCCCAACCCCAGCCCTCTATACCATTGAATCCTCCATGGATTCCCCCCTTGGTGGGGCCAAGGGAGGAGTGCCATACTCACCTCTGGTGCACACAAAATCAGTTTTACCAGTCAGGGCTGTGGATCAAGAGCAGGCTTGGGCTTTATATAGCCTGCCAGTGCTCCCCAATTTTCCATTTTCTGTCCCTCCCCCATTGCTGGGGCACTCATGTCAGCATGCATACATGGAGGCATACTCATACTGTGGGATCCTGAAGCATCCTCCCGTCATTAGCGTCCCCAACCCGCACTACCCTCAAGCTTCCACTTGTGGGTAGTCATTCAGCAGGACTATCAAGCCACCATCCCTGGAAGAGGAGAACTGTGCTCTGAACACTCTATCATCTCCCTCCCCAACTGGCCCCTAGTAACCACTGTTCACCACCACTCATGGGTCACTGGTGTGGGAGGAGGTAAGAAATGATGCCTCAGCCCTCCACACCACTGAGCTGGCAATTTCCTTATGTTTTTGAGATAATATAATTGTATCTTCATTTGCCTGTGGGAGCTCAGGAACCTCTGGGCCCTGCACTCCCATTCATCCATATTTTTGAGATAGTGTAATCATATCCTTATTTGCCTGTGGAACTGCAGGGCCCTCTGGGCCCTGTACCTCCATCCCTCCATAGATCTGTAAATGTATGTTGCTGAGGAAGCGCAGGGCCCTTGTGCTTACAATTTTAAAAAAGTTGCAACCAAATTGTCACCATAGCCTTCTTATTACCCCACCCTATAAACCAAGTACTGAAAATTGCCCTATCCCTACCAAAACATGATTCCCCACCACCACAACATCATTCTATGCCACAGGTGCAAAAAGACAGTTTAGCTAGGATTTGAAAAAATAAAACAGCTGTCACATTCATGAGGTGGTGTAAAAATATGGCTATGTTGAAAATTTGGGGTCAAAATATTTTAAATTACCAGAGTTGTGAGTGAGTGCAGTAAAATTTTAACAGATGTCCATAACTTTGGCATTTCTACATATTTTGACCCAAATTTTAACCATACCCTTCTTATGACCCATCCTTATGAAAAAGGGCAGTAAGAATTTTTAAATCCTGGTTGAGAGATGATTTTACCAAGTGACTGCAAAATTGCCTTTCATCCTGAATTTGTGAAATTCCACCATGATCATTCATGAGGTGGGGTTCCAAAAAGGCTGTGTTGAAAATTTGGTGTAAAAATATGCAAAAATGGCAAAGTTATGCATCAAAGATGAAAATCCCATTGAAATACATTGAACCACGCTTACCTTACTTTCTCATATAGCAGTCGGCATTTCCAGCAGCAAGATGTGTCTTTGATGGGAGAGTGCATCTTCACCTTTGGACCTGTCTAGGTGAGTGAGGGTGTATGGTGGGTGTGTGGGGTGTGCAGGGTGTGTGGGGTGGTGTGTGCTGAATGGGAGGTTAGGGTGGGAGGCATTGGATTGGTGAGAGACTGTTTTCTATTTTACATGTTTTCAAAACAAAAAAACATTGAGGGACCATTTTCTTTATTACAGACAGGACAGTGATTAGAGGGTGGAGGTGCTACTAGACACAAGGAAGACTTTAATTATTATGGGGATGATGATTGGAGGGTGGGGGTGCCACTAGACTCCAGAGAAAACTTCAGCAATTACAGGGATGACAATCAGAAGATATGGGGTGGTGCCACTAGACACCAGGGAAAACTTCAGCAATTATGGGGACTGCGATCAGAGGGTGGGGGTTGCCACTAGACACCATGGTGGCATAAGAAAAATGATTTTTTTCTATCACAAAAAAAGGACTGGCCCTATACAATTACTTCATTCAGCTATTTTGAAGGGGTTACTGAGCATGATCAGAAGCTGAAATTTCAAAAGTTAATAACTTTGAAACAGATTAATATTTTTCACCAAACCAGCCAAAGGCACATCTGTGAGCAAAACCCTTTCTACCCTGAAAATTTCAGACCAAAATTCTAAAGTATCTGGGTGCAAGGCAATGACAAAAAAAACAGCAACAAACCGGTGTTCATGCAAAAATTGTCATATTGACGAATACAAAATACAAAATAAGTCACAAAAAAGGCTTTAAAACAAAGAATAAACACCTTTGCACTTAATTTGCCCTACAGTTAACTACAAAATCCACCTAACGGGATCCTGATGACCAATATACATATGTTGGTCTCCCTCTACTATGCCACTTTTGTGTTTTTTAAAAAAACATTTTTTAATGGAAAACAAGATGATGGCATACAAAAAAGAATTTTTCCCTCATGAAAATGACTGACCACATACAGTCATTTCATACAGCTGTTTTGAAGTGCTAACTGAGCATGCTTAGAACCCAAAATTGTTAAATTTAGTAAGTTTGGAACCGATTGATATTTTTTCACCAAATCAGCCAAAGGCACATCTATGAGCCAAGCCCTTTCTTCCCTGAAAATTTGTGAAACACACCACATGACCATACCTTATCACATAATGACTACATGCCTGTACTATTTTCACCCCCCCCCGACCCCACAAAGCAATTTTGGCCATTTTATAAGACAAATAGTCCACTACAAGGTGTACTATTGTGCTCTGATATATGCACACCTTGGGTTATCGAACACATTCAGACTACAACCTCATGCCTCACAACACACACCAAGGCATGTGTATATTAGAGCATGATAGCATGCTCTGTAGTGGATCATCTCTTACAAATTTGTTTGTGTGTGTCTTAATGCATAGGTATATAAGTAGATGTAGATAAATGGAATGACAGACAGATAAATAAACAGGGTATGTGACTGTACTGTATATATTATATGGAAATTCATGCTATGTGAATATATTCAGATTTTTTTCTCTTAGTTTTCCCTTACTGTTTCCTGATATTATTGGCAGCTTTCCATCTTCTGATATTCTCTCTAATTAGGACTTGCTTTTATCACTTGTCAGCTTTTTCACTCCCTAACTCTTATATGATGTCTCCATACATACCATTTTTATTCCAAGCCTCTGTTCTCAGCTTGTGTCTTATCATTCTCTTTACTTAGATGCATCCACTCCTTTGTCTTCCCCACATATATACGTCCTGTTTTCCACATACCCTTTGAATAATTATACTTACATTTTACTTATTGATCATTTCTGAAGACAACTTATTTTCAAAACATTAATTCTACCTATATTTTCTATTTCCAGAATGCATTAAACCCTTTTGTTGTGTTTGTTTGTCAAAGGCAGATCGAATCACATTATAAGGATTACTTTCATGGCAAAGAACATTAAAAATCACACATTCCATTTCTCACAGTGCAGTACATAATCAGTCATAGTCTCTGCTTAAAGCATACAATTTCAAGTTGTTGCAATGTTTATACATGTCATTCAATCAAATGTATTTTCTGAAACCATGATGTCTCTGTATGTTTTGTTGGGTTGCAGTTTTACAGTAGCTAAGCTCTAGTGCAGTGTTGAAATATATGTGATGAACCTTCATTGGAGTAGTGATCCTGTCTTGAAATTCACTGGCAGGGGAAGTGATCAAGAGCATGGCCTCCCCATATAAACCAATAATGAGGTGAGGAACAGTGGGTGGGACTGTTCCTCACATCATGATTACTTTTTTCTGGGATGGTCAATCATGGCATGAGGAACAGTGAGTGGGTCTTCCTGTTGGGATTCAATTATGTAGGGAGCAGCTGAGAGGAAACAGAAAGGAGGATATCACAATTTGTCATGCTTGGGAAGCACAACGAGTCCACAGTTGCTGTAACAAATGAGTTTATTGCAGGGTAGATCCACAAATTAGATAGCAGTGAGGCTTGGAGGCACAAAAGGAGCCCAGATACTTTTCTGTATGCAACCTCCACTTTGTTAGGGACAAGACCTCTATGTTAGCTATTTAAGTACTGGCTGCTTAAAGAGATAAGCTGTAAATAGGCAAATGTAAAATATTTTTATTCAGTTCAAGGTCTAAATGCCTAATGTATTTGCAATGAATAATTCTTTGAGACATGAAGTAGTTTAACCAGAAAAAGATAATTAACTTGATAGTGTCCCAGACTAAGTCCACTAGCCACATACTGTAGCTAGCAGGAGGTAACTGAAAATGTTTGTACATATTCTGACAAATGCAAGAAGTTGGTGTTACTCCAACACATAAGATAGTGTCTCCAGAGCTATCATTAATTTTTGTTACTTAACTAATTTACACCTTATCTAGCTTTTTCACAGACACATGCCAATTTTGGATTAAATTAAAGGAGAAACAGGAAGGAAAAGGAGAAATGAGCAGAAACATGAAGAGATAAAACACCAGTATGTGTGATCATTAATACAACAAATAAGGATAATAAAGGATCACCAACTCAAGTGATACGAAAACACAGAAAACAGGAGCAAATGAGTGTGCACAGAGATGAGCAGATGGGGAAGGTCTATAAATATGGCAAATAGTGTTATCAGTTATTCAATGATCCAGTGGAGGTGCTTCAGTAAAAACAGGCATAGTGAAAGCTAGTCAGTCTATGTAAATGCCATGTTTCTAGAGCTGAACAATAGCTGAATAGCAAAGTGCTATAAAATCTTGAATTATTATACATTAGATTAAAAAGCAGAGTATATAAATAAATCCAGAGATTCAACAACATGTCTTTTGTGTCATGTGTTTCAGGAAGTCCTCAAAATGTATGCTCATAGGCTGTTCAGGATATATACTAGCACCTGTAAACAAAACATAATGAGAATTTTCAGAATAACAGTTTACAGCATTGTAACACCTGACTGTCTACAGGGACACTGGGATTCTAAGACCTACTCAATAAGGGTCTCAGCCAGACCAACAATATTAAAGAGCAGCTGACACCAATATGCTCTCAGGTCAGGCAAGTCTTGGCAAGGAGTTGCCTACCCAAGGACATAAATCATACATAATTAGATTTTTTAAATGTAGGCATTTAAAAGAAAATTAAATTATATTACCCTGCAATCTCACTTCTGCATTGGATAAAGGTGCTCAGCTCCTGCCACAGTCCTGCTCCTAAAATCAGTGTTTTGATGACACTAAGTAGGGAACAGGGCTGCTTGGCTTCTAATGGCTATAGATAGTGGTTGGGAGGAGGAACTCACCAAAGGGGATACTTTCTATTACACTTCAAGCATTGGCACTATCAGCATGAAGCAAAGTATTGGCTGCTAGTTCATGATAACCTGTACTTTTATTAATGGTATAGGTGAAGGTTGGATTAAAATACTTAAAATCAAAGATTTGTCTCATAAGAGTGTTTGGTATTTTGCTGGGCTCTGTTGGACACCCTCTAACTTAGTTATTATAATCTAATAAGTCTTTGGTTACCCGCAGGGAAATGTAACACTTTTTGGGAAACATCAGGAGATCACTATATCATAACAAAAAAATATAATACCCCTTCTTACAGATTCTAGGACTAGAGAAAAGACAATAAATAGAAACTGAAGCTGTCATAAAAGCAAAAGAAGGTTATTTTATTATCCTGCTAGCTTGCCTTATAGGACAGTCATTATACATTGCATACTAATTATGTAACATACGCACCTGGGAGTCTGGAGCTATCAAACACTACAGTGTCATGCAGGATCTGCCTGCATTTTCCTTTGAGAGGGTGCATGGGGAAAGGGGTTTTATACCCTGATAAGATCTTAGTCTGGTGATAGACAGCTCATGTGCGTGTGATGATCACACTTACTATTACTTCTACTGGTCAATTTGAAGGGGGCAGCAAAGTATTATCTCAGTTGCTCTTTCGAATGCTACAATTTGTAGCAATTTACTCATAAGAATACGCTTATGTCAATGATGTGTGCTTATGGATGAAACATTTTGTAATGTATCATCACGCTCCCTGAAAGGTCCATTTATAAATTATTGCTATGGTTGCACATGACACCTTAGCTGTAGAGTACGCTCCTGGTTACATCAATCATTATATTTCAGACATTATCACAGCAAAATAGCAGTGCAGTTCTGGCCTAGAATATCATTTGTGGTGTTTTGTTTCTAGCCTACAGAATCATAAGTAGGGTAATGGTCATGCTTCAGAAGCAGTGCACTTTCATAGCTTATATCTAGGTTCTATGCAAGAATAAAGAGTCGCCTAGCCTTATGTGTATGTAAATCTATTCTTAACTTATGTTGATGTTCCCTAGCTATATGTGTGTATCCCTAGCTCTATATGTAAGGTGTTTACCCCCAATTCTATGTGTGTGTGTGTGTGTGTGTATGTGCGTGTGTGTGTCCCTAGCTCCATGGTGTAACAGATACATCTATGTGAGATGCCATCACGTTATGTCTGTTTGTGTGTGAGATGCCCCACTTATAGATGTGGATATTGTGTGGATGTTAGTACTCCCACTTATTAGACATGGGCTCGTATGTGTCAGACTATCCCACTTACAGCTGTGGGCTATGTACTTGTGAGTCTTCTGCATGGCATGAGCATAGACATAATCACGGATCACCTTGTGTATGTCATACGCATGTGGGTAAGCTTTGTAGTGATAATGTACCTTGCGTACATCATGAGCTTGTGAGTGAGCATATTCTTACAAGAATGTCCAGCGTCTTCTGAAGCAATGTCATCAATATAGCAATACTACCAAAAAATATGGTCATGAAAAATATTGTGCTGTTAATTATACATTGCCCTGCCTCCCACCAACCCATGACATTTTCTTTATACAGTGGGGTAATTGAATAACCCATCACAGTTCAACATACTGAATGTAGTATTTGGAATCAAAGGTGAAGAAAATTGGTGTCAAGATGAATTCAAATCTGGTAATGCTAGCAATTCAAAAAAACTGGTGTCAATATTCTTCAGTAATACAGTTCTGTGTGATCCTTATGCAGCACAGTGAGAAAATATAACTGCTGAGCTAATAAAGAGCAGAAAGAAGAGTCAGAAAGTAACTGTACAGAGCAGACAGGAAATTTCAGAAAACAAAATACTGCCACACTTTTTCTAGAATTTATATTTTCTACCCAGACAGCAGGGCTGCCCATATCTGCTCGACTCCCTTCCATCCCCATCCACTAATTCTCTGAAAATTCCCCTATTTCTCCATGACTTATCTCTTGTGTGATGAGACCCTTAGATGAGGTGTGGCTCCATCTGATAGGAGCAGCATTGGCTGGGAGACAAGTCAGTTGTGATCCAGCTGAGAGTGACTCATCTTTATCCTAAATGTTTTGGTGATTTTTCTGTTTTAATTTCCTGGCCCCCCTCCCCAGAGATAGTGGAATCAGGTATGGACATATGCAGGCTATGGTTGCATCAGACCACTAATGTCCTTGCTTCTTGAGTAGGCTGCATGGCATGGTTTTACCATGCCAAACTGACAACAGTGTTGTCGAAGTTTGGCATGGTGAGATCCCCAATGTCAACAGGTGAAATTTCACCTGTCAGATATTGGTGTCTTTCACTCGGGGGACTGCGCCCCCTGCACACACACACCCTTCTATATATAAGTAACTCCTTGTCAAAGTTAGTTTGAAGGGGGCAACAGACAGTGAAAGTGTGGATTTCTGCCCTTGGGTCCTTAACATTGACAATGTTAAAACCTGTCAACATTGTCAATGTTAAGGACTTCGCCATCCCGGAGTCATTGTCTGGTTGGCATACCACATGGCACCACCACCTCCTGTGGTCACCCAGGTAGTAGTATTGCAGTGGGCTAAGGCATCCACCAACCCCAGAGAAGGTGAATGTTATCTGGACTGCATGATTCTCCTCACCATGCTGGTTATTTTGCTTTCAAACTTGTGTCATCAATTTGGGTAATCTGTGCCACAAGCATGAAGTTTGCTGCTGTGTCAGCCAGACCTCTCTATCATCATATTTTCTATTATTTCCTTACAGTATTCTATATTTTTATTCTATTGGTCACACAGAAGTTTATGACTGTAGAACGTTGTTACCAGTTTTGTGATGCATGCATATGGCTAGACTAAAATTAGATATAAATAAATTTATAATTGAATTTTCAATTTAATTTGTCTCTTGATGATCCCCATACTTATTTCCTTCCTCTTCCTCAGACCCTAACCTCACTTTCTTAGGCATTACACACACTAGGGTACTTTTTATTTTGGGGTTTAGTTAACAATATACATTTCCCAATTTTGTTCTGTCATCTTTATGTAATATGTATAAGAACTAATGGATGTTTAAAATTTGTTAACATCACACCTTTACAGGTTTTAGCCTGCAGGTTTTTAATATAATGATGCTTTCATCATCAATTTCAGAACTCAAGTACTTTTTGGATTTTTAGGAGATCTACATTAAATCTGACTTTTAAGTCAATTAAATGCATGTTTCCACCAAAGGTTTGTGTTAAGCAGTGCTATTCACAATGTGGCATTCTCAGCTGTTCCTTGAAAGGTCTCCAGTCCTGGTAATTGAGAGTCAGTTGGGAAATAACAACACAGACACATCCCAAAATGATACAAGAAAGGAGGAGGTAATGCCACATGAAGTACAAAAACATCTCAGTGAATCATCAGGTGATAGCTACCAGAGCATGTTAAGGGCTGCATTGGAGAAAAGTGAATTACAAGAGTGTTCAGATATTAATGAGAGATATAGCTATCAAAACAAAAGAGAACTCACTGAGATAATCATAGAATTATAAGAGACAATTACTGGCTAAGGGAGATAGCAGATAAAGAGAATAACCAGGAAAATAGGATTGAGAAAAAAATTATGTATTCTCCATTTTTGGATGAAAACCTTGTAGAAGTTCTAAAAAACCCCACATGTAGCATTTGTTGCTGTATTGGAACAATTATCAATATTTATATTGAAAAATGAACATTCCTTCTTAAGGGAGGATGTGGCAATCAATGGGGCTTGCACAGAGGAACATCTTGATTTTCAAAAAAAACAAGAAAGTAAGAAAAATATGTTATTCTTTACATTACAGCAGGAGACAGACCAAATCAATCACAAAGAGGAAGAACATAGGTTGTTTATTGCAAGTTTAGATATTTCAGAAGAAATAGTCTCCAAGGAAGGGGAAAAAGAAAAAGAAAATAAAAACTAAGAAAACAGATATAAATATATCTTACAAAGAGTTTGCCTTACTTAAAAGGCAGACATGGTTGTAGGGGTTTCCCAGTCAAAGGCCAAGGGGTTAGGGGAGGGCAAGGACAGAAGCAGTGACATAGGAGAAGAAAAAGGAGGGGGCAATATGGGGAAGCAGTGTATCATGGGAAAGGGCAGGGACAGGATGGGAATTGGCCAAAAAGGAAAAAGATAGGAGGGGCATATGGGGGTATTTAAGGGCATGTAAGACTGCAGGCAATCCTCATTTTCTGGATTTTTGGAATTTTAGAAGTTCAGCACATTCAATTGGAAAGGTTGGAATAGCTATTTCTCAAGAGACAGGTAAGATAATGATCTTTAACAATACAAAAGGAAAAGCTTGATCTTGTTGATACAGGTACTGTATGAAGCAGAAATGGTTAATAGCGTTGTAATGGCCATTTTTACTAAGGTAATGCTGGTTTGGCTTCAGGTTTCAGGTATGCAGCTCCAAAAATGTTTACTGTTGTAGTAGGCTGAGCAGGGCAGTGGGGAGCTGTGGGACCAGTGTCAGCAATTAATTTCTAGGGAGAGGGAGTGGAATCAGGAGGCCAATGTAAGGCAGGGGGGTAATAGGAAGGTCCAGTGGGTTTTGGGATCAGAGATAAATCAGAAGGCAGTTGGAGGCATGGATGGTGGAAGTGATAACTGCAGGGGATTAAAGAAAAGGCAGGAGATTTTTGTGTATGGTTTCCAGTGAGAGGATGGAGAGGAGTGTGTTTTTGGAATTTAGTTTGCCGGTTTTGCAGAGTGGTGGCGAGGAGGAAGCAGAAGGAAGCCTAACAGTAGGCACTCAGTGAGCAGATGCCGGCCTGTGATTCAAACCATGCAGACTGGTCATCTGACATCATGTTGGCTGTGCAGAAGGGGCTCATGGGTCAAGAGAGTGGCCACAGGCTGCAAAAAGCAGAGAAGGACTAGCAGAAGAGACGGAGATGAATAAAAAGGGTTGTTGAAACAGCCAGAGTTATTTTAGGGAGAAAAACTTGTTTTCTGGCACTGGAGCATAGAGGTTGTTGGTGGTTGAAGGCTGCAAGGCAGAGGAGAACAAATCAATAGAGCAGGGCTTGGGGCAGAGGGGTTTTCTTTTAATATGCAGAGCATTTTGGGGGAAATACTTGTGTGTATAACATGGAAAGGGAAGTGTTTCACTGAGGAAAAGAACTCCGGGGAGTGCTGGGCATGCACAGATGGGATGAATGAAGAGTTTTGACTGGTACTAGGAGCATCAAAGGAGCACAGAAAGCACTCCAGGCATAAAAAAAATACATATATATATATATATATATATATATATATATATATTCATGGCAAAAAAACTCTGTTTAATGCATCAGTTAGGGTTGTTCCACAGCGACAAAAGTGAGGAAATTTGGTGTTAAGGTTGCCACCCCTTGCACCCCACACCCACCCTGCCCCCACCAACAGGCATCAGGGTGTACGTTGGGGTTGTCGGCCCTAACCTTCACCCCATTCCATGTGTAAATAATCTGATGTGGTGCAGTAAGGATAATGGGGTGAGAGTTAGGACTGATGACCCCAACGCACACTCCAATACCTGTTGGTGGGGGGTGGGGTGGCCGTGGGGTGCAAGAGGTGGCAACCCTTATGCCAAATTTCCTCACTTTTGTTGCTGTGGGACAATCCTAACTGATGCATTAAACAGAGTTTTTTTGCCATGAATTTCCCTTCTTTTGAGAATGTGCACTATAAATAGTGAATGGAATGTTGTGGTGGGAGCACGGGGTCTGAACCATGTGAATTTTTGCCACTTCACTATGCCAAAACATTATGACCGACTGAAATGAAAATTGGCAAATGAAGACATGTAACATACCACAACATGTATAACAAATGTTATCTGAATCTGTTCAACAGTTGCACAGTGTCTTGCTGGGAAAACTGTGCAGGAGTGCCAAAAAGAACATTTTTGCCACTTCACTATACAAAAAACATATATCCGACAGAATCAAAAATTGTTAAAAGAAGACATGTACAATAGCACACCGTGTGTCCAGAATTGTGTGCAAATCCATTCAACGGTCGCACAGCACCACGAGCAAACAATGTAACATGCACAATTCAGCAACTGTAAGTGTCAGCAACCCAATAATTGTCACAGTCAAAGATATATTACACATCTTTGTACATTCCAAATGCCAGGTAAATCGGACACACGGTTCAGAAGTTATTGATGCATAATGAACCACATTTTCATTCATTGGAGTGGGATAATTCTGCACCTGTTAATGTTTTACACACCAAACCACTGCAAGGCACCTCCATACCACTAGAGCTACCTACACTATAAATTTCGAGCCAGTAGCACCATGTAGAACACTATGTGCAAAATGTTAACTGCATCACACAGTATCTCCACAGCAAATTATTTTTCCAACATGTAAGCAGCACTATTCACATCTCCAGGACATCCACTCAACACCCTCCAAATTTCATGTGAAAATACCAAACCATTCCAGAGATATTCAATTTTTACATTTCTGCACCTTTAAGAAGTCTTCCACCACAAAATGGTGGAAATCGTAGCCGAAAATGCACTAAAATGGTGGACCTGGCAGCCGAAAAATCTGTAACTGTGAGAGGGGCCAAATTCAATTGGCAATAACTTTGGAATGGAAGAACATGTTTTCACCAAACAAAAACTGACATGTTTCTTGAACAAAGCTCTTTCTACTTGGCAAGTTTCAGATCAGTCAAGCAAACACTGGCTGCGCTATGCATCGTGGCAAACAGTGCAGAAAAAATAGCAAAAACATAATGTTTTATACTGCACTGCACAAATGCAAAACCACAAACGATAATGTTAACACAAACAGTGATGGCAACAGTGTGGTAAAAGAAAATAGTAATGTTAACGGTAATGCAAATGCAAGCTCAAACGGTAATGCACACAGCAACACAAACAAACAATAATGCAAACGGTAAGAGAAACGCAAGCACAAACATAAATGAAAACAGAAATGTTAATGCAAACAGTAACGCAACTGCTAACGGCAACAGAAATGCAAACAGTAATGAAAATGGTAATGAAAATGCAAACAGTAACAGAAACGCAAATGGTAACGGCAGCAGCAATGCAGAAAGAAACAGTAATGCACTTGACAATGAAAACGCTACTGAAAACACAAACGCTAAGGCCAGCGGAAATTCAAATGCTAATGAACACACAAACAGTAATGTTAATGCAAATGGAAATGCAAATGGTTATGGAAACACCAATGATGATGATGCCAAAGGAAACAGTAGCATATACGCAAATGAAAATGGTAATGCATACGGTCACACAAAAGTAAACATAAACAAAAATGGTAACAAAAATGCAAGTGGTAACAGTACCACAAATGCAAGTGAAAACGCAAAGGGTAATGCACACAGTGGCGTAAACGGAAACGCTAAAGCAAATAGTAATGGAAACGCAAGTGAAAATATTAACGGTAATAGTAATGCAAATGCATACCCTTTTATTCCCAAAAAGTTGCATTCAGAAGCACAGTGAATACAAAGAATGTATGCAAAACAATGGCCCTCGGAGCAGAAAATGATCACTTGGAAAACTAAATTCCTTATATCTCAGGAACCGTATGACATAGAAAAAAATTTAAAATCTCATATTATTTTTGACTTTCCAGCCTAGTTTTGTACTAATAAATCAAAAATTGAAATGAGCACTCGGTATCGGGTATAATTCAATGCAAGTATTTTAATACCAGGATAGATCCAAACCCCTGCACTTCGGCACAACGCCTTCAAGGGGGGTATAAAATGACTTAATTATACAGCAGTATATATATATATATATATATATATATATGCTCACAATGATGACATCATGCTAAATCAATCATTCAATTATATGTAAAAATTAAAAACAGAACTCAATAATCATCATAAAAAAGAAATTATATAAAAAACAGTTTTTTAAAACAAATTAAATTTGCACATACATGCACATATTTCAGAGTTTATGAAATAATGTATAAGATACTCTAAACATCACATCTATTTGAAATCATTATTTACTGGATAATTTATATTCCAAATGTTTATTCACAGTGAAACTTTAAATCCTATAAGTTGATTCCATGGACTGCTCTATACTAAATGAATTCTAAACATTCCTCAGTCTTATAAAGTCAATCAAATTAGCCCAATTCTATTCATTTGGCAAGACTTTTAAAATAAACAAAAATAATGAATACATCTGATATTCAGATGAAAAACAAGAAGCATGGAATATTCAAAAGATCCACTAGATGGCAGACAGATAGTGGATTCCAATGGTACTCAGAAGGATGAAATGACATGTATGGTAGAACAAACTCAGACATGAAGTGCAGTGAAGATGGAGATGAAAAATTATGATAGATGTCATAGGTGATCACCCTCTGTCCACTTCTTTCCATATTAGGAGAAGGGGAAAACCATTCAGTTAGGGGATCTACTTGAATAACATCAAAAATGGAATCTGAAACAAAACCAAAAAATAATACACAAATTAATTCACCATACAATATTTGTCCAACAATATCTTTAATTCATTTCTTTCCATCCTTAAGAAACGGTTTCAGATCCCACTGGTCATTTAATCCATCTGTTTTAACTGTCTTTAGTTTGTATATCCATCTGCTTCATTTTTTTCAACAAATCATTTTTTCTATCTCCACCATATTTTTAAGGGGGCTGCCATTCTAACCCCATAAATCTTAATTTTTCTGGGTCAGATCCATGTGTGTTGAAAAAATGTTCTCCAACTGGGGTGTCCTTCCTTCCATTAATTATATTTCTAACATTCTCCTGTATCCTAACTTTTAAAGCTCATGTAGTCTGTCCTATATATAGCAAATCACAGTCACACCAAAGAGCATAAATCACCAATGTAGTGTAGCAGCTAATAAAATCTCTAATCTCATATACCCCACCATCTTGAGGATATGTAAATTTAGATCCCACATAATAATAATTACACATGTTACATCTCTGACATTTGTGATTGCCCTTTGGTTTAGTGCCCAGCCATATATTATTTGACGGTACAACCAGTCTGCTATGAACTAACTTGTCTTTGAGATTTGATCCTCTGGAGAAGGCAATTCTCGGTTTTTCTCCCACCACTTTTCTTAACTCTGGGTCAGTATGTAATAGGTACCAATTTCTATACACAATATTCCCCAATTGGCCAGCCCAATTATTATATTCAGTAATAAAAGTCACTGGTAATTTACTCTAACTGAATTTGGGGCAAAACAGGGAATATCTACAAGTGGTTCCAGTAGTTCCTTTCTATCTTTTCTTAGGGCTTTACCTATTGCTGCTGTCAATGTTTCTTCTTTATAACCCCTACTGACAAATCGTGCTCTCAGTTCCTCTGCTTGTTTGAAGAAGTCTCCCTCCTCAGAACAATTTCTTCTGAGGCTCAAAAACTGCCTGTATAGGATTGGTTCCTTCATGTTTTTTGGGTGTGCGCTGTCAGCCTTCAACAAACTATTGGTCGAAGTGGGTTTCCTGTAACATTTAGTAATAATATTCCCATCAATTTCAAACTGTTTTGAAATCTCCAAACCCAAAAATTCTGTTTTATTTCTATCCCATTTATGGACAAATTGGATGTTAATTTCATTGTCATTTAACCAATCAATGAATTGTTGAATCTCTGACACGTCCCCATCCCAAATGCACAAGATATCGTCAATAAAATGGGTCCAAAACACAATTTTTTGTAAGAATGGGTTTACACTTTGAAAAACTACAAGTTCCTCCCATTTCCTTAAAAACAGGTTGGCATATGATGGTGCCATAGAGGCCCCCATTGCTGTACCACATTTTTGCAAATAATTCTGACCCAAAAATAAAAAGTGGTTATGGGTCAAAATAAAATGAATAGCCCTCAAAATAAAATCTATTGGAATATTGTCTATATTTTGCTCCTTTTCTAAAAAATATTTGTAAGCACTAATTCCCTGAATGTGTTGAATATGAGTATATAAAGATTCTGCATCTATTGTAACCCATGCCATAGTATCCTTCCATTACAGTTTTTCTAACTTAGAAATAACATGTGTTGTATCTTTGGTGAAGGCCTCAAGTTTTCTTACTTCCCTCTGTAGGAAAAAATCCACAAATTGTCCCAATTTTTCAGTGACTGACCGTATAGACGAAATAATTGGTCTCCCTGGAGGATTTCTCATATTTTTATGTATTTTTGGTAAAATATAATAACACAAAACTACAGGAAAGCTCTCAGAAGGCTTGGAATTATTGAACAGGCTAAATTTTCCAGAGCATAGATTCAGGACAGTAAAGTGACATGCAAGGTTGGTTTATTGATTACTTGGCCAGATTTGAGTGACTATTCCTAAGAACCCTGGTTGCTATATAAAAATATCATTGCTGAAAAAATAAGCTGCATTAAGCTATGCAAGCGGCCAGCTCGGCTGAAGATGCATCAGGTGTTTTTAATTGGGAACAAACAGAGTCGTTGGCTGCAAGATGTAGTAAAGCCTGTGAGAGGCTAAAAGCAAATGAAGGTGCATCGAATATACCAGGTGATGTAAAACAAACTTTTTCTAAGCTCAAGAGGCTACTAAGAAAGGAACTGGATCTAACATATAATATAATAACATTAGAACAATATCTTACAAGGGAACAGGCACCATGGGGATTCAGAATAACTATTGCCCTCTTCTGGTTTGGAATCATTTTTATTTAAAAATAAATGAAAAGCTGCTGCAGCATTGTGTTCCAAAACATTTATTGAATTACTTATTAAAGTAGATATAAGAAAACACAAGGATGTGAGTAAAGAACTGGATATAGTTAAAAAATAAGTTTTGGTATATAAAGATACAGCTGCATTCAAGGAATTAGAAAGCTGTATGAAAGAGAGATTAAATAAGTATGAGGCTGAACTTGTGGCTAAAAAACAGAGAAAATTGTTAAGAGATTAGGAAGACTATGATAATGATAGGATTTTTGCCTGACGAAGAAGAGGTAGCTATCAGAGCAGGAGTAGAAGCAGCTCTAGAGTTCGATTTACAATGGAGATTGATGGCAGTACTAATAATAGAGAAGGAAACCCTTTTTTAGGAAGAGAAACAGAGACAGAAGAAGGAACAGGAGAACAAGAAGAGGAACAAGAGAAGGAAATTGCCTTGCAAGAAAAGCACAGAATCAGAGGTCATGGAAGGGGAAAGGGCAGGGGCAAGAGCTCAAAATAATCAACATTTCCAATAAGACACTGATGGAGACTGAAATTAAAGTTCTAAAACGTGGACTGTCTTTTGTACCTACACCTCCCATTAATCAATTTCAGGTCCAGGTGGATTTATATAAGCTGTTTAGAAAGATTAAATTAAAGTCTTTTTTCAGCAATAAAATGGAGGAGGAACAACAACTCGACACCATGGGCTATACTCCATATAGTGAAGAATTGCACCATTTGGTGGAAGTGGCAGAAGTGCATAGTGAAATGACTGAAAGGGGTGGAACGATGGAAGATACTGATTATATCTTGGATGAAATTGAACTAAGTAGCAGGAGGATGTCTGGTTCTAATCCCTCTGATGTAAGTAACCTGAATATTGACTATCAAAGAAAAATATTGTTCTCCCCACTTCTGAATTTGTACCATGTTTCTAATCATGCTATTACAACTTTTGAAAATATGGTAATTAAAGAAGTGAATGAAGTTTTTAAAACAGTAGGCCAGCCAAGAAATAATAACCCATCATGGCAAAAAAATCCATTTAATGCATCAGTTAGGGTTGTTCCGCAGTGACAAAAGCGAGGAAATTCAGTGTTAGGGTTGCCACCCTTCACCAACAGGCATCGAAAAGGTTCATTGGTCCTAACTCTTACCCCATTCCATGTGTAAATAAGCTGAGATGGTGCAGTATAGGAGAATGGGGTGAGAGTTAAAACCAACTAACCCAATGCACACCACGATGCCTGTTGGTGGGGGCAGGGTGGTGGGCGGCAAGGGGTGGCAACCCTTACACCAAATTTCCTTGCTTTTGTCACTGTGGAACAACCCTAACTGATGCATTAAACAGAGTTTTTTGCCATGAATTTCCCTTCTTTTTGAGCATGTGCACTATAAATACTGAATGGTATGTGGTGGTGGGTGCGAAGGGACCATCACTGCGCTGCGCAAAAACTGTATGACCAACTGAAATGAAAATTAGTAAATGAAGACATGTACCATACCACAACATGTATAACAAATGTTATCTGAATCTGTGCAACAGTTGCACAGCGTCACGCCACAGAAACTGTGCAGGAGTGCTGAAAAGAACATGTTTGCCACTTTGCTACACAAGAACCATATATCCAGTGGAACCAAACGTTGGTAAAAGAAGACATGTACCATAGCACACTGTGTGTCCAGAACTGTGTGAACATCCATTCAATGGTCACACAGCACCACAAGCAAACAACTTTACAGGCACCATTCAGCAACCATAACTGCCAGTGACCTGAAAAATGTCTCAGTCAAAGATCTATCATAAATCTTTCTACGTTCCAAATGCCAGACAAATCGGACACATGGTTCAAAAGTTATTGAAGTTGAATGAACAAAATTTTCATTCGTCGGAGTGGCATAATTCCACACCTGTTTATATTTTACACACCAAACCACTGCAAGGCACCTTCATACCACTAGGGCTACCTACACTATAAATTTCAAGCCAGTAGCACCATGAAGAATGCACTGTGTAAAATGTTAAATGTGTCATGCAGTATCTCCATAGCGAATAATTTTTCCAACATGTAAACATTATTCACATCCCCAGGACATCCACTCAGCACCCTCCAAATTTCATGGTAAAAGACCAAACTATTCCAGAGATATTCAATTTTTACGTTTCTGCACCTTTAAGAAGTCTTCCATCACAAAATGGCAGACCTGGCGGCTGAAAAATATGTAACTGGGAGGGGGGCCAACTTCAAATAGCAGTAACTCTGAAATGCAACATTTTTTCAGCAAGCAAAAACTGTAATGTACCTTGTACACAAGTCATTCTACATGGTAAGTTTCATATCAATCAACCACATAGTGGCTGCGCTATGCATCATGGAAGACAGTGCAGAAAAATAACAAAAACATAACATTTTGCACTGCACTGCACAAATGCAAAAACACAAAAGGTAAGATTAACACAAATGGTGATGGCAACAGTGAGGTAAAAGAAAATAGTAACGTTAACGGTAATGCAAACGCAAGTGCAAACGGTAACACATACGGTGATGCAAACAGAAACGATAATGCAAATGGTAAGAGAAATGCAAATGTAAATGAAAAGAGAAATGGTAATGCAAACGGTAACACAAACGCTAACGGCAGCAGAAATGCAAATGGTAATGAAACCGGTAATGAAAATGCAAATGGTAACAGAAACGCAAACAGAAAAGCAAACGGTAATGGCAGCGGCGACGCAGAAGGAAACAGTTACGCACTCAACAGAAATGCTACCTATAACGCAAACACTAAAGCCAATGGAAATGCAAATGCAAACAGTAATGAACACACAAACAGTAACAATAACAAACTGGAAATGCAAATGGCTATGGTAACACCAACGATGACACCAAAGGAAACAGTAATGCAAATAGAAACACAAATACAAGCATGTACTCAAATGCAAATGGTAATGCACATGGTGGCGCAAAAGTAAACAAAAACAGTAAAAGAAATGCAAACAGCAACAGTAATGCAAATGCAAGTGCAAATGCAAATGCAAAGGGTAACATACATGGTGACATAAATGGAAACGCTAACGCAAACGGTAATGGAAACGCAAGCAGAAATGTTAACGGTAACAGTAATGCAAATGCACACCTTTTTTTTCCCCAAAAGGTGCATTCAGAGGCACAGTGAATACAAAGAATGTATGCATAATAATGGCCCCCGGACAGAAAATGAACACTTGGAATACTAAATTCCTTATATCTCAGTATGGCATAGAAACAAATTTAAAATCTCATATTTCTGACTTTCCAGGCTAGTTTTGCACTTATCCCCCTAGCAAGGGACTAAGCACTCTTCTGATGAAAAGTCCATATCTCGAACCGTTTTCGAGATACGGGCCTGAAAGGCGCGGCGGACACCATAATGTTATCCTATGGGAAAAATTTTCAAATTTAGAGTGCCATAACTTTTCAGCCCTGTAATATTTTGTTACCAAACCACAAAAGGCACATTTCTGGGATCTTGGCTTTTTTCCCTCCAATTTTCAGCCCAAAAGACCAAACCGTTCTTTTGCAGCAGAGTGGCAAAGATTCCCTATTGTTTTGTCATTGTGTCGCAAAGTACTTTCGCAAATCACGACACTTTCACAAATGAAATCACAAAAGTGTTGCATATGCAAAAGTACTTTGTGACACTACTTTTTACAAAAATTAAAAAAAGATATTTCTGGGGTGTTTTATCCCTTAAAAAAGACATGGCTAGCATCCTCAGGGCTTGACTAGGTGAACACAACAAGAATTGTGTCCCTAGAGGGTCCCAAATTTAAATGCCAAGCATTTCTGTGACCATCAACTGAAAACAAGATGACTGATTTGTGACACTACAAGGGTCATTTATGAAAGTAAAAAGTGCATTTGCTACACTTTCACATATTTTGTTAACTTTTCCCATTGACTATAATGGGAAACTTGTTTTTTTGAATAACTTTTGAACCGCTTAATATTTTTTCATGAAATCTTTGAAAGGCACATCAGGAACCCTGGCTGCATATTCCATGAAGGTTTTGGACTAGTCACACAAACCATGCAGGCTGTAGGCGTGAGCATAGAATGTGCAAAAATGTGTAATTTGTCCATTCTTCGGCACTCTGTAGCTCCGCAACCGTACATCCGACCGTAACTAAACTTGGCATGTCCAGAGATCTATGGTATCAAACCATGCATGCCAAATTTCAGGCATATACCATCAAACAGTGGCAAAGTTATTAAGCTGACAAATTTCAGATTTAACCTTAAATGGGGTACTCAACCATGTCACTATAATAGACATATATATATATATATATATATATATATATATTACAGTGGAAGAGGACCGTGTGAACAACCGGGGGGGCAGGGAGTTAGAAGGAGGAAATCAGGCTCACTACCACGAGATCTGCATGGCCATCATTTTGTGAATGCCACTTGAGGGAGGGAGGTCAGGATGGTGACCAGGGTAGGAAGCATCACAAAGGTAGGAGGGACATCGGGTTTTGTTTTCTGGGCCACAGGATGGCAACCTGGACACTACAAGCTGCAATAAAAAGGGGGATCAGTGGTCACACTGACAGTGACTCAGCCAAGGGGGTCAAAAACAAAGATACCAAAAAAAAAGAATGGGACAGGTCACAAGGTGGAGGCACATCGAGGGGAACAGACAGATAGGAAGGGGTGGGCAACTAGAAGGCTGGAATTGAAGGGGTCATACAAAAAAAATAATATTATATATAATAAAACAAGCACAGTAAAGACTAAGGATACACAGGGTTTTATATCCCCCATCACTTACTGCAGGGACAAGCAGGTGGAAATAGAGAATGTGGCCAAGGACATAAGCAGCATAGGGGGTGCAAGTTTGGAGAGATTGGGAGGAGGCCCCACTAACAGGGTTAGCAAGGTGGCAGTGCCCAGCTATACCAGGTCACTAGGAAGGTAAAAAAAATATAGACAACAACACAGCAATATAAATAGATAAGGAAGGAAAGGGAATGGAGCATAAAGCCACAAGTGGAACATGGTGGGGTAGTCCAAGGAAATGGGGGGCAGGCCGAGTGGGGCTAGATCTGTTTCTCCACATGCACAATGAATAACTCATATTGTTAGACCAACAGGATGGCACCAAAAAAGACATTGGTGAAGTGCACCCCGATGGGAGAGAAGTTGGCACAGCAGGTAGTGGACCCAATGGGGAAGGTGCAGGAGCTGTGGAGAAAGCAAAGAAGGTGACTGACATGGAGAGAACAGAGGGGGAAGAGGAAGGCCTCAGAAGAAGAGGAGGACACCAGGAGCAGGTGAGGGTAGAGGCAACGCCCTCCAAGGAACATGAGGAGCAACAGCCCAGGAGAAAGGAAACATTGGTAGATCTGACAGTAGACAGGTGGCAGAAAGATTAGTTGGCAACTATATCAGAAAAAGAGGATATTGCGAGAGGGGATTTAGAAGAAGCATTACAAAGTTGGAAAGGAAAGAAAAGCAAAGAGCCAAGGAAAGACGGGCCCACAGGGGATGGGGGGAGAGCCAAGGCATGATACTAGGGGACAATGTACCACAGTCTATAAAAGACAAGCTATGGAAAGGGTAATACATAGATATGTGCACCCTGGTAGACAAGGAAGCAGCCAAGAGTTATGAACAGAAGGAGACAGTGGGAAAGTCAGAAATGGCAGCAGCATTGGCTATAGTGGGAAAGACTATGGAGGACATAATGTACAAGGGGAAGACATTTGATGTATGGACAGTAGGTTTTGCCCATTTCAGTGCCATACAGCTGGAGAAGACGCTGGAGCTGGTAATACCTATGCTAACTTGTTCGGCCATTATAAGGGAGGCTTATAAAATGAAGGGTGGTTTTGGGTGGCTCCATTATGATGGAAAATTCCATCAGAGGATGGCAACTCATGGGGATGTAAGGTGGGACTCCACCCATGCAGATTTATGGCTGCGAGCAATGTCACAACAAGGGAGGGAGTTATGAGGGAGAATAAGTGGCAATATGGCTACTACAAGCAAGGCCTGTTGGGGATACAATAAAGCCATCTGTAATTGGGCAAGCTGCAATTTAAACACATATGCTCCAGTTATGGGGGTTTCCTCATGGCAATCCAGTGCAGATCACATGTGGAATACAGATGAATACAGAGGACAGTCCTTTCGAGGGGGTTTCAGGGCAACTAGGGGAATGGGGGCTGGACCTGGCTATAGTGGGAGGGGGTTTACTAGGAGGGGAAACTTTAGTCAGGGTGCATGGGGATGGTAAGGAGGAGGAAAAGTCCACAAAAGAAAAGGAGAGGTTTTAGTTTGGCCAAGACACCCATAAAGGTTGGGATTGTTTGGGAATGGACAGAGGGATACCTAGATCAGGTGGTTAGAAAAAGGCTGAGGGGGGTTCAGTAGGTTTTAAACTACACTACACAGTGGACAGAAAACTAATAAAGGCAAATAACTTGGGTTCAATTAAAGGGAAAGAGGGGATAGCTTAGTGTAGGATAGATAAGGAAGTCACTGTGGGGAGGGTGGAGGGTCCTTTCATGACCCCACCCTTTCCAGAACTATGGATCTCCCCCTTGGGTCTAGTCCCCAGAAAACAGCCCGGCGAATACAGGTCGATTCACCACCTGTCCTACCCGGAAGGGGATTCAATAAATGATGCCATTGCAGAAGCCCAAATGGTGGTGTCCTGTGAAACATTGGACCAGGCAGTGATGCTGAGCTGAGCAAGGGAAAGGGTATGGCTAGTGAAGACAGATAGTGAAGTGACTTTCTGGCTGCTACCAGTGTGGGTAGAAGACTGGGGCTTTCTGGGTTTTAAGTTCATTGGCAGGTATTACTTCAACAAGGTAATGCCAATGGGTTAGTCAGTGGCCTATGCGGCATTCAAGGCTTTCAGCACCTGGGACCCAATTCCAAGACCGGGTACACCAGCATAAGTCAAGATATGCCAAACCCCTTGGCATATCTCACGACTTATGCCAAGTGGTACACTGGCTGGTATTCCAAGTGGTGTCTTGTACCATGGTGGCTGTGGGCTACAACAACCATGGGTTACAGTGCCCACTATGCCACAGCCCACAACACCATGGTGCAGAGTGCGGGATATGGCAGCAACTGCACCTATTCAGGAGGGTGGCTGCCGCAACCCACAAGGGTACTCCGAATAGCCGGTAATTGGTGGTGTTAGTTAGAGCAGCCTGGAGCTGCTGTAAGGGCATCTGATGGTGCTATCCATTGGTCGCCCACTGTGTGGTACTGCAACAATGGCACAGATGAGTCCCTCATGCCTCCACAGGCATATCCGTGCCCCCACCCCCAAATGTTGGGGTGCGATCTCCTGTGCACCCCCTTGGATGCCTGTGCCACCTGTCCTACCCCCTTGGTGTGTGTGCCATGCTGTTCCAGGATGGGGGGTTTCAGGGGGGCTGCCAGCCGCAGTCCGTGACTTGTGACATGTTAGGCTTTTACACCATGCCTGTGGCGTTAGCCTCCACATGGTGTAATCCACATGTCACAAGTGCCGGGACCCTACCACTCTTGAAATGCAGCGTAGGGTCCCTGGCGTAGTGACAAATGATGCAACTCACATACACTGGCAAGTTGCAACGTTCATCTTGGAATCGGCCCCCTGGTTACAGTGGCCATTTGGGGAACAATATGAGTGGGGTGGGTAGTACATTACTTAGATGATTTTTTTACTGGTTGATAATGACAAGGGAGAGACAGAATGAATGCTCCATGATTTTCAGGATATGTGTAACACCTTGGGGATGCCATTAGCACCAGATAAAACAGAGTGCCCAGCATGCAGCTTAGAGTTTTGGGGAATAGAGATACATGTGGATCCCACAGTTTTTTTGTTTACCAGTCAGAAAGGTGGGTTGACTCAGGGACCTGATAGGAAAAGTGAAGGCACAGCAGAGGGCACAGTTGAGGGTGGTGCATCAGCTGTGTGGACACCTGAACTTCACCTGTTGGTGGTGGAACTAGGCCAGGCATTCACCCATAGACTGGCAAGGTCTACAGTGAGGGTGAGGCTCACACATCACTGGGTGAACATTTCAAAAGGGGTGAGGTAGGATTTAGAGATATTGGAACAGTTTTTACAGTATTTCAATGGGATTATGTTTTGGCAAGAGGACCGGGTATTCCATATGAACCTAGAGCTTTACACAAATGTGGCAGAATCACTGGGGATGGGGGTCTATTTCAAGGGGAAGTGGGTGTCTGAGAAACGGCTGGCTGAATGGGCAGCCACAGATGTACTGAGGGACATCATGTTCATAGAGATTTTTCCCATATGGTTAGCAGTACAAATTTGGGGGGATAAGCTGAAGAATCAAAAAGTCATTTTCTGGTGTGACAACAGGGTGGTGGTTAGGTGTTGAACAGACAGAGGAGTTCCACAGAAACACTAACGAGGGTAGCGAAACAGTTGGTAATTGAGGTTTTGTACCTGAACTTGTCCTTTAAAGCAAGGCACATCTAGGGTGAGAAGAATGAGGTAGCTGACAGCCTTTCCCATCTTTATTTGAACAGGTTCAGGTCATTGTCACCCAAAGTAGCACCCAGGAGAATGAGGGTCCCACCGGAGTTGTGGGAAATTGGATGGCAGGAGCCCAGATGCTTTTTCAAGGTTCCTGGGTGCCAAACATGCTGAGGGCACATGAGGATGCATCAAAGGCTTTCCAGGGATTCTGACACAGGCTGGGATGGAGATACGTGGGCCAGTCACTGAGACCCAACTCATGAGGTATATGGTACAGAACTGAGAAGAAGGGATGCTGCAGGCCACAATAGGTTTACACCTGGCAGGTATAGATTTAGTATGTAACCTGCAGGGTTGGGGGAACCAAACAGGTCCCCAGTAATAAGGAGAATGAAACGGGGTGGCAGAGATTGCAGGGAAGGGTGATGGTTAAGAGAAAACCTATAGCGGGACAATTGCTGGGACAACTCTTGAGAAGCTAATAGCACGTGTGCAACTCAGCTCACGAGGCCCACCTATTCACAATGACATTTCTGATGATGCATCAGAGAGTATTCCTGGTAAGCAAGGTGGTAGCTAAAAACAAAGCAGACAGGGAAGGGGGATTAAAATGGGGGGATGTTGTTTTGGGGGAAAGGGGTACTGATGTGAGGCTCTGGAGATCCAAGATGGATCATGCAGGGCAATGGGAAAAGGTGGTTTTCAACAGTGGAGAAGAGAAGGAGGTTTGTGTGGTGGGGGCCATGGAGGCTTACAGCGAAGCAAGGCCGCTGGGGCAGAGTAGTTTATTTATACACAGCAATGGGTAACTGGTCACCAGCTGTCAGGTAACGATGGTGCTCAAGAAGGGAATGGCATTTACAGGGGAGGATGCCAGCCATTTCACATCACACATTTTCGGGATGGGGCAGCCTCTGAGGCAGCATTAAGGAGAGGGGCAGATGGTGATCAAACTGTTACAAGAAATACATGAGAAAATAGATTTAACTGTGTTTTTTGTTTCCTTTCAGATGTCACTCACAGGAGGAATGTCTGGATATTGGGGCACTTCTTCATTTACTGGGCAGAGCGGAGAGCAGTGATTAAGCCTGGTGGAAAATAGTTGCAAAGGGCGCCAGAGAACACCAAGCTGTTTTGGAAGGGGGTTTGTGGGCTGAGATGGGTGCAAATGCTTCCGCTAGCAAAAGAGCTAAAATTGAAATGGCCCAGGCTGGATATGCTGGTACTACATGCTGGGGGCAAATGATCCAAGGGATCGACGCTGGGTGAACTTTTTGCTTGAAATATGTCATGATTGTGAGGTGTTTAGGTCATGGTGGCCAGGGGTGGTGATCACATGGTCCTCGCTGATCCCCAGAAGGGTTTGGAGGCAGGCCTGAGACATAAATGCCATGGGGAGGGCTAGGAAGAGACTGAACTGGAGAATGTTGGCTATGCTGTGGGAAACTGGGGGCATGTATATAAAACATGGGATAGCATATGACTACCTGGGTGATTACAGACAGGGTGGTGTGTACCTATTGGATGTGGAGAATGCCCTATTCTTGTTAAAAACTGAGGAGGCTATTGAGGAATGGGAAGCCCAGGGAGAACAACCAAGGGGGGCACCCATCATCTCTCACAAGAGTGGGAAATGGGCTGATGGAAGATTGAGAAACAAAAGGGGGAAGGGAAAAATGGAAAGAAGAGGGGGTGCAAGGGCTTTTATAGGGGAAAAGAGAGGCACAGACTGGGTGGTACACCTGGCTAGGTCAGTCACTTCATGGGGTGGTCACCCAGGGGGCATGGAGTGGTGGGTTGGGTGGGACACCAATCCCAAGAAAAGGACAAGAAATAAGACAGATAGGGTATCGGGTGCATACCAGAGCCTGAGAAGGACAAAGGGGAGAAAATATGAAATGGATTGCTTTTATGTCAAAATACAGGTGATGCGAAATATGATCTGTGATAGATGTAGATAACATGTAAAAAGGATGATTTAGATTTGTAATATAGGGATGATATGCTGTTTAAGTAAACCTTGGCAGATTGAGCAACTAACACTATGAGTGTGGAGAGTTTTATTTTCATGAGCAATCCCCCTGACAAAAGGGTTTGCCTTACTTAAAAGGCAGACAAGGTTGCCGGTGGTTTACCAGTGAAAGGGAAGGGGAAGGCCTGGAGCAGTGACATAGGAGAAGAAAAAGAAAGGGGAAGGGGAAGCAATGCATCATCGGAAAGGGCAGGGACAGGCAAGGGATTGGCCAAAAAGGAAAAAGAGAGGAGGGGCATATGGGGTATTTAAGGGCATGTAAGAGACCCTCATTTGCTGGATTTCTTGAATTTCCCACCCTCCTAGCCTCATGAAGGGATGGAGAGTTTTGATGATTAGAGGTAGACATGGACAGGGGGATTGTGGGCCAACATAGAGGCTAGGTGGGTCCAACAAGGAGGTCAGAAGAATGGGTTGTTGGAGGGTAGGGCAATGGCAAGGGGAATGATGAAAATTGCTGGTGGAGGGCAATGGGCACTCCACAGGAGGGGAGTGATGGGGAGAAGGAAGAAGAGAAGAGAGGATGGTTGAGGAACAAAAGAGGGGAGGGAAAAGGGGGAAGAAAGGGTGCAAGGGCTTTTACAGGGGGGAGAGGCACAAACTGGGTGGCAAGCACCTCATGGGGTGGTCACCTCAGGGGGCATGGAGAGGGAGGTCGAGTGGGACACCCAATCCTAAGAAAAGGACAAGAAAGAAGACAGAGAGAGTATCAGGTGCACACCAGAGCCTGAGAAGGACAAAGGGGAGAAAAGATGAAATGAAACCAAGTGGTATGAAATATGATATGTGAAAGATGTACATAATATGTAAAAAGGATGATTTAGATTTGTAATATAGGGATGATATACTGTTAAAATAAACCTTGGCCGATTGAACAACCAACACTATGGGTGTGGAGAGTTTTATTTCATGGAGAATCCCCCTGACAAGTTGCACCAAACTTAGTTCTTTCTATATTTGGTACAGTATTATACACATTGATTTTGAAAGCAAATCAAAGCTTAAAGCCATGGTAACGCATTTATTTGGAAACTTCTTAGGGTTGGAATTCTATACTAATGGCTTACTGCATAGGTGGTTCCAGGAAAATGCTGATTTAGAAAGGCAAATATGATACTAAAAATGAAGAGATGTCATTTGAGCATTGTTTTTCTGCTTCACCATGACGAGCAGTGAGCCACAAGAATAGAAAAAGTTTATAGAAAGCATAAATGGTGCACCTGTTTCGGTACCAAAATACTGAAATACTGCTAGACCAGACTCCCTGAGGAAGGGGATATAGCATTCCCTGAAACATAGGATTTAATAGGCTGGATGTAAAAAACAGAAGAATAAATTGAAGCTGTTCGTTTTGGTGAGCAGACCTGTTTTTCCAATCTGCATTATTGTTTACACAGCCTTGATTGGTCATGGGTCTCTCCTGCTACTGATACCTGTTTTTCCTTTTGTTTATTCTTCCCTTTTACTGAGGTTGGATTGGCTGGATTTTGGCTCCTGTTGGAATTCTATAAAGAAGACAATGTGGATGTACAAAGAATATTTAAAAGCTCGGCTCAAGGGGATCAGAGAGATCTGGCCCTATGCAATAGAGTTCTAACGGAAGATATTCTAGTTGCTGGACAAAAACTGGATAACCTAGGAATATTAATTGTTGATCATAATCAATCAGGTGAACAAAAAAGGAATGGCAAGTTCCAAGTCAGGAGGATAAAAATAGGGGACAATTGAAACAGCTATACAAGTGGAAGTCATCAATCACTATCAACTGCTGGCAGAGAAGAGTAACTGATTATCTGATGCAGAGGATCTTTGTTGGCTCTCACCTGGAAAGGCACCAGTTCAGAAACAAAGCAATACAAAGAACTGGATAATAGTGCATTTGCCTTCTTGGGTGAGAACAAACAAAATGTTGGAATACTGTCTTGGAACATTTGTAGACATCCATCAAAGCTTTCTGATTCTGATTATATTAATTTTATTATGGAGGCAAATATAATTAATTTGCAGGAAACATGGCATGGCAGTGAACAAATTGATATCATAAATATAAATGGGTACCAGTTATTTCATTCACCAGCACAAAAGATAACAAAAATGAATAGATGTTGTAGCGGATTAATCACTTATATCAAAATAACTGATTATCTAGAAGTGAAGAAATCAAAAAATTAAAGTAATTTAATTACAGTATTAAAAATCTGGAAAGATAATTTTGATTAACATAATCAGGGATTTATTTAACTCTAAAAATTGATTAGCGTTTTGTTAATAAAAATGCTAAATCTTTGTGAAAATGCATAGCTCTTGCCTCACTGTATTTAACAAACACCTCACTTCTAGAAAATCTATATAAATACTTTCTGTGCAGTTAGTATAGTCCTAAGAAAAAAACTGCTAATCAATTATTTAAAACCCTGACATATATAATCCTCCTAAATAATTACCAATATACGATAAAGATCTATTCAGCAAAATTACGTATGAGATATATTTGCTACAAAAACAGTACAAATATGCTGAATTACTTTTGGTAGAGGATTTAAATATTAGATATGATGAATTAAAACCTCAAAATCTCACGGATACCCAAACTATATTATATATAAATACTGGATATAAGGAATAGGGAATCACTGGGTAAGAAAAATACTAACAATCTGGAACATATGAAAAACTCTATTAGAATCCTTACATTTGATTATAAACAAAGGTGGATTCATATCAGTTGAAGAGGGAAAATTCAGCTATATAAATCATACAGGCACTTCTCTTGTTGACTATATTCAGTATCTTCGCCTCTACCTATGACTATTATAAATACACAGACTTGAAAATTATTACAAGAGCAGAAAGTGACCATCTTCCAGTCCTCGTATATAGGAGGTCAATGGGAATAATAATGAGAGATATGGAAGAATCAATAGAAAAAAAATGGGATAGAATGTGCAAAACAAAAGCACTTCAAATAATAAATAAATATAAACGTGAAATAGAGCAAATGCTGGATAAAGAATTGGATCCAGAAGTAGTTTATTCATGTATCATAAAATCTTAGAAACCCACTAAAGAAAAAATGCAAGAAAAGTAATGTTATTACTCAAGTCAAATATGAAAATTGGTTTTAAAGGACACATAGACAAAAAAAAAATAAATTGGCAAAATGGACCAGACATACTAAAAAAAAAAATTCAATCAAAACAAATCTACTCAACTTAAACAGACTTGGAAAACAACATAAAAAACATGTGAGTACACAAAAATCATTACATCAGAAAGAACTTTGGGAAAAATTATTAGGATAATAGAAAATAAAGATAAAAACAATTTGGGGAGATTTGTAGCTATGGGTACTAATCAATACAAAAACCAACAAGTTCTTTTATTGCACCGAACAGCTGGGTAAACTAGTACAGAAATGTTTTCTTTAAAACACAGTACTTAACTAATAGTGCAAGCTTAGAAATAAACACTTTAAATGGATTACCCTTCAAGAGGTTATGATCTGCACATCTAGTTTTATAAAGATCAAATCATGAGGACCTGATGATATTTCGATTTACTTCTATAGATTGGATGTGGAATGGTGGTCTGAAATTCTATGATCTTTTCAATAAGATTATGTATGACTTTACACCTTACACTTGGAGAGGCAGTTACACAGGGTGCCATACTCAGAGGTGGGAGGCTGTGCCACACAAGTGATAGTGCTACTCAATAAATAGAGCTGGCACAGAAAATGGATATATTCAGACCTAACATGTGCCACAGTAATCACACAATGTACATTGAATATCACAACAGCGCACAATGGTGCAGTAGAACATGTGTGGTGTACATGGCCTGTTCTGAATATGGGACAGCCACTTATATAGGGCCAGGGGACAGATGCACAAACAGTGGTTGTTGCACACTACACATCTGCACAAAAGAATGCAGAAGACACAAAAGTGCAGCAGCCCAAGGGAAAGGGGAGGCCCAGTGGTACACCACAGGGGCCTAAAAGGCCTGACTCAAGGACCGCAAGGTGCCAGCCCTGTGTACCATACAGACATGATCAGGCATGTGCATGGCTATACATATTGCCCATGGTAGACACACACACCACTACAGAGAGAGGAGCACAACAGTGGTCATGATCCATGGATACCAGAGATGGAGGAGTACAATGGACACTGCAGCATACATGCCAATATGATGTAAGGACCACTGTGCCACCAGGACACAACCAAAATGACACTGAGGCTGGGCAGGCACACATGGTGTGCACCTCAGTGATGTGCCATGACTGCCAACAGTCCAGGCCACATAGATAAGGGTACATAGGGATGTACACTGCAGGCAGTGTCATCCACACAGTGTGTGGCCTGGGTCACCACCATGAATTAGAAGGATGAA
The DNA here is from genome assembly GCA_016271365.2 of Neoceratodus forsteri. Lineage (NCBI taxonomy): Eukaryota > Metazoa > Chordata > Ceratodontiformes > Ceratodontidae > Neoceratodus > Neoceratodus forsteri. The sequence goes on along the minus strand of CM057450.1, from coordinate 1,312,832,225 downwards.
CTGGCAGGATCGATGTGTCACAGACCCATTGTGCAACCTATGTAGGTAAACACAGGGAAACACACAGTGCAGCCACCCTGTAGGGGACAAGGAGTGGTGGGGGATGTGAAGGCCAGCATCCCCACCTGCATCTGAGGACATGTGGATGGGAAGCACAGGAGATAACCACCAGGTAAAAATCACTAGTAAAGAACACACTGCACACAGCTATGTAAAATATGAAAAAATATGTATTGAAATATGAAAAAATATGTATTTAAATATTAACATTAAAAAATCACACCAACAATGTATGAAAAAAACAGCAACAAACAACAATATTAGCAACAACATTTAAATTGAAACAGGACAAGTTCAGGGGTGTGGAATAAAGTGGACAAGGTTGGAAAAGGAGAAACTATTTACAAAGAAGGGATGGGAAGCAAGATGGAAGAATGGAGTGGAAAAGGGTAGGACCACAAAACTCTGCAGGCTGGGCTGCATCAGGGAGCACCAGGGAGTAGAGGTGGGTCATGCAGGTGGTACATAGATGCCAGATTGTCCCTCATTAACACCAATGTCCATACCACATGCCTATGAACAGCTAAGATGTGGGGTATGGCCCTGAGTATGGTGCCCTGCTGCTGGAACATCGCATTGAGCATCCTTGATGTCCCTCACTGAACATTCCTCCATCCCTGCCCATTTCCAGGCTGGTCTGACCTAAGGGAAGAAAACCACAACTCAGTACAGCAGCAGTGCCAATGGGGTGATGTGTATGTATAGATAGCTCCCCCCACCCCAGGCTCATAATGACAGGTGAGATGTTGTGCCATGCATATGTGGTGTGCTGCCCACAGGCTGTGTCACAGTGCTGCATGCACCAGTGGCCACATATGTGTGGTGGACTTGTGTGCCAGGAAGCACTAGTCACATGTTGTGGGTGTGACATCATACTAGTCCACTGCAGGATGTGCAGTCCACGAAGCTCAGTGCTATGGTGTGGAGAAGCACATGGCTGTGTGGTGGGTGTGCATCTGCTGCAGCTATGGTACATTATCCAATGGCAGATGTGGGTGCGGGACAGCCATAGGTACCAGACCTATAGGAGAAGGGTGGCGAAAGCCCCCCACCAGAGTTGGCCATGACTGCACACAGTGGCCCTCTAATGCAGGCAAGGATGGATGGGATGCAGCATGGATCCATGTGGATAACCAACACCATACCCCAACCCACAAATGCACCCATAGTCCAGCTGTCCTGGGGACAGCTGTGCATAAGACAATGCTGGGGTTAAAACTGGCACTGGCCCACTAGCCAAATGCTATTAGATTTTGTACCGGGCTAGTGAGTGTTTCCTTTAACTAGCCCTGTGGACTTTGTACTGAACAATGTTTCAGAAAGTACATCAGCTGGGCTAATGAAAATGTCAGTGAGGCTAGTGGATTTACCCTGTCACTAGCCCTGCTGGCTAATGGATGCAAAACTAAACTTTGACCCCTGCAATGGATACATGTGAGGAGCACCACAGAGCCTCTATGAGACACTGACCACATGGTGCAGAGGTGTCCACATGGGACCATGACACATACCCATGTCTCCACCACAGAAAGTGCACAGTGGGCCTGACACCTGTCACTGGGTACATCTGGCTCATCAGGCTGACAGGACAGGCCTACACATACTGTGTATGGCTGTGGACAATGCAAAGCTCCATGGCAATGGCAATATGTACCACCTCATGCACAAATACCACCCTGTATAATGGGTGAAGTTGCACATACAGAGAGTCGCATACATCAGCATGTAGCAGAGGAACAGGAGGTGGACAGTGCCATTGATGTGCATTACATTTAGGCAGCACATTGGCATGGGGGTGTAGCCTATCCAGAGTGGCTGTCAGCAAACTGACAATGGCAACACATGGTCAACAGCAAGGTACAGCCATGCCCACAATCACACGGGATGCATGGCCAAAGGTGTGTGCTGGGGGAACACATCCCCCATTGACATATGCAAGAAGGTCATGACTGCTCACCCCTGCCATGGGTGTCACAGATGATGTACTGGGTATGGCTACACAAAGTTACACACAGGCGATGGCTTTGGGCATCCCTTTATCCAGGAGTATCACATCTGGGCACAACACAGTAACATACCATGGGACGCTAACACCTTACAGCATGAATATGAGGGCACATCACCACAACATTGTGATCCACTACAATGTGAGAGTGATATCCAGGTTGTGAGGGGGGGGACATGTCCACTGTATGACAGCAGCATACCAGTTACATATGGTGGACTCCAAAGGGGTCTGGGATAGTTGTGTAGGGGCACACATTAATGTGAGAACACCCTTGGGGGACATGTTCAACAGGTTGGGACCGGTGCATGGGTGTGTGGGGACATCACATGGGCACATACCAACAACAGTGCAGTTGATGTTATGTCTAGGAGGTCTAACACACTGGACTATGCAGAGACCCCTGAAGTTGAAAGTGCCACAGAGTCGAGCCACTGCATACCCTAACCATCCCAAGGGTCAGATGAGAGGGTCAGCTGTACCTGTCAATGCCACAGAACATCACTCACCACAGCACATGTGGGAGCATCATGACTACCCCACCACTACACCTATGGGTAAGTGTGTAGATGGCCCAAGTGTTGACCACATGTAGTATGAAAGGGACACACAGGCTGCAACATGTTCTACATTGGGTGCCTGCATGCAATGTGTGCAGGGTTAACCTGCAGGGGATGTGTGTTCAACACAGAAATGGACTACACAGCCGCATTGGGCATGCCACGTGTCACATGACAGGACTATTATGTGCACAGTGCCCGAAGCATGGGAGTAGACACATGTTCCCTATGGTGGTCAGCAGAATGGGGAAGGCCACGATGTACATGGTGAATGTGTCACATGTGCGACTGCTTGACAAAAACCCAAATGCAGTGAACACAAGGACTCAGTGGATGCAGCACAGTGAAAGTGCAGCACAGATTGGACATGGCAATGTGTTTCACACATGCATACTTACGTGACTGGCTGCACTGTGACATATGTGCAGCATGCTGCTGTTCATTTCCTCCCGCAACCTCGCTGCTCTGCCTGGATGCCCATCTGGCCCATGCCATGGCTTCTCAGTCTGCAATGAGAACACAATGACAAAAACATATTCAGAATCTTGCGTCACAAAACATGTCCCCCACTGTCCACCCAACTATGTTGCAGCAATGTGGATTTCTAAATGACACCCACAAGTGAACAGATGCACCCTCACCAGTGGATGGACCACAGTGTATCTATGCATAGGCACTGTATAGGAATAGACACTGCTCACCCCCTAAACTCTACCCCAATACACAGACAGTCCGTTATTAGTACATTGTACATGTTGTCATCAGGTGTACCACATAATGCGTTTGACACCCTACATCTGTCCCCTGACTGTGGGCTGTGCATGTAAAATGTATTGTCAGCCTCCTGTGAGTCATGCCCTAGGATGCTGGGAGACATATCAGTCAGCCAGGCTGTGGGTGCACCCCTATTGTGCACCAAGAGTGACCAACACACAGAACAGACAACAGTCCCAGTGGGTGGAGGTAGGTGGGCTGTTATGGACACATGGGTTAGCAAATGGACATTCCAATGCCTAGTTCACACATGAATGAGTGGCACAGATGTAGATGGACATGTGAAACCAATGGTAAGCCACATCATCAAGACAACACTGGATGGCACTATCATGGCTGTGTACATACCAAGCAGATGTATGGTTCCACCAGTGGAGTGACATATGCAGACACAGTACCACATAGCTGTGGCATGGGGGTGGCCATATCTGCAAATTCACTTAATGGGCACCATGTCCCTGATAGGCACTTACATGTGTATGTTAATGCCAGTCCATGTGTACATGTCATGTCATGGCATGACATACCACAGCAGTTGTGCACATGTCAGCACTGTGAACCCTGACCTGCACCAGACACTACTGGACAGCTACTTGATGGCATTGTTAACAGTGTTACCACAGTTATAGGATGGGCTACATGACACACAGTGGACACCTGTATGACACATACATCCACATGCCACCTGTATTCCCTGTTGCTATGACATGGTACCTGCCACACTCTGTCACAGAGTTTCCACATGGGTACCAAGTATCATACACTGTGATGTGCACCAGTACATGCCTACACAACCCAACAAGCCAGGCCACAGGGAGGAGTGTGTTGCATAGGTACATGTGGAGCTCTGCATGGTGAATGGGGATCAGTAGTCTGCCATGACATGGTTAGCCAATGTAGATAATCATGGTGTGTGGCCTGTGGCATATGGGTGGACACATGCATGTACACATTTGGACACTATGGACATGGGATTGTGTCAGGATGTCATGATGCACAACAACCAGGCAGTATATCGCTGTGAGCACACACTGGGACAAAGCCATGCTGACTAGCCGGGCCTGCATGCAGCACACGTTTCATCTGTGTCTCTGACCAAGGGGATGAGTACATTGGAAAGGTACAACTGCAGTGACACACCCCACATGCCTCCATAAAATATGCAGCAGCAGGATGCCATGTGGATGTGCAAAGTCTGCTGTGACTTACATGTGGCTGTACCTGCATATTGGAGGTATACACATTGGTCATAAACACACATCTATTGCAGAAATACAGGGTATGGTGTTTGGACTGCAAAACCCTAACATTGATGTGAATGTATTATGAGGGGACGGTGGTTAATTGGAACCAGAGGAACTCTGGATGTACAATGGCCATGTGTGCAAACTACACCAGAGGGACATTTAACAATAATTATAATAATAATCTTTATTTATTATGTGCCTTTCAAATGTCAAGGCACATTACAAAACTTAACTCACTGTCTTCTAGCAGGTGCCTGTAGTCATCAATAAAATACACTAGTGTATATTTATTTATTTAAAAGTTTTACCAGGAAGGCATAGTGAGCACTGCAATGCTCGATTCCAGATGCATCCTGGGGAGGGGAAATTGGAGAGAACTATACATGAAGTAGTACATTACTGATACAAGATATGCCTGCCTCATGGCAGGGGGTAGCTACTAGTGCAAAAACACCAGATTTGGAGCTAAACCAGGGCCACTTGCCTCAGCAGTAAAAGGGATTTCCTATGAGAGTGAAACGCACAGACAACAAACATACTTTTGATGCTGATGGCTGCTATAGGGGGCTAGCTGCATGTGCAGGTGGAGACAAAATGCTGCTTAAGGAGAAGGTTAAACTGCTGTGAGGAGGTGGAGTGTCTGAGCTCATCTGGGAGGGAGTTCTATACATGAAGCATGCGGTACTTGAAGGCAAGCTGACCTTTGGTGGAGGCCATATGAGGAAGCTGGAGTAGCCTGGCATTGGTATTCTGGAGGGAGTTAGTTGGAGGAGTTTTGGTAGCTAGAATAGCTGCTAGGTAAAGGGGAAGGGACTGGGTCCAGTATTTTGATGTTATCCTTGTGCAGTGTGCTGTTCTACGATCATGTAAAGAAGGCAGGTCTAGGTATCTATAGAGGTCATAGTGGTGAGTTGTGGGCAGTCAGTCAAGGGTGAAGCAGCAGAAAGAATGGAAGAGGGGGTCAAGCCTGGCAAGGGAGGACTTGGAGGCCATGCTGTAAACTACGTCCCCATAGTCAAATAGTAGGAGAATCATTTTCTGTACAATTGCTGTATGGGTTGCCAGTGGGATACAACCTCTGTTCCAATATAGGGCTCCTAGTTTTGGGTGAAGTTTTTGTGGATCGCATCAATGTGGACTGAGAAGTTGAGATGTTAATTGAGCCAGACCCAAAGGTATCTGAATGAGGTGCAGGTCTCCAAAAGGGACCCATCTAAGGTGTGGAAGGCTGGGGAGGAGAGGACATGGGAGAGCCTTTGCCTAGACCTGAAGGTAAGTGAGACAGTTTTCTTCAGGTTGAGAAACAGCTAGTTGGAGTGGAACTAGAGCTGAATTGCATTAAAATCCTGCTGGAGTCTGGCTGATACTTCAGCAGGGAAGGGGGGCCTGTGGGATAAAGTACAGTGTCTTCGGCATACATGTGTATGGTTGAGAGGGAGCACACTGAGGGCAGGTCATTCAGGAAGATAAAGAGTTAATCAATCAAACAATCAAATCTTTATTTATCCAGGCGAACATCGTTGAGCAGAGCTCATTTGCAAGATGGACCTGGTTAGGTCAAGGTCAGTTATATAAAAATATAGTACAATACAAGGAACAAAACACAATGAAGGAACAGGTTATACAGGCATAAAGGATACCAACACATGGATATGTGCAATTAGGCAAGATCCACTGACACAAATTCACATATTTACATATAATAAGAAAATTGGGGGAATACGAATTTGGACATGAAGAGAGAATAGGTGGTGACTAATGTATAAAGTATAGGGGGATTTATCAGAGGAGGAGGAAATAGGCAGTGAGTGGTCTGGGCAGATGAAGGAGGTAGTGCTTTGGAGAGAGAGAAGAAGGGGAAGGATGTTACTAAGCAGGGACGGGTGACAAAATAGGCAATTAATGGTCTGGGCAGGTGATGGTTGGCAGGGCTTACAGAGAGAGAGGGGGAGGGATGCAAGTAGCCAGAGAGAGAGGGTGGAAATAGGTGATGAAGGAGTAGGGAATGTGAAAGGGAGGAACAATAGGGCACTACATGCTGACATGGGTAAAAAAAGTGAGAAGTAAGGTAGGAATGCAGGACATGGAATTAGCGGAGAGAGTCAGTGGAAGGGACAGGCTTGGAGATGAAGGAGAGGAGGAGGATTTTCCCTACTACTGTCAAAAACAGTTGCATTTTTCCTTGATAAGCCTAGAGTAGACAGATTTAAAGGACATAATGGACATAGGTATACTCAATTTCAGTATTTTCTGCAACTGGTTCCAGAGGGAGGGCAGCACATAACTAATGGCTGTCCTTCCAAAGTGAGAATTGACTTTGGGCACTTTGAGCATGATGGAAGTGTAGCTCCTTAGGGCATATTTACTTAAGGTAACTTGTGTGAAGCAGTCCAAGACATATTGTGGTAATTTCTTGGATATAGCTCTGAAGAGTCATAGTGCAGCGTTTCTGTCCCTTCTGAACTGAAGCAAGGTCTATCAAATTTTTCCAGGTATGAGATGGGGCAACGACTGTATAAGAAATCAGCATAGTCAATTACAGGAAGAAATGTGGCCTGGACCAGCTTTAGCTTAGCATCACTTGTGAGAAAGTGTTTTATTCTAAAATAAAGCCCAAGTCTTTGGTGAAGTTTTTTCAGTAGTTCTTCCATATGTTCTATGAAGGAAAGTCTACTGTCAAGCCAGACACCCAGATATTTGAATTTTTTGACAAATTCAAGGTTTTCACAAAGGATAGTGGATAAGTGTGGGAGTGTACTTGAGACTGAATATCCTGCATGTGTGTGAGGAGAGAAAAACGTTGCCTTTGTTTTCTTTGCATTGAGCAGAAGTTTTTTGCTCAGGAGTTGGTGTTGGAGTAGATTGAACTCTGCTTGTAATTCTTTGCAGGCTGCCTCTGGAGAAGGGCGACTGACATAGAGCACCGTATCATCAGCAAATAGATGTACAGTGGCCTTGGTGATGTTATTATCAATACTGTTGATGTAAATGGTGAATAGGATAGAACCGAGGATAGATCCTTGGGGTACTCCTCGTTTCAGTGGTTTAAGTGGGGACAACTCCCCTTCAGCCATAACCCGCTGGAACTGTCCAGTAAGGTAGTTGTTGAACCATCGTAAGGAGAGTGAATCCAGCCCTATGGATTTCAGGGATGAAAGGAGCAGTTTGTGGTCAACTGTGTCAAATGCCTTACTCAGATCTAAAAACACAGCGCAGATACGATTTTTTTTTCAATTCTAATTGCCAGTCATTCGTTACTTTTGCTAGGGCTGTAATGGTGCTATGTTTGGCTCTGAATCCAGATTGTGCTGGGTTTAAGAGGTTAGCTGATTCAAGATAGGCTCTCAGTTGCATGCTTACAATCTTTTCCAGTAGTTTGGATAGTACAGGGAGGAGGGAGATTGGTCTGTAGTTGCTGAGGTCAGAAGGGTCCCCTGATTTAAATAGTAGAATGACCTGTGCAGTTTTCCAAATTGAAGGGATAGTCCCTAGTAGTAACGAGAGGTTATTGGTACTGCTAGTACATGCACAGCAAGCTTTAGGAAGTAGGGGTCAAGGGAGTCCACACCTGCACTTTTCTTTATGTCCAGTTGGCATAGTAAGTCTTCCACTTGCTTCAAAGTGACTGGTTTTAAGGAGACGGTAGAGTCAGTTACCTGGGTTTCAGTAAGTTGCATGCCTAACTGGGATCTCATTGAGTTTGCAGGAGAGTTGTCAAATGCTAATCCTGCAGTTGTGAAGTGATTGTTAAAGGACTCTAGGACTTCCAGCCTGTCATTGATGATGGTTGTCCTGGAGATTATCTTGGCTGGGAGCAAGTTACTTGGAGCATGTCCAGATATGTCATTTATTTATTTATTTATTGATAAATATCGGATAACACCTTTAAATCAAAGACTCTTTTACAAAAGTTCCACGTCATACATAAGAAGAGACAACAGTGTACCGAGTAACAGGAGGCAGTATAGTGCAGTGGTCTAAGGCTCTGAGCTGCAAATCTGGTGACATCCAGCAGACCAGACCTGGGTTTGAATCCCACAGCTTCCACTTGCATACTGTGTGACCCTGAGCAAGTCACTTAGCCTCCTTGTGCTCCCAGGTCACTCCTGTAAAAAAGCTTTCAGCTTAGTGTGCTATACCTGGTTAAAAATACAACTAAAAAAAACAACTAAAAAAAAAAAAAGTAACATAGTAGTTAAACACAGCAGTTACAGAATGGTTGCAGATGATTACAGGAAATACAAAGAATACAAAAAATAGCAGCTGGGAATAAAGGTTGCAGGTATATGCATAGCATTTCAGGGCAATGGCACTAGCCATGCCCACACATTATTCGTTGGCCAAGACTGGACAGAGATGTCCATTGTCATGGTATAGACACACTCAGGGGCAACAGACCAGAGTTAGGTCCATAGACATGGGAGCTGGGAGGTGGTAGAAAAATGGAGGGTCAGGTTTAGGGGCAATCACACACTGATCCTTGGGTAATAAGGTCCCTTAGTTGGTACTTGAACTGACCAAGTTTGGGTTCAGTGAGAAGGGAGTTTGGGAGTGAGTTGAGCCAGGTTGGGGCCAGATATCAAAACGTTCCTTGGCCAGAGGTGGTTTTGCAGCAAGGTACCCTAAAGTGGGTAGTTGCTGACTGCCATGTGAGGCAACTGGACAGTGGGGCCTGAAGTAGTGGGGTGAGGGCTGGAGGGAGTAATGCTGAGGTGATTTTCTTTGTGAAGAGGCAGGCCTGGTACTTTAGCCTCCCATCGAAGTTGAGCCAGTTTGCTGAGGCATAGAGGATGCATGTATGAGTGAGTCTAGGACCGCCTGTAGCAGGTCTGCAGGCCTTATTGAGGGCCACTCTAATCTTGTGTAGGTGGGTGGTGTTGGCTGCACCATAGATGATGATACCATAGTCAATTAGGGATAGAATAGATGTAGAGATGGCTAGGTGGAGAGATTCAGGAGGCAGGCAGTGCTTATAGTGGTGAAGGAGACCAATACATACGTTGACGGTGATGCTTAGTAATCGGATATGGTCATGGAAAGTGAGACCTGTGTCTAGGGTGATGCCAAGGTGTTTGAAAGTCTTAACATATTCATGTGGGTCATTTAGTGAGTTCAGAATGTGCAAGGGTTGTCCTAGGTTCTTATTTTGGTGGTGTGCAAACATCATGGATTTAGTTTTTTGTAATTTAGTACTAACCTATGCTGAAAGAACCAGGATTCAGCTTCAGAGAAGGATTTCTGGAGTGCTGAGCGGAGGGCTGTGGGATCAATGTGAGAGCTGTAGAGGACTGCATCATCTGCATACAATAGCATTTTCCCAGAGCAGGCATTGGGCAGGGTGTTGAGGTATAGGGAGAAGAGAAGTGGGCCAAGAATAGAGCCTTGAGGGACCCCAGACCTGACTTGGTGGGGGGATGACAGGGAGTGGGCAAGCCAGACTGTCTGGGTTCTCTCAGACAGATAGCTGGCAAACCAGTCAATGGTCTCATGGAAGAGGCCTAACTGAGTGAGGGAGTCCAGGAGAAGTGCGTGGTGCATGATATCAAAAGCCTTTGAGAGGTCTATAATGACAGCGCCAGTAGTGTTACCAGTGTCCAGGGATGAATGGAGGGCATTTGCAAATTCCAAGAGGGCAGTGGTGGTGCTATGGTTCTGGCGGAAGCCGTGTTGTTCAGGACACAGAGTACTATATTTGGTGAGGTAGTCTGTTAGTTGTATGGTCACGATTTTTTCCAGGGTTTTAGAGAGGGGAGGCAGGATTGATATTGAGCGGTAGTTCCCAGGCAGGGTGCCTATGGTATTCCAGAATTGAGCGGGGTTATGGAATGAGGAGTCCAGTTCAGCACGATAGTAAGCAGCCTTTGCATCTCTGACCTTCCTGGTACATATGTTCCTGGCCTTTTTGAACTGTTCCCAGTCTGACAGTGTCTTTGTTTTACATGCCTTTTTCCATAGATTGTCTATCTCTGGGAGAGCGGATTTAAGTTCTGGTGTGAATCAACGACAAGTTTTGTTTCTTATACACACTTTAGATAATGGTGCATATTTGTTAAGAGCTCCTATGATTATGTCATTAAGAACATCATAGGCTGTATCCATCATATTTGCTAAGTAAAATTCTTGCTAATGTGTGGAGTACTTCATATCTTCCAGATATGCATGGATGTCAAAATTCTGCTTCGATCTTCTTGCTGAGAACTTTGTGGGGGATACGGGTTTATAGGTTGTTCTTATGCTAGCAATGAAACAGTGGTCACTGATATCATTGAAAAAGACTCCAGCATGGGAGAATAGATGAGGCTTGTTCACCAGAATAACATCCAGAAGTGTGCTGTTACTTGGGGTCTTATTATTAATTTTGGTAGGCTCATTGATGAGCTGTGTGAAGCCATGTGTGTCACAGAATGATAATAAAGGGGTAACTGCCTTGGAAAGCCAATTTAGATTAATGTCCCCAATAATAATAGTTTCTAGGGACCCTTTTTTGATTATCTCACCTAGATGTGATAATAGTTTGAGACCAGCAGTAGGAGGTCTATAGCAGCCTATTACCTGCAAAGATGTGGTATGTGAAATTGCCACTTTAAGGGATAGGCATTCAAATTCACGCGCCACGGAAGATGAGGTGAGGCATGTTGCAGTCAGGTTGTCCTTCATGTATATAGCTACCCCCCCCCAGATTGTCAATCAGCTCTGAATAGTTGGTAGTTGGGTAAATTTATAGCCTTGTCAACTGTGGTAGGCCTAAGCCAGGTCTCGGAGACCACCAAAATATCTGGTATAGTATGGTTAACCCATGCTTGGATCATAGTGATCTTTTTAAGTAGACTGCACACATTAATGTGGAGGAAGCTTAATCCTTTAAGCCTGGCTAGGTTAGATGGTGCAGCAATAGCCTCTGGAGGCCCTGGATTAAGTTCTACATTTCCTGAGCATCGCAGTAGTAAGAGCAGAAGTTTCATGACTGCAGAAAGGGATAGTTTGTAGGTTCTTGATTTTGCCCGCTTCTTTGTGCTCTGAGTCAGTGTTCTATGAATCCCAGGTGAGATGCTTTGTTCTCCTAGGAGAGCAGAGACTAAAACTCTGACTGAAAGGAGCAGTGAAGGTTTTACTGTAGGGAGGGGCTACTGTGCTTCTGATAATAATGAAACCAACTGTGTCCCTCCATAGTAGGTTAGCCAAGGGTGTAGCTGTAGCTGGGGGAAGTTATAAGCACATACCCAATCTCTTGCTGCTGTTATGGTGTTGCGGTAGAGCAAGGTCAGCCACCAGTCCCCCTGTGGGACATCCTGTGATTGGTGGCATTGTCGGCAAGGATCCAGATACAGAAGGAGTACAAGGAGAACCCACCGGTTCCCCCCCATTATAAGCATTGTGGGGAGGATAATGTTCATTCTATGGGTTTTGACCTGTACTGACAGGTGCACAGCAAAATGTTTATTAGTACATGTTTAGTATAGCCACAGTGAGTATCCTATCTAGGTATAAGCGAGGAGAATAGTTATTTTGGCAGAGTGTGGACTAATCCTGATGTGTGTAATAGAGTGGAGATGCGTTTAGGGAAAAATGGATGGTCTATGTAACAAGCATATGCCAGAATGCATTGAAGAACAAGGGAGTTCATGCAAATAGGGACTAACTGACAGTATATTAAATACTAATTGAGAAAGGGATATAGGTTGATATTATTGAATTGGAGTTAATGCCATAGGGCAGTAAGTTACCATGGGGCATGACTTTAGAAGGAGGTGAGGAGAGGGTCTATATAATAAGTGCAGGGAAGGGGAAAGGGCAGGTGGGCATAAAAGTTGCGGCTTTGCCGTAGCTTCCAGCGGTAACTGTCCAGGCTGGTGGATTCGAGTGGTGGCAAAGGAGGCTGACCACCCACTAGCCAAGTCTTGCCCCAGCGCTCGGCTGGGGGGCCCTTCTTGGAGCGGTCCTCGGCTGGGGAAAAAGGAGAGAGGCACTCAGATTAAATGCTGCACAGACACAAAGCATCTGCAGAAGCAGCAGGGGGTCTCAATTTGCAAGTGAAAGGCTTGTAAAGTGTGTTTTGGTGCCTGAGCATCTGGACCAAATTATAAAGCACAGGAGGGGCTGTGATTACAAAAATATTAGTCCTCAGCTTCCAGCAGCAACTGTCCGGGCTGGTGGATTTGAACGGGGGCAGAGGAGGCCAACTGCCTGCTGGCCGAGTCTTGCCCCGGTGCTCGGCTGGGGGCCCTTCTTGGAGCGGTCCTCAGCTGAGTAGTGGGCCAAGGACTGAGCTTTGGGGAACCCCTGTTGTAATAGGTATGGGGACAGAGGAGTGAGATACGATTCTGACTGTTACCTCCCTACCAGTTATGACTGGAACCAGCTGGTGGCCTCACCTGAGAGGCCGGTGAGGGCAAGTTTGAATAGCAGGAGTGAGTGGGAGACCATATCGAAGGCCTTAGCTAGGTCAATGAAGATAGCTGAGGTGATGTGCCCTTTATCCATGCCAGTGAGGATGTCGTTTTTTAGCCTTAGAATGGAGGTGATAGTGAAGTGAGATTTCCTGAAGCCAGCTTGGTATTGAGAGAGAAAAGAGGAGGAGTTGAGGAAGGTAGATAGTTGGGCAAGAACAAGTTTTTCCTGAACTTTAGCTAGAATAGGGAGCAGGGGGATTAGGCGGTAATTACTCAGCAAGGAGGGGTCACCTCATTTAGGAAGGGGGATGACAGTGGTGAGCTTCCAATCAGCAGGGAGTTTGGTGAGAGAAACAGAGAAATTGTAGAGGGAGGCCAGTGGGGTGGCGATGGCCGTGGCAGATAGGTATAGCATCTTAGAGTCTAGGCCGGAGGGGCAATTACCTTTGGCTGGGTTTAGTGACCGCAGGGCTGTTAGTACCTCTGCTGGGGAGACCAGGCGAAATGAGAAACTGGGGGACCATGGAGGGGGTGGCAAGGGGGGAGTGGGAAGTGGGTTTGTGGGTAGTAGGTAGGAGGCACAGCTAGTGAAGAAAGTGTTGAGAATGGTGGCCACTTCACCTGGATCTGTGACCATGGAGCCAGCGACATTCAGGGCAGGGGTGGGTGGCTGGGAGGGGGGAGAGAGTAGCAACTTTATTGTCTTCCAGAATTTAGCTGGGTGGTTGAGGTTTGAGTGGAAGGAGACTTTGCATTAGTTGGCTTTAGCCTGATGAATTATCCGGGTGCATGCATTGCGGAGTGTGTGGTAGTGTTGGAGTGCTGCCTGTGAGCCAGTAACTTTGTAAGATTTCCAAGCCTTGTCCCTAGCATGGAGTTGGTCTATAACATTAGCGTTTACCCAGGGTAGGTGGGCACCTCTTACCCGGGCTCTTCTGAGAGGTGCGTAGTGGTCCCAGATTGTGAGAAATTTGGATTTGAAAAAGTCCATGGCCGAGTCAATGGTGGAAGCATATTGAATGTATGACCAGTCAGTGTTAGATAGCTCATATAGAAGGGCAGCAAGGTCTAGTGATTTGTAGGACCTGATGAATAGAGTTCATGGGGGAGGGGCCCATGGCTTGAAAATTTTCCTTATTTTGTAAATCATGTGGTGGTTGTTTAGGGAGTCAGGTAGGAGACCAGCTTTTAGAACCCGATGGGGGTGGGTGGTGAGGGCCCAGTCGAGGAGCGAGTAGTTTAGGGATTTATGATTTATGTGGGTGGGTTCTGTGATTTGTTGGGACAGGTTTAGTGCAATCACCTGGATTTTGAGCTTGTGTCTGGAGGACGCCTACAGAAGTCAGCTACTGACTTCATGTTTGCCCTTGCAATGTCTGGAGATGTCACTTATATATTTTAATATAGAATATAACAGAATATAATATATATTTGATTGCATAGAACCATTGGAAAGGTAATGATATGCTGAACAACTTTGTCACTGATATTTTGTGTATATCATGTATACTTTAGGAGTTATTTGCATTTGTTTATGGTATGGTGTGTATGGTTTATGTTGTTTATTTTAGTGAAAAAAATATTTTTTTACTGTTTCAACCAGCATAGAAAAAACAAAATGATATATTATTATTTGCATACCACCATTGGAAAGGTAAGTTTGTGCTGAATAACTTTGCCACTCCTATTTTGTGTCTAGCACTTCCAGTTCTTGAGCTATTAGGATTTGTTTGTGGCATGCTGACTATAGTTTGATTTTGCTTAGAAAGGCCCAGGATTCACTGTTAACATATACAGGAGACAAGTGGTGCAACTTCAAAGAGATCTTCTGGAGGCAATGAGCTAAAACAATAGATAAAACAGCAATAATAAATACTCAATAAAATCCAGGAATTAATCTTATTAGTCATAGTATACCCTGCTCCATAAATAGGTCTTCAGTGCCTGTTTAATTCCCCCACAGTCACACACTCCAGAAGCCGACGGGGTAGAGAATTCCAAAGGGCTAGGGGCCGCGTACATGAATGCATGCGCCCCTGAAGATTTTAAAACTACCCTTGGAATCTCTACCAACCCCTCATCTGCCAAACAGGGCAATTGCTCGGGGCAGTAAGAAGACAGGAGCTCTTTCAGGTAGTCTGGACCAAGTCCATGTAGGGCTTTATAAGTCAGTAATCTGACTTTGAAGGTGATCTGCCATTGAACTGGTAGGCGGCAGCTAGTGCAGTTCGCACAGCACTGGTGTAATATGAGACATCCGAGGAGTCCCAGTCAACAAATGGGCTGCAGCGTTCTGCACCAGCTGCAAGTGGTGGATATCAAACCCCAGAAGCCCAAAGTAAAGAGAGTTGCAATAATCAAGGCATGAGGTCACAAAGGCGTGGATCAGTATGGGAAGATCACCAGATGGAACAAGGTGCTTGATCCTAGCAATGTTCCTTAGATGGTAAAAGGATAACTTAATGACAGTTGACACCTGAGATCATAGTGTCAGCCCATCATTAAGTATCACCCCTAGGTCCCGCACCTATTTCGAGGCCAGGAGCTGGGAACCCCCCAGGAAAAGCCCCATGGGTTGACCAGCCCCTGACCCCCTTATCTGGTGACCTGGATCCACAGCCATCACCTCAGTCTTAGCTGGGTTCAACCTCAGCCAGCTGGAATTCATCCAATCCTGGATTTCAGTGAGGCAGTTATTATATACTGAGAGTGCACCATCCTGGTCAGGTGCAAAAGACAGGTAGAGCTGGGTATCATCAGCATAGCATTGAAATCTCAGCCCATACCATTTTACATTGTTTCCGAGGGGCAGCATATACACTGCAAACAACATGGGGGACAGCACAGAGCCCTGAGGGACCCCACATGACAGAGAGAGAGGGTCGGAGGAATAAATCCCTGACGTCACACTCTGAGTTCTGCCAGTGAGGAAAGACTTAAACCATCTGAGGACTGAACCAGTCAGGCCACAGATGAACCTCAGGTGCTCGAGCAGTACCCCATGGTCCATGGTGTCAAAAGCTGATGAGAGATCAAGAAGCACCAAAGAGGAATAATTTTTTCCGATCTCTTGCCATCAGGAGATCACTTAGCACCCGAACCAGTGCAGTCTCAGTACTGCGCCTCTTTCAAAAACCAGATTGGAGAGGTTCGTAGATGCTATGGATGGTCAAATGGTTCTCCAGCTGTACAGCCACTACTTTCTCAATTACCTTCTCCACAAAGGGGAGGTTAGAGATAGGTCTGTAGTTTACCAGACAGTCTGGGTCCAGAGAAGCTTTCTTCAAGAGGGGTGTCACCACTGCCTCCTTCAGGGAGCTAGGAAACTCACCCGACTCAAGGGAGCACCAGACTATCTGTGCCAAGACTGGGCTGATAATATCACAGCAACCTATACTCAGGGAAGTTGGGCCTGGATCTAAACTACAGCATGTAGGGTGCATACCTTGGACAATCCGCATAACATCCACGATCTCCAGCCGGTCGAAGGTACTCCCGGAGAAGTGAGGGACAGTGGCCAAGCATCTATCATCAGCAACTCCCATAGAGTATGTCGATCGGATCTCCACCCTGATGTCAGACACCTTATCAGCAAAAAAATGAGCAAGCTCCTCACACTCCAATTGTGAGAAATGCTCTTCGAACCTGCAGGCAAGCTGGGTTGTACATCCTGTCTACTGTTCAAAAGAGCTGAGCTGGTCGGTTATGAGCGGCAACAATCGCCCTGGACAGGAACTCTGCCTTCTTATGGGAGATTGCTGACTGGTAGAGTCGATAATGCTTTAGCAGTCTAAGATGGTCCACCCCCAGGGTGGATTTCCACCAGCAATGCTCTAACCTTTGTTCTAGTTGCCGCAGCTCCCTCAAGGTCCCATCAAACCACGGAGACCGAGGGCGGAGGGAGAGAGGATGAACATGGATGGGAGCAACAGAGTCCAGTGCTGTGGTAATGGCCTTGTTATAGGCCAGAACCAAAGCCTCTGGGTCCTTGCTTGCCATAGGAAATTCTGATAGATCAAGCACCGCCACTAGGCCATCAGGGCTCAAATCCCATAAAGGGTGGTACCTGACCATCTCCACAGGGGTAGGCCTACAAAGGGGGGCGTGCAAAAATTGAATCTCACAGTATAGTGATAGGACCATCCAACGGGTTCCACCCCCACATCAGAGGCTTCGCTCCCCAGGAGGAAAACCAAGTCAAGAGAGTGCCCCTGTTTATGAGTAGCAGAGGTAAAAATCTGTGTAAGGCCCAGTGATATCATCAACTGGAAGAAGTGTTGTCCAAATTGCGAGAGTTTGTCATTGATCCAGGCATTGAAGTCGCCCAGGACCATCAGCCTAGGTGACTCAAATGCCAGATCGATTGTAGTTCACTGCTTCCTGAAGGAATAGATTCTCATCCCAGGGTGGATGGTAAATGAGTGCTATTCTACAACCTACACCTGCTACTATGGCACACTCAAAAGACCCAGCATCCTCAACTGGTACACTGGTAAGGCCCAATTCGGTCTTGAAACAGACCGCAACCTCCCCTTCCCCTGCAGTCCAATCTCGGGTGGTGTATCACCGAATACTTGGCCGGAATCGCAGCCTCAAGTATGGGGCCCGCATTTTCATTCAACCAGATTTCAGTGATGCACACCAGATCTGTTGTCTCGACAAGATCTGCAATAATTGTAGTCTTGTTCTTAATAGATTTGGCATTGCATAACACTGCTTGAGTTGGACGAAACTCCTGGGCTGTCCTAACCACCTGCCCACCAATAATGGTGGAGCTCTTGGATATGGAGACTAGACATGGAGGACCATGTTCTAGACTCCATTTCACCCCAGGTTGTCTTCTGGGCTAACAACCTCAATGCGAGGTGCACTGCTGATCCATCCTCTGCTGTTTGCACCCACCCTGCCCCCACCCCTATGGGCAATGCCCAGTGTTCTATAGCACTAATAGATAGAAAATAATAAAGGTGGGGGAAGGGCAGAGGGCATGGAGAACGGAGGCTGAATAGTACCCGACCTGGGGGGCTAGATCTGTAACACATAACACAGGCCCAAAGACACAAAGCAAGGGAAAAATCCCAACAGATAAAATTAAAAATGTAAATAATATAGACAACTTCACAATTCTCTCACAAAAAAAAAAACTAAACATAAAATAATCAAATGAATCAAATTATACCCCCTTTTTCCGAAACTCCTCACTCACGCTCACCAAGAGGGGAGATTCAGATAAAATGAGCAAATCAATCTAAACTCCCACCCAGCCTAATAACACTATATTATAACAAATACAGAAGTAAATTAAATTAAAAACCAAAAAACATACTCCATAATCTCCAAATAAATCTTGTAGATAATAGACCAAAAAGGATGTTAGATCAGTATATGAAGTCACTTTCAGGAAGTCCAGGTTACAAAATAAGACTGCACCAACGTAATTAAGTACACTTCCTCTCACAAGGTGCACCAATTAACATAAAATAAAATAAATGTTGCAATTTCAGCATCCAACATAAAATAAGTAAACAGTACAGTTTATTAAATCCCCAGGTCCTCTCACTACTGGGGGCCCAAAATAACCGGGCACTCTCACTGCTCGGAACACAAAAGAAAGAATTTTAAACAGCTTGGTTCCCAAGAGATATTCTTTAAATGGCAAGAAGCATCCAAAATTAGACTAAATCTTCTTTCAAAGTGCAAGACTCAATAACAATCCACATCTTAAAGATGGCCAGGTCCCTTAAAACCCTTCTGTGAGGCCTAGCCACAGAAAATGTCAGCCCCACCACCACGGCACCTCACTTTATGCTAGTCCACTGACTGGCCAGTAAGGGGCCTTGGAGGAACTTTGGGCCCACCAGCCGGTTCCCCAGATCAATCAGGCCCAGACCTCCCGGGCAGCAGCAGACTCCCATGACTGGCCACCCACAATTTCAGGACCTTTAGTCCCAATCTAACATGACTCCACATATCCGCATCAAGCACCAAAGCAGCAGGAGCAAATCAAACCATCAGGTCTTAAAACAAAAAATTCGTATGGTTTCCAGGTCACACACTCTTTGCACTCTTCTTAGCGCTACAGATCCCAAAACATACACACTTTCAGACCCTCAGTTAATCACATTCCCAGCCCAGTCCAAGCAATTTTACCAGGCAGTGTCTCCCAGGCAGCAGTCCCCATGGTGGCCCAACTTACAACAATTCTCTTAGCAGCCCACACACAGACTCCAACAGTCAGCAACGTGCCACAGGACCAAAGGCAAAAAAGAATACTCCTGGAAACTGCCATGCAGGAAAAGTAGCCCAAGTGATCCCAAAGTAAGCAGTCTATGGTCCAACAGTCCTCAGTTCTCAGTCAAAGTAAGGGCACACAGCCACAGTTTCCACGCACAATATGCTTGTAAAATATGGTGTAGGCAGATAAGCACTACCAAAACTTGAAAAGGGCGGTCTACAGTGCTGCTCTCAAACAAAATAGAGGGCACACGACTGCAACTTGCAATGCTAATACTGTATTTGGGACAAGGAAAACCCAAATTTAAAAATGACAGATAAAATAATAAATGAATAACGAGTAAACGAATAATGAATAAACAAATAAACAAATAAATAATGACTAAAAATGACTGTGCTAAACTGATGGCCAGCCCTGTGCAGCTGCCATCTTCCTCTCTTCTCTTCTAAACACCAGTAAACCCATCCCAGGTGTATGGTAGAGGAAATGTGCACCACTCTCCCACAATGATGACAGGGTATGTCTGTGTGCTGAACAGTCACATGATCCTTGATACACCCATGTCAAATGGTATAGCACCATATGTGCCACAGTGTGAATGGTACATTGATAGGGAATGGTGGGGTCCATGGCCAATATGTAGAGGAATCATGGGACCCAGGGGTGGGATGCAGGACTTGTATGTGAGTACATGACACCGACTGCTGACATCTGTGGATGATATGGGGTGGATCCTAGCTGCAAAGCTGGTGGTACATAGCAGAACATGTGCAATTGGTATCTGCAACACACCATACTATACAGCACCTTCTGACGGTGTGTGTACCTATATATGCATATCAAGACAGTTGGCCATAGTATGTGTACCAGCACACTATAACAGTGCACATGGAGTTGTACCTAACATATAGGTGACCTATGTCGGTGTTGAGCACATATGTGCCAATTAGCATATGCGGCCCTGTCCAGGGGAGACACAGGTGCAGTGCAGTGGTACTGTGGCCATCCCACCATCACACAGTGTGCACCTGGCATCTGATGGCTCCATTCCCTGGTCAGCAGCATGTACAATGGTAATGCACGGCATGTTAGCAAGCTCTGTAGGCAAGTGTTGTCCTTTGTAGAACATAATATAACATGTCCCACTTGATATCTTCACTATAGAGAGGAAGGGGCATGTCTGTGCAAAACACATCAGAACGGCATGCAGCATGGAATTCCACAACTGTAGATCAGTAACAATACCATGCCACATTGTACACGGATCACTGTCGGATACAGACGTACCCCTGCCAGAGAAAGACTTCCTACAAGCAACACATTATTAAGGTGTACTACTTGGGTGTGGCACAGTACCTTCCTCCACCATAGTGCAGAATCATTGCAGGTGATCCCTGTCTGTCCTTCGCAGGTCACCATACCTATGGTGACACTGTTCTCCCATTTACTGGACCCCTGTCCTCCTGCTCAGCATGTGGCTATGGTGGCCCACACCTGGCACCTGGGCCTATCAATGTCCTCAGTGCCATATAGCTGCCCCTCCTATGTGACCAGTAGGTCAACCAGGTTTGCTAATTCTAGCTCAGATCATCTCTTGTCCCATTGGAAGAATGCCATGGGTCTCCTTGGCCTAGCCATTTTGCAACTGATGCAGCACAGACACACACCCTACCATGTTTTAGCAGGCCTGAAACCCATGTACATTGCAGGATTAGGCATCATTTGTTAGCTTTGCACTACTGGTGTTAGCGCCATGCCCGTACACAATATGGTATTGAAGACATAACACTGTGCATGAGCAAGAGGGTGGAACCGTGCAGCAACATGCACTCAGTCACACCATGGCACCACACATCCATGGCACATATATTGCACCATATTGAGAAGGTTGTGTATGGCCACGAATTGCACCTACCACACTGGACTACTCAATGGACATGCACCACAGTTTATTACATAGAAACATAGACTTTGATGGCAGATAAGGACCACTTGGCCCACCCAGTCTGCCCATTTCCCTTCTTATTGGATAAGCTGCAGATTCTAGTTAACCAACAGCCTACTTCCTGCAACCCCCTACTACAATTGCCTTCTGCCTGTCCCATGCATGTTTGAATTCCCCCACTGTTTTAGACCCAACAACCTCCCCAGGAAGGTGGTTCCATGCATGACAGATAAAATAACTGTAGTGCAGCATGAGGGGGGTGTTGCACTCCTGAGGTGCCATCTTTCAGTTGAGACATTAAACAGAGGTCCCATCTGCCTGTTCTGGTAGTAGTTCAGGTGGATGTTAAAGATCCCATGGCATTTCTCGAAAACAATAGGGGAATTTCCACTGTGCCCTGGCCAAATTTCCTGCCATTCCCTAAAAATATCAGCAACAGCTTAATCTGGTTCAAAATTCAGTTGGTAGTCATCTGTATCCCCTTCCCTGGGTCGTGCCTGAAAATAGGCAGAATTTGTCTAATGCACTTACCCGGTCAACAGAAAATAAATAGATGGAATTTCTGATATGAATTTGATTGTTTTATACAAAAGCATGCTTTTCCAGTCAATATTAGGATAGTATTTACCACACAGCCCCTTTTTGTATTTGGCAGTGTGATATCAGGCATCATACAATGGAAATACATGCTACTTTTTAATGTTGCCCTAACATATGAGGTTATCGATGCATGAAAATGTTTTTCTATTTGTATGTCTCCACTGGACAACATTCATGTGAGTTAGAACAATGACTGGTACTGTCTAATTATTATAGCAGCTGTGCACTATCAAGTATATATACATTTTGCTTCAACATTTTGGAGTGAGTGACATTAAGTGCACTTTCAAAAACTTTCAGATTATGTAGACATTAACATGCTTGCTGTATATGTCAACTGTGACAATCTATTTTATTCCATGAATCTTTCACAGAATGGATTTGATAAGCATAATGCAATTGGCAAACTTTCCAGGCCCTTTTGCAGGTGGCTGGGAAGGTTAGAGAGAAAAAAACTGGCATTCAGGAAGTTCAAGGAAACACAGAGGGAGGGAGACAGGGAACTGTATCAGGCAAAGCAGATGGAGGTGGGGAAAGCAGTCAGGAGTACAAAGGCACAAACAGAGTAATGAATAGCCTATACAGTAAAAGAAGGAGACAAAACCTTCTTCAGCTGTATTAGTGAAGAAAAAAAAGACTAAGGGGGGAATTTGTGAGGCTAAATGGGGAGGTCAGCAAAGGTCTGTTTCGTTTCTGTTTCCTTTGGCGTTATTTTCTGCTGTTACTGTTACCATTTGTGTTTACATTTACAGTACCATGGCCGTGCATGTAACGGTTTGCGTTTCTGTACTCGCTTGAATTTGCATTTCTCTTTCCTTTGGCATTATTTTCGCTGTTACCATTACCATTTGCATTAACAATTGCGGTTCCTTGACCATGCACATTACGGTTTGCATTTCCATACATGCCTCCGTTCCTGTTTCCATTTCTGTTTCCTTTGGCATTATTCTTCATGTTAACTTTACCATTTGCGTTTACTATTGTGGTACCATGGCTGTGCGTATTACGGTTTGCGTTTATGTGTGTTCTCACGTTCGAGTTTCCATTTCTGTTCCCTTTCATGTTCTTTTTGCTGTGACACTTAACATTTCCATTTTAAATACCAGTGCCATCACTGTTCGCGTTACCAGTTGTGTTTTCGTACGCACTTCAATGTCCGTTTGTGTCACTGTTCGCTTTAGCATCACTTTGCACTTGCGTTTCTATTAATGTTTCCTTTACCATTTATGTTTCCATTACCATGTGTGCCACTGTTGGCACTTCTGTTTGTGTTGCTGTTCCTGTTACTATGTCACAACACATATTTTCACTATTTGTCATCATCATTCTCAAAAAGAAGGGAAATTAGAGGCAAAAAACTCTGTTTAATGCATCAGTTAGGGTTGTTCCACAGTGACAAAAGTGAAGAAATTTGGCGTTAGGGTTGAAAACCCCCATTGGACCCCCCAGCCCACCACCCAACTGGCATTGGGGTGCGCATTGGGGTAATCAGTCCTAACTCTCTCATCCCATTCTTCTATACCTCTGCTTCTTTACTCATGTGATGGGGTGAGAGACATTCCCTCATGAACAAACATCAAAATTCTAAAAGGTCCCACTCAAGCTGTAACCGTCATGAAGACCACATCTACTGGTTGAACAAAACAGCATCAAAAGCTGCTCCTCTGAAGAAAAAAAAACACATGACCTCACAACTATAGAAATAGAAGCGTACATAAATGCCAGCAAAAATAAAAATCCAAAAAAAAAAGGGCAGCAGATGTCTCCCTAATACAGCAGTATATATCAGACCACTACTCTGAAGAACAGACCATTGACAGCATCCCGCCCAATGAACTAAACACCATCTTAGCTAGATACTTCATGGAAGCCACAAAAAAAAGGCAAAACACTGTACAAGCCATTGACACTACATTCCCACTTCCAAAGCATAGAAAGACACCTCCGAGCAAAATCTTACCCAGCCTCACTATCAACAGACCTCATATTTGAGAAAACCAGGCAAGTCCTATCTGCCAAGCAAAAAAACTTACAACAGCTAGGCAAAGGATGCAGAGAGCAGGCTGCTGATGAGCTATAGTAACGGATGAATTAATTGAAAATCAGCACCTAGGTCCTTATAAGCCCCAAGCTCTACTCAACACTATGTGGTTAATCTGCACCACATTTTTTGGTCTGCAAGGAAATACTGAAAGGGACTTAAAATGGGGAGATATAACATTAAAAAAGATTTAAACAACACCGAGTACCTGGAATACAGCCGAGGGTGACGCACAAAAACAAGAACTGGCCAAAACCCAAAGGACATCTGTAGAATAAAACCTAGAGCATACAGCAACCCACAGAATCAAGCAAAATGCCCAGTGTCAAACTACAAACAATACAAAGGGCAATGACCAGCAGTCTGCCTACAAGAAGAAACCCCATTCCTCCTGTCTATAAATACCAATCAACAACTGTACAAAACGTCATCTTAATTCAAAAATCAACCACTCGGCATTAACAAAATTGGAACAATAGTAAAAAAGATGTTAGCAAGCAGCAACATTTTAACAGAAAAAAGCCTTACAAACCATTCAGCACAAAAGCACTTAGTCCAAAAGTTAAACGATGCTGCAGTCCCACCAACAGAAATAATGCAAGTAACTGGCCACAAAAGCATTGTAAGCATAAACGACTACTGTAAACTAAATGACAAGCAAAAAAAAAATTCTTCCATACTACATAATCAAGAACAACCAGGAACCTCTTATCAACCCACACCATACCTGTCTACCACCAGCAACATCTGTGCATCAACCAACTACAGAAGCAGGTCCTGAAACAGTCTAGAAACATACTTACAAATCCAGTCTTCAATGCCACAAACATCATCATACAAATTAATCAAGGTAAGAATCTACAACCCACCCATCTCAATAAAAATTACTTATTAAAACCATTTCCATAACACTAATAATCCTTATATCCACCCACAGATAAACCAAAGGTTGCAAAAAAAGAATCTATGTTATTGAAGACTCCAGTAGTAACAGTGACTAAACTACAAAGATAACCCCAACCCAAATCCAGCCGTTAAGAGTCCATTATCAATACCCAACCCCCCAACTCCCTCACTACCCCAAAATATTACACAGTTCTACAACCACTAAGCTGGTTCACACAGTAATATATTTTCTTCCTTCTTCCACAGGTAAACAGACTCCAATGAGAAATACATCCTGAAAACCTGAAAAAAAGACATGGAAGGTACACAAGAAGCACTGTGGACTTCAATCCTACATCCCTACACAGCACAACCCAAACCCGAAAACATATACTGTGGACTACCGATCATATATGGTGGACATTTTAAAAAAAAAGAAAAAATACACCAACAAAATGAACAGTTAAACTAGCCAACAGACAATGTGGATTTTCTTAAAGAGAGCAAAACTTAACCAAAGAAACTGTGCACTACCCATTAGACAATGTGAATATTTCAACAAAGCAAAAAAAAAAAGAAAACAAACCCTGGACTACCCATCAGACAATGTGGATGCTATCTGAAAGGAAAGCAAACCCAAGCAAAGGAACTGTGGACTACCCATTACACAATCTGGACTTCATTTAAATAAAACAAACATAAAGACGATTAATGGAAAAAACTTTCTAACAATTTACATAAATGAAACAGTACTACTTGAATACATTACACCATGTGTGTTTGCCATTTAAAACATTTATTTTTGTACTAAAATGTTGCCATTGAAAACGTTTATTTCTGTACTAAAAGAAGTTGAAGTTGCATATCTTTAAAAATGGTTCTAAAAGCTGTTAACTAACAAAGATTCTGACCCTTACCCTACCCTAACTAACACCCCTACCAATCCTCAATCAAACAAAATGTGCCCTTACGTTTCGTTGCACTCATCCTGTATCAGTGTTTCAGATTAATTAAAAAAATAAAAGTTTCTTGATGCAAAATGCTGTTGTTCTTCACTTTACTCCGCCCGAGGAATAAAAAAACAACACAAGCCGCAATAAAATCCAGCATATAGCCACAACGCCACTGATCCTTCCATTGCCCCATGACACCAAGCACACCACATCCATTGCTGACTCTAACAATTTACTACATCCACCGATAGTCAACACCGCCGAGCCTCTAAAATCACGCTGAACACCGCGCTCTCCCATAGCACAACCTCCAACCATCACCCACTGAACCGCCAACATCCATGCAGGCCAGAAATTCCATGGCATCATCGTAACTCAGAGCAACCACGTGCAGTCATACTCCTCGAGACCCTATGGCCGGCAACTGACAAAACTGCGCAATCTCCGAAAGTATACCCCACGCAATCAACAAACTCACCAATCACACACATGCACACCATAACAGTCACGCCTCCCAACCAATCCCAATCCACCTACGTCTGACCAATCACAGCACACATCCCACGTGGGATCAGTCACTTCCATCCAATCACTACATTTTTCCTACAGCGAAATGCCCAATCATGAACAAGCTACCCAGAAAATTCCTCGTGCCCAAGATTTAAAACTCAGAACATAAAACTACTACTGTAAATAACATTAAAATCACATCACAAGCCATAAAAACAAAATGCACACCATAGCATAAATTAAATATGCCATGAGTCGGGCTGAAATATCCATGATATTTATTCTCATATCGTGTGAAGTTTAACATCACTCATGGCTACACCACTCGTGATATCATACTTCACACAGTACTCGAATAAATATCATAGATATTTCAGCCGGACTCATGGCATATCCTATAGATATATATATATACACACACATACATACATATAAAATAAGGGTGTGATAACACCCTTATAGTTAGGGTTGGTAGAGCCTTTCAATGTTAAATCTCAATTTTTGCACCTTAAAAACTTTGTCATTTTACAACCAAATAACCAAAACTTGGTATATGCTGTCATGTTGTCAGTGTCACAAGATGTGGAAAGTTTCATGATGGCAGCTTTTATGGTTTCGGAGATATAAAGTGGTCAAAAATGCAAAAAAAACACTTTTTTTTTCCTTAGGATAACAAGGAATTTTTTGTTGTCATGTACAGCACACATAAAATTAAGTTTGCCTCTGATATTTTTTAGGGATGATGGGATGTGTGCCAAGGGTGTGGCTTCAGATGGTTTGGTTTAAAAATATATCATTTTTGAATTATTATGATTTTGTGATAGATGCAGGACAGGCTGTTCGAACGGTAAATAACATTTACCATTCGAACAGTAAATTGCCAATGGTAAATGTCATTTACCATTCGCAATTTACTGGTCGAACGGTAAATGTTCGAATGGTAAAAGCCTTTTACCATTTGCACTTTACTGTTCAGTGTCAGCTCTGATTTCTGCCATCTTGTTTTCAGTGAGCGAGAGTGGAGAACTTAAATATTTTAAAAAATACTGCCCCTAAGTAAACACTAACAGTTGTGTTTACCTAATTGGGGCCTAAAGATCATGTTCCTGTCATTATGTTTTGGGCATATGGACCCAAAATATGTTTTTCAGGTGGTAGTGTGTGCCACAAATTGTGGCAGAATTCTGAGACTACCTTTCCTGCGTGACAGTATGGGGGGATTGCAGTCAATAGCCCCTGTCCTTTTTGGGGCAAACAGACCCCAGAATTGGATTCCTCAGCTCCCAATTAGGTAAACATCAGAGGCCAGATATTCAGACTGCACTGGGCGGAGGTGCAAGCCTGGGCACAGTGCAACAGGGCTGCGCCGGGGCCAGGACCAGGTGATATTCAATGGTGATGCACCATGGCTTAACACCATTGAATATGACAGGGAGGGCACACACAGAAAGGGAGCAGTTGGATGCACCAGCACAAGTGCAGTTGTGCTAGGCACATCACCCATGATATTCAGCAGGGGGCATGCAAATAAGGCCAAAATGTATGCAAGGTGCAAATGGGTCCATTTGTATGTCATTATAGCTCCATTTGCATGTGATGGACTGGCTCCCCATGAAGTGTGCCTGACACCCTGCCAGGCTGCCCCCCATGGGCCAATGCAGACCCTCCACTATGGTACACCCGATCACAGGCTGTAATAAACATTAAAATCCCTGGTGGTCTAGCAGTCCCCCTTCAGCCTGACCACAGGCATCCCAGTAATGTAAAGAATCCCTGGTGGTCTAGCGGTAACCCACCTTATATGCCTGATCACAGGCTGTTGCTGAAAATAAGGAATTACCTGGTGATCCAGTGGTAACCCCTCCCCACCCATCCACAGAGGTCCCCTGGCCACCCAGCACCCCTCCTGCCATTGGCGGGCAGCAGCACCCCGTCTGTGGACCAATGGGCGTACAGATCATACTGTATGCTGTCATTCGGCAGGAGGCTGGATGGAATGTGGGCAGGGTGCTGCTGCCTGCCAATGAAAGGGGGGGTGCTGGGTGGCTGGCGGACCTCTGTGGGTGGGTGGGGAGGAGGTACCACTGGACCACCAGGTAATTCCTTATTTTGGCAACAGCCCACAATCAGGTGTATGGGAGGGGTTACCGCTAGACCACCAGGGAATCATTACATTACTGGGATGCCAATGATCGGGCTGAAGGGGGACTGCTAGACCACAAGGCATTCTTTACATTACTGGGATGCCTGCAATCAGGCATATGGGGTGGGTGGGGGATCCACTGGATCACCATGGGGGTATGTGTGCTCAGCCATGGTGTTCTGAGTGGGCGGGTGGCCTCCCACAGCTGGCGGCTGCTGTGTTGCACCTTGCAATACAGCAGCCCACCTGTGGGTGGCCAGGACTTGCTCCTGCTTTTCTGGGGCTAAGCTATGAGCCCCCCTGTGTGGCACACTGCAGGGTTGCAACGGCATATGTACTGCACATCTCTGGCTGAATATCGGGATGTGCCGCATATGCATGAGCATGCCCCCTGCATCTCTGCTGCATAGGCTTACACTGTGCCCCGGCACATCGGGAATTGCACTGCACCTGGCAGCCTTTTGAATATCCCACTGGGGTGCAATGATGGGTTGTGCCTGGCACAACACAGTTGTGCCAGACACAACCCCTTTGAATATCCCAGCCCTAGTGTTTACCTAATAACTCCTTGATTTTCCACTTTTATCTCTCCAAAGGTGAAGGGGGCTGAGGAATATTATTATTAATTATTTGAATCACTGCTGACAGCAGGGTACAAAATCCCTGTGTCAGCAGTAGCCCCCAGTCCCCCAACACTGTGGAACACTGGCTAGCCCACTCCCAGTGTCCCCAGTTGTGTGGAAAATCCCCATATTATTGTGGAACACTGGGGAGTCCACTCCCAGTGTTTCCAATATGTACCTCCCAGCAGTGTTGCTGTTTTCCCCTGTTATGTTTGCTAGCAGTGGGGTGCCCAATCCCCATGTCAGCAGTAGTCCCCCTCCTCCTGACAGTGTGGGACAGTGGGTAGCCCACTGCCAGTGTCTCCAAATGTATAATGTACCTGTAAAAAAAGCAGTCCCCAAACGTCTTTTTTTCTATTAAAAACCTGGAAAAAGAAAATGGTCCCTCGACGTCTCCCCATGTCCCCCCTCCCCATCCCCAACCTCCTCTGCACACCCACCTCACTACACACCCCCTTATCCCATACTTACCTCTAGAGGTCGGCAGCTGCAATGTTCTCTGGACCGGGACACATCTGCACTCTTCAAAGGTGAACCGCGAACTGAAGGAATCAAGGTAAATATTATAATGGCTGTCAAAGGGGTTTTCAACTTATGTTGATATCGCAGCCATTTTAAGGAATTCTGACCCTAAATTTTAAACATGGGGTTCTTAAGACCCCACCTCATGTACGTTGTCACTGTCATCTTGTTAATCAGTCCCGAAAAGGTGATTTCATGGTCGCTGTGTGGAATCACCTTTTGGGATTGATTAACAAAATGAAATGACAGTGCCAGTGTTCATGAGGTGGGGTCCCAAGAACCCCATGTTGAACATTTGGTGCAAAAAGTCCCAAAAATGACTGTTATGAGTGTATGCTGCGCAGTTTCTATGCAATCTCGTAACTTCATCAATTTTCACTCCAGATTTTCAACATTGCCATTTCTTCACACCTCCTCATGAACAGTACAGCTGTCATTTTTCACATCCTGCCCAAAATATGTTTTCGCACCTGTGGCGCAGAATGGTGCGGTCACTGTGCAAAATCAACTTTTAGGAGAGATTAATGAAATCACAGTGCCGGTGTTAAAGAGGGGAGGTCTCAAAAAGCCCATGTTGAAAATTTGGTGAAATAATTCCAAAAAATGACCGTGTTATAAGCGTGCGTTGTGCAGGTTCTACTCACCCACATAACTTCGATAATGTTTCATATTTTTACTCCAGATTTTCAACATTGCCATTTTTTACATCTCCTCATGAACAGTATACAGCTATCATTTTTCACATTCTGACCAAAACATGTTTTTGCACCTGTTGTGTAGTATGGTGTGGCCACTTTGTGAAATCAACTTTTGGGACAGATTAATGAAATGACAGTGCCAGTGTTCATGCTGTGGTGTCCCCAAAAGGCCATGTTGACAATTTGGTGGAAAAAATTCCTGAAACTGCCCAAGTTACATGCACACATTGAATTTATTCTACACACTCACATACTATTACACTGTCTCAAAAAGAAGGAAATTGCAAAAAAACTACTTTAATGCATCAGTTAGGGGTTTTACTAAATCATCAAAAGCTGGGGAATTCGATGTTAGAGATCCCATCCCTACCACCCCCCACCCTTCACACACCAACAGGCATCAGGTAGTGCCATGGGGTTATTAGGCCTAACTCTCACCTCATTCTCCAGTACTGTACCATGTCAGCTTGTTTACACATGGAATGGGGTGAGAGTTGGGCCTGATGACCCCATGGCACACTCCAATGCCTATTGGCATGTTGGGGATGGGGGGGATGGGATGGTAGAGGTGGGAACCCTAACATCAAATTTCCCAGCTTTTGATGATTTACTAAAAACCCTAACTAATGCGTTAACGTAATTTGAAATTATAGGTAGGTATATATATATATATATATATATATATGTATTGATTGTAAAAAACTTTATTAATGCATCAGTTAGGGTTGAAGTGACAAAGAAGGTAAATGAGGTGTTATGATTGACACCCTAACAACCTCCACCCTACCACCCCACCTGCCACAGACCTACAGGTGACATGGTGTGCCTTGGGTCATTAGCCCTAACTCTCATCCCATTCCATGCATAACAAAGCTGCATGATACAGTATAGGAGAATGGTGTGAAAATTAGGCCCAACAACCCCAAGGCACACCCTGTCACCTGTTGTTCTGTGGTGGGTGGTGGGTGTGGTGGTAGGTTGGGGGGGTATTAGGGTGTTAACCCTAATGCATCATTTCCCTACTTTTGTCACTTCAACCTTAACTGATGCATTAACAACATTTTTTGCAATGAATGTCCTTACTTTTTGAGAAAGTGTCATCTTACTCTTAAAGCACACAGACATTGTAATGAGCTGTCATCTCCATGTGGGAGTGCAGAGCCTGGAATTATTGCATAACAGATGGCCCAGCAGTCCCATCACTGCATAATGTTAACCATATGTTGGAGCCTGCACTCCCACCTACCTATAATTAGAGACACATAGTGCAGGCCTAGACACATTCCAAGTAACTGCTGTGCTACAAATGGTGCAATATCTCAGTAACCATGGCAACCTTTGAAAATTAATTCCACTGCAATTGTAATCATGGACTGGTAAAACTGCATATGTGTTTAGTACACCTAAAGATGTACTAAGCTGCATTTAGCAAAAAATCTGTATCTCGAAGCATTTTCAAGACATAGGCACCAAAAGGCACTGTGTTCGCCACAATGTTATCCTATGGGAAATTTCTCAACTTTGTAATGACATAACTATGGAACCGATGCAAATATTTATGCCTAAACAGCATAACTCACATCTGGGGGACACCCCCCTTTGTACCCTGCAAATTTCAAGCCAAAAGACTGAACCTTTTCTTAGCAGTACACTGGGAAAGTTTTTAAATTCCTTGTTCATGAGGTGTCAAAATCCCCATTCATGAGCCAAATCCCCATTCGTAAGCTGTCAAAATCCCCATTCATCAGAAATCTTTGTTTGTGAGATTTTGGCCATCTTGTTCTGATCTCGCAAACAAGGATTTTGCCAGCTCACAAAAAGTGATTGGCCTGTGAAAGAGATTTTGATAGTCATAAAAGAGATTTTGATAGTTCATGCGCGATTTAAAAACCAATCCCTTTCTCAAGCTTTTAACAAAATCCCTTTTCACAAGCTGATCCCTTTCGTGAACTGACAAAATACATGTTCGTGAGCCCATCTTTGTTCATGAGATAAGACCATCTGGTCTGGAAATCATGAATAAGGATTTGTTAACTCACAAGAAGGGATCGGCTCGTGAAAAGGATTTTGGACAACTACTAAAGGATTTAAAAACTCGCAGCCGTCAAAATCACATTTCGTGAGCCGATCCTTTTCATCAGCTGACAAAATCTCTGTTTGCAAGTCGATCCATGTTTGCAAGATAGCGCTATCTAGTCTGGAAATTGTGAACCAGGATTATGACAGCTTGTGAACAAGGATCGGCTTGCAAACAAGGATTTTGTCACCTCGCGAACAAGGATCGGAAGCAAGTGACGAACAAGGATTTTTAAAATAAAAAACACCCATTTTTTTGATAAAACTGGAGAGAACCAAAGCCATGGATTTGTGCAGGGTGTTGCCCTGAATAAAACCCATGCTTCAATTGCCACACAACACATCCATGGGTCAAGTTTCAATGTTTTATTTGTAGCAAAAAATGAAAACAAGGTGGCGGCTCGCGAAAAGGGATTTTTTTCCTCATGAACAGGGATTTTATAAATCCCTGTTTATGAGGTGACACAATCCTTGATTGTGAGGCAAATCCTCTTTCACAAAACATACACCTGTTCCAAAGACAGAACTGAGCATGCTCAGAATATGAATATTATAAATTAAATAACTTTGGAAGGGATTAATATGTTTTTACCAACCCAACACTGTATTGTTCTTTCAGCAACCTCTTACTACCCTGAAAATTTCAGACCAAAATTCTAAACCATGTGGTTGCAGTGCAAGGTGGAAAAATCAGCAAAAATGTCAAAAAATAACTAAAAACACACTTTTTTCACTATGCACTATGCAAAAACCACTTATCTAATCAAAATGAAACTTGGCACATCTGAATAGCTACCCCACAGAACAGCACATACCAAATTTTGTGCAAATCCATTGAATGGTTGCAAAGTTATTAAAGTGCAAACTTTGGGGTTTAACATCAACCTGCTTACTCAACCCTAACAATAGGGGCACGACCGCGCCCCTATAATATACTATATTCATTGCAAAAAACTCTGTTAATGCATCAGTTAGGATTCCTATTACAGTGACAAAAGTATGGAAATTCAGTGTTAGGGTTCCAAATCCTACCTGCCACCTTCCACACACCAACAGGTGGTGGGGTGTGCCTTTGGGTCATTGGTGCTAACTCTCACCTTATTCCATGTGTAAGGAAGCTGAGATGTTACAGTATAGGAGAATGATCTGAGAGTTAGGGCCTACAACCCCAAGGCACACCCCAATGCCTGTTGGTGTGTGGAGGGTGGGGGGTGGGGTGGTAGAGTTGGGAACCCTAACACCAAATTTCCATACTTTTGTCACTGTAATAGGATCCCTATCTGATGCATTAATGGAGGTTTTTTGCAATTAATTTCCTTACTTTTTGTGAAAACATCACCATAGCTGTAGTTGTTCTCATCTATCTGTAAGCATAGAAACATTGTAATTAACCTTCATCTCCCTATTGGAGTGCAGGGCCCTTTGGTCCCTGCACTCCCATGCACCATGATTTCCCTTATTTTAATGTGAAAGTTCAGGGTCTGATGTGTGAGCAAATTATCACCATAGCCATCTGATTACCCCAGGACATGTACCTGGTACAAAACATTTTAAAATCCCTGGCAAAATATTATTCTGCGCAACTGCAACACTGTTCCTTGCCACAGGTTCAAAAACACATTTTGGCCTGGATTTGCAAAATTTCAGCCATGACATACATGAGGTGGGGGGTAATAAGAAGGCTATACTGTAAATCTGGGGTAAAAATATTGAAAATTACCGTAGTTATGAATGGGCATACCGAAATTGCAAGGATTGGTCCTAACTTTGTCATCTTTACATATTTTGACCCCAAATTTTCAACAGTCTTCTTAATCCATAACAAAATGACATTCTAGGCCACAGGTGCAGAAACATGTTTTGGGCAGGATGTGAGAAATAACAGCTGTATTGTTTATGAGCTGGTGTGAAAAAATGGCTATGTTGAAAATTTGGAAGGAAAATATTTTAAAATTGCCAAAGTTAAATGCATGCATAGGAAAATGTAAATGACCACACATAACTCGAGTGTGTTTTGGTCTTCTTTGCACCAAATTTTCAACATCGGCTTTTTTTGGACCCCTCCTCATGAACACTGGCACTGTCATTTCATTACTTAGTCCCAAAAGGTGATTTTGCACAGCGACTATGCCATTCTGTGCCACAGGTGTGAAAACATGTTTCGTGCAGGATGTGAAAAATGACAGCTGTACTGTTCATGAGATGGTGTGAAACAAATGGCAATGTTGAAAATTTGGAGTAAAAATATAAAACATTGCCAAAGTTATGAGCGTGCATAGAAAATTTTCAATGACTGAACGTAACTCAGCGTTTTTTGTATTTTTGCACCAAATTTTCAACATGGTTTTATTTTGGACCCCACCTCATGAATACTAGCACTGTCATTTCAACTGCAAAATCACCTTACAGGTCCAATTAATGAAACAACGGTGACAGTGTTCATGAGGTGGGGTCCCAAAAATTCCATATTGAACATCTGGTGCAAAAATAACTAAAAATGGCTGCAATATCAACATAAGTTCAAAACATCATTGACAGCCATTACACCACACTTACCTTGATTATTTTGTTCTCTGGCTTTGAAGAGTGCAGATGTGTCCTAGTCCACAGAACATGCCAGTCGATGATCTCCAGTGTCAAGTATGGGGAAAGGGGGGCATGGGGTGGTGGTTTACTCAGTGGGAGGGTCAGGATGGGAGAGGATGGATGGGGAGATGATGAGGGACCATTTTATTTTTTTCAGGATGTATAAAAAAAGACGTTGAGGGACTGTTTTATTTTTTCAGGGATTGTCTGGATAATACTTCAGGACATTGAGGGTGTGCTCCCCAGTGTCACACAATACTAGGGGGATAAAACAAAATTGGGGACACTGCGAGTGGGCTCCTCAGTGTCCCACACTGGGGGGTCTAGTGCTGATGTGGGAATTGCGCACCCCACTGTCGGGAGATACTTATATAAAGATACATTTTTGGGGGACACTGGTAGTGGGCTCCCTAGTGTCCCACAGTACTGGGGGGTGTAGGGGATATCTGGGGACACTGAGAGTGGGCTCCCCAGTGTCTGACAATGGGGAAGGGGTGTGAGGTGTCCTTATACTCCTGGCATGGGGATTTGGCACCCCGATGTTGGGACAGATGTGCAATTTATGAAATGTTAAGATTCCTCAGCCCCCTTCCACTTACAGGCTATAAAAGGTGAAAAACTGTTTCTTTTTGGTTAACACTAAGAGGTGTTTACCTAAAGGGGGCCAAGGAATCTGATTCTGGTGTTCTTTGTAGAAAAAATGGGCAGAAGTGTTTTTGTGTTTTTTTCAGGGGCCGATTTTTTTTACTGCAAGTAGTGCCGCAAATTTGCTGCAGTTTTCCTGAAAAGTTCTACATATTTGCTGCAGTTTTCTCACAACAGTACTAATAGGCATGTGAAAACTGCTGCAAATTTGCAGCACTTTCACAAAGATAATGCAACACCTTTGCGACACTACCAACAGCCGAGTAATATTTAAAAATCTAATGCCAGGATCATGTTCCTCTGGTCCCAATTAGCTAAACACAACTGTTGGTGTTCACCAAGGTGCAGTATTTTTTGAATTACAGTGTTTTTTACCAGTTGCTAACTGAAAACAAGTGGGTGGCAGTATGACATTACTAAACCCATTTGCAACAGTAAAAAGTGCTTTCACAAAAGCAAAAAGTGCTTTGATGTGTACATATTTTTTTTCCATAGGCTATAATGGGAAACTTAAAACTTTAATAACTTTTGAACTGATTAATAATTTTTCCACCAAACCTTCAAAAGGAACATCAGTGACCCAGACCCCATATACCCTAACAATTTGATGCCAGACCCCCAAACCCTTTCGGACTTATGGATGAGCAAAGAATTTGAACCTAAATGGTAATTTTTACATTTTTGGGCACTCTGCAGCTCTGCAACTGCACTGCCAACCAGAATGAAACTTGTCAGATCCAGAGATCTATGGTACCAGACAGTGCACGAAATATTTTGGGCACATCGGTCACATGGATGCAAAGTTATTAAAGTGCAAAATTTGGGGTTTAACATAGCAGTGGCTGAGCAACACAAACTATACTGATGCTACTGTGGTATTTATGGTACATACAGTGGTAGCGCCAGTATAGTTAGAGTTGAGTAGGCACGTTAATGTTAAACTTCAAAGTTTGCACTTTAATATCTTCGCAACTGTTCAAAGGATTTGCATGAAATTTTGCATGCATAGTCTTGTGGGGTAGGGCTTATGATCTACCACGTTTTATTCTGGTCAGATGTGTAGATTCTGAGATGCAGATAGCAAAAAAAGAATTTAAAAAATTGTTGTTTTTTTCAGGGTTTTTGCCCATCACGTAGCACCCAGACTGTTTGGAATTTGCATCTGAAATTATCAGGGTAGAAAGGGCTTGGATCAGAAAGGTGTCCATTGCTGGTTTGGTGAAAATATATTATTCCATTCCAAAGTTATTAAATTTTAACATTTCGGGTTCTGAGCATGCTCAGTCAGCATTTCAAAATAGCTGTATGAAGTTTTCATATGGGGAATCTTTTTTTGTGAGGGCAATAATCCTTATTTGTTTGCTGCCGTCTTGTTTTCCATTTTTCCCTAAACATTCAAATATGGACAAACACAAAAATGGCATTCTCTAGAGCAACCAACATTTGTAGCTTGCTTATTGGGGCCCCCTTAGCTGGATTCTGCACTTAAATGTTGGAGAAATGCCTTGAAATGTTGTTTTGTTTAAGATTATACATTTTTTTCATGACTCATGATATTGTATCAAAAGTCACAAAAAAAAAGAAACTTTTTACACTCAGGATCTGCCTCAGATGAGTGAGAGGAAAAACCCTGCAGAATCCTACGTTCATTGAGCTGAAATTAGCAGATTGGTGTGACAAAACTGCTGCCACTGGGAACTGCAACCCAGCCCTATAAGAGACCCAGAGGATCCCTGTGAATCAAAACATCCTACAACAATTTCAAAAAGACACCACCAACTTGAAAACATGATATGTTGGTTGTCTGGAGTTTAGTTTTGGTCAAAGACTGTTTGGTAACCAAAAGGACTACCTTGAAAAAATTCAACTAGGAGTACTAGAGTAATTTATTTATTTATTGAAATTGTTTCACCAGGAAAAGCACACTGAGCAAGAACTGCTCATCTCCCGGTGTGACAAGGTGGTGGGGTACAGTAGGGAAGAGGACAAGGGTAGTCCAGATTCTGATATATATACATACAATTACTATACAGTTGAAAACATTTGACAGAAATAGTTGGGCATAGATGACAATTTACCCTTATTTATAGTATACTAGCAATTATATGAGGAAATCATGCTTTATACCTTGAAAACATATAATTAGATAATACAGCTGCATATGTTTGACAGGAATAGGTGAGTGTGGATTAATACATGTACCCTAATAGTCGAGAGTAACAGTTACAATGAGGAAATCCTGCTAAGGTATTGGGTTGTGGTATATAATGAGATAGGGGTAAGTGCCTTAGAGTGGCTCCTTTACCTGGTGCTGAGCTCTCTTTGAGTATGTTTTCTAATTAGTAATCCACCACTCCAAAGATACAGTGATGCTGATGATGCTTAATAAAGCAGTGCCATCAGCTGTGGGTATATTTACCTGGTTGCTGGGGCTCATCCTCCGTGAGGTTCCCACTGCCTCTCTCCTTCTGGCAGATGCCCCAACTGCAAGCAGGGCATGCAAGGGCATCCTGTCTCCAGCCCCTGGCACACAGCACAGCCCCTGGACCCCACATGGCCCCCTGCAACCCTGACACCCTCTGCTGTGGCTCCAGCCCCCGAGTCCTCTCAAAGTACATACGTCTCACAGTCCACCAGTGGCAGGCAGCCCAGCAGGGACCCCACTTCATAGTTTGGGCACTCAGGCCAGATGTGCCTCCTAGCCAGCACTTGATGGAGCCACAGGGCAAGCAGAACTAGCATAGAGATGGCACTGGGAGCAATGCTGGTGCCTGCCTTTTAATTGTGTCTCCTTTCTCTCTGTCTTATTTGTCAGTCCAATGCAGTGTTCCAGAGTTAGTTTACACAGAAGCACATGACCCACCATGTCCCAGGCTTGCAGACACTCATCCATGCCCCTCCCTGTTGCCACATCCTCCTCCTTCTAAATAGAGAGCATGCCCAGCCCCAGAACCTGCCTCCTGCCCCCAGACCCTTGAAATGCAATAGCAGCAGCAGGTGAGAAAGAGAGAGATCAGTGTGGGGGAAATGTGAGTGTTGGTGCAGGAGGGAGAGTTTCAGAGACAAACTTCCCCACTTCCTACTTGACATAGGCTCCAACCAAGCATCCTCTGCTGCTCAGATTATCAACTTCTTCTGAAGTCACTGTCTCTCTCACTGTTAACTGGACACCTGGGAAAGGGTTAGCTGCTGCTGCATGATAACATAAGGGCATACCAAGTAGCGATGGCACTGCATAGCCATGGATACCCCAAAGTGAATCCACAGCTGAGCTGCAGACAGCCTGGAGTCTCGCTAACAGTCTCCTGCATCAAACTTCCAAGCAATGCTTGTCCTGTACAATATGATCTTTGTGGACAATACTCACAAGTGATTTGGGATGACAACAACCTAAAACACAGTTTAAACAATGTCTAGGAAGGGTGTGGTGGACATTGTGGTTAAATATACTTAGGGTGCATTTAAGTGACATCACACGTACCTGTGTATAAAAAACACATTGTAGACTATTCACCATTTATATTATTTTAACTTTTCAACCTGGTTTTAGGCCTAAAAAGACAAGCAGTAATTATTCTGCTAAATACGACAATTACAGGATGTGTCACAAGGCGATTACTGAGAAATAGTCTGTTTAATGACTGCAGGCACATTTTAGAGATACAGCCTGTTTTTGTTGCTGCAATTAATGTATTTTATTCACTGCAGGGTGCTTTTTGCTCCTTCAGTTGGGAACATTTCAACCATAAACAAACAATGTGTTTGATGTTTCCAAATTTAGCATCTGCTTCCAGAGAAGAAAATTATCTTCAGGGATGGCGTTGTGGTGTGACTGTCTAGTCATGGATATCTTGAACCTACTTTGCAATTGTTTGATCTGATTCATATGCACCAAGTGTCAATTGCATGTTTATAAAAGTTGAGAAAATGTTATTAACTAGATATTATATTACATATATATACCCCACTCCAATCGCCATCCCCCTAATTCACATAATATTTACCTGGTGTCTAGTGGCAACCCACCTCCCAATTGCCATCCCAGTCATTAAATAGATGTCCCCAGCGTCTAGTGGTACCCCCCTACTTGATCACCATCCCCATCTTTTTTAAAACCCTGTAAAAAAGAACACCTACCCTTAATGTCGCTATTTAACCTGTAAAGAAAAAAACAGCCCCTCACCACTCTGACCACCCAGCCCTACCTCCCACTCAGCACCCACCACTTCACACCCCCACACACCCTCACTCACTTGAACAAGTCCCAGCCTCAAAAACCACTCTACCATTGAAGACATGTCTTGCTGCTGAAACCACTGACTTCAGTATGAGAAACTAATGTAAAAGAAGTTTAATGTATTTCAATGGGGTTTTGAACTTTGATGCATAACTTTGTCAATTTTGTAGATTTAGACCCCAAAATTTCAA
Source organism: Neoceratodus forsteri (assembly GCA_016271365.2). Classification (NCBI taxonomy): domain Eukaryota; kingdom Metazoa; phylum Chordata; order Ceratodontiformes; family Ceratodontidae; genus Neoceratodus; species Neoceratodus forsteri. The sequence goes on along the minus strand of CM057450.1, from coordinate 1,312,792,299 downwards.
CATGGCCTGTTTGGGACCCCATCTCATGACCAATGGCAGTGGAATTTCACAAATCAAGTCCATAAGGTGATTTTGCAGTCATTTGGTAAAATCACCTTTCAGGCAGAATTTGAAACATTTTACCAGCGTTGTTCATGAGGTGGGATCATAAGAAGGCTATGTTGAAAATTTGGTTTATGCCACTACATTGAGATTTTGCTATACTTGCTCATAACTTTTTAAATATTTGAACACCAAGTTTTCAACATAATCATCTTTTTACACCACCTCATGAATGTGACAGCTGTCAATATTCAAACTCTGGCCAAACTGTGTTTTCATACCTGTGGCATGCAATGGCATTGCAGTGGCTCAGAATCATGTTTTGGTGGGGATTTAAAAATCTTCATTACTGGGTTCATGAGGAGGGGTAATAAGAAGGCTATCCCAACAATTTTGCTCCTGTTATATGCATGCATCTAAGGAGGGATGGAAGCATAAGGCCTAGAGACAAATAAAGATGTGATTACACTATTTCAAAAAGAAAAGAAATTCTTTGAAAAAAGCAATGTTAATTCACTAGTTAGAGTTAAAGGGACAAAAGTGGGGAAATGTGGTGTTGGGGTTCCGACCCTAACACCCCACCCCATCCTGCAGACAGCAACAGGAAAAACCATTATGGTTTCACCTCTCCTCTCTCTTTGCAAATAAGGTATGGAGTGTGCCTTAGGGTTGTCAACACCAACATTAACCCCATTTTCATATACTGTACCCATGTAAGCATATTTACTGATGGAATGGGGTAAGCATTAGGGTTATATTCTTTTCAATATATTCTTTGCTAAAAACTTCATTAATGCATCAGTTAGGGTTCCAGTGGCAAACATTGGGAAATGTGGTGTTAGGGTTTCCAACTCTAATACCCCACCCTCACCCTGCATGCAGCAACAGGCATGGGGTGGCTTTGGGGTTGTCAACCCTAATGCTCACCCCATTCCATCAGTAAATAAGCTGAGATGGGTACAGTATAGGAGAATGAGGTGAACATTAGGGTGACAACCCCAAGGCGCACACCCCATGCCTGTTGCTGCATGCAGGGTGGGGATGGGGTATTAGTGTTGGAAACCCTAACACTACATTTCCCAACTTTTGTCACTGGAACTCTAACTGATGCATTAATGAAGTTTTTTTGCAAAGAATTTCCTTACTTTTTGAGATAGTATAATCATATCCTCATTTAGCTGTGGGAGTGCAGAGCCCTCCGGTCTCTGTGCTCTCATCCTTCCAAAGATTCCTATATATATGTTGCCATGGAATCACTGCAGCCAAATCAACAACCAAATTGTCAGCATAGCCTTGTTATTACCCCACCTAATGAACACTGGGCTGAAAATTTAAAAATCCTTGCCAAAATGTCATTCTGCACCACCACAATGACATTCCATGCTACAGGTGAGAAAACACATTTTGACCAGGATTTGAAAACTGACAACTGTCACATTCATGAGATGATGTAAAGAAATGACTATGTTGAAAATTTGGGGTGAAAATATTGAAAAATGTGAAATATCAATAGATGCACACAACTTTGCCATTTTAACATATTTTCACCCCAAATTTTCAACATACCCTTCTTATGACCCAACCTCATGAACAAGTATGGTGACAATTTTGAAATCTGACCTCAAAGGTGATTTTGCCAACCAACTGTGAAATCACCTTTTAGGCAGGATTTGCAAAATGACACCAACATTGTTCATGAGAAGGGGTCTAAAAAAAGTTATGTTGAAAATTTGGTGTCCAAATCTTTAAAAATGACAAACGTTATGCACCAAAAGTTGAAAACCCTATTGAAATACATTGAACCGCATTCACCTTAGTTTCTCAATTTGCTGGTAGTCTAGTGGTCCCTCCTCCTCTCCTGTTCTCCAATTGTCATCCTGTTGTGTACTTAATAATTCCCTGCCAATACAGTGGTCCATCCCCCATTCTCTGACCGCTGTCTTGTGTAAAAAATACTTCCCTGGTAATGTAGTGATCCCTCCTCCATTCTCTGATCACTGTCCTGTGTGTAAAAAATAATTCCCTTGGTAGTCTAGTGATCCCTCCCCCCTCCCCAAGGTCAATACAGGTCCCATTAATTCTTTTTAAATTTCCCTGGTAGTCTCATAGTCCCTTCCTGTACCTGATCTCCATCCCATGAAAACACAGTAACAGATCCCTGGTGGTCTGGTGAACCCCCCGCCCTTTCACGTAGTCACCCACCACCCCACTCCCCATCCCAAATCTCAGCCAGTGACCAGCACAGCCCTCCTCTCACCACCATGACTGGCTGCTGACTGAGCTGTGAATAAGTGCATACTGTATACAGTACACACTAATTCATAGCTCAGTTGGTGTCCAGCTGCAGTGGTGAGAGGAGGGTTCTGTTGTTCTCCAGTTGGGAGTCAGAATGGGAGAGAGTGGGGTGGTGGGTGACTACCTGAGAGGGTGGGGGAGTGGGGAGTCTACTGGACCGACAGGGATCTGTTACTGTCTTTTCATGGGATGTGGATTGGGGATGAGGAGGGACTACCAGACTACCAAGGAAATTTAAAAAGAATTAACAGGACCAGGATCAACCTTGGGGAGGGGGGAGGGACCACTAGACTAACAGGGAATAATAAATTATTTTACCTGGAGTCAGCAATCAATGAATGGGAGAGGGGTGAGGGACCACTAGACTACCAGGGGAAATGTAATTTTTATATGATGATGGAGATCAGCTCCTTTTACTAGACTCCAATGGCACATGTAAAATTTCATATCAATTGGTTGAATGGTTGTGAAGTTATTAAAGTGCAAAATTTTGAGTTTAATATAGAAGTGAAGGTTGAACCTATATATATATATATGTATATATATATATATATATATATATATATATAATATATACGCATATATATATACTTTGTTGATGTGTGAGTTAGGGTTAAAGTGAAAAAAGTATGGAATTCTTGAGTTGGGGTTTAAAACCCTAACACCCCACCCCCACCCTGCAGGCAGCAGCAAGCAGGGGGTGTGCCTTGCCATTGTCAGCCCTAATACTCACCCCCTTCCGTGAGTAAGTTGAGATGGGTACAGTATATCAGAATGGGGATGAGTGTTATAGCTGACAATGGCAAGGAACACCACACACCTGTTGCTGCCTGCAGGGTGGGGGTGGGGTGTTAGGGTTGAAAACCTTAACATCACATTTCCCTACTTGTGTCACTTTAACTGTAACTAGTGCATTAAAAAGCTCTTTGCAAAGTATTTCCTTACTTTTTGAGAAAGCATAATTGTATTCTTATTTGCCTGCGGGAGTGCAGGACCCTCTGGGCCCCACCCCTCTGGGCACTGCATGCCCATCCATCCATAATTTTTGGTATAGTGTAACCCTATCCTTATTTCACTGTGATAGTGTAGGGCCCATCTGCACTCCCATCACTCCATAATCATATTCTATTTGCATGTGGGAGTGCAAGGCCCAGTCCATAATGGTATCCTGCATTCCCAGCCATGCATAATTTTTCAGATACAGTAGTGGTATCCTTATTTGCCTGTGTGAGCTCAGGGCCCCCATCCCATAGTGTACAACATCAAAAACACCTCATATGTTAATCTTATCCTATAGAAAACACAGAAAAATGTGAAAGCTGTGTAACTTGACACAAAATTAATATATGTTCTCGAAAACCACCAAAGATACATCGGTAGCACAAGTCCATTTTACCCTGAAAATTTCTGAGAAAAATTGCAAACCATTTCTTAACACCATCGTGACAAAGAAATGGCTCCGTAAACATCCCAGTACAATGTTATCCTATAGGAAATCAACCAAAATTTAAATCTAAAGAACCCCAAGCCAAAGTAATATATTTTAACCAAACCAGCAAAAGGCACATCTGTGGAGCAAGCCCTTTCTGCCCTGAAAATTTCAGTCCAAAATTACAAATCATTTCTTTGCTATGAAGTGACAAAGAAACAGCTTTATAAAATTTATTTTTTCACCAGTTGCGAAACAGAATCTTATTTTACAAATCCCTTTTCACAATTTGCAGTAAATGAAAATCCTTTTTTCCTAATTGCAAAAAAGGATCGTGTTTTGCTGTAAAAGTTTTCTGAGATCAGCGACACAGGATTTCTGCAGCTAAAACAAAAACACATTTCTCACAAAGTAATCCAAAATAAATCCAGAATATAATTCTACAAGCCTCGATTAGGTAAACACAACTGTGGGTGTTTACCAAAGCCCTATATTAGTTTTGAAATTTAAGTTTGTTTCCCTTGCTAACAGAAAACAAGATGGTAGCAGCATGAACTAGAATTCTGCATTTGCAATCAAGAATCCTGTCTCCCGATAAAGAATCCTGTTTTTACCTTCATATCTAACTTTTCCCATAGGAAATAATGGGAAATTTTAAAATTTAATAACTTTGGAACTGATTAGTATTTTTTTCACCAACCCTTCAACGGACACCACGGTGACCCAAGACCTATATATGCTGAAAATTTCAGACCAAAATTCCACACCATTTTTGCGCAACACAGTGACAGAATTTGACAAAAAACAGTAATTTACACATTTTTTGAGGCTCCATATCTCTGCACCTGCACATCCAACCAGACAGAACAAATCTTGTCATCAAGAGATCTTTGGTCCCTGATGGTGCATGCCACATTTGATGCAAATCGTTTGAATGGTTGTGAAGTTACTAAAGCACAAACTGTGATCAAGGATCCTGTTTCATGATAAAGAATCTTGTTTCAAGCCAGACACCTAACTTTTCCCATAGGAAATAATGGGAAAGTTTAATGTTTAATAGCTTTGGAATGGATTAATATTTTTTCACCAAACCTTCAAAAGGCACCAGTGTGACCCACGATCTATATACCCTAAACATTTCAGACCAAAATTCAATACCATTTTTGCGCAACTTGGTGACAAAGAATTTAACAAAAAAAATTGTAAATTCCAAGTTTTGAGACTCCAAATCCCTACACCCACTCATTGAACTGGAACAAAGCTTGGCACATCAAGAGCTCTATAGTCCCGGATGGTGCATGCCAAATATAATGCAAATCGCTTTAATGGCTGCAAAGTTATTAAAGCACAAATGTTTCAGTTTAACATAGAAGTTAAAGAATTTGACAAAAAAAGTAAATTACACATTTTTTTAAGACTCCATATCTCTGCACTCGCACATCCAACTAGAACACAATTTGCCATATCAAGAGATCTTTGGTCCCTGATGGCACATGTCAAATTACATTTAAATCGCGTAAAGATCTCCAAAGTTATTAAAGTGCAAATTGTAATCAAGAATCCTGTTTCAAACCTCACATCTAAATTTTTCCATAGGAAATAATGGGAAAATTTGAAATTTAAAGGAGACAGGAAATTTGTGTTAATTGGCAGCTGTTTATAAAGTTCTTATTCTCAGAAATTATATGCATTTTCATAAAGTATCCATATTTATCTGTACCTGAATAAAAAGTGATAGGTAAAACTGTAGTTTGCATAGTTGTGCTTTTATTGGCAGCATTCTGTTACAGTTCACTTCATGGAATCACTTTTGTGGAGTTTTTACTATGTCACGATTTGTACAGAATGCTAATTATGAGCTCCTGACCTATCCGAACCCTGTTGAGAGTTCTGTGCACAAACCATGACATAGTTAAAACTCCAAATTATTGGTTCCATGAAGAGAACTGTAACAGAATGCTGCCCATAAAAACAGGAAAGCACAAAATGTAGCTTTTTATATAACTTTTTATTCAATTACAGTTAAATATGGATAATTTGGGTGCATGCGTATAATTTCTGAGAATAAGAACGTTATAAGCAGCTGCCAGGAAGAAATTATTTCCTGTCCTCTTTAATAACTTTTGAACAGATTAATGTTTTTTCGCCAAGCCTTTAAAAGGCACATCTGTGACCGAAGACCTATATACCCTAAAAATTTCAGACCAAACATCCAAGTCATTTCTGAGAATTGTGGTGACAAAGAATTTGAAAAAAATGGTCATTTTTACATTTTGTGACACTCCATATCTCCACATCCACACAACCAACTGGAATAAAACTTGTCCCATCCAAAGATCTTTGGTCTCTGATGGCAGATGCAAAATGTCATGTGAATCAACTGAATGGCTGCAAAGTTATTAAACTGCAACGTTTTGAGTTTAACAAAGATGTGACTGTTGAATCTCAACTATAAGGGTGCAACCACACCCCTAGAATATCAAGAAAAGTCTGCCGCTGCCCCTCCTGCAGAAGAAGGAAAAGGAGCCATCAGTGGAAAAAGTAAAGATGCCCTCTATGGAAGGCATGGCTAAAGACTAAGGGCAGGATTCATGAAGCTTTTGAAAGACCCGCAGCTGCGGGTAAACCGCTGCACAAGTGGGTTGCCACTTGTGGAGCTGCAGGTTAACTGCAGTGGTGGGCATTCACAAAGGTGGAGCCAGATTACGACCAGCTCCATGGGTTATGGCCATTTGCAGGTGATGTCGCCAGGGTGATGGGCACAGCCGCAGAGAATGGGCTACGGCTGGTGGAAACAGCTGTAACACCCTCCGCAACTGCTGCAGTTGTGAATCGCAACTGCCGCAGCTGTGGGTGATTACAGTCCACAACAGCAGTTGCAGAGTGGGACTTTGAAACTGAATGCATTGTGAATTCTGCCCTAACAGTTTTTCAAGCCATGGGCACCTTCATGTGTATTCGGGTTCCTCCTACAGTTCCCATCCCAGCTCCTGAGGAATAGGGAGTGGAGCTTTATTACAAGGAGGAAGGGGAACCTATTTAATCTCACAGTTCTCCTGAACAGTAGTTTGGTTCTCTTTCTTGGGAGCTGACCATTTTTCTTCCCACTATGTCTCTACAAGCCATATATTAGCTACTCTTGACCTCACCACCCAGGAAACTGTGGTGGATGTGGAGGGGGCTAAAATTATAGGCACAATGCCTACCTGGAGGTTGATTTTACCTGTTCTTATTCTGTTTTAAGGGGTTGACAGGAGACTGAGAAGTGGTACCAGCCAGACAGATGTTGCACTGAGTACCTCTACATGCATCCAGATTACAAAAATGTGGTCCAGACACCTGCCTGTGACAGAGCTAAAGTACCCATTCTACCCAGCCCTGACAAAGACTCCAGGAACCTGAATAGCAGGGGGGAAGAAAGTGTTTACCTTATCCTCTTATCTGTTAGGGTAGGCCACATACATGGCCTGTATTGCCCAGTACCAGGGGCTCTTTCAAACTTGGCACTGGTCATGGATAAGAAGGCCTCAAGGGACCTGGCACAGGACATGGATCTCCAATCTGTCCAGGCATACCCAGGCAAAGGCCGCTGTTTTTTTTTCTTGTGAAACAGTTCACTCTTTGGTGACAAAATGCATGCATGACAAAGGGAGACAAGTACAAAACCACCTACTAGGGTGGCACTGAGAAAGAGAAATCCTCCACTCCTTGTGGGCCAGTAGAGGAAGCAGAGGTTATTTCCCTCATATTATTATACCTTTCCACATGTCCCATAATTACTGTCAGATGAGAGGTTACTTTTGTTGGCAGGGGCAGAAGAGGTTCCTAATGGACTGATCATGCCTCTGCCTCTAAGGTCCAACCCAAACAAACCCCTGGCCAGTAAGCACAGATCTTCCAACCATTGCTAGTGATATGAAGGCTGTCTCACCTCCCCTAGGAATGGGAAAGGCATCACCACAGACAGGTGGCTCCTGGAAGTAGTGAGCCAGGGGCTCACTTTCAATTCCTAAGGTCCCTCAGGTTGCAGGTTTGCAGGATTTGAAAACATTCCATTCTGACAGAAAGGATTCTGCTGGTGTTGGGGGTCAAAAAGTTGCTGTGGGCAAAGACAGCAGGTGAAGTCCCCCTCCCCATTCAGTGGTGCAGACCTTTTACTCAGGTTACTTACTCTCATGAGGAAAAGGAGGATTGGTGGCCCAGTTTTGGACCTCTGGTTCCTGAACAAGCATTGGACAAGGAGGCAAGTTTTGTATGATTACTCTGTCCATAGTGAATCCATCCTTACAGCAGGGAGTCTGGGTGGCCTCCCTGGATCTGAAACATGAGTATTTCCACACTTTAATCAAGTTCAGTCATGGCTAATACTTTAGGCCCAATTTGTCTTCTGGCCATTATCATGCACAGCCCTCCCTTTGGTTGCTCGTCTGCTTCCAGGGTGTTGTGAAAGTGTTTAGCCATAGCAGCAGCACATCTCAGAAAGTAACTCAAGGCATCTACCTGTTAACCCAGCAAACCTTGCAGACAGGGGATTTTCTTATTAACACCCCAAAGCCCCAAAAGAGTCCATTAATGTGTTGGAGTTCATAGGACTACAGCTGGATGTCTCCAGAGCAAGGTATTCTTTCCCCAGGACAGTGTGGGAAGCCTTATTCTAACAAACACCTTCATCCTAGACCAGCCCTGCACAGTGGGGCATTTCCTTCAGCCCCTGGGTCTTATGGTTTCCACCACAGTCATGGAGCTAGGAGCCAGATTTCAAACAAGAAACATTCAGTACCATTTAAGGGCCCATTGGTCCAGAAATGGCATCCTTTTTCTGGACAGGTGCCAGTGATAAAGACCCTATTACAGGTCTTTGACTGGCAGAAAGAAAGTGACAGTCTTGAAGAGGGAATGCCCTCCAACGTCACACCCCTCAAAGTGGTCCTGTCAACAGATGACTCCATTCTTGGCTAGAGAGCCCACCTGGATGACCTAGCAGTGAGTGAAGTGTCCCTCCCCCCCCCGAGAGTCTGAGTAGCACATAATGAAGATCCAGAATTTGGCCTATACCATGGAAGTGCAGCTTTCAGCAGTTCATCTTCAAGGGAAGTACACTATCTTAGCAGATTCCTTCAGCAACATCAGTTAGAGCTATCACAGATGGTCTCTAAACAAGCAGGTGCTGGCTGCACTTTTCAGGGGATGGGGTGCACCAGAGATAGATCTATTCACCTCCTGGGAGACTTCTCAGCTCCCTCTTTATCAGTTGCATGCCTTCAGTAATAGGCACAGTTTCTGTGGACTTCCTTAACTTTGACTGGTCAGGAAAGCCCCTATATGTCTTCCCTCCATTCCATTTCTTACACCCAGTTATCCCAAAGTTAAAGAACCAGCCTGCAACCATGATATTAATGGCCTCAGACTGTGTCAGACAGCCCTGGTACCTCCTTCACCTGACTCTCTCTACCAAGCAGACTGTTCGTCTCACATAGTGACACACAGTCTGCTAATCATGTTTCAGGACAGAGTATGTTCAAAAGAAAAGGGGATGGGGCACTTTATTCAATAATGGACAAACAATTCCTTGTTTTGCTGCTGTTCCTTTTTATTTTCATATTTTTTTCAGGCAATAAATCTCAACGTTTCGCATATACTGTGCAAATAGATGCTTCCTCATGAGAATGCCTTATGACTCTCTCAGATTGCTTGCTAGCACATTGCTAGAACATCTAGCTTGATGAAGTTTTAGGTATTCTTAGTCCTATTAGCTGGCACTGCTGAGAGATATGTCCACGCTTTTTCTTAAACCAATAAATTGCCCCTAAATTAGGTTGCAGCCTTGCCTGCTTGTGTCTCAGAGAAATGCCAACCAACAAATGAGTATCCTTTCTGAACCTCATGTCACTGTGCCTCAAAGCTGATTCTCAAGGAGCTAGAGTATTCTGATTTCCAGTCTTCAGAGAGGCCCTCAGGGTCATCATGGTCTTCAAGAAGTCTTTTACCAGGAAGACATATGCTTTCAGATGGAAGAGGTTTCCTCTGTGGGATGCTCTTAAGCAGCTCACCCTTTGTAGGCATATCTGACCATATGTTTGGGCTACTTCATTCACTTGCAGGCTTCGGGCTTCAGGCCTTCAACCCTTGGGGTACACCTAGCAGCTATTTCTGCTTATACTTCAGCAGGCAACGAAGAAAAAAAAAGCAACTTCATGCTCCATTTTCAAGAGACTCTTTAAGGGCCTGCTGAATTTGTATCCTTCTGTTAAGGAACAAGTCCTCCTATTAGAACCTGAACCTGTGTATAGCTGAGCACATGGACCTCCTTTTCAACCATGACTACCAGAGATTTTCAGTATTTCTCTTAGAGGTCAGTCTCTGTGGTGGCTGTACCTCTGTCAGGGGAGTGTGTGAGTGGCAGTCTCCCTGCACAGACCCTAACTGCTTTATCTTCCACAAGGATAGGGTAATCCTCAGGACTAGCAGATAAAGTCCCTCCTAAGGTGGTGTCCAAGTTTTCATCTAAACAAATCCACCACTTTCTTAGTGTTTTTCACAGTAAAGCTCAGCTCTGGTGAGCAGACGCTCCACAGCTGGGACATTAAGAGGGCACTCAGTTACTATCTGGATGAAGCTAAGGGCCTCAGATCTTCCCACTCACAGCTGTTTCTCATATATGGTGAAATGTAGGGAGATGACCAGTTTCTTAGAAACATAGACTTTGATGGCAGATAAGGAATCACTTGACTCACCCAGTCTGCCCATTTCCCTACCTATTGGATAAGCTGCAGATCCTAGTTAACCAACAGCCTACTTCTTCCTACTCCCCACCAGAATTTCTTGATGTCTGTCCCATGCATTTTTGAATTCCCCCACTATTTTTTATCCTACGACCTCCTCAGGAAGGCTGTTCCATGCATCCACTACCATCTCCATGAAAAAATACTTCCTCACATTGCCCCCGAGTCCCCCCATCTTCAAATTGTGCCCCCTTGCTCTTGCAAATCTCTTTTTCTGAAAGATACTACCCTCTTGGACTTTGTTGATTCCCTTGAGGTACTTAAATGTTTCTATCATGTCTCCCCCCTCCTGTCCTCAAAGGTATACATATTAAGCTCCTTTAATCTCTCTTCAAATGGCTTCTGGTGCAGATCCTGAACCATTTTAGTTGCCCTCCTCTGGACTGCCTCTATCCTGTCTATGTCCTTGCAGAGATGGGGTCTCCAGAACTGCATGCAATATTCCAGATGGGGTTTCACCAACTGTCTGTACAGAGAGATAACAACTTCCTGTTTTCTACTGATGATGCCTCTCATATGCATCCCAGTATCCCCCAGCCCTTCTTACTGCCTTCTCAAATTGCTTGCCTACCTTTAGGTCATCTGATATTACTACTCCCAGGTCCTTTTCCATTTTTATTGTTGTTAGTATCTCCTCCCACATTGTGTACTCTTCCCCTGGGTTTTTGCTTCCCAGGTACATTATTTTGAACTTCTTTGCATTGAACCTAAGCTGCCATATTTTTGACCATTCCTCCAACCTTGCCAAGTCCCTTCTCATCCTTTCCACACCCTCTCTTGTGTATCAACCCTATTGCATATCTTTGTATCGTCTGCAAAGAGGCATACTTTCCCTTCCAGTTCATCTGCAATGTTACCTATAAAGACATTAAAGAGGACCAGTCCTGCTGGCTCCATGGTGCTGAGTGAAGGGGTTCACTCAGCACACTGGTGATCCAGGTTTGTGCCCCGAGCCTGGGTACCAGGAGTGGAGTCTGGCAGGGAGGGGATGCACAAGCATCCATTGGATGCTTCCCTCCTGGGGGGTGAGTACTGGCTGTTCACCTCTGGGTGGATTGGGTGCATGCTTGGGGCATGTGGTGCCTCAACACACATCCTGCATGCCCCTGCCTAAGGACACCACCCACACAAGGCTGAAAACTTGAGAGGCAGGGCAGAAAGAATGAGAAAATGGTGTCTCAGCTGACTGGATGATGGCTGCCAGATCCTCACCACCACAGAGCCTCCAGACAACTGGGACTGACCCCAGCAGCACCCAGGGCCAAGCAGGTAAGGTTGAGAGGCTCATTCTCTCTGGAAGGAGAGGACATACCTGATGAAGTGTTACATTGGGTTACCAGAGGGGGTAGCAGTTGGCGGTGGGGGTTGTCTGAGGTGAGGTCCTAGGTGGCCTGAAGGAAAGACCAGCTGATATGCATGGTGAGGCACAAAATAGAAAACAAAAAAAGAGGACTGGTCCCATTACTGAACCCTACGGTACCCCACTAGTAACCCACCTTTCTTCGGAGTGGACTCCATTTACTATTATCCTCTGGGTCCTGTTGTCCAGCCAATGTTTTACCAAGGCTACAACCCTGGGACCTGCTCCCAGGCTGGCTAACTTATTTATTAATCTTTTGTGTGGGACTGTGTCAAATGCCTTGCTAAAGTCTAGGTAGGCCATGTCCACAGCCCCTCCCTGGTCTACTTGGAGAACCATTGCCCACCAGATAGTCTCCTGCATCAATTGCTGCTACTATAAAGCTGGCAAGAAGCTACCCCAATGCCTCAGGGCACACTCCATTAATGGTACTGCCTCCCCAGTGACAACTGCAAGGGATATTTCCTTGTAAGAAGTTTGTAAAACAGTTATCTGGAAAATTGTTTACACCTTTACAAAGCATTACAGCCTGGACATCCAGTCCAGGAGAGATGCTAGGTTTGGCACTGCTGTCTTGCAGAACCTTTTCCCTAAATGGGTTCTGTACCCAGCCTCCCAAGATACTGCTTTGTAGTGTGCATTAGTAAGCATAACAAGGGATTCCTGTGGTTTGAAGAAAAAAATTAGTTACCGTAGTAATATTGTTTCTTCCAAGGGATCCCTCATTATGCTTAAACTTCCTTCCAGAACCTGGAAAAGGTCTTACAATTATCTGTGTTTTTTCATTCCTGTGTACTACTTGAACTTTCCTATATGTTCATTCACATTCAGTTTACTGTTGTTTAGTTTTAACCTACCATTGCTTGGCCTGAAATGCCAATCCTTTTGTGTTGATTGTCATTATTTATGCTTTTAACTATATAGTATACAGTAGGTTAGCTTAGTAGGTTCATAGCTATTGTCTTCTAGGTCTTTGAAATAGATCTGCTGTTAGCAGCAGTGCGCAGCACCACTGCCAGGATGAATTGGAAAAGTGTTCCATGTTCCATCAATTGAATAAATTCCACATGCTCTGGGGCAGCTGAAGCAGGCAGGCAGGTTAACTGCATTAGTAAGCATAATAATAATAATAAAATTGTATTTATATTGTGCCTTTCTCAAACTCAAGGTGCCTTACAATAATTGTAGATAAAACAAATAAAACATAAATCTGAGCTCATAACATCCCAATAATCAATTAAGATAAATCTTAGACCATAAAAAGGTCTTTAAGGCCTTTTTAAATTCCTCCACGGATGCACACTGATGAAGCAGATAGGGTAGAGAATTCCAGAGAGTAGGGGCAGCATACATAAAAGCACATGCTCCTCAGGATTTTAAAGAAACCCTCTGAATCTCTAGCAACCCCTCATCTGCCGAGTGGAGAGAGATCGCTTAGGGCAGTAGAGGACCAAAAGCTCTTTCAAGTAGTCTAGGCCCTGTCCATGTAGGGCTTTGTAAGTCAAAAGACCAACTTTAAAAGTGATCCACCACTGTATGGGCAGCCAGTGCAGATCAGGCAGAACCGGAGAAAGATGACAGGCACGAGACGTATCCATCAATAACCAAGCTGCAGCATTCTGCACCAGCTGCAGGTGGTGGATATCAACCCCAGGAAGCCCTAGATAAAGGGAGTTACAATAATCAAGACGTGAGGTCACAAAAGCATGGATTAATGTAGGCAGATCGCTGGGTGGAACAAGGTACTTAATCCTGGTGATGTTCCTAAGATGATAAAAGGATAATTTGACAACTGCTGACACCTGCAAATGCAGTGTCAGCTCATTGTCAAAAAATCACCCCCAGGTTCCACACCTGTTCAGAGGTAGGGAGCTGTACACCCCCCAGAAATAAACCTGAGGGTAAACCAGCTTCTGTCCCCTCTACCCTGAGATCCTGGTCCACAACCATTACCTCTGTCTTCTCTGAATTCAACTTCAGCCAGCTTGAATTCATCCAGTGCTGGATTTCAGTGAGGCAGCTATTAAATACCGAGGGAGCTCTATCCTGGTCAGGTGCTTAAAAAAATGTAGAGCTGGGTATCATCTGCATAGCAATGAAACCTCAGCCCATACCTTCTTACAATACACTGCGAACAACATGGGGAACAACACCGAGCCCTGGGGGAACCCCACATGACAGAGAGACTGGGCGGGAAGAATTAATTCCCGACACCACCCTCTGAGTTCTGCCTGTAAGGAAAGATCTAAACCAATTGAGGACTGAACCTGACAGGCCACAGATGAACTCCAGGCACTCGAGAAGTACCCCATGGTCCACAGTGTCAAAAGCTGAAGAAAGATCAAGAAGAACCAAGATGGAGCGGCTCTTCTGATCTCTAGTCATCAGGAGATCATTGAGCACCCGAACCAGTGCTCAGTACTATGCCTTTTCCAAAAACCAGACTGGAGTGGTTAATAGATGTCATGGATAGTTAAATGGTTCTCCAAATGTATGGCCACTACTTTCTCAATAACTTTCCCTGCAAAGAGAAGGTTAGAGATCGGCCTGTAGTTAACATGGCAGTCAGGGTCCAAGGAGGCTTTCTTCAGGAGAGGCATCACCACCGCCTCCTTCAGGGAGCTAGGAAACTCACCCATATCCAAGGAGCACCAGACTATCCGTGCCAGGGCTGGGCTGATAATATCATGACAACCCTTTATTAGGTAAGTCGGGCCTGGGTCCAAACTACAGCATGTAGCGCGCATACTCTGGACAATCCTCATGACATCAATGAACTCAGGCCAGTCAAAGGAACTCCAGGAGAGACTAGAGGCTGTGGCCAGATGCTGATCTACAGCTTCTCCCATAGAGGGTGCAGGCTGGAGTACTGCCCTGATGTCGGCCATGTTAGCCACAAAGAAGCGAACACGCTCATCACACTCCACTTGTGAAAAACCTTTCTGAACCTGCAGACAGGCTGGGTTGCACAGTCTGTCAATAGTTTGAAAAAGCTGAGCTAGTCAGTTCTGAGTAGCCGCAGTCTCCCTGGACAGGAACTCTGCCTTCTTACAGGAGATTGTGGAGTGATAGAGTTGATAATGTTCCATCAATCTAAGGTGGTCTGCATCAAGGACAGATCTCCACCAACAATGCTCTAATCTTCATCCTTGTCGCCACATCTCCCTCAAGGTCCCATCAAACCATGGAGACCAAGGGTGAAGGGGGAGAGGATGAACACAGACAGGAGCAATTAGATCCAGAGCCAAGGAAATGGCCCTGTTATAGGCCAACACCAAGGCATCAGGATCATTGCTTACTCCAGAAAACTCCAATAGGTCAAGCACCACTGCCAGGCCTGCAGAGCTAACATCTCACAAAGAGCGGTACCTGACCATCTCCACAGGGGTAGACCTACAAGGGGGGTTGCAAAAACTGAACCCCACAGTGTAATGAGCAAACCAACTGACAGGTTCCCCCCCAAGTTGAAGACCTCAATCCCCAGGAGGAAGACTAAGTCCAAGGAGTGACCACCCTCATGAGTGGCAGAAGTAACCACTTGTGTGAGGCCCAAAGATGTCATTAATTGGAGAAAGTGTTGTCCAAACTGTGAGAGTTCATCATCGACCCAGGCATTAAAGTCACCCAGGACCATCAGTCTGGGTGACTTAAATGCCATGTCGATGATGAAGTCTGCTACTTCCTGCAGAAAATGCTTCTCATCACCTGGTGGATGATAGATGAGAGCAATTCTGTAACCCACACCTGCCACTACAGTACACTCAAAGGACTCAGCCCCCTCAACTGGTACACTTGTGAGGCCCAGTTCAGTCTTGAAACAGACCACAATCCCCCCCCCGCGGTCCAACCTCGGACAGTATAACACCGAGTACCCAGCTGGAACTGCTGCTTCCAAAATCGGACCCGCATTTTCATCCAGCCAGGTCTCGGTAATGCATGCCAGATCCACAGTCCCAACAAGATCTGCAATAACTGCAGTCTTGTTCCCTATGGATTTGGCATTGCACAACACCACCCGGGTTGGACGGGCCTCTGGAGCTTCATGGACCACTTGCCCATCATCATTGGTGGTGACCTTGGGTATGGAGACCAGACAAGTAAGACCTTGTTCCAGAGTCCATTTCATCCCAGGGCGTCTTCTGGTTCCCAGTACCCCAATACAGTGTCCCCGCTCATTCGACCTCTACTGTTCACACCCCCCCCTCCTCCCCCTTCGCACAATACCCAATGCTCTACAGTGTTGGTATGTAGATAACAGTAATGGTAAGGGGGAGAAAGGGTGGAGGGCACGAAGAGTGGAGGATGAATAGTGTACAACCATGGGGGCAGACCTTCTACACATGTTAAAATCAATCACTTTAAAACCCCTATAGTTTCTCTGAGAATCCCCACACACTCATACCAGGAGGAATGAGGGATAATGAAGGATCCCTTAGAAGAAACAATATTTCTAGGGTAAGTAATATTTTTTCATTTAAAGGGACACTGTCAACTCCCTTAGACCTCAAAGTGTCCCTTATTTAAAAAACATATTTTATGATTCCCAACATTCTGTAAAGACTTCTGATGTAGCTAGTAGTTTGATTCTGATTCTTCTTTTCTTTTCAAAAGGGAAAAACAGACTGCCCACCATACTGGTGTTACCACACCAAAACAGGTTTGTTTACATTCCTTGATCAACTCCCACTGCATCGTTCCTGGACTTGGGAATACCCACAACACAGTCTAGCCACTCATGATGCAGTAGGAGTTTAGGTGGCTACTGCCTCATGAGTGACTGCACTGCCTGGGTGTGTTTCTAATGCTTAGGAAGCATGCAATAAGAACAGATCCAGGATTGTAAACAAAATAAGATTATTTATAAATATATGTTAGCATGCATTTCAGTTCTACTAAACAAGGAGACAGACAAAACAAACAGCAACATCAATGAATTTTAGAGAAGGTAAGCAATCATGAAATGTGGAGTTTTAACTAGAAATAATATGATGCAAAACAAGTTGACAGTGTCCCTTTAGACTAAGTCTGCACTCCAAATGCAAATTCTTTGCTGTTAGGCAAAATATGATCAGCAGTGTTTGTTGCAGAAGTGTTTCCCTTGAGCGGGCTAGGCTTGTGAAATAGAATGCGATTAGCTGTAATTTGTCTTAATGCCATACAAACAGATGTCCGAGTGCTGACAGGAACTGTCAGAAAAGACTTACACTGGAGCAGTAAGTGGCATGTATGGGGCTGTGTAAAGTTGGGAAAGAGTGGGATTTGTGGGAAACTGCTGTTTTAACAACCTTACTAGTTGTATCTATAGCTCTACACCCCCCCACCCCTCCACAAGTGCTGCAGCAGGACAGTGGGTAGGAGGTCGCAGTGAGGCTCAGAACACATTTTTGTAGGCTGGCTGCTTGTAAAACACTTGTCCAGGGTAAGAGTTTCTTGTAAAAACAAATTCAGTAACTATTCTTTTTATTTGAAAGTAGAGAAGTCAGGATGAGAATGAGGGATTGCCAATGCTACCAGTAAGGATAATGGTGGACAAAAGTTCCACAAAAAGAATACTGGTAAAATGGGAACATTTTATTATAAATTAACATGCATGCATGTAGGCTCTATAAGTATATTAATTAAAGCTTAATGTAAGGCTAGCAGAATGTCAACAGTCAATCACACCTATATGCTTAGATTGATGGAACACTATAATAATAATAATAAGAAGAACTTTATTTGTATCGTACCTTTCAAAAAGTCAAGGCACCTTAACAATAAGAGATAAAAACAGAGTATAATAAAACACAATTAATACACATTGCCATAAAATTCATAACTTCAATAAAATCAGACAAAGTAGGCTTGGTGCCATAGGTAGGTTTCTAAGGCTTGTTTAAATCTCTACATGGTCGTGCACGCCTAAAGCTGATGGGGTAGAGAATTCCAAAGGGCTAGAGCCACATACATGAATGCATGGGCCCCGATGATTTTAAGGATACCCTTGGAATCTCTAGCAACCCCTCATCAGCCAAGCGGAGCGATCACCCAGGGCAGTAAGGAACCAGAAGCTCTTTCAGATAGTCTGGGCCAGTCCATGTAGGGCTTTATAAGTTAGAAGTCTAATTTTAAAGGTGATCTGCCACTGAACTGGCATCCAGTGCAGTTCGCACAGCACCGGGGAGATGTGGCAAGTCTGGGGAGTTCCCGTCAACAACCGTGCTGCAGCATTCTGCACCAGCTACAAGTGGTGGATAGCAACCCCAGGTAGCCCTAGATAAAGGGAGTTGCAATAATCAAGGTGCAAGGTCACAAAGGCATGGACCAGTGTAGGAAGATCACCAGACAGAACTAGGTGCTTGCCCCTGGAGATGTTCCTCAGATGATAAAAGGAGGACTTGACGATTGCCGACACCTGGGATCACAGTATCAGCCCATCTTCAAGAATCATGCCCAGGTCTCGCACCCATTCAGAGGTAAGAAGCTGGGAGCCTCCCAGGAAAGGTTCCTGAGGCAAACCCACTCCCTGGTGACCTGGGTCCACAGCCATCACCTCAGTCTTTTTTGAATTCAACTTCAGCCAGCTGGAATTCATCCAACCCTGGATTTCAACAAGGCAGTTATCAAATACTGAGACAGCTCTATTCTGGTCAGGTGCAAAAGACAGGTAGAGCTGGGTATCACCAGCATAGCAGTGAAACCTCAGCCCATACCATCTTACAATGCCTCCGAGGGTCAGCATGTACACTGCGAACAACACGGGGGACAATACCAAACTCTGAGGGACCCCACATGACAGAGAGACTGGGTCAGAGGAATAACTCCCCGACACCACCCTCTGAGTTCTGCCAGTGATGAAAGATATAAACCACCTGAGGACTGTACCAAACAGACCATGAATGAACCTCAGGTGTTTGAGAAGAACCACATGGTCCACAGTGTCAAACGTTGATGAGAGATCAAGAAGTACCAAGATGGAATGTGTTTTCTGATCTCTCGCCATCAGGAGATCATTGAGCACCTGAACCAGCACAGTCTAGGTGCTATGCCTCTTTCAGAAACTGGATTGGAGAGGTTCATAGATGTCATGGATGGTCAAATGGCTCTCCAGTTGTAGAGCCACTACTTTTGCAATCACGCAATCATCATCGGTATAATGCTTGGAATAGCGCTTGTACACTTGACTCTTATGTACCTTGCCAGCACTTGAAATTCTGTTGTACACATTTACTGTATGTTTTCTGTTAGCTTTGTTGTACATGTATCCCAGGACCTCCTGGTGAATGAGCTTGCTCAATGGAGTTTTTTTCCTGCAATAAACTTGAACTTGAACTTGAACCTTCCCCACAAAGGGGAGGTTAGAGATAGGTCTGTATTTGGCAGGGCAGCCTGGGTCCAGAGAAGTTTTCTTCAGGAGGGGTGTCACCACCACCTCCTTCAGGGAGCTAGGAAACTCACCCTACTCAAGGGAGCACCAGACTATCCATGCTAAGACCGGGCCAATGATATCACATCAACCCATAATCAGGGTGGTTGGGCCCAGGTCTAAACTACAGCATGTAGGGTGCATACCGTGGACAATCTGCATGACATTGAAGAACTCCGGATGGTGAAAGGTACTCCAGGAAAAGTGATGGAAAGTGACCGAGCACCAGTTGGTAGCATCTCCTACAGAGTATGCTGGTTGGAGTAGTGCCCTGATGTCAGCCACCTTATCGGTGAAGAACTGAGCGAGCTCATCACACTCCACTTGTGAAAAGGCTCTTCAAATCTGCAGGCAGGCTGGGTTGCACAGTCTGTCCACAGTTCAAAAGAGCTGAGCCGGTCAGTTCTGGGCAGCTGCAATCTCCCCAGACAACACTTCCTATAAGGTCTATCAATCAGAAATCACCCATAAAAAGGTAAAATTCCTGTCCAGGGAGAGTTCTGCTGCACAGAATCTTCCAGCTCAGCTCTTCCAGACTGTTGACAGATTGTGCAATCCAATCTGTCTTCAACTCAGAGGAGCATTTTCTCAGGCCAAGTGTGAGGAGTTTGCTCGATTCTTTGCAGATAAGGCTGCTAGTGTCAGGTCTGGCATCAGCCTGGCTCTTCCTATGAGGGATTGTGGAGGTCGGCAGGAGGTGGTGACCACTTAGTCTGTCTGGATGGACTTTAGCTGGCTGGAATTCACAGACATTGTGAAGATCATCCAGACTCTGTGCCCAACCAGCTGTAGTTTGGATCTGGGCCTTACCTTCCTATTAGTGGCTTGTGTAGATGTTATCTGCCTGATCCTAGCTAAAATTGTCTGGAGTTCCTTGGAGAGGGGGGTCTTTCCTGACCCCCTTAAGGAGGTGGTCATATGACCACTCCTAAAAAAAAACCTCCTTGGATACAGACAGTCCAGCTAACTACATGCCTGTCTCTAACCTGCCTTTTGTGGGTAAGGTTATTGAGAAAGTGGTTGTGTTGCAACTGGCAATAACCTTGTGACCCACAACATCTATGATGCTCTTCAGTCTGGATTTAGGAAGAGGCACAGCACCGAGACTGCACTTGTCTGAGTATTGCATGACCTCCTAATAGCGAGAGATTGAAAGGCTCATGCCATCTTGATCCTTCATGATCTCTCTGCAGTGTTTGATACTGTGGACCACGGTGTGCTATTGGAGTGCCTGCAGCTTCTTTGTGGACTGTCAGGGACAGTCCTTGAATGGTTTCAATCCTTCTTTGTGAACAGGTCTCAGAGGGTGGTCACTGGAATTTATCCCTCTGATGCCCTTCCTCTGTCCTGTGGGGTACCGCAGGGCTCCATTTTGGCACCCATGTTGTTTGCAGTGTATGTGCTGCCATTAGGAGATATCATTAGACAATACGGTTTGAGTTTTCACTGCTATGAAGATGATACTCAACTGTATATGTCCTTTCTACCTGGGCAGGCTGATGTAGTCTCTGTGTTTAACAACTGTCTCACTGAGATCAAGGACTGGATGAGCACCAGCTGGCTAAGACTGAATACAGACAAGACTGAAGTATAGGTAGTGGACCCAGGTTATCCCCGGGCAGGTTTGGGGGCTGGACAGGCATCAGGCTTATGGCTTGATAGCATCCTGCTCACTACCTCAGACTGAGTGTGCAACCTGGGTGTTATTTTTGATGACAGCCTTACCCTGAAATATCAGGCATCGGCTGTTGTCAAATCCTCATTTTACCATTTGAGAAATATCACCTGGGTGAAACACCTGGTTCCTCCAGTTGACCTGCCAACATTATGCCATGTCTTCATCACCACCTGCCTTGACTACTGCAATGTCCTCTACCTAGAGCTTCCTGGGGTTGATATCCACCACTTGCAGCTAGTGCAGAACATGGAGGTCAGGCTTCTTACTGGTATATCTAGGGCCAGTCATATTACACCTCTGCTGTGCAGACTGCACTGGCTGCCTGTTCAGTGGTGGATCACCTTTAAGGTTGGCTTGCTGATCTTTAAAGCCCTGCATGAAATGGGACCCAGCTACCTGAAAGATCTCCTGACTCCCTACTGCCACCTCTGCCCTCTCCAATCTACTGACAAGGGGTTGCTAGAGATTCCCAGGGTTCATTTAAAAACATTGGGTGCCCATGTATTTTCTTTTGCGGCCCCTACCCTATGGAACTCTCTACCTCATTGCATAAGAGAATGCCTGACCATCGAGAGATTTAAATCTGATTTTAAAACATATCATTTTAATCTAGCATTCCCAGATGAAATTTAAGCAACTGATGCATTTGTTGTGATTGTGTAATTTAAATAGTGTGTATTGTATTTTATCTGTAAAGCACCTTGGTTTTGGAAAGGCGGTAAATAAAGAAAGATTTACTTTACTTTACTTACTATTCATTTCTCAGACCCTTTTTATAATAGTAAATATGGAGGTACTATAAACAGAAGTTCTAGAACACAGTGCTGTGTGTACCAGAGAGATCAGAAGAGAAATGTGATCCTGACATCCATTATTATGTTGCTTTTAATGGAGGAATCAGGTAGAAAGCCTCTAGAGATTTACAGTAATGGGGCACCCATATCTTATAAGTGTGTTTGAATGTCCATTTACAGCATTTCTGGTTTTGCCTCTGCTTGTTACCCAAGAGTTTAATTTTAAAAGACAGCCTTCCTATAGAAACCATTATAGCTGATGGAGGTAGCTTCATAAAAAACACAGAAATCTCAGGTATCAGTGGTGAAAAGTAACTGGGGATACTGTATTCCATTACAGAAGCTACATTCTAACCATTTCGTCCTGCACAGATGGAAATATAGTTCAGTGTTACTACATCATTTGACTTTCATGTGTTAAATTATTTATAATTGCGGTGCTGGATGATGCCCCTATGAATTGGTGTAGGAAGTAGAGCATGATGCTTATTGAAGGAGTGCACTACAGCAAAGCTTTTAATTACCTTTGAACCAATGTAACATAGTTTCATCAAATGTAACATCTTGAAGTCTCATGAAAGTGTTTTAATATTAAAATTGAGTTTCTCAATGTTAAATGCATAGTGTGGGTCATGAAATTGATTTTGAAGTGTTAGTTTTTATAGGAACATAAGAAATGAAAAATGACAAAAAAAAACAGGGGTCAATCATGTTTTATCCTGCCATTCTATCAGCTTTAGTATTTAATATACTGTGAATATTGGAAACAAATAGTAACCATCTTTTCCTTCAGAGAATGTAATGCTACACTCTATAATGTTTTTCTCCATGAGAAAATTGAGCTGACCTGTGTTTATAAGATTAAACAGTTACCACTTGCAGTATTTCTTCCTGGAGCTTGTTACATTGGTTTACCAATCTCTGGGTAAAAAAACAAGCTTCCTCTTATTACCCCAAATCCTACTAATGCCCCTTAACTGTTTGGTATACATTACAGTTCTACGACCCTGAACAAGATAATATTTTCCATAATCTATCTTATCCAGTTTATTTAAAATTGTAGAAACTGAAATCATATTTCCTGTTAGCCCATTTTTTTAGGGAAAGCATACTTAGCCAATTTAAATATTTCCAATAGTTTAAAAGGAAAGTAAACATAGTAGGACCTCTTAAAGTCTTAAAGCCAATGACCAGCTCTTTCAAATGTACTATTGGGCTTACCTGTAGGTGTCACCAGTGTATGGATATTCATTTCTAAATCAGACATATACTAAAACAAAGCAGAAGTCATATGATGGAAAGTCACAATTGGGTAGCTAGTGCTTAAAGAACAGCTGTTCACTTCTCTTAAATAGGCAATTGGATTTTAATGCATTGTGTTTTTAATGTGTGAAGAAAACACATTCTTTTATAGTATTTGTTTTGTACAATAATACTGGTGAATTTTCACATTTAGTTTTCAAATTGCTTCTATTGCTTATTTTCCATTTAAAGTGATTTTGCTGTAGTCATAAAAATATTAAAATATGCAGTAATAATCAGACACAATTCAGCTTACATTTCCTTAATTTTCCTGTGTTTGCATCCACTCATTATTTACCACTGATGACATTTGCATGACAACAGGGACATTTTCTCTTAGACTTCCTTGGTCCTTTTGCTTTTACCTCCAGTGAAGTTCCACTCCTTTATTTATGACATCACAATGTGTTGTTGTGGAAATTATTATGATATCACAAACAGAGGACTGCAATTTCATTGAATGTTGAAGCAGGAGAACCAAAGGACAAAGATTATCTTTTTACTCAAATATCATTAGCAGTAAAGAATAATGGGAACTAATACAAAAAATAATGAAGTATAATCTGATCTTTCTCTGAATATTGTACTTTTAAAGGTTTTCCTAGAGATACTGGAAAATAATTTAAATTGTACCTCAGAGTTGAATTATTTGGGCCTAAGAGAAGAACCACATACTTATCCACATTACATTTCATTTGCTAGTGATTGTTCCACACCCCCTTTACATTTATGTCCTTGTGTAATCTCTGAATTTAATTACCATATTTGCAAATCCTGACTCCAGGTCATCAGTAAATATTTTGAACTGTAGTGATCCCAGTACTGATTGTGGGGGAACCCCAGGGGTGGCTTCTTTCCAGTTTGATGTCACCACATGCATCACTGCCCAGTGCCCACTGCTTCCCTACTTATTAACCATCTTACTAGCACTTGTGCATCAATGTCCTGTAATCCCAAATTTCCAGAACTTCAAAACTAACTTTTAAGGACAGAACCCATGTCAAATGTTTTAGTAAAATCTAAGTATGTCACATCAACTGCTTTTCTACTCTCTAGTTCATTTGATTTTTTTCCTCAAAAAAGACCATCAAATTACATTACCATGATCTCTCCTTAGTGAAGCAGAGTCTACCTTTTTTGTCACAGACAGAGCTTGAATAGGCTTTTTTGAGACAACATAGGTGGGAGTAAGTTGTAGTAAAACTTGTTTGAATTGGTATCTTTATTATGACCTGTAGAGCACATTTGAGGCCATTCATAGTAGCCCACATTTACAGGTGATATTAAAGAATTGTATCTTGCCCTGCAGTTTGGGGGTAGGGTGATAATTGTCGGGCCTGGGGCCTCAACTAGTTGAGAATTGGAGGTGAAACTGAGTCACATTTCTGGTTACACATTGGTTTTGGTTTGCTACATAAGATTCACTTGACTGGAGATCATGTGACTGGTGCAGCCAATATCAGCAGACCAGGAAGCTGCCATTGGCATTACAGGACTCCTTCACCTAGCATCCCATCATGTTTACATCCCATCGCATGATTGAAACAAAGCAGAAGTGGAGATCTGTCTCTGGAGCATCTGCAAAGTGTCTATAAAGACCCCATGTCCACAGGAAACTTTATCCCTGGATGGATTAGGTAAGCCACAGGTGTTTTAGCCAGGTCAGAATGATAAAGGGATCCAGCAACTTCCTCTTTGGGGTACTCCTAAATAGCAACTGTCTCAGAGCATCAATGCAAGTTATTCCTAGTAGTGGAACTGTATTGCTTGATATGCTGTGAGGTTGTAACCAGTAGCATCCTTGGGGAAATACCTAGTTAGGGTAGGTGCACAGGGCTTGTGCAGGGGACTATGCTAAATGCTTGGTAGCTTGTGGTAAACTAGCATTCTTACCAACTACCTAAAGTAAGAGTATGAGGTAGTATTTTGGGAAGGATAGTCAGGTAGCCATGCAGGGCAACAGTAGGAAAAGTCAAATGGGAATGGTACAGTACAATGGATGTGGAGCCACAGTCTTTCAGAAGACCTTCTGTAGACCGAAGTGCTGTCCCATCTGCAGTCACCTCTCAGCATTGTGGACACAGGTAGCTGGACTCTGGGTTGAGCTTTCCAGGGTGCTGCAAACTTTCTATCCAACACTGGGTCCACCAGGACCACCAATACTCTACCGGAGAATGCCCAGACAGACAGGGAGCAGCTAGACCCTGGTGGGCTCTGGGAAGGTAGGAGTGAGGGGTAATGTTAACACTCCTCCACCAATACCACTGTAGAACTCCATCACTGTACTGGAAGAATGTGGCAACAAAGATGAGTTTCCCATCTCAATAGGAGTGGAGGTGGAGGAGGTTCCTCAGGAAAGGAGGCCAGAATGTGGGAGGGGAGGCAGCTGCTGGTGGGAGATTCCACAGTGTGGGGCATGTAGCTGGGGCTGGGACAGGGAAGGATATGGAGGTGTGGTGCCTCAGGGGAGTCTCACCAGAGAGGGATGGATGGCGAGTAGATTCTGAAGATCGCTAGGGCAGCAGGAGTTGGGAGAGAGAGGGACATCATTGTCCATCTTGGGACAAATGGACCTAGCTAGAAAGAGGGTGGGGTAGGGCAAAGAAATCTAAGGGTGCTTGGGAGAGACCTTATGTAGATAGCACACATGGTAGCATTCTCAGAGGGGCAACCTGTGAAGGGTAGAGAGCAGGCAAGGGAACTCCACACCAGAACCTTTAATGACTGGCTGAAGGTATGGTGCATGGAGGAGGGCTTTGGCCACGTTGGAGACTGGGGACCAACTTGGGAAAATGGGACCTCGATAAGGGAGACAGACTGCATCCTTTTGTAAAGGGGACCACAGTGCTTTATGGGAGGTTTAGATGCTACTTGGTCAAGCATGTAAACTAGCTGGTGGAGGTGGAAAACCCAAGGGAGGAAGCACTTACCTCCCTCCAAACAGTAGGAAGACAGAGGAGGAAATCCTGAGGGGTGACACTACCCCAGGGGTAGCCTCACAGGGGGTCAGTGACAGAGACAAGGAAAAAAAGGAAAGGAACAAAATTGGGAGGGGGGAAGGTAAGCAGATTAAAAGGTTGAAAGAAAAGGGTAAACAAAACAGGAGTAGTAGCAGGAACAGCAGGTGGTAGTATGAAAAAGCACAGATGGAAAGCAAAGGGCATAAAGTGGAAAGTGGGAAGTAGTGAAGAGCCAGGTGTGCCAACAGCAGGAGCCTCAGAAACAAAATCTGCAACTAGCGGCCATTACAAAGATGTGGTGCACCACACACCACAACTGGTATAAGGCCATACTGGGTTATTCACTCTTTAGGAGAGGTAGGGCTAGAAAGAAAGTAGGAGGGTGGCATTGTATGTGAGGGAGCAAATAAAAGCTACTGAAGTGCGGGTACAGAAAGCTGAGGACAGAGTAGAGGTACTATGGATCACCCTGAAGACTGGCTATAGTAGTATACAGACCACGGACACAAATGGAGGAGATGGACAGGCCCCTAGAGGATACCATCATCAGAATGGCAGAGAAAGGAAGGTGCAGATATATTGAGATTTCAATATACAGTACCGGATGTGGAGTAGACCCTACCAGCTGAAGCTTTGGCAAGGAGCTGGACCATCTTAGACTCCTTACAAGGAGCTTTTCTCAGGCAACTTGTAGAAGAACCTATTAGGTGTGGGGCAGTGTTGGACTTGGCACTCACGTAGACAGCATTGCAAACATCGCAGTAGGAAGTCCCCTGAGCACCCATGATCACTGTACAGTGTGGTTCAGCATGAGGAAAGAAGCTGAGGTGAGCCACATGAAGATAAGGGTCCTGGATTTGACGAGGGCAGATTTCAAAGACATAGGTGTTCTGCCTCAGAAAATGCCCTAGAGAAGGGATAGTCAGGGAGGGTGGAGGTGCAGTGGAAGGGAATAAAGGAGGGCATTATTAGGGTATTAAGCCTCTGTGTGAAGAGGTAAGAAAAGGCAGGAGGAAAAAGAGCCCATTATAGTTCTCTGAGGAGGTGACAAAGGCAGTGAAAAAAAAGGACAGCTTTCAAAAGGTACAAGGAAACTCAAAAGGAAGATGACAGGGAAGTACACCAGACCAGGGAGAAGGAAGCAGGAAAGGTGGTTAGGAGAGCAAAGAAACAGACAGAGGAAAGGATTGCAAGCATGTGAGGAATGAGAATAAGACATTTTTCCAATAAGTCAGTGAGAAGAAAAAAGCTAGGTGTGAGATAATTAGGATACAAAGGGTGGAAGGGGGAGGCAGCAGAAGGAGATCAAGAAAAGGCTGACCTTTTGAACAGGTACTTTTGCTCACAGTAGAGGGATGGTGGAATGGACCACCAGAGAAACTTAAGAACAGAGGTGGGGAGTGAGTTAACACAAGGCCATTTTCAGAGGAAAGATTACAGAAAGGATGTATAGCTCTGTAAGTGAATAAGGCTATGGGATCATATAGGATACATCCCAGGGTACTGAAGGAGCTCAGGGAAGAGCTAGCTGCTCCACTGACAAGACTGTCAGTGGAGCAGCTAGCACTGGCAGCCCTGTTGGACAATACTGTCAGTGCTTTCTGCTCCACTGACAGCCATGTTCATGGTTCCTCTGCATAAAAGCAGAAGTATGGAGGACTCTATTAACTACAGACCAGTCATTCTAACTTCAGTGGCAGGGAAAATAAAGGAAACCCTACTTACATATTTAACAGATTCACCAGGAAAGGCATATTGAGCTAAAAGCTCATTTCCATATGCATCCTTGGGGGAAGGGGAGGTGCATAGTACAATTCAGGAAAATGCAAAATACATAGCAAAAGAGAATTTTAGGAATTTTGTAAGCAGTACAACTCAGGAAAATTACAGACAAGTGCACAAATACATTGCAAAACAGAATTGTGGGAATTTGTGAGCATTACATCCAGAATCCATTTGGAATTACCTGTAGAGTTCTGAGCTGTGATGAGGTGAAAGTACATAGTGCATAAAATATATATATATATATATATATATATATATATATATATATATATAGTATATAGGTGCTAAGTTAATAATGCACTGATAGTCGAATGATGTACTTTAAAATTTACACTTACTATCTGGCATCCGAGTCATAATGTGCTGATGGTCACATGAGAGTTTGTGAGCAAAGGGGAGGAGGTAAGGGTGGGAGGGAGAATAGAGTGCAGCAGGGGGGAAGATCATTAGGAATAGTTATGGGGGAGAGGCTACGGAGGAGATAAGAGACTCCTCGAGCTGATGGGGCATTTCGGATAGTGTGAGGGAGGGAATTCCAGAGCCTAGGAAAATGATGGTGAAGGCCACTTGGCTGATTGTCATTGTAACAGGGGGGACTGCCAGGGAGTGAGCATTTGAACTCCTAAGTGAGTGGGAGGAGGGCAGTGGCAGGGAGAGTGAGGTGGAAAGGTAGGAGGGGAGGGAACAGAAACAGAATTTGCTGACAATATTGATGCAATGGGTGCAGTGCCTGTCCTCAAGTGATGAAAATTAGAGGTATTGATACAGGGAATGGTGGTAAGTGGGCAGGGGGAAGTCCAGTGCAAAATGGCAGAAATAATGGTAGAGATTGTCCAGTCTGGCAAGAATTATAGAAGGGGTGGCACTGTAGACCATATCCCTGTAATCAATGATCAGGAGGCTCATTCTCTGTACAATAGCTCTGTGGGCCAACTGTGGGATACAGTCTCAGTTCTTGAATAAGGCACCAAGCTTTGGGTGCAATTTTTTTTGACAATACCATCCACATTGCCAGAAAAGCTGAGGTGTGGGTCTAGCCATACCCCTAAATATCTGAAGGAGGTGACATCTGTCAGATGGGATCCATCCAGGGTGTGAAAGGAGGAAAGCCTGGAGAGACTTTGCCTTGTGCCAAAGGACATTGAGACAGTCTTTTTGGCATTTAAAAAGAGCTGGTTCAAGCATAGCCAGAGCTGAACTTGGTTGAAGTTGAGCTGGAGTCAGTGAGCCATATCAGAAGTGGAATGGCAGGAGGTATGCAGAACTGCGTCATCCATATACACATGAATGGAAGCTGATGAACAGTCTGAAGGGAGATCATTTAGGAAGATGGAAAATAACAGTGGTCCAAGCACAGAACCTTGTGGAACACCTGTGGTTATGGGTGGGAGAGGATGTCACCAATTTTGACTGACTGGGACTTGTCATCTAGGTAGGAGCTAAACCAGCTGACAGCTGCTGTTGCAAGGTCAGCGGATGAGAGCTTAGAGAGGAGAAGGGGGTTGGAGACAGTGTCAAATGCCTTAGCTAGGTTGAGAAAAATGGTAGAAGTGATGAGGCCCTGATCCATACCTGAGTAGATGGCATCAGTGAGCCTGAGAAGGGAAGTGGAAGTGGAGTGGATTTTTCTGAAGCCAGACTGGTAATGAGGGAAAAAAGGAGGAGGAGTCCATGAAATTGGAGAGCTGAGACAGAACAAAACATTCCTGAAGCTTGGAGAGGATGGGGAGGAGAGAGACGGGATGGTAGCTTCCTGTATTGGAGGGGTCGCCACCTTTGGGGACAGGAATAATAGTAGAATTTTTCCAGACAGATGGAATGGAAGCACTAGAGAAAGATAGGTTTAGGAGGTCAGCCAAAGGCGAGGAGATTGCTGGGGTGGTTAGATAGAAGAGGTTGCTGTCCAGGGCATCTGGGGTCTTACCCTTGGAAGAGTTGAGGGCAAGAAGGGCATTGTGAGTAGCAGAGGGAGGTCACAGGGGAGAAAGAGGGGGTATGAGAGGATGGCTGCAGTGTGGGCTGGAGGGGAGATGAGAGAGCTGCTGGGGTAGGGAGAAGAGGAGGGAGGAGGCACTGCTAGAGAAGTAGGAGTTCAATTTGGAAGCCACTGGGAGGAGGTCAGATAAGGAGGAGTCATCCACTTTGAGGACAGGTAAAGGAACCTGAGAAGGTGGTGAGAAGAGAGCATGGACTACCCTCTAGAACATTGAAGGATGATTTATATTTGTAGTGAAAGTATTTGTGAAATATTCTGCCTTACTGAGCCTGACGGCCCTAGTGCAAGAGTTTCAGAGATAGCTGTTATCTCTGGAGTGCTGTGGGGAATGGGTTATGTCTGTAATCCAGCCAGGCTAGGTCACACGTGTGTAAGCAAGTTATGAATTCTGCCGTGATCCAGGGGAGGTAGGAACACCTTACTGTGATGCGTCAGAGAAGTGCATGGAGGTTCCAAATTTTGAGGAACTTTGATTGAAAGTAATTTAGGGAAATGTCTACAGTGGAGGTAGTGGGAATTGGGGACCAGTCAGTGCTGAGGAGGCCATAGTGAAGTGAAGAGAGGTCAAGTGATTTAAATGACTGTACAGGTGGAATTTTGGGGGGAGCTTTTGGGGTATGGCTCTTGCGGATGCAGAATATTAAGTCATGGTCACTTAAGGCATTAGGGAGGATGTCAGCCTTGATGATGCAGTGGGGGTGGGAGGTGAGGGGCACAGTCAATGAAGGAGTGGTTTTGGGATTTGAGATGTAGACAAGTGAGCTCTGTCATTTATTGGGTCAGGTTTAAAGAGGTGATGTCACAGCGGGTTTTGGAGTGGGAGGGGTATTACCAATTTAGTTTGAAATTACTTAAGATAAGAGTTTTGCCAAAGGAGGTATGAGCCAGGACTGATGATATGATGTCAGTGATGCCTGAGGAAGGGGAGCCAGGGCATCAGTATTTGACTGCTATATACAAAGGAAGGGCGAGAGGGATGATGAACTTTAGTAATAACAGCTCATACACTGAAGGGATGGAGGAACCTAAGATTGGGGTGAGTTGAAGGGCAGAGGTGAGGTACATGGCTACCCCACCACCCCTGCCAGAGCAATCTTGACAAATGATGATATATCCAGGGATGGATATGATTGAGTCAGGGGTTTTAGGGGTAAGTCATGTTTCTGTTAGTGTTAGTATGTCATGTCTGAGGGTTGAGATGAGGACTTGGAGTTGGGAGAGTTTCAGGAGAAGACTTCTTATGTTTAGATGAGTGACCCTTAATTCATGGGGGGAGGTGTGAGGGAATGGCTGGGCCTGGGTTAGATTCTATGTCCTCTGATTGCAACAACAACAGAGTGAACAGTTGCAGGGGGGAAGGAGCTGAGTTTCTTCCTTAGCAGTGGTTGTGTTTGAGTAGGGCAATAGGGAGATGTTGGAAGGGTGATGGGGTTAAGGGCAGAGGAGCACCATGAGGAGGAGGGAGGAGGGAAGGATTGATGCCCCTGGCATTCACAGGCAGTGTGAAGTTCAGAAGATAAGAAAGCTGTTGGTTGACATGTAGGGGATAAGTGTGGGTACAATACAAATTGGGGCAGGGGAGGGAGGAAGGAGGAAGAGAGGTGAATGAGATAAGGAGAGGAAGAAGACAAAGGGCAAGAAGTAACATGGTTGAGGTGGAAGGAAGCAGGGACCAGATTGTAGGGGGGCTGCTGTCAGTTTGCTAAATTGAGGGGGGGGGACAGTAATAAAAATGAGAGATCAGGGAGAGAGACGTAACAGTGGGTAGAGCAGAACTTGAATTGAGAGCTGATGTGGGGTTACTATTGGTTGAATGGGTGATGAAAGCAGACCAGAGCAAGCGGATGTGGTGATGGGGGGAAGAAGAGCTGGACTAAGTCAGAGGCTGGGAAGAGCTGCAGAAGTGAGCTGATTGGTTCACACACAGGCCATGCCCTATATGAGCAACACCACCTTACGGTGGGAGGGTGGCTGGGAAGAGATAAGTGGTGCTGCATGAAGTGCAGCACCACAAGCTGCCTGGGCTACTATAGCACCTTGCCTTGAGAGATCTTCATTTGGGGCTCTGCAACTAGCAGGATTTGGAGCGCGAAGGGCAGGGAAGTAGAGCACTCATGACCCTCACTGCTGCAGTCAGTCTGGGAAGAGCAGCTGTGGAAAGAAGGGATCAATGCATTATGTTAGTGTAACAAGAGACCCACAGGGTGGAGCAGTGGGCAGGAGTGATGAGTGGAAGGGAGGGAGGACAGAAAGCAGATCTGAGTCCACAGCAGTGCTAGACAAAATGGCCCCCAGTAAGAACACTGAGTCCCTGAACAGTTCCTATCCAAACACAGCAGGTCTAGCACTAGACAGTACCTGGAAGTCATAACATTACAGTTGAAACACAGTAAAGCTGAATACTGCAGTGCTTAAGGCACCAAATCAACCAAGAGAAAGGACCAGCAGTACCAATCACATAGCAGTCGAATGAAGCAATCAGTAGGTGTCTGCTGATGCTAATTACACAGACTCCTACAGAAAAAGATGGTGCCAAGCATATGAAGCCACATGTGCTGCTGTAGCATCTTGCCATGAGAGATTTCCATTTGTGACTTTGCAGCTAACAGGTTTTGGAGCAGGGAGGGCAGGGAAGTAGACCACTCATAACCCAGGTTGCTGCAGTCTGTAAAGGAGAGACTGGTTGATTACCTAGAAATCAGTTGGCTGTAGGACCACAGGTAGCATGGGTTCATGGGGGAAGGCCATGCCAGATGAATCTAATAGATTTCTTTGATTTGGTGCCCAGGGACATAGACCAGGAGTGGCCAGTGGACATAGCCTGTCTAGACATCTGCAAGGTCTTTGACACTGTGCCACACAGAGGGCCAATAATGAAGCTGACCAATTTGGAGGTGGGGGACAAAATGGTTAAGTGGGTTCACAACTGGCAAATGGATAGGAAGCAGAGGGTAGTGGTAAATGGCACACACTCTAAAGATAGGGGGTGACCTGTGGGGTATTGCAACGTTCAGTGCTGGGACCAGTCCTCTTCAATATCTTCACAGTGGATTTAAAAGAGAAACTGGAGGGGAAGGTCTGTCTTTTTACAGATGACACCAAGATCTGCAATAAGGTGGACACCCAAAAGGGAGTCAAGACAACTAGAGGAGTGGTCAAAGGCCTAGCAGTTGGGGTCAATGCCAGAAGGTGCAAAATCATGCACCAAGGACACAGCAACCCCGGTACAGAGTATGGGATGGGGGAGGTGTTGGCAGTCACTAAACAGAAAGGGACCATGAGGTTATTATTTCAGAAGACATCAAGGTGGCAGTGCATGTGATAAAGCCATGGACAGAACTAATGGGATACTGGAGTGCCTTACCAGCAGAAGAGAGGAGGTTGTACTGCCACTGTACCACTCTCTGTTATGCCCACACCTGGAATATTGTGTCCAGTTCTGGGGGACCACACTTCAGAGAAGACATACCATAGATAGGATGGAAGTGGTCAAGACAAGGGCAACAAAGATAGCGCAGGGATCGCAAGGCAAGACCTATGAGGAGAGATTGAAGGATCTTAATTTGTACACTTTGGGGGACAGGAGAGTAAGGGGTGACATGATCAAGACCTTCAAGTACCTCACAGGGGTGAACAGAGTGCAGGGTGGGAGTCTCTTCCATAAGATGATGAGCCCCAGGACTAGGGGCATGCAATGAAATTAGAGGAGAGAAATTTAAGGAAATATGTCAGGAACTACCTCTTCACAGAAAGGGTGGTAGAAGCATAGAACAGACTGCTGCCCAAAGTTGGTGAGGCTAGAACAGTGGAAAGCTTCAAGCATGCATTGAGTAGACACAGAGGCATATTAATACAGAAACATAGAGATGTGCAAAGCTGAGAAAACTACACTTTGATAAAACTTAGCAAATCTGGCAAAACTTTGTGAAGTATGAAGTGCTGACTCTACAACAGCAAAGCAGCACTTTTTCCCATGAAGTGGCCAAACTTCACCCGCAAGTTGCAATTTTGCAAGAATAAAAGTGCAACTTCATCTGAAAAATGTTGCTAAGTCAGCAAAGTCACATTTGGTGCTGAAAATGGGAACTTCACGAAGCTTCATGAAGTTGAATTTTTGCAACTTCACAGCAACTTCACTGATGAAGTTTAACTTTGCTGCACCTCTACAGAAACAGTTAAGAGAGAATCACTGGGTCCTGTTAGGGTCTGTGGAGGTACAATAGGCAGAGAACCATTAGGCAGACTGTGTGGATCCAGCAGCCCTCTCCTGCTGACAAATTCTATGTTTTTATGTTTCTAACCCATTGTGGCTCTTTTTTAATGGAATCTGTTCAGATGTTCCATAATTTGATTTTAGATAATCTTCTCCAGTGTTTTACCACATCAGGCCCAGTGGCCTATACTTACCAGTGGGGTCAGTTATTTTTTCCTTTTTAAACAAAGATATCACAAGTGCACTCATCCATTATTGGACATTTTAGCAGTTTTTAATGGGTTCTGGAAAATCATTGCCAGAGTACTCACTATTTCATCTTTAGTTCATTGAGAACTCTCTGATGTCTACCATCTAGTCCTTGTGATTTACAGTACTGTATTCACCTACAGCTTACCAAATTGTATGGCAACTAAGCTGGCAAAGTTATCTACTGTGCTGGAATGCTCTTTTTGAGGCAAATTTTCTTCTTGGCTGTCCCTGAGGTTCTGCCCGTTAGTCTACCAGTGAACTTGAACTACTTCATAGAGTTCTGTGAAAGTCCCTTTGGCTCTTCCATATGTATTCCATTTTGTTCTAGTACATATGAAGCTACTCCTCAAATACAGAAATACACAGAAGGTTTTGTTAAGTCCCCCAGTACTGAGGTTTGGCAGTATTTTCAAAACAATCGCCTCTCATTTTTTTGCACATTTATGGTCTTGAGTGTATGATTCTCTCACAACAATTATAGCACAGTACAAGAGGTTTTCATATTCTTTGCTTTTTTTATAGTTTTACAGCTTTTGGTCATTTTTATTAAATTTTAAAATAATAAACCTAATTAATCCACCATTGATTTGAAAATTTTTAAAACAGCAAATTATAACCCTGCTGAGGATGCAGCAGTGTCTAAAGATGTATAAATTACATCATACTCATCAAGAGACAGCAGACCAGTGGGCAGCAGTGGCTGGGGGTCTGGACTAAGTGTAAACTTTTTTTAGGCTATCTGCTGATTTATTTTCTTTTTTGTCAAAGTAGCTTAAAATAAATTTGACATCCAGCATAAAATGAGTGGGTGTTCCTGGTGGCAGGTGTAACTTGTAGAAATACAGGACAAAACACTTGTAGGTGCTTTGTGTGCTGAATTTAAACAACCCAGAGGGTGATTCAGCATTAAGTACTGTGTAACAGCTCTAATGCCTATTGATTTTGTTGTAGTGCTTCAATGTGAAAATTTCTGCACTTTACTCAAAGCAAGTTAATTCTTTAAATTGTATCCTGTGAACTGACAAACCTACCAACTTAATACAGCTGTAAACCTACTAGTATTTTAAATTTCTTTTAATATACTCTGCTAGTATCTTGTTGCATAGATCAGACTCTTTGAATAATTGTCTTTCTTTTTATACAGAAACTGTAAGTCTCACTTCTGATGGACCGTGAAGCTACATCAGAAGATACATTTAACAAAACCCCAGTGGAATAAATGTAATCTAAGACTCTTAACAAGCACCTGGAGATAACTTTTAAAGACACAGATGCCACCATCATTGCCCAGTAAAGACTGTGGACTTTTATGGTGTCAAGCTGGGTCTTATTTGTTTCTCCTACTATATTACTTCAACAAACTTAAAAAAGGCTCAGATCGGAGGTCACGTGACGCGCATGGAGGAGTAGCTGCAGCTTTTAGGGTCTCCCTCTCCTTACGAGCGAACCTGCACTTAAACGGTGGATTTAAAGTCTAACTTCGACTTGATCAGGTGGATAAAGAACCAGAGACAGCAGCGGAAGGCAAAACTGATCTGATCGCCGATCCAAGATGCAAGTATCCGATCAAGAACTTGAGGCCAAGCGGCCACGCCGGCACTCGTCGCCAGCAAATGCGCCAGAGGAAATTACGCCTGCTAAGATCTATGATGATCTAACAACCATTAAAGATGCCCTATTCAGGTTAATTGATGATGTAGCTGAATTCAAGCTGGCATTAACTCAGCTAGCCCGTCGGGTGACGGACGCTGAAGCCAGAATTTCATCAAGAGAGCGAGCCTTGGAGAAAAGTGGGCCTACAATTACGGAGTGTAAATGGGGCCTTGAAAAGCTGGAGGATCACCTCAATGATTTAGAGGGAAGGAGTAGACGTAATAATCTGGTTCTATTAGGCCTCCCTGAAGGAGAAGAGGGGCCCAACACAATTTCTTTCTTACAAAAGCTTCTGAAGAAGTCAGCGGGACCCTCTCCCAACGGACCTGACTACATCATTGAGAGGGGCCACCGAGCTCTCAGAGCCAAACCTCCTCCTTCTGATCCACCAAGACCCATTATCTTCAAGTTGTTAAACTACTTGGATCGTGAACACATTTTAAGAGAGATCAAAAAATTAGCTGCTTTTCAATGGGAAGGCAAGAGGCTGCGTCTAGTCCCAGATCTAACGTGGAAAATGAGACAGGCCCGGGCAAATTTTAGACCTATCATTTCTAAATTATGGGCGGCGGGGATCCATCACCGCATGCTATACCTGGTGAAACTGGAGATCACGTCTAAGGATGGAGTCAAGCGTTTCGATTCAACTGAGGAAGCTTTAACCTTTCTGGAGACTTTGTTTCCCGATTTATTTGCTAAAAGATGAACACTTGATATCTGTCTCTTTGGGTTTCAAAATCAAGATTGCTAGTGGGGCAATGTTTTTGAGTGAAAGGATGTATTATCTGGAATTTTGGACCTTTGGTTTAGTAATCTTAGTTAGAGGCCAATTAAAAAAAAAAAATATGTGTTCTTCCTTTTCTCCAATGTCTTTTGACTTCGTGAGGAAGATTGTCAACTGTTTCTTTGGCCCTTGTGCTTATTTGGCCTGGCCTCAAGAGTGATAGGTGGGGCGTAGTATACGAACTTGACCACAGGAGGGAGCTCTCAGTTCATTAATGCTATGCAATTTTATACACCTCAATACATTATTTCTTTGATGCCCCAAAAAGCATCAGCTTAGTATATCTGCAAATGTTGTATAACTTGAATGTTATAAGGTTTAAGAGTGCTGGAGTAGAATAGTTTAATGGATGATATAGTTCTCACACTGTTAAAAGTTAGCTTACAGTTACAGTATGCTTTTTTACATGTTATCTATATTCATATGTTTAACTTTGGTCCTATTCCACCAGGGAACGCCTCAGTATTGTGGCTGGTTTTTAGCCTGCCTCTTATTAAAAACCAAGTATTTTCCTCCTTTTCTTTTCTCTTCTGTTTTCTGTTAAGTTATATTTTTTTAGCCACAAGTACAACAATCTTATCCCTATATATAGCCTTTCCTTTCACTATTCATTAGAATTAGTTTATGCAGGTTCGTACTAATAATTATAAAGATTTTATTTCAATTTTGATAAGGAGGGGGATGCCCCGCCTCTATAGCGCACTATGAACCATTGGCTGTGGAGTGGGCTACGGGTCTGGGGAGTTAGCTTTAGGGAGTCTTCTGGAGGGCATGTGTCTTTTCTTTTTTTAAATAGGGGGTTATTCAGGGATTATTTAGTTAATTTCGGTAGGGTTTTGGTTAGTAGGGGGGCAGCTATCCTTACTTCCTGCATGAGAAAAGTTCCTATTTATGGCTAATGGACTGAATATTCTCTCGTGGAATATTAAAGGGGGAAAGACAATTGCAAAAAATTTGTTATATTAAATCACTTGGCTCATTATAATCCAGCAGTAGTGTTTCTACAGGAAACCCATGTTCTTTCTGATCATTTATCTCACTTTAAGAAAAAGTGGGTTGGTCAGGTCTTTGGAGCCAGTTTCTCCTCAAGTAGCCAGGGAGTGGCCATATTGATAGCGCGGGGGGTTCCGTTTACCCATTCGGAAATAATCTCTGATCCGAATGGTAGGTATATATTTGTTCTGGGTAGACTTAGTGGGTCGAACTTAGTGTTAGGATCAGTATACGGACCTAATCAAGAGTCACCATCTTTTTTTGTCCATTTGGCAATGACTTTGGTCTCCTTTAAAGAGGTACCAATACTATTGGGGGGAGACTGGAACTTAGTCCAGTCTAATAAGCTAGATTGCTCCTGGTATAGAGGAACGCAATTTTCTCCAGCCCAGAATGCGTTAGCAGAGTTTAATTCGTCTTTAGGTTTAGTAGATCCATGGAGGACATTTAACCCGTCTTCTCGGGATTACACCTTCTTTTCTCCGGTCCACAGGTCACTTTCGAGAATTGATTATTTTTTGATAAGCCAACAATGCTTATCTGGTGTTTTGGAGACTGTGGTCCTACCTAGAGTTATTTCTGACCACTCCCCTATAAAAATGTGTTGGTCTCCATTGTCTAATCCCTCGAGGTCTTACTCATGGTCATTAAATAACAATATATTACAAGATTCTTGTACTTTAACTCGCTTTCGGGAATTTTTGGCTAACTCAATTGAAGTTAATTGGGGTTCCATTGAGGCTGTGGATCAAACTTGGGCAGCACTCAAATCAGTATGGAGGGGAGAGTTAATACGGTTAGCGTCCAAGCACAAGGCCAAAGACATGGTTCAACTGGATAATTGCCTGAATAAAATTAGGGCGCTGGAGGCTACGTGCGAGAACTTAAGATCAGAGAGTCAAGAACAAGAATTAGTGGCTCTGAGGACTTGGTATGCCAGTATGCTGAGAGGGAGAGAGTAGTGACCTCAGCTTCCAGAATTAAGGCTTTGTACCTAGGCCAGGGTAGCAAGGCTGGGAAATTGCTGGCCTGGCAATTAAAACAAAAAACCTCTGCTAAATGGGTAGCAGCCTAAGGCACCCTGTATCAGATAACCTGATTACAGCCCCTGAAGGTATACTGGAGATCTTTGTTGATTTTACAAAACTTATACTCAGTCAGCTACTTTCTTTGCAAGGAATGAATAAAATGGGAGAGTTCCTAGCTAACATCTCCCTCCTCAATTATCTGAAGATTCTGGTCAGATTTTAACAGCTCCTATTTCTGACGAAGAAATAGGGCAAGCTATTGACTCACTCAAAATGGACAAAGCACCAGGTCCAGATGGATTTACACTTTTTTTAAATTGTTTAAACAACATATTGTACCATTATTGAATCAACTTTATACCTTCTGGGTCGAACAAGGGATTAAAGATAAAACCCTATTTGAAGCTAGGATTACCCTTTTACCCAAACCTGACAAATCCCCAGAATTGGTGAGTAACTTCAGGCCAATATCCTTGTTAAACCTTGACGTAAAAATTTTTGCCAAGATTTTGGCTTGTAGGCAAAAAGGGTGTGGCTTGATCTGTTAAGCCTGAACAAGCTGTTGTGGAGGGCCGCTCATCGGTCACCACTTTAGAAGTTGTTTTATTTAATTTCTGCATCTGTGAATCCAGATATGGAAGCATCTCTTGTTTCACTAGATGCAGAAAAAGGCATCTGGATGAGTCAAATGGACATTTATGTTCGCTACCCTAGCTAAATTTGGTATCCAGGAAAGATTTATATGCCTGGTCCGAATTCTGTACACTTGTCCGTCTGCTAGAATTCAGTGCAATAATTTAATCTCGGAAGCTTTTCCCTTAAGGAGAGGAACCCGTCAAGGTTGTCCCCTATCTCCTTATTTATTTAATTTGTACATTGAACCCTTAATAAGAACTATTAAGATGGAGCAACTAATTCAAGGGATAAGTATAGGAGATTTAGAATTCAAATTGTCGGCATTTGCAGACGATTTATTATTGCATGTCCGAAATACGGTCACTTGGCTCCCACATGTATTAAAACTAATCGCTAACTTAAGTGAATTTTCTGGATATAAACTAAACCTATCCAAAACTATGGTGTATCCACTTTCCATATCTCCAAAGAGCTGGTGCCTTTCCTTGGGGATGCAGTGGCAATCAGAGTCTCTATTGTATTTGGGTATCCGTATTTTTAGGAACTTGGAGGATTTGGCCAATTTAAACTTTAAACCCTTACTCAAGTCTATAAAAGAAGACCTGGATCGATGGTCGAAACTCCCTTTAACCTTCTCGGGGAGAATTAATACGGTTAAAATGGTGATTTTACCTAAATTTTTCTATCCTCTTTTGAATTTAAATATATACCTCCCCAAATCTTTTTTCAAACCCTTTTATAAGCAATGTTCTGATTTCTTGTGGGGAGGCCCTCCACGTAGGGCCTATATTAAATTATGTCGACAGCATAATTAAGGTGTCTTCAGTTACCTGATTTTTACACGTATTATTTAGCGGTCCACGAGCCAGAGCTGCTCTGTGGGCTTTGTGACCCCGAGGTATCCTTCCGGTCTTGCCCTTGACCGAGCCTTTTCTAAAAACTTAAACTAGATTTGGAGTCCCTTTATACGCTTCATGGGCCAAGGTTCCCAAATAGCCAGAGATACCCCATTAGGATGGGACATCAGGGCCATGCACCAACTCTGTGTGATTAAAAATATCCCAATGTTTTGATTTATCTCAACCCTTATTGAGGAATCCTAACTTTCTAATTGATAAACAACCCATCACAAGATTTTTTCAACCCTCCCAAGATTCGAATTGCAAATCTTTACTCAGGCAACCTCGATGCTGCCATTATCGACATTGCTTGTAAAATTTGGGGTCAGCTCACAATTTTCATTACAAATGTTTCAAATCCAAAGCAGCATAAGGTCCTTTCTGAATAAGAGCCAATGTTCTGATGGGGCAGGGATTTTATTCAATAACTTGAGTGAACTTAGTTTATCTGGCAAGAGTGTTTCAAAAATTTATAAATATATTTTAGCAAGACTTGACTCTACCTCTTGCCCTGTCCCCTTATATTGGAAAATTAATATGGCATTAGACTGGTCAGATACGGTATGGGAGAAAATCTGGACTGACACTTACTCTTATGTTAAACAAGACAGGTTAAGAGATATTCAATTCAAGTTGTTACATAATCTGTATTTGTCCCCCACAAAATTGCACCGAGTAAACGGCCTGTGTTCTCCCATATGCAAGGATTGTAATGACCCCTTGGCAACTACGATCCATAAAATTTGGTTCTGTCCCAAAATATGTGGACTTTGGAGTTCAGTTAAACATTGGATTAGTCCGTATACTGATTTATCGGCTTTTTTTAAACTTGAAATTTGTATATTCGGGATGTATGCTCGCATCCCATGCAATGTCCAGAAATACCAAATGGCGTTGATTGCATCAGTTACAAAGTTGTTAATTCTGTTCCGTTGGCGAGATGATTGGACCCCTACATTTAGAGAATGGTAGGAAGAATTTCTGAATGCACTTTATGCTGAAAGATTAGCCTTTTTGCT
This sequence comes from Neoceratodus forsteri, assembly GCA_016271365.2. Classification (NCBI taxonomy): domain Eukaryota; kingdom Metazoa; phylum Chordata; order Ceratodontiformes; family Ceratodontidae; genus Neoceratodus; species Neoceratodus forsteri. The sequence goes on along the minus strand of CM057450.1, from coordinate 1,312,750,994 downwards.
GGTTAAGGCATCGACCAAGTTTTTCAGATGTTGGGGTGGCTTTGTTCAAAGCCTTAAAGATAAATACGGTTTTTAAAGGAAGGTACTCTTTCTGTTTTTTTCATTGCCTATTTCCCCCCTTTTTTTTGGGCTTCTTATTTCCTTCCGTTACTTTTTCTCCTGTAGTTATTGTCTCTTCCCAGGTTCTTTTACCGCCCCCTTTTCCCATGTACGCATTGTCTTTCTTGCCTTCCCGCTCTTTATTTCTGCTTTTTACCACTGTTTTCTTGCCCCTTTTGTCTTTTACCAACGTTTGATTGCCTGAGGCAGCCTGGTTCTTTTCTTCCTTTCTCCTTTTCTTTCTCCCTTTCTTTCTTCTTTCTTCTTTCTTCTTTCTTCTTTCCTTTATCCTTTTCTTCTCCTTGAGCCTCCTGTCTTTCTCTCCTTTAAGATTTAGGATGCAGCCACAATGTACTAATTTATATTGTTTTAAGTCTTCGCTATGGATTAGTAGTTTATTATTAGGATAGCTGTGGGGGGGTAGGGAAGGGGAGGGTATGAGGGGAGAATTTTTGTTTTATTTTTGAGTTTCAGTTTTGTTCTGGGGCCATATATTTGTCTGTAACCTAATTCTATATGATGTGTGTGTTGTATATGGTACCTGCTCTCAATAAAATATAGTTATTTGCAAAAAAAGAAAAAAGGCTCAGATCTGCACAGTATTTGTACTTCATTTCTTAGTTGCATCTTACTTTTTATTTTTATTTCCTTGCTTTCCTAAGACCTTGTTTTGGGGGTATTACTTTTTTGTCTGTATACAATGATGACTGCCTGAAGCAAGAGTCTGGAAAGTGGTGATGAGGTTATCCAAAACCTAGGGAATGAACAACCTGTAAATAAAAAGATAAAATGTGTGAGTTTGAAAAAGAAAACCTGCAAACAGATCATAAACAGGGGAAAATTACCCCACGTATTGCCCACCCTAGATTGATATTAAATTGGAGGAAATGTCAAAAACCTCAGAGGGTTTATTAGACATGTATCTGGGCAACATAGTTCAAGTCACATCTACAGCAAAAATTTGCTCAGGTGATGGAAACCCTCCTTTACAAAGTGAATTGAATTGAATCAGGGAAGGACTAGTTTGAGAAAAATAATTTTCCAAATGCTAAAAATTCAAATGAATGTTCATCTAATTTATTAATTAATTTGAACTGAAGCAGTGACAGTTGTAGAAAGTATGAATAAAAACTAGACACTACTCAGAATAGTGAGGGAAACATGAGGTTAGGCCAACTTTCAATAGGAAGCGTCATGTCCTTTACAGAATATGGCTTACAAATGAGTAGGAGAGATTGTAACCTAAAATATAACATCCATTTGTAGTTGAAGTGCAGTCTATGTCCCCAGACTAAAAATAAGATTGTGAATTAGCAAGTGACTTGCAACAGACCATTAATGACTTAAAAATCTTAAGTAATAAATATTCCCATACTTAGCTTTAACATTCGTGTCAGGCAGCTAGGTGCTGCTGTAAGCATGATAAAAATGTAGGTAAAAAAGAGCAAGAAGAAAGTCCAAAATGTGCTGCTACTATGCTGAACAAAGATCTAATAACTTTAATGAAAAATCAATAAAATGCTTCTCTCATCCTACAGTACTGGAATATTTTGTAGCAATAAAATGAGATGTGGATTCCCTTAAAAGTGATATACTGATTCAAGAGTAACAAATAGATGAGATCTTACCCTTCTCACTGAAACTGTCCACAAATGAACTGAGTTTGATTGAAAATGATCACAGACACCATAATAAAGAGAACTTGCCATTTAGCTTGCACATAATTCCTGATTCCCTTGCTGGAAGTAAAACAAGGAAAGACCATAAGAATAATAAGGTAAACAAAATGAAAAGAGGACTTTTGCAGAAACAGAAAATTAATGAAAAGGACAAATAAACAACAGAGAAAAGGAAACATAAAACTTACCTATAGCAGCAATTGCTCTGGCAGCTGAAGGGGTTCTCAAGTTAATCCTGGGTAACAAAATGAAGACAAATGAGAGTTGGGATAGTGAGACTGGGTCAAACTCAAAGAAGGAAAGTATGACTGTTAAATTTCCCTATGTCAGTAATCAGAATATAGAATGTAAATCCCTAAATAATTCAAACTTTCTAAGCACAAAACTGAAAGGATATGAAGTTATTCTTAGTATTCATGGCCTAGAGCAATCTTCAGAAGATAATGACCATCTGTTACTGAAATTGGTTTAGATAGTGCTAGAAAAAATGTACAATAGGAACCTAAGACAGTACATTAGACTGGTTCATAAACATAAAGGGTACAACCATAAAGAACAGGTTTCTGTTATTTTAAATAATATGGATGTAGCTTATGAAATGTGGGCAACAGCAAAGGTATTAGATCAACTGGAAATAGAGATGTGCCACGTATCTCAGAAAATGTGTGGAAGTGCAATGTTCAAAAGGGAGAGATGGATCACACATTTCCGAATGCATGATCATGCAGAAATAATGTATGCAATGCAAATAAAGGGGGTAGATCCATGAATATGCCACACATATCTCTATATTCAGCCAAAATGTGCGGCGCATCTGCCATGCATCACAGAAATGAGCCGCCCAAAGTTAGGCAAATAAAAGGATGGCCTAAATCAGCTGGTCACCCACAGGCAGGCCACAGAACTGCAGGCAGACCATCCAGAGACAGCCCTCAGAGGTGCACCAGAGCATACTCCAGGCACCCACACACACAGCAGACATGCCAGAAAGGATGTACCCAGAGCCACAGGTGCCGTGTCACCACTGGCACTATCCAGGGAGCAACCCCCCACACCACACCCTGGATGAAGACACCCAGCAGCCCGTGAGTGGATGTATTGCCACCAGACAAATTGTCACGGGAAATCTGTAGCGGACTACTGGTCGCGAGGACTTAATGGTGCCTGACAATTTGCCGATATTTAATTCCGTCGCAGCCATCAAAGGGCAAATTTAATTTGTTGAGAAATGGACAAATAGTCGCTCCGCACTTCTGTAAGTATCAGCATAAACATTTGAAAGTATCTGTATTTAGGCTGTTTGAAAGGAAACCATTTTCACACAAGATCCACCTCCTACTGACAACAGCTTTTTTTTTTTTAAATTCTCAAGCACGGCCTCACACTGCACTGCTAACCAGGGCTGCTAATCATGTCCCTCAACTCTGGTCACACCACTAAGCACGTACCTCATCTCTTCTTGAGTCTGAGTTTTTAAAATTTTCAAATGGGACAGTGCCTAACCAAACGTGCCTAATCAAATGTACCACATAAATTTCTCACCACGCTGAACTCACACTTTTCATTTTAAAAGCACTATTGTGGTAGGTTGAATACATGAAAACACAGTAACCTGCCTCGGATCCACTCTTGTTGTTCGGGGGGGGGACTTGCCTACTCCACCAGTATCCAGCAGTCACTTCAAGACAGCATGCAATAGCAAGGAAAATATCAGGGGACAGGAGCCGCAATAGGCAGTGTATGTGCCATGAGCAGGGATTTGGAACAGAGATAAGGCTGAGCCAAGTAGGAGCAGGTTGAATGCAAGGTAGCTGGCAATATTTAAATTTATTTTGAAGGGGGAGGTTGGGGGATAACTCAGTCAGTCTGGGGCAGTAGGTCGGGTCCATCTGATAACTAAACTTGTTTTGGAGGTGGGGGTTCAAGCTGGCATGCAAAACTGGCCACAAAGGTAGGGAAGGTTTTTCGTTACAGGATTATTCAAAAAATATGTCCCGAAATGTCCACGGCCTAAAATCCGTCAACAGAATGTCTTTTTGACATACAGACTGCACCATCTTAACCACGCCTATTAACATGGCAATGTTTTGTCTGTATGCCCCAGCAGCCATATGACAATACTGTCAGGTGCCCCCTGAGCACACCTGTGGAGCAAACAGCCGCAATGCAGCACATGTACCGGGACCATGGCCTGCACCCATGTGGCCTGCAGGGTGTCACCCGGCGGTGGCATGCACCAAGGGTGTGTCTGTGGCACTGGTGCCCAGGTAGCCTGGTGGTACTAGTGGCAGCATGGCATGGGCCATGGACTGACCTGTGGCACACACCCATGGTGGTACACCATAGGTGCACACAGGTGGGACCCACCCACGTGGGTACCCAGTCACCTTTTGCACACTGCCATCCCCTGCAATTCTAACCATGGTCCTCACATACAGGGGTGTGTGGGGCACTGCAGGTGCCTGTATGCAGCATACAGAGCTGGTGTATCACATGCATATGGTATACCTATCAGACAGTGTCACCCTGTGCCCTTCCCTACTGCTTGTCCAGGTGGGCACCTGTGGCCATTATCCAGGTGGACCTCCTGTACCACCATCTGTCATTGTAGATGGCTATGGGTAATAGTACTGTACCCAGGCCAATGCAGTCCACCAACCCACACACATGCATTCCATCACTCCTGCCTGCTAGGCTGCAGTACCTCCTGTTCACCTTTGTGGGGTGGTGGGGCAGCCCTGCAAAGCTGGAACTGAGCATGCCTCGGGTATGCAAATGGCCTGAATACATTCCAGTAATGAGATGCAAATGTGCAGTTTGGGCACAGACTGTGCAAGAAGGCCATTTGCATATCCCGGCAGAATATTGCAAATCTGCACACCGTTCAAGTGGCTTTGCAATGGGCAATTCCTTATGCTCTGCTCTGGGCTATGGCCACCTGCTGAATTGTGCATCTCCCACTGTGCAATCATGCATGTTCAAGATATTCAGCCACACATGTGCAATCGCATCATACAGTGCAACTTTTGAATATACCATTGTTTTGTGCCAACCTATCTCAGTTGCATGGTGCAGGCACTTGTGAGATGCAACCTGAGACTTTTGAATATGGGGCCCTATGTGATTAACAAACATTTATGAACCTAAAACAAGAAAAGATAAAGGGAACACGATATTAGTCCAAATAATATGGGTTATCGATGCCTACCAAAAGGGGAACATTTTCAGGGAATTTCAAGAGGGCTCCGTTATTTTTTCAACCTTTGGTATTAAATGGAGGAAATGAAAAAATAAAGAAAAACTACAAGTGTCAGTTTGCAGCTTCTTTGCCAATATCCTGAATATCCTGCTCATTAAGCTGGAAAATAAAGGCACCGAGTTGGTTAACAGGCTGCAGAAATGTTATGAAAATACACAGGCTGACTTTGCAGTAAGCAATGTGGAGTTAGCAAGAAGAATTATGAGAGAAGCTGACACAATAATATAGGTATCTCTATAACTGAATGGTGACAAGGAATTTTGCAGACAACAGATCATGTCACTCAGGGTACTGAGCAATTACAAGGAGTTGTGGAGAATAGTACTCAATAGCTCAGTAATAGTTACTCAAGAATTCAGACGCACAACAGATACAAGATTTTAGGAGAAACCCAGGCATGACAAATTCAGTCTAAGACAAGAAGCATTATAATGGAAACTTCCTGGAAGCTCTGGTCCTGAAATATTTCTGAATTAGCAAATAAATTGTCTGACAAAGAATTCCAGGAATTCCTGTTAGGGTACAAAATCATTCTTTTTCAAGAATCATGATGGCATGAGGACTCAAGTCAAGTTTGTTTATTGATCAGCTGATGTGGCTATTACCTTTTCCTACCAGGTCAAGATGTCATATACAGAACCATGCATGGAACACCACGTGGAACATATAGTGTGGTGTACTAGTGTGACAGGGTACAAAACCCTGCAAGGCACATATGTTGCATGCAGTTTTGTACCCTGTCATGCATTGGTGGGGAGGAGGAGTGACATGGAGTTCAAGATCACTGTTGGGGAGGTGGTCCACCTAGCTGCCACCGAGGCTCAGTGGCAATGCAGGGGTGCTATGTGTCTGTGGACCAGGGCTCAAATCCCGGTCCCAGACTTTTGTGAAACCACATTGTGCAGTTTCTTTTTCTTTTTTCTCCCCAGTGGTGTTTCTCCCCATCCCCATGTTGAACCCCCCAGAGATGATTATATTAATAGGGGGTTCGGAGCACAGCCCACCATAATGGGGGGTGCAGGGGTGAAGCCCCCCCCCACAGAAAACAAAGAAGCTACTAGCTTCTTTAGCTGAAATGTGTTTCGGCGGTATATCTGAGTGTGAGCAGTGTAGTCACTGCAATTACAGCACGGTACATTGCAGCGCTGTTATGTCACGCAATATTATGACCTTGTGCCTTACAATTGTATGGCAGAAAAAAACAGTTAAAATATACAATAAAACTAATAAATACAATGAGAGCAATTCATATAAGGCACAGCAATAAATATCAACAGCAGCTGAATAATATATCTCCCAGACTGGACTATGCATGTTAAATTCTTGAGTATCAAACAATAGTCCATTTAATATGTCACAAGTCGAATGCTAGTTAATTTCCCTTAGAGTATCACTAGTTAATACACAACTTGCATTTATGTTCCCATATTGGACCAACATTCAGTTACCGTAGTTCAAAATCTATTGGCTAATAGTCCATTTAAATCAGGGCACTTTAAAATGTTTTATCCTAAAACATTAAAACTTTTGTTACAAACCTCATTAACAGCTGCTTGTTCATTCATCATAATTTTAAACTGTTAAAATCCTCTATTTATACCAGAGATTATGAAGAATAAACCCATACTTCCAACAAGAAATTCTTAATAAACAGTCTGAACTTGTTGTGTACTTAAATTTCAGCACGTACTATTATGTGTGGTTCATAGCTTAGTGCTTATGTAACACGTATAGTGGAATGATGTAGATGGTTATTGGATACAGAGGCCAGCATTAAGAGGACAATGTTTATTAGGTAGTAGTATAGAATGCTTGTGCTTAGGTACTTGGATGCTTGAATTGAGTTGTTTGATAATATTTGATGGTTTGGGCCTTTCTCTGTATCCCACCAGTAGGAAGGAAGCTTGGTTTAGAATTATGAAAGCCCCCTGGTGGGATAAGAGTGCCGCAGAAGGAGGAGGTGTTGGGGAGGATGGTGGGTGAGTGCGACTCACTGTACAGAGAGTGGGAGTCAGCTGCTTCAGTTAAATAGGCTGTGGGGGAGGAGCTCTTCCCCCACATAATCCTGGGCTACTCCCTGCAATTATGTGTGGTTCATAGCTCAGTGCTTATGTAACATATATAGTGGAATGATGTAGATGGTTGTTGGATACAGAGGCCAGCATTAAGAGGACAATGTTTATTAGGTAGTAGTATAGAATGTTTGTGCTTAGGTACTTGAATGCTTGAATTGAGTTGTTTAGTAATATTTGATGGTTTTGGCCTTTCTCTGTATCCCACCTGTAGGAAGGATGCTTGGTTTAGAATTATGAAAGCCCCAAAAAGAATAATATATCAACGATTGTTCTTTAACTGAATGCTGAAGATGTCATGCATGACAATGCCTAATAATGATAGGAATAGATGATCACCTCCTCCAACTCCGGAGAGTGTGACCAGTAGCACTCAGGAGAGGAAAAACCCCCTTGGGGGGAAACCTCTGAGGACCCATGGCTACTGACCTGCCCGTCCTTCTGGGCATACTAAAGGAGAGAGAGATCCTAATTAAACTAAATTAATCAGCTAATATCTGAATTCTAATTTGCAGAATTCAATCCAGATAAATGGAGCTTAAGAAAAACTGAATTGTAAATGTCCAGTGAAGTAATTTCCTCCTAATAAAGTCTGAGTCCGAGAATCCATGTACAATTCAGAATGATGGAGAGTGGATATATGAAGAGCCTTCTTCTGGACTTCAGTTGATATAGGGCATAATCCAGGAAATGCATGATGGTGGAGGTGAAGTTGATGACTGACGAATTCAATACAGGAGACCAGATGCAGATAGTTGCATCCAAACTTGACGTCAACAAGGCAGGATGAATAGAAGTAGTATGACTTCTTGATTTCTAATAGAAGGCTTGTAAAGTACGTGTAATGAGAGAAGGCTTGTAGCCAGGCTACCAACTGATGAATCCAGTTCTGATAAGTGAAGTATAGTCTTAGGAACTGATATGAAGGCAACGGCTGTAGAGCTGAGCTGGAATAATGGCAAGCTGTAGAGGATAATCGGAGACACTGGTGCGAGGTATGAAGCATCTAAGTAGTAGAATATGGTGAGCCCAAAAGGAAGCAAGTCAGTTGGACTGCTAATCTGAAGTGAGAGGTAATAGGAGCAGGGATTGCACCCACAAAGGCAGATGAGAAGGAACATGACATGGCAATCAGCCCCTGAAGAAAGCACAGCTTAACCGACAGCTGGTGAGGTAGGAGAGAGAGGCGGCTGATTCCAGCATGAGAAGCGCAGGCAGACCCATGGAAGACTGCTGGTAGAATAGAGCATGGCAGCTAGTCTTTCTACGAGAAGCACAGCTTTTCATCAGCTGGAGGGGCAAGGAGAGAGGCAACTAGCTCCAGGTAACAGAAAAAATGCAGCCAGATCTACAGAGGTCAGCCATTAAGAATAGTGTGTGGTATACAGCCTCCAGAAGATGTGTCTTGAGTCAGTTCAGAGCAGAGTAGGACTGCATTTGTAAGGCAGATGTAGAGAATGGAATGGTGCTGAGGACTGACGTATCCAGAAGATCAAGGATGGCAGAAATCGCATTGAAGAAACCGTGGCAGAGATACGGTAACTGGACAAGGAATAGCATTCAAAACTGTAGGTATGCAATGAGTGAGGCAACAATGACATGATGAAATCCAAATAGTCAAGCATAAGAGTCCTGGATGGAGATAATTGAAGAAGCCGAGTCAATTGGAGTAGCGTTGTCCCAGGGTCCAAAAAGTGGTAGAGCACAATCAGGATAAGGTCTTCATGAGAGGCGCAACCAAGTGTCCTGGAAAGGGAGAAGCAGCAGCAATTCCACATGGCTGAAGCAGCAGGGCACAGCATCCAAGAATAGAGGAGGAACAAAGAAACAGCCAGATGCAAATCCAAAATAAAAGAGCTTCTGGCTGGCTGACACGGCAGCAGGTAAGCATATAGTAGAAGCGGGAATCTCCAGGCCCCGAGCTGGATGAGGCAGAAGTAGCGCAGAAGCAGGTAAACTTCCCAGCCAGAAGGGCAAAGGCAAGCCGTAGAAGCAGGCGATTAGTAGGCAAACCTCCCAGCCCGATGGGCGAAGGCAGGTCATAGAAGCAGGCAAGCAGTAGGTAAAGCTCCCAGCCCGATGGGTGAAAGCATGTCTTAGAAGCAGGTGATTAAGATGTCAGAGAATATAGGAACAAAGGACCTCCAGTCCCGGGGGGCACAGGACTGATGAAGCGATGGCCAACCTCCAGCTCTTTGGGGCGAGGCAGGTTGCAGAACAGTCATACATAATGCAATGGAAATGGCAAACTGCAAGCAATGCAGATGGTCATGTCCTGGTATGGAGAGGTCGCAGTAAATAAGTAAATAGAGGTAGGTCGATGCCAGTTCAGGAGGAGCGCAGTAGAATGTAATGGCAGGTTAGACATGAGGACTCCAAAGGCCTGGGAGTGCAAAGCAGGTAATATGAGCAAGGAAGGTAAGAAAGGGAACCAGCACAAGTTGCAATAGGAAGCATGCTGCATAATGTAGACGTAGTAGCAGGGAAGCAGGGCAAAGCGTCCAAAGAATAGATGATGAATGTTGAAATACAAAATGTGCATCCATAGTGAGGAGCTCCTTGGCTGGCTGCTATGGCAGCAGGTAGACATATAGTAGGATAAGCGAATCTCCAGGGCCCGAGCTGGGTGAAGCGGCATAGAGAAAAAGTAGGTATTGAAATGGAGGTAGCATCCTGAGCCAGATAAGTGCAAAGTAGCACTGTAACTGGAAAGCAGATGTGTGAAAGTAAAATGATGCTGTAGACTGATGGATCCTGTAGATCAAGGATGGTAGGGATCGCAGCGAATATCCTGTCAGAAGAGTAGGCAACCCGTTGAGGCAAAGAACATCTGGAATCTGGAATCCATGAGGGAAGCAAAGGTGTGATCAAGTAAAGCATTGCAGGCATAGTCGAAGAGCTGAATGGAACATCCAGAAGCACACTTTAAGGAGAAGGCCTGAGGAACCATACAAGCCCTGCAGAAGCTCTATAAGGAAGAACCAATGGAGGCTAGGGCAAGAAGGAGCGGCTTAGGGAGCTAGGCAATCTGACGAGGCAACCTCCCGACCGGCATGGCACGGGCAAGAATGGTGTATGAATAGATGAACCCCAGGCTTAACGAGAGGCAGAATGGAGGCAAAGTAATGAACCTGTAGGCCCAGTTAGGGGTGGTAGGCTGACAGACGTCAGAAATCCTGAGGCCCAATGCTGGTGAGGCAGGTGGAAAAGAGAGCAACCCTAGAAGCTGCTGAATGAGCACTGAGGTAGTCTGACAGCGTGTAAGTGGGAGGACCAGCCACTTATTCGTATAAATAGGAGTTACCCTTTTTCAGCAAGATGCAGAATAAGACCATGCTGTAGAAGACTGAGGATATGAATGCTGTAGCGTATCAAGTATAGAGCCAATTACCTTCACACCACTGTGGTTGTGCTGCCAATGTCTGCTGTCCTAGGGGTACTGGTATGGAATGAAATGCTGAAGAACTGGGCTGCCACTGCAAAGGCCCAGGTGCCTGACAAGAGTGATTTGGAATTGTAGTATCAAAAGGGCCTGGCTTTTGGTAGAGAGAGGGTGTTGCCCAAATGTGCAGCAGAAGTAGGACATGGATACAATGTAGACCCTGTTCATACAAATCCAGAGAAGTCACAAATATACCTAGAATCTATGGTCTACCTGACAGGCAGTCAGTACTACTGAAGGAGCACAATCATAATAATACTGTCCTTAGCGCTTACATTAGGTATCAGCCTGGGCGCTACATGCCGCTCTAGCTGCAGGCAGTGCAGACATCGGGAGATTGAGGTACAGTGCAGCATAGGAAATCAGGCAGTAAGCCAGGAAGGAATGCCTCCGAGCCATCTGGTCACACTACACAAGTCATGGGTGTTGTGACCAGGTTCCCAGGATGAGCCAAAAAGAAATGCAGTCTGGTCAGGATGACTCCGGGAAACAAATGCAGCCACACAGCAAGGAGACCAAGTGGCCCAGAGCAAATGCGGAAGTACTGCAGCTCGAGGGAAAAACACCGGGAAGGGAGCGGAGCACATACTGGCAGTTTGAGAAACTGGGGCACACAGGCAAATGGAAGGAACACCTGGTAGGGGCCAGTGGAAGCAGCAAGGAAAGGTGAGGTATGAAGCCAGAGTACCGGCAATGAGCTGCAAGCCAGGAACGAGCAATGTGAGGAGGAATGAGCAAGCGACAAGCTGAAGGTGAGGCTGGAAAGGCTGTAGTGCAGAGGAGCAGGTAGTCAACGTGGCGGCGAGAGAAGGGAACTCCAGGCTAATCGGAGACAAATGAAGTGGCAGCAAACTACGCATGGAGCCAGGCTGCCAGAAAGGGGAGGCAACTACACGGCCGAAAACAGGTAGAATAAACAGCAGCAGTTGGAACGGAGCTAGACAAAAGAATCAAACAAAAGGAGAACAAACCAAATGGTGCGGGGGGGGGGACAAAGAAACGCAGGAGAAAGGAAAATGGAGAAAACAGGCAGCAGGCATAACAGCTAGATCCCAAACAAACAATTAAGGAAAGCAAATGAGTGGAAGTGGGGGGAAACGATAAACAAACAGCAGGACAGGTGGGTAAAGAAGGCAGCCATGGACCAGCGACGACACAACGAGTGCGACTCGCTCTAAGCAGAGCGGGAGTCAACTGCTTCAGTTAAATAGACTGTGGGGGAGGAGCTCTTCCCCCACATAATCCCGGGCTACTCCCTGCAATTCCTTTCATTAATTCCTGTAATTAACAGCCCTGCTATGAATTAAGTTGTGTGCAGGTTCTAATAATTAATCATTATAAAATAGCAAAGTTTGACACACTCCATTATACTCCATTATACCACAGGACTAAATTATCAAAAGAGCCACTTAATAAAAATATATGACTATAAAAGAACATACATCTTGACATTTAAAATAACAATTGTAACATTGCTTTAGCAATTCATGTTCACCTGAAAGAGGGCACTCCTATTACTTCTTTATAAAAGCAAGTTTGCTGAAAGCCAACACATATTGGTTGCTCATTCAAATAAGTCAACCAGTCTCAATGAATCAGTAAAATACAGAATGAGTTCAAGTTCAAAATTGGTGTTTCTTTTGGGACAAATGCTTACGCAGAGTTTAGTACCACATAATTAGTCTCCATGTGGTCCAAAATAATTCTCAGAGAAAGTATACAAGCCTAGGGACTCAACCCAGAGCCGTTTTGGTTAGCCTAGTTCAACTTAGTTCTTTGAAGCTACAGAAGTTCCCTTGTTAGTTAAATTGCACACCCAGATTGTGCAGCTGATTAAATTGGGTCATCTGCAAAGTTTAGGAAGCCATCATTTTCCCTCTTATGTGAGATTAAAACTATAGCAGATTCTGGAGCTTGCAGGAACAATAGACCCACGGATAGCTAACTCAGTTAGCTATACTGAATATAAGATCACCATCCACAAACAAGGAAAAATAAAGTGGTACCTTTTCAGGGAAGATTGCCCCACATACAGCTTACATCAGTCACTAAACTAGAATCTTTGTGAAGTACAAAAAAACACTACTGCAACAACATTACCAAACTTGGCTCCATTCTTTTAATTGAAGAGTCTGAGGAGTCTAAGACATTAGCAAGACCTTTTGTGATTCACAGACACTGAATTCCTCTTGAGAAAAGCAAGTTTACTAGGGGTGGGGGGTTCTACACCCATACAGGGAGTGCTATTTTTATAACATACAGAATAAATGATTAAGGGATGGTTTTAGTATAGCCACCATAAACGATGTATGCCAGTACTGGGAAATACCTCAGTTGGGCACTGTTAGTGGGAATCAGATCTTAACACAACAGAGATTGGCACTGATAAACTATGTAAGTTTTTTCAACTCTTTCATGATAATAGCACATCTCTCAAAAAAAACACTACGGGTCATATTAAAAGAAAATGTATCTTGTGAATTTGTTTGAGTTAAGTGGTGCTATGCCAAATGCATACATCAGGACATACTAAAAAAAGGCTTCAGAAAAAGCTTCAAAGCATTGTGCCACAGAGGATGCTCAATTCTGATCGGTAATGCAAACTGCTATCTTTCCTCCCCAAGAAGCAATTGCACCTTCTCCCCTGTTAACTACCACCAGGTCTGGCTTGTTGCTTTATTTTGCTTCTTCAATCAATATCTCCAAGTCTCCAGTGCATACTACTGCATACTGCTTCACCTCTGTCTCGGCTCTTGAATCCTGACTCTCAGGCTCCTGGGCTCCTAGGTTCCACCAGTCTCTGCCACTCTGGGTCTGACAGCATTTAATTACTAGAACACCTGTGGGATAAAAGAAAAAGATTCTCCTCTGAGCATAGTAATTCTAAACATAACATGGTTTATTTGCTCAAACCTTCCTTCCTTCCCCAGGCAACCATGGCATACCTTTTAGAGGGAAAAGATGGGCATATCAGCACAATTACTGCACCATCAGTACAGTATATCCAAAATCCTCAACTGTCATCCTTGTTCAGAGGCTGAATTTTGTATCACCGCAGATTAAGCCCTGTAGCTCCAATGAGTCGCCCTAAAGATGCCACTCAACATCTAAATCAGGAGCTCAGAGTAACAGTGGCAAATTCATCAAAAGCCTTTGCACTCTTGCCCTGCATTCATGAACATCACAATTCAAGTCAGCAATGTTGCTCAGGATGCCACAACTAATGCCACAGATGACCAGATAACTAATCAGGAACAAGAAAGAAATTTATTCAGTGGTGATATATTAAAATAACATAAGTTTCATACATGAGATTATCTAAAACTCTAGAAAGCAGCTGGTAAATAACAAGTAATAAACAGCATGCAGTGGGGAGTGAAGCAGCACATCTTGCTGCTCCATCCCCTCTGCAGAGGGCTGAGAGTGTTATACAGTAGGTCGGCATAGAAACATAGAATTTGATGGCAGATAAGGACCGCTTGGCCCACCTAGTCTGCCCATTTTCCTACCTAACAGATAAGCTGCAAATCCTAGTTAACCAACAGCTTACTTCCTCCTACCCCCCACTAGGACTGCCTTATGTCTGTCCCATGCATTCTTGAAGTCCCCCACTGTTCTTGACTCCATGGCCTCCTCAGGGAGGCTGTTCCATGCATCCACAACCCTCTCAGTGAAAAAGTGCTTCCTCACATTACCTCTGAGCCGTCCCCCCTCTATCTTCAAATTGTGCCCCCTTGTTCTTGCACATCTCTTTTTCTGGAAGATGCTACCCTCTTGGACTTTGTTAATTCCCTTGAGGTACTTGAAAGTTTCTATCATGTCCCCTCTCTCCCTCCTTTCCTCTAGGGTATACATATTAAGCTCCTTTAGTCTTTCTTCGTATGTCTTCTGGTGCAGACCCTGCACCATTTTGGTTACCCTCCTCTGGACAGCCTCCACTCTGTCTATGTCTTTGCAGAGATGGGCATGACGACTCCCTTTAGAGGGTTTTCAGGTTTTACCATTAAAAGCCATAAAACATAAGAAAGGTGCTAGATCAGTTTGGAGTTTGGTAATCTTAATCAGAAACGTGAAGCACTTTGCAAATGTTATGGCAGTCAGGTTGTTTGAATGCAATAAAAATTCACTAATTAAAATAGTGAAAGACAATTGAAAATGTAAGTATCATAAATGTTTACCTATCTCTTGCTAACGCAAAATATAATCTAGAAGGAGGAAAAGAGTTTAATACTCTATTCTGTCATGGAAAAAGAATTGCCTTTGGCATACATCGTTTATGGTGGCTATAGCGTTAGAATTAGCACAATCAAGCTACACAATTTTCAAGATCTCTCTAAAAATCTGAAATACCAAAAAATAAAGAATATTATTTCTGAAATATGAATAATTGGCATTTAACATAATAGAAACATAGAAAAATAGAAGTCAGCAGATAAGGACCTCTTGGCTTACTTAGTCTGTCCAGTTTTCACTGCATATTGTGCCACCACAGACCCTACTCAATCTTCAGTCATCCCCCCCTTGCCTTATTACCAAGGTCCCCTTGTATCAGTTCAACTCATGCTTGAATCCTATCACCTGTTTGGCACCCACTGCCTCCACTGGAAGGCTGTTCCAGGTGTCCACCATCCTCCCTGTGAAGAAGTATTTCCTCACATTTCCTCTGAGCCTACCCCCCAACTTCATAGTGTGGCCTCTTATCCTCGTGCTTCTTTTTCTACGGAAAATGCTGCCTTCCTGTACCTTATTAAGACTTGTTAGGTATTCGAATATTTCTATCATATCCCCCCTTTCCATCTTCTCCTCCAGAGAGTACATATTCAGTTTCTTGAGTTTGTCCTCATAGGACTTTTGATGCAGGCCCTGCACCATTTGGTAGCCCTCCTTTGTACCGCCTCCACCTTATCAATGTCCTTCCAGAGGTGGGACCTCCAGAGCTTGACACAGTATCTGAGGTGGAGTCTTACCAGTGATCTGTACAGGGGTAATATTATCTCCTTCTTCCTACTGGTGATACCTCTCACTATGCACTTCAGCATCCTGCTAGCCTTCCGCACTATCTTATCACACTGCTTGGTTGCCTTCAAGTCATCAAAAAAAGATTACCCCAGGTCCCTTTCTTGTTTGGTGGTTGCTAGTACTTCCCCTCCCAATTGGTACGTAGCCCCTAGGTTCCTGTGCTCAAAGTGCATGATTTTGCACTTTTTTGCATTGAAACCTAGCTGTCAACCCCTTATCCATCCTTCCAACTTTTCAATTTATCCCTCAATTTTTCCACTCCCTGGTGTGTCTACTCCATTTCAGATTTTTGTGTTATCCACAAACAGGCATACTTTCCCTTCTAGCCCTTCTGAAATGTCACTAATAAGACATTGAAGATGACCAGACCAAGTACTGAGCCCTGAGGCACCTTGCTGGTCACCTTGCCTTCTCCAGAGTGGACATCATTTACCACCACCCTCTGACTCCTGTTTCTTAACCAACTTCTTATCCAGTTAGTTAATAACTTTTTGACCCACTTCCAGACAGACCAGCTTGTTCAACAGTCTTCTATGTGGAACAGCGTTGAAGGCCTTACTGAAATCCAGGTAGGTCACATCCACTGCTTCTTCTTGATTCACTACCCTCATCACCCAGCAGAAAAACTCAATCAGGTTTGTCTGGCAAGACCTCCTCCCTGTGAAGCCATGTTGCCTTGGATCCTGTAATCCACTAGTTACAAGGTATTCCACTAACCTTTCCTTCAGTAGTGTTTCCATTACTTTGCCCACTACTGAAGTCAGGCTGATAGGTCTGTAATTTCCTGCCTCCTCCCTGTTCCCACTTTTGTGAAGTGGGAACACATCTGCCCTCCTCCAGTTCCTTGGAACCTCCCCTGTTTCTAGTGATAGGTTGAACAGAGTTGTCAGAGGTGCAGCCAGCACCTCTTTGAGCTTGCTCGGTATCCTGTGGTGCATCCAATCAGGCCCCATTGCCTTGTCTACTTTTAACTGTGCTAGTACCTTGAGGAGTTTCTCCTCTGTAAAAGGCCTGATGTCCACCTCCCACCCATTTATGCCCTTGTCCCTTATTTTTGGCCCGACACCTACCCCTTCTTCTGTAAATACTGATGTTTCAAAGGAGTAGTGTGCTCGGCAGGAATTGGTCCCCATGCATAGCAGGGCTTGCAAGCCCCCAAACATTAACAGTTTCCAAGAAAGCCAGCACTCTTGAAAATGAAGGCAGCTCACAGCAGTAAATACCAAACACAGTTTGTTGCAAGTTCAGTCAGTTTTATTCCAGACTGCCAAAAACTGCTATATGCAAGTTAACAATTCAAATGTGTACAGCATGTAGCTACCTCACCACACAACTCCTACTGCCTCAGCCTGTGGTCTTTCTTAGGGGGTACTGTTGAAGTGGCTAATTAATTTCCTTAAATACAAAAAAAAGTGTGTTGCTAAAACCTAGAGGTCATTTTCTGAAATAATACTCTGTTCTTACACACAAAATCAGTAGTACTTGGTGGGATTTAAACCATTGACAGCTCAATCTCTTATTTTAAATGCAAAACAAGTTTTTTTTTAAGTATACAAAACAATGAATAACAAAACTATTCTTGTCATTGTAGCAACACTTGTATATCTGTGTTACACATTTTAAATTTATGGCTGATATTTACCTTTTCAAATAATGAATTCACTTATTAACATACAGTTGCCAAATGTGCTCACATTGAAAGGAGTGTAAATACTGAACAAAAGTATTTGTTAAATATGTCTTCCTTTTTTTTTGGTTTCCTCCTGGCAAGCTCCTTCTTCCCCTTTTATCCTTAGTATTCCCCCTTTTGTCTTCCTCTTCTCACTTATGTATCTAAAGTAAGTTTTACCCCCTTCGTTTACTGATTGGGTAATATTCTCCTCTGTTTGTGCCTTTGCACGTCTAACTGCCTTCCCTGCCTCCCTGTGTTTCTCCTGGTAGTTTTCCCTATCATCCTCCTTCTGTGTGTTTTTGTACTTTCTAAATGCTGTTTTTTGCTCTTACGTTTTCTGCTGCATCTTTAGAGAACCATAGTGGTCTCTTTTTTTCTCTTGCCCTTGTTAATCTGCTGACACAGAGATTTGCTGCTTTTTTAATGCCCCCTATATTTTTGCCGATGGTTCCTCAATTCCCCCCAGATCCTCTATCCCTGTCAGGGCATCCCTAAGTCATTCTCCCACTTTCCTGAAATCAGCCCTCCTGAAGTCTAGAACCCTTGTCTTAGTGTGGTTCAGTTCTGGCCAAGTCCTTATATTGAACCACACTGTATGGTGATCGCTGGACCCCAGGTTGTCACCCACCGTGACGTCAGCAACACAGTCCCTGTTTGTTAGTACTAGGTCCAATATAGCCCTTCCCCTTGAGTCAGCTTCTTAATTAGTTGCCTGAGGAATGCCCCTTGCAGGGAGTCCAGGATGTTCCTACTTCTGACTGCTGCTGCAGCTGGTAGGCTCCAATCCACATCTGGCAGATTGAAGTCCCCTAACAGCAACACCTCCCCCCCTTGCATACCATCCTTTAGACGGCTTCCGTCATGTTCTTATCCACCATTTCCCCTGTGCTGGAGGTCTGTAGATCACTCCTATGTGAATAGCGGCCCCTTATCTGTTTCTAGGGTGACCCACAATACTTCAGCTCCTCCCTGCTCTCCCTGTATTTCCATGGCTTTAATTAAAGTCTGGTTTTTCACTGCACCAGGACTCAACAATTGCAACCATATCCAGGTCTGCTTCTGTCATGGTGGCTTCTAGGTCTGAAATCTTGTTGCCTAGACTTCAGGCATTTACACACATGGCTCTCCAGACTGACTCCCACCTTGGCTAGTTTACATGCTGGACAATGTACAGTAGCATTTAAACCGTTCACTGAGGACCACGGTTCCCCTCCTGGATAGATGCAGTCCTTTACCCCTGTACAGGCCCTTATCTCACCAGGTACTGCTGGTACTGCACTATTTAATTTAATATATAAATATACATATTTAGTTCTAAATGGCAGGACTGCTGAGGATTTTGCTGGAGAATAGACTTTTTTATGGGAATAATGGGGCCTCAACAATAGACCTAATATTTATTACATTTCTAAAGTGGCCCCTTGTGGACTCTTTAGAAATTATTATAGCAAGGCACAGAACCCCCAGCAAGCCTAAGGCCTGGGGCCTCCTGCACACAGAAAAGTGATGGAGATGTATGTCACCTGGGGGAACTATTTCCCATGTTCTGTGGGGCTGCGCAGCCCTCTCAACATATTGAGGGAGATTGAAGACATATGCACAGATATTCTCAAGAGCACTGCAAATTTCTCCAAACTAGGAGTGCTCCTAGAGATCCTCCCAAACCACCTAGAGGGAGGCAGGTTGTCATGAGCTCAAAGGCTGTGGCTTCAGGGAGCCTTAATAAATGCAAAGTCTTTCATCTTATGGCATTGGAGAGACACAGGCCCCCAAATGCCCAGGAATGGGAGGAGGAACTGGAGAAGATGGCCAGTTTTGAGAGAGTCATATATGCTAATCATAAGAAAATAGACAAATACTAAGAGATATGGGGCAAGTATCTAGCTTTGAACTACTGTAAGCTACCAGAATCTACTATCCCTCCCCCCTGCCCTTTCTGTAAGGATTCACACCAGCCATAGACTTTCCATGGTACAGTAGAATAGCTCAGACTCCCCCTCCCTGTCTCTATCACTTATAACACCACATACCGATAGGTTATTGACCCCCACCCCACTTCCTTAATAGGCCTACAGAGCCAGGGTTAATGGACAGCTGGTGGGGAGCACTGTCCTGAAGGTACATGGGCTTATCCCACATTAATATTACTACATCTATGAAATTTTAGGCAGAATAAGTTGAACAAAATGTTTGTAATCCACTTATATTTAGAATAATGTTGTTGTTAGGATTTCTTTATAATGCTGTAAATGTATTAGTTTTATTCTGTTAGAAACACTCCATTAGACTGTTCATCCATGGGAGTAATCCTGGCTAGGAATTGTGTTTCCTACTATTCAGTTGCATCCCTGCTATGTTGAATAAGAAATAAATAAACTTTTAATTACAAAAAATAAACTATTGTAGCACCAGAAAGTAAATGTCTGCCAGTTTGCTTTATCTTGAATGTCAAGTTATCAAACTGTCTTGAGAACAAGATTGCACAGCTAGTCACTTTGTCAAACAGGAAAATTTTAAATGGGAAATGTGTAGATATGGAGCATAAGTGAACTGTTAGGAGAAAAACTGTATTATGGAAAAGAACGACTCAATCCTTATAACTATGTTACAGAAGCGAATGAACGTTGAACGGATCTGTATGAAGTACTAGCATTAGGGTTAGACAAAGATCATAATAAATCTAAGGAAAAGAATATCTGGTTTAATGTCAAATGTAGAGCTCAGAAGAAGATAGGCAACCAAGTAGTAAGGTCAGTTAAAAGGGGAAAACTGAAAGAAAATCTAGCTTTATTAAAGAGAGAGTAAGACTTTTAAAATACTAATTGAGGAAGAAAAAGTCACTTTCCAGAAATGTTAAGGGTGAAATTACATAACACAATCCTGTCAAAAGGTTATAAAAAAGTTCTGGCAGATTGTTGCAAAGTAACAGCCTGGCAAAATAATATCCAGGCACAAATACATCCTCAGACCTGGACGGCATTTTATTCAAGGTAATTCTTCTCTCTAAAAGAACACAACAGAGTAGCATGGGTGCCACAACTAGCCAGGCAATTGGAATAACATGTAGTAGAGTTAGATAAGGTAATAGATATAGCCATCAGGCTCCGACTTAATATCCTCAGAAATATATAGGTTTGGGAGATCAGGGTGGAGCCCCCATTTTCCTCAAACCTTTTAACAATATATGGTCAATGGGCTTGGTTCCGGAATCCTGACATGGTTCAGTCATTGTTCCTATACATCAGAGGGCAGATGTAGCTAACCTTCTTATGTATAGGCCAATAAGTTTGCTGGATAATATCCAAAATATATTTAATGGACTAGTCCTGCAAAGATTCCAGGGCTGACTTTACAAAAATGTTGCTCTGGCAGAAGAACAATGAGGCTTTCAGGAAGGCCACCCAATGCTAGATAATTGTTTCAACTTGGAATATCTCTCATATTAGTACACTAAAATTGGAAACAATCTCTGTATTAACATTTGTAGATATTTCACAAGCATTTGATAAGCAGGAATTTATTATGGTTTAAAATGAAAAAGGTTGCAGTACCTTCAAACATAATTAATATAATTTATGTTCTTTACACTAACACTTGGGCAAGGCTAAGATATTCATTTAAAGGACATCTCTCAGTGTGATTTGCTGCAAATATAGGTGTAAAGCAGGGATGCATATTAGCTCATACTTTGTTTAATTTTTACATTAATTCCATCTTATTGGATCTTAAAAAAGTGAGCTCCATTACGCTAAAATATATGATTCTCCACTCGGTTGTCTTGC
Organism: Neoceratodus forsteri; assembly: GCA_016271365.2. Taxonomy (NCBI): domain Eukaryota; kingdom Metazoa; phylum Chordata; order Ceratodontiformes; family Ceratodontidae; genus Neoceratodus; species Neoceratodus forsteri. Next base: position 1,312,729,970 of record CM057450.1, on the reverse strand, counting down.
TTACATGGACATTAGTTTGTCTTCTTATCAAATTGGTAATGCAAAGGAAATTAGTTCATTTTCAGAAATTCCGTAGAGATAATGCCCTAGAGAGTAACCTAAAGAAACACAAATTATGATATCTGGAAAGAAAAAACTACATGGCCCTGGTGTTTTTGAATGAGCATAAATTAGAACAAGTTGTCTTCTGTGATTTTTTTTGGGGGGGTCAGCGATCTGTGTACATACAACTATGGTCCACTCATTTAGACTTATGTTTGAATAAATCAAAACATATACTTTGGGGCAATCTTGAAGTTTAACAAGAAATATGGAGGAAACTCAATTAAAGGGGACCTGCTGGCACTGAACTGTAAATTAAAAACAAAAGTACTGTATTGAGCTAAAATCTATGGTGGGGGGAGGGGTACAACAATCCATCATGTTTAGAATCAACCTTAAATTCTTGTTATAAAAAGTTATTACAAGTCCTTATATCAACCCCTTCAATGGTAGCCAGAGCAGAGCTAGGGCAGCCTTGTATAAAAATGTTTATTCACTAAAGATTGCTCACATTCTGGTTAAAACTGTCAAGACTTCCAAATGAAAGATTTCTTAAGTTAACACTTGATTAAATGATTATTATTCATCTCAAGGCTATAAGGTGAAGTTGTTGGCCTATCACCACGCAAGTAACCTTGCCTGGCTCAAGGTATAGCCGGAGGCAAGCAACTAATGAAAAATAGCAGTACTCAACACTTTATTATAAACATAGGGTGCCATGATGAAGGCTCAGTATGAGCTGCAGCACTAGGGCAATGCTGGGAGGTTTTTAGACCTTTGTGCTGTATTAATAGCACATGCACATTAAAATGCTTTGGATGGATTTGCACTTACTGCATTGATTTGCACTTGACTTCTGCATTTTTAGCTTGTTGTGAAGCAAGATTCCAGACACTACAAACCTTGACTACAGCTGTGTTTAAACTCCAGGACTTAGTGCTGCTATTTTAGTTGGTTGCAGTGAGTTTTAGGGACTAGCCATCCCCATAGCAGCACTCTCTCCTGCACTGGAATGCATTCTCATTTTTGTTTGTTCTTCATAGCTGGAGGCAAGGCCTGCTACATCCAAGAGGGAGATAAAAATAAAGAAGCAGAAAAAGAGATCTGGGAAATTGAGAATAAAAATAAGGGAGTGATAACAGCAAAAGTAATAGTGAAAGAACAGCAAGAGATTTATAGAATGATAAAAAGAAAACTGTCAGCAAAAAAGGGTAAGAAAAGCCAATAGCAAAATGCATCCATTAAAAAAAAGGGAAAAAATGTCATACAGATAGATGTTGAAAGCAAAAAGAGGAAGAGAAAGTCAAGACTGGAGTGGGGGAAGGGAACATCAGCATGAAGTTGTGGCAGCTAGTAGATGGAAAAACAATTTTACAAAAGAGTACCAGAGGATGTAAGCAGCCTCTCTCTTCTTCCAGGCTTCAAGCAGATTACTAAGGAGCACACAAGGTGCTAAAGCCTGACCATAAGAGTGGCTCACTACTGTGCTTTAGCTTCAAGACAAGGGGCTTGATTTTCAAAGCCCAGTTAGATCAGTACACTTTGCCCTGACACCCTGACTGCAGCATCCTTGGGTGCACCAGGGACCCTGCACCCAAATTTGTAAAAATTGGAGTCCTGGTGCCAAGCTCCCCAAGTTTGCTGCAAGTTTCCTTGTGGGAGTAGGAGTTTCAGGCAGCACTGGCAGCCATGGGGGGGACCCACCGGCCATGCAGCCAGTGGCTGGCAGGGTCCATGGAGGACAGGCCAGGCCAGGGCATGTGGGGGATGGGGGACGGCAAAAGAACCCAGATGTGGCACTGGCATGGCTTCCTCCATGGCAGTCAGTGGGTGGGAGGGCAATACTGTGACTTGCAGTGGGGTTAACTAGCCATGGCCCCACCACTGCATGGACATTTGACCATTTGCAGAAAAGCAGCAGACATCCCATGGCAGTGGTCACAATTGGGAACATGGACCACCTCACACCATGGCAGGGCACTTGGAGTGGAGCATGGGCCATTAGACCATCTCCAGGCTGGTTTAACTCTGATGGCCCATGCACCTATTGCCAGGGTTTGCAGAATACCAATTAAGGAGATATGCCAGATGTTAACTGGATAACATTTGCTGCAGCCACATCCAAGAGCAGAGTCAGTCGCAATGCCCTATAGGGGGCATGCCTCAGGCAGCTAGTGTTGGAACTCACTCAGGAGGGAGAAGTCTTAGACCTAGTACTCTCAAATGGGGATGGTGAGAGGATCTCAGATTTAGAAGTGGGTAGCCATCTGGGAACAAGCAACCATCAGACAGTGTGGTTCACAATTAACACAGCCATAGAGTCAAGCCATACAAAAACAAGGGTACTGGACTTTTGGAGGGCTGACTTTGGCAGAATGGGAGACTGCCTAAGGAACGCACTAGTAAAAGGGCAGGAAGGAGGGGTGGAGGAACAATGGATGAAAAAATCAAAACTACCATTACAGAGGCAACAAGCCTTTGTGTGAAGCAAATAAACTAAACAAAATGAAGGAAAAAATACTATGGTTCTCAAAATAGGTGGTGGGAGAGGTTAGGGAGAAAAAGATAGTATTCAGAAAGTATAAGTAATCATAGAATGAGCAAGACAGAGAAATGTATCAGTTAAAGCAGAATGAAGCAGGGAAGGCAGTCAAAATAGCAGAGACCCAAACCGAGACAAAGCTAGCCAACCCAGTTAAGAAGGGGGATAAAACCTTTAATAGGTACATTAGTGAGTGAAGAAAGACCTAGGGAGGGATAGAGAGGCTTAATAAAGGGGAGGGAGGGAGAGTGGGTAGAGGGTGACAGTGAAAAGGCAGAGATACTGAACCAATACTTTTGTCCAGTATTCACAAAACAAGAGGAGGGGGACTTGCCTAAACCAAACAATAGAAGCACTCTGGATGGGGAGGTCAATGCCAGTCCATTCATAGAAGAAAGGGTCCTGAAAGAACTCCTAAAATTCAAGGTGGACAAGGCAAGGGGGCCTAAGGGGATTCACCCCAGAATTCTAAAAGAACTAAGGGGAGAACTAGTGACACCACTGACTACCCTTTTAAACAAATCATGGGAGGAGGGCATGGTACCTGAGGACTAGAAAAGGGTGGATGTGATTCCCTTTCACAAACGTGGGAGCAAGACAAAGGCAGGAAACCACAGACCTGTTAGTCTTACCTCAGTGGTAGGAAAAATGATGGAATCACTTCTGAAAGAAAGAATAGTTGAGTACCTAGAGGCCAGCGGGGCACAGAACCCAAGGCAGCATGGATTCACAGTGGGAAGATCATGTCAGATGAATATAATTGATTTCTTTGACTGGGTGACTAAAGCAGTAGACCACGGAGGGGCTGTGGACGTGGCCTACCTAGACTTTGGCAAGGTATTTGACACAGTCCCACAAAAAAGATTAATAAACAAGTTAGCCAGCCTGGGAGTGGGCCCCAAGGTGGTAGCCTAGGTAAAAAACTGGGTGAACAACAGGACACAGAGGGTAATAGTAAACGAAGTCCACTCTGAAGAAAGGGGGTGGTTACTAGTGGGTTACCACAGGATTCAGTACTGGGGCCAGTCTGTTTTAATGTCTTTATAAGTGACATTGCAGAAGGACTGGAAAGAAAAGTATGCTCCTTTTCAGATGACACAAAGATCTGCAACAGGGTTGATACACGAGAGGGAGTGGAAAGGATGAGAAGAGACTTGGCAAGGTTGGAGGAATGGTCAAAAGTATGGCAGCTTAGATTCAATGCAAAGAAGTGCAAAGTAATGCACCTGGGAAACAAAAACACAGGGTAAGCATACAATGGGGGGGAGGTACTAACAACAACAAAATCATATCAGATGATCTAAAGGTAGGCAGTCAATTTGAGAAGGCAGTAAGGAGGGCTGGGGGATACTGGGATGCATAGGGAGAGGCATCACCAGTAGAAAACAAGAAGTTGTCATCTCTCTGTACAAACAGTTGGTGAGACCCCTTCTGGAGTTCTGTGTGAAGTTCTGCAGACCCCATCTCCACAAGAACATAGACAGGATTGAGGCAGTCCAGAGGACGGCAACTAAAATGGTGTAAGGTCTGCACCAGAAATTATACAAAGAGTGACTAAAGAAACTTAATATGTATACCCTCGAGGAAAGGGGGGGGGGAGGGACATGAAAGAAACCTTCAAGTACCTCAAGGGAATCAACAAAGTCCAAGAGGGTAGCATCTTTCAGAAAAAGAGATGTGCAAGAACAAGGGGGCACAATCTGAAGATAGAGGGGGGACAGCTCAGAGGTAATGTGATGAAGTATTTTTTCACAGAGAGGGTTGTGGATGCATGGAAGGCCTTCCTGAGGAGGTTGTGGAGTCAAAAACAGTGGGGGAATTCAAGAATGCATAGGACAGACATAAGGCAATTATAGTGGGAAGGGTAGGAGGAAGTAGGCTGTTGGTTAACTAGGATCTGTAGCTTATTCAATAGGTAGGGAAATGGGCAGACTGGGTGGGCCAAGTGGTCTTTATCTGCTGTCAAGTCTATGTTTCTATGTTTCTATGATACTGTTGTTCTGCTCTGGTACATGCCCCCCTCCACCATGCCACACTGCTGCATCCATCACAAGGACAGCGCAAGTCCAGCTGACGCAGGTGTCCCCCATTTGCCATAGGTGGCATCTGAAAATTGGGAATGGCACAAGGTATGGGACAAGAAGCCCATTGCACAATTTCTCCTTGACACAAGCCCCATGCACCAGTCCCAGTCCTTTGAACATCGAGCCCAAGGTGTCTGAGTGTTGATGTATAGTACTGCACACCCAAAAGAAAGTGTCAAACACAGAAATAACTGAAGGCAGTGCAGAGCAAGGCAGCTAGCCTACACAGTACAATAACAAAAAGGGGGCTCTGCACTTGTGGAGTCAGTGAAAGCTCAGGCATACACAGAAATCTGAGGTAAAGTATTTATTCCAGCACCATATGAAATTCCAACTAGAACCCTCAGACCCAACACTTTAACCCACTCAGGCTCTCAAGAGTGCAGACCCCTCCCTTTTTGTTAATGAATATTCATGGCCCTCCCCTCCTCCTTTGCTCTATAAAGAGAGGAAGCTATCTGAGGATTCAGACTCTTGGAGGTTAGCCCTGGATTGTCACCCTTTTTGGAAGAGGAGAAACAGAGAGAGAGAGAGAGAGAGAGAGAGAGTGGAGGAGCCCTGTCACTTCTCACCCTCCTCTGGGGTGGAGAGGGGCCCTTTGGAGACCAGCAGAGGAGACAGATCCCACAGTAGCATTGCCCTGAAGGGAGAATGACTGTCTGACCTGATAGTAGTAGTAGTAGTAAAAATGTTTATTTTTATACAGGATAGCAAACTTTAGGTCATAGACCTATTTTCAAAGTTGTCCTGTGTCAAGAACAAATTACATTCAATATAACATACAAAAATTCAGACTACATAAAACAACTAATAAATAATTTTTGACATTACACAAGACAAAAATCTTCAATCAGACCAACAACTAACACATTTATCCACATTTTAAAAACAAGTACATTCATCATAAAATACAGTGCTCAATCCTAATTTAAACTGGGATAGTTTAGTTGCTTTCCTTAATCCAGGGGGAATATTATTCCAAATATTTGCAGTCTGAGCCTCAAGTGTCATAGTACCATGTCTTGTATTAGTTTTTGGAAAAGTGTAACCTCTATGCTTTACCCCCTAGGTAAATGTGTTGTGAGGTCACATGCTTGAGAACAGCCTTGCATGGAGGCGAAGGAAGATGACGATTGCAGAGAGCTAGTGGAAACAAAAAAAGAAGGTCCCAATGGAACTAGTGGAAGCACTGTTCTGCCTATCAGCCAATGGGAGCCTCAGAACACCCTCTGCCTATTCAACCTAACCCTTGAGAACCCTGAAGGACCTGTTTTGGCTGCAGCGGCAGCACCAGCACCCATGGAGTATGCAGACCACTAGATTGCGCCTTATCAGCATGCCCACTTGGACAGAAGTGGGAGGAACACCAATGGACCTCTTCCGACCTTTGTGGTAAGGCCTCTCCCAAGAACTCCATCCACAAATCTTCCCTCTGGGGATTCTTGAAAGATACAATCTTTTTTTTTTTTGATGTATTATTTCTTCCAGAGCTCCCAGCTTGCAAGCCTGCCTTCAGTTGTCCCCCCGTGCAGCCCCGAAGGTTAGACCCCCTCCCCTTGTGCACCCCATGACTTACCCTTCATGGCAGGGTGGTGGGAAGTGACTCAACCCACCCCAAATGGATCCATGCCAGGGAGGTGTCTTCTCAGAGGCAGTGCTGCGGGGACCATTTCATTCTGCTGGAGCTGTTTTTTTCCACTTTTCTCCCCTTGTGTGGAGGCGGGGTGAGCAATGATGCCTGCAGTGAGAGTGTGCATGCTTCCGCACGTGCTCTCACCAAGCATCTGCCCCGTCTCCTCCCCTTCGGCTGTAGAGTCAGTGCGCTGCCCCCCAGCAGCCGCTAGGGGCCAGTGGAGCACTGACAGCTAATGTCCCCCCACCCCAGAGAAGGAGAGCATTTCAACAGATGCTCAATCCTTCTCCTCCCCCCAGCCAACCCTGACAACCCATGCTCGTTCCCGAACACAGGTCACTGGCATGGCTCGAGGTAAGGCATCCAGCGCCTCAGTCCTCAATGCCACCTGGCCAGCTGAAAGATACAATCTTAAAGTTATTGGGGAGCCAGGCACAGAGCAAGAAAAGTAAAAGTAACAGTAATTTTACAAGTAACTGCATTGAGCCTCTGGTGTGCATATTAGTATACAAACTGCATAACTGAACTTTAAAACTTAACTTAGAAATCAAAACAGGCATGTCAGGGAGTGGGGATCACCTGCAGGACATTATTATGTCTGGCTTTGATCTATGACTGGAGGAATGTCTAAGGCATCAGCAAATGAGAGTACTAATGTTCCAAAGGGAGACCCAGGCCCTGGAGAAGTTGCAGGGATATCCAGGTGCTGACCTAGGATGGTGACTTGGAACAAAATCTTTCCCTGGGTACTATGACTATTCCTTTAATCATGCAGACAGGGTATTGACTATGAAAATTTGTGAACCCTACAGTGATCATGCTATACTTGGTCCTAAGATAGCCACCCTCCCAAACACCCACAGATCAGGTGATCCCCTGGTCTGTGGCCTGCAGAAGAAGAAGAAGAAACAGAAAAGCACCTGACCACAGTGCCTGCTCCTACCACCACCATTGACCTGTACTAGGAAGACAGAAGACCTTTGACAAAGGGTTGAAGAATACAGAAGAGGTGCCCATTTTATAGGAACACCCCAGGACCAAGAGGTGACTGCTGGGATGCAGGGATGAGACTTGATCATTCAGCCAGAGACCTGGTGAGGTCCCAGGTGTGACCATGAGCTTTCTCCCTGCCTAGCTCTGTCAGGTGTGCAGGGTCTGGTGTGTCAGTGAGAGCAGGTCATGGTCAGAAGTGAGTCTGTCCAGCAGTCTGGAGTGGCTTGACCACGCAATGGGCCAGATTATCCCTGAAGACTTCACAAACCTTGTTCTGGACATGCTTTCTGAACCTGTGGTCTGCCAAGATGGCAGTTCTCAATCAGCCCTGCCTGACCCTCAGAAACAGAAAGACAGAAGTAGCACTCTCGTACCTGAAGAGGAAGAAGAACCAGAGCCCATGAAGGAAGTTATGGAAGAAGAGGTTACCCCAGATATTCCAAAATCTCCCACAGGAGTCTCCAAATCTCCTCCCTCAACATTAACCTCCACACCAGAGGCTCCAGAACAAGAACCAATAGAGGACCTTGTTGGAGAAATAAAATCTGAAGCCAGCAAGCAATCGATGAGGCCATAAATAAACTGTGGCATGCACCTTGCCTGCTACCAGGCAAAATAGAATTCAAACATCTTGGTAAGATTAGCCAAGCTGACCATGCCATAAAGACAAGGGTCAAAACCTAATATCGATGCCACTTCCTGTACATGCTGGGATAGCTATAGGAAATCATTGAAGCTCAGCATGAGTGCATTTTGTTAACAGAAACCAAGAAAGATCTGAACAAAGGGTTGCAGAATTATTACAAACAGGACAAAGATAAATCAAGTACATTGCTAGAATCAAGATTTCCACCTGGGATACGGCAGGCGCATCTGTATGCATGAGGTCTTATACAAAGTTTTAGATGGTCAACAAACTGGATACTTTATTTAGACCATCAGATCAAATAGGGAGTATGTCTGCAAATTCCACCCACAGCATCATATGTAGGTTGATGGACAGGACTTTGCATAACCACATTGGATTGGAGGGGATTCAGGTTTTCTCCACCACCATTTTTTTTTTTTGCAATTGTTTTTCATGGGAATGGTCAATGTCCTCCATTCCAGGGGACAAATGGATTGCCTGGTGCTGGTGCTCAAACAATGCAATAGAGAGCACTGAATGACAATCTGAATCAGCTCGTGTTTGAACTTCAGGATCTCTTATTGAAGACCCCACACATCAGGAAGTAGGGTTTACCTGCTCTCATGGCCTGTAAAGGTGTAGACTTCAGTGTTTATCATTTAAACCAGTTCTGAATCTTTTGTTTGTATAGGGGTGATCATACACTTCTTTTTGCTAGTATTATTACATTCAAAGCACCTCCCACATGGGAACATGCAAACTGCATGAAGGCCAAGCAAGAGTTCTTGTCCCCTTTTCTCTCATGGTATTTCAAATTACATATGTACCAGTTTGATCCTAATGGTCTGGACTTTTTTCTACATAATGAGTGGAAGGTTCTTAAGCCTGCAGTTTATGGTTGTTTCCTCCTGTAAGATATGCATATTCCCCTGTGATAAGAGATCACAGAATACTGTATATTATTTCTGCCACAGATCATGCCATTTACTTGATTCAGTGTTCATGTAACAAACAATATGCCAGGAAAACCAAGTGAGAACTAAGGACAAGAATTACCAAACATAAAAGCAACATAAAAAGGAACCAAAAAAAATCATTTGTGGCCAGACATTTCAATACCAGTGGACATTCGCTCTTCTCACTCAGAGTTTGGGCATAGAATAAGTAGACAAAAATGTACTCTAACTGGAACTCCATTCCCCTAAGAGGTGAGTTATTTTGGATTCACATTTTGTTTTATTTTAGTCTTTGGTAACCGGGTAAGGCCCACTAGGCACAAGTGCCTGTTTTCAGGGGTGACCTGGGAGCACTGGGCAGTTAAGTGACTTACTCAGAGTCACACAGTATGCAAATGGAGGTTGTGAGACTCAAACTCAGGTCTGGTCTGCTGGATGTATCAAGCTCGTTCACACCTCATTCCTCTAACCTGTAGGCTATACTGCCAGCCCCAACAACAATGCCAGACAGGTGCATGAATGAGGACTGTGACTGGTCTCTGTTCTGGCACAAAAGTATGGAACACAACACATGGAACCTGATAATCTGGCTTGAATCTATAAGTACTTTGATTTTATCATCATAGAAAATAAAGAATTTGAAGTAAAACCATATCAGAAGTGGTGTGCACCCATTCCTTGCTTTACTCAGATTTGGAATAGTCATTGTGGGAGACCAGAGATAAAGCAGACCTGTTGATTCAGAAGGATTGAGGGCATCCTGAACCACATTCGTGCTACTTTATGATGAAACATTTTAGCAACAATTGTCATGTGACCCAACTGAAAAAGTTAAGAAAAGCACTGACTACTTTTTGTGTGGTGTCTTTATGTCTAAAGTGATTTCAAAGGGGGCTTATGAATTTCTGACAGTTGCTCCATTAGGGCCCCTATCTACTGCCTACCCAAGATCAAGAAAGACTTATAGAATCCCCTGGGTAGGCCCACTGTGGCCAGTATAAGCTCCCTCACTGAGCCATTGGTGCACCTTATAGATCAACACATTAAAAAGATCACCTGTGCCTCACCCACATATTCTAGGGATATTTTGTACACCCTGGAGGACTTGTACAGTGAGGAGGAGGATTTTTTAGCCACTCTCAACATACAGGTGATCTACACTAATATTCATCATGAGGGAGGACGTAATGCTTTAAATGAGGCTTTAGATGGCATTGTAGAGCATGCCCTAGCATTTATAGAATTGTTGCTTACGCTGACAGAGGAAGTATAGCACTTCAATTCCTAAACTTCTCTAGGCAGAAACTATCAGCAAGTAAAAGGCATAGAAATTGGGGGCTGCCTCTGCCCCCAACCATGTCAATGTCCCCCTAGGGAAGTAGAAGGGTGAAGTGGTTCTATCCAGGGAGACGATCCCATTTTTTAACCAACTAGACTTATGAAGGCATTACATTGGTGTTGCCTTTCTTGTGTGATGTGGCACACCTGAACATTGAGTGTATCTGTGTTATGCCTGGAATGAAACAATCCATACTTTAAATTTTCACTCTCATGGAGTAGACAAAGTGTGATTTGGTGGGGGGGTTTGCTGATTTCTGAAGATGGTTATAATGGAGTGACAAATTACCTATTTTTTGTAAGCCCACTGATAGAAATTCTATACTGCATTATACGGGCAGTCACCTATGCCACACAGTGGTGTCTAAAAGGCTGAATTTATTCATCTAAAATAAAAATGCAGTACACCAATGGCATATGCTAAGGGGTGCATATGCTTAGAGATCGATTCCTGCAAAGATGTTACAATAATGCATGTGTAATAAGAGCAATGTTGCAAGTGAAAAATATTGACAGAGATGGTTTAATGGGGCCAACAACCCATTTTAGATGGGCAAGAAGTTTCCTGCTACAGACTCTGGGACCAATACATTTTGTCACAGTCTTTAATCTCCAGGTCCACATGATGCAAAAAGTCTTACATTCAAATTGGCATATATTATCAACAGAATCTAAACTGGAATCATATACTGAACAGAAGCCCCATGGGGTGTATAGAAGGAGCCAGATTCTATCAGACAAAATTGTCCATAGCCTCTATCATCCAATACCCACAGATATTAGGAACCCATTACTGCCAGGTACCCACCAGTGCAGTAATTGCAAATGTTGTGGTCATCTAGAGGTAAGAAATACCTTTATGGTCCCACTATGGTGCAAGTTTTTGTGTCACGCCATTCCACTATGCAACATGTGCAAAGTGATTTTCATGGCATGCTGTATATGCCAGACATTTAACATTGGTAAGACCAGTTGAAAATCCAATGACATGATAGTGAACATCTCCAGTCAATAGCTTTGTTGGACAAAGGAAATGCCTTGGCCATGCATGTTGGTCAGTGTGGACCAAGTCACAAATTTCTCATTGTAGGGGTTAAGTAAGTAAGTAATTTTACTTATGCAGCACCCAATCCCAGAGGCTTTGGTCACTTTACAGAGAGGTGCAAGAGCATGCAAATTTACATTTTACATACAAAAAAATACAAAGGTCAGTAACAACCACCAAACAATTTAAAATCAAAAATAATAATAATATCAATGTTACAGCTAACTAAAGAAAGCTTTTTTAAAAAGGTGTGCCTTGAGACCCTTCTTAAAAAAACTCCACTGACGGGACCTCCCTCAGAGATCTGAGAATGGGTTCCAGAGGGCTGGGCCAGCCACCCCAAATGCATGGTCTACCAAGGTTTTCAGCCTGGCCCACAGAATTGCCAGGAGGCCCTCGATGGAGGAGCAGAGCGAGAGCAATGGGAGGGCAGGGATCAGAAGGTTACTCAGGTAGCCAGGGCATGAGCCATATAGGGCCTTATAGGTGTGCAAGCCCACCTTGAAGATAATCCTCTATATAACAGGCAGCCAGTGCAGATCACACAGGACTGGGGTCACAGAACAGGACCTGGGAAGGTCCATCAGCAACCTGGCTGCTCTGTTCTGCACCAGCTGCAGTCTATGGAAGTTCCCTCCACTGATCCTGAAGTAAAGAGCATTACAGAGCATTATAGTAGTCTAGCCTTGATGTGGCAAAGGCATGTACCAGTATGAGCAGGTCACCAGGCAAAAATAGAGGATTAATCTGGGCAACATTCCTTAAGTGATAAAAACCACTCTGGTTGATGGCTGACCCATGAGACTCAAGTGTCAAACCATTGTCAAGAATGATGCCCAAGTTTCTCACCTTAGAGGCTGCCACCAATGGAACAGGGCCTAGGAACAACCCTGTTCCTGACCTGGTTACAACCACATCATGCTGGCTACAGGACTCAATCACCAGTACCTCTGTGTTGTCGGGATTCAGTCACAGCCAGTTAGAGGACATCCCATCCTGGATCTCAGTTAGGCATTTATTTAGCACTTCATGGGGTTCTTTTTCCCAGGAGCAAAGACATATACAGCTGGATATGATCTGCATAACAGTGAAAACCCAGACTGTAACATCTAATGAGCTCACCCAGAGGTAGCATGTACACTGTGAAGAACATCGGTGACAGACTCAAGCCTTGATGAACATCACAGGGCAGGGGCTTTGGACAGTAGGAGAAATTTCCCATCACTACCCGTTGCATCCTGCCAGTGAGATAGGACTTAAACCAGTTGAAGAGAGTACCAGTGAGTCCATAATACTCTCTAAGGAGATCCAGAAGTACAATATGGCCTACCGTGTCAATTGCTGAGAAGAGATCTAGGAAAATGAGAACAGACCAATCTCCTCTATTTCTTGCCTTGAGGAGGTCATTTTACACCCTGACCCAGTGCTATTTTGGTGTTATGCTTTGCCCTAAACAAAGACTGGAATGACTCATAGGTGTCAAAGGCTACAAGCTGTGCCTCGAGCTGCAGAGCCACCACTTTCTCAACAACCTTCCACAAGAATAGGAGGTTTAAGATAGGTCAACAATTCACCAAGATGTCAGAGTCGAGTGATGGTTTCTTCAGAAAGGGCTTCACCAATGCCTCCTTCAAGGCATCACAGGGAAGAACCCCTCCAACAGTGAACACTGGGCAATTTCAGCAAACACTGAACCAATGAACTTGGCACATCCCACTAGGAGACAAGTCGGGCCTGGGTCCAGTTCACAAAAGGGGAGCTGCAACTTTGAGATTATCTCAATGACCTCTGCTATCCCCACTGGACTAAACTTACCCTAAACAATGAATGCCTCTACCTATACAAGGCCCACCACTGTGGGGGCATTCTTGCCCCACTGTGGAGATCTCGGACTGAATACAGAACACCTTGTCAGAGAAGAACCAAGCAAACACCTCACACAAAATTAGTGAAACTTCTCTTTTTGGCTGCAGACAATCAGGGTAAAGTAACCTGTTCACAGTTCAAAAGAGCAGAGCTAGTCTATTCCTCCCTGCAGCAATCTCCCTGGACAGGAACTTTGCCTTCTTATGGTTGATTGCCCTTTGATATTCACCATAGTGAACTCTCAAAGCCATTTTATCCTCCTCAGACCAGATCCTCCACCAGTAATGTTCCAACTTCTGATCCTTGGTCTTCTTCTGCTTGAGAGCCCCATCAAGCCACAGGGACCTCAAGCAAGAACATCTGGGTCATACACAGATCAGTGAGATGGTGTTGAGTGCCTTGGAAACAGCACTATTATAGGCTGTCACCACCTCACTCATGCCAGCCGCACATGCAGTAATCACACCAGAAAAGTCCACTACTGCCAGAAGTCCCTCTGGGGACAATCTCTTCAATGGGTGGTAGCAGATCATCTCAACAGGGGAAGGACTATTGGGGGGGCCCTAAATGAGAACTCCACCATGCAATGATCAGACCAAATAACTGGATCATTCCTGAAATTAGTGACCTCAAGCTCCAGTGAGAATGTCAAGTCCAAGGCATGCCCGTGGTGGTGAGTCACAGAAGCAACTACATGTGTGAGGCCCAGAGATGTCATCATCTGGAGGAGGTCCTGGCCAAAGTACCAGTTAATAGAGTTATCATGTGAAAAAATGGAGGAGATCTAGCTAATGCCCTCTTCAAGGGGGAGGCTTTTTGTCAATTCAGACTTCATGCCCATAGACACCAGGGACGGAACAATAGTTTTCAGTCAGCTCTGTTTCTGGAAGATTGAAGTGTTATTTGTTATGGACACACCCTCTCAGCAACTATAATGTCCTTTGCTCTGTGATTGTCTGTAAATGTACTTTGTTAGGTATAGTTTGGCACATATAACTTGAAGCTACTGTTATAGTTAGTAGTTAGCAATACTTATAGTCTGGATGATGAAATATTTTGTGTTGCCGGTTGTTTTGAGTGGTATCTTGCCCACATGTCACTTCTTTTGGTTTTATTTTTCTTTTGTTTCTCATTTCCCAACCATATCCTTTGTTGTTACCTTTTGCATCAATATCTCTTTTTCCTATATCAGACCTGCTCAGAAATTACTGCTTTTATTGCAAATGAAGTTTTTGCATTAAGCCCTTTTGTACACTTGATTGTGGTTATGAATTCACACTATATGTGTGTTAGTCAGAGTGTTTTTAGTCTGTGTCATTGTAGTGTCCAATGTTTGAATCTATCAATCTATCTATCTGTCTGTCTGTCTGTCCATCCGCCCATCTGTCTATCTATCTATAGATAGATATACATATATAAAAAGATATTCATTGCAAAAATCTACGTTAATTCAGACATTATGGTTGACAAACTCAAAATGCACAAAGTAGGGAAATGAAGAAACATTAGTGTTTTAAGTCTCTGGAGTCTTGATAAATCAGTGGTGGGGTATCCTTTTAGGGTTGTCAACCTTAAGCCCACCCCCTCCCCTGAGCAGGTAAAGTCAGATGTGATCTCTTTTCTTCATGCAAGACCCACTGTGCCCTGCATGGAGAAAGCTATGACTGAGTTTTGCTGGAAACATGTGGTGAGCCCATGCATCTCTGCCTCTGAAGAGAGCATCACTATGAAGCACTGACTTGGAGCTTTGTCTTCTGATTCAGACAGGATGTTATGGGCTGGGAGGAGGGGTGGGCATTAGGAATGACAACCCCAAAGAACACACCACCACTGATTCACCAAGACTCTGGAGACCTGAAACCCTAATGTGCTTTCATTTCCTTACTTTGTGCATTTCAGGTTCTTCAACCATAATGTCTACATTAGCATACTTTTTTGCCATGAATTTCCTTTCACTTTCTGATAGTGAAACTGTATCCTCAAAATGAAATATATAGTGTACTAAAATTAGTCTTGACCCAGTGCATTGGCCCATCAGGCCTCAACATGCATTTCCCAGGCCCTTTACAAGGTATTGTGTGTGCACTAGTGCTGTGTGCTGCAGCACCTTCATCCTGCCAGCCATGGCCCATTAAGCCATCTCACTGAGCTCACTCCCAGACTCATTTCACTAGCATGGGAAGGCAATGTGAGCCTCACTGGGCCAATGAACATCCCTGCACACAATGTTACTTCATACTATGTGGTGACATTTTGACCCCAAAATTTCAACAGAGTCTTTTTACAGCACCTTCTTGTGAACATGACAGGTATCAGTTAATAACATACTGAAAGAATATAATTTCACACCAGAAGTGTAAATACACATGTTGGCCAGGATTTGAAAAACAACAGCTGTTACATCCATGAGGTTGTGTGAAAAAAAATGGCTATGTTAAAAATGTGGGGTTTAAATATTGTAAAATTACCAAAGTTTTAAGCATACATAGAAAAATGACAACATGTCTTCATAACTTTGTTGCTTTTTAATATTTTTACCCTACGTTTTCAACACAGTCTTCTTATGACCCCACCTCATGAACCTAGTAGGTGAACATTGTGTAAATCCCCACCAAAGTATCATTTCATGCCACAAGTGTGAAAACACATTTTGGCCATGATGTGAAAAATGACAACTGTAATGTTCATGATGTGGTGTGTAAAATTTCTATGTTAAACATTTGGGGGTCAAAATATTGAAAAGTACCAAAGTTATGAGCAAGCATAGAAAAATTTCAATGTACACTCATAACTTGGTCATTTGTATGTACTTCTTGCCCAGATTTTCAACATGGCCATTTTGGAACATACCTCATGAGTGCAGGTGTTGAAATTATGTAAATCCATCCTGAAAGGTGATTTCACACAGTGACCAAAACATCACCGTCTGGGCCAGATTTACATAATTTCACTGCCATTGTTCATGGGGGGGGGGTGTCCCAAAAAGTCCATGTTGAAAATCTGTAAAAAAATGTAAAAATGACTAAGCCACGAAGAAAAGTTTAGAATTCATTGAACTACAGTATATGGTACTTACTGCACATGTTTTGCTCAGTTCCTGGTCCAGCACTGAAGAGTGAAAACATGTCTCTGGCCCACAGAGGATTGTGATGTTGGACCTCAGTTGTATAAGTATAGGGTAAAGGGGGGTGTGGGGTAGTGGGTGCTGAGTGGGGGGGTCAGGATGGGATGTGGGGATGGTAGCAGGCAATGATAAACTATTTTCTTTATTTCAGGGTTACAAAAAGAATGAGAGAAATGGACATCATGGGATAATTTTCTTTCTTTCAGGTACGCTACTTCTGACACTGGAGATCGGGCACCCCATTGTCAGAATAATACTTGGGGGCACTGGAAGTGAGCACCTTGGTGTCCCAGGCTGGAGGGTCCAAGGAGGGGGATGTGTATGTGGACACCAGGAATGGGGTACCCCAGTGTTGGCAACTTGAAATTATGGGGTTTGTGGGGGGGGACTTTATGGAGGGGTGACAAAAACCAGCATCAGGGGTGGGCTCCCCAGTGTCAGACTATCTCATTAATAATTAAACTGGCACTGGGGATTGGGTACCCCAGTGTCCAGTTCATATAAGTAAAGCTGCTCATGTAGCTAGTAGCAGACACAGTACCAGAAAAAAACACTGGCACATTCACAGCACACTCAGCAGGGGTGGGTCTACACACTAACAGTCACACTCTCCCAGCTGGGGGGACTCTACTCTATTCTGGCTCTACCCTTGATGGGGTCACTGGGAGTGAGCACTCTGGTGTCCCAGACTGCAGGGTACAGGGAGGGGGATGTATATGCATACTATGCAGACACCAGGAATAGGGTACCCCAGTGTTGGCAATTTGAAATGATGGGGTTTGTGTGGGGGGGCCTTATGGAGGGGTGACAAAAACCAGCATCAGGGGTGGGCTCCTCACTGTCAGACTATCTCATTAATAATTAAACTGGCACTGGGGATTGGGCACCCCAGTTTCCAGTTCATATAAATAAAGCTGCTTATGTAGCTAGTGGAAGACACAGTATCAGAAAAAAACCAGGCATGTGCACAGCACACTCAGCAGGGGTGGGGCTTCACACTGACAGTCACACTCTCCCAGCAGGGGGACTCTACTGTATTCTGGCTCTGCCCCTTGATGAACACTCCAGTCATGACTCATGGTATGAAAAAGATTCTTTTTTATATGAAGAGTCATGAAAAAAGATTATTTTTGTGAGAGAAAACTCCTTTTTCATGAGCCTGCATAGTTTTCCCTGGTGTCTAGTGGCAGCCCCCTTCCAATCACCACCCACTTAATTATTTATTTTTTCCCTGGTGACTAGTGGTGCCCCACACTCTCCAATTATTACCTTTCCCTTGTGTGACCCTGAGCAAGTCAGTTAACCTCCTTGTGCTCCCAGGTCACACCTGGAAACAAGCTTCAGTTTACTGTGTCTTTCCTGGTTAAACAAGTTCCTTTTTCACCCTTTCCCTGGTGTCTAGTGACATCAGTTCCCATATATATTTTTTCCCTGGTGTCTAGTGGCACCCTCCACCCTCTGATGGCTGTCCCCATTGAAACCATTTACTTTCCCTGGTGTCTAGTGGCACCCTTCCCTCTGATCGCAGTTCCTGTAACTATTGTTTTTTTTTCCCTTGGTGTTTAGTGGCGGTTTACCTATAGGGGTTCGACAGCGCTAGCACCAACATCCCCTACAGCGACAGCTGCAATGCTGACTGTCATAATTGTAGCCATGGGGAAGTAAGCACACACAATAAAGGGGGCTGCACCCCCATAACCCCCTTGTGGGGAGCTCCACTCCTCAGTCTCTAGGATTCTAACTCTGAGTTTGAGTTGGACCTGGGGGGGCAAACACCCAGCAAGGCAGTCCTGATCACCACACAGACCATCATAGCGACAGGCAGATTTTGTCCGATTCCTGTCGCTGTGATGATCTTTGCTATGCCAGAGTTGTTGTGGTAATGGTATACCTTTAGGAGCACCCCCACCCTCCGATCACTGTCCTGTAGAAAGTTTCACTTTCCTTGGTGTCTTGTGGCGCTCCTCACCCTCAGATCCCCATTCTGACCTGAAATAAAGAAAACAGTCCTGCAATATATTTTTTACCTGTAAAAAAGAAAATGGTCCCTCACAAATCTGACCCCCACCACCCCCACCTCGCACTCAGCACCACAACTTTACACCCCCAACACACAAACACACACCCCTTCACTCACCTGAACACATGCCAGGCTGAAAATCTACTCTCCTATGGAAGGCATGTCTTGCTGCTGGAACTGCTGACTTCAATATGAGAAACTAAGGTAGGTGCACTTCAATGTATTTCAATGGGGTTTTCAACTTTGACTCATAACTGAGCCATTTTTGCATATATTGACCCTAGAGTTTCAACATGGCCTTTTTGGGACCCAACCTCATGAGCAATGTCTGTGGAGTTATGCAAATCCAGATGGAATGGCAATTTCACGGTCGCATGGCAAAATCTCCTTTTGGGCAGGATTTGAACATTGTCACTGACCTTGTTCATGAGGTGGGAATCATGAGATGGCTATGTTGAAATATGGAGGTCAAAACATGTAAAAATGCTAAAGTTACACACATACCTGCCTCTTAACTTTGTCAATTTTAAATATTTTGACTCGAAATTTTCAACATAGCCATCTTTTTACAACACCTCATGAATGTGACAGCTGTCATTTTTCAAACCCTGGACAAACTGTGTTTTCACACCTGTGGCATGCAATGGCATTTCAGTGGTATGGAATCATGTTTTGGCAGGGATTTTAAACTTCTAATTACTGGGTTCATGAGGTGGGGTAATAAGAAGGCTATGCTGACAATTTTGTTCCTGCTTTATTTTATTTTTTTAAATTCAACATCTTTATTGTTTTTAAAATGACAGAAAGTGATATCAATATAAAGCTGAGTCGAGACATAGAACCCACCCCTGCAAAACCAATAGTGTGGAAAAAACACCAGAAAATTATTAGCACAAATAAACAAAGAACAGAAATAACATGCTGTTTTACCCATCCCCCTGCCCCTCCCCTAGCTTTCCTCCCCCAACCCCCTGGGGTGTGCCTTTTTATTCTTTATTATGTATCCAGCATGCTAAGGAAGTAACAAAAAAGAAAATTGGCAGCTCAACAACACCAGATTTCAAAACGACTAATAGAAGAGAACAACAGGGATAGTAAAAAACTGACTAGTCAGAGGTAGGCATTGAGTGGGACTTAGTGCAAATATAGTGCATAAAGCTTGCCCCATTTCAGGTGGAAAGAGATCATACAGTTCCTGGAGCTTGCTATTAACTTCTCAGTGTTTAAACAAAGAGACATTTCCTTAATCCATTCAGCATACGATATGACCAACTGTTCCATCCAGTGTTTAAGAACCAACCTCTTAACTACCATAGAAATTAAAGCCATGTTGAATCTGCGCTCCTGAACTTTAATTTTAGAGAAGGTTCCTAGAATACATATCTCAATAGTAAACAAATCGCTCAAACCCAAGAGTGGGTCTAACTTGGACTGGACTGTGTTCCATAAGGGAGCCACTTTATCACAGTGCCAAAGAATATGTATTAGGCTCCCTTCAGCTGTCCCACACCGCGTGCAACTACTCGGGGGTAGTCTACCTAGCTTGGCCAACTTAACAGGTGTATAATAAAGATTATTTAAAATGTGATATTGGATTAACCTGTGTCTATCTAGAGTAAGGTACCTGTGCAGGTCCACCCAAATCTGCTTCCAGACCGGAGAGGAGTCTGGTAGGAAGGATAACCAGATCTTGGCCCCAATAAGTGCGTTAAGGTGCTTGCTTTCCAGTAGAAAAGAGTAAATTTTAGAAATACCATGGGGATTGATTGCATGTTCCTGTATCCAGTCTAAAAAGGGCCTAATCTGGGACGGTCTGAACATAGTCCCAAAAGTGGAGACAATAAGGTGTCTCAGCTGAAAGATTCTGAATATATATTTCTGAGGAATATTCAGGTTGGTCCTTATATCAGATGATGAAAGAAGGGAATCATGAGAAAACAAGCTTTCCACTGGGGAATCCTGTAACTGAGGAAGCCAGTCTGGGGAAAGCGGGGAGCCTCCTATTTTAATGTTGGGGTTTGAAGTGAGAGGTTGTGCCATATCTTTTTTGGGTGAAATGTTGAAGAAGTTCCAGCATTGGGTCAAGACCTTTATGGAGACCCCTATCGCTGAGCTTTGTAAAGAAGGAGGTAGTGCAGAGGTGGTGCAATAAAAAACTCTAACTGAATGAAGACTATGTATGTCTAGTAGTCTCCTCTCTAGCTGTAACCAGGTGGGCAAATATGAGTCAGGCCTAATCTCAAGCCATCTCCCTATTTTAGACAGGTGACTCACTCAGTAATATAGCATAAAATTGGGAAGGCGGAGTCCACCTCTCTCCTTGGGTAGATTAAGTTTGAGAAAAGTCCATCTGGAATGCTTGCCTTGCCATATAAATTTGAACAAGGTCGAGTGGAGCTGCTGGAAGTAGGTTATTGGGAGCCAAATATTCAGTAAATTTAAAGAGTAAAAAATACGGGGCAGAACATTCATTTTAATAATACTAATTCGACCACATAAAGACAATGGGAGAGCGGACCATCTTTGAAGATCCTGCTATATATTCACCAGCAAAGCATCCAAGTTAAGTTTCCTGAGAGTCTCTAGGTCTCTGGTAAAATGTATACCTAAATATTTAAATGAGAAGGAGGACCATTTCATACCGAAGTGGGTAAAGTTGGCATGGAGAGTGGAAGCATTTAATGGAAATATGATAGATTTGGATAGATTCAACTTATAATTAGCCACTTGGCCAAATCTGTCAATAATCTGCAAGGCGTGTGTTAGGGAGGATTCCGGGTTAGCCAGATGTAAAACAATGTCGTCTGCATATGCTGATAGAGTCAAGGATTGCTGGTAAACTGAGTAACCTGTGACCTGGGGGGAGTTCTTAATACTGAGTAGCAGGGGTTCCAAATACAGATTAAACAAAAAGGGAGAAAGGGGACATCCTTGTCGAGTACCGGTAAATAGGGGAACCCGAGAGAAGACCCCATTACAATAAATTCTAGCGGTGGGAGATTTGTATACCATTTGAACCCAATGGATGAAAGTTTCTGGGAAGCCCATTCTCCTGAGAGTGGCCCAGAGAAATTCCCAGTGTACTCTGTCGAAAGCCTTTTCTGCATCTAGTGAGACTAAGGCCATAGGCACCTGGGATTCTTGGGCCACCTGAAGAATGTGCATAAGAGTTCGCAAATGATCAGCAGGGGATCTACCTTGGACAAACCCCACTTGTTTGGGACTCAACAAATTGTCCTAAACCTGTTTAATTCTAGGGGACAGTATTTTGGTTAAGATTTTAATGTCATAATTTAATAGTGATACCGGGCGATAGCTGGCAGGTTCCCTCTGAGGTTTGTCTGGTTTCAGAATCAGAATAATCGTAGCATCAAATAAAGTAGGGTCTAGGGAATCCGAAGTGAATAGAAAGTTAAATAAATTCAAAAGAAAGGGGGCTAGCTCCTTACAAAAAACTTTATAGAAGTTAGAAGGAAAGCCATCAGGTCCAGGGGATTTGTCCAGTGTTAACCCCTTGATCGCCTCCTCGACTTCAGCCAAAGTGATAGGGGAAATTAGAGCTTCTGATTGATGGGCTTGTAGGAAGGGGAGCTGCAAATCATCCAAAAATTGTTCAATACAGAGATGGGAGGGTTGAGAAGGGCTCTTGCTATATAAGTCCCAATAGAAGGACTCACAAATCTGAGAAATATCTCGAGGGGAGGTCTTAATAGAGCCATCTGGGGAATACAGGGCGGGAATCAACCTCGAGCTTTCAACTTCCCTCAGTCTAAGGGCTAGCATTCTGCCTGGTTTCTCGCCTTGGTCCAGATACCGGACTTTGGTTTTAAGGATGGCATACTCTGCCTTTTCCCTTAACAGGTCTGGGTATTCATTCCGAAGTTTCAGTAAAACTTCTAAATCGGATTGGGAAGAGGAGGAGAGTAAGTTATTTTCGGTCAGCCTAATTTGGTTTGACAATGAGAGAACTCTAGCCTCTCTTTGTTTTTTCCTTTTGGATGCTAATTTAATAAACTCGCCCCTGATAAAGCATTTCAGGGAACACCAAAGTAAGTCTTCCCTAGTTGTGGAACCTGCATTGAAGCTTATAAAATCAGAAATCCGTGATCTGATATGGGAAACAGTACCCTCCTCTTTTAGGAGCTGTGTATTTAGTTTCCATGAGGTATCTATCTGAACACTCGAAGCAGGGGAAATTG
The DNA here is from genome assembly GCA_016271365.2 of Neoceratodus forsteri. Taxonomy (NCBI): domain Eukaryota; kingdom Metazoa; phylum Chordata; order Ceratodontiformes; family Ceratodontidae; genus Neoceratodus; species Neoceratodus forsteri. The sequence continues at coordinate 1,312,707,500 of CM057450.1, read as the reverse complement.
AGATCCATACCATGGAGTGGTCAGAGATGACTCATGGCTCGATTTCTGACAACTGGATGCCTTGCAGGAGAGTAATACTAGTTAAAATAAAGTCAATCCTGGACCATGAACGGTGGACTTGTGAATAGAATGAGTACAATTGGTCAGAGGGATGGAGCACCCTCCATGGGTCACATAAACCCAGTAGGTCCATGAAGTCCCTCAGAGCAAGTTGAGAGGGGGAGAGTGGTTTTAATGGTCTATAAGTTTTATCCAGATCTTGTGATGGAGAAATGTTCCAGTTACCACCGAGAATTAAGGAGGAAGGCAGCAGTCCACTCAACCTGTCGGCCAGTCTCATCAGAAATTCTGGGTCCCCTCCCACTAGGCCGTAGATTGCTCCTAAAACCACCCCAACATTGTTGAGCAAGCCTTTAACAATAACAGATCTCCCTTCTTGGTCTTTCAGACATTCCTCTGCCAGAAATGATACATGTCTTTTCACCAGAATAGCCACCCCTCTGCTAGATGATGAACCACAAGAAGCAAAAATTTGAAAGAAGCCCTGCCGGCGTAATGCGGTAATTTCCAAATCTATAAGATGGGTTTCCTGCATCAAGAGAATATCAACATTTAAAAGGATACAGTGTTTGAGAACCTGATACCTCTTGGACACTTCTCTGACACCTCTGACATTCCAAGTTGCAATTTTGATTGGCGGCAAAGTCATATGTTGATTTGTTTGATAACAGAGTGAACATACATCCTTAGCCAACTAAACCAACCAGAAAGGCACACCCCCCCACCTCCATCAACCCCAGAGACTGAGCCCCACTGAAACCATCTCGTCTCAACCAGCATGAAACAATAAATAAAGACATGAGAAACTTTAACCTTACTACATTGAAATCAGACCATGAAATCAGTGAGCCAGAGTTATAAACAGAAAAACCCCCCACCCCCCACAAACCCCTTGAACTATATACAACAGGTCCCCCCCATAGAGACAAGGACAATTTTGGAATCATTTAGAGCAGGTATGGGGAACCCAAACCTATAGGCACAACTTCGATGGGAGGCAAAATCTAGACTTAGGTAGCAATAACTGTATGGTAGACTGTAGTTGGGTACAATTGGGAGTATCAAATAAGGACCAGAATACCCAAAATCACTATGCCTCCCCGGAAGTGTGTCCTGCCCCCCTTTCCCTGGTGCGCTATGCAGTTTCCTTGAGCTAGCTCTGACTCAGAGCCCCCCTCCCACCTCCGCCCTAGAGATGACGAGATAAAACCCCAGTGTAAACGACATCGGGAATTAAGGAATTGGCAGAACTTCAAAGATTAGGCAGACTCACAAACTGCCAGGGCTTGAGAAGATGAGGAGACTGTGGCCTGCCATTAAATAGCCCAACCTACTTCGGTCGAAGCCGCTACTCCAGGGAGCTACATTCAGGGCCGCTTGAGGAGTTAAATTCCGTGTTCCTGAGAGTGAAAACCTCCGAGAGTTCACTGCTCCCAATAGCACACCTTCAGATCTTGGGCATTGCTGGCCTCGTGAGAGCAGGGAAGTAGTGGGGGGATTGAACAATTGAAGGACCCATAGGTCCGACTCCCAAAGCGGCCAGTGGGAACCCCTGCTGAACAAAAGTTCCCCCCAAATACCTCCTAAGACACGCGTAAGCCTCTCCGAGGCAAAACCAGGCCTAGAAGGCCTCACTCAGGCCCACCCGACCCATACAGTTTGCCCCCAAGGCAAAAGGAGAAAACAGGAGAAGAGAAACAACCACAGGTAATAATATACTCAAGAGAAACATAAAGATCATTAGAGTTCAGTCATTTCTGGTAAAAGTTCATCCAGACTTAAACAAGTTTGGCATCCTGATGGCTAGATCCATGGCTGCTTGCTCCAGAGATTCATAGGAGATCCATGCCCCTTCAATCATCACTTGTAGTTTAGCTGGGTAAATCATTTTAAAGTGAACACTTGCAGCTATCAGCTTGCTGACCATGGGATGGAAAGCTGCCCACTTCTGGCACGTTTCAAAAGGGAGATCCTGGGCTATTCACAGCTTGGAGCCATTCCACAATATGGCTTGAAGCTCTCTAGATATAGTATGCACATGTTTTTCCACGAAACTGAGAAACTTCACAATGATCGGCCTTGGGGGGGTTCCGGGTGGAGGCTTCAGTCTAAGAGAGTGATGGGCCTGCTCTAAATGGTACTGGGGGTTTAAGGGGGATGTAACAACAGTCTTGCTGAAGAATTTCTGAAGAAAGGTAATGGTGTCAGACCCTTCCTCATTTTCAGGTAGCCCCAAAAGCAGCAGGTTGTTCCTCCGGCTTCTCCCCTCTAAATCTTCCATTTTTAACTGGAGCTAGCTAATTTGTTGTTTAAGGTAGACAACTTCTGGATCTATTTTCTCTTTCCATTTTTCCAGAGACAGAGTTCTTGCCTCCAAGTCCCCCATTCTGATAGATAGGGTGCTGAGATCACCTCTTAAGGACTTTAGCTTGGCTGAAATGTCTTCCAGCATTTCTTTAAATGGCAGCAACTCTTGAAGGAAGTGATCTTCAGTTAGGGGAATCCCTGATGTACTGGAAGAGCTCGCTTTAGAGGTACTCCCTGAGCTTTGGTGCTTAGACGTCTTTGTGTTTTTCTCTGGGGTAGGCGGCGGGGTATGCTTGATCGCGGTCTGCTTCATCTCCGCATCCATCACTATTTTAACGGCATTCGCGATGTGAAAAACGGGCGGAGAAGCTATCGCTTAAGCCAATGATGCCAGTAGGATTTAAAAAGAAGATCTTGCTGTCAGTATGCTGTAATTTGGGAAAAAAAGAAGGTTTATTGGAGGGTGATAGGTGGGAGCTCCAAAGAAGTGCTGCTTCTAGGCGCCCTGCATCACGTGACCTCTTTGTTCCTGTTTTAATACAAACACAAGTGCAAGGCCCTCTGGGCCCTGCACTTTCACAGCAGCATATATGTATGCATCTGAGGAAGGATGGGAATGCAGTGCCCAGAGGTCCCTGCCCTACCACAGACAAATTAGGATACAATTATACTGTCTCAAAAAGTAAGGAAATTCTTTGCAAAAGCCTTTTGTTAATGCACTACTAGGGTGGAAGTGACAAAAGTAGGAAAATGTGTTAGTAGGGTTTCCAACCCTAAAACCCCACCCCACCCTGCAGGCAGCTACAAGCATGGGGTGTGCCTTGGGTTTGTAAACCCCAACATTCACCCCATTCTCATACACTGTACCCATCTCAGCTTATTTACTCATGGAATGGGGTGAGCATTAGGGTTGACAACCCAAAGCACACCCCACTCCTGTTGCTACATGCAGGGTGGGGCTGGGGTGTTAGGGTTGTAAACACTAATGCCACATTTCTGTTGGATGGCAGGAGTCTAGACCTGTTGGCAAAACATGACCCAGAAGCCCAGATGTTGCAGAGGAAAGTTTATTCCAGAAAATACAGAAAAACAGCATACCTGCTGGGAGTTCAGAAACCACCAACCACCATGGTGTCATCATGAAAACTCATCGAAAAACAGTCTTACAAGCATTCTTATATTGTAGATAAAGAGAATGTTATGAAGTAATGGACTCTCCCAAAAACGGCAGAAGAGCTGACTACAGCAATTCTACTGGTGGGCAGTTAGCACCTAGGACAGTTAGATGATTACTTGTTTTGCACATACACACTCATAAGGGTAAAGCTGACTAAGGCTAGCTTTGGGTAACAATATAGTGATTCATAAGAGGTGCTGACTATTGCAACAAGGCAAAAAGTTGTAGGTGATGCACAAGTACTACCAAATAATCATGCTGGATAACAGTTCCTAAGCACATAGTAACAAGTGTAAAAGAAATACAAATTGTACCTCATGCTGCAATGATGGGTGTTGTAGCATGCATAGGTGTATATGGCATGTCCAGGTCTACATATTCCCCACCTTGTTACCTGATAAGGAGGCAACACAAAAAAGATAGTACTGTGGGCTAACATTTGTTAGACTAGGTGGCATAAAGAAAGTGTAGCTGTCCACAGTGTTGGAGAGTGTGGCGTAAGCAGCATAAGGTAAAAATAAGGAAAATAATCAAAAAGGCTTGAATACCAAAACCTTTCTAACCAGGTGTTAGATAATGCAGTACTTAAATCACCATCATGAAATAGTTCATTAAGATAATTACCAGCTTTAGTAATATTATTACTAACATGAATAAGATATGTATCCTTTCTGTCTAATAAGGATTTGAGATTCAGGGTGAGTGGATCGATATGCACATTAAAAATGGGTAAACACTGTTCTATAGCATTGACATAATCAGGGTTGCTATCAATGTAATCAAGTTCTGGGGTGGGAACAGGCGTGATAACAGTTTGGCCAATGATAGTGCGCTCATGTGGCACAAAACAGAAGCTCAGCATATCAACACCAGAGGTGAGACGTCCATAGGAGAAGTTCTTGTAGCTGGTCACAATGCAGTAGTGTCCTTCACTGTTGTAGGTAGCTCAAATGTGGTGAAGACACTACTTCATGAGTTGTACTGGGCAGGTAATGGAAGCATTTGTCAGCTGGCTGGTGAGGCATTGAATGGCCTCTCCTGCCACATGTTGTACAGTAGATGTTGGAGGATGCAATGTGATATTGACAGAAGCAGAAGTAATGTCAAACAGGTCATCTTCAAAAGCATATGACCAGTCTATAGAGTTCATGAAGTAACCACATACCAGCATAGTTACATCAAAGACATCACATTGGCACAAATAGCAGTAGCCTTGTATAGTGCAGCAGTCCATATGCAAGGCTATCCATGCATCCAGTTGATGATGAAACACCAAAAGAGGAGGAAGGTCAATCCATTCAAGATAGATGCTGCCCGCGAGGTGGCCTACAGAGTGGACTTTAGCTATCTTGTTGAAGACTGAAGAATTCTTGTCAAAAATTGGCAGGGACATGGTGAAGGAGACATACAAAGTGACTCAGATGGTACAATAACATGTCATGTAGCATGGTCCTTGATTAGGATGCAGTGTGACATAACTCAAGTTTCTGGCTTTGGCTAAAGAAAAGGAAATGGTCTTGGCCATGTACTTGGTAGTATAGGTCAAGGAGTTACAGTATGGGCTGTACCATTTAGCCATATGTTTATCTTGGATCAAATCAGGGATAAACCCTGATTGCAGATCCTGGAAGAGATTGGTGATAGTGTTTATGGCATAACTACCATAAGCTGAACAAATGATTTCCCTGCCTATGTGGTGCTCTTAAGCTTCTTTATTGTTATAGTATAACAAATCATTTATTTTGTTTTGAGTTTCATTAAATAAACATGCTATATAGTGTATGTTATACACTGAGAATCTTTCCTTCTGAGATAAACCAGTAATACCATGTAGCGTGGGCTGTATCACAGTTTGAGCTTGTTTACTATTAAGTATTTTATATGACACTTAATTTTTGCTAAATCAGCTCTGTTCCAGATTGACAGGCCTGATCCAAATAAGTTTGCAACAGTACTTGCAATTCCTGTTATGCATGTTATGCCCAAACTCTATCTAAGGTGTTTGGAGTGGTACACAGCCCCTATGTTCAGTAGTATGTTGCCCAGCTACAAGGTCGTGTGCATGTGTTTGGTATGCTGCAACAATATCTAGTAACATGGTAGCATGAAATCTGGAGACATTTGTACTGGAGCATTGGCCAGATTCGGCCATGTTCCCATGAGTGATATTAAAAACAACAGCAATATGCATAAACTGAACATTGTTGATAAGTGTCCCAGGAATGGAAGTTGCTGTCAGGCCACCAGGTGGATCTGGTTCCACTGTTGGGCATTGTAAGGGTTCATCGGGGGGGGGGGGGGGGGATCTGGTATGACTGTGAGGAAAAGAGCAGCAGTTGCAATTGATTGGGTTAAACATTCATGGCTCATGGTGGTGATGAAATATAGTAGTAGTAGTAAAAATCTTTATTTTTATACAGTAAAATGGAATGCACACTATTAGGACCAGTGGTCCTGTTTTCAAAGTGATCCTGTTTGAATGTATAACATATACATGACAGAATACATATTCAAGTTATCACTCTGTTACACATACAATAAGACAATGGGACAGATATTCAGACTGCACCAGGCAGTGGCACAAGCCTGGGTGCAGCACAACTGTGATGCACTGGGGTCAGTTCCAGGTGATATTCAATGGGAATGCACCATGGCACAGCGCCATTGACTATGGCAGGGTCAGCGCACATATTGAACATGGTGCAGTGGCACTGTAGTAGTAAAAGTTTATTTTTATACAGGTAGAGATGGTTTTTTACATTGTTGGGTCAAGACCCTTTTTCAAGATGTACCTGTGTTCTTCAATTAAAAAACACATAAGTTACACTCTATACATTTAAGTTACATACTTATTTCATACATACCTACAAACATGTTACTCAACTTCACTAAATAAACATGATTAGTATTAATCTACATTTCAGAAAGGACATCACATTACCACTTGAAACAATTCCTGCAGGTTCATTTTTTATAATTTGTATTGCAGTGATTTCCAAAAGGGCTTCTTTCATCCATTACACATACACCTTATATGCATCCCTTTATCAACGGCTCTCATAAAAGATTCCGATTTTTGAATCTGCTTCATTCTCAAGTCAATCAGTGCCCACAGGTTTATGACCTTCATACCAAAAGTCATCTCACCATATTTATTATTTATTTTAGGCATTACATATTTACTGCCCCCTTTATATCTTAAATCATGTAGGTGATTATACTTTAAAGATGATATTTTATCCATAAGGTATTTAGGACTTTGTTTATGAACTACCCCATGTATTTGTTTTAACCATTTTCAGTCCCTTTTTTGTTCTAAATGTTCCCACTTTAAAATCTGAAACATTTCACAATGATGAGTATAATATTTACAATTTAATATGAATCTAGCCAAACTGTTATAAAGGACCTGAATTGCCCTCAAATTTGATTTACTTGACATACCGTATATATGAATCCCATATTCTACACAAGGAATAATCAATTGATTTACTATATCTTTCCTCATTTGATAATCCAAACAATATTTAGATATATGAAAAGCCCCCAATTTATTATTTGTTTTATGGACAAGATTCTTAATATGAGTGTTAAAGCTCAAACTACTGTCTACGATGATCCCTAAGTATTTATACGACTCAACTTGATTTAAAGATTCATTTTTATCTGTTTTTATTAGAAATTTTGGAAAATTATTTTTATTTTTACTTCTTCCTATACTATAGAATACCATTGAATTTGTTTTTTTACTATTCAATACCAACCCCGATTTATATAACCACGCATCCATCCTACTAAAATAATTTTGAAGATTCTTCTCCATTTCTTGAGTTGTGGTTCCCTAGCCAGCAGAACAGTATCATCTGCATACATACTCAAAACAGAGTTTTGCACCACTGTTGGAAGTTCATTTACATACATTAGGAACAACAAAGGGCCCAAAATCGATCCCTGGGGGACTCCCCTACTTACATAAGCTGGTTTAGATGAAATTTTGTCAACAAAAACTTGTTGAACTCTGCCTGTCAAATAAGAATCAAACCAGGGAAGAGTTTCACTATCTATTCCCAATTTCTTCATTCTCCTTAACAATTTACCATGGTCTATGGTGTCAAAGGCCTTGGAGAGATCCACGAACACCGCCCCCACCGATCCTCCCCCATTTAACTGGGAGGCAATGTTATCTACTAAATCAGTGAGTGCGGTGTCCATGGAATACCCTTTGCGAAAACCTGCCTGGCAAGGAGACAGCAGAGAACCTGTTTCCAGGTACTTACTCAACTGCCCCCTTACCAGTCCCTCCACGACCTTTGACAAACACGACAATAGTGAAATTGGTCTACAGTTTGTTGGCTCCACTGGGGAGTTTCCTTTATAAATTGGTACAATCTTTGCCTGTTTCCACTGGGTTGGGAATTTATTTTCCATCAGACTCCAATTAAAGAGTCTTACTAAAATAGGGGCAATCACGTCCAGAGAATCTTTTAAAAACCTATTCTCTATTTTGTCCAATCCTGAAGCTTTATTTACTTTAAGTTTCCTTATTTCTCTCTTTACATCTTTACAAATAATTACACTAAACCTGAACCTTGTTTTATTTAATGGCCACTTATCCCCTTGATCTCCTTCTATAATAGGCTGTTTTAAGATTTCTATATCAGGTAATAAAACAAAATATTGATTTAACCTTTCTGCAGACTCAAGTGTTGACAATAAAATATCCCCCTCCCTGATTTGAATGGGCTGTCTGTTCTCCACAACATTTTCAAATGACTTTATCAATTTCCAATATTGTTGTGGATCATTACTATACTCAACCTTAGTTTTATAGTACTGTTTTTTTGAGATTTTAATTTTTTCTTTAAGCTTATTCCGTTCACTCTTATATTTAATCCAATCATCAGGATCCAAAGTTTTATTAGCCTTTTTCCATAGCTTGTTCTTATAACGTATACTATACTTTATTTTATCTGTAATCCAAGGAACATTTACTTTTTTACAGGCACCAGTTTCAAAAGGTGCAACCTTATCACAGACCTGTACAAACATTTTAGAAAACTCCTCAATAGCCCAATCCAAATCAGGAATTAAAAACAACCTATCCCACCTACATTTCCTTAATTCATACAAAAAAACTTCTCTACTGTATCTTTTAAAATTTTGATGCCTTACTTTCTTTGGAACTGGGTTCACAAATATTTCCTTCTTATTTTTCATTTCCCCCACACATACAATACAGGAGTAATCTCCAAATATGGGTTGCTTCACTTCCATAGAAATAATTTCAATGCCATCTGAGGAGAAAAACAAATCCAATATGTTCCCCTCATTCATCATATGTGTTTTCCTTGTAGAAACTGCAATATTTTGGTGCAAGTTCAACAAATTTAAACTTATCTTTAAAGCATTTCCCCTGCTGCATTAAAATCGCCTATCATTAATAAATCCAATCCCATTGTATGTTGTTGTGTTAAATGAGCCAATTTATCAAACTCCTCTATTTTAGCTTTCGGGGGGAGAATATACTAAACCCAGAACCACATTTAAATCCTTTATTAATACTAACAAACATTCCACCATCCCTATTTCTCCTGAATGTATAATCACAGTTTCACCCAACTCCCATTTTAAATACATCAATAACCCCCCCCCCTTTTCCCTATCTCTCCTATACATGGTATATCCCTGTAACTTAATTTTCCTTCCACTTATATTTGGGGTCAACCAAGTCTCCATCAATGCTATAATTTCAGGACTTTCTACGGTCTCCCAAGATCTTAACATGTCTAATTTATTTTTTTAAACTCCTTGTATTATCATAAATTACTTTAAACAGATGGGAAGCGGGTCCAGGATTTATTTCAATATCCCCTCCCATCAATAAAATAAGACAGACATTTGTTTGCAAATCTTGTTTCTTAAAATGCATAATTATTCTACATTTGTTTAGCCCCACTATAGAATCTGTTATAAGGGGAAAAGGAATTTCTTCTCTTGGGACCCATGTTTTGTGTTTTACTAAACTGAAGTCCCTCCCACTGATGTTGTAAATATATAGCAGGGATCAGATCCCCCTCGTTTTGTGCTATAACATCATTTTCAATCACTGGGTATATTACCAGACAAATTGTGAAGAAACAAAATCACCTTTTTAAAGCCACCATCTCTCAATTTTTTCAGGGCCCCCCCAAAAAAAGGAAGGCTCTGGTCTGTTCTGCAACCTGCCCAAAGCTACCCAGTGGACAAAACCCCAACTTCAAATTGAAAATAATTTAGATAAACTTACTCACTGGGGAACTCGTATGGGAAACGATCAGGCCAGACGCCCTCTATCTCCACCAGGGAAATTTCTCTCCCGAGTGGCACTCGCGCCACTCACTGCTCGCACTGGAGCGCGCAGCTCTGATTTAAATGGAGCTCAAACTCCACCCTCCAGCAGTCTGATTGGTCATCAGCTCCCCCGAGCCCCCTCGCACCAACCAGCTCAGCTGTGCAGAGCGCCGCAACCCAGGCAGTTCAGCCAGTTTATTTTTCTTGCCACTGGCAAGCGGACCCACAGTTCAATCATTCCAAACAATCATTCCTTCACCACTGGCAATCTTCTGTCTCCTGCAGCCCAAATGTCCTGCCACAGATGTAATGCAGGAATACAAGCTGACATTCACTGCAGATGGAAAATGCAGGGCACAAACGGGATGAGAAGCATTCTTTTCACCTGACATTCTTTTCACCTGGAGCATGCAGCACTGATTTAAATGGAGCTCAAACTCCACCCTCCAGCACTCTGATTGGTCATCAGCTCCCCTGAGCCCCCTCGCACCAACCAGCTCAGCTGTGCAGAGTGCCACAACCCAGGCAGTTCAAGCAGCTTATTTTTCCTCACCACTGGCAAGCAGACCCACAGTTCAATCAGTCCAAACAATCGTTCCTTCACCACTGGCAGTCTTCTGTCTCCTGCAGCCCAAATGTCCTGCCACAGATGTAATGCAGGAATACAAGCTGACATTCACTGCAGATGGAAAATGCAGGGCACAAACGGGTTGAGAAGCATTATTTTCACCTGACTGTGCCAGTGTAAGCCACTGCTAGGGAGCATGGGGATGCGCCAGCATAAGTGCAGTTGCGCTAGGCGCATCACCCACAATATACAGCAGGTGGCATGCAAATGAGGCCATAATATACGCATGGCTCAGATGGGGCCATTTGCATGTCATTATGGCCCCATTTGAATGCCTTGTGCAAGACAGCCTGGTGACTTGCACCTGGCACCCTGCACAGCATGACGTGTGCTGTGGGGATCTGGGGCATCCTCCGCCCCATATCCGTGATTGCATGGTATATGTATAAAACAAAACCCTGGTAGTCTAGTGGCTCCCCATCCCCTAAATATATTGTACATGACCATCCCTGGTGGTCTAGTGGTCTCCCACCCACCTGGTTCCCCGATACATGTTATGATGACCTACCCTGGTGGCCTAGTGGAACCCTCCCACCAGTTGCCATGATCACAGTAAATGTAAATACAACATTCCCTGGTAGTCTAGAGGACCCCCCTCCTGCCCAAGTCCCTGATCAAGGTAACTGGTCCACATCGATGTTCCTGGTGATCCAGTGGCACCCCCACCCTCCCACCCACACAGGACTCCATGCCCACCCTGCTAACCCCATCATCAGTGGGCAGCAGCATCCCACCCGCACACCACCCAGCTGCCTGCTGAATGATAGGTACAGTATGGGCTGTAAGCCCATTGGTCCCCTCTGTGGACAAATGGGCTTGCAGGGCATACTGTACTAGACAGTACCACATATGTGAATGAATCATTCCATGTCCTGGATAAATGAAGAAAAATGCTATTCTGTGTGTAACTGCACCACAGGTACTGTCTCTCTTTTTACCTCTCGAGTCCATCTTTGTGGGACCCACTGACCCATGGATGTCACTTCATTTTTCCTGGGGCTACAAAACCTTTAAGGTATTCACATAAATGCAAAATACTTTAAGAACAGAATATTTGAAAACATAGCAGAGCTTGACTCAAAATGGGGCACATGTGTCTTAAATAAAACTCTTATTTGAACTTACAGAAGTGACCTGTAATACAAAAAGGAAGAATTGGACCCTAACAAAATAAACAGAATAGCCAACATTTCAGGTAGGCTGCTGCTCACGATATTGTGGGGGGGGGCAGGCTTTATTAAGCAGCAGTAAATGTGTTTTTGTGATGCATGGAGCAGTCTCTGCTACAAAAAAACAAATATTTTGATGTATTTCAGGAACTGGAACATGCACAGAGAGTTATTTGCCTTAATGAGGAATGAAAAATGTAATTAAGGCACAGAACCAGTGGTGAGCAAAATGGTAGCTCAATAACAATTAAAGAAGAACAAGTTATACAATACAAAGAAAACTTAAGAGGAAATATCTTAAGTAACATAAAATGTTGTTTGATTACCAGATATGAATGAGAATACCTTGTGAACAAGCTCTTGCTGAATGAAACTTAGGGGGAACAAAACACAAATAAAAAATGTTTTATGAACACATCTCAAGGGAAGAATTCATTTCACAGGCTTGTAATATCTTTATCTCTTTGATTCTTATGGTTTGCCAGCTGTACTTGGTAGACAGCAGGGCTTAATTTGTTCACAGTGTCAAAGGGGCTAGACCACTTGTTTGACAGTGGATGGGCTAGTGTGCCATATTGTAGTACCATGACTTGATCACCTACTTGCCAATCAACTTCTTTGATGTACTTGTCAAAGTATATTTTGGACCTTTTCTGGGCCTTGCCCATGTTTTGAGCAGCAAAGCAGTAAGTTTGGATCAAATTGTTTTTCAACTGTTTGACATAAGTGTCCGCCAACACTCCATGGTTGGGGTGTTGAGATCTAACCATAAGTGTTCCAGCAGTCTAATATGCCAACCTGTCATCACCTCAAAGGGTATACAGTGGGTTGCTGCAGCAGGAGTAACGCTGATTGCCATTAGGAGTAAGGGCAACAGAGTGTCCCAATTGTTGGTATTTTCATTTGCAAATTTTCACAGCATCAACTTAATCTGCCTGTGGGCTCTCTCAGCTTGTCCAGAAGACTTGGGGTGGTAGGTTATGTGAAACTTCTGTTTGACCCCTAGTGATTCCAGGCATTCTTGCATCAGTTGTCCAGTGAAGCTTGCTCCCCTTATCAGAGTCTACCTTAACAGGTAGGCCCCATCTAGAAATACCTGTTCTACCAGGATCTTAACAATAGCCTTTGTGGTATTGACTCTTCAAGCAAGGGCTTCTACCCATTTAGAGAAGAGATCTGTGATCACAAGTGTATTCTTGTTACTCTTACTGGTAATGGGCACAGGCCCAATGAAATCAATGTGTATGGTGTTCCAAGGATGAGATTGTCTCTGTGAAAGTAACCTGGCATTTTTCTTGCCAGGAGTAGGGTTATTCTGGGCACAGGTGATACAATTGTCCACACAATGTTGGATGTCTGCTGACTGACCAGGTCACCAACCCATGGTTTTTAGTCTTTGTAGAGTTTTGTCTACACCTTCGTGTCCACCTGTGGGTGTGTCATGTACATGATAAATGAACTCTGATTTGAGCTCTTTTGGGACCACCCACAGTTTTGTGTCTCCAGAGTCATACAAGACCAACTTCTGGTCTGCAGAGAGCAAGAGATTTTTAAAGTGTCTCTTGAAAGGGTTGTCCTCAGACATCTCTTTCTCTGTTTCTTTGGAGAGGTACTTATATACCTCTTTTATTTCAGGATCTGCCATGTGTGCTGCAGCCAGATCCAGTGGGACTACTTGGGTCCTCTTCTGTGGGGCCACCGTGTGGGTCCCAGTTTCAGTTTGGGTCTTAGTATGGGATGGCATTACCCATACCTCTCCCCTCAAGTGCCCCTATAGGCCATTGTATCCACTCAGTCAGTCATCATACTCATAGAAAGGGGCAGACCTTGTGTCAGCTTTTACCTGTGGAATGTAAAGCTTGAAAGGAAAGGACATTTTTCAGCTATGCTGTCAATGTACTGAAATAAGTCTCTGTGTTTAACAGGGGTTCCATCTAAGGAAGCATAGTCATGGTTTCTTCAAAAGGGAAGACATTCCATAAAAGAGTTGTAGACCCATGCTGAGACAGAGAAAATGATGGTGTCCTGCTCTTCTTTTCCAAGGATGATTTCCAGGGTACAGGCAATGGCTGTCAGTTCTGTGTACTGTGAGGATCAAGTTGTACACTGTTTCAATACCTCACCGATGTCACCATCTGGACAAAGGACCAGAACCCCAAACACTGTCACTTGTTTTCCCTCTTGGTAGAAAGAGGAACCATCAGTAAAGATGCAGCGTATGGCTGTATCTGCCAAAGCAGTGTCAGTACCAGGCAGAAAAGGGCTTAGTTCTGGTAAAGTGGGTGGTTCTAGGCCACACTCATGTTGGTCTTCATGGTAAAGGAGCCCATGTGCTAGGATGGATGGCATCTCTGTGGGATGTACAGTGATATCTCTGTCCTGCAGGAGGAGTGACCAGTGAGTATGTCAGGTGTTGGAGACATTACTGTCCTTGACTTGATCTGATAACAGAAAAGTGGTGGGGGCATGGTTGGTGTGCAGCACCACAGGACAAAGGCCTATGATGTAAGTTAAGTGTTTAACAGATCAAGCTGTAGCAAGGAGGTGCCTTTCATGGAGGTAGTACTTTTTTTCCACTGGGGATAGTACCTGGGAAGCATAGACAATGGGCCATGGACCCCATGAACCTTTTGTACCAAAACCGCAGACATTGCAGTGTCTGAAGTAGCACTTTCCAAATGGAATGGAAACTCTGGGTTAGGGCTGGCCAAAGCTGGAGCTGAGGCCAATGCCTGTTTTAAGGAAGTAACAGCAGCTGTGTGTTCTGGTCCCCATGACCAAGGAACATCCTTTTTCAGTAACTCATACAGGGGTGCAGTCTTCTGCACAAAAATGCAGATAAAGTCTTGGCAGTAGTTGACCATGCCCAGAAAACACCTAAGAATTGAAACACTAGTAGGTAGGGGCAAATCCTGAGTACCTTGGACCTTATCCAAAGTGGGACTCCTGCCCTCTACAGTAATACACAGACCTAAGAAAGAAACTTCAGACAGGCAAGGCTGTGCCTTTGCCAAGTTGCACTTGAGGCCTGCCTGTTGCAGAAGTACAAGGAGCTCCTTTAGGCATTGTAGGTGTTTTTCCAAGTCTTCCGTGGCCAAAAGAAGATCATCCACATTTTTCAAAAGACAGTCCGGGGAAGAAAAGCCTTGTAGGGTGCTCTTTATGTGAATGTGAAGGAGGGAGGGGCTATTAAAAAATCCCTGCAGGTGGCCAGTCTACATGTACTGATGCCCCTCAAATGTGTAGGCAAAATTATATATCATATTGGCTTTCAGGTGCCAATGGCAGTGACCAAAAGCCACTGGAAATGTCCAGGGCACTGAACCATTTGTTCTCAGGTTTCAGGAGTTTGAGTACATCCAGGGCAGATGCCATGGTTGGTGCACAACTTGGGGTTGCTTGATTAAGCTTTCTGTATTCAATGGGCAATCTCCAACTATTGTTGGGCTTTTCACATGCCAAATTGGGGTACTGACTATAGAGATACAAGGCCTAATGACCCCTTGTTTCAGAAGGGTTTCAGCTGTGGCCTTAGAGATGGGATTGCCTCTGCTGGAAAGGGGTATTGCCTTTGGCATGGTGGGTCTGCACCAGTGAAGATGTTCATTCTGCTGCAGTCATGATTGTTTTTAGCAAAGGCTTTTTGGTGTTTTTCCAAAATAGGCATCAATTTATCTAAAAGAGGGTGTTGCTGGAACATGAGGATGACGTCATATTCTGCATCATTCACCTTCACTACTACTATGATGTATGAGTCAGAAATGAGTAGCAGATGATTAAGGCCAAGTGTCTGGTGTAATAGCCTATTGGTTAAATCCAACACACACCCATATTGAGAGAGAAAATCAGCACCCATAAATAACAACATTCCCAAACCTAAAAATTATGGTTGGAACGGGGTACTAATAAATGCTAGAAGTCTAACCAATAAGTTTGATGAATTTAAATACCTCCTAGCTACTAATAACATCCAAATTGCACTTGTTTCAGAAGCCTGGTGGGATGCTAATGACCCCTGGGATAAAACCATCTAAGGTTACAATGTTTATTCTAAAAGTAGGGACCACAGAAAAGGTGGTGGTGGGGCCATCTATATTCATGAAGCAATCATATCTGAGGAAATTCCTGGAGACACTTCCAATCTAGAAACCCTCTGAGTTAAACTATCCCCTCATATGGGTCCTCCATTCATCTTAGGCCTAGTGTATAGACCACCCTCAATGACCCCTGAAAATGATGATAAACTACTAAATAATATTGGGAACCTTGCTCAGTCCAATAACATCATGATTTCTGGTGACTTTAACCTACCTAGTATTAACTGGACCTTGGCATCTGCGATCAACAGAATTGACAGTCTCTACTTAGATTTATTTAATGAACTCAGGTTAGAACAATTAGCACAACATGCAACCAGGAACAATAATATACTTGATCTTATCTTAACTAATACTGTACACTGTAGATCTAACATTACTATAAATGCACCTTTGGGAAACAGTGACCATAATACTGTTAATTTTCTGGTCACAGGAAGTAAAAACCAAACAGCTACCAGTGTTACTGAAACCCTGAACTTTAACAAAGCTAACTTTAAAAATATTAAAAATAGTTTGGTCCAGTGGGACTGGATTAAATTATTCACCAGTCTCCCTGTTGAATCTGAATGGGGCCTCATGCTCAGTAAATTAAAAAACTCAATAAAAGATAATATCCCAACAATAAAAAAATGTGGTACCAAACATAAAAATACACCTGGTTGGATGAACCCTGCAATACAATGTTTGATTAACAAGAAAAACAAACTGTTCAAGCAAATAAAAAATGGTTTAACCTACTTAAGTTCCAAGTGCAGGGCTGTGGTTAAAACTATAAAGACCGAGATCAAAATAGCAAAATCTCAATATGAGATACAGTTGGCCTCCAGGGTTAAAAATAACAAAAAAGCTTTCTTTGCACATGTTAATAAAGTCAAGGGTAGAACAAATACTATAGGACCCTTTCTCACCGCTTTTCGAAAAATAGCTAGTAACCAAGAGGCTGCAGACATGCAGAATCAATTTTTCTTTACGGTGTTTAATAAAAACAGTCTTGGCTCAATGAGTATAGCACAGACTTCTTCCCCTGGACAGTACATCATTAAACCTGATGAAGTTCTGGATAGGTTAAAGAGGGTAGATATTAATAAATCACCAGGTCCTGATGAAATTCATCACAGGGTGTTAAAAGAACTTGCTGAATTAATTTACTTACCCTTAACTAATATCTTTCAACATGCTTTTGACACTGGGGAAGTTCCACATGGCTGGAAAATAGTGACCATGGTACCCATTCTTAAGAAAGGTCCAAAAAACAACCCCATGAATTACAAGCCCATCAGCCTAACTTCTTTAACTGGGAACATTTTGGAAAATATTATTAAAGATTTTTTCCTGGACTCCCTCTGCCAAAATGAGTTACCCAACCCTCTTCAACATGGGTTCACTAAATCTAGATCATACCAAACAAATCTACTGACCTTTTGTGATAAGGTCACGGGTGAAATAGATCAGGTTAATTCCATGGACTTGGTGTTTCTATATTTTGCTAAATCATTTGACAAGTTACCACACTTGGAGCTCTTAGCCACTTTGAGAGCTTTTAAACTAAAAAACAATATTATAAATTGGATAGCTAGTTGGTTGAAGGGAAGGAAACAGAGAGTCATTATTAATGGAAAATACTCCAATTGGGCACCTGTCACAAGTGGAGTCCCACAGGGGTCTGTTTTGGGTCCCTGCCTTTTTAATATATATGTCTCTACTCTTACCATTGATAACCCCAACATATGGATGTTAAAATTTGCCAACGATTGTCGCATAGGTACCGTAGTGAACAACACAATAGGTAGATCTGCCCTTCAGCTTGTTTTAGATAAAATACTAAATTGGTCATGTAATAACAAGCTTGTCCTGAAAACTTCTAAATGCAAAATTATGCATTTGGGTATACACAATCAACACCTTAAATATAAATTGGGAAATAACACCTTACTTGAAACCATTCAAGAAAAAGACTTAGGGATATTTGTTACCCAGGATTTAAAATTCAGAACTCACTGCAGAATCCAAACCAATAAGGCAAATCAAAACCTAAATTGTATCTTTAGACATGTAGCCAGTCACATGAGACAGGTATTACTCGTTTTATATATTGTCTTGATTAGGCCACACCTAGAATATTGTGTCCAGGTGTGGTCCCCATACTGCAAAGAGGATATATTAAGAGTTGAGAGGGTACAGCAAAGATTCACTAGGTCCATCTCAGGGATGGGAAATAAGCCATATGGGGAAAGGCTGAAACTCTTAAACATGTACACACTCCAGTATAGAAGACTGAGAGGTGATATGTGTCTAACCTATGGTGCACTAAGAGACCCCACCCTCAGTAATGGACTAGGAATTGTTATTTCCAACAACAGAGTCAGCAATAGAAGACATTCCAAACAATTACATCTGGGCAAATGAAATACTCTGAGAAGAAAACTGGTTCAGCCTCAGGGCTGTCCCAACTTGGAACTACCTCCCAGCTGAAGTTGTGGATAGCCCAAATATGGACTCTTTCAAACTAAATTTGGATTTAGCAACTAAGGACAAAGTCAAATTTTGTTTTAACTAAATTCTGTTTTGGCAAGCATTACAGACTTCTGTCCACATTAGCTTGTAAACTACCTATGAACCCTATGAAACGCAGGATGCTCTGATAGTGAGAGAGAATCATGAGGTCAAAACAGTGCTAAGTCTAAGTTTAAGTTACTGATGCTGATTGGTATTGGTTTGGACTGGTAGGTCATATTCACGGCCCCCTCTCTAGTGGCCCCCCAATGTTTAGAAATTTTTTTTGTATATCCCTAGTAGTCTAGTGGCCCCTTGATGTGTATAAAATAATAATTGTTATTCATATCCTTGGTAGTCTAGTGGACCCCCATCATAATAAAATATATAACTAATTGCAATTTCCTGATAGTCTAGTGGCCCCCCATGTGTATTTTATACATATTGCTTTTTTAGATCCCTCGTAGTCTAGTGGCCACCCCCAATCAGTATTACATTATAATTAGTTTTCATATCCTTGGTAGTCTAGCAGCCCCCCTCCATCATAATAAAATACATAAGGATTTCCAATTTCCTGGTAGTCTAGAGGCCCCCACCCAGCCATGCCAGCCCACCCACCACCCCCCACCCTTCCCCAGTAAGCGACTGGCACAGCCCACCTCTCACCTCCACGGTCAGCTGCCATCTGTGTGCATAATGATTGCTAATGCAAAGAGATGCTCAGAAATAATTTCAGAGCACTTCTTTGCATTAGTGCTTGTAACACACACAGTCGGTGGCTGGCCATGAAGGTGTGAGGTGGGCTGTGCCAGTCACTGACTGGGGAAGGGTGGAGGGTGCTGGCACTTCTGGGTGGGGGGTGGGGGCCACTAGACTACCAGGATATTGGAAATCTTATGTTTTATTATGATGGAGGGGGCTAGACTACCAGGGATAAGAAAAATTATTATAATGTAATACAGATCGGGGCCACTAGACTACCAGGGATCTAAAACAGCAATATGTATAAAATACGCATGGGGGGCCACTAGACTACCAGGAAATTGCAGATAGTTATATATTTTATTATGATGGGGGGCTGCTAGACTACCAGGGATATGAATAACAATTATTATTTTATACACATCGGGGGGCCACTAGACTACCAGGGATATAAAAAAAATATTTATGACTTAGACATTGGGGGAGCCACTACAGATCATTATCTTTTTTTTATGATGTACCCAAAGTGCATCCTCCATGATGGGGGGCTGCTAGACTACCAGGGATATTTAAAACATGATTTTTTACATTCAGATGGGGCAGAATGAAGCCCCCTGAGCAAAACCCAGCCTCATTTAACTTTGTAGGGCACCCCTAAGCTGAGAAAATAAATTTTTAAATCTGGCCTTCGTCCCTCACTCTTTGTTCACGAGCGAGCAATTTCTTTCATCGTGACCCTGCGCATTCTTTGATTGCGAGATTCTTTGATCATGATCATGCATCGCAAGTGAGGGACGAGATGGCCAGATTGAAAAATAAAGTTTCTCAGCCCAGGGGTGTCGTAGGAAGACAAATAAGGGTGGGTTTTACTCAGGGGGCTTAGTTCTGATGAACCATGGTGGTGGTTTACCACAAGTTTTTGATTTTTTAAATTAGAAAAGTTTTTATTCTTTGGTCATGACCCTGCAAATTCTTTGAGTGCCAGCCTGCAAATTCTTTGATCGAGAGATTCTTTGATCGCGATCATGCATCGTGAATGAGGGATGAGATGGCCAGATAAAAAAATCTATTTTCTCAGCTCAGGGGTGTCCTAGGAAGACAAATCAGGGTGGGTTTTACTAAGGGGCTTCATTCTGATGAACCATGGCAGTGGTTTACTGCAATTCTTTGAATTTTTGTAATTAGAACAGTTTTTATACTTTGGTCATGACCCTGCAAATTCTTTGATCTCAAGCCTGAAAATTCTTTGATCGTGAGATTTTTTGATAGCCATCTTTGATCGCGAAGGAGGGACAAGATGGCCAGATTTTTTATAATGGAATAGATAGGGAAATTTTACCAATTTTTAAGATTGAATATCTCAGCAACAGTTTGATGTTTTCACTTGAAATTTGGTGGGCGTTTATGGCATGTCCTGTAGATGTGAATTATAGTATTCACGTGTTGGAGAAAATTTGTTTTGTGGAGATATTGCATGATGCAGTTTACATGTTGCAGACAGTGTTTTGGATTGTGCTGGTGGCTTGAAATTGATAGGGTGCCTAGCCTTAATGTCATGGATGCAGTTTTCAGTTGTTGTGTTTGTTAAATGTCAACAGGTGTGGAACTGTGCCACTCTGATGAATGAAAATTTCTAATTTTGACATGTTATATCTCGGACACGGCTTGGTCTTTTTACTTGAAATTTGGAGGGTGTTGACGACATGTCCTGTAGATGTCAATAGTGGTGTTTATGTGTCGGACAAGAAATTTTTTGCTGAGATATTGTGTGGCGCAGTTTACATTTTCTGGACAGCATTTTCTATTGCTCTACTAGATTTACATTTGTTTGGTGGCTGGCCTTGCTGTTGTCAATGTACTTTTTAGTCACTGGGTGTGTAATGTGGCCCAACACTTGCAAGTTGGTGGGAGGGCCCTGCGCTCCTACCAACTTGCGCAACTTTCTACTTTTGTATTCTTTCTTAAAAAGTAAGGAAATTCTATGCAAAAAATGTTGTTAATGCATCAGTTAGGGTTTTTCTACAGTGAAAAAAGCAAGGAACTTCAATTTTGGGGTTCCCACCCCTTGCACCCCCAGCCTGTCCCCACCAACAGGCATCGGCGTGTGCATTGGGGTCGTCGGCCCTTCACTCTCACCTCATTCTCCTACACTGCACCACCTCAGCTTGTTTACACATGGGATGGCTTGACAGTTAGGGCTGATGATGCCAACGCACACCCCAGTGCTTGTTGGTGGGGGCGGACTGGGGGTGGGGTGCAAGAGGTGGGAACCCTGAAATTGAATTTCATCACTTTTTTCACTGTAGAAGAACCCTAACTGACACATTAACAAAGTTGTTTGCATAGAATATATATATATACACACACACACACACACATATATATGTATAGTATAGCATGTTATATTAGCTTTCTGTTTATATTAGCTATATTAGCTGAAAGCAAAGAACCCCTAATATAAACAGACTGCTAATATAATCTGCCATGCTAACTGTACTGTAGCAGTAAGCACTGAGCACTAAATATATCAGACACTAATATGTACAACTGGAGTCATCATGCTAAATATATCAGGTGCTAATATTAACTGCTATACAGTATATATATATATATATATATATATATGTATATCTATATATACATATATATATATATATATATATATGAGTATATATATATATATATATATATATATATTCTTTGAAAAACTTTGTTAATGCAGTAGTTATGGTTGAAGTGACAAAACTAGGGAAATGTAGACCTGCACACCCCATATACCCCCATGCATTCTACAATACCCATCATTGCAGTATAAGGTACAATTTGTATTTCTTTTGCACTTGTTATTATGTGCTTAGGAACTGTTATCCAGCATAACTATTTGGTAGTGCTTGTGTGCCACCTACAACTTTTTGCTTTGTTGCAATAATCAGCACCTCTTATGAATCACTGTATTGTTACCCAAAACTAGCCCAATTCAGCTTTACCCTTTTCAGTGTATACGTGCAAAACAAGTAATTATCTAACTGTCCTAAGTGCTAACTGCCCCCCCCATAGATTTGCTGTATTCAGCTCTTCTGCCTTTTTTGGAGAGTCTGTTACCTAGTAATGTTCTTTGTTATCTATAGTATAAAAATATCTGCAAGACTGTTTTCACTGAGTTTGCACGACAACACCATGGTGTTTGGAGGTTTCTGAACTCTTAACAGGCATGCTGTTTTTCTGTATTTTCTGGAATAAATTTTCTCCTGCAACATCTGGGCTTCTGTGTTGTTTTTTGCCAACAGATCTAGACTCCTCCCATCCAACAATTGGTGGCCATGACAGGACCTGTTTGGACAGAATTGAACAAGTTTGCCAATGGTTGTAGTGGCAGGTGAATGGGTTTGGGATCACAGTAGGTGTTGGAGCCTTTGCCCTTCATTCAATCAGTTGGGACCTCTGCATCCAGAAGGTGCAGCTATCTAGCTGTAAGATTTGAGGTGAACCACTAAGCTTTGGATTTTCAGTAAGCACAGTAAAGGGAACCCCCCAAAAAATGACCATTGTTACGGAGCTAAAATTAGATATCTTAAACTTTCTGACTTCCCATGCAGGTTGGAACAATTTGGTACTGGATGTGAAATTGCAAACTGATCCAGTACAGTATGTCAGCAGACTGTACAAGGAGGTGAAGTCTGCAGCCAAGAAACATGACCAGAAAGGTGTTATGGTTGCCACCATGTATGCTTTATTCCAAACAATAGAATCTGAAGTTCTAGCTCTGAGAAAAGAGTTAGGTTCCAAATGCAGGGAAGAGGGCGAGCACCAGAAAGATTTAGAATGAGAAACTGAAAAGCTCAGGAAAGAGAAACAGGAGGAACTTGAATGTGTTAGGCAGGAAAAGGATAAACAAATCCTTAGGTTGCAGGAACAGAATGAGAGGTTACAGAAAGATAAAATACATAAGTTACAGTTAAATGGTTTGCTTATGAGTGTGAACAATTCACTGAAGAGTGAGTATGAGGAGTTGGAGCAAGAGTTTTTGAGATGCCAGAATGAATTGGAGAAGCAGCATAGGGAAGTTCACAATGTTAGTGCCATGTATAGAGTTTTACAGGAGCATGTCAGTGAGGGACAAGTTCATAGGTTCATAGGTTCATAGAAAAATTATGAACTCAGGAGACAGAAACTGTCCTTAGTGAGCTCGCCACCAAGCTTGGTGGAAAAATCCTATAGTAAATATTATGTTTTTTTACTTCCCATGTAGTTGTCTAAAAGTCTTTTAAATACTTCGATGTTTCTACTCTCAACGACTTCCCTTGGTAAAGCATTCCACTGAAGTACCACTAGTTGAGAAAACCATTTTGCTTTTTTATGAGTTTTACAGTTTCCTCCTCTTAATTTATAACTATGTGATCTGGTATGTGCATCAGAATTGTTACTTATTACCCAATAGTGTCAAATAGGTATTGATCCTTAGTTGCCTTATAAATTGTACATAAGTCACCTCTAAGTTTTCTATAATGTAGTGAATATAAGTCTAACTTTTGGAGTCTCGATTTGTATTGATAGGATCTCAGACCTTTAATCTTTTTTGTCATTTTCCTTTGAACCCTTTCAATTAATTTGTTACTTTTTTTCGTAGTTGGGCCACAAAAAGATGAACAATACTCCAGTTGCGTCCTTACCAAACTTTTATAGAGTGGAAGTATTACTTTATGATCTCTACTCTTTATGTGCTTAAAGATAGACCACATAATTTTATGACACTTTTTAACTTTATCCAAAGTATGATTTTCAAATGATAAGTTATTATCAACAATAACCCCTAAATCCTTTTCTGATGTAGTTTCTATTAACATAACATTGTTAATTTTATAATTGAGTTTTGGATTATTATATCCAAAGTGCATAACCTTACACTTTTTTTATTAAAACTCATCTTGTTTTTAATTGTCCAGGTGGAGTTAAAGGCTGTAGGGATTATTCGATGTATAGAATTAAGATGATGAAATTACATCAGCAATAGGAAGTACTTTTGGGTCATGTGAGAGCTATACCATTTGCCCCACCTATCGCATTGACGTCATCCTCCGATGACCACAGTGACAATGAGGGTGTTCCTTGGGACTCTAGAGGGTTGAGGCCTCACCCACCTGTAGCTGCAGTGAATAAGAAGAACAAGGAGGAAGTATAGGGCCTGTTTACAAGGTGATCTGAAATGCTGGGATCTCTGACTCACATGCCAAAGTGCTGAAACACCAGTCAGTGACATGTTGAAGAAGGAGGTGGAAAAACAGATGCTCCTTCAGGACGTGGCTTCCACTGCAGCAGAGGTGGTCACTAAAACTATTGTCAAACAGGGAATGGGCCCTGCAGTCCCTACAAGCCATCTAAAACATTGTGGACAAAATTGGCCATATGGCCCCTACCAACAATCTTAGCTGCAATCTGGAAAAAGTGCAGCAACCCTATCAAATGCTCAGCCTCTTGTCTGAGTACCACTCCAGGTTTTAATGCAAACTGTGGACCCCACGTTGTAGGTAAAGTTGTTGGAAGTCATATGTAATGATGTCACAGCCCTTTTTGACAAAGTCGCAGCTCACCTCTTGGTGGTGCATGAACCAACAAGTTCTGCATAATGCTAGCAACCCAGGTGAATCAGCGTGCTAAAGAGACCCTGGCCCAATATGAGAGTCGCTTGTGGCTCACGTACAGCACTGGCAAAGATTTGGCCTGTGAGCATCCCAACAGGGACTCAATAGAGTACAAAGGCCTGTTTCTGAGGAAACTATAGTCAATCATCTGTGAAAAGGTGGAAGCCACTGTATTCCCTAGATGGAAAAGCATGTACGCAATCATGGAGCGCATGGAGTCCGTGTATCAGGTACGCACAAAGGACCTTGGCTTGGGCCAAAAGTCCAAAGTGGCCACAGTACAGCAAAGTGTGGATTTTTCTACTCAGTTTGAGGTAGAGGGAAAATCTAAAGATCCTCAACAAAACAAATCCTCATACAAAAAGAAATATACAAAGGGAAATAATGGGAAAAAAGCAGGTCTAGACCTTTGTATAAGGATTTGTCAGTTGAGGTGGAATGACTTCAGGCTTACATGGTCAAACTTGAATCAGAATGGGCTGTAGCAGCCATCCATGGAGCAGATCCCACCCACACTATAGCGCAGGATTTGTGGGGGAGCAGTTAAAATCTCTGTATACCGAAGTGAGAAAGATGCTTCATGACTTGGATCCAATGATCTGTGATACCTTGCAAGCTAGGATGGAATTGTACTGACAGTGTCAGATCCCGGTTCAAATATTAACTTCTTTTGGTACCAGTGACTCTGGTCACCTGAGTGTAGAAGCGCTGGTTGGGGGACACCAGCTTGAACTACTGGATACAGGTGCCACCATCTCAGCATTACATCAGGATGATCCTAAACATTTTTGCTGGTCTTCAGGGAAAGCAACCTTCACCCAGACCTTTGAGGGTTGCGCATTGGGGTTGTCGGCCCTAACTTTCACCCCATCAAATCTGTGAAGAAGCAGAGGTATAGGAGAATGGGGTGAGAGTTAGGACTGACAACTCCAATATGCACCCCGATGCCAGTTGGGGGTGTCGGCGGGAGGATCCAAGGGGGGCTTTCAACCCTAACACCAAATTTCCTCACTTTTGTCACTGTGGAACAACCCTAACTAATGCATTAAACTGAGTTTTTTGCCTCTAATTTCCCTTCTTTTTGAGAATGATAATGAGAAATAGTGAATGTAATGGGGCAGCTGGAGAGCAGGGCCAAAGGGCCCCGCACTCCCACCTCGTGATGTCTTGTCACATAGTAACACAGTGCCCACAAACACAAATAGTAATGCACATGGTGACGCAAAGCGAAACACAAAGATAAACAGTACTATAGACACAAATGTTTAAAATAACACAAACGCAAGTGCAAATGAAAACGCAAAGGGTAACTCATATGGTGCCATAGACGGGAACAGTAAGTGAAACGGGTATGGAACCGCAAGCAGAAGCGGTAAGGATAACAGTAATATAAGCGCACAGGCTGGTTTTCCCCAAAAGCTGCATAGAGAAAGACAGTGAGTACAAAGAATGTATGCATAATAATGGGTCTCGGAGCAGAAAATGAGGAGTTGGAATACTAAATTGTTATATCTCAGGAACCGTACGACATAGAAAACAAATTTAAAAGTCATATGATTTATGACTTTCCTGGCTAGTTTTGTAATTAGCCCCTTTCAGGGGACTAGCATTTTTCTGACGAAAAGTCCGTATCTTGCACCGTTTCCAAGATACGGGCCCTGAAATGCGCAGCGAATGCCATAACGTTATCCTATGGGGAAAAAAGAGAAGTTCGGAGTGCCATAACTTTGCCTCCCTGTAATATTTTTTCACCAAACCACTAAAACACACATGTGTGGAATGTTGTCTTTCTTCCTTCCAAATTTCAGCCCAAAAGACCAAACTGTTATTTTGCAGCAGGGCAGCAAAGGATTCCTGTAATGCGGTGGATGCCGTAATGTTATCCTATGGGAAAAAGTGTCAACTTTGGAGTGCCGTAACTTTGCCGCCCTGTAATATTTTTTCACCAAAACACTGAAAGGCACATCTGAGACATATTGCCTATGTTCCCTCCCAATTTCAGCCCAAAAGACCAAACTGTTCTTTTGCAGCAGAGTGGCAAAGGATTGTTGTCATTTTCCCACAGCCTGGAAAAGTACTGTCGAACTTTGCGAAAGCTTTCGCAAATTCATGCGACAGTGTTACCAAATCTTAGGACTTGACTTGCGAAAGTACTTTTCCAGAAATTTTAAAACATATTTCGGGTGTTTACCCCAAAATAAAGACATGCCTAGCATCCTCAGGGTCCGACTAGGTGAATACAAAAAGAATTAGGTAGTTAGAGGGTCCCAAATTTAAATGCCAAGCATTTTTCTGATGAACAACTGAAAACAAAATGGCAGATCTGTGACAGTAAAAGGGCCATTTACAAAAGTAAAAACTGCATTTGCGACACTTTTGAACTTTTTGTTAACTTTTCCCATTGACTTATAATGGGGACTTGTTGTTTGAATAACTTTTGAACCGTTTAATATTTTTTCACGAAATCTTCAAAAGGCATATTGGGCACCCTGGCTGCATGTTCCCTGAAGTTTTCAGACTGGTCGCGTAAACCGTGTGACCTGTAGGTGAGAGCAAAGAATTCACAAAAAAGCGTAAATGCACATTTCGTTGGCGCTTAATAACTCTGCAGCCGTATAACCGACTGATACAAAACTTGGCAGATCCCAAGATCTACCATGCCCAATCATGTATATCAAACTTTAGGCAAATCTGTTGAACAGTGGCAAAGTTATTAAGGTGCAAATTTTGACCCTTTAACCTTAATATATATATATATATATATATATATATATATATATTATATTTATATATTTATGGTAGAATGGTAGTGCTACCATAGTTAGGGTTGAGTAGCCCTTTTAAGGTTAAAGGGTGAAACTTTTCACCTTAATAACTTTACCACTGTTTACCGGATTTGCCTAAAGTTTGGTATACATGATTGGGCATGGTAGATCTTGGGATCTGCCAAGTTTCATATCAGTTGGTTATACAGCTGCAGAGTTATTAAGCATCAATGAAATGTGCATAGATTGTGGGATCTGCCAACTTTCGTACTGGTCAGATATATGACTGCGGAGTTATTAAGTGACATCCGTGTATGTATTTACATTTTTCTGCGCATTCTTTGCTCATGCCTACAGGTCCCATGGTTTGCAAGACTGGTCCAAAGACTTCAGGGAACGTGCAGTCAGGTTCCTCGATGTGCCTTTTGAAGATTTCGTGAAAAAATATTAAACGGTTCAAAGGTTATTCAAAAAACAAATTCCCATTATAAGTCAATGGGAAAAGTTAACAAAAAGTTCAACACTTTCGCAAATGCACTTTTTAGTGTCGCAAATGGCCCTAGTAGTGTCTTGAGTCAGCCATTTTTTTCAGTTACTGATCACAGAAATGCTTGTCATTTAAAATTGGGACCATCTAGGGACATAATTATTTTCGTGTTTACCTATTCGAGCCCTGAGGATGCTAGCCGTGTCTTTATTTTGTGGTTAAACACCCCAGAAATATGTTTTTCAAATTTCTAAAAAAAGTAGCATCACAAAGTAGTGTCGCACTCAATGACACTTTAATAAATTTTGTGAAAGCTTTCACAAATCACGACACTACTTTTCCAGACTATGGCCAAAATGACAGGAGTTCTTTGCAACCCTGCTGCAAAAGAACGGTTTGGTCTTTTGAGCTGAAATTTAGAGGGAAGGCAGCCAATATCTCACAAATGTGGCTTTTGGTGTCTTGGTGAAAAAATATTGCACAGATGCAAAGTTACGATACTCTGAAGTTGACATTTTTTCCCATAGACTAACATGGTGGCGTACGCCGCAGCTTTTGGGGCTCATATCTCAGAAACAGTGTGAGATATGGAATTTTCATCGCAACCATGTGTAGCCCCATGGGCTACGCATGCGGTGAAAATCTAGCCAGGAAAATCATGTTAAATTTAAATTTTTTCTGTATGTTGTACAGTTACTGAGATATTAGCATTTCAGTATTAAAACTGCTAATTTTCTGCTCCGAGGCCCATTATTATGCATACATTCTTTGCTTTCACTGTCTTTCTCAATGGAGCTTTTGGGGAAAAATAGGGTCTGCACTCCACTTACTGTTACACGTAGGCTTTACATTTGCATTTCCATGCCACTTTGTGATAGTGTTCCCATGTACATCACCGTGTGCGTCACCCTTTGCGTTTACATTTGATTTTGCGTTACTGTTTTCTTTGGCCTTATTGTTGCTGTTACCATTACCATTTGCATTTACAATTGTGGTACCATTACTGTGCGCGTTACGCTTTACATTTCCGTACGTGCTTGTGTTTGCGTTTCTGTTTCCTTTCCCATTACTGTTGCTGTTACAGTTATCATTTGTGTTTACAATAGCAGTACCATGACTGTGCGCATTACGGTTTGCATTTCCATACGCACTTGCATTTGCCTTTCTGTTTCTGTTTCCTTTGCCGTTCTTTTTGCTGTTACCATTACCATTAGCATTTGCAATTGTGGTACCATGACCATGCACATTACACTTTGCATTTCTGTATGCTCTTGTGTTTGCGTTTCCATTTCTGTCCCCTCTGGAGTTATTGTTGCTGTAACAGTTAACATTTGCATTTACAATAGTGGTACCATGACCAGTCGCGTTACCAGTTGCATTTCTGTATGCATTTTCTTCTCCATTTGCATCACTGTTCACTTTGGCATCACTTTGCACTTGCGTTTCTTTTAACGTTTGCTTTACCATTTATGTTTGCATCACCACATGCGTAACCATTAGTGCTTGCATTTGTGTTGCAGGAACTGTTACTATGTCACAAGACATGACATGGTGGGAGCGCGGGGCCCAAAGGGCCTGCACTCCCACCACCACATTCCATTCACTATATATAGTCTTCATTCTCAAAAAGAAGAGAAATTCATGGCAAAAAACTCCATTTAATGCATCAGTTAGGGTTGTTCCACAATGACAAAAATGAGGAAATTTGGTGTTAAGGTTGAAAGTCCCCCTTCTACCCCCCAGCCCGACCCCCCAACCAGCATTGGGGTGTGGATTGGGTCATTGGTCCTAACTCTCACCCCATTCTACTATTCCTCAACTTGTTTACACATGTGATGGGGTGAGAGTTAGGGCCGATGACACCAACGCACACCCCAATGCAGGTTGGGGGGTCAGGCTGGGGGGGTGCAAGGGGGACTTTCAACCCTAACATTGAATTTCCTCACTTTTGTCACTGTGGAACAACCCTAACTGATGCATTAAATGTAGTTTTTTTGCCATGAATATATATATATATATATATATAATAGATAACCCACTCTGAGGTGCGCGTCGCACTGATATACACATGCCTTGGTGTGCATTCTACACACAAGGCCGCAGGCTGAGTGTTTCAACCACCCAAGGCATGTGTATATCAGAGCACGACAGCACACCTCAGAGTGGGTTATCTATTTTATAAAATGGCAAAATTGTTTTAGAGGGGGTTAAAAGTGCAGGTGTGCGGTCGTGCTCTGATATATGCATGGTCATGTGATGTGTTTTATACAATCAGAACACTGGATTTGGATTTGAATTTTGATCTCATTTAATAAATATATATATATATATATATTCTTTTTTCGCACCTTATACAATAAGATAGGAAACATTCTAATGAGCAAAAGGAAAACAAATACTTTAGAAATGTTTAAATTATTTATTTGCACAATTGGGTGGGCCTGCTGAAACAAGGTTCCTTTTTGAAGAGTGACTTGGGCATGAAGAAATTCAAGTGCACACAGGTGTAAGTGAACAGCTTTATATCATAATAAGAAATACTTTATAAGCAGTGCAGCTGAAATAAAAACGTTAAAAATGAGCTAAAACAGATACAACTAGAAACAGATAAGGGATTAATCAGGAGGTTGAACAGATTATGATGGCAGGCTATTCCAAATTGTGGCTTCATGGTGCCCAAATGAACATCTATCCAGGTTAGTTATGACAAAATAACAGCTATAATAAGATCCACTCATCCAAGCACTGCTGCTGTCACAACACAGCTACAAACAGTTGCTTAGCGACTGTCAATGCACACAAACATATGCAAAATCATGGGTCCACCTGACACCTGTGACTATGATGAGTGGACCTGCGAGGTTAAGAAGAAGGGCAGTGTGCACATTGCAAAAATTCCAGTATCCATTTTGGAATGCGGCAGCACCATTTCAAAAGGTAAGAGACCGGGATAACCCGTATCAGATTAAAATCATAAGAAAAAAAGGTTTAAAGGAGCTGATACAATGCTTT
This sequence comes from Neoceratodus forsteri, assembly GCA_016271365.2. Lineage (NCBI taxonomy): Eukaryota > Metazoa > Chordata > Ceratodontiformes > Ceratodontidae > Neoceratodus > Neoceratodus forsteri. Next base: position 1,312,676,631 of record CM057450.1, on the reverse strand, counting down.
GTATTTACTCTTTATACAGGATGACACTAACAACAAACTGGCCTGAACATTGAAATAATGCAGTTCAGATATTATGTTACCAGACTTACAAAGAAAACATAAGCCAAATATAAAAGAACAGATAAATTAATGGTTATTGCCTTTTTTTATTGAACTCATTACAGGGCAAAGAAAATTATTTCAGTTTCATGGCCATAATTATAAAAGATGCTGCATGACATGTTTGGTTCATAAAAAGGAGGACTGGCAGGTACAAATAGTTGAAATATTATGAACACAGAAATTGATAGCTGATTGTCTTTTTTAAAAAAAATTGAAAAGAATATGGTACAAAGATATTATTAAATTTAAATTTAATAGAAATGAATATCGCTGTATCTTTAGAAAATATGTGCCATATGAAATAAGGATGAACAATGGAGCAAAAACAGAGCAACAACACATAGGTATAAAAATATTTTATTTCAATATTAAAATCAGCATTGGAATGAACTACAAAAAAATCTAATAACAAAAAATTAAGAATTGTTATTTATAAAAGCTGCAATTCAGATAAACAAGGAAAAAGGCAAAGGTAGATATAAGCAATGCATTCTAAAATGCATAGTATTTTTTTTTCACAGATGTCATAAAGACACAGTCGAACAGACTAAACTCACAAATGAAGGACAGCTGTTACAAACACTAAAAGAAGATATGACACTCTTTATATTAAGGGGAGACAAGCTATTATGCAGTATTTAATAGTATTGCAGTTAGAGGTTAATAGATGGTGCAACTGAACATATGGGCAGAAATATTCAAAGGAGTTGCACCTAGCACAACTGAGTTGCACCAGCACAACCCCAGAAATGTTCCCCATGGGCAATATTCAAAAGTGTGAATTGCGCAGCACAATTCCTGATGCACCAGGGTGCAAAGAAAATGTATGTGGCGCATCTCCGGGGGCGTGCCCATGCATGAATAGCTGGAAAAGATGGCGGCTGTGCTGGGCTAGCTACCTGCAGTAGAAGAACAGAGCAGGAGATCAGAGCAGCTTTTTTACGGTTTTGCTGTTATTTTGATTTTGATTTTAGTTAATTTGCTTTGTTTTTAATTTTTAAAATATTTTTTGTAGTTTAGCTGAGTGCAGATTAATCAGAGCCCCTTAGTGAGGTAGGCAGAAAGAATTGGTGTCCTCGGGTTAGTTTAGTGTTTTACGTTCTTTGTTTCTACGAGCTGCTGCATTGCGGGTTCTGTTCTGTTTACCTCAACTGTCTGCACATGTTTCATTATACAGCGGGCATACAATATAGCTCACTACAATATATCCATTTTGACTTTCCTTTACCCTGGAAATTCCTTCCACCTACCTGTTTGGGTCCTCCTTGGAAAAGTTGCTTGGTCAACGGCACCTTATTTAACAACTTCCGGAGGAACAGTTCTGTTCAGAACTTCGCCGAGGAGTGCTGGTGATAGTGCTCCATTGGAACAACAGCAGCTGGAATTACATCAACTGGTTTACTGAGTGGGACTGTGTTACTGCAGGGGAGTCGACTGGTCACCCATTGCCAGGGTAGCATAAGGTGAGCCTAACCTTGGTTATTAGGGCTTCATTGTGGGTGCCAGGGGTCTACTGTCTGGTCCCTTAGTGGTCCCAGTCTCTAGGCTCATTGAAGGGCTTGTCCGTTGGCTGGTTCCTGTTGTTTTTTTCAGGGGGTGCTCACTGGTGGGTAGACACTGCCCTGAGACCTTTGGGACTATTTGGGTTGGTGGGTCTGGGATGTGTCAACAGCTTTGGGGGCCCTGCCAGGGCTGAGGCTGATCCTTTGCTCCTCTGTCACTTTTGGCCCTAGAATAGCTACCTGGTAGCTGTGGGGTTGGCTGACGAGGATAGGCCTGGTTAAGGATAATTGGGTGACTGAGTTCGGCAGTATACATCCTGCTGGAGGTATAGTCAGCTTTAAGATCTGCTGCATTACAAATCTTCCTGGAGAGGACCTGTAGTTTGCATCAACCGGTGGAACTGTTTGCTGGGGGGGGACTTCTTGGCTGTTTCGGGTTGAAGGCAGTGAGAGTACCTTTGAAAACTATTGACTACACATAGTAATGTTTGCTAGTCCTATGAGTCCTGGTGGGAGCTGGACTTATTTTGGACACTTTGCCCATTGATGTGAGAGATCAAAGGGTTTCTTTATCAGAATCTTTCGACTGAGCGCGTCAGCATCTTTTTTACAGTGAAACTGCTCACTTCTTTTATTTGAACTTACTTTTTTCATATATATTTTAACTTATTTGTGTGTGTTGTTTGTTGACTGCTAGTCCTGGATATGTTGTTACTTGCTGACTAAGTGTGAGAGACCCAGAATAATGACTGCATTTCTTAGCTTGTTTTTTTTGCTAATTTTTCTGTTCTTGGTTCTAGTTTGTGATTTATATTTTTCATTTTCCTTAGTGTTTCTTTTATTGTAGATTTGTGTAATTTGTTTCTGGGTTATTGGGTAATTATTTTAAGGGTTTGTGTTTTTATTATTAGTGGGCTGTCCTAGCTGGCAGCCACTGTGGGGCAGGACGTGTTTGATGGAGGCTCTCCCTTTCAGGCGCTACTCCCCCTCTGAACTATGGGTCCTCTGCCCATTTAACTGCCCCTTATCTGTGGCAGTTTGTTGCCACTGCAGAGTTTTGATATAGTGTGGGGAGGAGAAGGGCAGGGGCCCAGGGTGGGGGGGGTGAGTCGGGCAGCCTGATTGGGGTAGTGGGGTCCAGAAGATGCCCTGGGGTGAAATGGTGCACTGAATGTGATCCTCCTTGTTTAGTTCCCATACCCAAGGGCTCCACAATTAGTGGGCAGTTATCTCAAATGGCTCCGGTTTCTCACCCGTCCCGCATGGTGTTGTGGAATGCCAGATTTATTAAAAACAAATCAGCCATTATAGCTGATCTTGTTGGGGCATCTGATCTGGCTTGCATCACTGAGACCTGGCTGGATGCAAATGCTGGTCCCATTCTGGAATCAGAGATTCCAGCCGGCTTCACAGTGATACACCGTGTTCGGTCGGGTCACAGGGGCGGGGGGGTAGAAATTTGTTTTAAATCAGAATTGAGCCTTGTAGATGTGCCAGTTAGGGATACCAGATCCTTCAAGTGCACTGTGGCCACAGTTTTGGTGTGCAAAATTATTCTCATCTACCTGCCACCCAGAGGTGAGAATCAATTTTTGCAGGAAGTTACGGACTTCATCATCGACATGGTGTTGAAGTCCTCCAGATTGATGGTACTGGGGGACTTCAATGCCTGGGTCAACAATGAACTCTCACAGTTTGGACAAGACTTCCTCTGACTTATGAGTTCATTGGGCTTCACACAGGTAGTTACCTCTGCGACACACAAGCACGGTCACTTCTCGGACCTGGTTTTCCTCCTGGGGTTGTAGACCTCCAATTTGGTGGTGGAACCAGTTGATTGATCCGACCACCATATCATAAGGTTCAGTTTCATAGCTTCCCCCTGTAGGCCTGCCCCTGTGGAGATGGTCCGATACCACCTTTTGTGGGGTGTGACCCCTGAAGGCTTTTTGGCGGTACTGGACCTATGGGAAATGCCGGATGCAAGCGAGCATCCAGAGAACCTGCTTCAGGCTTATAATCATGCAGTGGCAGTGGCTCTGGATACCCATGCTCCTTTCTGTGTTTGTCCACTCACTCTCCACCCTTGGGCCCCTTGAGGAAGTTGAAGCGAGTGGGCCGAAGGTTAGAGCGTGCCTGGCATAAATCCTTCCTGGATGCTGACAAACTTAGACTAATGGAGCATTGTAAGGACTATCAGTCAACAATCTCCTGTAAGAAGGCAGAGTTCCAGTCCAAGGAGATTGCTGCCACGCAGAACTGACCAGCTCAACTGTTCCAAACAGTGGACAGACTGTGCAATCCAGTCTTTCTATGAGTCCAGAAAGTTTTTTCGCAAACTGAGTGTGATGAGTTTGCTCATTTCTTTGTTGATAAGATTGCCGACATCAGGTCAGAAATCCACCTGTCACGCCCTTTGGGGGTCGCCGATGGTCAGAGCAGAGTTGTGACTCCTCTTCTTTGTTGGGGTGAGTTGACCATCCAGAGACCACAGATATCATGCAGCTTCTCCGGAGTATGCGACCAACTAGCTGTAGTTTAGATCCAGGCCCCACTCACCTTTTAATAGGGTGTGTGTATGTGATCAGTCCGGTTCTAGCAGAGCTAATCTGGTGTTCATTGGAGTCAGGGGAGTTTCCCTTCTCCTTGAAGGAGGCTATGGTAACCCCCCTTCTCAAGAAACCATCCCTTGACCCAGATTCCCCTGCAAACTACAGACCAATCTCTAACCTCCCCTTTATAGGGAAGGTTATTGAGAAATTTGTTGTGCGACAGCTGGAGAGTCATCTTATCATCCATGCCATCTATGATCCTCTCCAGTCTGGTTTCCATAAGAGACATAGTACTGAGACCACTCTGGTTCGGGTACTCAGTGATCTTCTGATGGCTAGAGACCAGAAGAGTCACTTCATTTTAGTCCTTCTGGATCTCTCTCTTCAGCTTTTGCCACTGTGGACCATGGGGTACTGCTTGATCACCTGCGGTTCATCTGTAGTCTGTCTGGTACAGTCCTCAGAGAGTTCCATTCCTTTCTCTCCAGCAGGTATGAGAGAATAGTTTCAAGAATTTATTCCTCCAACTCTTTCACCCTGCCATGCGGGGTTCCGTAGGGGTCGGTGCTGTTCCCCATGTTGTTTGCGGTGTATATGCTACCATTAGGAGACATTGTGAGATAGTATGGGCTGAACTTTCACTGCTATGCAGATGATACTCAGCTGTACCTGTCTTTTGTGCCTGACCAGGATAGTGCACTTTCAGTATTTTTCAACTGTCTCATAGAAATCCAAGATTGGATAAATTCCAGCTGGTTAAAGCTAAACTCTGCCATGACGGGGGGGTTAGTGATGGAGCTGGGTCACTGGATAGAAGGGTCGCTGCTGGACAGCCTGCTGGACTATGGCTTGGGGGCTTCCAGCTGTTGACCTCTGGATGGGTGTGGAATCTGGGGGTGGTTTTTGATGATGGGCTGACACTTCATTCCCAGATGTCGGCCATTGTCAAATCCTCATTTTACCATCTAAGGAACATCGCCCAGATTAAGCACCTTGTTTCATCTGGTGATCTGCCAACCCTGATCCATGCTTTCATGACCTCTTGCCTTGACTATTGTAACTCCCTTTACCTAGGGCTTCCTGAGGTAGATATCCACTGCCTGCAGCTAGTTCAGAATGCTGCGGCCAGGTTATTGTTAGGATCATCTCAATCCAGCCATATTTCTCCTGTGCTGCACACTCTGAATTAGCTGCCTGTTCAGTGGCGGATCACCTTTAAAGTCAGTTTACTGACTTATAAAGCCCTACATGGGTTGGGTCCAAGTTACTTGCAAGAGTTTCTGCACCCCTATTGTCCCCTCCAACCACTCTGCTCAACTGACGAGGGATTGCTAGAGATTCCCAGGGTGCACTTGAAAATGTCTGGAGCACAGGCTTTTGTCTTTGCTGCCCCTACCCTGTGGAATTCTCTACCTCATTAGATACGAGAGTGCCTGACAGTGGACAGCTTCAAAACTGCTCTCAAAACACACCTGTTCCAGTTGGTCTTCTCTGATTTCTGATATGGTATCTCTGTTATCTGGATTTGTTTTATGTATTGATATTTGTCAATTTATTTTAGAGTATTTTAAAATGTTTTAAAATTGTAAGATCGCACAGCTCTTTGATATTTTTGAATTGCGTTTATAAATAAAGATTATTATTATATTATCTCGATATTTGGCTGAGATGTGCGGTGCATATGCCGGTACGTTCCGGAAATGTACCGTATACCTGGGCACAAAGTTGAGCATGGTAAAAACATGCTCAAGTGGAAGCCACCCACAGGCAAGCTACTATATTGCAAGGCACATCACAGCAGCTACCAGCCGTGGGTGTCTTCTCCCACTCCAGAACACTGTACACAAGCACCCACATAAATCCATGGTGGCCCATTTGTTCCTACCTCCCCTTTCCATACCACCAATCACCATATTAATATATTTTTAAGATTCCCGGTAGTCCAGTGGTTCCCCCTTCCCCATCCCATACCACTGATCACCCAAAATAAATATTTATATATTCCCTGGTATTTTAGTGGTACCCCTCTCCCTTCCCATAACTCCAATCACTGAAACACATGACCAAAATTGGTACCTGGTAATCTAGTGGTTCCCCCAAGGGGGGATCTGGGTGGGCTGGGGGTCTTGTGTGAGTGAGGGAGTGGGGGACCACTAGACTACCTGGGACCAATTTTGGTCATGTGTTTCAGCAGTCGGAGTTACGGGCAGGGAGGGGGATACCACTAGACAACCAGGGAATCTATAAACATTTATTTCAGGTGATTGGTGATACAAGATGGGGAGGGGGGAACCACTGAGCCACCAGGGATCTTAAAAACATATTAATTCAGTGATCGGTGATACAAGATGGGGAAGGGGATCCACTGGACCACCAGGGATTTTAAAAACATATTAATACAGCAATCAGGGGTATGGGTGGGGAGGGAGGTACCACTGGACTATCAGGGCATTTTATTTTATTCAAAACAGGTGATTAACAGGAACTGTGACATGCTCCCACACCAGCTACCACCATGGTTGTGCCTTGTCCACCATCTATGAGCTCTCATCTTCGGGGTGCCCCCACCCATGACATGCCTCATGCCACTGCACCCTACAGCATGCCGGCTTCACAGCTGCCCTGGTGTCTCTCTTGCTACCTGCTGCCCTGTGCCCACCCACATGTGTACCTCTGCCTATTCACCCCTTGTCACTGTCTCTGGGCCCCACCACTCTGGCCTGACATCGCCACACCATGTCTGTCCACTGCACATACACTCCAACTGCTGTTCACTGCTTCCCCCATGTGGGGTCACTCCATGCCAGTGGCCTCCTGGCCCTCCTATATGTGCTCTTGTCATGTCTCTGTTCCCAGTCCCTGTGCCTCCCAACCCCCTTGCCTTCTGCAGTGTTGTGCTGCAGTCTTGCATCCCTGTCCCCTCTGTGTGTGCTGCCTCACTCCACTCTGAATGTCTCTCCCATGTTGTGTCTGTGACCTGTTCCAGTTCACTTCCCCCACCTGTCAGCTGCTGTCCATCCCCTGACATCCCCTGTCTTCCCCTGCATTCCTGTGGTGGTGGTGCAGTTGTGGGGTTTTTCTGCACTGGCAGTCACCATTCTGATGCTTGCCCTTGTTGTGTGTGTGCCATTTCAGGATTCATGGTCACTTTGCTGCAGTCGCCCTACTCACATAGAACCCATGGTCAACACACCTAGTTGATTTACCAGTAGTTCATGACTGACCATGTCAAAGGCCTTAGTGAGGTCAATGTAGGTAGCTCCCACTAAGTGCCCCTGGTCAAGGGTGTCATGGATGTAACCAGTAAATTCAACCAGTGCTGTTGTTGTACTATGTTGTTTCCTAAAACCATCTTGTTCTTTACATTGTAGGTGGTATTTGTCTAGGTGGTCCACAAGTTTAATGTAGACAACCCTTTCTTGAGCTTTAGAGATTGGAGGTAAAATTGAGATTGACTGATAGTGTGTAATGCCCTATCACCATTTTTAAAAACTGGAGTAACCACCGCAGTCTTTCAGAGCTTGGAGAACTGCCCAGATATTAGTGAAAGGTTCAAAATACTTGTTAATGGGGCCAGGATGACATCAAGGGTGATTGAAATTAATTTGAGATCAAGGTCATAGCTACTGTGCCTGGTTTTGCCTAGTACTTGTAGGTATTTTTTAGCTTCTGAGTTAGTGATTGTCTTAAGGTAAAATGGGTAGGAGGTTGGTGAATTGTTTTGGTTTGCAGCTGATTGGGCTTAGGTAGTTGGGGGGGCATGCCACTGAAGTCCGTGAAGGCCTTATTGAAGATATTGGCAATGGTTATAGGATCCTGAGTTACTTTACCGTTTAGGTTCAACAAAGTAGGAAATGACTTATTTGGCTCCCCTGTTAGCCCCTTTATGTTAGTCCAAAATTTGTGGCCATCTCCCCAGGAGTTGTCCAGTTCAGACCTAAAGTGAGTGGCTTTGGCCTGTCGAATGGCCTGGGTACATCTGTTCTGGGCAGACCTGTAGTTTTGGAGGTCTGTATGGGAGCCTGAACATCTAGCCTTATGCCAAAGGCTATCCCTGGCATGTAGTTGGGTTATGAGGGAGGGAGTAATCCAAGACTTGTGAGAGCCACTAATCTTTCTCATGATGACAGGGGTGAAGATGTCACAGACGGCATTGAATTTTTGAATGAAACTGTCTAGCACAGTATTGATCTTTCCTGCAGAATAGATTGAGGACCAGTTTAGCTGCCTCAGATAGTCTTTTAGGGGACCTAGTTGCCCTTTTCTTAAGACGCGAGTAGTGATTTTTTTTGCTGGGAGTTTTGGTGACTTATTAGTCCAGGTTATGGGGGAGTCAGTGCTTATGGAATCTGGGAGCACTTGAGTGCTGGTGATTCATTCAAGGTGGTTAGTCAACAGCCAGTCCAGTAAGGTACTGGATCCAGTATGGTAGTTGATATGTGTGGGGGATGCCACCATCTGTTCAAAATTTATCACTGTCATGGCATCTCTGCATGGGGCAGAGTCAGGGGACAACCAATTTATATTGGTATCACCCAGCATGTTTTCTTCAGAGCTACAGTGGAGGCCAGAGAAGTACTCAAGAAGTGCATTAAAGCCTTCTGCCTGTTCCTTGTGCGGTACGTAGGTGTAAAGGATAGTTATGCTCTTCCCATGGGCACCAAGGGTTATTTTTACTGGGAGGATTTGAACATTTTTGTCTGCATTTATAGAAGGGAGTACCTGACCATGAAAGTGGTATTTAAAGAGGAACTCTGGTCAAAAGTGCTACATTGCAGAATTAGAATAAGCATACTCCCAATGAATCTCATACCAAATATTAGGCTTCTGTGTTACTTCATTTTAAAGTAATGGACTATTTTGTAACCCTGATTTCACTACCTGTTTAAGAAAGCCAGTTTCAGTGAAGAGGTGCTGATGATGTCATCTCCTGAACTCACAGTCTAGCCCTCCCTATCATATATTCTTTGGAGGTAAGTAAGTAAGTAAATCTTTATTTCTCCAGCACCTAATTCTGGAGGCTCTGGGTACTTTACAAAGTGGTGTAGGAGATATACAAAAATCACATACAAGAAATATAGGGACAATTTAAAAAACTACAAACAATTAAAATCAGTAATACATACATAATAATAAGATCAATACTGTAGCTAACTAAAAAAGGCATCTTTAAAAAGTGTGCTTTCAGACCCCCTCTTAAAAGCCTCCACAAATGGGGCCTCCTTCAGAGATCTGGGGAGTGAGTTCCAGAGGGCAAGGCCAGCCACCTCTAACACACAGTCTCCAAGATTTTCAGCCTGGCCCTTGGAACCACCAGGAGGCCCTCGGTGGAGGAGCAAAGTGAGCACACTAGGAGGACAGGGGTCAGTAGGTCACTCTGGTAGCCAGGGCCCAAGCTGTATAGGGCTTTATAGGTAAGCAAGCCCACCTTGAAGAAGAGCCTTTATCTAACAGGCAGCCAGTGTAGGTCCCACAGGACTGAGATCATATGACAGGACCTGGAAAGGCCCGAGAGCAGCCTGGCCACTGCATTCTACACCAGCTGCAGTCGACGAAGGTTCTCTCCATTGACCCTGAAGCAATGAGCATTACAGTAGTCTAGCTTTGATGTGACAAGTGTGAGCAGGTCACCAAGCGGAATTAGGGGTTTAATACAGGCAATATTCCTTAAGTGGTAAAATCCACTCTTGATGACAGATGACACCTGAGCTTCAAGCATCAAACTGTCATCAAGGATGATGCCAAGACTTCTCAACCTAGTGGCTACCACCATAGGAGTAGGGCCAAGGAAAAATACTGCTCCTGACCTAATAGCAGCCACATCACACTGGTGACCAGGCTAGATCAACAGTATCTCTGTCTTGTCGGCGTTCAGTCACAGCCAGTTAAAGGACATCTAATCTTGGATCTCAGCTAGACAATTATTTAGCACTTCCACGGCATTACTTTTTTCCAGGAGTGAAAGACAATTACAGCTGGGTATCATCTGCATAACAGTGAAAACCCAGACTGTAACATCTAATGAGCTCACCCGGTATACCATGATGTGCGCGACCGCGATTGAGCGACCCCTGAAAGGGCAACTCAATCGCAGCACAGGGCACAGTGACTACCGGGCAGCTACAGTGACTGAATGGGATGGGTTGGTGACCGTAGTGACAGGAAGTCACTACAGGTACGCACACGGGGGGTGGGAGTGAGCACATTACTGGTACATGTGCGGGAGGAGCGAGCATGCTCGGCAAGGGGTTGGAGGGGATTGGAGGGATGGCACTGTGGTAGGCTGCCCCTGTGGTGTAGTGGGTCAGCATGAGGATTTGGTGGCTAGGGTGCTAGGTTTGGGTCCAGGTGCAGGTTTGTTTTTGTTGCGCCCGACCTGAATTTTATTTTTTTTACTTCCCACCCCGACATGTACCCCCCTGGAGTTAAGAAACCTTAAGTAAGGGGTGCGAGGGGAAAAGCCCCCCAAGGGGGGATTTGGGAGGTGCAGCACCCCACATAAATGTAAAAAATGTAAGTTCCCGGTGCCGTTTTGTTGTGCACTCTGACTTTGTTGTAATGGCAATCGCCCTTTGGCGATCACCGTTATCACATAGAACCAGCTCACCTGGGGTAGCATGTACACTGCGAACAGTATCGGTGACAAGATGAAACCTTTAGGAACTCCACAGGGCAGGAACTTTGGACAGAAGGAGAAAATTCCCCATCACTACCCTTTGCATCCTGCCTGTGAGAAAGAATTTAAACTAGTTGATGATAGTACCAGTGAGTTCACAATACTCTCTAAGGTGATCCAGAAGCACAATGTGGTCCATAGTGTCAAATGTTGAGGAAAGATCTAGGAGAATGAGAATTAACTGATCTCTATTTCTCACCTTGAGGAGGTCATTTTGCACCCTGACCAACACCGTTTTGCTGCTATGCCTTGCCCTAAACCCAGACTGGAATGACTCATAGATGTCAAAAGCCACAAGGTGTGCCTCAAATTACAGAGCCACCACTTTCTCAACAACCTTCCCCAAAAATGAGAGGTTGGTGATAGATCTATAATTCACCAAGATGTCAGGGTCAAGTGACAGTTTCTTCAGAAGAGACTTCAATGCCTCCTTCAAGGCATCAGGGAAGAAGCCCTCTGAGAGCAAGCACTGCACCATTTTGGTGAACACTGGACCAATGGACTCAGCACATCCCACTAGGAGATGAGTCAGGCCCAGGTTCAGTTCAGAAAAGGTGGACTGCATCTTCAAGATTACCTCAATGACCTCCCACCCCCACTGGCCAAAACTCACTCCAACCAATAAGAGTGCCTCTGCCTACTCAAGGCCCACCACTGCAGGGCTGATCCTGCCCCATGGGGTAGATCCTGGACCAAATGGAGGACACCCTGTCAGAGAAAAACTGAGCAAACCCCTCACACAGAATGACTGAAAATGCTCGTTTTAGCTGCAGACAGACTAGCAGGATGAAATAGCTTGTCCACAGTCCATACGACCAGAGCTGCTCTGTTCCTCCCTGTGGCAGTCTCCCTGGACAGGAACTCTGCTTTATTACAGTTGATTGCCATTTGATATTCACTGTTTATCCTCTTGGGCTGGATCCTCCACCAACAATGCTCCAACTTCTGACCCTTGGTCTCAATCTCCTTGACAGCCCCATCAAATCACAGAAGTCTCAAGCGAGAAGACCTGAGTCATATATGGACTAGTGTGATAGTATTGAGTGCCTTGGAGGCAGCACTAATATAGGCTGTCACCACCACATCCATGCCAACTGCACAAGCAGTACTCACACTAGAAAAGTCCGCTACAGCCAAAAGTCCTGCTGGGGTCAATCCTCTCAGTGGGTGATAGCGAACCATCTCAACAGGGGAAGGACTGTCGGGGGGGCCCCAAATGAGAACTCCACCGTGCAGTGATCAGACCAGGCAACCAGATCAGTCCTGAGGTTGATGACCTCAAGCCCCAGTGAGAATATCAAGTCCAAGGCATGGCTGTGGTGGTAAGATGCAGAAGCAACCGCTTGTGCAAGGCTCAGTGATGTCATTATCTGAAGATGGTCATGAACAAAATGCAAGAGTTCATCATCAATCTATGCATTAAAGTCACCCAGAATCAACCATCTGGGTAACTCCAACATTCTATCAGTGACAAAGTCCGTGACTTCCTGCAGGAATTCTTCCCTGTGTCCAGGGGGATTGTACACAAGGAGAATCCTGCAATCTGCACCTGGACCCCCATGCACAGCCATGCATTCAAATGATGAGGTAGAATACACTGGGTGCATAAAGTTAAAGCTGTATCTAAAGCAGATGGCCACACTCCACCCCTGCATTCCTTCCTCAGGCAGTGCACTACAAAGTACCCAGCCAGGACCAACACCACGTTGTCCCCCAGCCATGTCTCCATGATGCAAGCCAGATTGACTGAGGAAATCAAGTCCACCATATTTGCAGTCTTGTTCCTCATCAATCTATCACTGTACAGCTCTGCCCAAAGGGGACCAGTGGAGACTGCAGGCCCACCAGCTACATGCCCACTCAGTCTGATGGAAACCCTGGGGATGGGAACTTAACATGTCTGACCTCTCTCCAGTCCTTGTGTTACCCAAGGGCACTTCCTGCACCTAACCACCCCAATGCTGCACACCCCCGCTGTACCCCCAGAGCTCTGCCACCATCCCACTCACCCCCTACTAATACCAACCTCACAACAGCACCTTACTGCTACAGCTGGGAAGGGAAGGGGAGATCAGTGAAGGGGTGATGGTCATGGAGCAGGAACACTGAATAGGTGACACAAAGGGGTCTAGAATCCAAACACATCCTACAGCTGATCCTCAAAAATTAAAATACCACACTTAAATGACCCCACCCTAAAATACAACCAGATCAATTCCCAATTAGCAAATCCATATATAATTTAAATCCCTACTCATGCACCCATCATTCACCCACTATTATTACATAATCTATAACTCTAATAACATTTATACCAACAATCAAACACTACCCACAATACCTAACATGGCCCCCCTCACAATAAACCCCCTACCAACCAAAATATTAAAATACTAAAACATGTAACTTAGAAATTTCAGGAGAATCCTTTTTTTATGGATTGCAGAGGGCAATGTCCAAAAGCAGCCAAAATATAAAGAAGACCCTTATCAAGACAATGTCCAGAGTTCAGATATAGACAGGGCACAGCAGCGCTCTCACCAATGCTCAAGATGAAACTCAAAACCAGAAATTAGTGGAGCTTTACAAAAAGAGAGTGCTCTCACCACTTTCTTCTGTCAATTGTAAAGGTTTAGGCAGCCAACTGCAGCACAATAACCCCAGTTGCTCCCAATAGAATGGAGCTCTCACTGCCACTATGTTGACTCTATTGAATGACTGATCTATGGAGAAGTACTTATAGGGAGTAAAAAGTTTGCCAGGAAGGGACTCCACAGCAAAAACACAACTGCAGCAGTCACAGAGGCCACAGGTGTTCCACAGGCCACAATCCTCTGATGGGCTGCACATAGGCCACACAACAGGCTCACAGTAAAACCAGTTTCACAGGTCAAAATGCAACAGATGAAATTCAGGCTCAACTGCCCCACAATGTTCTGTCCCCCACAGCCTATTGCAGGCAAATGACCTATAACTCCATGCCTCTGGGCCGAACACAGGTAGAAAAGTATGGCTCATCACACGTTATTAGTCTTAGCTTCCTCCATGCAGGGACCTGCTTGAAGAAAAGAGATCACATCTGACCTTATTTGTGCAGAGGAGGAGATGGGCATTAGGGTTGATAACACCAAGGAACTCCCCACCACTGGTTCCCCAAGACTACGGAGACCAAAACTAATTTCTTTTTCATGTTTCCTTTTTTTATGGTTTTTGTTCTTCAGCCCTTCTATTTGCATTTACGTAGCTTTTTGTAATGAATGCCCCTTCTTGTGGTGATAGTGGTGATTGTATCCTCATTTGTGCAGGTCCCCTTAGACCTTTGCAAAATTGAATAAACAGAAAAGTGGAAATATTTAAGGCTCTGTTTTTTTCATATCAACTCACTTCACTCAATGCAGTATGTCGCCATATCAAGCCTTGACATTCACATCAACCCCTTTTGAGGGAAGGCTCCCTGACCCACCACAAATTGTGGACTGTGTAGCAGAACACTACACAGTCCCATCCAAGGACTGGAGCAGTGGTGTGCAACAGCACTGGCCCTTGTCCCCATGCTGCCCAGCTGGGTTCCTGAGCTTGGCCCCAAACTCCAGTCAGTGGCATGGGAGCGCAACACGCTACCCACTGGGCCAGAAGCTGACCCTGCACATGATCGTTCTACATAGCTGTTTTTTTTTAAAGTTTGACCCCAAATTTTCACCATTGCCTTTTTTTGACCCCCTCCTTCTGAACATGACAAGTGTCAACTACAAAATACTAGCTGAAATGTAATTGTGCCAAAATGCTAAAACATGTTTTGTCAGGATTTGAAAAATGACAGTTGTCACATTCATGAGGTGGGGTGAAAAAATGGTTATGTTGAAAATTTGTGGTCAAAGTTATGAGTCAGTGTTGAGAAATTTCAACATATGTTCATAACTTCTTTTTTTTTATATTTTGACACCAATGTTTTCATCATAGTCTTCTTATAATCCCACCTCATGAACCCCATAGGTGAAAATTTTCAAGTCCCACTGAAAGGTGATTTCATGGAGTAACCACAAAATCACCCATTGGGCTAAATTTGGAACATTTTACCTACCTTGTTCATGAGGTGGGGTCTGAGAATGGCCATACTAAAATGTGGTGGAAAATACAAACAAGCATTTGTCAATGCCGAATGTTTGCTTGCTGGCATTGGCATTGGTAGTGCAGGAGTTAGAGGGATGCATAATAGGAATGGCAGTGAAGTATTTAACTAACGCCAACCCCCACCACCAACCTGCAGAGACTGACAGGTGCTGGGGGTGTGCCTTTGGGTTGTCAGTCATAACACTCATGCCATTCCACCTCACTCCACCCTAGACACTGACAGATGTTGTGGTGTGCCTTGGAGTCTTCAGCCCTTACACTCACTCCATTCCATAAGGAAATAAGCTGAGATGGGTGCAGTATAGAAGAATGAGGTAAATGTTAGTGCTGAAGACCCCAAGGCACACCTTGATACCTATCACTGGCTGCAGGGTGGAGGTGGGAGTGGAAAGGAGTGAGCATTACAACTGACGACCCCAAGTCACACCCCCGACACCTGTCAGTCTCTACAGGGTGGGGCATCATGGTTGGAAACCCTAACACCCGAGGTGTTTGTTGGCATTTTTGCTCCAAATTTCAACATGGGCTTTTTGGGAACCCCACCTCATGAACAGTGGCACTACCATTTCATTACTCAGTCCTGAAAGGTGATTTGCAAAGCAACTACGCCATTCTGCACCATAGGTGGGAAAACACATTTCATTCTGTATGTGAAAAATAACAGCTATACTGTTCAGGACGAGGTGTGAAAAAATGGAAATGTTGAAAATCTGGAATGAAAATATGAAAAATTGGTGAAGTTATGAGTGTGTGTAGAAACTGTACAATGCACACCCATAACGCAATCATTTTTTGGAATTTTTTCATCAAATGTTTTACAATGGGCATTTTGGGACCTCCCCTCGTGACCGGTGGCACTGTGATTTTGTGAATCTCTCCCAAAAGTCGATTTCCCACTGTGGCCACGCCATTCTGCGCCACAGGTGCAACAACACATTTTGGGCAGGATGTGAAAAATGACTGCTGTATTGTTCATAAGGAGGTGTGAAAAATTTTAATGTTGAAAATCTGGAGTGAAAATATAAAAAATTGGTGACGTTACGAGCATGCATAGAAACTGCATAATGCATACTCATACCACAGTCATTTCTTGGAATTTTTTCACCAAATTTGTAACATGCTTTTGGGGGGGCACCGCCTCATGAACAGTGGCACTGTTGTTTTGTTAATCAGTCCTGAAAGATGATTCCATGCAGTGACTGCAAAATTACCTTTCGAGACCAAGTAACGAAATGACAGTGACATGTTCACAAGGTGGGGTCCCAAGAACCCCACGTTTTAAATTTAGGGCCACAATTCCTAAAAATAGCTGAGATATCAACCTAAGTTGAAACCCCCCATTGACTCTCATTATACAGCACTTACCAGATTCCTCAGTTGCAGTTTGGCTTTGAAGAGTGCAGATGTGTCCCAGTCCAGAAAAGATTACTGCTCCTAACCTCTGGAGGGTAAGTATGGATGAGGGGGGTGCGGGGAGGTGGTTGCTCACTGGGTAGGGGGGACTGCGGAGATGATGGTGTACCATTTTCTTTTTTACAAATAAAAAAAGATGCATATGGAACAGTTTTCTTTCTTTTACAGGTTAAAAAAAAATTTAGGCATACTGGGGTGGGCTCCCAGTGTGCCACAATAGTGGTGGTGGGGGGACATTCTGACATGGGGATTGGGCACCCCAATGTCAGAAGATTACAGATGGGTTTTGAAGAGGTGCATCTGACACTGGGAGTGGGAATCCCAGTGTCAGAAACATTTTGTCACACTGGGGGGGGATCCCAGTGTGCCACATTAATGGAGGGAGGAGGAATACATGCTGACATGGGGATTGGGCATCCCAGTGTTGGCTTTTCTTGGATTGTGTGGCAGGCAGCAGAAGTTGCTGCTCATTACTTGTTTCACCAGAAAAGGCACACAGAACAAACAAGTTGTTGGAAGAGCAAGGGCTAGGGACAGAGTGCTGTGTGGCAGGATCCAACAAGGTTGTGTGGGGGGGGAGGTGCTGCTGCAGTGATGAAACTATTCATGACTGCAGCGGCAGATTAGTTTCAACTCCTTGGCTCTCTTTAAGCTGCTGTCATCAGCAGCTTCCCCCTTGATTGGTGGCTGAGGGACACACCCAGCAAAGTTTCCACTGCATTGGCCACAACACTGACACACCTCTGAAATGTGGTACTGTCACAAGATTTTTTGCACAAGCAAACATAAAAAAAAAGACCAAGAAGACTGGCCAGGTGGCACAGAGGGCTGAGGCGCTTGTGCCTTACCTCGTGATATGCCGGCGACCCAGGTTCAGGAATGACCTTGGGGCACCAAGGTGATGGCTCTGGGGGGGTGGGTTGTAGTGGGATTGAGTCACAGCTCTCCCCTCCAAAAGAGTGGATGCCCACACATCCTTAGTCCTGCTCTGACTGGATGGAGGTCCGGTGGGCACGTAAGTGGCATGGTGCAGTGACGCAAGTCAGGGGATGGGCAGAAGGGGCCACCAGATCCTGGCATGTGTATGTGCCTCCACACTTGCATGCACATGTGTACACCATGGCCTCAGAAGGGAGGGGAGAAAACTGAAAAACTAATAAAGTATATATGAAAAAAAGGTCAAGTTATGAGTACAAGTTCAAAATGCATTGAAATACATTAACTGCATTTACCTTGTTTCCTCAGTTTATGATCTGACACTGAAGGAGACTGTGTCTCCAGTCCAGAGAGGATTTACTTCATTGTGCCCCACTGTGTAAGTAAGGGGGTGTGGGGTAGTAGGTGCTGAGTGGGAGTGTTGATTGGGGTGGTTGGTTGGAGGTTGAGGAATGATGGTGCAAAAGACATTGATACACAGTTTTCTTTGTGACAGGGTAAAAAAAAGACATGCTATGGGGCTGTCTTAATTTTACAGATGCCAATACAAGACTGGGCCCCCCATTTAGGTTTAATGTTTGGTGACACTGAGGGTGGGCACCCCGGTGTTGCACACAGTTGTTGCAGTGGGGTCCAAGCCAGTATTGGGGATTAAGCACCCTGGTGTCTGGTATATAGGTGTTGGGCCAGCAAGTAGTTGGGAGGGAATGCTATAATGGATTGGGGAGTCTTACCCAGTACTGGGGGTAGGCACACAAGTGTTAGAATGCATTTTTACTTATTTAAATATTTAGCTGGCTCTGGGTACTAGGGACCCTGGGGTCAAGTTACTTAGTGATGCCACAAATGACCGCCATACAGACATTTTTTAACAGCATCTGTTCAGTGGTTGCAGGGCTACCCTGGTGAACAAATGCTTTGCCATGTGAAAAGGACACAGTTTACAGCACCAGGCATCTCCTCATGGTGAAGCCTAAAGCCCAGCCCCCTCAGACATGCATGCATTTTCACAAAACATTTAGACATGCAGTGGCAAAAAATCTGTTATCTTAGAATGTTCCATTTTTAAACTGATCATGCATGCAGTGTTTCCAAATTTCACAAAACAGGGAAAAGTTAAGACTTAGAAAAGCACAAAGGCACACACCTTAGGACAAACTCTGTCAAACCTGTTAGTTTCAGCTGTGAAACCCTCTTAGTTTTTTAGTTATAGGTGAGTAAAAAAAGGTCTTAATTTTAGCCAGTTGTTTGTTTTTGCACCACTGTAGTTTTGCACCTAGTGAACTAACTGCCATTCAGTTGTCTGGATCCGAAGATCCTAGCATCAACTTTGAGCCTGCCAAATTTCAAATAAATCAGTTGAACAGTGGTGGAGTTATTAAGGTGCACTAATTGGGGTTTAACATTAAAGTTCTTATAAATGACTGAATTTTTAAAAGCTTTATGTCATATGCTGATATCTACAGTATCTATACAGTATATATCTATACATATTCTTCACAAAAACTGCATTAATGCAACATCTGAGGTTCAGGTTAAAGTGACTAAAGTAGGGAAATGTGGCTTTAGGATTTCCAGCAAGGGATGGGTGAACCCGAAAAGGTCCTGACCCTTGTTATCAGGATCAGGATCCTGGCCAAAGTCCCAACTAGTTCTGATTTAAATCAGAACCTTTTGTAAAATATGATGAAAACTGAAAATCTGCCATAAAATTACATAAAACTGCACTGAGCTTTATGACACACATTTGAAATTGGAAACAGCATTTCTTAATAAAATTAAGGCCCTCCTTCACTTTGCTTTGCACTACAGGCTTTACAGCAACAACAGAAGGGCACTGGCAGAGCAGAGGTTTGAAAACCAACACAAGATACAAGTCACAACACGAGTTCAGGCAGGTTACTGAGTGAGCACTGAAGCTCTGTCCATAGGCCTTCCCTTCCCTCCCTTCTAGGTTGATCAGTGTTTTTCTTTTTATTCCCCTTGGCCCTTTTGTTCTTTTTGGCTGCTTCCCCTTTTGTTCTGCTATTAGCAGCTTGTTTTTTTGTTTTTGTTTTTTAATAAAATTAAAGCACTTTCTTGCACTAGAAACAACAGGAGGCAAAGAGGTTTAAATTGAAAACTGCTACAAGATACACTGGAGTCAGATTGGTTACTGAGTGAGCAGTGAGCACTCCAAGTTCTGTCCCACTCCTTAGCATAATGCCCTTGGCATTTCTTCCCTTTCCCCTGCCAGGTTGATCTGTTTCTTTCTTTTATTCCCCTTGACCCTTTTGTTCTTTTTAGCTGCTTTTTCTTAATAAAATTAAGGTGCTCTTGCACTTCACTCTGCAATGCAGGCTTTACGGCAACAACAGCAGGCACTGGTAAAGCAGAATCACCACCAGAGCTGAATATTTAACAACAACACAGCAAACATGCAAGTTCAGGAACAAATACTTACTGAGCACTGCAGCTCTGTCTCTTTGCCATCCCTCCTCTCCACCATGTTCTTTTATCCCCTTTTTGATTTTTCAGCTGCTTGTTCTATGATTTTAAAGGCAAGTTGCTGCTGCAGGCTTTATTTAAAGGCTAACCATGATGATGAGAGGATCAGATCTGTACAGAATCTCAGACATGCACTGACTGATTCTCACTGTTCACACACCTCATATAGGTCGGTATCACTTTATCAACTAGCAGCTTGGTCAGGTGATTGAGTTTGGTGTGTGTGTGTGTGTGTGTGTCCGTCCCTCTGACTGTGTCCCCCCAACTTCAGTCATGGCAGCAGAAAACCAAACTGGTGCAGTGATAAGTTTAATGGGCTACCAGACCACCCCCTCCTCCGATCACTGCCAGTTCACTGGTCCAAAACAAATCAGTCCCTGGTTTCTAGAGGCACCCTCTCCTTAGAGCATTGAAAGTTAACATTCCTTGTTGTCCAGTCATTGTATCCCCCACCCTTCTATCCCATCCACTTAAAAAATGTATTTCCTGGCATTAAGTGGAACACCCCCAATCCTTCAGATCTGCCAGCTGCATGTAGATAATGATTCCCTGGTGCCCAGTAGTACCCCCTGTCCTTGCTTATCCCCATCCCCTTATTAAAAAATGTATTGTCTGGTGTCTAATAGAACCCCCATCCTCTGATCACCAGCCACAATTTTCTAAACTGATCTGCTGCTCTCTGAAGTCTCTGAGTGGCTGCAGCAGGTATGACTGCTTTTTGTCAGCCTGCTCCTCCAATGCAAATCAAATGCAGGCAGTTCCAGATGCAGCCCTGAGCCAAGATCAAGGCAGCAGCTACAAGCTGTAAGACCATTCAAACTACTTAGCCATAAGATTTATACCATAGTAGTTTGATTAGCTGCTGCCTTGATCACAGCTCAGGGCTGCATCTGGAACTGCCTGCATTTGATTTGCATTGGTGGAGCAGACTGACAAAAAGCAATCAAATCTGCTGAAGCCACATGGAAACTTCAGAGATCAGCAGATTGGTTTACAAAATCCATGGCTGGTGATCAGAGGATGCAGGGGTCCAATAGACACCAGGGAATACATTTGTTAATAAGGAGATGGGGATAGAAGGGCAGGGGGAACCACTGGACATCAGGGAATCATTATAGTCACATGCAGCCAGCAGACCCAGATTCAGCACAATTATGCCATGGGTTCTTATTGATTCAGGTCTGCTGGGCCTCATGGATCCCCGGGGAGTTCTGATTTTAGGTGGGTCAGTCCACCCATCCCAATTTCCAACCCTAAAATTTCTACCCCACCTCTAAAGCAGATTGGGGTGGACTCTTCCTAGGGGTTGTCAACCCTAAAGCTCACCTCATTAGATGTGTATGTTTCTGGAGTGTATAGAATGGGGTAAGCTTTAGGGCTAACAACACCTAGGAAGAGTCTGCCCCTGATTTGCTTTAGGAGTGAGGTAAGGGTTTTAGGGTTGGAATCCCTAAAGCCACATTTCCCTACTTTTGTCACTTTAGCCTGAACCCTAAATGTTGCATTAACGCAGTTTTTTTGCAAAGAAGCTCCCATCCCGCCATAGATGCATGTATGTATGTTTAAGTGGAAACCCTCCAGGAGCTGCACTTCCATTTGTAGGACACACTGACCAAATTGTCAACATAGCCTTCTTGTTATGCCACTTCATGAATCGTGTACTAGAAATTGTCAAATCCCCACTGAAACATCATTCCACACCATTGCAGCATCATTCTGCACCACAGGTGTGAAAAGACATTTTGGCCAAGATTTGAAAATTGACAGCTATCACATTTATCACGTGGTATAAAGAAATGGCTATGTTGAAAATTTGGGGTCAAAATATTGAAAATTATGAAAGTTATGAGTGAGCATAGCAAAATATCAATGGATGCATGCAAGTTTGCCATTTTAACATATTTTGACCCCACATTTTCAACATACCCTTCTTATGACCCCACCTAATGAGCAAGTATGGCAAAAAATGTGAGGTCTGGCCCGAAAGGTGATTTTGCCAACTGACTGCAAAATTGCCTTTCAATCAGGATTTGTGAAATGCCACCATCATTGTTCAAGAGTAGGTGTCTAAAAAAGGATATGTTGAAAATTTGGTGTGAAAATCTTTAAAAATGACAAAGTTATGCACCAAAGTTGAAAACCCCATTGAAATACATTGAACCTCATTTACCATAGTTTCTCATATTAAAGTTGTCGGTTCCAGCAGCAAAATGTGTATTGGATTAGAGAGTGGATCTTGATCCTGAATCCTGTTCAGGTGAGTGAGAGTGTGTGGGGGGGGTGTAGGGAGTGCTGGGTAGTGGATGCTGACTGGAAAGTGGGTTGGGGGTTTGGATTGGTGAGGGACTGTTTTGTTTGTTACAGGTTTAAAAAAACATCAAGGGACCATTTTCTTCATTTCAGGGAGAAAAGGGAGGGTGGGGGGTGTCACTGGACACCATGGAAATTAAAAAATAATTAGGGACAATGGTGACACCATCAGGGATACCACTAGACACCAGGGACAAAAATTAAAACAAGGGGGATGGTGATCAGAGGGTGGGGGTGTCACTAGACACCAGAAAAACTACTGAAATCAACATGGATGGTGATCAGATGGTGGGGGTGCTACTAGACACCAGAGAAATTAATTAAAACAATGGAGCTAGTGATCAGAGGGCAGGGGGACCACTAGACACAAGAACAATTAAAGAAAACAACAGGGTCAGTGATTGGAGAGTGGGAGGACCACTAGACTCCAGGGAAAACTTACTGGACTACTGTGATGGTGATCAGAGGGTGGGAGTGCCACTAGACACCTGGGAAATTAAAGATAACAATGGGGATGGTGATTGGAGAGCAGTGGACCACTAGACACCAGGGAAAAGTAACTGACAATAGGGACAGTGATAGGAGGGTGAGGGGTGCCATTTGACACCAGGGAAATGAAAAATAACAATGGGGATGATGATCAGAGGGTGGGAGTACCACTAGACACCAGGGAAATTTATGATAAGAACAGGAATAGCGGGGGTGCCACTAAACACCAGGGAAAAGTATTATAACAAGAGGAAAGAATTTGTTCCTCATGAAAAATAATCTTTTTTTTTTGTCACTCGTGATAAAAAAATAATCTTTTTTCATAATACACGATACAAAAAAAGATTTATCAACCTAAAAAAACATTATTAAAGGGCATTTGTTGAAAAGTTAACTGCATAATCCAGCTAAGAGTATTCCCATAGGCAAGCTACATGTGTTGGTTACTCTCCAGATTGTCATTGTCGGGAGTTTCAAAATTTGAAATTGTAGAAAAAATGGAGAACAAGATGACAGCTAAATGAAAAAAGAGTTTGCACTCATGAAAAAGGACATCAATATGATAAAATAATTCTTTTTTCATTTCATACAACTATCTTGAGGTGCATACTGAGCATGCTAAGAACCAATTTATAAACATTTTAAAATTAAATAACTTTGGAATGAATAAACATTTTTGTACCAAACCAGCAAAAGGCAAATCTGTGGGCCAGCCAGTTTCCACCCTGAACATTTCAGGTCAAAATTGCAAACCATCTGGGTGCTATAGGTGACAGACAAAAACCCACTATAAACAATGGGAAAACACAAATTTTACTTTTTGCACTGTTTAGAACTCAGAAACTGCACATCCAAGCAGAATGAAACTTGGCACATCCAGAGATCCACCCCAAGAGACTGTGCATGCAAAATTATGTGGAAATCCATTCAACCACTGTTTTATTTATTTATTTTAGTTATTTATTCATAACTAGGATTACAAATACATTTGAGGCAGGAGTTCTTTTACAAAGGTTCCTCATCAAGGAGACAGACAATGTATACATAGGTGAACAAAATAACAGTGAGGTAGTAACAGTGTAGAATTTCAGCACTGAGTGGTACAGAAATGTTACAATTGGTACGCAGCTTAAAAACATACAATATATCAAACAAATAAGATTGCAGTCCATTAAGGCAGAACTTTGTCCATCTAAGTGCTAACAAGGTTGAGATAGGCACGGGAGAAATGCTGCAGGGGGGAATGAAGGAGAGAATTGGTGTGAAGAGGTGGAAAACTGTAAGTAGCAGCTAGGGACACCAGATGGGGTAAAAGAAAGTTAGCGGTGGTGGCAACTAGGATGGGCATGAAGCCTAGGGGAGTGGCAGAGACACCTAGAGAGCACAGTCACATTTATCCATTGCTGTGAGGTGTCTGCGGAGTTTGGATTTTAAAGTGCCTAGTTTTGATTCAGCAAATACTTTAAGGCACAGTTTGTTTAACCATGTTGGAACCCTGTAGCTGAAAGTTTCCTGGGCTTGCAAGCTCCAGCAGCAAGGAATGAGGAAGGCCTCCTTAGCTGTGCTACATATGTGACGTTGATTTGCCATTGGCAGAAGCATAGACTGAGTGGCTGGAGGAGTTAGGGCAAGACATTTTTTTTTTTTTGCTAAGAGACAGGTTTGATATTTGATTCTACCCTGTTGGTGAAGCCATTCAGTTTGTGCATAGAGGTCACAGGTGTGGGTGCATTTGTCAGTACCAGTTATCAGCCTGCAAGCCTTATTTAGTGAGAATGTTAGCCTTCTGAGTAATGTATCCATGGCTGCACTGTAGATTATCAAGACGTAATCTATGATGGACAGGATAGAGCTGGTGACTGCTAGTCTTAAGGTCGTAGGTGTGAGACAGTGCCTATGCCAGTAAAGGATCTCAAGTCTACTGTTTACCATCTTGGATATATGATGGATGTGTAGGGCATAAGAGAGTGAGCTGTCTAGCGTATTTACAAGGTATTTTAATTCATGAACCATCTCCAGGGGCTGATTTAGGTTATCACAGATAGTAAGACTTGCAAATTTATTTTTGTTATGGTGGCTAGCAAAGAGCATTGTCTTGTTTTTTTTGTAATTCATTAATGGTTTGTGGTTGGCAAACTAGAATTCAACTTCTTTGAAGTTTAATTGGAGATCATTTGTGAGGAGGAGTAGGTCAGTATGGCTGGAGAAGAGAATGGCGTCATCAGTGTAAAGGACTAAGTTGCTATCACAGGCTTTGGGTAAGTTATTCAGGAAAAGGCTGAAAAGTAAGGGCCCTAGGATGGACCCTTGTGGGACTCCAGAGAGGACTGGGAGACTACTCGAGAGAGAATCATTTATTTTAATCTGCTACATTCTGGTTTTGAGGTAGCTTTTGAACCAACTAATCACAGCAGTGGAAAGGCCAAGGAAAGGAGGGAGCTTAGGAAGAGGAAGTGATTAACAGTATCAAAAGCCTTGGTCAGGTTGATGTAAATTGGCCCAACTATATGTCTATGGTCCAGGGCTTTGTGAATATAATCTGTGAATTCCAATAGGGCTGTGGAGGTACTATGAGCCTTACAGAAGCCATGCTACTGAGGGCATTGAATGTTGTATCTGGTTAGGAACTCAATTAATTGGTCAGTGACTACTCACTCTAGGACTTTAGATAAAGATGGGAGAATCAAAATGGGGTGGTAGTTTGAACCTAGAGATCTGTCCCCACTGTTGTGCACAGGTGTAACAACTGCAGCCTTTCATTATTTGGGGAACTGCCTTAGGGACAGAGACAGGTTCAGAATGGTGGTAAGGGGCTTTAACATGACATCCAGTGAGAGACAAAGTAGTTTCATATAAGGGTGTCACTGCTGTATCTGTTTTTTCCTAATACCTTAAGTAGATGTTTTTTGACCTCAGCAAATGTGAGACTCCAGAAATAGAAAGGGGGGGATGTGACGGTGAGGGACAACAGTGTCAAGGGGGCCACTAGTATTGAATTCATCGAAGAAGTTAGGTGGAAGTACCTGACTGAGATCATTAAAAGTTACATTGAAAGCATCAGCGATAGATTTAGGATCTTGTACAGGGATGTCATTAATCACTAACATAGTGGGTGTTGCCTTACTTGGTTTACTAGTGAGGTCCTTGATTTTTTGCCAGAAATTCTGGCTGTTTTCCCAGGAGCTAGTGAGCTCATTTCAAAAGTGGGCAATTTTGGCCCTATGAATTTCCTGGGCGCATGCTTTTCTAGCAGCTTTATATCACTGCTTATCATCTGGTTTACCAGTGGACTGTGCGAGATGCCAAAGATTACCCCTGGCTTTCATGTTGTTTAATAGTTCTGCTGTGAAGTTATTTAAGTGCAAAAACTGGGGTTTAACATAGAACTGCCAGTGCAACCCTAAAAATAGGGCACTGCCTCACCCCTATAATATATACATCATAGTGGCACAGTAGTGCCACTATAGTTAGGGTTGAGTACCCCATTTAAGGTTAAAGTGTGAAATTTTGCACCTTAATAACTTTGCCACTGTATGATGGATTTGCCTGAAATTTGGCAGGCACAGAGTGGTACCATCGATATTGGGATATGCCAAGTTTTGTACCAGTTGGCTATACGGTTGTGGAGTTATAAAGCAACAATCTGTAGCGCATTTATGCTTTTTTGCACATTCTTTGCTCGCACCTACAGGTCGCACGGTTTGTGCGACCAGTCTGAAAACTTCAGAAAACATGCGGCCAGGGTACCCGATGTGTCTTTCAAAGATTTTGTGAAAAAATATTTAACGTTTTAAAAGTTATTCAAAAAACAAGTTTCCCATTATAGTCAATGAGAAAAGTTAACAAAAAGTTTGACAGTGTCGCAAATGCAGTTTTTTGTGTCACAAAGGACCCCAGTAGTGTCGTGAGTCAGCCATTTTTTTTCAGTTACTGATCACAGAAATGCTTGGCATTTAAAATTGGGACCCTCTAGGGACACAATTCTTTTTGTGTTTGCCTAGTCGAGCCTTGAGGATGCTAGCCATGTCTTTTTGGGGGGTTAAACACCCCAGAAATATGTTTTTGAAATTTTTGGGAAAAGTAGTGTCACAAAGTAGTTTCGCACCTGCGACACTTTCGTGATTTTTTTTGTGAAAGTGTCATTCTTTGTGACACTACTTTGCGACACTATGACCAAAATAAGAGGAATTCTTTGACACCCTGCTGCAAAACACTGGTTTGCTCTATTGGGCTGAAATTTGGAGGGAAGACAGCCAACATCACACAGATGTGCCTTTTGGTGGTTTGGTAAAGAAATATTGCATGGATGCAAAGTTACGATACTCCAAAGTTAACACTTTTTCCCATAGACTAAC
The DNA here is from genome assembly GCA_016271365.2 of Neoceratodus forsteri. NCBI lineage: Eukaryota > Metazoa > Chordata > Ceratodontiformes > Ceratodontidae > Neoceratodus > Neoceratodus forsteri. Next base: position 1,312,649,678 of record CM057450.1, on the reverse strand, counting down.
ATTGCGGCATCTGCCATGCCTTTTGGGACCTGTATCTCAGAAACGGTTTGAGATACGGACTTTTAATTAGAAAAATGCTTAGTCCCCCACTAGGGGGCTAAGTGTAAAACTAGCCTGGAAAGTAATAAATAAAATGAAATTTTAATTCGTTTTCTACGTCGTACGGTTCCTGGGATATAAGCAATTTAGTATTCCAAGTGCTCATTTTCTGCTCCTAGGCCCATTATTATGTATACATTTTTTGTACTCACTGTGTTTCTCTATGGAGCTGTTGGGGAAACCCAGAGTGTGCGCTTACATTACTGTTACAGTTAGCGCTTCCACTTGCGTTTCCGTACCCGTTTGCGTTAGCATTCCCGTGTGCGTTACCCTTTGCATTTTTGTTTGCACTTGCATTTGCATTACTGTTACCATTTGTGTTTCCAGTACTGTTTCTGTTTGTGTTTTGATTTGTGTCACTGTGTGCATTTCCATTTGTGTTTGCGGCCGCCCTTCCATTTACGTTTGCATTTCTCTTTCGTTTGGTGTCATTGTTGCTGTTACCGTTACCATTTGCGTTTCCAATTGCATTACCATCACTGTGCACGTTACGGTTTGCATTTCCATACGTGCTTGTGTTTCTGTTTCCTTCGGCATTATTGTTTCTGTTACTGTTAGCATTTGCATTTCCAATTGCGGTACCATGACTGTGCGCATTACCATTTGCGTTTCTGAACGAGCTTGAGTTTCCGTTTCCATTTGCGTTACTGTTCACTTTGCTATCATCATTGCTGTTACTGTAACTGTTTGCATTTCCAATTGCATTACCATTACTGTTTGCATCTTTGTCACCATTTGCATTTCTGTTGCCCTTAGCGTTTGCGTTTTCGGTTGTGTTTCCGTTGTTGATTGCCTTACTGTTCCCTTCTCCGGTGCCGTAGCCTTAACTGTTTGCATTTCTGTTTGCCAGTCTGTCACCATTTGTATTTCTTTTACCATTTGCGTTTCCATTGGCTTTACCGTTTATGTTTCTGTTTTCATTAACGTTTGCGTTTCTGTCATCGTTACCATTTGCGTTACCATTTCTGTTTTCATTAATGTTTGCACTTGCGTTTCTCTTACCGTTTGTGTTACCATTTCTGTTTGCATCACCATGTGTATTACCGTTTGTGCTTGCGTTTGCATTACAGTTACCGTTACTATGTGACAAAAAATTATGTGGTGTAAGCGCGGGGCCTGAAGGGCCCGCACACCCACCACCACATTCCATTCACTATTTATAGTCCTCATTTTAAAAAAGAAGGGAAATTCATGGCAAAAAAATCTGTTTAATGCATCAGTTAGGGTTGTTCCACAGTGACAAAAGTGAGGAAATTCGATGTTAGGGTTGCCACCCCCCCCTTGCACCTCACCCCCACCCCGGCCACACCAACAGGCATTGGGGTGTGCGTTGGGGACGTCGGTTCTAACTCTCACCCCATTCTCCTACACTGCACCACCTCAGCTTGTTTACACATGGGATGGAGTGAGAGTTACTTTTTATTTTTATTTTTGCGAAACTGTTCATACTTTTGCAACCCCATGGATGGTGTTGCAAAATTATATATAGTTTCCTGACCATGTGTAATACTTTCAAGAAACTACTTTCACTGATTGAAATGCTGCAAAACTATTCATACTTTCTCAAACCCCATGGACAGTGTCGCAAAAGTTTATATAGTTTCACAAATGTATGCAATACATTCACAAAACTACTTTTACAGATTGAAATGGTTAAAACATCTAAGTTTAAAAAAACATATTTCTGCTCACTCTACATCAAAACTAACCCCAGAATTCGATTCCTTGGCCCCTGATTAAGTAAACCCAACTGATGGCTTTTCCCAAACACCTCAATTTTTTAGTATTTTAATTTTGTTTGTCTCGCTAAGAGCAAAACAAAATGGCAGACTTGAGAGATATACCAGGCCATCTGCAACAGTTCTAAAGCCATCTGTGAATGTTCCAGAGTTCATTGTTAGAACCGAAATGAAAAAAAAAAACGTACATTGAACATGAATTACTGTACAAGACAAATGAAACAGACATATAACAGTGACTACAGAGGAGACAAAGGCTCTTTCAGTGAGTATTTGTGTCACCTTGTGATCAGATGTTGATTAAAACACGGTCAAACTTTATTTAAATTTTCTTTTGAAAAATGACAAAAGTGGCTACTGTACCAGCCCCAGCACCTTCACCACGATCATTGCTGTTCTCCTTCATGGGTACCGCAGGGCTCAGTATGATTGATGAAGTCTGTGATGACAGTCTGCCTTTTTTTCATGGTGGTGTAGTGCACCCAAGCCTTTTCCATTGGTGCTAGCAGTCCTCAGTTTGGTCTAACATCTGTGCTTTGCTCAGTTGCTCACCACAGCATTAGCAAAGCATTTCTTACATCCGATGGAGTGACATGAGCCTCCTCCTCCCCTTGTGAAGCCTCTATCTCTGCAGCATCATCTGCACCCACGTCCTGGTTCCCAGCCAGTCCTGATACTGTTTCTTTGATGTCATCCTGTGGATCAAACAGATCAGGATCCATTGTCCCAAGGTGGCAAATGGTGCCCAATTCAGTTGCAGAGATGTCAGTTTCCTCTTCTTCAATATCCTCCTCTGTGACCACACCAATAGCTGGGTCATTTGTGAATCCTCCTTTTCGGAAGCAGTTCTGTATGGTTTCAACAGAGACTTTGTTCCATGCCCAGTGAGTCTCACCGCATCAAGCAAATTGATCCACCTGACACAGGTAGATGCTGTGATCTCTTCATTGTGGTCTAGGATCTCTAGCAGTCTCCCACTCATGAGCCTCACATAATGCCTTTTAAATGAGTAGATGATTCCCTGATCTAAAGGCTGCATTATGCATGTAGTGTTTGGGGGTAAAGAAATCAGCTTAATGTTTCATAAACCACTGACATTTGGATGCACTGTGCAGTTGTCTAGAATCAAAGCGATTTTTCTCCACCCGAGCCTGCAGTCCCAGTCTCACAACCATGCCTCAGAAATGTCCCCAGTCATCCAAGCTGTTTTATTGTTTCTATACAGCACAGGCAGATTACAGACACCATGAAAGCAATGTGGTTGAGCTGATTTACCAATCATGATTAATGGTTTTTGGTCAGATCCTGACATGTTACATGTCACACACTCCTTTGCCTTCTTAAGCCCCATGGGATTCTCACTTTTAAATGCTAATGTCCCATACCCCACATCTGAAATAAAGCCCCATTTCATCAGTGTTATAGATGTTGTCTTGGGAAAATCCACTTAACAATTGAGGCAGAACATCCTTTAGCCAAGTGTTGGCTGCTGTGGAGTCTGCGTTCAATTTTTCACCATGGATTTTCTTAAATGCTATGTTGTGCCACTTTTCCAGTGGCTTAGCCAACCATCTGTTGCCTTGAAATCAGTTTTTCCAAGGGCTTTAGCAAGTTTGTCTGCCTTTTGTATCAAAATAGGGCCACTAATTAAGGCTTCTCTACCCCGGGCGTTGGTAAACCACCAGAATAACGCATCCTCAACATCATTATCTTTACCCCCCTGCTTCCTCTTCCTCTCCAGGTTCTGATTAGAATGCCAGTCGGATAGAAGAGCATTTTTGTTTTTTAGTAAGTCACTTACTGCTGACTTAGGGATGCTGAAATGCAAGCTGGGATCACATATGTTCAATTTTGGCATCTTGTCAATTTCCTGTAGGATCTCTACTTTGGGAGCAAGCATTAAGCAGGTTCACTTTCCTGGAGTTGAAGCACCCACAGAAGTTGTGGGCAAAGACATGATTAGAGAGCTGGGTAGTACAGTATCCAGCAGCAGGGTGACACAGATTGTGAATAGTGACTCACAAAGCTCACCTCGCATTTATGAAAAGGCACTAATTGACTGATTGGCTGATTGATTAAGTGATTAAAGGTGCTAAGAAGGTGCTATGATTGTAACCACAGGTGCAACTGATGTTGCGGTAATTAACTGACAAGGATGAAAATGAGGTAAAATACGGACAGTACATGTGGAGCACAAGGTCCGTTTTAAGTGTGAGTAAATGAATAGGACAGAATACAGAATGGCATTTGGAAAAAGCATATCGTCTGGTAGAACCGAATGTCCGTTTCATCCACGTACAGTACATTTGGCGCATACTGTATAAATATATATATATATACACACATCTATATTCATTGCAGAAAACTCTGTTAATGCATTGGTTAGGGTTGATTCCACACCAACAAAAGTCTGAAAATCCGATGTTAGGGTTACCAACCCTACTCCTTCCAACCCCCACCCTCCACAGACCAACAAGCATCAGTGTGAGCCTTGGGATCATCAAGCCTAACTCTCACCCCAATCCATTTGTAGGGAAGCCAAAATGGTACAGCACAGGAGAATGGGGTGAGAATTAGGCCCGGCGACCCCAAGGCTCACACAGATGTTGGTCTGTGGAGGGTGAGGGTGGGGGTTGAAGGGGGATAGGGTTGGTAACCCTAACTTTACATTTCTAGGCTTTTGTTGGTGTGGAATCAACTCAGATGCATTAACAGAGTTTTTTGCAATGAATTTCCCTTCATTTTGAGAAAGTGGAATGTTAGTCAGATGGTTTCTATAGGTGGGAGGGCAGGCCCTCTGGGCCCTGCACCCCCCCACCAATAAGTGTAGAGACATAGCTCCTGAAGACCCTGTGTTCCCAATATTGCAAGATGGTATCCATGGATTGGAGCATGGGCCCTCTGGGCCCTGCGCTCCCACCTACCTATAAGTATAGAGCCATAGCACAGCAGGTCCCTGTGCTTTTAGTTTTCCATAATTGTATCCATAGGTAGAAGCATGGGCCCTCAGAGCCCTGTGCTCCTACTCAACCATAACTGCAGAGGCATAGTGTAGGAAGGCCCCATACTGACATAGCACAGCAGGTTCCTCTGCTTTTAGTTTTCCACAATTGTATCTATAAGAGGGAAGTGCAGGTCCTCTGGGCCCTATGCTCCCACCCACCCATGACTGTAAAGGCATATCGTAGAAGGGCCCAGTGCTCCCAGTTTAGTGTAAATACTATGCATAGGTGGAAGTGCGAGCCCTCTGGGTCCTCCGCTTCCACCTACCCACAAGTACAGACACATAGCACAGGCCTAGAGGCATTTCAAGTAACCCTTGTAATGCTTGTTTGGCAATATCTCAATGACTATAGCAACTATGCAAAGAATTCTTTCACAGTTGTATTCATGACCTAGCCACCTTCACAAGTCCTTAGTACACCTAATGATAAAATTTGCAACTTTGTACTGCTGTAATTCTGGAACCGTTGTAAATGTTCTCAGTAAACCAGCAAAAGGCACATCTGTGTAGTAAGGAGTTGCCACCCTACATATTTCAGCCCCAAATTCCTAACCGTTGTCTTGCTATGAAGTGGCAAAGAAACTGGGCTTTTGGTGTTCTTGTACTGTGGTAATTTTGCAAAACGTCCATGTAGTTTCACAAAAGTCCCATTGGTTTACATGGGGGAGCTTTCATGGATGTTCTGCAGACTTTCACGAAACAACTGCGGCATTTTGCGAAAGTATCATTGGTTTATATGCGGTACTATTATGAAAGTCCCGTACATAAACCAATGGTACTTTCGCAAAAGTTTTCAAGAAAAACATATGTTTGTTTCCCATTGGTTATAATGGGAAACTTTAAATGTTTATAACTTTTAAATGTAATAATATTTTTTCACAAACCTTCAGAAAGCACTGACTCAGTCCCCATATACCCTGTCAATTTCACAGCAGATGGGCAAATCATTTGTGCTGTAGAGGCGAGCAAAGAATTCCCAGAAATTGAGGTTTTCTCATATTTTTTCACACTCCGCAGCTACGCAACCACAAATCTGACAGTAACAATGCCAGCAGATCATGCATGCAAAATTTCAGGCAAATCTTAAAAGTGTTTTGCAATGAATTTTCCTTCTTTTTAAGAAAGTGAAATGTTACTCATATGGTATCCATATATGGGAGTGCGGGCCTTCCAGGCTCTGCACTCCTACCCACCCATCAGTGTAGAAGCATAGCGCAGGAGCACCTTCTGCTCCCAGTTTTACAAAATGGAATGTATATTTGGGATCACAGACCCTCTAGGGCCTGCACTACCACCTAAGTATAGAGACATAGTACAGCAGGTCCCTGTGATTTTAGTTTTCCATAATTATATCCATAGGTGGGAGTGTGGTCCCTCTGGGCCCTGCACTCCCACCCACCCATGAGTGTACAGACATAGCATGGGAAGGACCAGTGCTCCCAGTTTACCATAAATAGTATACATAGGTGGGAGCACAGGCCCTATGGGCCCTGCACTCCAACCTACCCACAAGTACAGACACATAACACAGGCCTAGAAGCATTCCAAGTAACCCTTGTAATGCTTATTTTGCAATATCTCAGTAACAATAGCAACTGCAGAAAAAAATTATTTCACAGTTGTATTTATGACCTAGCCACCTGCATGCATGCATAGTACACCTAAAGCTGTGTGTAGCAAAAAAAAATCCGTATCTCGATCCATTTTTGAGTTATAAGCACCAAAAGATGCCACGGGCAATACTGTATATTGTTATCCTATGGGAAAATGTGCATGTTCAGACTGCTGTAACTCTGGAACTGGTGTGAATGTTTTTATCAAACTAGCAAAAGACACATCTGTGGGGCAAGGACTTGCCATCCTCCAAATGTCAGCCCAAAAGTCCTAACCATTGGCTTGCTATGAAGTGGCAAAGAAAGTGATGTTTTGGGGTGTTGAAATGTGGAACTTTTGCAGAATGTCTGCAGAATTTTGTGAAAGCCCCATTGATTTACATAGGGGAGCTTTTGCAAAAATTCTGCGGTACATGCACGGAAGTTCCACCATTGTAGATGCAGGACTTTTGTGCAAGTACCCATGGAACTTTTATGAAAGTTCTGCAGCTAAGATGGCATAAAAAGTTTAGAATCATATTTCTGGGCATCCTCCTGAAAAATTAATGCCAGAGTCATGTTCCTAAGGTCCCGTGTAGGTAAACCCAAGTGTAGGTGTTTATCTAGGGGAAGTATATTTGGAATTACAACATTTTATGTGACTCACTAACTGAAAACAAGATGGCTGATCTGAGAAAGCACCAAACCCATTTGCAAAAGATAGAAGTGCTTTCTCAAATGTAAAAAATGCTTTTGAGCCCGACATATATTTTTTCCCATAGGCTGTAATGGGAAACTTTAAACTTTAATAACTTTTGAAAGGATTAATATTTTTGCCAAACCTTCAAAAGGCACTTCCCTGACCCAGTCCCATATTCCCTGAACATTTTGGACTAGACTGACAAATCATTCAGGCTGTAGAGACGAGCTAAAAATGTGCCAAAAATGGCCAAAAAAAGTGTTGTTTTGCACTTTTATTGGTGCTGTGCAGTTCCATAACTGCACATCTGACTGGAATGAAACTTGCCTGATCCAGACATCTATGGCATCAGATGGCACATGCACAATTTCAGGCAAAATGGTGGAACAGTTCAAAAGTTATTAAAGTGCAAAATTTGTGGGTTAACATAAAAGTGGCTGTGCAAGCCTAACTATAGCTGCAATACCGTGCAGCTATAATATAATATAATATAATATAATATATATATATATATATATATATATTCATAGCAAAAAACTCTGTTTAATGCATAAGTTAGGGTTGTTCCACAGTGACAAAAGTGAGGAAATTTGGTGTTAGGGTTGAAACCCTTACCATCCCACCCACCCACCCTCATCAACAGGCATCAGGATGTGTGTTGGGTTGTCAACCTAACTCTCACCCCATTCCATGTGTAAAGAAGCTGAGGTGGTGCAGTATAGAAGAATGGGGTGAGAGTTAAGCACGATGACTCCAAAGCACACCCCAATGCCTGTTGGTGGGGATGGGGTGGGGTTGGGATGGTAGGGATGGCAACCATAACACCAAATTTCCTTGCTTTAGTCACTGTGGAACAACCCTAACTGATGCATTAAACAGAGTTTTTTTGCCATGAATTTCTCTTCTTTTTGAGAATGTCCACTATAAATAATGAATGGCATGTGGTCGGGACCCATGCTCCCACCATGCTTCCCATTTGTGTGTAATAACCCTTACAGTAATAGTAATCCTAACAGTAATGGTAACTGCAATGGTAACAGTAATCCTAATGGGAACGTTAATGCTAACAGTAACGTCAACGGTAATGGTAACAGTGACGAGAACAGTAACGGTAATGGAAATGCACACACAAATGGTAAGGCAGAGGGTAACGAAAATGCAAATGGTAACACAAACACAAGCAGAAACAGTAACGCCAATGGTGACGCGAAAGGAAACAGTAACTCAAACGGTAATGCAAACGGTAATAGAAACACAAGCGCAAACATGAGCACAAACACAGATGATAACGCAAATTGCAATGAAAATGAAAACGATAACGCAAACGGAAATGTAAATGCAAGCATAAATACAAACACAAACAGTAAACGCACATGGTGACGTAAACGAAAACACTAATGAAAACGGAACCAGAAATGCAAACAGTATTGGTAAATTAAACGCAAAAGGTAATGCCAAAGGTGACTCAGAAGGAAACAGCAATGCTAACGGTAATGCAAATGTAAGCACAAATGTTAATGCACATGATGACGCAAACGGAAATGATTATGCAAACGGTAACAGAAATGCAAGTACAAATGTAAATACAAACACTAATGATAATGCAAATGTTAATGGAAACGCAAACGGTAACAGTAACACAAACAGAAATGCAAATGCAAATGGTAACAGCAACAGCAATGGCGATGCACAACTAAACAGTAATGCAAGGGACAACGGAAATGCTAATGCAAACTGTAATGGGAACGCAAGCGGAACTGGTAATGCAAACAGTAACAAAAATGCAAACGGTAACAGTAATGGTAACACAAATGCAAATGGTAATGCACACGGTGACACAAATGGAAATCCTACTGTAAAATGGTAACGGAAATGCAAACAGTAACACAAACACAAATGGTAATGCCAACTGTGATGCAAAAAGAAACAGTAATGCAAACAGTAACTCAAATGCAAGTGCAAATGCAAACACAAATGGTAACACACATGGTGACGCTAATGGAAATGCTAACGCAAACAGTAATGGAAATGCAAGCAGAAACATAAATGTAAATGCTAACAGCAACAGTAAAGCAAACGCACACACTTTGTGTTTGAAAGAAGTGCATCCAGAAGCACAGTGAATCCAAAGAATGTGGGCATAATAGTGGCCCTCAGCCAGGAAAATGAGCACTTGGAATATTAAATTGCTTATATCTCAGGAACCGTACGACGTAGAAAAAAATGTTAATCTCATATTATTTATGACATTCCAGGCTAGTTTGGTACTAACAGGGGGCTAAGAATTTATGTGATAAAAAGTCCGTATCTCGAACCGTTTTCAAAATACGGGACCCGAAACTCGCGGCAGATGCAGCAATGTTATCCTATGGGAAAAATTGTCAACTTTGGAGTGCTGTAACTTTGCAGTCCAGTAATATTTTGGCACCAAACCACCAAAAGGCACATCTGTGGAATGTAGGCTTTCTTTCCTGAAAGTTTCAGCCCAAAAGACCAAACTGTTATTTTGCAGCAGGGTGGCAAAGATTTCCTATTGTTTTGGGCATAGTGTCGCAAAGTACTTTCGCAAATCACAACACCTTCGCAAAAAAAATCACAAAAATGTCTCATATGCGAAAGTACTTTGCGACACTACTTTTTATAAAAATTTTAAAAACATATCTCTGGGGTCTTTTACCCCCAAAAAAAGACATGGCTAGCATCCTCAGGGTTCGACTAGGTGAGCACAACAAGAATTGTGTCCGTAGAGGGTCCCAAATTTAAATGCCAAACATTTTTCTGACCACCAACTGAAAAACAAATGCCTGAATCATGAAAGTAAAGGGGTCATTTGTGACAGTAAAAACTGCATTTGCGACACTTTTTCATAGTTTAACTTTTCCCATAGACTATAATGGGATTCAGTGTTTCTGAATAACTTTTGAACCATTTAATATTTTTTCAGGAAATCTTTGAAAGGCACATCGGGGACCCTGGTTGCATGTTCCCTGAAGTTTTTGGACCAGCCACACAAAACGTGCGGGCTGTAGGGGCGAGCAAAGAAACGCACAAAAACCCGTAATTTATGCATTTTTTGTTGCTCTGTAGCTCTGCAACTGTACATCCGACCATAACACAACTTGCTAGATCTAGAGATCTATGATGCCAGATCATGCATGCCAAATTTCAGGTAAATCTGTTTTACAGTGGCAAAGTTATTAAGGTGCCAAATTTCAGATTTAACCTTAACTGGGGTACCCAACCCTAACTATAGTCGCACTACCATGCGCTATAATATATATATATATATACATATATATATATATATATATATATATATATATATATATATATATATACATTCATAGCAAACAACACCGTTTAATGCATCAGTTAGGGTTGTTCTACAGCGACAAAAGCAAGGAAACTCAGTGTTAGGGTTGAAAACCCTAACTGAGCATTCCCCCCCCACCACCACACACACACACACACATATACATGCAAGTAGGGGAAGGAGCAAGGCAACACAACCAATCACACACAACCAGCAGAAGGTGTATATCTGTGTTACTGTAGCAAGTAGGTAAGAAATCTAACTTCAGCTGGCAGTAGCAAAAACGGTATTCCTCGCTTCGTTTTCGACAGAGTGGTGAAAAGGTGTCATGTGCATCACAATGTTTGTCTATGGCAAATTGCTCAATTTTGGAACGCTATAACTTTGTCATGCTTAATTAATTTAGCACCAAAGCAGGAAAAGGCACATCTGTGGGACCAGGGCTTGCCACCCTGCAAATTTCAGCCCAAAGGAAGAAACCGTTTGCTTGCAGGATGATGGCAAAGATGTGCAGTCATCAGCATACTTTTGCAAAATACATTCGCAAACATGAAAGTGTAGCAAACGGAAGAGACGAAAGTGTTGCATTTGCAAAAGCATATAAAGTAGTGTCACAAAATACTGTCGCAAATGGAAGACACAACAGTGTCGCATTTGCAAAAGCATGTAAAATAGTGTAGCAAAATACTGTCACAAACACGAAAGTGTCACAAATACATATCACAACACTGTCAGATTAGTGAAAGTTATTTTGGAAAGTATTTCAGGGAATGTGAAAAATCCTGTTTTGGATCTTGTGAACCCCAAAATACCATATGTGTGATCTGTGTTATGTGTTGGTGGCAGCATGTGGCTCAAGATGCCCAGTTGTGCATAGTGATATGTTAGCAGTGACAACCCCATGCCACTGGACACCAGGAACTTTTTTTTTAAATAAACAGAATATCGAGGTTGGGGGGGTCTACTAGACCACCAGGGATGTGGGTTTTATTTAGTAAAAAGGGGATCAAGGATGGGGAGTGCTAGACCACCAGGTACATGGTTGATCACAAAATTAACACTTTATATTATGGGGATCATTATGTGTGTCATATCATATACTATGGTGTTCTGCTATACAAAACACTGCAGAATATGATATGACACACATAATGAAATATGACAACAGGACATCACAGTTTCACAAAAATTCAGCTATCCATAGAATGCTTATTTTTTACACTGCGCATTTCCAACAATGAAAACTCTTTTATAAATTATTCAAAAACTACTTGACTCTGATATACAAAGGCCACAAAAGCACATACTTTGGGCCAAACTGTATCAAGCCTGAAACTTTCAGGTTTCAAATCCTCATATTTTTTAAGTTATTGGTGAGCAAAAAAGGTCTTAAAAATTAAGACTTTTATATTTTTTGCACCTCTGTAACTTTGAACCCACTAACCCAACGTACATGATATTTCGAGGATCAGGAGATCTTGATACAAATGCTGTGTTTTCCAAATTTCATGTAAATCAGCTGAACGGGGACAAAGTTATTATGGTACAAAGATTAGGGTTTAACATTAAAGTGCTTACTCAACCCTAATGTACAGGCATGACCATGCCTGCATAATTCTTTGCAAAATAACTTCATTAATGCACAAATTAGAGTAACTTAATGCCACAAAAGTAGGGAAATGTAGCATTAGGGTTTCCAACCCTAACTTCTCACCCTCACCCCCCCCCCGAGCAGTAAAAGGAAAACACATTAGGGTTTTGGGTCTCTGGAGTCTAGGTGAAACAGTAGTGGTGTCTTCCTTTGGGGTTGTCAACCCTAATACCCACCCTGTTCCCTGAGCAAACAACATCACACATGATCTCATTTCTTCATATGGGGCCCACAGAGGAAGAAAGCTACAATAAACTGTGTTGGCAACATGTGGCAAGACATGCTTCTCTACTATTAAAGAGTGTATCACTATGAGGCACTGACTTAGAACTGTATCTTGTGCTTCAGACAGACTAGAGGCTACTGGCTGTGGGGTTGGAAGGAGCTTTAGGGTTGACAACCACAAGGAAGACCCTGTCACTGCTTTGCCAAGACTCCAGAGACCAAAACCCTAATGTTTTTTCCTTTTGTTGCTTGGGGGTGAGGCTGGGGGAGTTAGGGCTGGAAATTCATATGCCACATTTCCCTACTTTTGTGCTGTTAAGTTACCCTAATTGGTGCATTAACAAAGTTGCTTGCAAACAATATATATATTCTTTACAAAGAACTGCATTAATGCTCCAGTTAGGGTTCAACTAAATGCAGCAAAAGTAGGGAAATGTGGCATTAGGGTTTACAACCCTAACAACCCACCCCTCCACCAAAGCAGCTAAATGACAACAGCACACAAGCAACCAAAGATAGCCATCACTCAGGCAAAACAAACAGCATACAAATGTTTCTATATGACACAAATTTAGTGATGTGCTATGTGGATTTGTATCTCTGGCATGCACACTGCAAGACATACACACTCACTTGTTGCTGCAGATACAAATCCATGATACTCAAATCACAACAGTTCTTCTGTATGCAGAAGCACAATCCCCTTCAGCAACAGCTACAAATCCAAAATACCCAAATCACAAGAGTTTGTCTGCAGAACTGCATTCCCATATTGGGGCAGTGCTTCTGAAGCCTCAGGTACTTGTGCACACACAGGTAAGACATACACACACATGAGGGGCTGGCACTTCTACAGTCTCAGGTGAAAGACATACACACCAACCTCTGGCTGCAGAAGCACAGGCACCACAAAATACATGATACCAAAACTGCAACACTACTTCTGTCTGCAGAAGCACAGACTCCTTAGGGGCCTCCACATCTTCAGCCACAGGTGTAAGACATACACACCGACTTCTGGCTTCAGAAGGGCAGGCCCCTGTGTGGTCTGCAGTTATGCAGATGGAATTACTGTCACAATATAATTGTTCCAGGGCACAGCAGTTTTTCAGTTATGTAAATGCATATAGAAAAGCATGCACTAAAGATCATGCTATCTAGCTAGGTTCCCCATACAGTATGCATGAGTACAGCACAGCAATCCACAATGCAATGCAGTAACTTGCAATAACTGACATGCCACAAAATACAGCAGTAAAAAGGGCTTAATTGCCATTGAATTACATTGTTCCCTGTGTCATACTGCATCATTTTGTGACATACTGCAGCATTACTGCACTACATTCTATCTGGTACCATTGTACCTCTGACTGCAGAAGTGCAGCTCCCATGGTACCTTCTATCCACAGAATGGCAGGCCCCCAAGGGACCCATACTTCTCCTGCCACACATACTCATGCACACAGTACAGCATACCCACACAGGTGTGGCTGCATGAGCACTGGCCTGTGCTTATGCAGCAGCAGATGCAAATCCAGAAAGGTAGCACATCACTGTTACTGCATTTGTGTAATCTGGAAACAGTTATATGTTGCTTGTCTTATCTGGTGATGGCTATTTGTGGCTGCTTGTCTGATGTTGTCTTTTTACTGTTGGGGGGGAGATAGGATTAGAAACCCTAATGACAAGTGTCCCTACTTTTGTTGCATTAAGTTGAACCATAACGGGTACATTAATGTATTTTATTTTGCAAAGAATGTCCTTCCTTTTTGAGATAGAGGAACTGTATCATAATTCATGCAGGTCCCTTTGGGCCTGCTTGAACAGATGCAGACGTGCAGAGCCCTCTGTGCTCTGTGCCAAGGGAAGACTATGTCCAGCTATAGAAGTGCATGGACCTGTTGACCCTGCCCTGCACATCCATGCAGTGACAGATGTCAAGAATTAATGGGGCTATCTTGTGGGATGTGGAAGCACTGGGCCTGCCCTGCTCTTCCATGTGACTGCAGATACAAATGCACAGGGCAAACAGTCCATCTCTCAGCCAATGCACAGAGTCTGTGCTATCCATGAGTACAGAGGTTCAGGCCCTATGCCAAGAGAAGAACTGTCTTCACTATATGGTACCTGGGCATATATAGGCAACCCTGCACCTTTCCATCCCTGTCTGGGGGGTGTCACATAACAGTGTCATCCCTCTACCCTTGCCCTATCCAGCAGGCTCACTGCAGTTGCCCCTGAATTTAGCTTATTGGCATGGGATTACAAAGCACTACTCGCTGGGGTAAAGTCTGGCACTATACACATTTCTTAACAATAAGTTCTTTGTTTTTAATTTAGTTCCCAAAATTTCAAGATAGCCATTGTATGACTCCCCTAATAAGCATGATATGTAGCATTCATAGTACATTGGGTGAAACATCATTTTGCACCACAAGTGCAAAAACACATTTCATCCAAGATCTGAAAAATTACTCCAGTCACGCTTATGAGGCAGTGTGAAAAAATGGCTATGTTGAAAGGTTGGAGTCCAGATATTGAAAATTAGTGAAGTTATGAGAGCATGCTGAAATATTTCAAAGTTCACTCATAACTTGGTAATTTTACCATATTTATTCACTAAATTTTCAACATAGCCTTCTTATGACCCCTCCTTATAAGCCCAGTAGGTGAACATTTTCAAATCCCCACCAAAACATCATTTCACATCGGAGGTGTGAACACAAATTTTGACCAGGATTTGCAAAATGACAGCTGTCACATTCATGAGGTGGTGTGATGAACTGTCTATGTTGAAAATGTGGGGTCAACATATTAAAAATTTCCAATGTTATGAGCTATCATAGAAAAAATGTCAATGCAAGCTCATAATTGTGTTGTTTTATTATATTTTAACCCCAAATTTTCAACATAGCCTTCTTATGACCCCACTTCATGAACACAGTAAGTGAAAATTTTCAAATCCCACCTAAAAGATGATTTCACACAGCAACTGTGAAATTGCATTTCAGGGTGGATTTGAAAAATTCCACCACCCCTGTTCATGAGGTGGGATCCAAAAAAGATTGTGTTGCAAATTTGGTTTAAAAATATTAAAAGATGACAAAGTTGTGATAAAAGTTCAAATCCTATTGAAATACATTGAGCCAGACTTACCTTATTTTCTCATACTGCAATCACTGGTTCCAGCAGCAAGACGTGTCTTCAGTCAGAGAGTGGATCAACATCATGGACATGTTCAGGTCAGTGAGGGTATGTGGGTGGTATGGGGTGGTGCTGAGTGGGGGATTGGGGTGGCGTGGGTGGGGTCTGGAGAGACAGATTTTGTGGGTTTAGTAAAAAAAGAATCAATAAAGGATGGTTTCCTTTATTTCAGGGGACTCAAGTCACACCAGGGATTGGTACCCCAGTGTCAAGATAATGTTCAGAAGCACTAGGTATGAGCACCCCATGCCACCAACCACAGATGGGGGAAGGTGAGCAAGTGACCTGGAGGGAAAGGGGATTAAGACAAGTGGTACTGGGGATGAGCACCCTGGTCCACTTATTATATAACATTAAATTAAATAAACATTGGGAAGGGAGGGCAGGTCACCTGGAGAGGAGGGAGATGAAAGAAGCGGTACTGGGGCTGGGCACCCTGGTCCACTTAAGAAATATTAATAAGATAGATAGATAGACAGATATATAGGTAGATAGATAGGTAGACAGATATTTATTCATTTTATTTATTTATTTACTTTGTTTACTGGGTAAGTACACTGAGCAAAAGCCCTTTTTCAGGAATGACCCAGAGCTGCAATAGTGGAAACCAAAGATGATACAATTAATAACATATAAATACAACATACAAATAACAAGACATTACAAAATAATATAAAATACAAATTAGCAGCAAACTAGACAATTAAAAACATTTACAGTATAACTGTTTTAGCAGATAAGACTTTAACTGGAATTTAAAAGCTAACTGACTTTTAACATTATGACATGTAGATGTGAAATTGTTTCAGCATTTTGCAGCATGTACTGAAAAGGCACATTCTCCCATTGATGTAGAAATCTTTGGGAGATAGATAGATAGATAGATGGACAGACAGATAGATGGATAAGAAGAGAGAGAGATCGAGTGACTGCTGGCTCACTGCTCTCACTCAACCCATTTGCAGCACTCCAGCTGCAGCAACAAAACACAAGAAAGGCCCGCTGTTGACCTCACGAAAGAACCATAGTTCTTTTGTTTGATCCCATGAAAGAACTATAGTATATTCATAAGATCCAGTGATAACCAGCTCATTGCTCTCACTCATGCTGGCAGCAGCATTCCAGCTGAGGCTACAAAAAATCAAGAAAGGTCCTGTAACTGATCTCACACTGTTGAAATCATGAAAAAAGCATAGTTCTTTCATACAAGCTCTCACTAAGCCCTCACTAAGGGTTTGCAGTGTTACAGTAGGCAAGAAAATGGCAGACTAGGTGGGCAAAACAGTCCTTATCTGCCATCAAATTCTATGTTTCTGTGTTGCTATACTGAAATCACCACACTGCTTCTGTATACAGAAGCACAGGCCCCTCCAGCCAGATACAAACCCATGGTATCCAAATTATAAGACTTCTTTGCTCTATGTCCTTATGAGGCCAGCCTTTCTGTAGTCTCACATAGCCATGGACACTGTAAAACATATACACAATTGATGGGCCTGCTCTTCTTCAGCTGCAGGTGTAAGACATACACATTGACCTCTGGGTGCAGAAGTGCAGATATCACAAAATCCATGCTGCAAAAATAGCAGCAGAAGCAAAGTCCCCTGAGAGTCCTGTGTCTCTTCAGCCAGAGCTGTAAGACATACATCAACTTCTGTCTTTTTCAATGCAGTTTTTGGGGAAAAGAAGGGTGTGCCCTTTCGCTACTGTGCCAGTTAGCATTTCCAGTTGCGTTTCCGTTACCGTTCGCATCACCGTTCCTGTGTACGCCACCATGTGCATTACGGTTTGCATTTTCGTTTGCGCTTCTGTTTGCGTTACTGTTACCAATTGCGTTTCCATTACTGCTTATGTTTTCAGGTTTTTTTGTATCAGCCTGTGCATTGCTATTTGCATTTGCGGTCAACCTTCTGTTTGTGTGTGTCTTTCATTTTGCGTCATTGTCGCTGTTACCATTACAATTGGCATTTCCAATTGCGTTACCATGACCGTGTGCATTACAGTTTGCGTTTCCGTAGCTGTTTTCGTTATCATTACTGTTGCTGTTACAGTTACCATTTACATTTCCTATTGCGGTACCATGACCGTGCGCATAATAGTTTGCATTTCTGTACATGCTTGCGTTTGCGTTTCTGTTTCCTTTGGCATTATTGTTGCTGTCTCCGTTACCATTTGCATTTACAATTGTGGTACCATGCCCGTGCATGTTACGGTTTGGTTTCTGTACTCGCTTCTGTTTGTGTTTCTGTTTCTGTTTCCTTTGGCATTATTGTTGCTGTTACCATTACCATTTGCATTTACAATAGCTGTTCCATGACCATGCGCATCACGGTTTGCGTTTCTGTACGCGCCTGCATTTTGGTTTCCGTTTCTGTTTTCTTTGGCATTATTGTTGCTGTTACCGTTACCATTTGCATTTCAAATTGCAGTACCATGACCATGCACATTACCAGTTGCATTCTGTATGCGCTTGCATTTGTGTCTCCGTTTCCATCACTGTTTGCTTTGGCATCACTTTGCGCTTGTGTTTCTATTACCGTTTGCGTTACCATTTACTTTTGCATCACCATGTGTGTAACCCTTTGTGCTTGCATTTGCATTGCAGTTACCATTACTATGTCACAAAAAATCACGTGGTTGGAGTGAGAGGCCTGAAGGTCCCGCGCTCCCACCACCACCACATTACATTCACTATTTATAGTCCTCATTCTCAAAAAGAAGGGACATTCATGGCAAAAAAACTCCATTTAATGCATCAGTTAGGGTTGCTCCACAGCGACAAAAATAAGGAAATTCGATGTTAGGGTTGGAAGCCCCCCTTGCCCCACTCCACCCTCAACTGGCATCGGGGTGTGCGTTGGGGTCGTTGGTCCCAACTCCTCGCCCCATTCTCCTGTACTTCACCACCCCAGCTTGTTTACACATGGAATGGGGTGAGAGTTAGGGCCAACGACCCCAACGCACACCCTGATGCCAGTTGGGGGGGCAGAGTGGGGGATGCAAGGGGGGGCTTTCAACCCTAACATCGAATTTCCTCACTTTTGTCACTGTGGAACAACCCTAACTGATACATTAAACAGAGTTTTTTGCCATGAATATATATATATATATACATATATATGTAACCCTTTTACATATTTTCTCATAAGTACCCTTATCCTTTAGGCCCCTCCCTTGTTAATAAAGCTGTAAATTCTTTGTCACCCCATCACCCCACCACCCCCACCCTCCACACACCAACAGATGTCGAGGTGTGCCATGGGGTCATCAGGCCTAACTCTCTCTCCCTTCTCCTATACTGTAGCATGTCAGCTTGTTTACACATGGAATGGGGTGAGAGTTGGGCCTGATGACTCCATGGCACACCCCGACATCTGTTGGTGTGTGGAGGGTAGGGGTGGTAACCCTAACATCAAATTTCCAAACATTTGTTGCAGTGCCATCAACCCTAACTGATGCATTAACAACGTTTTTTGCAATGAATATATAGATATAGATATAGATATAGATATAGATATAGATATAGATATAGATATAGATATAGATATAGATATAGATATAGATATAGATATAGATATAGATATATTAGTGGCACAGTAGTGTCACTATAGTTAGAGTTGAGTAGGTAGTTTAATGTTAAACCTCAAATTTGCACTTTAATAACTTTGCAACCATTCATCCGATTTGCTTGACATTTTGCAAGTGCCATCTGCTACCATAGATCTCTGGATCTGGCAAGTTTCATTCCAGTCAGATGTGCAGTTGTGGAGCTGAGGAATGCCAGAAAAAGTGAAAAACACCACTTTTTTGGCAAATTCTTTGCTTGTCTCTACAGGCCGAATGGTTTGTCCATCTGGTCTGACATTTTCAGGATATATGGGGACTGGGTCAAGGAAGTGCCTTTTGAAGGTTTGGTAAAAAAAAAGTATTCTGTTCAAAAGTTATTAAACTTTTTTGTTTCCCATTATAGCCTATGGGAAAAATATATGTGCACCACAAAAACGTTCGTGACAGCCTGTTTTACTTTCGTGCTTGTGGTTTTTACTTTCATGTTGCCACCATCTTGTTTTCAGTTAGCAATGTGAAAAAGCCAATGTAGCTCAAAAAATACTGCCCCTTGGTAAACACCAACAGTTGGGTTTATCAAATTGGGGCCATAGGAACACAACTCTGGCATTAGTTTTTTGCTAGCATGCCCAGAAATATGTTTTTCAAAATGTTCCTCTATTTTAGCCACAGAACTTGCATGAAAGTTCTGTGCACTTTCACGAAAGTCCACAGTACTTATGCAAAAGCTCCACAAGTAAATTAATAGGACTTTTGCAAAAATCCACGGTACTTTCACGAAATTTCCATGGGTAAACTGCCCCCAAAAACAGTTTCTTTGCCACTTCATAGCAAAAAAATGGTTAGGACTTTGGGGCTGAAAATTGCAGGGTAGCAAGGGCTTACACCACAGATGTGCATTTTGCTGGTTTGGTGAAAATATTTGCACCAGTTCCATAGTTACAGCACACCAAAGCTGCACATTTTCCCATAGGATAAAATTGTGGCAGTCGCGGTGCCTTCTGGCTCCTATATCTCGAAAATGGTTCGATACAGATTTTTCACTAAGTGCAGTTTTGTACACCTTAAGGTGTACTAAGTATGCATGGAGGTGGCCAGGTCATGAATACAACTGTTGTGGAATTTTTTCCAAAGTTACTATGGTTACTGAGATATTGCCAAATTTGCAGCACAAGGGTTACCTGAAATGGCTCCAGGCCTCAGCTCTGTCTCTATACTTATGGGTAGATGGGAGTGCAGAGCCCAGAGGACCCTGCACTCCCACATATGGATACCATTATGCATATTTCTGGGCATGCTAGCAAAAAACTAATGCCAGGGTTGTGTTCCTAGGGCCCCGATTAGGTAAACACAACTACTGGTGTTTACCAAGAGGCATTATTTTTTGAATTACAATGTTTTTTCTCTGTTGCTAACTGAAAACAAGATGATGGCAGTATGGCAGTACTGAGGGCATTTGTGAAAGGCAAAGGTGCTTTTGAGAAAGCAAAATGTGTTTTCACATGGCACATACAGTATATTTGTTCACCGTTGACTACAATGGGAAACTTGAAATTTGAATAACTTTTGAACGGATTAATATTTTTTCACCAAACCTTCAGAAGGCACATCAGTGACCCAGACTCCATGTTCCCTGACAATTTCAGACCAGATGGCCAAACCACTTGGGCTGTAGCTCAGAGCAAAGAAATTGGCCAAAATGTTTTTTTTTTTTTGTTGTCACGTTTTTGGCACTCCGCAGCTCCGCAACTGCACATCTGACCAGAACAAAAGTTGCCAGATCCAAAGATCTATGATATATATATATATATATATATATATATATATATATATATATATATATATATTGCAAAAACTTTGTTAATGCACCATTAGGGTTTAAGCATCAAAAGCAGGGAAATACAACCTTAGGGCTCCCAAGCTTAAGACCCCACCTCCATTGTGCGTGCAGGAACAGGGGTGAGGGGGTGTGTCTTGGGGCTGTGAACCCTAACGTTCACCCCATTGCTTTATTCTGTACCCATGTTAGGTTATTAACTGTTGAAATGGGATGAGCATTAGGGTTCGCAACACAGTGGGGGTGGGGTCTTAGGCTTGAGAGCACTAAGGTCATAGTTCCCTTCTTTTCATACTTCAGCCCTAATGGTGCATTAACAAAGTTTTTTTGAAATGAATATATATATATATATATATATATATATATATATATACCATAGATTTTGCAATGAATTCCTTACTTTTTGAGAAAATATAATCACAGCCTTATTTCATTATGGGACCACAAGGCCCTTCCAACAGTTCATATTGAGCGGTAGGAGCACTGAGCCCTTTGGGCTCTGTGATCCTATCCATGCTTCTTGTAATTGTACCTAACTTCCATGTGCAAGTGCAGGGACCTTCATGTCCTGCACTCCTATCACTCCATAGTGACTGGTGGTGGCACAGGGCCCTACAGGCCCTGTGCTCACATCCATGCCTATTGTAATTGTCCCTTGTGTGTGTGGGTGTATAGTGTGTTGTGGTACCACTGTGCCCTGCAAAGCAGTACTGCTGTCATGTTGATAATGCATGCCACAGTATACTATAGGTCACATGTGTCCCATTTGTTACAATTCACCAACAATTTGAAAAAGTGCACGGTAACATGCAAAACAATTTAGTGCACCCAAATGTGTACTAAACTACCCATAGTGTGGAGCTGTATCTCAAAGCATTTTTGAGATACAGTATAGCATCTGAAAAGTACCCCAACCATCATGATGTTAACCTAAGGGAAATTCTGAAACTTTATAATGTTATAACTTTGCTGCACAGTAACATTTTTCCACCAAACTAGCTAAAGGCACATCTATGGGGCAAGTCCTTTGTACTCTGACGATTTCGGCCCAAAAGCCCAAACTGTTTTTTAGTCATGAAGTGACAAAGAGACATATCTAAATAGTGTCACAAACTGCGGCTGCATCCTAGTTCTTTTGCAAACAATGTCACAATTAAGCAGTTTAAATAAAGTTAGCCACATCACCAGAACTACCCCACAAGATTATGCATGCAAAATTTTGTGCACATCTGTTAAAGGGTTGCAAAGTTATTAAGGTGCAAAGTATGCAAAACTGGAAACCTGCGAAAATGGAAAAAACATGCAAATTTAAGGATGTTTAAGATGCAATATCTCAGAAACCACATTAGTAATTCAAACAAAATTAGCTACATCAATAGACCTACTCCATGTAGTTAAGCATGCAAACTTTCATGTATATCTGTGGAATGGTTATACAGTTATTAAAGTGCAAAGTATGCAAAACTGGATGACTGTGAAAATGGGAAAAACATGTAAATGTAAGGATATTTGACACACAGTATCTTTGAAACCACTAAATCAATTCAAATGGAATTAAATACATCAACAGACCAACACCACAAAATTATGCATGCAAAATAGTATGTACATATGGTGTATGGCTCCAGAGTTATTAAAGTATAAATTATGCAAAACTGGGAGACTTAGTAAAAATGGAAAAATCATGTCAGTTTAAAGATTTTTGAGGCACAATATATCACAAATCACAAAAGGGGCTCAAATGAAATTTATCACAGCAACAGACATACCCCCTCAGATTAAGCATGCAAAATTTCATGCACATCTGTTTAAGGGTTCTAAAGTTATTAAGGTGCAAATATGCAAAACTGGAAGACTGCAAAAATGGGAATAAAACATGATGGGCCAGATTCAGAAAGGAAGACACAGACCACACCATGGCACAAAATGCATCTAGAAATGCTGTGGCCAAGGCAGTGTGCCAGATTCAGGTACAAATCGCAACTGCACCGCTGCACACCACAAGGACGTAAGTCGCAGGCTGCAGCCTATAGAAGCATGCAAACAGCAGGCATGACACCGAATGTAGGTGCAGAATGATGCCACAGCCTGCAGAGGGAGCTAGAAGTAGCAAGTCACAAACAAGTGTGGGGCAAGAGCCCCAGAGCAAAAGGGGCAAGAGAAAGAAGAAAAGCAGCAGGCCACACGGTAGTGGTGTTCCCACACAGGGCAATGTGGGCAAGAAAAAGAAGAAACACAGCAGGCCACAAGGCAGAGATGAACACACACAAGGCAATGAGGGCAAGAAGAAGAGGAAAATAAACTTCACACAGAAGGAGACTGATACCCTGATCTAGGAGGTAGATGCCCATGCGGCCATCCTATGTGCCAGAGGTGGCAGTAAGGCCATCAGAGACAAATGGAAGAAGCAGTGGGAGGAAATTGACAGACATATCAATTCTGTGGCATGTGCAAAGAGGACCATCAGGGAGCTTCAGAAGCACTGTAATGATAAGACATGCAAGACAAAACAGAAGCTGACAGAAAACTGCAGGAGTGCCCTAGCCACTGGTGAAGGAGAGAGCCAAGAGGTACCCCTAACAAGCCAAGAGGAGATGATAGTATCCCACATAAACAGCCAGACTGTACATGGAGTCAGTGGACTGGATACATACAGCATGCAGAATGGGACAGGTAGGAGTTGTATGTGAGTGGTAGCAATATGTGATGTCAGTCCCAGGAAGATAATGAGTGTGTGCCATGGTGCAGCATGTGTGCATGGGTGCCAGACCTCTCAACTGTGCAGCACCTAGAAACAGAGCACCGGTCATCACATACCATAGCAAAGGGACACAATATGTAGCACTGTCAGAAATGAAACAATAATGTGTATACAATTAGTGGGCCACAAATAGTAGTAGTAAATTAGGAACTTCAGTTGTAATAGCAGGAACAGAAATAGGATAAACACCAGTGAGTGAGAAACCAGTGCCAAGGAGGTCCAATCTTAGAAAGCTAACATAGTGAGTGATGATGAATGCCGCTATCAATCCAGTGCAATGATGTTATACATATGTGTCCACAAACAGTGTAGACAGTATGAGGAACAGCAGTAAACCTGTGAGCAGCAAAGGTCCATGTGAGTGTGAAAACCATAGCACCGTGCGGAATACATAGCAGGTGACAGACAGGCAGGTGGCATGTTGGAATGAACCCATGAAAGCACAGCTGCAGTGATGTGGCACAGAGGGCCTCCATGTTCACAGCAAGGAATGGCTGCCACAGATGACAGCCAGCAGTTAAGTGATGTGACTGTGTGTAGAACCACACAAGTGAGAGGAATGACCTGTACAGATGTGAATGAATGCAGATGGGCACCACACACCCTGCCTTGTGTCCCAGGGGGGTGCACCAGTATAGCAGTCCTGTCCACACCCCAGGGCAGTGCCACCAGTGCTGGTGCACACATTGGACACATGTACAACATGACCATGCAATGTCCTGGTGGATGGCCTGTGTGCCTGTACCACGGATCACACACAAGCAACACAATGGCAACTGCAGGAACACAGGTTTCCTGACAAATAAGGGCAGGGAACAGAGTGTGCAGTGGGTAATGCCTGTGAACAGTAATGGGACACACAGGAATACATGAAGGACAGCTCAGGAGGACATGAGCAAAGGGGGAATGCATGATAAGGATAACCCACAGGCACCATTATGCATGCCACATGCACCATAGTGGCATGCATGTGGCACACTGTGCCATGACAGGGCATGGGCCAACACAAGAACATATGGAGCACAAGGTGAGGCACACACTGGGTACACACACAGGTGAGGTGGTGGGGGACAGGTCCATCAGCACATGGAGAAAGACACATGCGTGTGGACAGTGACAGGTACCTGAATGTGAATGGCACAGCACACTGTGGGCCAGTGAATTCTTGAACAGCAGTCACTTGGTGGCCCAAAGGTAGAGGACAGAGCATGTTGGCCTGGCACACCCCAACCCAACCAACATGCCCCTGCAGAGGTGTGAGGGAGGAACAATGAAGGTAGGATGATGTTGGGCCCAGGAAACAATAGGGTATGCGGCAAGCCATGCAGACCAACACATGTGGGGAACACATGACCTACACAACACACATGCCAGGCACAGCTGCAAGTGGCAGACACAGATGTTGTGGGCTGCAGGTGCATGTGTGGCACACCATAGCCACAACATGCAATGTTGCAATGCACATGAATGCACAAACACAAATGTAAAGGCAAGGTCATGATGTAGCACTGGCAATGGGGACAATGCCAATGGGGACATGGTGGTACAGGCAGTAGCCACTGTGGACACAGACACCGTGAGCAACAACAGGACTGTAATCATTCAAGGACAGCCAGGTGCAAGTGTCCATGATGCTGACACTTGTAAAAACATGGTGTGTGTTGCAGCAGGGACACTGTACTGGACAAATGCATAGCACAGCTACACACTACACACAGCATGCAGACACACACAAGTGCCTAGTCCAGTGGCCTACATGCCATGTGTATGGGGAGCCACGTCAGTGGCAGTGTGATGCCATGCACAGCTGACAGCTAATGTCCATGGTGTGAATGCATGGTATGTAGAAATCCAAGCTGTCCCATGCCAACATGCAAGAAATGCCATGTACAACAGATGCCACAGCAGTGCCACTATACAGAACCAATGTACTAGCAGTGGGCTGGCAGTATAGCCTAGGGGTTTGGGCAATGAGCTGTGAACATGCCCGGTACACCCAGCAGACCAGACCTTGGTCAGACTCACACAACCCCAACTTGCATGCTGTGCAACCCTGAGCAAGTCACATAAGTAACCAGTGTTCCCAGGTCGCCCCTGAAAACGTGCACATGTGCCATGTTGGCCCTACCCGGTAACCCAAGATGGCAATACAATGGAACAATAAGTGAACAATGGTGTAGGGGCCATACAGTGATGTGGGTATGCAGCTGGACCACAGACACACATGCACACACACACACACACACACACACACACACACACCAGCAGCAGCTGTGGAGGCCATTGTATGGCAAAGGACATTACACCCATGCCCATGGGAAGGTATAAGGTGGGACAACAGACAGGCATGTGCAACACAATTGCAGGCAACAGCACCATGACACATGGCCAGCCTGCAGGTACAGACAGGTAGCAACTGGCAGGCAGTGCAACATAGCCAGCATAGGGATAGTGGCAACAACATAGCATACTGAGGCAGGGACAAGCATGTTGCGGTATGGCAGTCACTGTACCATGTCTGTTCTCCAACAGGGCACACTGCAGAGACAGCCGAGGAGGTGGGACCAGCGACAAGCGGGCAATGTGGTGGACAGAGGAGGCAGAGGGTGCAGCGTGCTGTGGATGATGATGATGATGAAGATGACGATGATGACAGCAGCAGCAGCACCACCACCAGCATCAGCAGTAGTAGCAACAGCTGCAGCACAGCATGCTGCAGGAGCTCCATGGAGAGCTTGGATGGCCGGGCTGCAGGACTGCAGGAGGACAGCGCAGGGGTGGGACATGGTGATGGCCATGACACAGAAACAGAGCATGGGGAGGGCCAGACACAGCCAGTGGCTGACATAGGCCATGACACAGACAGCATACAGGACAATGTAGCAGCTGAGCTCAGTCCATCACTGATAGCAGACCTCAAGGCCACAATTGGGGCAGCTGCATCAGACCGGGTAGGGAAGTACTCACCAGTACTACCATTGGAGACAGAGTGTGTGTGCCAGGGCCAAGAGAGGGAGACTGGTGAGCTTAGGAACATACGGCAATAAATTGAGGCACAGCACCACACATTACAGGCCATAGGCCCCACCATAACAAATGCAGTAGAGGTCACCAGCAGAGAAACATCTGATGCCCTGGTGGATGTTGTCATGGCATTGCACGGGGTGCAGTCCACCATGCGTTAACAAGGTGAGGCCATGGACAGAGCAACACGAGCCATTGAACAAACAACCACATGTCAGCAGCGACACACAGGGATGATGGTGGCATACCTGCAGGACATTGTAATGGTGCTACAGCACAGGACACTGGAACATCAACACAGGCATATGAACCAGGGCACACAGACATATGATGCTGAAGGCACACCACAAACAGTAGCACTCACCATGCCAAGCACAAGTGCTGCTATGTGTGTGCCAACAACAGCAGTGCAAACACAGGGCCCCCCTATGGGCATGCAGCCAGACACGGGTGGTGCCTGCAGAACAGTACCAACAGGCCATAGAACTGTTGCATGTGACAACACACCAGCAGCAGTGTCACACACAAAGGAGACAAGGTGACGGAGATGAGTGCAGATCCCTGGTGAGGGGGAGGGAGCACTGTGCAGACACAAGGTGAGGGGATTATGACAGGAGAGGCTAACACACACACTGGAGGGAGGGGCAACACAGATGGTACCCAACCTACGGCACTGCCACAGCAAGAGCAGCAGACCCCTGGGACACTGCCACAGCGGAAGCGGAGAGACCCCCCCCCACATGATCCAGACATGCACACAGTTGAAACAGTGGAATGGGCACTATGGGCTACCACAGTGCTACAGGGGTATGGGAATAGGGATAGGTGTGACTGTGTCGTCAAGTTGAGGCTGCCACAGTGGGAAATGTGAGTACACAGTATCATGGGGTGGGGCTGGATGATGTAGCATGTGCTGTGCCTGAACAGCAGAAGGAATGTCTAGTGCTAAACTGTACATGGGCTGTATAGTCAACACCCATGCACACTGTCAGCAGTGGAACTGGATAGCTGTCAACAATGTCAGAGCTAATGTGATGTGTAAATAAAGTACGATGAGCCAAATACCACTGTGTCATACTGTGATACATCCATACAATCCTGCATGGTAATCTGCAGCACAATGGGGTACTGAGATGGGGCCAGACAGCAGTCATGGGCATGCACACGAAAGCCAGCCTGGCTGTGATGTATTGCACAGTTCGACAGGCAGGCACAACAGAGTGTTGAGTATGGAGGTGCTAGATACAATATGCACTGTGTGGTGTGTCACATGATGCATCTGAGTGACCAAACCACCCAGAAGGTGGGTACACCCCTCACGAACACATACCCATACCTGCTCAATGGTGATCTGACAGTGCAGCCATGTACACAGTGAATGCATTGTAAGGATGTCCATACTGCATGACATACCTCAGGTGTGTGTTCCACAGGATGTACACACAGTCATGTGACACGGTCTGACCAATGGCAGTACAGGAGTGGCACACAACAATGTACGGATATGCAGTACTGCACATTAGGGTGTGCCATATCATGAGATATCATCATGCCACAGGTGCATAGTGGGGCACGAGGCTACAGTCCGACTGTCACATGCATCCGAGATGTGATCATATCCTATGATACACCACACCCTGGCATGTACCATTGTGACTATCACATGTGCCACTGCACTGAGGGTGTACCCATCGCCATATGCCATGTCCAAGAGGGGCTGTAGAGGGCACATGCACAGACATGCTGGCAGTGACATGGGGACATGACAGGCCACACACACAGACACAACCTAATGTATGCCACACACACCACTCATGCTGTTACTGCTACAATGAGCATGGCTATCATGGTGTCATGAATGGCCTACACAGTGTGGTATGCCCTCCACTCCCCATGTGGCTGCAAGGACCACAGTGTCATACACATTTGCGGCATGCACACCAGTGATGAGTAGTAGGCCATGCCCATGTGGCCCTATGCAGCACACTGTACCACAACCCTGTCAGACCCACCTGTGTCTGTGGAGCTGCCCACCACAGTCATGTCCTGCCATGGACAAGTCCATTGTCACCAACCCTGTCACACAATGTTGCACCCATGTGGCATACACACAGACAATAACCACTGTACACAGTCACCACCTAGTGGTGGGATATGAGACAAGCGAAGCACATGATATGGTGCCACACAAACTGTGCTAGATGTACCTGCTGTGGGGCACTGCCATTGGCACAGTATAGCCTGAACAGGCAGTAGGCCATCAACAGGGGTGTCACATGTCGGGACCACTGGTACGCATGTCCATGCCACGTACAGGGTGGAGCATGGCTGCCACTGGTACCCTGTGTTGTATGGGTGTCCACACCTGCAACACACATGTCTGGATATGCATGCAGAGGTGTGACTACCTGACAGCTCATCTGGGTGATGGGCAGGACCAGTGCTGGGCACAAGCAGACACAGCCAACGTCTCAGTGCACAAGCGACAGTAGGGCTGTTCCTGACAACCATGCATGTGTTGGTGGGCCCTGCTCTGTGACAATGTTCCAGTGCAGGCACATGGGTCCTGAAACATGTACCCCATGAATGGACTGGATGCCTGTACCATTGGCCAGCAGTGTGTGGGGGCACAACATCACACATGTGCAACACAGATACACAAGGGGACATGTGCAGTGGCATCTTAGAATGGCACGCACAACACAGCACCTCCACAGGCCATGGCACACAAGAACAGTGGCTGAGGCCAATGCATGGGCACTGTCACACAGGACATGTCAATACCCTACCAAGGTGCAATGGGGCATCAATGCAACAGTAACGCTACTGCGACAGCACAATGTATTACACAGAGAGTAAACATGCAATAATGGTTTATTACAATGACTGGGTGTGGGTACAAACAGGTTTACAGTATAGACACATGTGCATGATATGTACATGGTACTGGGAATACAAAGACATGTGCAATGCCTGCTTGAAGGAGACTAAAACCATATAAAAGCATTAACATTTAAATAGTATCACAGTAAGAACATGCATGCAGAAACCATGCCTAATGCACAACCCTGTTGTGTACAACTGAACTCTAAAACATGCATGGCTCATTGCTGTTAGACAGCAATGGCCACGGAACTACCACATGGAGCACCATATGGGGTTTTGGAACTTTCTGACACTCACAGTGGGATGTGCTGACAGTTGCCATGTTGCACACTTGCCTGTGGTTCCCTGGAATCCTTTGGGACACTGGTGTGTGTGTGTGTGTGTGTGTGTGTGTGTGTGTGTGTATGCTACATGGCCCATCCCCCAATCCTGTGTTATGCAACCTATGTCCAGTGAGTACTTGCACGGGTCACCCAGTGGCCCTGCCAGTATCTCAGGTGGCTGCATCCTCACCCTGGTGTGACTACTATCTACCTCTGTTGCCTTGTAGACCATTGGTGCCCTCCATGTGTTTCTGACCTGGTCCCTGTACACCTGAGTTCTGTCCCCTCATTCCTACCACTGGCTACCTCACCTACAGGTCCCACCCACCTGTTCCCTGCATGTCTACTGTACAGCTGTGTGGTTTTCAGTAGACTGCATGCCTGACTACTCACTCCACCCACTCTGTCCATCCAGGGACCCACTATCTGGTCCCAGTTGTCCCCACATTCACATATACAGCCGCTGTGTATGCATACCTCTCTGTACAGTACATTGTGCCAGCAGAAGATCCCTGTGGTCCATGGCTTCCCTGGCTGGTTGACTGACCTCTACGGACATCTCCACATGTGACTGTGACTGTCACCTACCCACTCCTGGTCATTGTTAGCCCCCAGAGGTCCACCATCATGGCCTTCACAACCCCCCTGTCCCAAGGGCATCCATATGGGTGTACATGTCCCAACATCCTTGGACGGTGTTCAAGGATGTGCCCCCGTATGATCTGCACACCCCTCTCCCATGGCATACCATCAGTGTCACATGTCCTGGCATTTTAGTCTCCACCCCATGTACCTGTGACATGTTCATCATGTTGCAGGACAACATTACACGGCATTGTTGCATCATGGTGATACAGTGTTCATGACTGTGCTGTCTGTTAGCTTGTCCCTCAGAGCCCATGGGCCCCCACCCACGTCCCTGTCCCACACATCACATGCACCATGTGTGCTGTGATGGTAACCAGCTTCAGCCGCCACCACTGTGGTGACCATCCCATGTACAGTGCTGCCACAGTCAGATGTATGCCACCATGGCATGTGTAGCTCAGCACGCCTAGGGAGGTGGGCTATGGTGGTTCTGGGGAACTCACACATGGGTGCATTTGACTCTACTCAGTGCCACACTAGTTTTCCGGTACATGCATTGCCATTTATTTGTACAGGACCACAGCTGTGACTGCATGAACACAGGCTCCTTCATCCCTACATTGTCTCTGATGGGATACTCACCACACCCTGTCCCACTGCTGTCACCAACAGTACCAATACTGTGACAGGTGCCTGCAGATACCTGTCAGCCATGACTGTCCTCCACCCCCTGGGTCCACTGTTACTCCACAGCTGCAGTGGGGACAGTCATTGCATGACCAGTGTACAGGCCAGGCACATCCTCCAACCCCAGTGGGGCGCATGGTGGCTCCAAGCATGCATGCACTGCCATAGGCCATTGGTCAGTACATGCCGTTGTGTGTGCATGGCACACATACATACCATGGCATGTCACCCTGCAGGCATGCAACCAGACTGCAGTCCCCTCTTGCCCCTCTCCTCTGTCCTGCATGTGGCATATGCCCCAGCATGCACACAGTGCATGGCATGGACCCATGTGCTGGCCGATGTGTGCTGGGTCACAGCACACATGTGCCACTGCCCAGCCTTGTGGCCCAGTGGCACGACAGGTGTGTCTGCATCACACATCATGGCATCTGTGTGACATGCATCACGGCTGATGTCAGCACACATGGTACACCTGCGATGTAACCCTACTACGGTGACCACACATGGTGTGCTCATACCTGTACCCATGCACCCAGGCTGTTGTGCATCTGCTATGTGACCTACCTTGGTTTTGAGGGGCCATATCCCTTCATGTATGTTGCTGAGGGCTCCTCCATTGTTCCTCTGGCTGCTGTCAGTGGGCATCACCATCACTGCCACCTGTAGAAACATGGGTAGAAAGCCATTAGTGTCTGCACAGCGCACTGTGTTATACAGGCTGCCGTGGCATGGGCATGCATGTTACATGTTTGGGATACCTACCATACAGGTGTGGCCTGCCCATCTGCATGGCCACATCAGCATCCACTGCCATCCTCCTCATGTGTATCAAGAGGGCACCGTCCCTCCTGGCAAGGTCCTGCCAGCGATGCTGCAGCTGTCTGGGTGTCCTCCTGACCCCATGCTGTGTGTACAGCTTGGCAACAATCCTCCTCCACACCTGTTCCCTTTCACCAGGGGTGTGTCTCCTGCTGGCAGGTGGCAGCATGTACCTGGCCCACTGCTGGACCAGGCTGACCAGCTGGGCTGTCTCATCTGGGCTGAAGTTAGGCCCTCTGCCACTTAATCTGTTCATGTTTGCACTGGCAGACATGATGTGGCTGTGTGGGACCGTCAAATTATTGGCTCTACACTCCCTCCTGCACCAGACCATGAGCTGCACGCTGTGGTGTTGCACCCTGAGTCACTATGCAATATTGTGGTGCACACTGCATGTACATGTCATTCCACTGCAAGATGCAGATTCCATATATGTTTATCACAGCTTGCGATTTTCATGCTATCTGTACACAGGACTCAGTAGTGCATGTACTGTACCCCTGCATGTGTTCCTGGGCTGTGCTTGGTGTGGCAGGTACTGTGGTTGTGGTGTGTGTCGGTACAGTCCTGTGCTGCACATGTGTGCCTTCATAGTGGTGTAGGCCTGCTGGGGGGAGGATGTTGCATTGTTATGCTGGTGTGGCGGTGTGTTGTCTATGTGGGATGTCTGTGTTATGGTGTTGTGCGTCCTGTGGGTGGGCCTGCACATGTGTGTTCCACTCTGGGCACTGGTGGTACGTGTCATCATCCCAACATCACAGCATACATGCCCCTCTGACCCTGTGTACTCACCCTACAGTGCCACCCTGTAGCAGACATACAGGCCTTTCAGAGGCAGCTTGGGTTCCACCGCTGTCATGTGTGGATGTGTGTACCGACACATGCCGTCCTCTTTCCAGACTGTCCTGCAGCACTGTTGTTCCCTGCATTTTCTGCCAGGGGCTACACACCAGACAGGGGCACTGTTTCAGTGCCACAGTGCACCCCCGTGTGGTACACTGCACCGGGCAGACATTCCTGTGTGGTGGTGTCCACTGCTGTGGCATTCACATGTGTTGTCAGTCATCACTTGGCCACCTTTACTGTTTGGGTGTTTGTCTGCTGGTGCCACCCAAGGGTCACAGTTGTTCCTTAGGTGAAATGGTTCCTGATGAGCTGGTCACAGACCCGCTGGCCAGTTGTTACATTGCCTGGCAATTGTTGTGATGATGATGATGATGATGTAGTCCCACATCTGCATCCTTATTGGCCTCCTCTGCATCCCTCTCACCATGCACAGGATCCTCTGGTGGCAGTGGTACCCTCTGGCTTATGGCAATATTGTGCAGGATGCAACATGCCAGGATGATCTTGCAGCACATCTCCGGGTTGTGTTGCAGTGATCCTACTGTTTTGTCCAGACACCTGAAGCATGTCTTCAGGATCCCAAAGGTTCTCTCAATCATGGCTCATGTTGTGATATGTGCATCATTATATGCCTCTTCTGCAGCATTCTGTGGGTTCCTCACTGGTGTCATGAGCCATGGCCATTGGGGATATCCATTGTCACCTGTGGAATGTACAGTAGAGTGGATGGTTAGCCATGGACTGGCACTATGTCACAACCACATGTCTCTATGCAGTGTACCCTGCCCACCATGCCCTATCTGTATATGTCTCCACTCACCTATCAACCATCTGCCCTCCAGTTCACCTCTCTGGAATTCCTGGTGCAGGCCACTGTGCCAGAATATGATGGAATCATGGCAGGATCCAGGATGCCTGGCCACCATGTCTAGAATCTGACAGTGGTTGTCGCACACCACCTGGATGTTCAGTTCATGGTACTCCTTGCAGTTTACAAAGGCATCTCAATCCTCCACTGGAGCCTTGATTGCCACCTGTGTGCAATCAATAGCACCCATGACATTTGGGAACTGTGCTATTGCATAGAAGGCCTGTTTGTTGGCTTGCTGCTGTGCACCCTGTGGGAAGACAATATACCTGTCAAAGCATTGCAGCATGGCATCCACAAGCTGTCTCAGGCACTGGGACATGGTGGCCTGGGATATTCCAACTGTGTCACCACTGGATCTTTGGAATTTACCAGTGCCCAGGCAGCACAGTGCTGTGCTTACCTTCACATTGACTGGTATGGCATGGCCCCTCTTTGTAGCTGTGGCTAGATCCTCCCCCAGCTCCTGGTGCAGCATTAATATGGCAGCCTTATTCAGCCAGTACCATGCTATGCACTGCTCCTCTGTGAGCTCCTCATAGGATTGTCTGGCACGTATCACTTGGGGGGCTCTGCACCTGGCTGGTTGCTGTGGCTCTGGTGGTGCATTGCCCTGCATCCTGCCATTGTGATTCCTCCTTCACCTGTGCTGCCTCTGCCAGGCTTCTGCTGCCAGCATTATGCCCAGTAGGGCTACACCTGTGGGCATGGTCATCCTTTTCTACAGTCACACTCCACAGTCTACACACTGCTTCCTCTAGTGTGTCTACTTTGTAGTGTGTTACTCCACCCCTTTTATAGTGGTGTACAGTTAGACCACCTTTTCATTGGTCTAGGTGGTATGGCCTTGGATGGATGCAGGCAGCATGTGCTGTGGTTCCTGAATATGGATTGAGGACACATCAGGCCATGTGACATGTCACAGGTTTCACTGTGATGCATTTCTGGACGCAAGACGCAATGTGCAACTTCTCTGGGGTTTGCCACAGCTTCCATTTCTGAATCACACTTGCTGCATCTTTTGCCATATCTTGCTACTTGCATCGTGTTTTGTAGATGCATATTGCAGGCATCCTACCTGTGGCTTTGTGAATTTGGCCCGATAAGTTTAAGTAAGAAATAAGACATGATGAGGTGTGGTTTATGGCCTGATAAAAGCATGCCCCAGGTGTATAATGAGGCATGAGGCACTCGCGCCAAGTGCCTTTAGCACCTGGGAAGTGCTCTTATCAGGCCATAAACCACACCTCAGAGTGTCTTATTCTGCTTATAAAATGAGTTCCCTAAGTAAACAGAAAGAAAGAAAGAAAGAAAGAAAGAAAGAAAGAAAGAAAGAAAGAAAGAAAGAAAGATGGATGTAGAAAATTGTGGTAAAGAGGTTTTTATAGTTAAAATAGTAAAATATAGTTCCCCATTACTGTACTATGCTGTTTTATATGGACTTGGTCAGCAGTGCAGTACAGAGCAACCCCCCTCCCACACACAAAAACACACACACTAATTAGGCTAGTCCCCCACATGGAGACCATATGTTCTTTTGTCTGAGAAATGTATTTCTTTTTGTCTGAGTTTGTCTTTGTATGCACTGCTTTAACAGGGAAGGAGTGTGTCCCTTTGTAGCCACCTTAGCTCACATGGCTTTCCCTGTCACCATGCCTCTCAGAGTGAGCTTAGCCAGCAAAGGCAGTTCTGGTTTTCCCACTACCTGTCACGGTGCGGTCATGATGACTATTTTAAAAAATAAGCAAGAGGTATAACTCTTGTTTGACATACCGGCTCAATACTGCAGTGAATCCTTCCATATAGAGTAGTGGGGATCAGTTTATAATTTTAAAGCCACATTCTAGCAGCACACAGAATGTTCATCCAGTCAGATTTCTCACCCTCAGCAGCATAGTTAGCAGGGGTCAGTTTCTGAGTGCTGATTGGAAATCCCATTCCTTCCATATAGAGTAGTGGGGCATATAGAGTAGCGGGGGTCAGTTTATAATTTTAAAGCTGCATTCTGGCAGCACATGGGATGTTCATGTGGACGGCTTTCTCACCCTCAGCAGCACAGTTAGTGGGGATCAGCTTCTGAGTGCTGATTGGAAACCCTCATTCCCAGGAGAGTGGCTGTTTTCCCCATTTTCTGTCACTGGATCAGGTCAGGGGAGGCCGAGGAATGAAGCGTGATGGGGAGACTGCAGTGAGTGGAGCAAAGGAATACAGTGGGGAACAAAGCTGCAGCAGCGACAGTCTGCAGGACAGCCGTGGATCAACGACCTGTCAGAAACTTCTAAACACAAATGTAAATTAAGATCAGGTTGTTCATTTCTAGGGGTGGGGGATTCACTTAATCAGAGAACAGACTACGCCATGGGGGGGTGGGAATGCAGGCTGGCAGTGACTGTAGGTCACCAGGACAGCTGCCACAAAACATTGTTCAAACCTTTATGGCTGGCATAGATTTCCAGAAGTGCTGCATCCTGACTGACTGAAGAGGTACCAGTTGGCACAATATGCCCTGATAAGGACACGGACACTGGTACCTCTCAGCCGGTCAGGACAGAGAACACCACTGACCCATTTTATAAGGATGTTTGAGACACAGTATCTCAGATAAAGCACAGTGGATTCACATACAATTTACTATATCACATGACCTACCTCCAGAGCTTATGCTTGCCAGATTTCATGGAAATACATTGAAGGGTTGCAAAGTTATTAAGGTGCAAAGTATGCAAAACTGGAAGACAGTGTGCCAAAATCACTCACTTTTACATTTATTTTTTCCCATAGAAAATAATGGGAAACTTAAAATTGTTATACCTTTTGAATGAATTAATATTTTTTCACCAACTATTCAAAGGGCACATTTGTGACACAAAGGTTTTCTACCCTGAAAATTTCAGACCACAACATAAAGGCATTTCTGAGATACAGGTGGACAATGAAATGTCAAAAATCTGGCAAATGTAGGATTTTCTGAGTCTCTATCTCAAAATTCACACAACAGATTCACATGATATTTGGCATATTAATGGAGCTACCACTAGAGAGTATGCATGATCAAATTTGTGCAACTCTGTTGAATGGTTCCAGAGTTATTAAGGTTCAAGTTTCAGGTTTAACACAGACGTTTGTACTCAACCCTAACATGCTATATATATATATATATATATATATATATATATATATATATATTCTTTGTAAAAAAAATGTGTTAATGAATCAGGGTGGATACCACAATGAAAAAAGCAGGGAAATTAGGCCTCACCCCCAGGGTTCCCACCACTACCACCCCATCTCACCACCCTCCAGACACCAACAGGTGTTGGGGTGTGCCATGGGGTCATAAGGCCTAACTTTTACCCCATTGTCCTATACTGTAGCATGTAAGCATGTTTACATGTGGAATGGTGTGAGAATTGGGCCTTATGACCTCAGGGCATACCCCAATTCCTGTTGGTGTCTGGAGGGTGGGGGGATGGGGTGGAGTGGTACAGGGTGGGAACCCTGGGGGTGGGGCATTAGGGTTTGAAAACCTAATGGCTCATTTCCCTGCTTTTGTTGCTGTGGTATCCACCCTAACTGATGCATTACTGAAGTGTTTTGCAAAGAATTTCCCTTCTTTTTCAGATAGTATAATTGTATCCTCATTTTACTGTGGGAGGGCAGGGTTCTTCAGACCCTGTGCTCCCATCCCTCCAACCAGATGGTACAACAGTGTGAAAAATGGTAAACACTGGAAAAGTTACAAGTGTGCATAGGAACTGTGCAATGCACGCT
This sequence comes from Neoceratodus forsteri, assembly GCA_016271365.2. Taxonomy (NCBI): domain Eukaryota; kingdom Metazoa; phylum Chordata; order Ceratodontiformes; family Ceratodontidae; genus Neoceratodus; species Neoceratodus forsteri. The sequence goes on along the minus strand of CM057450.1, from coordinate 1,312,612,171 downwards.
CACAACGCACTCATTTTTTGGAATATTTTCACCAAATTTTCAACATCAAGATTATGGGGCCTCCCCTTATGAACAGTGCAAATGTGATTTTGTGAATCCATCCCAAAAGTTGATTTCACACAGTGACTGCACCATTCTGTGCCACAGGTGCGATATCACATTCTAGACAGGATGTGCAAAATGACAGCTGTTCTCTTCATAAGGTGGTGTAAAAAAATGGCAATCTTGAAAATCTGGAGTGAAAATATGAAAACTGCCAAAGTTATAAGCATGTGTAGAAAGTGCACAACACACACCCATAACACAGTCAATTTTTTGAAATTTTTCACCAAATTTTCAACATGAGCTTTATGGGTCCTCCCCTCATGAACAGTAGCACTGTCATTTTATTAATCCATCCCAAAAGTTTATTTTGCTTAGTGACCATGCCATTCTGGGCCACAGGTATGAAAACACATTTTGGGCAGGATATGAAAAATGACAGCTGTACTGTTCATATGGTGGTATTAACAAATGGCAATGTTGAAATCTGGAGTGCAAATGTTAAAAACTGGTGAAGTTATGAACGTGCATAGAAACTGCACAATGGACGCTCATAATGCAGTCATTTTGGAGAATCTTTTCACCAAAATTGCAACATGGGCTTTTTGGGACCCCACCTCATGAACAGTGGCACTGTTATTTCATGAATTGATCCCAAAAGGTGATTCCACGCATCGACTGTGAAGTCACCTTTTGGGACCCAGAAATGAAATGACAGTGCCAGTGTTCATGAGGAGGGGTCCCAAGAACCCCATGTTGAAAATTTGGGGCCAAAATTCCTAAAGTTGGCAGAGATATCAACCTAAGTTGAAACCCCCATTGAGTCCCATTATACGGCGTTAACCTGATTCCTCATTTCGCAATTCGGAAAAGTGCAGGCATGTCCCAGTCCAGAGAAGGTCACAGCTCCCAACCTCTGAAGGGCAAGTATGGGTGAGAGGGGGTGAGAGGGAGGCGGGTGCGCAGAGGAAGGGTGGGGATGGGGAGGGATTGGGTGTGATGACGATGGACCGTTTTCTTCATTACAGGTAAAAAATACAAATAAAACAGACTTTGAGGGATGGTTTTCTTTATTTACAGGAACAGAACATATAAAAACAATTTGGGCACACTGGGATGTGCTCCCAGTGTGCCACTTGAGTTGGGGGGTGGTATACATGACTCGGCACACTGGTGTGAGCTCCCAGTGTGCCACATACATTTGGGGGGATAACCATGTCAACAGGGGGATTGGGCACCCCCATCAGTACTAAGAGTGGGTTGGAAGGGTTATCTGGCATGGGGAGTGGGCATCCTGGTGTCAGAAAGGTTGAACTTGAAAAAAATTAATATACTGGCACACTGGGGTATAGGAAAGCACTGTGCAGCTCATTATTGTACTTCGATGCAGGATCCTGCACTGAAATTTATGTACATTTCGATGAAGGATTCTGCATCGAATAAAAAACCTTGGGGGATGATTTTTTTCTTTTCACAGGTTTTCATACATAAATAATACATTTGGGCACACTGGGGTGGGCTCCCAGTATGCCCAGTAGACACCAAATATTGTGCGCACAAAGTGCACAGAGCAGGTCTTCCATGACTTTGTAGCTGGAAGCACGAGTTCCAGCTGCAGCTGCAGAACTCAAGAAAATACCACTCTTCTCATACAGAGAATGGACTCCAAGCCATTCTCTGTATAAGCTGGCACCCGAGAGAAAAACTTCTTTGGGTCCAGCTTAAAACACAAAAAAATCATCAGAAAAAACCTAAAGAGGTTCTCTTTACCTGTTTTCTGATTTTTTTTGTGTTTGAAATGTTCGGTACTTCAACATCCTCGCTAAGCGGCAAAACAAGATGGAGGCCACAACACAGCTCAGTTGATCGCAGGACTGTGAACTGTGTGAAAATACCAGCATTCTTTGCAAAAAGAAGCTGGTATTTTTAGCACAGTAGTCCTGTTGTTCAAAAATAAGCTGCTATTTTTCACACAACACTCCTATTGTGCGAAAAATATATCTTTCATCCCTGATATATAAATTTTCCCGTGGGAAACAATGGGAAAATTAAAAATTAAACTTTTTCTCCAAACCTTCAAAATGACTCAAGGGCTTTCTACCCTGAAATTTTCAGACCAGTATCTACAGCCGTTTCTGAGATCTAGGGTGACAAAGAAATGTTAAAAAAACCTGTTTTTTTCTGTTTTTTCAACACTTTATGTCTCACAAACCACTGGATGGATTCCCATGCAATTTGGCAGGTCAGAAGTCCTACCCCCAAGAGATTATGCATACCAACTGTCATGCAAATCCATAGAATGGCTCCAAAGTTATTAAAGTTCAACATTTGGACTTTAACATAGAAGTGCTGTTTCACCCTAACTATACTGGTGCACCTGTGCCAGTATAATATATATATATATATATATATATATATATATATATATATATATACACACACACTACCGGACAAAAGTTTTAGAACACCCCCATTTTTCCAGTTTTTATTGAAATTTAAGCAATTCAAGTCCAGTGAATAACCTGAAATGGTACAAAGGTAAGCGGTAAACTGCTAGAGGTTAAAAAAAAAGTTTAGGTTAGCAAAAACTGAAAAATAATGTAAATTTCAGAGTTATAAAAAAAGGCCTTCTTCAGGGAACAAGTAATGGGTTAATAACTTACAGCTGTTCTGCAGCAATGGAAGTAAATTAAGCCTTGAAAGTTGATGCAAACAATTCCTACAGGTGTCCCAACTTTTGTTGATTACTTGATTACAAACCCCTGTATGTATAAAAAGCAGTGTTGGAACAGACTGTTATTACACCTCTGAAGCATTATTTGGACAATATTGCACTGCAGGAAGTAGTATATTGCTATCATAATGGCGAGAAAGGCAATTAACAAAGAAGACAGACAGACCATTATAACCCTTAAAAGTGTAGGTCTTTCCTTTAGAGAAATTGCAAAGAAAGCCAAGGTATCAGTGAGTACAGTTTCCTACACCATCAAAAGGCACTTGGAAACTGAGGAAACTCTGACAGGAAGAGGTCTGGCAGACCCAAAGCCACAACAGAATCAGAAGACAAGTTTCTGAGAGTCAACAGCTTGCGTGATAGGGACTCACAGGACAACAGCTTCGCGCACAGCTTAACACTGGTCGAAGTAAGCAAGTCTCAGTTTCAACTGTGAAGAGAAGACTTCGAGCTGCAGGTTTGACAGGTCGAGTGGCAGTAAGAAAGCCATTGCTAAGATGGCAAAATAAGAAAAAGAGGCTTGCCTGGGCCATGAAGCACTGCCAGTGGACTACTGAAGGCTGGACCAATGAATCAAAATTTGAAATCTTTGGTTCATCACGCAGGGTTTTTGTACACCGTCAAGTAGGCGAAAGGATGATTCCTCAGTGTGTGACACCAACTGTCAAACATGGAGGAGGAAGCATGATGGTCTGGGGCTCTTTTGCTGGATCCAGAGTCGGCAACTTGCACAGAGTGACTGGCATCCTGAACCAAAAGGGCTACCACAGCATTTTGCAGTGCCATGCAATACCTTCTGGTCTATGCCTAGTTGGTCAGGGGTTCATCCTACAGCAAGATAATGACCCAAAACATACCTCCAGGCTATGTCAGAACTACCTTCAAGGAAAAGAACAAGACGGTAGGCTTCAAATCATGGAATGGCCAGCACAGTCTCCAGACTTAAACCCCATCGAGCTGGTTTGGGATGAACTGGACAGAAGGGCAAAAGCAAAGCAACCTACAAGTGCAACACATTTGTGGGAACTTCTGCAACAGTGTTGGGAAGAACTTCCCGAACAATATTTGATGTCCATTGTAGGAAGAATGCCACGAGTGTGTTCGGCAGTTGTATCTGCAAAAGGTGGCTACTTTGATGAGTCAAAAATTTAGATTACATTTTGTTAAACAAAATGATTCTATGATTCCTTTTTTATCTCCAATTGTTTATTTGTTCTATGCTTTAATTTCAGAGTACATTGAGACATTAAACTGAAAAAATTTCAATAAAAACTGGAAAAATGGGGGTGTTATAAAACTTTTGTCCGGTAGTGTATATAGCATAGTTAGGGTTCAATGGTCGCTTTCATGTTAAACCCAAAATTTTGCACTTTCATAGTTTTGCAACCGTAAGACCGATATGCACGGAATGTTTCATGTGACATCAGGTACCATGGATCTCTTGATGTGGCAAGTTTTGGACCGGTCGCATGTGTGATTGCAGAGATGAGTAGTGTTAAAAAATGTGAAAATTACATTTAGGTGCAAATCCTTTGCTGTGCCACATCACCAAAATGGATTGGTGGTGTGATCTGAAATTGTTAGGGTGTATGGGGTCTGGGTCACAGATGTGCCTTTTGAAGGTTTGGTGGAAAAATATTAATCTGTACAAAAGTTATTAAAATTTTAAGTTTCCCATTATAGCCTATGGGAAAAATTATATGCTCTGTGCAAAAGTAGGGCTTGCTGCTGCAAAAGCACTTTTTGCTGCCTCAAATAGTATCAGTAGTTTTAGGCTGCTGTCATTTTGTTTTCAGTTTGCGACGGGGAAAAAAATGCTGTAATTCAAAAAATACTGCCCCTTGGTAAACACCAACAGTTGTGTTTACCTAATCGGGCCCAAGGAACATGATTCTGGTCTTAGTTTTTGAAAACAGTGGCCAGAAATATGTTTTTTTACTCAGACGTTGGAAGTGTCACAAATGTGTGGCACTATTTTTGCAAAACTGTCACAAATTGCAGCAGTTTTCATGCAACTAACAGAACTGTTGTTTCATGAAAACTGCTGCAAATTTGTGGCACTACTTTGATAAAAAAAAAACATCAGCCCTTGTAAATGCTAAAAACCTTTTCTGGACATTTTAAGGCCCAAATACCACCAGATTCGCATTCCTTGGCCCCCATTTAGGTAAACACCTGTTGGTGTTTATCTAATAAATGGATCATTTATCCTTTTATTGCCTCCAAGGGGGTCGATACATGTTTTAATAAAACAAATACTGTATTTTTACCAAAATCGGGTTGCCCAATCCCTATGTTGGCATTTAGACCCCCTCCCCAAATAATGTGGGACACTGGGGAGCCCACCCCCAGTGTCCCAAAATAGTTTTCTGTAAATTCCAATACCAGGATGTCCAGCCTCGGTGTCAGATTCCCCCAAAAAAGAAGGCCATATTTTGCAATATGGTTGCCAACATCGGGGTGCCCAATCCCCATGTTGACATTCTGAATTCCCCCCACAGCAGTTTGGGACACTGGGGAGCCCACTCCCCGTGTCCCTAGTGAGGTCCTACCCCCCAGCACTGTGGGACACTGAAGAGCCCACCCCCAGTGTCCTGAAATATTGCACAACTTGTACCTGTAAAAAAAAGAAAACAGTCCCCGACATCTTTTTTGTTTTTAATCCTGAAAAAAAGAAAATGGCCCCTTGACATTTCCCCATCCCCCTCCCATATCACAACCCTCCTACTGAGCACCCACCACTCCACACATGCCCCTTGCCCTATACTTACCACCGGAGGCTGTCAGCTGTCATCCTCTGTGGACCGGGACAAGTTTGCACTCTTCAAAACCAAACCATGAACTGAAGAATCAAGGTAAGTGCTGTATAATGGCTGTCAATGGTGTTTTGAACTTTTGTTGATACAGTATCTTGGCCATTTTTAGGTATTTTTTCACCAAATTTTCAACATGGGTTTTTTGGGACACCGTCTCTTGAATACTGTCACTGTTGTTTCATTACTCGGATCCATAAGGTGATTTCATGGTCACTGCGTGAAATCACCTTTTAGGACTGAGTAATGAAATGTCAGTCCCAGTGTTTATGAGGTGGGGTCCCAAAAAGCTCATGTTGAAAATTTAGTGCAAAAATACCAAAAAACACTCGAGTTATGTGCGGTCGTTGAAATTTTTCTATGCACGCAGGTAACATTGCCAATTTTTTTATATTTTCACTAGAAATTTTCAACATAGCCATTTTTTCACACCACCTCATGAACAGTACAGCTGTAATTTCCCACATCCTACCCAAAATGTGTTTCTGCACCTGTGGCGTGGAATGGTGTTTTGCCATGGATTGAGAAATTTTCATCTATGGGGTTTGGGAGGTGGGGTGATAAGAAGACTATGTTGAAAATTTGGGGTCAAAATATGAAAAAGTTACAAAGTTATGACCATTCATTGCAATTTCACAATGCCTCCTTACGACTACAGACATTTTCAGTATTTTGACCACAGATTTACAACATTTATTTATTTAGTTTTTGGTAACAGAGTTAGTACACTAGACAACAATGTGCCTATTTTCAGGTATGGCCCAGGAGATTACATTTCACAAGAACAGATAATGATCACCAGTACAGAAAATGATTCACAAGGCACAAACACAAGAGCAGGTTACAGTACATGAATGTACATCGTAGCAATAACAGCACAATTCAAAAAGGCTTCAATAGTGGTAGATTACATTTCACAAGTGCAAACAGTGATTTTCAAGGCACAACATAAGAGTAGATTATACAGTGAAGCTCCCAAGGATGAAAACCACTTCTACAACATTCTGCAGTATGCTGCAGCAGAGTTGCTGCAGTAAACAATGTAATTTTGGCACTTTCCCAGTCAACAAAAGCTAAATAAATAAACTACAATGGGAATTAATCTCTTTTGTCATGCAGCAAACTGTGACACTGCCAGGATGAAGAGAATGTCACAGTTTCCTGCATTACAAAAGGATCTAATTGCCATTGAAATTACATTGTTTTCCACAGCAACTCTGCTGTAGCATGTTGCAGAGTGCTGCAAAATGTTGCAGAATTGGGTTTCATCATGGCGAGCTTCACTGTAGTTCAAAGTGATAGTAGCACAATACAAAACACTTCCATAGTAGCAGGTTACAGGTTTACAATGTGGTTTATAGCAACAGTAGAATAATTCAAAGTGAGAACAAGAGATTTTACAGGTGGCTGAATTAAACAAGCAGTTGTTCAGCAGCCGTACAGGGAGATTTAAGGTCTTTAAGAAAGGGGGTTGCCCTCAGAAAGGATAATGTAGTGCATGAGGTTGGGAACAGAAGTGCCTACTTGTCAAGAGGGGGTAGTGAGGTGACTGAGTATAACCTTCTTATTACCCCACCTCATGTATGTCACAACTGTTATTTTTCAGATCCTGCTCACAATATGTTTTCACACCTGTGGCACAGAATGGTGTTGCAGTTGAGTATAATTACATTTTGGCTTACATTTCACAATTTCTCTGTACCAGGGTACATGAGGTGGGGATAATAAGATGGCTATGCTTACAATTTGATCACTGTTGTTCTACACATGGAATCACAGGGACCTCCACACCTACATACATATGTGCATCTAGAATGGGATTGAAGTGCAGAGTCCAAACCCAACCCCTCCACCTCACTCCCCACACAACCCTATTATCCAACACCACCCCCACTGTCTACAAATCAACAGGTGTTGGGATGTGCCTTGGGATCATCGGCCCTGACACTCACCCCATTCTTCTATACTGTGCCATCTTACCTTCCTTACAAATGGAATGGGGTGAGCATTAGGGCCAATGACCCCAAGACACATCCCAACACCTGTTGGTGTGTGGATGATGAGAGTGGACTGGGGTGGTAGGGTTGTGTGGGGGGGTGAGGGGGTGTTAGGGTTGGGAAGCCTAACACCACATTTCCATATTTTTGTCACTTTAATATAAACCCTAACTGATGCATTAATGAATGTTTTTGCAATGACTACATATGTGTGTGTGTGCGTGTGTGTGTATTCATTGCAAAAACTTAATGCATTAGTTAGGGCTGTCACAACAAAGTAGGGAAATTTGGCATTAGTGTTTCCAAGTCTAACACACCACCCTGCACACAGCAACAGGCATCAAGGGGGTGCCTTGGGGTCATCAGCCCTAACACTCACCCAATTCCATCAATTCCATAAGTAAATAAGCTGAGATGGGTATAGTATAGCAGAACGGGGTAAACATTAGGTCTGATGACCCCAAGGCACACCCCTACACCTGTTGCTGTGTGCAGGGTGTGCGTGGGGTGTTAGCCTTGGAAACCCTAATGCCAAACTTCCCTACTTTTGTCATGGCAGCCCTAACTAATGCATTAATGATGTTTTTACAATGACTATCCTGACTTTTTCAGATAGTTTACTTTTATCCTTATTTGCCTGTAGGAGTGCAGGGCCCAAAGGGCCCTGCGCGCCTACCCTCCATAATTGTCCTTCTGTCACAGTGGGAGTGCAGAGCCCAAAGGTCCCTGCACTTCCATGCTCCAGGATTGTCCTTATTTAGCAGTGGGAGCCCAGGGCTCTTTGGGCCCTGCACTCCCATGTTCCATGATTGTCCTTATGCATATATGTATGTAGCTATGGATGCATAGGACCATCTGGGTCTTGTTCTTCCATTTATAGGACAACAGTGACCAAATTGTCAGCATATCTGTCTTATTACCCCACCTCCCATAACCCTTACAGAAAATTTTCAAATCCCCACCAAAACAGAATTCTGCACAATTGCAATGCCATTCCATGCCATAGATGTGAAAGCACATTTTAGCCAGGATTTGAAAAATGACAGCTGTGACATATATGAGATGGGGTAATAAGAAGGCTGTGTTGAAAATCTGGGGTCAAAATATGTGAAAATTCCAAAGTTATGAGCGTGTGTAGCAAAAGTCCAATGAATGGTCATAACTTTGCCATTTTTAAACATTTCTACCCAAATTTTCAACATAGCCTTCTTAAGACCTCACCTCATGAACAATATGACTGTCATTATGCAAATCCTGCCCAAGAGGGGAATTTGCCAAGTGAATGTGAAATCATCTTCTGGGCAGGGGTTGCAGACTGACAGTCATATTATTCATCAGGTGGGGTCCCCAGAAGGCCATGTTGACAATTCAGGGTCACAATCTCAAAAAATGGCTGAGTTACACATAAAAGTTGAAACCGCCATTGAAATACATTGAACTGTATTTACTTTAGTTTCTCATACTGTAGTCGCCAGTTTCAGCAGCAAGATGTGTCTTTGATCAGGAGAGCATATTTGAAACCTGGGACCTCTTCAAGTGAATGAGGGTTTGTGGCAGTGTCAAGGGGTGTGTGGGTGCACAGTAGGAGGATGGGTGGGGGGTGTGATCGGTGATGGACCTTTTTTTTTTACAGGCTCCAAAAATTAAAAAATGGCATTGAGGATCAGTTTTCTTATTTTCAGGGACAAACAGACATGGGAGAGTGGGGGGATGCCTCTAACCACCAATGAAACAAGTAAATGGACATTGGAGGGTGGGGGGTGTCACTACACACTGGGGCTTAAGCATAACTTTAAGAAGGGTGGGTGACTGCCACTAAACTCCAAAGCTGGGGGGGTATACAAAAATAAAAAAATATTAAAACATATAAAAACATTAAAAAAATAACCATATGGGTATTGAGAGTGAGGGGTGCCACTAGACACCAGGAAAAATGGCTGCTCACAGCTGAAACTGCAGCTGTCAGCATGAGCAACCACATTTACCTTAGTTTCTCATATTGCAGTAGCTGATTCCAGCAGCAAAATGTGTCTTCAATCAGGAGAGCAGATCTCGAACATGGAACCTCTTCAGGTTAGTAAGAGAGTGTGGAGATGTTAATGGGGGTGTAGGGAGGTGGGTGCACAGTGGATGGCCAGGTGGGGGGTGCAGGTGCGATTGGCAATAGACATTTTTTTTTTACAGGTTCCAAAAAATAAAAATAAAGACATCAAGGGGTGGTTTTCTTACTTTCAGGAACAGACGGACATGGGAGAGTGGGGGGATGCCATGAACCACCAAAGAAACAAGCAAATGGGTATCAGAGGGTGGGGGTGCTACTAGACACCAGGGCTAAAGCATAATTTTAAGGGCAGGTGGGGGACTGCCACTAAACACTGAAGGTGGGTGGGGGGTATACAAAAATGTAAAAGTATGAAAACATATAAAAACATAAAAAAATAACCATATCGGTATTGAGGGTGGGGGTGCCACTAGATACCAGCACACAAAAAATAATGGGATGGTGATCAGAGGATGGGGGTGCCACTAAATACCAAGGAAAATGGTGGCTCACAGCAGAAACTGCAGCTGGCAGCATGAGTTCCAGCTGCAACTGCAGAAGTCAAAAAAATCCCACTGTTCTCATACCGAGAACATGGGGGAAGTGCTCCTCTCACTAAGCTGGGCACCTGGGATTCTATGTGCCCAGAAAAGCTGTTTCTTGCCATAATTTCAAAAAACAAACATCAGAATGTAGCTAAACAGGTCCCATGTAGCAAGGTTCTGATGTTTGTTTTATGAAATCCATTCATTTTTATGTGTTTTCTGTGTTTTGTTTCTATCGTTAACTGAAAAAAAAAAGATGGCAGACACACAAAAAAGCATTTCCCACCTGTGACACAGGATGACCCATCCGCATCAGTGAAAAAGCATTAGGCTCCTGCAACACAACATAATCCTGTCTGTGAGACGGGATTGGCTCCTGAGACACATACTCCATTTATGTGCTGAACAACTATTTTTTCCCACAGCAAATAATGGGAAACTTTGAAATTTAATAACGTTTGAATGAATTAATATGTTTTCACCAAACCTTAAAAAGGCACATCTGTAAGGCAAAGGCTTTCTACCCTGAAATTTCAGACCACAACTTAAAACAGTTTCTGAGATACAGGAGAACAAAGAAACAGTAAAAAATGTGGAAATTTAAAGATTGTTCAAACTCCGTATCTCAGAAACCACACAACTGATTCAAATGATATTTGCCACATCAAACTACATAGTCCTTGAGATTATGTTTGCGGAATTTCATGCAAATCTGTTGAACCACTGTAAAGTTATTAAATACAAAAATTGGGCTTTAACATGGAAGTGATCCCTCAACCCTAACTATAGTGGTGCTACCACACCACTATAATCTATCTATCTATCTATCTATCTATCTATCTATCTATCTATCTATACATACATATCTGATCTGCACAATGTCTTCTGCATTGTTATAACAAGCACTGTCACTTTAATTCACTTGTATAAAATAGGGGCACTGACTTATGATGACAGCCTTGAAAAAGCACAGGTATTGTGTGCAAAACAATGGTAACTAGTGAGAGCACCATTGTTTACTGTGAAAGTATGTATTAAAATGTTTCCATAATTATCATATCACCCTGCAGTGGTTTTTGATCCTGGACTGTTAGCCAGACTTTGTTCATGTATATCTACAATGAAGCCTGTCATGATACAATGCAGTGTCTCAGTTTTCAACATGATAAAAGGGATTAACTGCCATTGAAACTGCATCATTCCCTGCAGTAACTCTGCTGCAGAATACTGAAGTACTGCATTGCATCCTGGCGAACTCTGCTATATGGTTAAAATGCTCTAAAGTACCAAGAGAGCAAAGGTGAGGGTTATTAGGAATAAGTGTTTAAAGACAGAATAGATAAACTGGTAAAAAAGGGGCATTTCCTCACCTCTGTTTTATTTACATATTAATATGTATAGTTTGGGGGTGTTTCTTATAGCATAAGAACATTATCCCATGCTGTTTGGAAAGATGACTACAAGGTAAAGCTGAGTGATTGTGTCAGCCCAATCAGCATGAGACAACATTCTTATGCTGTAAGAAACAGACCCAACTATACCTATTAATATAAAGAAGTTGAACTTTTTCCTAAAAGAAGCACACTTTGATAGTCAGTATATCATTTCTAAATGATTTTTTTCTCTGCTTCCACTATGGTTACTGTGAATGATGGCGTGGTCCACAGATTTATGAGTGTGACAACACTGCCAATGTGCTCTGAATGCTGTTATTTCAGAAGCTGCAGGAGCAAACTGATTTGTTATTTATGTATTTATATATATATATATATTAGCAATTTTTGCTTTTTTATGTGAGCTGCACTGGCAAACTTAGGATTCTGTGTTAAGTTGGGTGAGCAGAGCCACAGCATTGCAAGTTACAGCTTCTGAGATGACAGTGGGAGTCAGCACAACTGAAATCAAATGAACAGTCACCATGAAGCAGCATCTGTATGTTGCATAAGAGATTCTGCAGCTCTGAATGGTGATTATTAGCAAAGGTTTGACTGCCTTATAATAACACGTACTGTATATCAATAGACTAGTGGCAGCCATAGATAGTGTGGATACCTATGCCTCAAAATTTGGTGATATTATGGTCAGTATTCTTTAATAAGAAGATGATTCATTAATTATAACACAAACTGCAGTTGATCTGCAAAGGGCTGTTTATGTTATCTTTAGAACATTTCAGGAACTAGATTTGCAAAAGACTGTGGAAACATCAAAACTTTCAGTGCTGGGTAAACCTAATGGGTGAACTTATAAATAGACGACAGAAGAAAATGCTTTGGGAAAAATGGAGGATTACATCTATTTAGAAATTAATGTATCAAGCTTGTGTAACTGCAAAAAAACACATTGAAGAGGTCAGTAAGGTGACTATTTCAACATCTAAAAAGGATTTAGCAAAAAAAAAAATTGCTAGCCATTAATTCAAAGGAATGAGGACTCCATTTGAAACAAATGTTCAAAGTGAGGTCTAGATACCTACTGTATGTAACAAATCTAGTGGTAATCCAAAACTTCTTCCTAAGGCTGTGTTTTGCATTACCTTCTTTTACCCCTGGAGAAATGTTAAGGGTAGAACTGGGTATGACAGCTATTACTATCTCAGCCAAAATAAGGGTTACATGTTGTGAGTATATGATGAAAAAAAATGGGAGATGGTGGAATGTTATTCTTATTTTGGAAAGAGGCTACTAAATTCCTGGAATTCAGTAAGCAGGCACTATTTGTGAATTTGAACAGGATTGTGAACTATAATGGGTTATCATCTATAGTTATTATTAGGGAAAGGAAAAAGGGAAATTGTTTAACCAGAAAAGGCACACTAAGCCAGAACTTGTTTCCAGGTGTGGCCTGGGAGCACAAGGAGGGTAAGTGACTTGTTCAGGGTCACACAATATGCAAATGGGGTCTAATGGTACCCATCATTAGGAACAACTATTATTATTGTTATTAGGAACAACTTAGAATTAGTTATGCATCAAAACCAATAATTATAGTGAATAATGGATGCTGCAGTAAAGTCTGACCTAGTTTGAACTGGGTTCAAAAAGTCTTTTCTGTTATATAAAAGTTTAAAGTCATTATGTGGAATGTAATCCTATATAGGACTCTGTGGACAAAATACTAATGCAAAGATCATAGTCCAACTCTGATCTGAAATAATTCAGGAAAGCTCACATAATTTTGCCTCATAGGAAAACCTAAGAACTTTTATAAATGTCGCTGAACTAAAGAATGTTTTTTATCAGTAAAAAATATGTTGTTAGATTGTTCCTTATTCAGTCAGCTACATCTAAAATGGTTAAGTCCCACTGTGGGCACTGTGCACAGTTTGTGTAGAGATGCCCAAGTAAAACTGTTACTTAAGAGCACATGAATCAGTACTCTGTACAGAGTGACCAAGTTTGTCCTCTTGGCAGAATGTCTGTATGAGAAATATTTTAAATTTGCCAATAGTAGCTCTAAAAAATATAAATAAGAGGTATTAATAGAAAGAAAAGTCTAATGAGATATCTAGGTATCTGCATTCTTGATTTAGTAATGTACCATGAAGATAAGGTAATAAATTATTGATTGCTATTATTAAATGAAATATGTTGTGTATTTTAGTACTTTTATGTAACATCCTTTGGCTAAATTGCATATCTAATTGTTGAGAAACTATAGAGTGATGCACACTTGGAACAAAAATCCTCAGATTGAATATTGCAACAGTGGGGGTAACAGCTGAGCACTCAAGGAGGAAGGAAATTAACCTAGGAGAATAAACAGCAGTTTGAAAGCCTCTTCTCAATGCAGTATGGCATATAGAAAATATAACAGGTTGCTGAAATACATGAGATGGGGTTTCCCTTGTCATAGGAAGAAAGTGATATTGCTGCTGTAAAGATCATTGGTTAGACAACACGTAATATTACATGCAGTTGTGGAATCTGCAGCTGCATGATAGGAGAGGATTGAGAGGAGACTACCCAGTGAAGGGCTACAGAAATAATACAGAGGCATCAAGATAAGAACTATTATGACAGACTGCTCAGTCTTAACATGTACTCTCTTGAAAACTAGAGGAGAAATGAGGGAATATGAGAGAAACACATGGAGGCATACACAGATATAATAGGGTGGACTTTGCAGAGTTACAGTGGTAGTTACAGAAAGGTATACTGATACCCTGGTATGACACGGTAGAAGCAGTAGCATTAGTGGTAGGTCATTTAGGCGGTAGTGGTATGCAGTATGCAGTAGTTCTAACATACTAACATACTATTTGCCAGCAGATTAGGCCTTACAGTCTATCGAATCTGCTCGAACCTCAGATCCTTAGTTGGGTGCCAAGGCCCTCCCTTCCCTTGTGCTCCAGAAACCCCTATCATCCATCCCCACCCCCCCGGGACAGGCCATCATCTGATACATCCACTTTATGTGTCTGTCCCACCCTCTCTTGAAGCCCTCCACTGTGGATCTCTGAACCAGCTCACCAGGCAGTGCATTCCAAGGGTCCACCACCCTCTCAGTGAAAAACCTCTTCCTCTTCCCCTCACCCTTCCACCTTCCAACTTCAAACCATGCCCTCTGGTGATACCGCCCTGCTTTAGTCTAAAGATCCCTTCATGTTTTACCCTATTTATTCCCTTGAGGTACTTGAAGACCTCAATCATATCCTCCCTGTCTCCTCTCCTCCAATGAAAACAGGCAGAGCTCCTCAAGTCTGTCCTCATACGTCCAATCCCCTAGCCCTCGTATCATCTTAGTTGCCCTCCTCTGTACCCTCTCCAGGAGCTGTATGTCCCTCTTCAAGTGTGGTCTCCAGTACTGTACACAGTACTCAAGGTGTGGTCTAACCAGTCCATTGTACAGTGGCAGAATCACTTCCTTGCTCCTAGAGGTGATCCCCCTTACGATGCCTCCCAACATCCTGTTTGCCTTGCTAACTGCTCTCCTGCACTGCTCAGAGTTATTCATACATGCATCCACCATGACCCCTAGGTCTTTTTCCCCTATTGAGGCCTCCAGCACCTCCCCTCCCAGGGTGTACCTGTGTTTAGGGTTTCCCCAACCAAGATGCAACACCTTGCACTTGGTGATATTGAAATTTAATTTCCATGGTGTGAGCCCAGCTTTCCAGGGTGTCCAGGTCCCCTTGCAGGGCCAACCTCCCCATTCTCCCTCAACTACTGCTCCCATCTTGGAGCCATCTGCGAAGAGACTCATTTCACACCCTATACCCTCCCTGATGTCCGATATGTATGATTTAAACAGGATCAGACCCAGGACCGAGCCCTGCGGTACCCCACTACCAACCTCTCTAGGGTCCGAGAGCTCCCCACCAACCACTACTCTCTGGGTGTGTCCAGCTAGCCAGTTTTCAATCCATCTGACCATCAAAGGGCCTACTCCTAACCCCATCAGTTTCTCCACCAGACCATTGTGGGGGACAGAGTCAAACGCCTTGCTGAAGTCCAAGAATAATACATCCACAGGCTTTCCCCCTGTCCAGTTCTGATGTTACCCATTTGTAGAACTCCACAAGATTGGTTTGACATGATCTACCTGGCACAAACCCATGTTGCTGACTATCCAGACCTCCCACCTCCTCCAAGTACACCCCCAATCGTTCCTTTAGTATACTCTCCATTAATTTTCCCACCACCGAGGTCAAACTGATGGGTCTATAGTTACCTGGTACTTCCCTCGACCCCCCTTTATGGATTGGCACCACATCTGCCTCTCGCCAATCCCTAGGTACCCTCCCTGTCTCAAGTGACCTGTTTAAGAGCTCCACCAGGGGTGCAGCCAGTATGTCCTCCAATTCCCATAGTACTCTCGGATGAATGCCATCCGGCCCAGGAGATTTGTCTTTCTTTAGGGCCTTGAGGGCTAACCACACCGTTTTAGCAGAGATAGCATCATCCATCCCCTCCACCTTACTGGCCTTTTTATCCTTATCCAGATGTGACACCCTTGGGGTACCTCTCCCTCTTGCTCCTTTTCTGTTGCTCCTCTGATCCCACTCACTGCCACTTCTATCCCCATCATGCCTTGCTTTGTAGATATCCCATCCCCCTCCCTAGTGAACACAGAGGCAAAGTACTGGTTAAATACCTCTGCCTGGTCCCTCGCCTCTTCCACCCACCCTCCTTCTGATCTCAATCTGCTGAGATGGCCCTTAGTTTTTCTCTGCTCCCCAATGTACTGGAAGAACCCTTTTCCCTCCATGTATCTCCTGTGCCAGCCGCTGCTCTTTTACTGGACTTTGCTCCCCTCACCATCCGGGTGACTTTTCTAGATGCAAGATGATACATTTCTTTATCCCTATCCCCTCTTGTTGTTTTATATTTTTTGTAGGCCGCCTTCTTTTCTCTGACCGCTACCTGTACCTCACTGGACCACCAGCATGGTTTATGTGACCTTGCTCCCTTACGTTTCAACTTAGCTCAGATCCTGACTGCCTCATGAAGTCCCTGTTTTATGACCTCCCATCTCCTTTCCACACTTGTCATTGATGTAATCCCTTCAAGTGATCCTTGAGAATATTTCCCATGCCCACAAAGTCTGCCCCCTGAAGTCCACTGCCAGTGTCAAGATCTCCCCTCCCCATGCTTATTTGAAACCAGACAGTATTGTGGTCACTCCCAGTCAGGGGTCCTCTACAACCGGTCCCTTACCAGATCCCCATCTGTCAGAACCACGTCCAGGACATGCCCCTCCCTTGTGGGCTCCATCACATGCTGTGTTAAGAACACATCCTGGAAGCCGTCCAGCAGCCTCTGCTCCTTGGCCACCTTAGAGGACATGGTTCCCCAGTTTGTACCTGGCATATTAAGGTCCCCCATCAACACCACTCCTTCCCCTTTTGGTCCACACTGGGCAATGATGTTGTCCAGCAAACCATCCTCTGGAACATCACTCATCCCGGGGGGCCTATATACTACACCCAGCTTGACCTTATCCCCTGCTGGGGATCGTAACGTGACCCATAAGGCCTCCACATTTCCCTCTGCCTCTTCTACCCTAGCAATTTCTATGTCATCTCTAATGAACATAGCCACTCCACCCCCTCTGCCCTCCTTTCTATTCTTCCTAAGCATAGTGTACCCCCGCACGTTTAGGTCCCAGTCATGGTTTTTGTTGGCCCACGTCTCCGTGACTGCTGCCACATCCACTCCCCCTTGAACAGCATGGGCTGGAACTCTGGCAACTTGTTTCCCAAGCTCCTGGCATTTACTAACACCAACCCCAACCCCTTATCCCTGATCCCCTTTGTCAAACCCCACCCAGATTCCTTATACTTCCATCCTCCCTCTGCTCCTCCTGAAACCTCCACCCCCAGTCTGTTTCCTCCCTCCCCCCCCTTGGGCTTGAAGGCTACTCCCCTCATCTGGAGAAAGGGCTTCTGGTCAGCCCTCCTTATCCCTTCCTCCCTCACAAGTTTAAACCCCACCTTCTTGAATGTAGTCAGCCATTCCCTGTTTAAGGACTTCCTTCCTAATGGGGCAAGATGAAGCCTGTCCTTGGCATACAGTCCCTTATCCTCCCAAACTCCTTTCCAGTTCCCTAACACCCCAACCCACTTCTTCACCCCACTTCCTGAGCCAGTCATTAACCTCTGTGAGCTTCATTTTTTCTCACTGAGGCCTTTGGTACTGGCAATATCTCTGAAAAGGAAATGTTGCATCCATTATCCCGACAGACTCTGGCAAGTTCTTGGAACCTTGCTTGGATTTCCAAAATGCTATTTCCCTCTAGATCGTTAGTTCCCAAATGCACCAGGAAATCTGGTTTCCCTCCACAATCCCTAACCATTTCATACACCATGAACTTTGCTCTGTGCACTGTCAGCCCAGAGATACTCACTACCTTCACCAGGCTATGGCATCCACCCCCTGTCCCTCCCACTGGATACCCCTAATCATCGTGTCTCCCAATAACAGAACCTTAACACATCCATCATCCTTATGGTTACCTCCACTATGCCCTCTCAGCCCCCATCCCCCTTTATTTGTGATCTCAATTCCATGAGAGTCTTCCTGCCTTATTAGAGACCCCTTGTCACCCTCCCCTTTCTGCCTCCCTCATTATTTTGCCCACTTAACTCAGACCCCCTCTGAATAGGTGTCCCCTTTAACCCTCTCTTATCCAAACCATTTATCCTGGCCCTGATGGTTTCCCCTTCCCCCACACTGCCACTCTCCCCTTGTAATAGTACCCCTGCCTCCAGAGGCTCTCTGTGGGTCCCCTTTAGCTAGGGCCCCATCCTTGGTACTGACCTCCCTGCAGAAGGGGGGCTCCTCTCCCACCTCCTTGTCTCCCAGTTTCTCTCCAGTCATGCTTTCCTCCCTCACGTCTGCAATATGTTGCATCTCCCCCATTTGCTTAACATTTATGTTTCCCCTTCTCTCTCTGGGACCATTTCTATCCTTTCCATTGCCGGTCTGTGATGTCCTATGGGTATCCGACTCCCTCCCCCCGGCCTCTGTATCAGTTTCCTCATTTCCACCAACCCCTTCCTCTCCCTCTAGGTTGCTTAGTAGCTCAAATTTATTGTGACACTCTATGTCAGCCTCCATCAAGTAACCCAAATTTTCCCTGACTGCTCTTCTAAACTGCCCCCTTCTTCCCCTCTTGCTCTGTTCACCTTAGGAGCTCCCTTCCCACAGTCTGCTGTTTTAGGCTTCCCCACAACAGCCCCTCCCTTCTCAATGTCTGCTCTACTAGGCTTCCCCACAACAGCCCCTCCTGACTCTTTCCTCTCCACTGTCTTTGTATTCGGAATGTTCACCCCATACGCTTTCCCCTTAGTGGCAACATCCCTATCTAAGGGTCCTCTGTCCCTGATATCCCCCCTCCTGCTTGCTGTAACATAATGTCCTGTAATTTCAGAGCGTTGCCCCATCCTCCCCTCAGCCCCACCCTTCTGCTGCCCATATCCACACCCCTTATCCTTGGACACCCCCCCAGCTCCCCAGCTTACTCCTTAACCAATATACCTCACTCCTGATACAAGATAGCTGTCTACAGAGTGGGCAGCCTCCCTCTCTCCAGGCCCAATTGAGAATTATTGCCATCCCACAGCCTGTGCAGCCTACAACCCTTCTGAAGATGCCTGCCATGGTGTAATATGGCCACCCTGTTTATCCCCCTCTGCTTATAATGGCACACCCCATTTTCTCAGTCCCTTCCCCCTGGAATGAAGTTTCTCTCTATACTGACTGCAGATTATTTACAAACACAATTTCAACCCCACCAATAAAATTCCCAAGTCTCACAAACACATACAGTCCAGTGTGTGTCCAGTCCCACTAACAGTGTGTGTATGCAGACATCAGGTACCGTATGATGTCACAGGCCCACCAGTTCCTGTTGCTTCAAATTTCAGTTCCAAACAGAAATACACAGTCCTTCAATCCCAACCCCCAGTGGCTTTTCAGTATTTAAGAAACCAGGCAAACATCACATTTAAATTTCACTCTAATTATCACTGCCAAACAAGTGTTCCCAAGCCTCAAAAGCTACAATATCACAGCCCAAGTAACAGTTCTAACTCAAAGTAGTAATTTTTAACACAAAGAACTAATTTCACGTACAAAACTATTCAAATATTTCAGTTAAAACAGAATATAACCCCAGACCTCTGTCCTTACCAGCATCCTGCTTATGTTCCCAAGTGAACTAACTAAATTCATTCAATTGCCAACAACTGAAATGTGCCAGGTGGCACTGTCTCCATCTAAATGTGCCTGCTAAATTTGGCTTTGACAGCAGGTGTCTTCCTATTCATATAATCCTCATTGGCTTAATGAGTTAATTACTAGTAGATGCTTATGTATGATAATACTAACATGATTATGATTTTTGTGTGTTCCCTAAGATGTCAGTTCCTTGGTTCTGCAAATGCAGGCCATCACCTAAGGTTGTCATCAAGAAATAGGACAAAGGTTGATTCAAAAACTGCTAACAGAAGTGGTGGGATTCAAACATGGGGACAATAATGTCACAGATAAACTATAGAGGAAAAACACAAACTATAAAATGCTGTTCCTCAACAGGACTTTGTGACATTACATTATTGGGTGCCTACAAATGCTGTTGTGTCTTGAACTGAGTTCTGTTTCTTTATATGGGAGTTGGTAACTAGGTATATGGATGTAGCATGGAGATATAATAATTGCCAGAGGTGGCCATTATTATTCTTTTTGCCAATATAAAATTAAGTCAATGGGATAAGAACCTGAGACTCTCATTCCTACTGTCCATTCATATACTGTATATGGGGGGGTATTGAATGGTTACAACATTTGTGAAAAAATATTTCCTTCCTCCATTCCTGTTTTTCCCCCTACTGCTATATAGCCAGTCTCTGGATTTGTTTGAAGTCACATAGCTGCTTTGGATGTATATCACACCATAACAGATCTGGCAGTATATTATATTAAATTAATGAAAACTGTGCAACTGAGAAAGGTAAATAAGTGCATACATGATGGTTGCAGATTAGATTATGTATAGCAACATGATATTCCTTATTTTTTGTAAATTCAAGCTATGTGCGTGGAGAAAAATAATAATGCCATTGTTCTTTCTCACATTTCACACTGCATTTTGCTTGTCCTGTCACAATGTACAACAACATATTGAAATGGGTAAAGATTACTAATATTAATAAGATAGTAGCTATTCCAGTCATCTGTTCCAAAGTCCTGTGAATGTGAGGGCTTAGATATGACAAAATGCAGCTGTACTCCAACATCGTCACTTCCATCTCAGCAGTCAGAAGAACACAACAAACAGTCCAGCCCAATCAGTGGCAGAAGCCAGCCAGTGCAGTTAATTTAACATGACCAAATAACATATTTAGTAGTAGCACAATTGCTGTAGCATGAGGGAGTACTGTCCCCAAGATAGTGATACTCCAATGATGCCAGAATTTACTGTGTTTGTTAAAACCACATGGTACACCATCTCTTTAAGAAAATAGTACATTGCTACGTAGGTAAAAAGATCAATAGATAGATAGACAGACAGACAGATACAATATCACGTAGGATATCAGGTATGATTTCCAACATTGGGGAACTGTTCCTGATGTCTGAAATTGTATTTGATGTTGTGCCAGATATCCTATCTGATATCAGAG
Organism: Neoceratodus forsteri; assembly: GCA_016271365.2. Taxonomy (NCBI): domain Eukaryota; kingdom Metazoa; phylum Chordata; order Ceratodontiformes; family Ceratodontidae; genus Neoceratodus; species Neoceratodus forsteri. The sequence continues at coordinate 1,312,590,871 of CM057450.1, read as the reverse complement.
TAGGTAGCATAAAAACAGCAAAACAAGAAAAAATGCTTACAAGGAAGTAGGGAATGTTTATAATTTTGCTGTTAAACAATTGTCTCAGTGGATTTCTGTTTCTGCTGGCAGGGGATCTGATTTTGCTAGCTAACTAAATGTATGCATTTTCTATTTTTTTTTGTTCCAGTAGTAATGCAATTTGTAATTTACAGATGTAATTTGGGTCAGTTTGTAAATTATGCACAGAAAAAACAAAACACCAGCATCAGTCACCTATTAAGAATTCAAACCTCCAACCCCACCTCCTCCAGTTCAGTACCAATCCTTACTTTCTGTATTTTTGTGTTTCTCAGTCTGGTTGACTTCAAAATAATCTCTGGCTGTCATCTCCTTGGTGGAGTTCTTCAACATGTTTGGTAAAGCAGATCTTTAAAGAGCTAGTATTTATTTGGTGCAACAAGTCTTGTAAATAAATTCTCACTCTAAATTACGTCCATGTGTAGTGTCTTTAATTTGTGACATACTATGATATTTTATGTATAATAGAATAGCATGATTTTTTTATACTCTGATGATTGCTGACTGAAGTGCAGAGGACATGCAGGAAATTCAGTCTGAGGCAAACCAATTAAGTCACAAGTGTGAAAAGTAATTGACATCCATACACATTCTGTAAACATAAAAAAATTGCATGAAGTGCAGTGTCATATTTATTTGTAAAAGTGAATGTACAGGCTTTTTATCATGCAGTGTATTTGCATAGTTGTGGTACTTCGATATTATGATTCTTCAATCACCCACCCCAGATGAAAAAAATATTCCCTGTTGGCTAGCGATCCCTCCCCCCACTTGATCACCAGCCGACTTGAAAAGAAACTGGTGGCTAGTTGTCCCTTTCCCCACCCAATCACTTGCTTTATATGAAGAAAAAGTTTCCTGTTGGCAAGGGGTCCCTTCCCCAACCCGATCACCCGTTCGACTTGTGCAAAAAAAAAATCACTGGTAGCTAATCTTCCCTGCCCCCAACCAATCACCCACCCCAGATGAAAAAAAATATTTCCTAGTGGCTATCGGTCCCTCCTCCCACCTGATCACTGCCAACTTGGAAAAAAAACTGAACTTTTAAAAATCTAGCTTTTGGTACTGAAAAAGGTGATTTCATGTAATGATATTCCCTGTGATTCTTCAGTTAAATATCAGTAGAATCACGGTGGACCAACAATTGTTTGCTTGCAAACAGACATTAAAAATATATTTTCTGGTGATGTACAGTATCTGTACAAGAGGAATGGGAGGATGGCCAAAACAACTATGAAGCAGGAAAGATTACATTTCAGGGGAAATTGACCTACTGTACATCTGCATGTGTCTGCATGTACTGATTCATAGGTTTATAGATTCATAGGATGTTATGAGTTCAGGAGACCATAGACTTGTAAGAAACTCACCACCTAGATATCGGTGGAAGGAGTATGAAATTTATTTAATATATTGTACTTTTTTTATATCCCATAAAATAACCAAGCTTGTTTTTAAATACTAACATAATTTCACTGTTAACTACATCTGTAGGTAACACATTCCAGGCTGAGATAATTCTTTGATTGTACCAGTTGTTATGTCTATTAGTCCTATTAACATTACCCTTTTGTTTTAAATTATAGGTTCTAGTCAGGAAAGTACTGGTATATCTCACTAGCCCAAGGATTTCCATTAAATATTCATCATTTGTGGCTTTGTAGGTGAAACAGAGATATCCCCTAGTTTGCCTATATTGTAATGAGTACAGTCCTAAATACCCAAGTCTCTGTTCATAATCTAAGTTTTGCACATTCTTGATCTTTTTGGTGATCCTTCTTTGAACCCCTTTCACAAGTTTTTCACTTTTAATTGTTGTTGGTGCACACAGTGGGGAACAGTAGTCAAGCTGAGGATACACCAAACTGAAGTAAGGAGGGATTATAACCTTTGGGTACCTACTTTTAATATTTTTCAGGATGCAGCCAATAATTATCTGACATTTTTTAACAGTTGTCCTATTATGGATATCAAAAGTTAATTTGTTGTTTGTTACCACTCCCAGATCTTTCTCATTATTTGTTTCTTGTAGGGATATATTGTTGATTTTGTATGTATTCCTGATATTACTATGACCCAAGTGCATGACTTTACATTTGTTTATGCTAAAGCTCATTTTGTTATTCTGTGCCCTAGTTGATTTAGGTTATCTTACAGATGTACAGATGATTGTATGTTATTGACTATGCAGCCTAGCTTACAGTCATCAGCATATTTAACTGTCCATGTTTTACCAGTGGTTTGCATGGTGGATATTAAGATATTAAAAAGCGTTGGCCCCAGAACTGAGCCCTGGGGTACTCTACTTGTGACTGGGCCCCATGAAGAAGTGTGTCCTCTTAAAACTATTCTTTGTCTTCAGTTTGTTAACCATGAGACAACCCATTTTATGATGTTACTTTGGAATTTGAATTTAATTAATTGTTCAATTAAAATTTTGTGAGACACTGTGTCAAATGCTTTCAAGTAGTCTAGCCATATTACATCTACTGGTAGTCCATTATCCAGGCCTCCGCTTACTAATCAAAAAAGTGGAGCAGATTGATCAAGCAAGATCTACCTGATTGTAAGCCATGTTGGCTAATATCGCCTAGATTTGCCTACATTATGTGAGATTCCATTTGTTTCTGTATTAGCCTTTCTAACATTTTACCAATTACAGAAGTAAGGCTTATAGGCCTGTACTTGTTAACATCTTTCCTATTGCCTACTTTGTGAATGGGGGTTACTACAGCTTTGATCAACTATGGTATGGTCATTCCATCCATCAAGAATACATTAAAAAGGATGGTCAGTGGACCCAAAAGTTCTTTAGACAATTCCTTTAATAGCTTGGAATGAATACCATTGGGACCCAGTGAACTGTTGTATTTTAAATGGTGTAATGATTCCTTAACCTCTGTCTCAGTAAAGGGTGTCCAGTCTTTACTGCTACTCTCTGGTATGTCTGGTAATGTTTCCTTATGATTAAATATACTTATAAAGTATCTGTTAAATTCTGTTGTCATCTCAGTTTCATCGCAGATTATTCCTATTCTTTATAGGGAACAGGCATTAGTAATTCAGTCAGGCAGGACAGTTACATCCCTTGTAACAGTTCATTCTGATGGCATCTATATGCGTTCAAATATGTGTTACTGATGCTGGATAGGTTTAACTAGAAAAAAAGATCATATAGTTTATATATGTGTCTGAATGTACTGATTCTTTATAAGGACCAGGACAGCAAGAACTACTCAACTGACATATTGTCCTCACTTGCACAATGTAACTCTCCAGCACCCCCCCCACACACACACAGATCAAGTAACTGCATTTTCATGTGTATTTTACACATAAATATATAGCTGTTTGTTACCTTCTTTTTTCAAATCTATTTTTGTGCACTCATTTTGTTTTATCTGTGAGGGGGGTGTTGGAATACAAAGACTGTCTTTGTCATTGACTAAATATTTGCATATGTGATATCAAGCATGCACAAAACCTTGTTCTTGTGTCTAACACTGTAGCTGCTAGAGAAATCTCACCCTCCAGACTTTTCTTACAGAAAAGGCTATATTTGATCAAATATAGATGCCATCAGAATTAAATGTTAAAAGGGATGTAACTGTCCTGCCTGGCTGAATTACAAATGCCTGTTCCTAAAAAGAATCAGTACATGCAAACATATTAATAAGCAAGACCATTTGTTTTGTATTCCTAGTTACACCTTTTCAGCATCAATAACACATTTCCAGTAACAATGTAAAAACAAGTTAGTGTAGTCTACCTGGTTACTTCACCTTGCTACCTTGGTTGTCAAAGAGCATCTGTCCCACCTGGTTTTCTAAATTCAAGACACTGGCTAGTATTTTGAAATGCTCTTTGTTTTAATGTCTGGATTGACCTCTATTTCATTGTAAAGACCAAAACAAAAAAAATTTACTGTCTTCACTGAAAGGAAATAATTCCACTGCTATTGTCAAGCAGCAGTTGTCTTGTCTCAGAGGGAGTTCTACCCCTGTATGCCGGCAATAGAACACCACCCCTAATTGTGAGAAATGGATAATATAACAGTAGTATTACCAACTCTGTCAGCAGCAGAACAAGATGCAACATATAAAGCCAATCCCACCTACCCCAGGGCACCGCCCTACACACTAGCATTCTGTCATATGATAAGAGATCAAAATGGAGGAGAAAGATCAAATTAAGGGCAGTAAAAAAGAATAGGTCGATATTTTGTGATCACATCCCACCATGCTATAGCATTTCTGACTAAAGTCAAGTCCCTGCAGTTCAGTTATTTCCCATCCAGTGTCATAGTTCTTTCAATGGATATAAGGCTTCCATTGCTCAGGTCTACTATTTATCCCTTGTCTGCAAAAAAGATGTAGTTGTGTACACTGCCACTGCCTAGTCAATATGAGTCCTAAAAACTAGCACCCAATGCACACATTTAGGTAGAAAACATTTCCAATCCCAGACTTTCAACAGACTAGCATTTTTCTGCAATCCATCAAAGCAGTTCTTGTCAAAGTGTTGTAATGTCCTGTATGGTATTGGCATGTATATACAAGAAAGTTCAATAACATGTACTAATTGAAATACTATTGCTGTTTAAAATTTCTGCAACACAAACTATTTTCAACTAATGCATTGCTCAAATGAAGCTATTAACACTTTGACCAGTCACCCACTTGATCACCACAGAAACACAGGACACTCACAGGTGTACATAAAATATTTAATACCCAAATGGAGATGAACATATTTTGAGCACACAGTTTGGTATTATCTTTGCATTAAGCAGACTGATGTAACTTACTGACACAGATGAAAAATAGTGTACTGTGACTTCCTTAAAGGGCACTGCCAGCTTTTAGTTTTTTTATGTGTGTACTATCTTATGAGATGATACAAAATATGAGCAACTACCACTGGCATTTCCACTTTTCAGGGTACAAAATTCCTATTAGAGAATTAGTATAATTACAGCATAACCCAATTTCAGCTCTGCACCGGAAATCTACTACCATGTAAACCTGTTGGCTTCTAACTGTTGTTGATTCCTCATCTGTTGGAGCTGAACATTTGACTTCAGTGATGATGAATAAGGCGCAGTGGCTAGTGCCCCCCCAACACACTCAATATGCATCTTTCTCACCTGCCTTACATAGAAAAAAACATGAACAAGCATTCAACTACAAAGGGATATCAGGTGATGCACCAAAGCAATGAGAAGCAATAGAAAAACAAAACAAAGGGTGCACCCACCTCACCAAGCTCCGTGTGCACTGTGTGCACTATCTGTAGCTCACCAGCATACTCACCACAATGAATGTAATTCACAAAAAATAATTTAATTAGAAAACTTTAAGTGGAAAAAACAGACAGGCATGCATACTGTTCTAGTTAGTCTGGCACAAAACACACTTGTGGAAGAGGTGAAAAACAGCAATCCACAGCTACAGAAGTGCACAGGGAGATTGGGGTGCACCTTTTTTATGTTTCTTATTGTTTGGGTGACTCATCTTACAGTATGTCCCTTTGTAGCAAAGTGCTTATCTATGTTTTTTTTCCATGTAAGGCAGACTAGACAGATGCAAAGTGTGTGTGAGTGATGGGTGTGGGGGTGGGAGAGGAGTGAACCAGTAGCCATCACACCTTATCCATCATCATTCTGTATTGCAGTCAAATGCTCAGCTTCAACAGATGAGAAATCAACATCAGCTTGAAGCCGCTGCCTTTAGATGGTGATAGATTTCTAGTTCAGAGCTGAAATCAGGTTATATTGTAATTATATTGATTCTCTGATGGGAATCCTGTACCTTCAGAAGTGGAAAGCCACTGATAGTTGCACATATTTTTCACCATCTAGTAAGTAACAAAAAAAAACACAGTGAAAGCTGCCGGTGTCCCTTTAAGGAAACTGTCCATTTTTTTAAAGTGGTATGTCAAGTTCATTTCTTAACTCCTGATAGTCTAGGGTACTTAAAAGGGGTCGTGGTGCACTTCAGTCAAACAACCATCTATTTTCAGTAGTTATGGTGCATCTAAAAATGCAAATGACCCACTTCTACTGTGCTACATCCTCACTTAGCACAGCAATAATGTAATTCCAAAACTTTTTTAGTGGCAAAAACAGATATACATACTGTTCTGTTTATAGGCTGGAACACACACTCGTCGGAAAGGTGAAAAACAGCAGTCCACATTATGTATGTTTATCTGTTTTTGCCACTGAAAATTTTGTAATTAAATTATTTCTGTGGATTACATTCATTGTGGTGAGTCTGTTGGTGTATTTTTGGCTACAGATAGTGAAACAGTAAACAATGCACATGGAGCTTGAAGGAGGGGTACAGTGTTTTTATTTTCTACCTTACATGTCAGTACAGACCGATCTACAATTGAAATTTTCACCTCATTCACAGCTGATCACATGTGTTGAATTGGACTGGAGCCTACAGGACCTCAGTTCCACCTCCTCTTAAAACAAGTATTATACTATGCAGAGAATGCACATAGAACCAAACATTTTAGTATAGGCATTGGTTATTGTTCTCTAAAACTGTGACAAAGTTAATTGAACATTTATAGTCATATTTTACATTTGATAAAGGCAGCGTTAGTTTGAATAATTGATCGTTTTGTCATTTATGAGTTGCACACATCGAATTAGGCCATTACATGTTAATATACTTCATGCTTCTAAAGCAAACCCCATTGAAGGTTTGGCTTTTTAAAAATATTGGATGTAATCATCAGTCCATCTGTATTATCACAGTTTGTGTTAACCATGGAAGCTTTATAATGTTCTCTGGTGGCGACCACCAATTTCTGAATTAAGTGTGCATTAAAAAATCCAAATATTTATGAACAACACTGAATTGTATCAACATTTGAGTACTGTTAAATCAGTTAACACATACAGGGCTGTGTAATTTAAAATGTCTATCATGGATTTTTAGTCCATTGCTGAGGAATGCAACTGTGAATGAAGTGTAAGGGTGAAAGTTTCTGATTTTGATGTAAATACCTTTAGCAACCAGAAATGTGTGTGTGTGGGGGGGGTGGCAGCTCAGTTGAGTTTCGTTTCTGCCATCAGTGATATGCAGCAATTTATTTTTTCTGGATCCTCCTCTTTATTAATTTGTTGGACTCTGTTGTTGCCTAATTATTGGTCTGTCATGTGCCACACTGCATGCAATGACCTGCAGTTTTTCTACAATTGAAATCCATGCATGCATATAGTTTGCCCTCCAGATATGCAGCTGTCATTTTATAGTCATGGCTACTGTCAGTATAAGGCAATAACATATAGTCCTTATTACCTTCTTTTTTCCTATAACTTTTTCCTAACAGAGATTAAATTATTTTAAAATTGCTCGTTTCAGCGTTTTAATAAGCGGACCATAAAACTGTGAAATGCTCTGCGTTTTGCTCTCCTACTACAAACTCTAGTGTCACAGCCTACCAGGTGTCCCTACTGCATATATTCTGTATAGCAGATGCTGCTAATTTTAGAGGACTAATTGGCCATGCCCATACCAGAGCTAAGACTTTATGAAGACACAGCATAGTCTAAGGATGCGTTAATGCAGAATCTGCATTAGGTAAATATGCTGACATTCGGGACACTCACCTTTGGTTGGGGCTGTTAACGTTATTGATTACTTTTTGCCAAACTGACCCATTGACAAATTGATTAAAAAAACACTCTGTTCCTTTCAAGGTGGTCAGGGTGAGCCTCATAGCAACTCCTCCACCACCCAAGTTACTTTTCACCTTTTACCCACTCACTTGTTGCCCCAGAAGGTTTTCAGTTAAAAATAGCCAGAAAAAATGTTGGCTTGCGCAATTGTGCAGTATGTAGGGCAGTAAGACAGTGAGATTCTTTGCAGCATCTGTGCTAAGAAAGAGACCTTCTGTCCACATAGGAGACATGACTAAGTGGTGGGAAGTTATAAAAGTAGATTTTATAATATTACCTGCAAAAAACTGAAAAATACTTAAATACTAAGGGCAAATATCATATAATTTAAGTTATATTGTATTATATTATATTATATTATATTATATTATATTATATTATATTATATTATATTATATTATATTATATTATATATTGTTTTATTTGTCAAGTTTTTGTGGGGTAAGATAATAAAATATACTATAGAGATTAACATTAGTCACGTCTGCTACAGTAAATGGACCAGACATCTCAATCATAGCACAGATGCTGTAAAGAATGTGACTGTCTTACTGTCCCACAAATCTACTTTTTTCCATTATTTGTGAGTTTACTGGGCTACCAAGTGATAAGGGTGAGCAACCTGACAGCTTTCAGCTGTAAAAAGCACAGTGGTACAACTACAAAGGATTATATGTCAGACAGGGTTGAGCTGAAACTTTTCCCACCTGTATTAACCCCACCCAGATTTTCACAATAATAATAGTTTTTAAAACCTGGTCCCAGTTTGCAGCCCCTGAGTAAAAGTATAGTCTGGTCACATTTTAAATATATATCTGTCCTTCTGTACAGTTTCTCCCGCACTCATTCCTCCCTGTGTCAACACTAAAAATTTCCTGGCCAGGTTCACTTTGTTTGGGTAAAAAAACAATGCCCAGCAGGAAATTGCATTAATCTTCTACATTGATCCCTAATTCAGACTGTCACTCTTTCTGTCACTTTTTCCCATACTGGATCTGAGCCTACATCCAATTCTCCCTATTTCATGTTTCTAGGAGGAAAATCTCACTGACTGCAGATTCTTCCAAACAGCTGCATAAAGGATTAAGGACTCAAGCAATCCACACCCCCTCCCCCCATTAAATTACTACCTTTGTTCAAACAGTGAGTGTGAAAGGCATATGGAAAACAACAGTTCAGCCCCTCCCCCAACTAATTTCATTTTCACACATTGCCTGTCAGAAGAAACATTAGTCCACCTACATGACTGTGTGTTGTCATGGTGACTAATTGCTCTTCATTAATGGGACTGCTTGACAACTTAGTGGTTCTTCCATATCTACAGCTGAAAATACCAGCAGATAGAACACATCAGACAAAGTGAAAAAAACACCTTAAAACATTTGGCACTTTCTTTTCCTGACAGTTTTAAACAGACATGTCTGACTAGGCAAGCAATGCCAAAACTGATGTAATTTAAAGTGACTTTCCACTATTATTCCTAAAACCTGGCTCACTGCAGAAGTAATACTGGTTTACAAAAACGGCTGCAGAAAAGTGCCTGCTAGTTATAAGACTAGTGCTTTACAATGTACATCAGCAAAAATATTCTCAAGTGTCCTTTTAGAGAAATTAAATGATTGGATAAGGGAAGAAAAAAATTTAAGTACCAGACAATTTGGTTTTAGAAAACGTTTCTTAACTATAGACAATATTTTTTATAACTGACCACCTCATAAGAAAAACAAAGGTTCTTTTTAAAAATGGCTTTGCAGTAATAAAAGTAGTTTCTAATCTTTTTTCCAATTTTTTTAATATTTCCCATAGAACAGGGTGATTATCATTGTTGAAGGCTGCACTAATGTTAATGCTTTAGAAAAAAAAGAATCTTTGATTTTTTGTTTAGCAAATTCACTGTTTTATTACTGTATTTATTTATTATAAGAAGCTAAATGTGTGCTTCTGGTGGGTCTCTTTTGGTTTGTTTTCCCTTGAGCTTCTTGCTGCTGTCTGGGCTTTCTGTAACCCATGAGACAGTATGCCTGTGGGTCCTTGTTGCCCCTGAGCCCAACACAAGAGACACTCAGCTTCAGGATCTTCATTAACCCCCATTCTGCTTTGGGGGAAAATGTTTGATCTTTGTTTTAAAAATTCACACTGTTTGGGTGAACTGTTATTTTTTTTAAATAACATTTGAGCTGCACATAGGGTGCTGAGCAGCCATTACTATTTTTCTAAATGGTCCAGAAATAAATTCCTTTAAGGCTGAAAATGTTTCCAGAATTTTAATTTGCTCATAGAAGTTTAAGTGAACGTACATTTGATGGGGCTGCCATAACTATTTCTTGACATCAAGACGATTGTAAATGTTAAGCACGAAGTGAAAATCTGCATAGCTAATTCAATTATCACATTGCTATAACAGTGAATACTGTTTGAGATTTCCTACAAAAGCTTGATTAGCAAAAAATCATTTAGCAAAAAATTCACTATAGAAAAAAAATTCATTACAGCAACATTTTGTTAGCTGAGTGTGTCCCCCTAGTGCAGCAACAGTCACGAAATCAAATCAGACACTCCATTTTCACAATGAGATTCAAATGTTTACATTTTAAAATGTCAGCTTATTTTAAAATAGACTGAGTCCACAATCATGGCTAAACACTTATAAAAAACAGTTACTGTAGAGGTGTTAAATGGAACAAGCAGCACATTGTGTAGACCTGCTTAACTGATTATGCTACTTACAGTTCAGACTGTAACCCTTGTGGTAGCAAAAAATCAACTGAGTGTATCCCCATAGTGCATCGGTCAAGAACTAAAAATCACAAGATCCACCCCCACAAATGGATTAAAAAACTTTCATTCCCAAGTGAGAAATTCTTTTAAAAGACTAAGTCCACTAACACTGGGATATACACTAAACTCAATCACAGAAATGCTGTTATTAATGGATCAAGCCCATTCATTGTACAAATTTCAATAGTTGAAATAGGCAAGCCATTCATAATTCACAAAAATGAATTGAGAACTGCTCCATACATGGAGTCTGAACATTAACATTTACCAACAGTAAATAGAATAACACTTCAGTATGCCTCGTATGAACAAACTACACATCAGATAAAGGGACCTCCATAGAGAACAGTACTCCCTGAAAGTATACATCACATTAACAGGGGCACAGTAAAACTGCAGGCAAAACTACAAGAAGTGGGGGGATTTTTTTTGGGGGGGTCACTAGCACAGATCTCCCACTGCGGTCTTATGCTTTATTTTTTTTTTCTGTAATGCCATCATTTACTTATTTTCAGCTTCAACTGTTTCCTTTAGAAATCCAACATTTACATTATTGAGTACACGGAGTATACAGTGTATACCTTACATGTTTGAGCTCATTGAAATCCAGTATATCTTAAATAAATAAATAAAAACAAAATGCTGACTAGAAGGTATTGAGAATATGTAATGTGCATTACTATCATGTTGACATTTTATATCACTATATTTGGAAATGCTAAAAGTCTTTCTGAGTTATACTGTAAATAATGCAGCTACGGTACATCACAACTTAGCATTAACACCCATTGCATCTGTAGTTCTTGTTTAGTCTTCTAGCCATGTTTTATCTTTATAATGGATCAAAGGCAGGTTACCATGAGTGATAGTATAGTTTTCTAGTTGGACCATAAGGGAATAACTTATTAATTCATTTGACATAAGTGTTGACTAGTTTTCTAAGTCACTTATGATTCCTCAAATAAATGGATTAAGCCACCAATAAAGGATTAGGTATTTCAGCAAATAAGGCAATTAGAAGAAGAGGACCTACAGTAGCTGAAGTAATAAGCGAGCAGCATTTAAACAAAAATAGAAAGAAATTAAAGGAGAAAATAGACAAATATGATGTGCAGCTGAAAGTTTATTTTCAGTGGTGCTGTTTATTTATGAAAGTAAAATAAGAAAAGAAGTTGAAGCCTGATAGCAGGGACTGTAACAATAAATTAGGTTGTTCTGGTAGCATTAATAGTTTGTAGAATTAATAGCTGCTGTCACACAAGTATGCTCTTGCTATCTCAGTTTGCATGAGAATGAGCAATGAAGATTGTTTTGTATCCATTCAACCCCAATTTTGCTGTCTGAATTTTGGGATTGGGAACTGTCAGCCAAGGGACATGGTTCACTTAAAAGCTCTGAAATGGGAAATAGATCACAGGAGGATGGGTGCAGTGGTCTACAGTGTACAGTACTTTTTTTTCTAATTAGGATAGGCTATACAAAGCAGTCTGGACAACACAATGTGGTGCTTTGGAAATACAGTACACAACTCTGATGGTATGAAAGGCATTGTTTTGGCTTTTAATTCTGTGATGGAACAGGTGAACAAAACAGTGCCATCTGCCAATAAATAATTCCCTAAAGTTAAAAGAAAAGTCAAATCACACTCCAGGACAGCAATCACTCTGAAATGAGTGGAGATTGCCACCTTCCAATGAAATAAGGAAGCACATCGGTGGCAGCAGGGACCAGAGTGACAGCAGTCAGTGGCATTGGGGAGAGACACTCACATCAGCAACAGCAGGGACCTGCAGGGCTGCAGTTGGCTGCTTTGCATAGGGTGAAGTTCAGACCTGAGGTGCCACAGTCAATGGCTTTGCATGGGGTGAAAGTCATTCACAGAGAGCTGTTTTCACCAGCTGACTGGGGAGAAGTGGTGGAGCAGGGGAGCCCGCTCACTGCAGGAGAGGAGAATTCAATTGGATCAGCAGCAGTGGAGCAGTGGAGCTTGCTGACTGCAGGAGAGGAGAGTTTAGAGGAGAGTTTTCTTAATCCAGCAGTCCTGAGGCTCTTCCAGAGCATCTCTGAGCAAGGCCAGGGAGTCTCCTGGTCCTATCCTGGCTCTCCTTTGTCAGACAGCCAATCAAAGAGCCAGGATTAGCTGAAATGAACTTTTCAAACTCACATCTTTGCTATTTAAGGGCCAAGGGCTTGCACAAGTTGTTTGGAGTTGCTGCATTTGTGGCAGCAGGGACCCAAGTGACCTCTGTTAGTGGCATGGGGAGAGACACTCACATCGGCAACAGCAGGGACCTGTGGAGCTGTAGTCAGCGGCTTTGAGTGGGGTGTAGTTTGGACCTGAGGGGCCATAGTTGGCAGCTTGGAATGGGGCAAAAGTCATCCAGAGAGAACTGTTTTCACCAGCTGAGTGGAGAGAAGAGGTGGAGCAGGGGAGCCCACTCACCGCAAGAGAGGAGAGTTTTTCGGTCACTATAGGAGCAGGAGAAGGGGAGTCCATTCACCGTAGGAGAGGAGAGTTTTGTCCTGACCTCCCACCTTGGCCCTGACCTCTGTTAAATCCCTGTGGAAGGAGGCAGGGCATACTTATCCAGTGGGAGGAGGCTCAAACTTTGCGCACAAGCAAGGGGGCTGAGAAATTCCATGCAAGAGGAGTGACTAGAGGGGAAGAAGCTACCTAGGGCTGCACTAGGGTGACTCTTCACACCTGTTGACTTTTAAAGTGGCAGTGACCCTGTAACTCATATATTTTAAGGAATCTGTATAGTTGTAACTGTATAGCTTAAGAATTGGGTATATGCTTAATCTATTGTCTGAGGAGAATTTTCACTGCTAGTGAATGTGTGGAGGGCTATAGGTGGGACCTAAAATCTTGCATGACAATTGAGGGCTCTACAGAGTTTTAAACAGCAAGTAATATTATAGAAATTCTTAAACATTCAAGTTACAGTAGGAGTCAATTGGTGCTGAGATGAGGGGTAGCCAAGACTGTGGGAAGATGGATGGCAGAGGGGTGGAATAGGACAGGGCAGAGGTGCACTGGGGGAGAGAGGCCTGATAGGTAGTGTGGGGGGGAGAGATGGGTAGCATAACTAGGAGGGTGGCAGGATGGAATGGAAGGATTGAGGGAAGGTCCAGGGCACATGGATGGTGGGGTAGAATAGTAGGGTGCAATGGATGTGGGGAAGCCATGTTCATGAACACTCTGTGGAGGCTAAGATGCTACCCAATAAGTGTTAGACTATGAAAATTAGAAGCTGAAGTGGGCATTCTAAGGGAAGACTTGATATGCTGGCAAAAAGACTTGGGGATGAAGGGTCCTCACACTTACAATGGCAGCAGGGGATGCAAAAGGGGGAAACCAGGGCAGGGGACAATGAACTGATGGTCCTAGTCAGGAGAGGGAGGAGAAAACTGACTGGCAGATGCTAGGAGCTACAGGTAGGGGGCTCCATGGTAAAGAAAGTGGACAGGCACCTCGCCGGCTATGGGAATTAATGTGCATATTGCAGAGAGCATTATGATCTCAAATATGTACTCACCACTAGTAGGCATCACAGAAAACAGGGCCCCAGAAGAGGCAAAGGGCACTGCAGGTAGCAGCCTGAAAGAGGCCCCAGAAGACAATGAGGAGGGGAGAATGTGTAAGGGCACCAAAATAGGCATGTGGAAGGGGGAAAACAGAGGTAGTGTGATAAGCAAGGATGCCATCAGGGAATTGGTGTGCATAACTAGCATGGGCAAGGGGGGAAATAGCAGTAGTGTGGCAAGTATGGATACCAATGCAATAAAGAATGCAGGAAGGGAAGGAATATGGGATGAATAATAAGGTGACTAAGGAAGAGGCAAGAGGTAGGAAAAGGGAGTGAAGGGAGAAAGAGGGGAGAGAAAGGGAACATGGTGGAATGCAGATGACACAAGGTGGCACTGGCCATGGGGAACATACCGTGACAGAGACTAAAGAGACTGCATGCCCTTCAAGGGAATGTGATGACAGGGAGGTGATCGAAAAGGGGAATAATGCAGGGAAATGGTAAAAGGTGAAGGGGCAGGTGCAAGATCGAAGAAAACACCCACCAATAGAGTGAGAGAGGGAGGAGCAGCCAATGAAATTAGGGCTGGGGAACATGAGGAAGAGTCAGGTAGGGTAATTGAAGTAAAAAAAGAGACCAGCAACTCTGAGAAGTGAGTCTGTAATTTAGAACAAGCAGGGGGGAGACATGGGTAAAGTCTTGATTATAGGGAACTCTATCATCAAGGGTATCAAGTGGGGGGAATAGTCCAGTCTGGGTAGAATGCTTGCCAGGTATGACAGCTTTGGAGGTGATACATCATATCCCCTTATGGGGTCAGCAGCAGGACTAAAAATCACATTTTTTTTTCCACCTGGGGACAAATGACTTGGCAGGGAGAAGTTTGTTGGAAGTTCAGGTAAGGTTTAAGGCACTTGCAAGGTTTTGTGGCAGCCTGTACTTTAGATTCATAGCCTTTTCAGAGGTATTATCAGTGCTGAGAGCTAGCTCAGATAGGAAACTAAGGATCAAAGAGTTTAATGAGTGGTTAGCCAGATGGTGAGGTCAGATGTGGAATGGACTAGTAGGGGACTGCAGGGCCACATGGCAGGATGACAGCCTCTGTGGCCCAAACAGGCTGCACCTAAACAGGGATGGTGCAGCTGTACTGAAGTGTAGATTGGGGAGTACATTGAATAGTCATATAATTTAAACTAAGCAAGGGGGGTCAGGATTAAAGACTCTCTGGACAGCAAATAAAATGGGAAGCTGTGGGCCTCCCCCCCAGGATAAGGGTGACATGTTGAGCTGTGATGTACCTCTGGGAAGGGGAGCTGGGGAGGAACCTTGTTGGAAGGGGCTTGTAGCAAACTCTAGGAGCCTAGCTAACAAGGTGGTGGAATTATAGGCCATCATACAGGATGAGGGACCAGACTTAACTGCAGTCAAGGAGATGTGGTGGATGGAATATCACACATGGGAGACAACAATCCCTGGGTATAGACTGTTTAGGAAGGACGGTGGGACAGGAGGGAAGGGGGTGGCTCTATATGTTAGAGATGATATCAGGGCTAAGGAGGGGCAGGAGGGGGTGGGGTGACTGAACTCCTATGGGTCACGCTCAGCAGAGGGACATGGGAATCCCTTAGACTAGGGGTGGTATACAAACCACCTTCACCAGGGAAGGAAGAGGACAGGCAACTGGCACAAGCTACAGAAAGAATGGCCCTCAAAGGAGAAACACTTCTGGTAGGTGACCTAAATCTCCCAGACATGGACTGGTCCATCCCAGAGGCCACCTCTGTGAGGAGCAGGGGATTTCTGGAGATGCTGCAGGGTGCATTCCTGCAGCAATTGGTCAAGGACTCAACAAGGGGGAGCAACCTGCTAAATTTGGTCCTAACAAATGGGGAGAGTGTGGAGGAGGTTAAGGTGGGAGAGGCACTAGGCAACAGCAACCACAAGATGGTCAATTTAGGGTTAGAGCATTGAGGGAGGTAAGATGCACAACAGCAACAGTCCTGGACTTTAAGAAAGCAGACTTTGATCCGATAAGATGGCTGGTGAGGAAGGATTTGATGGAAATGGAGGGTTTAGACAACATGGAGGAGCTATAGAGCTTTGTAAAAAACCTGGTGCAGAAAGCAATGGACTTGTGCATAAGGCAGGTAAGGAAGGGCACAAGAAGGAGGAGATCTCTGTGGGTCACAAGAGAGGTGGCGAGGGTGGTAGGGGATAGGAGGAGGGCCATCAGGAAATTCAAGCAAATGCAGAAAGAAGAGGACAGGGAAGCCTATAGGGAGAGGAGGAAGCTAGTTTGAAGGAAAACAGTATCTCTCCATCCCCCCCCAGCTGCTGGAGGTCTGACTCTGAGCAAGTAAGAAAGAGAATACTGAGGAATATAGGAACTTACTGTCCCAGAGCAGGAATATCAGGAGCTTGAAGGGCATGGAGGCAGTAGGAAAGTAGGAAGAAGAAAAAATAAATAAATAAACAGAGAGAGGAAAGAGTAAATATGCAAAACAACAGTTAACAGGCCACAAATAAGTAATGATGGGAGTGGTGCAGTGCAATGGCTGTGGAGCAGCAGTCTTCCAGGAGACATTCTGAAGGATGCAGTGTTGTCCCATCTGCAGGCACCTCTCTGGCTTAACGGAGTAGGTTGCTCATCTCCAGGTTGAGTTGGCCAGGATTT
Source organism: Neoceratodus forsteri (assembly GCA_016271365.2). Lineage (NCBI taxonomy): Eukaryota > Metazoa > Chordata > Ceratodontiformes > Ceratodontidae > Neoceratodus > Neoceratodus forsteri. The sequence goes on along the minus strand of CM057450.1, from coordinate 1,312,574,133 downwards.
GGGGGACCTCCTTTCCCTCTCAAGGACCACCAGGGCCACCACCACTGCCTCAGAGGGTGCCAAGAAAGAGGAGCAGTAGGATGACAGTGGGCTCAGAGAGGGTGAGGGTGGTGGAACAAAGGCACATCTCTCCAGTTGTACCTCTTCACAATTCATATGCCATTCGGTCAGAGTGTGGTTCCTCTATGAAGGCACCTGCAGTGGAGACCAAGGAGGATGCTTGGAACCTCCACAAAGGAGACCCACAGGAGGGTGGCATGGGACCCCACAGGGGAAGGAAACAACTCCTAGTGGGGGACCCCATTGTTAGGAGGGTAAAACTGGGGAGGGAGGGGAGAGGGAAGTAAGGTGCCTGCCTGGTGCCAAGGCTTGGAGGGATAGAAAGGAAATCCTCAGTATCATGGGAGCAGTTGCATGGGGTAGGGAGATGGATGTCATTGTCCACCTAGGGTCAAGTGACCTGGCTGGGAAAGGGATCAGAGCAGTGCAGGAGGAGCTTTTGGAGTTGGGGAGGGGCCTTAGACAAGTACCATGCATGTTAACCTTCTCAGAGGTGCTGCCTGTCTATAGTATGGGTAAGGCTATGGTGGACCACAACATGGGATTCAATCAGTGGTTGAAAACCTGGTGCAGAGCTCAGAGTTTTGGCCCCATTGGGGACTGGGGATCCACCTGGGGGGATGCAGACCTATACTGATGTGATGGTCTGCATCTCTCCAGAAAAGGAACCAGGATCCTAGTGATAGGGTTTAAATGCCCTCATAAGTGCATTTGCCTAGTCAAAGGGGAGGCACTGAAAAGGAGATGGGAAATCCTAGCCCCCCCAAAAAATCAGGGTAGTTAGTGAGGTAGGATGGGGAGGAACAAGGAGCCGGCTGGGTGGAGGGTCCAGTAGAAAGGATGAGGGACATGGAAGGGGGGAAATGGAGGAAAAGGAGTGGTCAGAGTGCTCCTGTTGGGGGATTCTATGATCGGGGTATCAAATGGGATAGCAAGGGAGAAGCCTAGCCAGTTAGAACAAAATGCTTCACTGAACTAACGGTGCACAGGGCCAAGCATGAGGTATATCAGCTAGCAAAGGATTGTGGGGGTTCCCCAGACATACTGGTCCACCTGGGTACAAATGACATTGAGGGAAACATCGAGCTAGAGATAGAGGCAAGGTTCAGGGAGCTTGCAAGGGTCTGTCATGACATAGGATGCACAGTTTCCTTCTCAGAAATCCTGCCGGTGCCAAGGGCTAGTAGGGAACACAAAGGAAGATTAGGAGATAAACCAGTGGCTCAGGAAGTGGTGTGGAGGCAAGGGGTATGGGTTGATGGGTGATTGGGGAGACCTGGGAGGATAAGGAGCTGTATGCTAGAGATAGGCTCCATCTCAATTTGGAGGAGGGAATCCTTAAGTTGAAAATAGAGAAGTTCATTGGTGAAAAGTGGGGTTTAAACTTGTGAAGGGGGGAGGGATGGGAGAAAAGGCTGTCATGGGGGGGCTGATAAAGGAGGGACTCTGTCTCCACCCCTGGGGAGCTGGAGGAATGTGGGAAAAGGCCGACTGGTAAAGTGCAGACCAGGGAAAACAGAATCCCCATGGGAACACGAGCAGGAGAAATGGAAGTATAGGGAAAGGGTGGAAGGTAGTCCTGCTAAATGCCAGGAGCTTGGGCAAAAAATTCTGAGCTCCAGGTGATGCTAACTGAGAGAGCAGTGGATGTGGCAGCGGTCACTGAGACCTGGGCCACCGCAGTACATGACTGGGACCTGAATCTGGAGGGTTACACTATGTTCAGAAAGGACAGGGGGGAGGGAAGGGGAGGAGGGGTAGCACTTATAGCCAAAAACTGCATTGCATAGGGGGAGTAGAGGAGGCAGAGGGACCGTGAGGTGATTTGGGTCACCTGACAACAAGGGGGGGCAAGAGAGTAAAAATAGGAGTGGTATAGACCCCTGCACTGGTGGAGGAGCTGAGGAGAGGCTGATGCAGATGTTGGGAGACACTGCAGACTGGGCAGGGAAGGTGGTGGTGTTGGGGGACTTAAACATGCCAGGAACAGACTGGGAGACTATGACATCCTCGGTGGCCAGGGAACAGAGGTTGTTGGATGTCTTTCAAGACGTGTTCCTAACTCAGCAGGTGGTGGAACTGACCAGGGAGGCGTGAGTACTGGAAGTGGTCCTGGCAGACAGTGACCAGACTGGGGGCCTGGAGGTAAGGGACCCGTTGACAGGGAGTGACCATGCCACGGTCTGGTTCTGCCTGGACCTAGGATGGGTAGAAGGCTGCACAAAGACGGAGTAACACTGACTTCAGGGGAGATTTTAAGGAAATGGAAGGATCCTTAGAGCATTTGATGGGATTGGTCAGACATGGATGCTGATAGTAGGTAGGAAATCATCAGGAGAGGTGCAGGATGCTACCAGCACCTGTGCAAGAATAAGATGAAAATGCGGGAGGGTCCTAAAACCCTGCTGGTGGACCAGGGAGGTCCAGGAGGTGGTGCAGGGAAAGAAGGCAGCCTATAGGCAATTCAAGACCCAAAGAGAGAAAGGATCCAGGGAGGATGAGCTGATGGCTAGAAGGGCCATTAGGGTAGTGAGGGTGGTTAAGGCAAGGAAGGAGCAGAACCTGGCCAGGGAAATTAGGAGAGGAACAAGGGTTCTTTAGATACATTGGGGAAAACAAAGGTGAAGGGCAGATTAGAGGATTAAAACAGGGAAGATGGGCACAACCCGGGAGGAGGCTGAGGTACTAAATGGTACTCACCTCAGTTTTCACCAAGGAAAATGGGGGTGCTGCATCATACATGGGAGGCGACAGTGATACTGAGGAGGGGGGACCCTTACCGATCGGCGGTTCTGGGGAGATGGGAGGCATCACTGGCAGGAGGGGGGAAGGCTAAGCAGGGAGAAGAGGTAGTGGAAGTGGAAATCACAGCAGAGAGAGAGAGAGTGAGGAAGCCCTCAGGTCCCTTAAGACAGAGAAAGCACCGGGCTGGATCAACACATCCCAGAGTGCTGAAGGAACTTGCAGATGTCCTAGGAACTCCTGCGGAGCTTTTCACCATCTCTCTGAAGACAGGGTGGGTGCCCCAGGACTGGAAGGTGGTGCATATAGTGCCCATCCACAAGGGGGGATCAAGGCAGGTGGCAGGGAACTACAGGCCTGTCAGTCTGACATCGGTGGTGGACAAGGCGATGGAGGGCATTGTCAAGGAGAGGCTAGGGGGGACCTGGAAAAGTCAGGGTGCCTGGTTGATAGACAGCATGGATTCATCCAAGGGAAATCATGTCAGACAAACCTTGTGGAGTTCTATGACTGGGTGACAAGTGCCTTGGACCTGGGTAGACCAGTGGACATCCTCTTTCTAGACTTCAGCAAGGCATTTGACTCTGTTCCTCACATAAGCCTGTTGGATAAGCTGGGAGAAATGGGGTTGGGGAACCAGATGATCAGATGGATAGGCAATTGGCTCCAGGACCGGACCCAGAGGGTCGTAGTTGGTGGTATAGTCTCATCCCCAAGGAGGGTCATTAGTGGGGTCCCACAGGGATCAGTCCTTGGGACCCTCCTGTTCAACGCCTACATCTCTGACATAAGGACAGGTATCAGAAGTGAGATGAGTCTCTTTGTGGATAACTCAAAACTGGGGGTGGGTGAATGGGGAGGAGGGAGGTGGCTCCTACAGGGGACCTGAAGGCTCTGGAAAGATGGTCTAGAAAGTGGAGCTGAGGTTCACTGCAGGAAATGCAAGGTACTGCACCTGGGGGCCAGAAACCCGGGCCAAGTGTACACCCTGGGGAGAAATGCTACAAGTCTCGATGGCTGAGAAGGACCTGGGGGTGGTGGTGGATGTCAAGATGAACAACTCAGAGACTTGTAGGAGGGCAGCAGCCATGGCCAACAGGATGCTGGGATGCATCGCTAGGGGGATCACCTCCAGAAGGAGGGAAGTGATACTTCCTCTGTATAACTGCTTGGTGAGGCCGCACCTCAAGTACTGTGTGCAGTTTTGGAGGCCACACTTAAAGAGGGACATTAAACTCCTGGAGAGGGTCCAGAGGAGGGCAACCAAAATGATTTGGGGCTTGGGGGACAGGACCTATGAGGAGAGGCTCGAAAAGCTAAATATGTACACATTGGAAGAGAGAGAAGGGACCGCATATGATAGAGGTCTTCAGGTACATGAAGGGTAAATAGGGGAGGAACAGTCAGGGTGCTTCGAAGGAAGGAGGAGGGGCCACTAGAGGGTATGGGTGGAAGCTGGAGGGGGAAGATTCAGGGGAGAAAGGAGGAGGTGCTACCACTGAGAGTGTGGTGAGCCATGGAATGCGCTGCCTAGGGGCTGGTGGAGGCAGAGATGGTGGAGGGTTTCAAGAGGGGTGGGACAGGTACAGGGAAGGGTTCTCAGAGCAAAATCCAATGCAGCAGAATATCCGGAACTGGGAAGGAGAAGCCAGAGAAGGTGAGGGGGGCAGTAGGGTCAGCTCCCAGGGTGGGGGCTGACCAAATGAGCAGATGCAAAAGACCATTAGGCCTATTCTGCTGGCATTTTAGTATGTTAGTAAACACCAAGATAGAGAAGTTGATAGGGAGAAGGGCAGGGGTAGATGGAGGAAAAGACAAAGGCAGTAAGGACAGGGATGGGGCAAAAAGAGGTAAGGCCATCAAGAAATGGAGGGTAATGAGTACCAATGCCCAGCAGTAAGGACAGGAATGGGGCAAAAAGAGGTAAAGCCATCAAGAAATGGAGGGTAATGAGTACCAACGCCCGTAGTCTAGGTAACAAGCTCCCTGAAATAGTGGCCTTGATGGAAGAGGGATGCCTGGATATCATGGCAGTTACAGAAACATGGTACACAGAGAACCATGACTGGGATGTCAACATACCAGGGTACACAATCTACAGGAGGGACAGGAAGGGTAGAAGAAAAGGAGGAGTAGCTCTCTATATAAGGGAAGGGATCAAAGCAATGGAACTAAACAGTAAACAGGGAGGAGAGGAGGCACTGTGGGTCACCCTGGAGACTGGAAATGGCACCACAATCCGCACAGGGGTTGTATACAGGCCCCCATCTTAGGGGAAGGAAATGGACAAGGAAATGATAGAAGGCATCCTTAGGATGGCAGAAAAAGGGGAGATATTGCTGATGGGGGACCTGAATATGCCAGATGTTAACTGGTGCACCTTTGCTGCAGCCACATCCAAGAGCAGGACCATTCTTGATGCTCTACAAGGGGCATGCCTCAGGCAGCTAGTGTTGGAATCCACTCAGGAGGGAGCAATCTTAGACCTGGTACTCTTAAGTGGGGACGGAGAAAGGATCTCAGATCTAGAAGTGGGTAGCCATCTAGGAACAAGTGACCACCAAACAGTGTGGTTCACGATAAACTCAGCTGTAGAGTCAATTCATACAAAAGTGAAGGTATTGGACTTCAGGAGGGCTGATTTTGTCAAAATGGGAGAGTGCCTCAGAAAACCACTAGCAAACAGGCAAAAGGAGGGGTGAAGCAACAATGGGGAAACATCAAAACTGCCATCACAGAGGCAACAACTCTTTGTGTGAAGCAAATAAGCAAATCAAAATGAAAGAAAAAACACCATGGTTCTCAAAAGAGGTGGTGGGAAAAGTTAGGGAGAAAAACATAGCATTCAGGAAGTATAAGGAAACACAGAAGGAACTGGGCAGAAAACTGTACCAGTTAAAGCAGAAGGAAGTGGGAAAGGCAGTCAGAATAGCAAAGGCCCAAACTGAGGAAAAGATAGCCAACATTGACTTATAGTGTCAGTGGCTCAGTAGGTAGCACACTCGCCTCTGAGGCTGGGAGATCAGAGGGCTGTCGGTTCAGTTCCCACATCTGGCACTTGCGTTAATATCCTAGTACTGACACTGTAGTGCAGCACGAGAGGGGTGCTGCACTTCTGAGGTGCCGTCTTTCGGATGAGACATTAAACCGAGGTCCCATCTGCCTAGATTGGTGCTAGTTCAGGTGGATGTTAAAGATCCCATGGCACTTTTCGAAAAGAGTAGGGGAAAGTTTTATTGAGACAGAAAATCATGTGACATACACTAGTACAGCACAAAATATGTAAATAACAGGAAGAAAAATACAAAGGTAATACATCATTTAGCAAATTTCAAACCGAAAAGAAAAACCATATGAATGTATAATAAAGAAACATCCATCAAGTCACAGCAGAGTCTGAATCAGTTATCCAAGGAAGTGCAATCCATAAAGCAAGCAGTCTCGACTCTGTGTGCATTTTCTGTTCAAGTTCGTAGATGGCTTTCAAATCTTTCACAATTTTCTGTTCCAGTTCCAAATATGTGCAGTCTTTTTTCTGTAGGGTAAACTGACATCTAGCCATCCAAATATTCCATTTAATCAAAACTAGAACAAGATTTAAAGTGTCCATATGCCAGGAGGACCATTGAGGGGAAAAAAACACCATACATAACCGTCTGAAAGGTTACAGACTGGAATATCGGAGTAGCCTCACCTTTGCAAAAAGGCCCACCATTTCGAATAAATGTACATTCAAAATAGATGAGAGATCGCTCCAGTGCAGCATTGCATAATGGTCTAGAACATAACCTATCCTGAAGCTGTTTATGTTTGTGGTTGGCTTTAACATTTATCCGCTCATGGCAAGATAGCCAATGAAAATCCCACATGTGTGCAGGTATTCTTTTACACCGCAACAAGGAAAAAAGAAGAAAGATGCTGGACTGGACATTTATCAAAGGGACTGTGTCATACAGACAGAGGAAAGAAGTGTCTTATAAAGGGTCTTATGCGAATGAGCAATAAGCATCTGAGGTGATACTTTCCATTGCTTCAAGCGTAAAACATATAGTTCTACATATACAACGGCAGGCCTTCAGAGTGTCGTGAACACATGGGAATTGTGGTCCCACTGGTGGAACCAATTCCACAGGAATCATGAAACCACATTTCCCATCCTCTGAGAGTTAATCAGAAGTGGCCACAGATTGGCTGTGAAAAATGCTAGAAAAACAACAAAGGATTTATCATACCTACACGCTCCTCCATAATGGACCAAATAAGTAATATTCTTTTGATCGGTTCAGCCTGTTTCCCATAACGCCTGAAAGAACAGGCTGAAAACCATCATTTCCAGTTGTTTCGGAATAGGAAAAACATAACTTAAATATAAAAACAATGGTATCAAAAAGGTCTTTATCAAATATACCCTCTTCTTTTTCCCAATTGATCCTCTATTCCAAGAGGCGACTTTTATTTTACCCTGTCGTAGTTTATTATCCCAATTAAAAAAATCCGAGTCTCTGGTTCCAAAATAAACCCCTAGGATATGAATGAGGCCCTCCACCAGATGCAGTGGGCCAATATGGGTCATCAGGGCCACGATGGATCCTAACCCAATACCCTCACTTTTGTCAAAGTTCAGACGGGCTCCCAAAAAATTTCCAAGCAAGGAACATTCTTGTAGAGAGGCCGTCACCGAGGACGAATCAGCTACTAAGAAACAAATATCGTCTGCATATGCAATAGCTTTATATGGTGCAAGCATAGCAGAACAGGAGATGGCATGGATCTGAGGGTGAACATTCAGACATCGGAGCAGGACATCTAAAAACAGGACATATAATAGAGGACTTACAGGACAGTCTTGATGGACTCCTCTTTTAACAGGAATCATAGGTCCTACCCACCCATTTACCACAGGAACAACTGTGGCCGTCCTGTAGAACTTTTGTAGCCATCGGATCATGTCGTCTGGTATATGCAGAAAATGTAATGCCTTCCACAAAAAATCGTGGTTAACCAAATCAAATGCCGCCTTCTGATCCACTGAAACAATGATACCAGAGGCCAGACCCGCAATGCCATGGGCAAACAGTTCCGTGAGGAGAATCAGGTGATCCAAGATTCGCCTGGTAGGTGTTGAGCAAGACTGGGCAGGATGCAAGACCGCGTCTGCAATGCCTGTCAGACGTTTTGCAATAATTTTCATTAATATTTTGAAATCAGTATTTAACATGCAGAGAGGGCGCCAATTCTCAAGAAGGTGTATGTCACCCTTCTGTTTGTAAACATATATTAAAGCACCTTTCGTAAAGTCTAATGGTATAGTCTCGCTATGCAACAGGGCATTAAATACAGAGGTCAGTTCAGTGGCTAAGTGGACATTTAACACTTTATACAAATCAGCTGGGAGACCATCCGGACCAGGAGTTTTCCGCAAGGGCAATGAAGAAATTTCGAAGACAGCCTGCAACTGGCCAAGGGCAGCAAGCCACATCCACACTCTGTTTAGAAGGGAGGGATCTCAAGATCCATGTACAGGGTGAAAATGTCATCCATTGCAGCTGGGAGGGGGAGAATAAAGCTAGTGTGATCTGTCACAATCTGCTGAATTTCAGAATGTGTAGTACACAATGTTCCCACAGAATTTGCTAGGCACAGCATGTGGATTTCTGGGAAACTAGTCATGAATTAGACCTGCAAGGGCAACCACGTCCCGTGGTCCAGACATGTGGAATTTGTGTTGATGGTACAATTGTTGGGATTGTCTGACTGAAAACATAGCATATCCCTCCGTATTGATTGCAGTTGAAGAGATAGGTTCTGACCTGTCACATGTGCTATGGAAAGCAGCGACTGTAGATGAGTTCTCTTCTGCAAATAATCCAAATAATCTCTCCTACATTTTTGTCGATTGTAACTTTTCAGACAAACAATCAAGGCATGTTTCAGATCCAACCACCAACGATCGGATCGTCATAGCAAATAAACACAGATTTACGAGCAGAAAGAAAAGATAGAAGAAATCTTTGAAACATCAGATCTTGCAATAGGCAAGTGTTAAATTTCCAAAATCCCAACCCTTTGCTAAAAGGGGTGACTGAACCTATACCAACTGATAGTAGTTTGTGATCAGAGAAGGCTACCGCCTGTACCTGAGCGGATCCTATTGGCAACGTATGAGACAAAAAGACAAAATCAATCCTTGTTGCCAATTTGCCCTTTTGAAATGTGGGGGTATGTTTGGTTGTGAAAGAAAGGTAAGCATCGGTCAAGTGTGCAGTACGAATCAGTTTATCCAATTCATGTGAGTCACAAAAAATTTTTTTGGTGGTGGCAAATGAACTTTTGTCTTGAAGGCTCAGGCCACAGTTAAAATTGCCAGAAAAAATTACTTGGAAGGAAGTGTGTAAATAGGGTCAAATCAAAGAAAGCAAGGCTATGTGAGCCGACTTAATTTGAGGGGCATAAATGTTTATTACTCAGTATGGGCAGTTACCCAAAACAAAATCCAAAACAAGGACCCTACCCGGAGCTAAATCAAACAATTTAAGTAACAGAAAGTCCGGAACATTAAGTAATATGCCTAGACCTGAACAGGGGTCCTGGCCTATAGACCAAAACGACGGGCCCAAAAGCCAGTCTTGTTTAGCTTGCCTAATCTCCTGCACTGTGTGGAGTCTTGCATCCTGCAATAAAAAGATACCCAATGGCAAAAGTCTTAAAAAGGAGAACACTAACCTACGTTTCTCCATACGTTTCATACTGTTAACATTGATAGTATGACAAACAAAGTGCGCCATGTAACAAAATATAGAGTGTCAAGAAACATCAAGACTTTCTCTTCCCAGCCACATTCTTCCCTTTGAGCCTAACTTTAGCATTACATTTTTGTGAGAGACCGGAACCCAGCTGGAGTTCCGAATCAGTAGTGCTATCAGGGAGAGAAGACACAATGGAGGAAGTGTCAGACTCACCATCTGCATCATCAGTAGATGGCTGAAGCACCTCGAAGGTGTTAGACAGGGCTATGGGTTGGGTTAGTAATGGCTTCCTAGGAGGCGGTGAGGTACGAGGACCAGTCCTCATTGACCTCCGACGCATGACAGTAACGGGTTCACAGGGGGGTGGCATAGTACTAGGACCAGGGACTTGATCTAAGTCAGACACAGCAGACAGGACATGTGTTAGTGGGGGGGTTCCACTGCTAATGGGGGTTCCACAAGAGCAGCCGTCTGAGGAGCAATAACCTGGGGAGACACAGGCATGGGGGTCTTCAGAGCAGGGATCACCGCAGCCGCAGAGGGTGCGGCCACAGTGGTACGAAGCTGAGCCTTTTGTGCCTGTGTAATCACAAAGCATTGATCAACTCCACCATCATGATTCACCTGAGAGTGGGCAGACCAGTGGCAAGTTTGAAACATATGGCCTAGCTCTTCACAAAGGTTACATCTCTAACATTCTGGCAATGAACTTACATGTCCCAACTCACCACAATTGTTACATTTTATTTTATCACATACATTACTCAGGTGCGAGGGATCCCCACACCTGTAACAGGCTTTAGGCTGACCCGGGTAAAACAGGACCCCCGATCACGACCTAAGAAAAAGGAATTAGGTAAATGGACAGGGCCAGTGTCATTGGTGTGTAACAGAACCTTAAACTTTCAACCTCCCGTCCAAATATTTTCCGCGTCCAGGATAGCTTCAGGCTGGCTCTGTACCTTACAGCGTTGTTTCAACCAGTAAACAATATCAGACACATCCACACCCTCATTCTGAAACATCACCATAATGGTCTTAAAGGCAGGTTTTGAGAGGGGGACAGCCTGAAAAGAAGTCCATAAGGCAGTATTCCTCAAAACGTGGTATCTAGTCCAAAAACGGTCTAGTCCACGAGATGTCTGAAAACTCACATCAAATGTGGATTTGCCTGATACATGAATCAGAGTGTAGATCTCATGGGCAAAACATTTTAACGAGTCTTTCAGCAGAGTTCTGGCCACATACACGCAGTCAGGAGGGTCTGGTAGTCCACCTCTATAAACAAGCCTAACAGCGTTATGCCTTTTTGCAGCTAGAACTGGATGTTGAAATAAAGAGGGAAAAAGAACGAGTCTGTCCCACCTGTGTCGGAGGTGTCTTACCCATAGCAACAGAATCCACGACTTTTACTGCCTTGCCATCAGAGACAGGAAAGACTGCCGAAGTAGACTCCTGCAAGAGGACTAAAACAGGATTCTGAGTGAGATTTAATTCCATCAGCATGCTCAAGGGGTCAGGAGAACCCTGTGTATCTGGCATCCTCTGTTGTACATCCAGGAAGTCCTCGGGATGGGGGGACCGAATAGGGGATGGACTGGAGACCCACTGTCCAAGTCTGGGTTCATGGATCCATCCAGCACCACGCAATGCCATTTCCACCGACCAGGTAGGCTCTATACGAGGATTATCATTCTTTGAAGGGGATTGCAAATGAGGTCGTACATCAGGGGCCGGCTCAGGGAGCATAGCAGGTTTCTCAGCATAACGCTCCGTCGGCAACTGTAAAGTTGGCCCAGCCTCAGTAGTAGTGTCCAACAGCATCGAACTCGCCGATGCAGGTGGTAGTACAGAGGGCATCCCAGATAGCTCTGTGAGTCCACCAGAAAGAGCAGAGGAGCACTCGCCACCTGTAGCAGCACTCCGTACTCTCGTCAGCTCTTTGTGCAAAGTCAGGGTAGGTAGCGCTGAATGGCGGTCCATCTCAGCCAAGCGCTCTCCAACATCGCGGTCCTTCATATCCGTAGTATCAAGATCCAAAAACATTTTGTCCGCCATAGAAATGGCAAGGGAGGTATTACAGTCCACTGTAGTGAGGTCTGGGAGAGATGCAGTCCTAGCAGTAGATACAGCCAGGGATGTACTGTCTGACAAAACAGACTCCTTCTCAAGCTTAAAAGTTTCAGTCGAGGTCTCCAAACAGCCAGAGACAGGAGCTGAGACCAAGTCTCCTGTCTCTCCATCCACCTCTGCAACAGGCAAAGGAGGTTCCGCCATCTTGGACAGAGTATTCCCCTCTGTCAACTAGAGGAATTTCCCCAGTGTCCTGGCCAAATTTCCCTCATTCACTAAAAATACCACCAACAGCTTAATCTGGTTCAAGGTCAGCTGGCATTCATCTATATCCCCCTCCCCCTGGTCGTGCATGAAAATAGGCAGGATTTGTCTAGTGCACTTACCCGGTCAACAAAAACTAAATATAATAAATAAATAAAAATAAATAAAATAAAAACTTGGTTAAGAATGGGGATAAAACCTTGTATAGGTACATTGGGGAGTGAAGAAAGACAAAGGTAGAGATACTGAGGCTGAATAAAGAGGAGGGTGGGTGAGAGAGGGACAGTGAAAAAGAAGGGATACTGAATGAATACTTCTGCTTAGTATTCACAAAGGAAGAGAATGAGGTATCCAATCCAGTCAATAGAAGCACTCTGGATAGGGGGGTCAATAGCAGTCCTTTCACAGAAGAAAGGATTCTGAAAGAACCCCTAAAACCGAAGGTAGACAAAGCAATGGGGCCTGATGGGATTCACCCCAGAATTCTAAAAGAATTAAGGGGAGAACTAATAACACCACTGACTACCCTTTTTAACAAATCATGGGCGGATGGTGTGGTACCTGAGGATTGGAGGAGGGTGGATGTGATTCCCCTTCTCAAAAGTGGGAGCAAGACAGAGGCAGGAAACTACAGACCTGTCAGTTTGAGCTCAGTGGTAGGGAAAATAATGGAATCACTTCTGAAGGAAATAATTGTTGAGTACCTAGAGGCCAGTGGGGCACAGGACCCACAGCAGCATGGAGTCACAGTGGGAAGGCTGTGTCAGACAATTATCTAATCGATTTCTTTGACTGGGTGACCAAAGCAGTAGACCAGGGAGGGGCTGTGGACATGGCCTACCTAGACTTTAGCAAGGCATTTGACACAGTCCCACACAAAAGATTAATAAACAAATTAACCAGCCTGGGAGTGTATCCCAAGGGTGGTAGCCTGAGTAAAACATTGGCTGGACAACAGGATGCAGAGGGTAATAGTAAATGGAGTCCACAGTGAAGAAAGGGGGGTTATTAGTGGGGTACCACAGGGTTCAGTACTGGGACCAGTCCTTTTTAATGTCTTTATAAGTGACATTGCAGAGGGACTGGAAGGAAAAGTATGTCTCTTTGCAGATGACACAAAGATCTGCAACACAGTTGATACACAAGGTGGGGTGGAAAGGATGAGAAGTGACTAGGCAGGTTAGAGAAATGGTCAAATGTATGGCAGCTTAGATTCAATACAAGAAAGTGCAAAGTAATGCACCTGGGAAATAAAAACCCAGGGAAAGAGCAGACAATGGGGGGTGAGATATTGACAACAACAAAAATGGAAAGGGACCTGGGGTAGTTATATTAGATGACCTAAAGGTGGGGACGAAATGTGAGAAGGCAGTAAGGAGGGCTGGGGGGATACTGGGATGCATAGGGAGAGGTATCACCAGTAGAAAACAGGAAGTTGTTATCCCTCTGTACAGACAGTTGGTGCGACCCATCTGGAGTACTGCATGCAGTTCTGGAGACCCCATCTCCGCAAAGTCATAGACAGGGTGGAGGCTATCCAGAGGAGGGCCACCAAAATGGTGTAGGGTCTGCACCAGAATGCATACGAAGAGAGACTAAAGGAGCTTAATATGTATACCCTCAAGGAAAGGAGGGAGGGGGGACATGACAGAAACTTTCAAGTACCTCAAGGGAATCAACAAAGTCCAAGAGAGTAGCACCTTTCAGAAAAAAAGATGTGCAAGAACAAGGGGGCACAATTTGAAGATAGAGGGGTGATAGCTCAGAGGCAATGTGAGGAAGTATTTTTTCACAGAGAGGGTTGTAGATGCATTAAACAGCCTTCCTGAGGAGGTTGTGGAGTCAAAAACAGTGGGGAAATTCAAGAATGCATGGTACAGACATAAGGCAGTTCTAGTGGGGAGGTTGGAGGAAGTAGGCTGTTGGTTTTCTAGGATCTGCAGCTTATCCATTAGGTAGGGAAATGAGCAGACTAGGTGGGACCAAGCGATCCTTATCTGTCATCAAATTCTATGTTTCTATGTTTCTAGCTTTGAAAGAAATAAGGTGGGGCCAAGGCAGACCAAGGAGAAAATAGCAAAACACACCAAAAGAGAGGACAAAATGTGTTTTAGATATCTGGGGGACAGGAGGAAGGCTAAGCAGAGAGGAACTCAAACTGATGAGGACAGTAAGAAAGCAGAACTAAACAAGTACTTTTGTTTAGTTCTAATTGTGGAAGGTGAGGGCAGGGGGCCAGAGTTCAGGGGAAGGGGGAGGTGGGGTGGTGGGATCAACCCAAGTCCATTTGGGGTAGAGAGGGTTAGTGAGGAATTAGGCAGGCTGCGGGTGAATAAGGCCATGGGGCCAGAAGGGCTGCAGCCTAGGGTAATCCAGGAGTTGGGAGAGGAGCTGGCCGCCCTGTTGATAAGGCTGTTCAACCCATTGCTGGATTCGGGAGGGGTGCCAGAGGACTGGAAGAAGGCAAATGTGGTGCCATTGCATAAGGGGGGGCAGTAGGGACTTGAAAGAAAATTACTGCCCAGTCAGCCTCACCTCTGTGGTGGGGAAGATCATGGAGGCACTCATTAAGGAAAGGGTGATTGAATACCTGGAGGACAATGAATTCCTAGATGATAGACAGCACGGATTTACAAAAGGGAGGTCATGCCAGACAAACCAAATTGAATTCTTTGAATGGACAACATGTAATCGACCAAGAGGGGCAGTGGACGTGGTCTGCCTGGATTTCAGTATGGCATTTGACACCGTCCCCCACAGGAGGATAGTGAACAAGCTGGAAAGCACAGGTGTGGGTGATTAAAATAACCAGGTGGGTAGACAACTGGTTGGCAGGAAGAAGCCAGAGAGTGGTGGTAAATGGGGAGTTCTTGGGGATGCGGGTGACAAGTGGGGTACCCAAGGGATCAGTACTGGGTCCCCTCCTTTTCAACATCTACATAGGTGACATATTGGAAGAACTGAGAGGGTGGGTGGGCCTTTTTGTAGATGATGCAAAAGATCTGCAACTGTGTGGACACAGCAGGGGGGCTGGCATGTCTTGGCAGAGGTATCACTATCAGGTGAAGCAAGGTACTGATGCCCCTTTACAAAGCCATGGTAAGGCTGCACCTAGAGTATGGAGTACAGTTCTGGAGGCTACATCTACCCAAGAACAGAGACAGGTTGGAGGGAGTTCAGAGGAGGGCGACTAAGATGGTGCTGGTATGCTGGGCAAATCATATGAGCAGAGATGCAAGGAACTGGGGCTGTACTCTTTGGAACTAGAAGGAAAAGAGTGGACATGATCAAAATGTTCAAATATGTCAAGGGGATAAATAAGGTTAAGGCAGGGAGCCTATTCCACAGACAGGATGGTGCAGTATCTTGGGGCCATAGTCTGAGACTATGGGGGAGGGAGAGATTCAGGGGAGACATAAAATGACAGTTCTTCACAGAGAGGGTGGTGAAAGCATGGAACAGGCTTTTGGAGGACATACGAACATACATATGAACATATGAAGAAGCCATCAGAAGAAGGCCATTTGGTCTATGCAGTCTGCTCATATTCATGGCCCCGATTTTTCCGCGAATCCTCGGCCGCGGAAGTCCGCGGAAATAACCGCAGATTTTATCTTCACCCGCAGATTTTCTGTCAACTGTGGAAAACCGCAGACAACTGCAGAAATTAGCACAACCGCGGAAATCAGCATGACTGCTCCACCAACACAGAGCTGCAGACTGAGCACCACTCCGAAATAATCTGTCAAATAACATTTTTTTTTTGTAATTTCCCACCAATAGCGGTCCGAGAACCACAGAACACAATAGTAGGGCTGACAGCCAGTGTTCCTCAAATGCCACATTTTAGCTTGTTGCCAAACACTTAGTAAATATAATAAATAAACCAGCATTTCCTGTTAGCCAAAGGGAAATAAATTAATTTATTCTAAAAAGAGCAGTGCCTGCCTGTCTGGAGACCCACCGCAAGCCTGAACTCTTGCAATCAATCCTAGCCCCTCCATGGTTCTCCGGTACAGGATCCCGTTCATGCCCAGAAAGAAATAAAGTGTTCCATGCTGTATGCTGCCATTGCTAAGCCCGATACTAGATACTGGTTACCTATTGCAGATTGGGGTATCCTGAATGAAGAGGGTTCTGTACAGATACCATACTGTACACTCACCATGCATTCAAAATTGCTACCGGGAGTGCCAGTCTAAGCAGTTCTGGGGAGACATCAAGCAACAATCTCTCAACCCACCCACCTTCAGTTCCGAGTGCCAAATTAAAAAAATAAATAAATAAATGATTCAAGGAATATGCAAATAATTTCTTTTTGTCTAACTAGTTTAGATCCTCAGCTTGATATGTTGCAAAAGGAGTCAATAACACTAGAGAGAAGTGTTTGCCATGCAGAATGGATCAGATGAATAAGATCATGTATAATTAGTATTTCTCTCTCTAATAAAGAATGCATGATTAATCTTTTTATTTTTAGTTTTTTTTCTGTGTTGATCACTATCTATAGAGTGGGGGCTTCTTCTTTCAGTACTTTGTTTTTGCACCCCTTCTCAGCAATGCAAATATTTTTTTTTTCAATGCCAAGATAGATCGCTTTGCAAATACAGTGCGAGAGAGAGAATGGTGAAGGGTCAACCCACCCTTAACACAGTGCACTGATTTTTCTGGATAGCATGCACTTTTGGGACATTACTGCATTGAAAATGTGATAAGCAGAAGGCTATATCAGCAAAAGAGAAGCAGTGCCATAGACTTTCACCTTACTTAGGTCAGCCTCTCCAACTGCTTTCAATTTATTTTTTTTTAAATTAAAGTTTCTGCAGTTTGCATGGAAGATGTTAAATGAATGAACTCCCCCATAAGCATGACTTTCTATTTTTTTTAGCTGCCGACTCATTTCCCTAACTAAAGGGGCTTCCTGTTTTAGCGTAGGTTGTGCATTTCTCCTGATATGCCCCATGTAGGGAAACTTGTACAGCAGTTCTGTTTTTCATGTGTCAGTAAAGCTGTCAACATCCAGTTCAAGGAACTGAATTTATCTGCATGTTTTTTTTTAATCCACCTTGACGTCTTCTGGCTGTTTAATACACAGTGTTCCCACTGACAGCAAGCTCCTCTTCAAAGATCCGCACCGGAACAGATAAAGGCAAGGAAATAACCATCATCTTCATTAATACAAGAGAAAAAACTGTTAACAGACAAACCCTTATTTGACTAATTCAAAATCTGCCAGGTCTTGTTTGATGTACATGAAACCTCTCAACTGTTTCCTGGTTCTGTGTGTACTGATTTGGGCACTAAATTAAAAACATTGTATGCCACTTGACTGGCTGTGGTTCAGTACCATGATTTTTTTTCCTAGGCAGCAGTATTTATTTGTCAAGATATGTTTTTTTCAGCAATAACATCTTTCTAGCAAAAATATCAATATACCCCTTTTTTATTTTTGTCTTTCTTTCCTGAACTAAAATACATGAATTTCAGGTTTTTAAAAGTTGCCTCTTCTCTGCTTTGACTGCCAAGAAAAGTACAGTTGCTTGCAGCAGTGTTAAATTTCAGAAGCATGTGGTAACAGCAGCCTAATACATCCACATTTTAAATGTAGCATGTACATTCAACAGGAAAACTCAGTGGAATTGATTTTTAAAAATTGCAAGTGGCAGCCATCTTTAATGAGCTGAGTCATTAATTACCAAATTAGCTGTAGCTATAAAAGCTGTTTTAAAAATATCTGCAAAATTAAAATACACTTTGTGCTATATGTTCTATTGTGCTACTGTAATATTTATGCTGTACCTACCAGGCCCCCCTTGAAAATGGACTTGCTCAATGGAGTTTCACCAGGCTAAATTAAGATTGATTGATGTCAAAAATACATTTTTGCTATAGGATTACTTTTTTTACCGACTAACAAATACTGCTGCTTATTATATATCACAGAAAATTAATGCAGGAAGGAGTAATTTTTTGTAACATTACCATGGGGAAGGTGGCTCTTCAGTTCTTAGTCCCACTATTTCAAGAAAACAAAAAGGATTTAAATTTTAACTGAGGCCTCCATGATGCTGTGGGGCTCAAACATGCTCTTAGCAGGCACCCTTCCTGCAGGGGGCTTCTTTACATAGTCCAAAATACAGTTGTACAAAGTTCATAGTAAAAAGCTATATAAAAGAATGAAAACACCTGGAGAGCCTTGTATAAGACCTGGAGCTTGTAGAGTTTATTAGAGCAAATCTCATGTCCCCAGCAGGGATGGTGCGGGGTAGGAAGGGACAAGATTTTTTACTTTTTATTTTCAGGCTGTAGTGGGTTGGACACCAGAGAGCCACGGAGGCATCAGTTAAAATTTAAATCCCAGCTCTGAAACATAGGAAAATGATTATGTTTAGGGTGTGTGCATGCACGTTGAATTCCAGCAAAAAACATTCCATGTTGTTGCTGCACAAGGCCAAGCTGGTATTCTAGGCAATTCAGTATTAATATTAAATGGCATGCATGACTTGTCATAACATATAAGAGATATGTGAAGGTAGTGTACAGTGAATCCGACATCTTTAGTTTCACAATAGAAATATAACAAAGAAGACACAAACTCAGTTGTGAAAAAGATTTATTAGCAGCTGAATACATTTCTTGTGTGTGATCAAACTACAGTTTCACTTCTCAATTTTTATAATAAAAGCATATCACAAGCAGGTTCTCTGATATAGTCTTACTTTTCATTCCAAACACAATTACTGTTTTCCTGAAATGTAGGAAGTTAAATCATAAACACTGTTTTAAAGAAAGTGACATAATTTATATATATATATATATATATATATATATATATATATATATATATATATATATATATATATATACACATATATATATATATATACACACACACACATATATAATATATATATATATACACACAATATATATGTATGTATATACCCACATATGAATATATACATACACAAAAAAAATCTAAAAATAAAGGAAGTAGCATGATAACTTTTTGCTGCAGAATTGCCACAGAAACAACCATCCTGCACCGCAGAAGTTCTGTGGCAAATGGGAACCCTGCAGCAGAACTTTGCTCTGAAGTGCCGCAGAAAAATTGGGGCCCTGCTCATATTGCAGGATACACAGCATGAGCTACTATCCCTTCCCTCACTCCCCACACCTCCCATCCTCCCTACCCATGATCCTTACCTTTCCCTATGCCTATCCCAGCCTCTCTTAAAGCTGCCCACTGTCTTCAACGAGATCACCTCTTCTAGCAGAGCATTTCAAGTGTCCACTACCTTCTCTGTGAAGATGTGCTTATTGACCTCCCTCCTAAACCTCCCACCCTCCAGCTTAAGACTGTTCCCCCTCATGTTATGGTTGCCACTCAACTTAAAGAGACTCTCCTTATCCACCTTATTTTTCCCTTTCAAGTACTCGAAGATCTCAATTATGTCCCTCCCCCTCTCCTGTCTTCCAGGGAGTACATGTTCAGTGCCCTCAACATCTTCTCATATGCCCTACCCTGCTGACCCACTATCATCTTTGTAGCCCTCCTCTGGACTTTCTCCAGCAGGTTAATGTCCTTTTTGAGGTGGGGGCACCAGTACTGAACCCCATAATCTAGATGAGGCCTTACCAGGGACCTGTACAAAGGCAGTATAACCTCCTCTTTCCTACTACTAATCACCCTTGATATGCATCCCAGCATCTTGTTTGCCTTTGCTGCTGCTTTATTGCACTGCATGGAGTGCTTCAGGTCACTAGTGATCATTACTCCCAGGTCCTTCTCCTCCTCTGATGCAGATATTTGGACTCCACCCAGGTAGTACTCTGTCCTGGGATTCTTGGCTCCAATATGCATAACTTTGCATATCTTGGCATTGAAGCCAAGCTGCCAGATCCTGGACCACCTTCCCAGCTTTTCCAGATCATCCTGTAGGTTCTGCATCCCTTCAGCTGTGTCCACTCTCCTGCAGAGCTTGGTGTCATCTGTGAATATGCACATTGTGCCCTTAATGCTATCCGCAGTGTCATTGATGAAGAGACGTAACAACACCGGCCCCAGCACCAAGCCCTGCAGGACCCCACTGGTTACATCTCTGGTGCCAGATAACTCTCCCACCCCACAACCACCCTCTGGGTTCTGTCTCTCAGCCAGTTTTCCACCCATCTAGTCATCTTGTCCCCAACCCCAAGATCCACCAACTTCATGATCAACCTTTTATGGGGCACAGAGTCAGAGGCCTTGCTGAAATCAAGATACTGGATGTCTACTGCTTGGCCCCTGTCTACTGTTTTAATGACAGAGTCAAAGAAGTCAATCAAATTTGTTTGACATGATCTCCCTCCTATGAACTCATGCTGCCTTGCATCCTGGAGACTATGCTCCTCTAGATATTCCACCAACCTTTCCTTTAGTATGGCCTCCATGAGCTTGCCCTCAATGGAGGTCAGACTGACTGGTCTGTAGTTCCCTGGGTCATCCTTGGAACCGCTGTTGTGGACTGGCACTACATGTGCTGTTCTCCAGTCCTGTGGTACCATGCCTGACTCTAGTGAACTATTAAATAGGTAGCCCTGCCAGCTCCTCAGCCAGTTCCTTTAGTGCCTTTGGATGTACTCTGGGCCTGGTGATTTGTCAACCTTCAATGCCAGCAGCCCCCCCCACTCTGTCCTCCTCTATCACTACATCTGTGTTCCCCTTCCCTGCTCCTCTTTTCCCTCATAAAGGCACTGGTCCATCCTTCTCCCTGGTACTGACAGAACAGAAGTATTCATTTAGTATCTCTGCTTTTCTGCCATTATCCTCCACCCACTCTTCCCCTTTCTTAAGCCTAATAATCCCTTCATTCTTGTCCCTTTCTCACTTACATAGTGAAAGAAAGCTTTCTCCCCCTTCTTAAATCCTTCAGCTATCTGCAGCTCCTTCTGTGCCTCACTAGCCAACCTTAGGTAATTTTCCCCTATACACCTCTCTCTTGATATTCCTGAATTTTCTATGGGCCAACCTCTTTTCCCTTACTGCCTAAGGAACCCCAGAACTGAACCAGCTAGGCACTTTGGCCCTTGTATTCTTCCCACTGAGCCTAATGCACACATCTGTGGCAACCAGTATTCCTTCCTTAATGATGGACCACCTTTGGTTCACCCCCATATCTGCTCTGATGCCCGCCAGCTGGCTCCTTAGCACTTTGCCCATTTTCCATGGTGGGAGCCAAAACAGTAATGGAATTTAAGATAGCATGGGACAGGCATAAGAGGCTGTGTAGAAACACAAAGGGGGCAGCAGGGGAGGGGACTGAATAAACGAGGTGAGAAGTGCAGACTTTTTTGTTTTTGCAGCTATTAATTTTGCTGCCAGCCTACATTCAGAGGGCACCCCAGCCCCATCCCCCAACATCCACCATCCGGCACTGACCCAGCACCAGGGCTTACCCTCCCAGTGGGGCCAGCGGGGTTCCCCAACACCCCACCAGAGACCAGATTCATGGGGCCAGTGCCATGGCTGGCCAGGAGTGGAGCCTGCAAGGCAGCCTCCATCACACTGCTGTAGCTAGTGTTTTTCCTTTTTCATTCCCCTAGGGGTCGGGGCATGCAATTACACCTGCAGAGTGGAGCACGCATACGTCTGCACGTGCTCCCCTCCAAGCGTCTGCCCCGAATCCTCCCTTGTCTGCAGCACGGCAACTGTGTCCCCCAGTCTCCACTAGGGGGCAACCAGGCACCCACAGCTGAAGTCCCCCCTCCCTGGAGAAGGAGAACAGTCCATTGGATGCTCAATTCTTCCCCACCCCCTGCCAACCCTTGGTGGTCCATGCTCATTCCTAAACATGGGTCGCCAGCATTGTGCGAGGTAAGGCGACCAGAGTCTCAGCCCTCAGCACCACTGGGCCAGCTGGAAAGGGCAGACTTGATGGACCAGAGGGTCTTTTTCTGCCGACAAGATTCTGTGATTCTATGATTAAGCAACTTTTGCAATTCGGCATGCCACACAGCATTACCGCTCCACTGCATAAGTACTGACTGTCATACCAGGGTACCGCATAAATAATGAGCATCATACCAGGGTACCGGGCAACTTTTCTATAACTACCACTGTATTTGAGTTAAGGCATAGCATGTTCACAGGGAAGCACAACCTTAAACAGTAAGGGAAAAAATGTAAGAAGGCTGTCAGAAAGTATTGCTTTCACAGAGTGGAGTATGTAGAAGAGAAACAGCCAACCCAGTTATGTGACCAAATCTGTGTCTATCTTTTGGTTTGAAACTCAATGAAACATTTTCAAGGTGATAATTATGAACAAAAAAAAGAGTCAGGGGGTAAGGGCATTTTAAACCAGCTTAGAAAATTGGCTTTTTATTTCCTGGCATCTAATTGAATGGTACCCTTGCCAGGGAGTACACTAACTTACAATAGATGCCCAGGAAATAAAAAGCACCAGTCCAAGTTCCCCTTCACCCACTAAGGTATCCTTGTGCACCCTCAGTTTACTGAATTCATTCAGTTGCCTAATGCAGCACAAAGATATTTGTAAAAAAAATGTTTCTGTAAAAAAAATTCAGTTGTGGACCCTCCTTACACTGCACCTTGCTGATCACCAGCCCGCTTAGTACATTTTGTATGTTTCTTTGCCAGTGGAATCCAGAATTAAATGTAAAAGGGCTGCATTTATTAAAAAAAATGAAAAAAGAGACAAACCAGGATAAAAACACACTCCTGTTCTCATCATGTTGCCGAGGAGACAGAGAAGAACTGTTCTCATTTCTAATGGCACCAGTCTCCTGACCACCCTCATGCCCCTCCTCCAGATGGCAGCGTGCTCTGTTCACTACTTCTTAGTGAGCACCCCTTCTACTGTCCTGCCATCCACTCATTTTTTTTATTGCCGTATAAAAACATTTTATTTTCTGTAGTTCCTTGACTATAGTGTGCTTGGTCACAACTTGCTGACCATCAGATTGGCAATGGAGCTCCAAGCAAGCTTCAAAATGCAGACTGGCCATACACAGTCTTTATCCTTCTCCCCCTGTCTTCTCATCCAAACCTGCAAAGGTTCAGGCAGCGACAGGACTCCACAGGCAGGCTGCGTCTTGTTGCTGTTCTGCTACTAATGGGGCTGGTTGCTGAGCTGGAGCTAGAGGCAAATGGGACACTAAAGGAAACACCACTTTTCTGTGTGTGTGTGTGTGTGTGTGTGTGTGAAGTGAGTGGTGTTGCTCTCTCTCTCTCTCTCCCTGCCATTTTTGTTTTCTGTGCTCCCCCCATCACATTCATGTTCATGTGGAGAGACCTCCAACTATAGTACAAGTTGAAAAATCCTATATACAAAATAGCAGCACCCTCTACTGCCAGATATATCAGTACAGGGACTATTTCACAACAAAATTAAATTGCATTCATTGTTTACTGTTTTTTTTTACATTTTTATATAATCTATTTAGTATTTAATTTAAATTCCACCAATACTCCATTTTCTAAGTGCAATAATACCCTCCAGGGTGGGCAGTATTGGACAATTCCAGACCTTCCAAGGGCTATAAGGCCTTCCGCCTGCCATGTTGTGCCTCATTACATCCCTGGGTGTTCCAATATTGCCCAATACCACCCACCCTGTTGGGTATTATTGCTTGTATTGAAATATCTGGGCAAACTTAATGGACTCATGGGGCAGGATTTTTCAGAAGGAGCAGATGCAGATACAAATGCATACTGCACCTGTGTCTGCATCCACTTTACTACGTGTGAGCAGCTCTGCTGCTGTTTTCAAATGATGCATCACTTTTTGACAGTAAATCATAATTTGTGATACAGAATTGACACAAATGTGATTTGCGTCTTTGTTTGCCACAGTCCTGTCTTCTTTTGGACATGAAACTTGAGACATAATTAGGCCATCAGACTGATCCTTTTCAAAATCCTGCCCAGGGATTTTTTCTATACGAAACCATCTAGGTACAGTAGAATCTGTACGTGTGAATTGTGGTGGTAATAACAGTTAGTGGAATGAAGCTTGGAATGTGGCTGTCATGGGCCAGCTAGTGGGATCAGGGAGGGTTATGAAGCATGTCTGTAGTGATATGGCTTGGGGTGTGGTGGCAGGGGTGATCTAGTGGGATGAAGGAGGGTGATGGAGTATGGCATCAGTGTTCAGAAGACAGTATGTGTAAGTTTGTATTAAATGGGAAGATGCTGTATGTTATGCGAATGGACTTGAGGCAGTGTGGTAGAGGTAGACATCAGCTGGTGGTATAAGAAGAGGACTGAGTATGTCTCTTGAAATGGTCTTGAAACAGTAGTAGGGATCAGCTGGTTCAACATGGGAGGAGAGTGAAATATGTTTATGGCAATGGGGCTCAGGTTGTTGGTAGTTCAGGTTAGCTGGTGGGACATGGAAGAGTCATGAAATATGGCTATGTGGATGGTGCTTGAGGTAGGTGGGGTGATACATTTCCTGACATATTTGCAGATTGGCAAAATTGCGAGAGTATGAAAATGCCAATGTCTCACAATTTCACTGCCATAAAAATATTGCACAACACTATCTGATTCTCATTTGGGCTCCTATAGGTCTCTCCTGGATTTTCTGAGCTGCTTACATCAAAACTGGAAAAGTCTGCTATAAGAATAATGACAAAAGTACATCAGTTGGACAGGATAAGCAATGAAGTAATTATAGTTAGGACAAAGTTTATAATTCAGAGCTTTATGTTTACCTATAATGTTGATACTAATAGCTGCAGTGTGGCTGCTTTTGAGAAACACTGTTTTGGACTTTGGAAGGCAGTGAGAAGATCCTATTAAATGAGATCCTATCAGGGACCAGTGTTTCAGAAAATATACAAATCCTTCATGAAAACAATCACTATTTGATCAAATAATACAATGTCTGGTGAATAGTGTAGTGCTTGTGTATACCTCTAAAACGTTTGGCCTTTCTCTATGCCAGCCCTTGGTAGATAAGCCAGGGTAGCCTGTAGGGAATAGAAGACCCAGCACCAAGAGTGAACAGAGTGACAGGGAAGGAGGAGGAGGCTGGGGAGGACGGTGAGTGCTTGGAAACATGCTAAATGGGAGTTGCTGGGAGAAGCTGGATTTTATTTGGGATGTGGGAGGAGCTATTCCCCCCCACATTGAACAGTGGGCTGCAGCCCTCCCTTTCAATGTTTGGTGAATAGCATAGTGCTTGTATATATTTGTAAAACATTTGGCCTTTCTCTATAGCCACCCTTGGTAGATAAGCCAGGTAGAGTGTAGGGAACAGAAGGCCCAAAAAGATTACCTCCTCCAACTCATGGACAGTGTAACCAGTAGCACACAGGAAAGAAAAAAATTCCTGTGGAGGACACTTCTGAGGACCCATGGCTACTGACCTGCCTGTCCTCTGGGCAAGCTAAGAGGAGATGATCCTATAAGTTTGTATGATTTCTACTTCTGGATTAGGACTGTCTGGTCCGAAGGCTGGCAAAGTCCATCTTCCATGTCCCTTGATAATCTGAAGGAATGTTATTCTTCGAGGTTGAAGAAGCTACTCCAAGTTGAAAGAAAATCCAGAAAAGGCATAAAGGTTGAGGCCAAGTTGATGTGGAGTTTGACAAGTTCCAGGAACCTTTATGTTGTTATAAGTATTTGGTATCCATGATCAAGACAGGATAGGAAGAATCTGATCATACATGGAAAAACATGAGCCAGTCAAATACATTATTAGATGTTAGTTGGTACAGGTTTGTTATTAATTTATTAAACTCTTGTATAGTATCATGTACTATGAGGAGAGACTAAATGACCTCAATATGTACTCACTGGAGGGGAGGAGAGAACGGGGGGACATGACTGAAACATTCAAGTACCTCAAGGGCATAAACAAGGTGCAGGTGGGGGACCTTTTCCAATATAGAAAAAGTACTAGAACAAGGGGGCACAATATGAAATTGGAAGGGGGTAGATTAAGAGGTAATGTGAGGAGGTTTTTCTACACAGAAAGGGTAGTCAACATTTGGAATAATCTGCCACAGGAGGTATTGGGGCAAGCACAGTGGAGGGGTTTAACCATGCCTGGGACAGGCACAAGGGAAGCTTGGGAGGGGAGGACGTGATGAAAAGTCATTGATCACATAGGGTCAGTGACCACATACAATGTATAGGGCTATGGGCAGACTGGATGTGCCTAGCGGTCCTTATCTGCTGACAATTTCTGTTTCTATAAGATCTGTCAGTCTTGAGGAAGGAGCGATAGGATATTATGATTAATTTTCTTCAGGAACTTGGAATCTTTATGGAATTTAGCAGAGTAAGATGATGGAACAGAATTCTCCAGAATGCAGGGATCCATAGAGACTAGAAAATAGCAGAGGTACTGTACCATGATTTTTGAAAGGAACTGGCTTCAGTGAGTTCAGAGATTTTGTGATGAAGCCATCTATAAGGAGATGATGAGGCATTCTGGCTCTTCATGTCCTGAGGGGTATACTTAACGGTCTGTATGGTAAGTTCATGGCTTGATGGCCTAGTGAGGAATGCAAAAACATGTTTTACATGAGCAAAGAACTCTGGGAGGATTGGTGTATGTGGAAAGAGGAGTGCTTTTGCATACTGTAGCACATGCAGCTTGGTGGCTGGAGGTAAGGTGGCCCTTATGATGATGTTGTCCTGCTGGTGAAAGTTATGTGTTTGATAGATGAAAGAGGAGGGAACATGACTGAGGCTGCTGAAGGATGGAGGCAATGAAAGGTCTGCAACTGGAATCGAGATAATGAATCAGCTGCTTTGTTTGGCATAGCCCAGAATATGAAAACAATGTAGTGTAATACTGAGAGAGAAACCAAGCCAGCCCAAAATGATCCATATAATCGAATGGGACGAAGACCTCCCTTGTTGAAAAATGTCCATTATGGGTTTATTGAAAGGAAAATAGAAACTGACTGGAGGGCTCCATAATGTTCCCATATGGAGGTGGCATTTCCTATTAGGTAATCTTAAGAGAGGAGATGTTGACGGTAATCTTAAAGAGATTCAATGGCCAGAGGTCAGGGAACAGTGATCCAGGACTGCATAAATGACAGCATATCCATGCTTTTTGTTTTTGTGACATCAAGCCTCTTCAGTACTGCTTATGAAGTTCTAAATTGTGGACAAAGGAGCAAATTCTGGGTGAGGCACTGCTGGCTTAGACCAGGACCTTGAAACAGGATTAGTCTGTAAAGTTTGGAAGAGCCACGTGATTCCATGTGTAGGCAGCAGTTGAGTGTAGGATACTGTGTATCTTGGTTCAGCCATAAGGCTGAAGTGATCCAATCCATAAAGAAGTAAGGTGATGGGAAAGCCGGCTGACAAGCTGGGATAAATCGGAGGAGACCATGCAGGACCTGTGGCAGGATTTGCAGTCAGATACAGTAGTAGCACCAAATTTGTCAAGCAATTTTGTGAGATTCCCTATTTATCCTTCACAAAAATTAGGGGGAAAAAAATCCTCTAAAATTCTTTTACTTATACCTACAGAAAGAGACCAGTTCCTATTACAGTACTTAAGTGCCATCTAGTAGATTTTCAACTACACTATCAGATGAGACAACCCTCTCTGCATAGCAGTGACCACACTAACAAACAAAATAAAATCCCTAACTAAAGGTTTCACAATTCTCAATAGGGATTTTTAAAAATCCTGAAAAATCCTTTGACTAATTTGATGCTACTACTGGAGCAAATTAAGGTAGAAAAATGCCCATTATGGGTTGATTGACAGGAAAATAGAAACTGACTAGAGGGCTCCATAATGTTCCCATATGGAGGTGGCATTTCCTATTAGGTAATCTTGAGAGAGGAGACACTGATGGAAATCTTAAAGTGATTCAATGGCTGGAGGTCAGGGGAACAATGATCCAGGACTGCTCATAAATGGCAGCATATCCTTGCTTTTTTTTTGTGACATCAAGACTTGACTACTGTAATGCCCTATATCTCGGGGTCACTGGAGGGAACCTCCACCAACTGCAGCTAGTGTAGAATGCAGTGACCAGGTTGCTGACAGAATTACCTAGATTCTGTCATGTGACCTCGGTTCTGCAGGGTCTGCATTGGCTGCCAGTCAGGTGGCAGGTTCTCCTCAGGGTGGGCTTACTCACCTATAAGGCCCTATATGGATTGGGCCCTGGCTACCTGTTAGACCTCCTTACCCCAGCCATTCCAACTCACTCCCTCCATTCCTACACCCAGGGTCTCCTTGTGATTCTGAGGACTTTGCTGAAAATCTTGGGTGATAGCTCATTCGGGGTGGTAGGCCCAGCCCTCTGGAATTTGCTTCCAAGATATTTCAGGGAGGCCCCTAAAGTGGAGATATTCAGGAGGGGCCTAAAGACCCATCTATTTAAGTTAGCATATTCTGAAACCATATTTTAATGCTGGCTGTTGATTTTAAGAACTGCTGTAATGTTTTTGTATTTTATTCTTGATGCCTTTGGATTTTATGTACAGCGCCCAGATCTTCCAGGATTGAACGCTTAAGAAAAACACTTACTTACTTACATGAGGTGGAGAAGCATTGATGTATACCGGTGTTTAAACAGAAGAAGGGTCTTTGTAGTAGGTTGGACAGCCATTCCAGTAAGATAAAATGCACCCAGCTAGTTAGATCAGATTTAGAGCAGTCAAGATTTGAATGTAATGGTGTAGTTCAGGAACCAATGATGTCCAAGTCAGGAGGTAGGAATTAAATGATTGAATCTGAGGAATTACCTGGATTGCACAGATGAGATATCATAGGAAGAAAAGAAGTTCTAATTTCAGGCAAGAGCATCTGGTCAAAAGATGTCACTAAGCTAGTATCCTGTAAAGGTGAAGAGAGGTAGCCTGGTTTCCGTACATTCTATATACAATGTCATGCCAAGGAATTCAAGGAATGTCACTAAACTGGAGATTTTCTTTTCAAGCAGGGAAATCGACAGCTCTTAGAACAGTTGAATAAGAGCCGGAACGCAGCCACAAGGAGAATTCAGCTGATTGTCACAGGGTGTTCCTATGAGGAGTGGGCTATGAGGTAATAAGGGTTCCATCACAAATAATGAAAGTTATAGGTTTAGGTAAAATAAACAAACATTACAGATGGGGTTAAATGGTTCAATGGATTTATTGTAGGATACTGTTTAAATAAGGCTGAGAATGGTAAGGCAAGCAGAGAACTGCATTTCAACCAGGGGTTTAGTTCTCAGCACTATGTTAGCTAGGAGCACTAGAAGCGGCGGCTGAAATTGACAAAATTACTGTTCAGCCGCAGAGCGCTGTATTTCAATTTTATTATGTTCTTGCACATTTTAGACAAATATGTCTCTGCATGATTAGGGCACATTTGTTAGTCAGAAGAAAAGGAATGGTAACCCCTTCTTCAAACCTCTTCTTCTAGTAAATAAAATAAAAGAAAACTGTACTGTATATGTTTTGCCCTTATGTCAGAGGTACAAATAAAAAATAGAAGGCTAAAAGAACACAGTGGAAGCCGCCACTCTGGGAAAAATATGTGGCAAGAATAAATTTTTTTTCACTGGGTAGTGCGGCTTCACTGCTTGCATATTCAGGCTGTGTTCAGTATCTTTCTGGTTAAAGTCACAGTCCTGCTAAAATGATGAGACTGAAATTATAGTTTTACAAAAAAAGAAATAAAAGCATTCATAAAAGAGCTTGGTTTAGTGCTGTTTTGCACCACAAGTGCTTTTAGTTAAAATAAAGTGAGGGCTGGTATTTGTCTGGGATTCTTAAATGCCCCCCCCCTTTTAGGATGAGAGCGGCAGAATGCTTGGAAAAGCCTTTGAAAGGGTTGCTATGCCACCTGTTAGTGTTGAGAGCTGTTTCTCTCGCTAGCTTCATGAGCTTCTGCTCAAGCAGGGTATTGCTTTTCCTTGCCTTCTGGCTTGCATGTTATGCCAGGTAAGCTTCATGTACCTCGGCATGTCCTTCTCATTTATAGCTGGTTTAAGCACTGGTTTGAGTGCTTTTGTGAGCTTATTTCAGGACTCTGCTTAAATGCTTAAAATGCAGTTTTTTATTTGGGAGCTGCCCTTCCCCGTCCTTTGTTGTAACCACATTAAAACAAGATAAAGCGCTACTTAAAGGGGACAAAAAGGGTAGTTCTGTTAGGTTCAAACTAAAACATAGTTTAGTTATGTTTAGTCTACATTTTCCTTTAGCATATAGAAAACAAAAAGGCATGTTTGCATTTACCTATTTTATTTTTATGGTGGGGATTAGGTCGGAAAGCTGTAGGGAAGCTTGTTGCCTGCACTAGGACTAGCTCTATAGTGCCAAATGGTAACAGTTAACCTCTGTATATACTGCACAGTTGCTTGCTGGGTGGTGCTTCAGAGAATGTTCATAATAAAAGTTTTGAAATGTTGTATAAAATAAATGTGCTATACTGTATGGTGGTAGATATTAATATGGGCAGAGTTAGCTCATCACATGACACAGCTTTTTGTATAAATCTCTGTCTCTTGAGCTGTGAGATTAGATAAGTTTTGGGCCTGGAGACAGACTCCAGGAAGCTCTGTGAATTGCTCCAAGGTGTTGGGAGAAGAACACCTTTCTAGCCATGTGTAATTCATGATATAATTTTATTTGCCATGCAGTTTTTTTTCTG
Organism: Neoceratodus forsteri; assembly: GCA_016271365.2. NCBI lineage: Eukaryota > Metazoa > Chordata > Ceratodontiformes > Ceratodontidae > Neoceratodus > Neoceratodus forsteri. The sequence goes on along the minus strand of CM057450.1, from coordinate 1,312,543,622 downwards.
TTGTCGTGCCAGTTCACTGTTATTACATTTGTCCTGCTATGAAGAAACTTTTGATATAACTAAATAAACTTTGTTCATTTACAACTGCAACTGTGTCACTCTACCAATTAGTCCACATGGTCACCTACACCCTCGACGCTGATCTATTGGAAAAAGTCAGTTAACAGATGAACAACTGCTGGATGGTGGCAAACAGTGAGAAGGCTCAAAAAGTAGTGCAGAGAACATATTGAAACACCATGGGCTGTTGCAAAGCAGGAGGCCAAACAAACTGCACAGCAATAGCAATCCTCCCAAATGTATCACAGAGATGCCAAAGATGAATGGATGGGAAACAAACTGAATGTGCGTACTGATCAATGTTCAACAGCCAGGAGTCAGGGCCATAGCAGATGATGCGAGCTAGTGAAAAGTTAATATGAGCATAGGATTGAGATATTTGTGGAAGGATTTCGAGGACTTGATCCTCAGTCTGAATGAGGACAGAGAAGCAGATTAATTGACAATGAGGAGTTTCATGCTGGAAAGTCATCCAGTAGCAACACACATGGGAGTAAATGAGAAGGAGGGAATGCCAATGCTGAAACTGACCCAGGAGGAAGTCCTCTGTATGTTCCTCACAGAAGCTGATGGGCAATGGTAGGATCCTGCACCACAGACTACAGAGCATGACCTCACATGGAAACAGCAAGATGGAGCACTGAATATTGGAAGAGTATATGGAGGAGCAGAGGTGAGTGGAACATGGTCAGTAGATGGCAGTACAGCTGAAGCTGATGGTTCAAAGATAGGAGAAGGTGAAACCTGGAAGTGAACTTTGATATCCACCTATGGGATAACAAGCAGGAGACTGAAGAGGTAAGTGGAGCCTCATCAGCACTGCTTATGAAGTCCTAAATTGTGGACAAAGGAGCAGATTCTGGGTGAGGCACTGCTGGCTCAGACCAGGACCTTGAAACAGGATGAGACTGTGAAGTTTGGAAGAGTCACGTGAGTCCATCTGTAGGCAGAAGCTGAGTGTAGGATACCGTGTATCTTGGTTCAGCCATAAGGCTGGAGCAATCCGATCCATAAAGGAGTAAGATGATGGGAAAGCTGGCTGACAAGCTGGGATAAATCAGAGAAGACCATGCAGGACCTGTGCCAGAATTTGCAGCCAAAGAGCAAATTAAGGTAGAAGATGCTAGGATACCAGTAGCACTGTGTATTGAACTGAAAGAGGGAAGAAATCTTAGGGGACCGTTGTCGGTCATTTGGAGGAATTGCAGGCAGAGTGATGGTAAACAAAAAATATACCATGTTGCACTGAGTGCAGGAGGAACTCCAAGGACCTTGCAGGATCTTGTTCAGTAGTTGCAGTCGGAGAGTCAAAAGCATAGAAGAAGCCAAATGCCAATGCTATGTATTGCAGTATGCAAAGAAAGGTGGAATAGAAGGATTAATGACTTAACTCCCAGCTCTTATAGATCTGGAAGTCCACCTGCACTTAAATACTTCACAGGGTATGAGTTAGGAATGGTGACTGTTGGATAGCTATTACAGATTGAAATCGGAAGAAACAGACTCCCATCCCTGGTAGACAAGGAAGCCTACCTTCACTTGAATACCTCAGAAGGTATGAATTAGGGATGGAGACTGTTAGACTGCTGGTAGAGATTGTAATTAGATGAAACAGATCTCCCATCCCCAGTAGGCAAGCCTACCTGCACTTCAGTATTTATTTATTTATTTTGAAATATCGGAATTACAAACCTTTGAGTCAAAGACTCATTTCCAAAGGCTCTGCATCAGTTACAAACACAAGATACATTAAGGCAGTTACAGAGTGGCTATGTAGGCAGAGTAACAGTGGGTGATGTGGCCTATACAATATGTTAGCTAAGAGGGTTGGGGGAGAGAGCATAGTAGACCTATTTACAAATAAATTAGCAATCCAGTGAAAAGTGACCTATACAACAGATTTGCTAAGCATGGTCCTAGAGACAAAGGGACTAGTCGTAGATAAGGGTCTGTTCACAAAAAAGGGGTTACCAAGGCACCCATCACTTTGATTGAATTGTGTTACAAAAATAAAAAAAGATTTCCCTAATGCAAGTGGTGCTTTTTAAGGGTAGTTGGTATTAGAGGTAGGTAACATAATGTTTTTTTGCAATTACATCCCTAACATATATATTTTTTTCAATTTAAGTTAATTTACTGCTGATTTTCTTGCCTCAAAATGTGACATCAAAACCAACGTGTTTGTTGTTTGCTACTGTGAACTCATTTTACTTCACAGTATTCAAACTAAAGTACTGTGTTGCTCAAAACATCTTGTTTTAAGATATCCACACTGTCCTGGCCCTTTACTTTATTCCCTTTGGCTGCAGAGATGCTCAATAATTTCTGTGATGGGTGTGTAACGTGTAGTGTCCTACTTTGTTACACCCATCACAGTGAACACCACACTGACTTCCAGTCAGTTATTTAAAATTCTTGCACTTTTCCTTGCTCCCTGGATCTCTCAGTTTCTTAGAGAAAACATTGATTTGTCCATGGCCCCTAGCATGACGATGCTATGTGGCCATTTGATCCCCCACCTGACATGGTGTCCTAGATTTGCTTATGTTTGCACATCACAGGTGGGGAGTCAGTCTGGTAGCCCAGTGTGATGCTTGTCTTGTGTCTGTGCCAGAAAAGCAGTTTGAGTTGGTGGCAGTATAGAAGTTACATTTGTGACTGGATCTTCGTCTTTTCCTTCACATCCAGTGAGAGTTAAAGAGCGGTGTCTTTGCCACTCCTCAGTGTTACACCCATCACGAGGTGAGTGACTAGTTAAAACCATCATGGGGACAAGTAGTCATTAGCGAACTCAAGGCAACCGAGATCAATCCTATAGGATCGATTGTTCACTGGTGGCATTAGCATGCAAGTTCTCCAATTTTGGAGATGGGGGGGCTTTTCATTTCACTGACTGAACTTTCTGGAGTTAGTGAAACACACCAAAACCTGTGGTGTGTCTTGAACACCCATCACGTTCTCTCATGGGCGTCTTTAGTGAGGTTAGGAATGGAGCCAGTTGGTATACATTTTAAAAGGACTATCTCCCTGTATTGTCAAGTATGTAAGCTATGTGGTTTGATCCTGGACCATTTACCTGCAATTTTGTTTGTACGTGTTCCCCTTTTAAGAGAGTTTAGTAGTGGAGATCGCCTCTGGACAGTTTTAACTCAGAAGCATAGGTTGCATGGCAGCAACAATATTAAGTGTTTGTTCAAGCATCCTGGTGTTTTGTTCTGGATGTCAGAGTTCTAGTGCAATACATTTCATTGTGATGCTAACTGTGTGAGCTCCAATGCAGCAACAATGCATAGCCTAGAAGGTAGAAGCTGTGAATGAGCTTGGTACATCTAACAGACGGACCTGGGTTTGATTCCTTCAACCTCCACTTGCATACTGTATGACTCTGAGCAAATTCCTAAATCCCTAAACTTCCTCTGTGCTCCATGGTCATTACTGAACACAGGCACCTGTACCTAGTGGGCCTTACCCGGTTACCATAGAATAAAAGACATTTTAAATGTGCCATTAATTTAGTTGATGTTCTAATTTACCAGGGTATGGTTTTGTTTCAGTTTTTTTGCTGCCAAATATTTTGATGTACCTTCTGTGTCCTGTTGTATTATTTTTATTTTGGTATTGTTTACAATCTCCTTCCCAGGACCTCCTTGTAAGCTGTGTAGGTAGTGAAGTCATTTTAAGCATGGTCTGGTGCAAGGGTTCATCAGATGAAGGGCTAGGTCTCATTGTTTTGTCATTACAAGTAAGTGTGAGAGAGGCAGTGACTGAAATAACATTTTGGGTCATTCTTTGTAATTGCTGTCCACGCATTTTGTACGGGGTGGGGTTGGGGGCATAACACACTGTGAACTGTGGATGCTTTGTTTTTTATTTTTAACGTTGGAATAAATGTTATATAGTAATAATGTATACAGAAAAAGTGAAAACATGTTTTGACTCTGCCTGTGTGAGCATTCATATTTGGCCTTCCTGAGCACCATGTGGTGGGAGGTGGTTTGGGGGGGTACTCTTGGTGCCTTTGACGCTGGTCTCATTATGGCCAAATATGAATACTCACACAACCTTGATGCTTCCGATTGTCTGAATCATTGTGTCTGGGTAAAATAAAAAAGTGGAGTAGTTATGCTGTAGTTATCATGCTGGCCTGGGAGCGTGTCCCAGCCAGTCTTTTGACTCGGCCTGTGTGAGCATTCATATTTAGCCTTCATGAGCACCATGCAGCTTCCCTGCTGGTGGGTTGTGGTTGGGGGGGTTACTCTTGGTGCCTTTGACGCTGGTGGGATACTTAACAGATTGTTAATCTAACTGTTGGGAGTGCCTTATTGCAATTATAAAAATTTATGCCATGGAGTTCAGGCTGTACATGACAGTGTAATAGGGATTATTGTAAGGCTTTTGGACGCCCTAACAGCCAATCAGATTGCATCATTTCTGAAAGTCTTTTATAATATCCCATCTTTTGTTCCATCAAATTGTCCTGAGTGTTCCATGCTTCTCCCTTGATTGAAGAATGATGTGGAGGTGCATGCTGACTCTTTTGTACTGTCAAATGGCCTTGCGTGCTCTATTCCTCTCCTTTCGAATGGTCTTGAGTATTCCGTGCCATGAATAATAGTTTAAAGTAGTGGAATTATAATAAACATGTTGTTTTTTAATGTAATGTCATGTTTAAAAAGCCTTCAGTCTACATAAGTACCCCTTTTTACTCATTAACAGTTGTGTGGTGCCCTTTATTACACTCGCAGTGATGTGTAGTGTGTCTTGTTACACTCATCACGGTGTGTGGTGTGTCTTGTTACACTCGTCATGGTGTGTGGTGTGTCTTGTTACACTCATCACAGTGTGTTGTTACAATCATCACACTAGACCCCAATTTTCTTGGGAACCTTAACATTTTTTGCATTGAAACATTGTGATTTTTTCACAAGTGGGCCATAGTATCTTAACCTGTCTTACACAATTCATCTATGGTCACCCTTTATTGCACTTGCAATGATGTGTGGTGTGTCTTGTTACACTCACCACGGTGTGTGATGTGTATTGTTACACTCATCATGGTGTGTGTTGTTACAATCATCACACAAGACCCCATTTTTCTTAGGAACCTTAAAATTTTTTATGTTAAAACATTGTGATTTTTTCATATATGGGTCATAGTATCTTAACCTGTGTTACACAATTCTTTTATGGTTGATTTGAAAATTTCACTCCCATGTCACACTTTGGTAACCCTTTTTCATGAACAGACCCATAAGGAAACAGTGCAGTCAGTCTAGCTAAGACTTTTTCAAATGGCTGAGTACTGGCTCTGGTTAACTGATGGTAGGTAGTTTGGCTACAGGCAGGTGCAGGAGCGGGTAGACAGTATGTGGTTTCTGAGTGCCGCCTTGAAGGGGCCCAGTTTGGTGAGGCTAGTGATGGATGTGGGGAGGGCATTAAAGAAGGTGGGGGCCCTGACTGTAAATGACCTCTCTGCCCAGGTTGTCTTGACTCTGGGAAGTAACAGGGAGGCAGTGCTGGTACTGCAAGTGTTTACTGGGTGCTCTTTGGTAGTCAGGGATGCTGCCAATCCTGGCAGTGTTAACCTAAGGAGGGATTTCTTGACTGTGAGGCAGGCCTGATACCTGAGCCTCTCATCAAAGTTGAGGATCTGTGTGGTGGAGTAGAGGGTGCAAGTGTGCATGGTCCATGCCGCACCTGACAGGAGCCTGCAGGGTCTGTTGAGGACTACTTTGATTTTGTTGAGTGCCATAGTGTCAGCCGCGCTATAGAGCAGGAGACCGTAGTCTATCAGGGACATGACAGATGAGGTGATGGCTAGTTTTAATGCTTCAGTAGGTAGACAGTCCTTGTGGCTGTAGAGGAGGCCAATACGGGTGTTCACTGCAGATGTGAGCATGTGGATGTGGGTATGGAAGGTGAGAGCAAGGTCAAAGGTAACCCCTAGGTATTTGTAGGAGTAGACCTGTTCTAGGGGGTGGAGATGCTGTGGAGGGGTGAGTTCTTTAGTTTGTTTTGATGGTGCACAGATAGTAGGGTCTTAGTTTTCTTCAGATTCATAACCAGCCTGCTTTTGCTGAACCACTGTTCAGCCAAGCTAAAGGAGTGCTGGAGAGTGGCCTGCAGGTTGTTCGGGTTGGCATGGGTGGTGCATAGGACAGCATCATCTGCGTAAAGCAGTATTTTACTTCACAAGGTAGACTTAGGGACAGAGGCTGCTGGACTGATGGTATGAGTTAGAACTGAATGAAACAGGCTCCCATCCCCGGTAGACAGGATAAGCCTACCTGAACTTGAATGCCACACAAGGTAGAGTTAGGAAAGGAGGCTGTCAGACTGCTGGTATGTGCTGAGCATGGAAAGAGCAGCTGACAGCTGCTGTAATAATAGATAACCAAAGCAGAGTTATTTACCATGAGGAAAAAGGTAGGGAGCAGGGAAAGGAGGACAGAAAACAGCAAGAAGGAAGGACAAACATATACTGCTAGACAGGACACAAAGTAAACAAACTGAAGGCACAACAAACAGAGGCACTAGAAGGACTAAATCAGGTGCATAGTGAGAGAAGACAGCATGTCAGGAATCCTGAGTTGACTGAGTTGTGAAAACATGCATCATAAAAGCAATGGAGAAAACTTGCTAGTAAAATAGAAGTGGAAATTAGTACCAAAAACAAGTTAGTTCTAGTTGCATGAAATGAGTTGAGTAAGTCATTGTGGAGAAATTCAGGATCATGGTTTGAATAAACTGGACTAGATAGACTGGGCAGTAACCAATGTGTGATTGATATAACAAGTTTGTTTGCATGACAGTGATTGCAAATGTCAAACACAGAGTACAACTTCAATGCAGAGGTTTTCTGTTCTGTATAGTGAATATCGGGAGGAAGCATCCTGGTATGATGTGGTGGACAAGACTTGCCTTCAGCTTAATGCTCCATGAGTATAGCTTTAAGTGGAGTGCCACAGGAGATTGCTCAGCCCAGAAGAACTAGTGCAGATGTAGTGACAGCTCTGAGAGCAGGGAGAAATACAAAACACCCAAAAAAAGCAGACAAAGCAGTGAACAAAGAAATGGATTATAGAAACTAGGTAGGGGGAACTACAGCAAACAAGGCAGAAGGGGGAGGGAATGGGGGTAGAAACACATAGAATGAAATGGGGGGGACAGGCACCACAGAAAAAACAGGACATGGAGAGGAAGAACAGAATGAGAGGAAGGGGGTGCACAAACAAACAAAAACAAGAAAGAGAATGAAGGAAGGGGGACTACAGACACTGGAGCAAAATGGGGAATAAAGAGAAGGCAGGCAGGAGAAAAGAAGAAACAGCAGCAAAAGGGCAGGAAACCCAAGTAGGCTCAGTCGCATGAGCCATGCAGGAGCCTAGAGTGCCTCCAAACATGATCCTCCTTGGAAACACACTAAGTCTGGGCTGTTGGGAGAAGCTGGATTTTATTTGGGATGTGGGAGGAGCTTTTCCCCCACATTGAACCACAGGCTTTAGCCATCCCTAAAAAAACTTGAAACCAATCCATTAGCAAAATTCTCATTTTAATACGTGCCTGGTGTGCACATTGTTCAGAATTGTGTAACAACTTTTAAGCTTCATTAGTCAGACAACACACTGGTTTCTGTTAATTAAGTGATGCGATGAAGTACCTGGCAGTACAGTGTGGCAAATGTGGGTTACTATCCCGTTAACTTAGTATTTTAAGATCTACAAGATGTCTTCCTGCCCACACACAGTGTGGATCTGATAGTTGATATGGGCTGGAACTGATACCTATTTTGAGTTCTCCCTTGATTATTGCTGCTCACAAAACCATCTCCTGCATGTTACCATATGACTGGAAATACAGTTGTTGCTGTAAGAAAGACTTTGATGATGTAAATAATGTAAGAAAAAGTTAAGCAAAATTCTCCAGAGTTTAAATTTTAATATTTGAACTTGATAAGATAAACAGTGATATGGTGGTACCTATTTGTAATTGTTTTCAGTGCGCTGTTCGAGTGGGAGTGTTACTTTTGTGTGGGTATTAAGCATGAGGCAGCCCCCCCATCTCATTCTGCCACTTGTGTGTCTATGTGTCTGTGTCTGTATGCATGTGAGTGCCCGCTGCACCTGTGTGGTCATTACTGGTGAAGTAGTTAAAATAAGATACAAATAAAAGATTGCTGGGCTGTATTTCCTTTTGTTTCATCTCACACTCTTTGTCTGTACTCTGATGTGACCAGACTGCAAAACAGTCTAGTATGCTAAGGAATTACAAGCATTATCCAGTGCCAGCTATGACTGATGTTTTGTTTTTTAGTTTTATAATCGAGTTGTTAGATTTAGTTGTTTTATTGTTAGGTTTAGTAAGTCATGGGGAACATAGGTGAATGCAATGAGATTGCTGGTATAAAAATGCCAAAAATGCTAACAAAACATTCATATAATACAGAACCTCTATCAGTATACTTTAAATGAGTCCATTTAAATGCTTGTACACTATCATCCTTTTGACAATTGTTTGACAACAGGTGCATTTCCTATATTCCTTCAATAATTTATAGTTGTACAGAAATTCATTTGCAGAAATTGCAGCTTATAGGCTAACCACTCTGGGCAGGATGTTTATTTGGTCAGGTTACTATCCAGTGTTTTTGACAGGGTGTGTGTTTTTTTTTAGCTAATAGAGATCCTATGGAAATCATAAGTTAGTGATATGGCTGTTACTATTCATTGGGTAGCAATTTTATCAAACTCTTGTGACTAATACAATTATAGATTCACTGGACCAACTACGTAGATGCTTAGAATAATGAATTGAATGATAGAATAGGTACTGTACGTAGGATTGTAGCATATAATTGAATGCTTGTAATGTAAGGACATCTTGTAACTTATTATTTGGTACACCTTTGAATGCTTGTGGAACATAGGTTTTGCTGTACACTCTCTCTTTCTGTCCTGTTAAAAGGAAAACCACCCTTTCAAGGTGCCTGAAGGACCCCCCGAGGTGCCATAGGGATGTGATCCCTTATGACTAAAGGTCTCTAAGGAATGAAGGCCTACAAAACCAAAAACTGAATAAGCTGCCAGGCATGACATCCTGCAAAGAGAGCAGAGGGCAGCCATAAACTATACTATTATGTTGAGGTACTCTCATCCAGTCCCTAACTCCCAATTTATATCACCTACCTAAACATTATGACTTTTAGCATGGTGGGGGGGGGACCTTTGGGGGAAACATCTGCAGAAAAAGGCCTAGGTTTTCATCCTTCCAGTGCTGATGGTACTAGGCCCCTCCCCCAGCCACATGGGCCTGTTATACTGTTGTGCAGAGGCAGCTGCCCATTACATAGTTACCCAGGATCTTCCTCTTAGGCTCTCAAATGTAAGAGGAAAGAAGACACTGAGCTACTGAGTGGGAAGGTACAGTACAGCATGACCAGAGGAACAATGGTACTAGCTCTTTAGGGGCTACTTTAACAACTGTATGTGGCCGTGGTTGATGAATGTATCATTAGAGTTGAAATGGGTGTGAGACCCCCTGTTGGTTGTAATCATACTCACTGAGGGAGGACCTGGTGTAGATCAGATCCTGACTGCAGCAGAATGAAAAGTGGAAATGAGCCAGAGTGAAGTGACAGAGAACCTTGGATGGACTGGACAGCTGGCTTGGTATGACATGGATAGACAATGGATCAAGACCTTGAAATGCAGAGGACCTCCTGGGGAGAAGCTGCTATGCTTTGGCTACATGACATGTCTGGCTAGGTGCTTGGGCTAAATAATCCAGCTAGACTACAGCGCAATGAAAAAAATATGTTAGTTCCTACCATTAGTCCCTCATCCTTTGACTCTATTCTAGCCCAATAGGATCCCCAAAACCAACAATAATAATGTCCATGCAGCTGAGTATCTGAAGGCAGAGGCAGGCAGAGGAGGGATGCTTAATGCTGCAACAATGAACACAATGCAGTCAACTGAGTCAGAGGGCAGAAGAATTGCAACTATATCTGCTGCAAGGAAATGAGCATCCCATCCTGCAAGCAAGGCAGGATGGACAGTGAAATTAATCTAAAGGCAGAAGGCAGCAGGAGCCCAGGATCTGCAAGCCAGGCATCACAGTGATCACTAAAGAGGAAACTGCAGCAACACAGCACAAAAACCAGAAATGAACCCAAGAGTAGCAGAGGAAAAGAGTCACAAGGGAGCATTACAATGCCCACTGGACAATCATGGCCAGTAGCTGAAATGAGAAACCAGGACAGGCATGGAGGATAAGTAGCAAGGGATGTGGCTGAACATAGCAACCAGCAAGAAAATTAGCTTCAAAAGTATGCTTGTACACATGCAACAGGTTCTGGGAGGCTTTAGCAGCCCACCTCCACAAGATAGAGAAGCCAGTAGTGAGGTACAGGAAGACAAGATTCTGACAATAACATCTGAATGAGACACAAAGGGAAAGGCATAAGAAGGAAGGTGGCAGAAAAAGGAAATTTGGGTTGAGGGGAAAAAGTAGGGGAGCAAAGGCAGGATTAGAGGGCAGACAGGCAACAAAACATGCAAGGTTATGGTTACCAATGCTCGCAGCCTGAGGAATAAAATCCCAGAACTGGAGGTGCTGCTAGTAGAAGCAGACCTGGACATGACAGCAATAACAGAGACTTGGTACCCTGCAAATCATGACTTGGATGCTAATGTACTGGGGTATGCTCTGTTCAGGAGGGATGAGGCAGTAAAAAAGGGGGGGGTGGGGTAGCCATGTACATCAGAGAGGGTATAAAGGTAACAGATGGACTGAGAAGACAGGTGGAGGCTGAGACACTGTGGGTCACCCTTGAGCCAGGCAATGGCACAGCAATCCACACAGGGGTGATCTACAGGCCTCCAGCACAGAGGGAAGATGTGGATAAGGAGCTTGTGGATGAAATACATGAGATGGCAGCAAAAAGGGAAGTACTGCTGCTGGGTGATTTTAATATGCCAGACGTGGATTGGACCATCCCAACAGCTGCTTCAACCAAGAGCTGAGACATCTTGGATTCCCTACAGGGGGCAGGCCTCAGGCACCTAGTGTTTGATCCCACCAGAGACAGGGTGATTCTGGACCTACTACTGACAAATGGTGACAGAATCACAGAAGACTGGGTAGAAGGTCAACTGGGGTCCAGTGACCACCACGTAGTGTGGTTTAGCATAGGGACAGGGACACAGTCAAGTTGCACAAAGACAAGGGTCTTAGATTTCAGGATGGCAGACTTTGAGAAGATGGGGAGGGGTTTCAAGGAAGCAATGGCAAGGAGGAAGGAAGGAGGGGGTAGAGGCTCAGTGGGAACACCTAAAAGGAGCCATAGAGGAAGTGATGGACCAATGCATCAGGTTGGTAAACAAAGGCAAGAGAAGGAGGAAACCACTTTGATTCTCAAAAGAAGTAGCAGACAAAGTAAGGGCCAAACAGGCGGGTTTCAGGAACTAGAAGGGGTCTCAAAAGAAAGAAGACAGGGAGGTGTACCGAAAGTGTGTAAAGGAAGTGGGGAAGGCTTGTAGGAGCATAAAGGTGAGGAAAGACTGGTGCAGATGGTGAAGAAAGGGGACAAGACATTCTATAGGTACATCAGCAAAAGAAGGAAAGCCACGGATGGGATAGTAAGGCTCAGAAGGGTTACAGGGGAGTGTAAGGAGGAAGACCTGGAAAAGGCAGAAATACTGAACAAATACTTCTGTTCAGTATTCACTGAAGAGGGGGAGGATCACGGACCACAGTTGGGTAACAGATACAAAGGGGGGAGAGGTAAACACAAGTCCATTCACAGTTGAGAGAGTCCTGAAGGAATTCACAAAACTGAAGGTGGACAAAGCAATGGGGCCAGATGGCATGCACCTGTGGATATTAAGGGAGCTGTGAAGAGAGCTAGCAGCATCTCTGGCAGCCATGTTCACTAAGTCACTCAACACAGGAGTGGTTCCAGAGGACTGGAGAAGGGCACATGTAGTCACGCTACACAAAAATGGTAGCAGGGAGGAGGCAGGTAACTACAGGCTGGTCAGCCTCACCTCAGTAGTGGGTAAGATCATGGAGGCACTGCTTAAAGAAAGAATATTGGCACACCTGGACTCCAACGGTGCCCAGGATCTGAGGCAACATGGATTCACAGCAGGAAGGTTGTGTCAGATGAATCTGATGGATTTTTTGACTGGGTGATGAAAGAGGTAAATGAGGGGGGAGTGGTGGACATCACCTACATCGATTTCAGCAAGGCCTTCGACACTGTCTCACATAAAAGGCTGACTAACAAGATGAATAGTCTTGGCATGGGACACAAGGTGGTAAACTAGGTTAGGAACTGGTTAATGGCCAGGAGGCAGAGGGTGGTGGTAAATGGGATCCAATCTGGGGAAAGGAGGCTGACCAGTGGGGTACCTCAGGGATCATTCCTTGGGCTAGTCCTGTTTAATGTCTTCATTAGTGACATTACAGAAGGACTGGAGGAAAAGGTCTGCCTGTTTACAGATGACACCAAGATCTGCAACAGGATGAATACTCCAGACAGGGTGGAGAAAATGAAGAGGGACCTAGAGAAGCTTGAAAAATGGTCTGAGGTATGGCAACTGAGGTTCAATTCAAAGAAGTGCAAAATAATGCACCAGGGATGAGGGAACCTTGATGACAGCTGCAGGATTGGGGGGGGTGGAGTTGCTGATGATCATTAAGGAAGAAAGGGATCTGGTGGCTATCATTTCAGATGACCTAAAAATGTCTAAGCAGAGTACAAAGGCTGCAGGGAGGGCCAGTGGCATTCTGGGGTGCATAGGCAGAGGTATCACTAGCAGAAGGCGGGAAGTTGTGATGCCATTGTATAAAACACTAGTGAGGCCTCACCTAGAGTAATGTGTGCCATTCTGGAGACTGCACCTTCGTAAAGACAATGACTGGGTGGAAGCGGTCCAGAGAAGGGCAACAAAGATGGTGCAGAGTTTGCACCAGAAAACATATGAAGAGAGATTAAAGGACCTCAATATGTACTTGCTGGAGGAGAAGAAAGATCGGGGTGACATAATAAAAACATTTAAGTACCTTAAGGCCATAAAAAAGGTGCAGGGAGTGACATCTTCCAATATAGGAGGAGTACAAGAACGAGGGGGCATGACATGAAATTGGAAGGTGGTAGGTTAAGGGGAAATGTGATTAACCTTTTCTTCACTGAGAAGATGGTGGACACATGGAATAGTCTGCCACAGGAGGTTGTAGGAGCAACAACAGTGGAGGGATTTAAACATGCCTTGGACAGGCATAAGGGAGCCTTAGAGGTGGGAAGGAGTGCTGAAAAGCCATTGACCAGGTAGTCAGAGGCCGCAAACAAGTATAGAGTTTATGGGCAGACTAGATGGGCCTGGTGGTCCTTATCTGATAACAATTTCTATGTTTCTTTGTAGATATGACCACTCAAAGGGGGTGGAGTCAGACGTTGCCTGCTGTCCCTCCAAACCTCACGCAAATCCTTCACATAACAATTAATGTCAGCTGTGGCTCTCTACACCCTACATAGACTGGAGAAGTGGTGGTTGATAGATCAAGCTGAAAGTCAATTTATTCGCATCTGTAACACTTTAAGTGTACTTAACTACACTGTGTTTACTGTATACCTATAATGTAACTGCTATGTAAGTACTGTGTAGTTACATGTAACTACAATGTAGTTGGTAATTAGTTTCATATCTGCGTATTATGTAGTTAGATACACATTTCCATGAAGTAACGACACTGTTATTGCACTGTAAATACTATGTAGTTGTTAATTACTTTCACATTCGACTGGTATGTAGTTATACAATTTGCATGAAGTGGTAGTTACACATGCAACCACAACAGTTGCTTATCTGGAACAAATTGATTTATGCTGGAAGTGTAACTACACACATGTAACAACTGTTGCAAAGTGCGACATACGTAGTTACATTTGCCAGAAAGAATTGATTTGAGGCAGAAGCGAGGCAAAAGTAATTGTAATAACTACCACTTCATGCGAATTGTGTAACTGCAGCACAGTACTACCAATCTTCCCTGTGTCAATTGTCACCATTTATCACTGTCTGGGTGACAGCCGGTTGCACAGCTCCTAGCGTGAGTTTTTTTTGTAGGGGAAGGAGTCAGCACCAGAGGCGGTGCCGACCTTAAGGCCGATGCACTATGTGTCGTTCACAGATTGGCCAGCAACTGTCGCCAACTCCTCCTCTGCCTCAGTTCTGCTTCTCCCACCATCAAGAGTGCAGCACCTCACACCTGCTGAAGAAATTTTAGCTGTGACATTGCAGCCTAGTTAGCTGTTTCGACATCGTTGTTGACACCATTTTTGCTCCATTCCAGTTCCGCCATCTGCTACTAACTTGACGCTGTTTTCTGCAGGAGTCCGATAAGACCTTTCCTTTTTCTTTCTTGAAGCAGTGACGAGTCTATTTATTATCATTATTATTATTTTTTTAGTTACAGCGAGTCATGTTGGGTTCATCTGGGGGACAAAAAGCTCTCTTGCAAGGCAGGCTGGCATCCTATGTGCCGGTGTTCCTGCACTGACAGATGTTCATCATGGACCAGCATGACAATACCTCACCTGCATGGGTCCATCTCACAATATTGATAGTTGTGATGCTTGCTTCTCTATGGAATGCAGAGCACTGGAGCACTGAGTGTTGAAAGTTAGCTGCGATCCACTGACTTTCGTAGGGCAGTGTTGTATGAGGGACTCCAAGCGCAGGTCTCTCCACCCTTCCTTCAGATTCCCTCCTGATTCTATAAAGACCTATGAGGAGGGGGCCTCCTCTCTCTTCTTCTAGCCTTGCCAGGGAGGAGGTCTCTTTTGCAGTACAGGAGGATTGGTCCAGGCATCTCAGGGGCCAGGCTGGGAGCAACGCACAGGCAGTCAACTCCTCAGAGATGCAGGCTCCCCCTGAGTCATGGTCCACACCTGCTGGGCCCAGCATGGGTGGCTCCTCAGTGCCACCCATCAGTGCTGTTCTGCATCCTGGGGCCATTTGCAGCTCTGGTGATTGGCACCGTGAGTGATACTGGACCATCCTGCTGCACCACAAGTGGCACTGTGGGTGGGAAAACCTCTGGGGCTGCTCATCAGGAGGTCTTCTGGATCTCCTTCTCTCCAGAGCCAGATGCTTGGGAGACTGATCTGGACTGGCTGCTCAACTCCTCAAAATCAGAGGGTTCTCCAGTGCCCAGTAACTCTCCCAGGCATCCCTTCCTTTGGCACTGGCAATTATGATCGGTGCTGACTCCCATGCCAGTGGTAACGTCAGGAGATTGCCTACCAATAGTGACTCTCCATTTGAGGGGATGGTGATTTGGGTCTCAGGGGCCCAGAGAGCTGTCGGTCCTGGTGCTGCCCCCCAGGCCATAACAGGGACTCACTTTTCTGTGGCCTCCCTCAAGAGGCCTGCAGAATTTTAGTAGTCCCTAGTTTTGGGAGTGAGGAAGAGGTCAACCTCAGAATCGACAGGGTTGAGGGGGCAGAACATGGGGCAGTGAACTTCCCTGGGGACCCTTAAGGGTTAAGGGATGTGTTGCAGTGCTGAGCCCTTGTTCTTGCCCTTGTCCCCTTCAAGGGAGACCTTAGTGGGTGGGGTTGTGGTCCACCCTTCTGGTTCTATGCAGCCCTGGTCTCCTCACAGGGGAGTTTCCCATTCAGGGCTCAATCCTGACTGTTTCAAGCTGGTTGCATGGCCAGTATCTGCACAGACCAGCAGATCCCCAGGAGGTCCAAGATTGCCAATGAGGTCTCCCTAGTCCTGGCAAAGGTCACTCAGATAAGGTGAAGTGCATCTCCCCATTGCCTCTGCAGCCCCCCTCATTTCCCAGGGCATATGGGTCCTTCAGGGCCCTTGACCTGGGAGCAGTTCAAAGCAACTGCTGCCACCTTCCTCAGGCATGTCAGGGCTATGGATGAGCAGGTCTTTTGCCTGTCTCCCCTGCAGAAGCTGGACTTGGACTCTTCAGATTCATCAGCCTCCTCATCTTCCTCCTTCAAGGAAGAGGATACCTCTGTCCATCTGTCCTCAGACACTGATCAGATAGAGTATCAGTGCTTCCTATCGAGGCTGTTTGGTGATCTGCACCTATCCCACATTGCAAGATGCAATACTAAGTGGACAACATGTGTCTTCATTAATTAATTCAGTGTGGTCAGCCTTTCCTGGATGATTCCCTTCCAGGAAGCCTCATCCTACACCTGGCAGTGCCCATCTGACCCAAATCCAGCCCCTATGGACTGCCAACACAGGTATTGCACACACCAGTAGTTTCCAGGGACCTTGCCTCATCCCACTTTGGGAGTGAGGGTACTGGATACCCCTCCTGGGCATAGACACCTGGTGTGCAACCGGCCCCCAGATGTGGACTCTGCAGAGTTTGACCACTGGAGATGGATAGTGTTCTCTTTGGCTTATATCATGCTCAGCTTTGCCACTTATGAGGCACACCACGTTGCCTACAACAGGCATCTGTGGTCAATGCTAGGTCAGATGCTGACATTGCTGCCTGATATGAAGGCAAATAGGCCATTGCCCTCTCTGTGCAGGGCCTGGAGTTCACAAGGCACCAGGCAAGGGTGTCTTATGACACCAGTTCAGTAACTTCGAGGCTAGAGGTGACAGTGATAAGCATTAGGTGGACAGTGTGGCTTAGTCTATCAAGGCTGTCACCCTTGGCATGGTATAGGGTGCTATCTCTGCTCTCCAGGGGACTCACCATTTCTCCCACATTGCAAGGTGGGAACTACAGGGGTGACTTCTGTCTCCCAGGCAACGGGAGACCCCTCCTCACCCTGACCAGTCGCAGGCCTAACTGGCCTGTAATGGGTCTCCTCCTTTCATGGTCCTCCCCCACAAGAGACTGAAAGACTCTTGTCCCTCAGGAAAATGTTTGGCCCCCTTTGGGGGCTCAGTACTCACCCAGACAGTGATGAATGGTGAAGACTGACACAGGGAAGATATGAAAATTACGTATCTATCGTAATTCTTGATCTTCTTGCATATCTTCACCATTCATCATTGACACCTTCCCTTCTGGGCCTCAGTCCCTGGGCAATGCCCCCTCCCTTCATGCGCTCCCACTCCTTGAGGCCAATTGTTGTCTAGGTCCTACTGGTACCTCCGTGTCCTCTGTCACCTTCCTAAGCAACAGAGGGCCCACCCTGGGAGGAAGGGCAAGTAGTGCTTCTTGCCCTGACCTTAGGGGCTCCCTGTAGGTCCTTCCCTTCTCAGTCATGGGGGTTCCTCCTGAATGTGGTTTGGTCCTGTGGTGGGGGATCTCCCCTAGGTGGGGTAGAGAGGTGAGGGAACATGGGGACTCTCCTTCTCTCTCCTAATATACTTTTTCCTCCTCCTCCCCCACCACTTTTTGGGGGGAGTAGGACTTGTCCTATACAGGATTGCTGCCTGAACCCTGTGGGATTTCCCTCTCAGGACAATGGTAACCAGAGGGGCTCTACCTTACCTATGAATAAACTGTCCTGTTGTACAATGCTGAACAGTCATAAGACTGGTTGTACATCATGTACTGTATATTGCACCCACACCTTAGCTGCTACTCTATTGTATTTCAACTGTATTCTTGCACTTAGTTGTACCTAGCTGTACTCAAGATATTCAATGTATTCTATTTCCTGTACCTTTCTTTGTTATTGTAAGTGTATTGTCTATATTATCTATGTACCATCTTTATGGCCCGGGTCATGCCTGAAAACAGTCCATTGGATCAGTGCACCTAGGAACATATGAACAAACAAGCCACATGGTCCATCAAGTCTGCGAGAATGTGCAACTAGCACACCTACCTTGCAGCTGCCCCTGCCCTGACCCCTTCACAATAACCTCCCATCTCACTCTGTCCCCTCCCCTTTTGAAACCCCCACTGTCTTGAGGATACCAGCTCCTCTAGCAGAGAGTTCCATTCTGCCACAACCCTCTCCGTGAAAAAACATCTCCTCATTTCCCTCCTATATCTACTCCCCTCCAATCTAAGACCATGACCTCTTGTGTCCCTACTCCTGCTTAACTTAAATATCCCTTTTGTCCCTGTCTTGTTAATCCCCTTTAAGTACTTGAAGGTCTCAATGATATCTGCCCGATCTCTCCTCTCCTACAGGGAGTATATATTCAGATCATGCAGTCTCTCCTCATATGGTCTTTCCCCAATCCCTGTATCATCTTAGTTGCTCTGTGCTATACCTCTTCCAGTAGTCTGATATCCTTCTTTAGATATGGGCACCAGTACTGCATGCAGTACTCCAGGTGTAGTCTGACCAGCGATCTGTAGAGAGGCAGGATCACCTCCCTGTTCCTGGAGGAGATTCTTCTCCCAGTACACCCCAGCATCCTTTTGACCTCTGCTGCAGCATTCCTGCACTGCCCTGAGATGTATATTTTCCCATTTACAATCACCGCTAGATTCTTTTCCTCCTTGGAGGTACCTAGCTGTACTCAACCCATCTGATAGCTCCTCCCTGGGTTCTTCACTCCAAAGTGCATTGCCTTGCACTTTTTAGCATTGAACCCCAGCTGCCACTTTTCTGACCACTCCTTCAGTTTAATCAGGTAATTCTGCAGTTCCTGCCATCCCTCTATGTCACTCAACACAGCCCCCAACTTCGTATCATCAGCAAAGAGGTTAATCTTATTCCTGATGCCATGCGAGATGTCAGCTATGAATATCCCAAACAATACCGGCCCCAGTACCGATCCTGCGGCACCCTGCTTGTAACTGCCCTTGGAGACAAGAGCTCCCCCCAACCACTACCCTCTGCTACCTTCCCTCAAGCCAATTTTCAATCCAGTTAACCATCTTAGTCCCAACCCCCATATATGTCAATCCCCCCCAACCTCCCATGCAGCACTGAGTCAAAGGCCTTGCTGAAGTCCAAAAATATAACATCCACTACATGACCTTTGTCCAATTCCATCAGTATCCAGTCATAGTACTCTACTAGGTTAGTCTGACAAGACCTTCCTGAGACAAACCCATGCTGATGACTGTCCTGTAGTCCATTATCCTCCGGAAATATCACCAGCCTCTCCTGCAGGATTGTCTCCATCAGCTTCCCCATGATGGATGTCAGGCTTAAAGATCTGTAATTGCCTGGTTCATCCTTAGGATCACTTTTATGGAGGGGCACCAGACTGGCCATCATCCAGTCCTGTGGCATGCACCTTGTGTCCAGGGAGGTATTGAATAAGTCTGCCAGTGGCCCTGCCAGTACCTCCACCAGTCCCCTCAGCACCCTGGGATGAATGCTGTCTGGTCCTGGTGCATTATCCACCCTCAGAGCCCTCAGACCATCTAATATCTGCCCTCGTTGATTACCCCATCTGTCACCCTCCCCTGCCCACCCTTCCCACCCCTGTGGAAGCTGCCTGCCCTTCTCCCTCATGAATATGGAACAGAAGTACTCATTTAGTGTGTCTGACTGTTCTGCTCCTTTCTCTGTCCACCCCATCCTTCTTGATCCACACTATCTGATCCTTGTAGCTCCTTCTTTCCCTAATGTGTCAGAAGAAGTCCTTTTCCCCATCTTTATTCCCTGAGTCAGCCTCAGTTCCCTGGAGGCCTTGGCTGCTCTTACATCTTTGGTAACTTCTCTGGACTTCCTCACGTACTCATCCCTATTTTCCCCCCTCACAGAATTCTTGTATGTGCAGAATGCTGCTTTTTTGCCCTCACTTTATTTAAAACTTCCCTACTCATCCAACTTGACTTCTTAGATCTTCCCTTCTCACTTTGCAGTTTGATACAGGTCCCAACAGCCTCCACAAGCCCCAATGTTTTTTTTTTCCCATTTCTGGTTTTCATCCCAGTGAGACTGAATTCCTGCCAGGTACTCTCCTAAGATTTCACCCATCCTTCTGAAGTCAGCCTTTCTGAAGTCAATCACCCTCATCCCTGTATCAGCTGCCTCCCTGCCCATGTTGAGCATGAACCACACAGATTGGTGGTCACTCTTTGCCAGTGTGTCCAACACCCCCACCTCCCTTACAGCCTCCCTGGTAAACAAATATTTAGTGCATGGAGTAATGGTGGGTGGTACCAGATACACATGCAGGGACTCTTCCATAGTCATCACATGCACATCTTCTCCATCATGCCACAACCCTCATGGTATAGTCAGTGGCTGTGGTAGCATGGTGAGAATGATGGTGCCATGGTTTCCAACTCATTTAGCTAGTGGGAAGGGCATTTAATAGCCAAGGAGGCATCCCAGCATGTGTATTTTGCATCACCGACCAGCACTGCACACAGAAGATCGTGATATTTATTTATTGTTTGTTTATTTTTCTTTTTGTTTGTTTGTTTACCAGGTTGGTGCAGTGATTCAGTGACAATTTTTAGGCATGACCCAGGCCATAAAGATAGTACATAGGTAATTTATTTATTTCTTTTATTTAGTTTTGTTGATCTGGTAAGTGCACTAGACAAATTCAGTCTATTTTTAGGCATGACCTGGGGAGGGGGATACAGATGAACGCTAACTGACTTTGAACCAGATTAAACTGTTGGTGGTATTTTAGTGAATGGGGGGAAATTTGGCCAGGGCACCGGGGACATTCCCCAACAGAACTATAGGGGGAACCCTTGGCCAACGAAGGATGACTGAGTCAGTCTCTGAACTGATGAACAAGGAGATGGAGGTGCAGCAGGTCGGGGAGTCTATCTCCTCCTCGGCACAAGATTTGCTGGAACCAAAAATTTTCTTTGATGCAACTGCAATTACAAGCACAGATGGAGTAGATATCTTGTCAGGATCTGACACTGAAAGAAAAAAACGAGCAACCAACGGACCTACAAGAGCTGAATAAAAGAGGGTTTCAAAAGGAGGTACAGATGAAACAAACTTTAGAACAACTGTTGCTTCTTGAGGAAGCAGAGCATTTGAGCAGAATAAAAGAGTTAATGGGACGTTTTAAATCGTAAGATCGAGAGAACGAGGAGAGGCCTTGTACTGATGCTGAACCAACAGTTGCTAGCATTACCATGGATACCAATCAAGCAGCAGCACAAGAAAAGCCATGAATAGTGTTCAGCATGGCTGGCCAAGATCAGGATGCAGCTACGTTTTTTTCTTTTTTGGCCAATACGGAACAGCAGGACTCGGACCACATAATTAAGAAAGGAACCCTGAGTACACTGAACTGGACAGACACGCCAATGCCAGAGGTTTTACCGTAGTCTCCAGACACACATCAGTGGATTTCAGGCTTCATGCCCATCAAAATACCTGGGGTTTCCTTGGCAACATCTAAATCTAAACACACAGTGAGTAGTATGAACAGGTCATGAACTGGGGGCAAGTTACCAGTGAACATTTACAGCATGTTGATTCTCCAGTAAGGAGTTCTGATATTACAGGTTTAGAATTACCCCCAGAACTTGAGCTTACACATCACCCCGTACTGGCAACAGTAATAGCTGAAGGAATGAATACTTTTGAACATGATAATCTTGGGGATAGAATGAGTGACTTGCCAGACATTTCAGACATTCAAAACAATATTCCTGCGGAAACTAGGAATAGGCCAGTTGCAATGGAAGAGGTTATACCACAACCCACCATAGCACAGAACCAAAGGTCTTATGTGTCTTTTTTCCAACAAACTACTTACCCTGCAAAATGGCATAATGCCATCAGACATATCTACAAAGGAGGTTTAGAGACTTTGCCAGACAGGGTTTATGTAGGAAAAAAGCTGTTAAAAGAATGTCTGCAATTTAATGTCTCTGAATTATATGCATTGATACATGTTTCAGTAGAGAATATTTTTGATGTGAGTTTTAAGTTGGGAAGAGGCCTGGATAAGTTCTGGGCATGATATCATCAGTTTAAAAAAACACCTGTATGGGCCCCCTTTGAGGTAATTCCCCTAATCAGACCAGCGCACAAAACTATAACAGTCTTGTTTAGGAATGAGGGAGTAAGTGTCACTGATCTTCTTTTCTGGTTAAAGCAGAGGTGTACCGTCACAGGTCACCCGGAAGCAATTTTTGATACAGAAGGGATTGGGATGGGATGGTGGAGAATTAGAGTAATTTTAAGGACTGAAGATGATGGGTACCAACATTTACCTAAATGTTTTTTTTTAGGAAGGGATAGAGGTGTCCTTTTTTATCCAGGGTAGCCCAAAACATGTTATAGGTGTGGGCAAGTAGGACACATAAGTAGTATATGTGACCAGCAAAAATGCACCCTATGCCAAGAGTCAGGTCACACTAGTGCCCAGTGTAGAAGTGCTGTGAAGTGCAACTTGTGTGGAGCAGAAGGCCACACATATGTGGCCTGTCCAGAAGCAGCACATAGAAAGACATCATCTGCAGATATTGAAGAACAACAACTTTTAGTCACTACAGCACAGAGGGAATATAACAAAAGGAAACCTACGGGGTAGCTGCTTGAGGTACTTCCTTCAAGAGAGCAAGAGACATTGGGTGGTGTTGGGCCTAGCACATCTACAAGGGGCGACTTGGAGGTTATGAAGGATACAGAAGGGATTACCCCTACATTTACTGCAGAGAGTGCAGATAAAGGGCCCACTGCAGTGGAGAATCTAGCCCTAGTAGAACAGGAAGGTAGTTCACATAGTACCATGCCTCCCCCCCCAAAGAGATGAAGAGACAGTGGGAAGGTGGATGAAATTGTTAGGAGGAGAACTGGGGGAGGGAGAGGAAAGGGAGGTAAGATGCCTGCCCAGTGCCAAGGTTTGGAGGGACAGGAAACGAATCCTCAGGATCGTGGGAGCAGCGGCAAGGGGAGGGAGCTGGATGTCATTATCCACCTAGGGCTGAATGACCTGGCTGAGAATGGGATCAGAGCAGTGCAACAGGAATTTGTGGAGTTGGGGAGAGGCCTTAGACAAGTAGCACACATGGTAACTTTCTCGGAAGTGCTACCTGTCTATGGCATGGATGAGGCTAAAGCACTCCGCACCATAGGATTCAAAGACTGGTTGAAAAGCTGGTGCAGAGCTCAGGGAGTTGGCTTTATTGGGGACTGGGGCTCCACCTGGAGGGATGCAGGTCTATACAGGTGTGATGGTCTGCATCTATCCTGAAGGGAAACCAGGATCCTTGGTGATAGGTTTAAAAGGCAAGCATTTAAACTAGCCAAGGGGGAGGCACTGAAGAGGAGAAGGGAAATCCTAGCCCCCCAAAAATCAGGGTAATTAGTGAGGTAAACACCAAAACAGAGCAGTTGATAGGGAGAAGGGCAGGGGTAAATGGGGAAAAAGACAAATGCGGTAGGGACAGGGATGGGGAAAAAAGAAATAAAGCCCTGAAAAATGGAGGGTAATGAGTACCAATGCCCGTAGTCTAGGTAAAAAGCTCCCTGAAATGGTGACCTTGATGGAAGAGGGATGCTTGGATACTGTGGCATTCACAGAAACATGGTACACAGAGAACCATGACTGGGATGTCAACATACCAGGGTACACAGTCTACAGGAGGGACAGGGAGGAAAGAAGAGGAGGAGGAGTAGCTCTGCATGTAAGGGAAGGGATAAAAGGGAAGGTAAAATCATGTCAGACAAACCTTGTGGAGTTCTATGACTGGGTGATGAGTGCCTTGGACCTGGGTAGACCAGTGGACGTCCTCTTTCTAGACTTCAGCAAGGCATTTGACTCTGTTCCTCACATGGGCCTGTTGGATAAGCTGGGAGAAATGGGGGTGGGGAACCAGATGATCAGATGGATAGGCAATTGGCTCCAGGACTGGACCCAGAGGGTCATAGTTGGTGGGATAATCTCATCCCCAAGGAGGGTCATTAGTGGGGTCCCACAGGGATCAGTCCTTGGGCCCCTCTTGTTCAATGCCTACGTCTCTGACATAAGGACAGGTATCAGGAGTGAGATGTGTCTCTTTGAGGATGACTCAAAACTGGGTGGGGTGGTGGATGGGGAAGAGGGGAGGGTGGCCCTACATGGGAATCTGGAGGCTCTGGAAAGATGGTCTAGAAAGTGAAAGCTGAGGTTCAATGCAGGGAAGTGCAAGGTACTGCACCTGGGGGCCAGAAACCCAGGCCAAGTGTACACTTGGGGGGGGAATGCTACAAGTCTCAATGGCTGAGAGGGACCTGGGGGTGGTGGTGGATGTCAAGATGAACAACTTGGAGACTTGTAGGAGGGCAGCAGTCAAGGCCAACAGGATGCTGGGATGCATCGCTAGGGGGATCACCTCCAGAAGGAGGGAAGTGATACTCCCTCTGTATAACTGCTTGGTGAGGCTGCACCTTGAGTACTGCATGCAGTTTTGGAGGCCACACTTAAAGAGGGACATTAAACTCCTGCAGAGGGTCCAGAGGAGGGCAACAAAATGGTTTGGGGCTTGGGGGACAGGACCTATGAGGAGAGGCTCGAAGAGCTAAATATGTACACATTGGAAGAGAGAAGGGACCGGGGGGACATGATAGAGGCCTCAGGCACATGAAGGGGTAAATAGGGAGGAACAGTCGGGTGCTTCAAAGGAAAGAGGAGGGGGTCACTAGAGGGCATGGGTGGAAGCTGGAGGGGGGACGATTCAGGGGAGAAAGGAGGAGGTGCTACTTCACTTAGAGGGTGGTGGAGCCATGGAATGCACTGCCTAGGGGGCTGGTGGAGGCAGAGACAGTGGAGGGGTTCAAGAGGGGTGGGACAGGTACAGGGGAAGGGTTCTGGAAGCAAAATCCAATTCAGTGAGAATATCCAGAACTGGGAAGGGAGAAGCCAGAGAAGGCAAGGGGGGCAGCAAAGTCAGCTCCCAGGGTGAGGGCTGACCAAATGAGCAGATGCAAAAGATGGTTAGGCCTATTCTGCTGGCATTTTAGTATGTTAGTATATAAAAGCAACAGAACTAAAGGGTAAACAGGGAAGAGAGAAGGCACTGTGGGTCACCCTGGAGACTGGAAATGGCTCCACAATCCACACAGGGGTTGTATACAGACCCCCATCTCAGGGGGAGGAAATGGACAAGGAAATGATAGAAGGCATCCTTGGGATGGCAGAGAAAGGGGAGATATTGCTGATAGGGGACCTGAATATGCCAGATGTTGACTGGAGCACCTTTGCTGCAGCCACATCCAAGAGCAGGGCCATTCTCGATGCCCTACAGGGGGCATGCCTCAGACAGCTAGTTTTGGAACCCACTCAGGAGAGAGCAATCTTAGACCTGGTACTCTCAAATGGGGATGAGGAGAGGATCTCTGATCTTGAAGTGGGTAGCCATCTGGGAACAAGTGACCACCAAACAGTGTGGTTCACGATAAACTTAGCTGTAGAGTCAAGCCATACAAAAGTGAAGGTACTGGACTTCAGGATGGCTGATTTTGTCAAAATGGGAGAGTGCCTCAGAAAAGCACTAGCAAACAGGCAAGAAGGTGGGGTGGAGCAACAGTGGGGAAACATAAAAACTGCCATCACAGAGGCAATAAGTCTTTGTGTGAAGCAAATAAACAAATCAAAACAAAAAAAAAACACTATGGTTCTCAAAAGAAGTGGGGGGGATGGTAAGGGAAAAAAATATAGCATTTGGGAAGTATAAGGAAACACAGAAGGAGCAGGACAGAGAACTGTACCAGTTAAAGCAGAAGGAAGCAGGTAAGACAGTCAGAATAGCAAAGGCCCAAACTGAGGAAAAGACAGCCAACTCGGTTAAGAAGGGGGATAAAACCTTTTATAGGTACATTAGGGAGCAAAGAAAGACTAAGGCAGGGATGCTGAGGCTGAACAAAGAGGAAGGTGGTTGGGCAGAGAGTGACAGTGAAAAAGCAGGGATACTGAATGAATACTTCTGCTCAGTATTCACAATAGAAAAGCAGGGAGAAATACCTAATCTGGTCAATAGAAGCACTCTGGATAGGGGGTTGATATTAGTCCTTTATTTATTTATCAAGTCTAGGATTACAAATACCTTTGAGCCATGGCTCTTTTACAAAGGTTCCATGTCAGAGAAATACAAATTATGGGGAACATCAAGACAGGCATTACAACAATGTGGACATTGCAAACAGAGTGCAGATTAATACAGTTCAAGGGTAGCATTGTAACAAGGCAGCCAGCGGCATTTGTCAGAAAAAACAGACAACAGATAAGAAGTGCCAGAGTCATAGGGAGAGGGAAGAGGATGGGGGAGAAGGAATGTAGGAAGGGTGGTGAGAGGGTGAAAAGTGCAGCATTGGGTATACCAAGATGTGAGGGTAGAATCCAGTGTGGGGGGGGGACAACTAGAGCAGAAAGGGAAGTGGAGAAGCAAGGTTAAGTTGGGCAGTCACAGGAGCTGTTGGTAGTGAGATAGTCCCGGAGCCTAGTTTTAAACATACCAATAGTTGGGGCAGAGGAGATGAAAAGGTTCACAGAAGAAAGGGTTCTGAAAGAACTCTTAAAACTGAAGGTGGATAAAGCAATGGGGCCTGATGGGATTCACCCCATAATTTTAAAAGAACTAAGGGAAGAACTAGTAACACCACTGACTACCCTTTTTAATAAATCATGGGAGGATGGGGTGGTACCTGAGGACTGGAGGAGAGTGGATGTGATTCCCCTTCACAAATGTGGGAGCAAGACAGAGGCAGGAAACTATTGACCTGTCAGTTTGACCTCAGTGGTAGGGAAAATGAGGGATTCACTTCTGAAGGAAAGAATTGTTGAGTACCTAGAGGCCAGTGGGGCACAGGATCCAAGGCAGCATGGATTTACAGTGGGAAGGTCATGTCACACAAATCTAATTAATTTCTTTAACTGGGTGACCAAAGCAGTAGACCAGGGAGGGGCTGTGGACATGGCCTACCTAGACTTTAGCAAGGCATTTGACACAGTCCCGCACAAAAGATTAATAAACAAATTAGCCAGCCTGGGAGTGGGTCCTAGGGTGGTAGCCTGGGTAAAACACTGGTTGGACAACAGGACACAGCGGGTAATAGTAAATGGAGTCCACAGTGAAGAAAGGAGGATTATAGTGGGTACCGTGCGGTTCAGTACTGGGGCCAGTCCTTTTTAATGTCTTTATAAGTGACATTGCAGAGGGACTGGAAGGGAAAGTATGTCTCTTTGCAGATGACACAAAGATCTGCAACAGGGTTGATACAAAAGGTGGGGTGGAAAGGATGAAAAGGAACTTGGCAAGGTTGGAGGAATGGTCAAATGTATGGTAGCTTAGATTCAATGCAAAGAAGTGCAAAGTAATGCACCTGGGAAAAAAAAAACAGGGGAAGAGTACACAATGGGGGGTGAGATACTGACAACAACAAAAATGGAAAGGGACCTGCGGGTAGTGATACCAGATGACCTAAAGATGGGCCAGCAATGTGAGAAGGCAGTAAGGAGGGCTGGGGGATACTGGGATGCATAGGGAGAGGCATCACCAGTAGAAAACAGGAAGTTGTTGGCCCTCTGTACAGACAGTTGGTAAGACCACATCTGGAGTACTGTGTACAGTTCTGGAGACCCCATCTCTGCAAAGACATAGACAGGGTGGAGGCTGTCCAGAGGAGGGCAACCAAAATGATGCAGGGTCTGCATCAGAAGACATATGAAGAAAGACTAAAGGAACTAAAGATGTATAGCCTCGAGGAAAGGAGGGAGGGGGGACATGATAGAGACTTTCAAATACCTCAAGGGAATCAACAGAGTCCAAAAGGATAGCATCTTTCAGAAAAAGAGACGTGCAAAAACAAGGGGGCACAATTTGAAGATAGAGGGGGGACAGCTCAGAGGTAATGTGAGGAAGTATTTCTTCACAGAGAGGGTTGTGGATACATGGAACAGCCTTCCTGAGGAGGTCGTAGAGTCAAAAACAGTGGAGGAGTTCAAGAATACATGGGACAGGCATAAGGCAATTCTAGTGGGGGGGGTAGGAGGAAGTAGGCTGTTGGTTAACTAGGATCTGCAGCTTATCCGTTAGGGAATGGGCAGACTAGGTGGACCAAGCGGTCCTTATCTACCGTCAAATTCTATGTTTCTATGAATACACGGAGAAGACAGGCCTGGTCACAGCCAATGCCAAAAGTCCCTAAAACCCCTTTGCTTACTACTTCTAATAGATACCAGGCACTCTTGGACACTGAGGCCTCTGACAGTGAATCGGTAGCCTCCTCTGCTAACTCTCACTCACAACAGGTAATGTTTGAAGCAGAGAACCCTGAAGCTCAAGATGCAAGTCAAAGGGCCACTCAAAGGAAAGGGAAAATCAAAAAAAAGAAACGTAGTTAGCTCACATGATAAAGCATAAATGTCTCTGTTAACCCCTTGTTCTTTTTGACATCAAATGTAAATAGTATAAAGAATAACCAAAAAAGGGGAGCTGTTTTTCATCTCTTACAATCTCACCCTCCCGGGGTTCTGTCTTATACAAGACACTAGAATACACACTATTTTGGAAATAACAAAGGCCACTAAAGAATGGTTCTCTGATGTATCATATTGGTCCCTAGGTATTGAGAGTTGTTCAGGGGTGGGGATACTCTTCCATTGAATACAGCCAACTGTAGTAAAGATTCTTGATTTAGTACCAGGCAGAGCACTTTTTCTCAATTTTAGACTGCATAAGACTCCTTTTCAAGTAATTAATATTTATGCTCCTCAAACTAAAGCAGACCATACAGCTATGTTTCATCACATAAGTCCATATTTACATGCTGCTCAAAACATAGTTTGGGGCAGTGATTTTAATTGTGGGCTTAGTAAGCTAGATAGAGGTACATTAGCATCGACAGAGAAAATATTTGAGGATATGACTGCGCTAAACACTACCATACATACAGCTAATTTAAAGGATGCATTTTTGGAACATTCTGGTAAAAGAGAGAAAACTTACTTTAAGGGGAACCTGTCTACTAGAATTGATTTTGTGTTTATTTTCAAGGCAGTGACCATACAAAAACATCAGTCAGGTCTGTAGAATATTCAGACCATTGTTCATTAAATATTATGTTAGGTAGTCCAGAGGCTCCCCTCGGTCCGGGATATTGGAAACTCAACTCAAGATTTTTAGAACAGCATTCTTTTCTTCAACAGATTATGTATTTTTTGATTTGTAGAAAATTAATATTTGACCTCTACGATAACACGGTCAGTTGGTGGATGGAGACTAAGGCTAAGCTTAGGAGTCTACTTATTTGGACAAGTAAACAAACTAGAAGAGCTGATTACCTAACTTACAATATTTGAATGATAGGAAGCAGTTACAACATTTGTTTTCCCTTTCCCAAACTACCAGACATGTTTTTTCAGACCAAATATCGCACATAAAACAAAAAATGTTGCAGTACCATGTAAGGCAAAATGAAGGCCTCCAGTTGCAACAGCGTTATTGTATGACAGGCGCTTTCAACAGTATTTGCCCCTTGCTAAAAAAATCAGGAACAACTCAAGAAAAAGGTAACAACTGCACTTAATGATACACAAGGGAATGTACAAGACTCTAAACAGCAGGTCCTTTAAATTGTATCGGAATATGCAACCTCCTTGTTCAAAAATCAGGATACAGACAACATTTTAATTTTGCACCCTTGTTTAAGAGATTTCCAATCCCAACAGCTCCCCAGGAATTACTTTATGCACTAACCAGGCCTTTCACTACGATAGAAATTGCAGAGGCTATTAAGTCACTTAAAAAAGGTAAAGCACCTGGACTAGATGGTTTAACTACGGAGTTATATGCCATCTTGGGACAAGAAATCCTACTGTAGAAGAACTCACGAAGGTGTATAATTGTATTATGTAGCAGCATGATGTCCCATTGGACATGGCTACTGGAGTGCTTATATTTCTATATAAAAAAGAAGAAAAATTGGACGTATCGAATTGAAGACCTATAAGTCTTTTAAATAATGATTTCAAACTACTTACGAAAATATTACATGAAAGGTTATTAATGGTAGCAAAATATCTTATTACTCCAGCCCAATCATGTACAGTCCCCGGCAACACTATTATGGATCAATTAATAATGATGATAGAGTTATTTGATAGAAACAGTATAACACCTTTAAATGGGTATATAATCTCTTTAGATCAAAAACAGGTGTTTGACAATGTAAACCATGCATTTCTGTGGCAGACCTTGATATGGTATGGCATCCCTATTATCTTTGTAAAATGGTTAAAAGCATTATATAGAACGGCTACAGTCAAGCCCTGTGTTAACGAGTATTTTGGGCCTTACATACAGATACAAAAGGGAGTCAGACAAGTGTGCCCTATTAACCCCTTGTTATATGTGTTTAGTATACAGTAGACCCACTTTTATGGCTTTTGAATACTGCAATAGACATAACACCAATACAGTTACCCAGTCAAGTGGTTCATTACATAGTTTTGGCCTATGCAGATGATATAGTTATTTTAGTAGGGGATGTGTATTCAGTGGAGAAAGCTATAGAAAGAAACCAAGAATGTGGAGCCTATGCAGGTACAAAACTGAATACTTTGAAGAGTAAAGGGAAATCATTAGGGAATCAGGATGTTTCTCGAAGCAGTGTGGCTAGGATTCCAATTATGACTGGAGATTTACAGATTTTAGGAATAGTATTTGGGGGAGGCCAAATGAATGTAGTAAATTAGGAACTAAAAATACAGACTGGGACGCAGCTGGTCCGAAACTGAAACAAGAAGAAAATGAATCATCAAAAAAAAGTATACCTTATAAAAACTTACCTTATTCCAGTGTTTTTATTTCTGAGTGCAGTATTCCCTGTACCCAAATCAAGGGAGGCTAAAGTGTATAATCTTTTTTTTCAATCCTTTTTGGGGAGCCGGTTAAACCCAATCAGAAGGAATATTCTTTATTTACCCTTAAATATGGGAGGACAAAATATGGTAAATCCATCACTTTTTTTACTGTCAGTTTGTATAGGCAAATTTAAACCACCTATTGGCATATTCAGGCAAATATTGGTGTTAAGCTTTTATTCAGAATATATCACTGTGGTTTAAAGATTGGGAGAGGGGTCAGTTATGACAAATTAAGAGCCAAGCCTCTACCACATCATATCTTAGAGAGGTTTTTGTCAAACTCAGGTTGCATAGTCTTACTAGTACTATGGTACTGACTAAAACTAAAAAACAAATATATGCTTATATTGTTGAGACGCATTTTAGAGAGGTAGAACCATTTCCCAAATGTCCATGTGAAAATCAAATGGCTTTACAAAACTTTATTAAAGAAAAGAGAATTCCAAATAAAACTAAAGATCTACACTGGTTAAATTGTCATGAAAGGTTAAATATGAAAGTTAACCAAAAACATAAGAAAGTGGAGGAGAGAATTTGTTCTAGGCCCTTATGTATAAATCAACTCGAGACCATTAAGCATCTTTATTTTTCCTGCTCATATATACTTACATTTTGGGACTTTTTGTACCAGGAAACAAAAGAACCTTTCTTCCAACAGGTTTCTTATTCAGTGTTGATGTATGGAAAGTATCCACATTCATTGTCTAAATGGGAGAAGAGTACCTTGAATGTTATTTTTGTGGTGATAAAATGGTATATTTGGAATTCTAGGTGTTTATTTACTTTACAGCAGAAATATATTTCATATGTGGAGCTTTATGGAAATTTTCTTTAAAGAATCGCAAGAGATTTATTTTCAGGAAATGAAAAATATAGGTAGGAAGAGGTTACAACAATGTGGAGGAATTTGCCATGGGTCACAGATAGTGGTGTACCAATAACATAGAGGGGTAATAATGGTTTATTATTTGTTTTTTTTTTCTCTCTTCTTTCAATTTTCTTTCAAGAATGAATTGTACAGAATGTTACAAGACCAAACACATTGTGAATGACTTATGTTTTTGTATGTAATATTTGTTTATTTTGTTTGGTTTGTATGATTTAAATAAATAAAAAAATTCCCTTACTCTTTTTGAGAAGTGCCATGGGATCTTTAACATTCACCTGAACTACCACCAGAACAGGTAGATGGGATCTCAGTTTAACATCTCATCCAAAAGATGGCACCTCAGGAGTGCAGCACCCCTCTCATGCTGCACTGCAGTGTCAGTACTGGGATATTAACCCAAGTGCCTGGTGTGAGGCTAGAACCCACGGCCTTCTGATTTCCCAGCCTCAAAGGCAAGTGTATTACCTGCTGAGCCACTGACACTGAAAATACAGAAAATACACTTACATTAATAGAGAAAGGTACAGGAAATAACTGTATCTGTCCTTTATTCCTGGATAGGATGATGCGATCTCCATGCTTAACAGCTGTCTAGCCGAGATCAGAGACTGGATGAGCACTAGCTGGCTGAGGTTAAACCCGAATAAGACTGAGTTGTTGGTTGTGGATCCTGGTCACCTTGAGGCGGGTCCTAGGGCTGGGCTTCCATCTGGCTTATAGCTTGATGGTATCCAGCTCTTGACCTCAGACCGGGTGTATAACCTGGGCATTATTTTTGATGACGGTTTGACCCTGAAACCTCAGGTGTCTGCCGTTGTCAAATCTTCCTTTTATCATCTTAGGAATATCATCTGGGTGAAACACCTGGTTCCTCAGGCTGACCTTTCCATACTGGTTCACGCCTTCATCACCTCCCACCTTGATTACTGCAATGCCCTTTGCCTAGGGCTGCCAGGGGTTGATATCCACTGCTTGCAGCTAGTGCAGAATGCAGCAGCCAGGCTTCTGACTGGTATGTATAGGTCTAGTCATATTACACCTGTGCTGCACGGACTGCACTGGCTGCCGGTTCAGTGGCATATCACCTTTAAGGTTGGGTTGCTGACCTATAAAGCCCTACATGAACAGGGACCCCTGTACTTGCAAGATCTTCTTACTCCCTACTGCCCGTCATGCTCACTCCAATCCACTGATGAGAGATTGTTAGAGATTCCCAGGATTTGGTTAAAGACATCTGGGGCACGTGCATTTTCTTATGCTGCCCCTTCCCTGTGGAATTCTCTACATCACTGGATAAGAGAATGCCTGACTGCCTCAAGTTTTAAATCTGAGCTCAAAACTTATCTGTTTTATAAAGCTTATTCTGAATAATTTTAAATATGACTGTTTAATTTAATTTAACTGTTTGTTTTAATGTGTTTGTACAGCACTTTGGCTTTGAAAAGCACTTTAAAAATAAAGTTTTACTTTATTTTACTTACTAATAGAACACATTGAATATATTGAGTACAGCTAGGTACAATTAAGTGCAAGAATACAGCTGAAACACAATAGAGTAGCAACTAAAGTGTCAGTGCAATATACATGATGTACAATCAGACTTATGATGACTTTTCAGCATTGTACATTGGGACAGTTTAGTCTTTAGTACAGAAGAATTTGGACTGTCATCAAAGGGTAGCCCATGCCCACCCCCAGCCACCCACCTGGTTAGCAGCAGGATGGGGTCTGGATGCAGTAGAGGTGTGGGTCAATCTTACAGAAGCAGCACATTTAAAGTTATGTAAGTGCACAATACGCATTGTGAAACTAATTAACAACTACATAGTGCAGTTACAGTGTAGTTATACAGTAGTTACATTGTAGTTAGTGACACTTAAAATTATCCTTCAGAAATCACTCCCTAATGAAGCTACTGCAGTATAGCATAATGCTTAAAAGCATTGCCCACAAACCTGGAGAACTGGGTTTGAATCCCAGAGCCACCACTTGTACACCGTGCAGCCAAAAAAAAGAGAACTAAAAATAAACATGCAATCTAACATTGTAAATTGCTATACAATAAAAAATCAATAATTTATATAATCACTTATAGACTTTTAACAGTACTGCAGTTGCTAAGAAACATACTGCTTCTGTGACATTGTTTCCACAGTTAATGCCTTACTAACATGTACTTACAAAGTAAGTATACAGAAACAGACACTTAAAATAAAGTGTAAGAAGAAGGTGTAACAGTGCTCTAGTTACTATGGAATGTGCTGCTTCTGTGGCATTGTTTCCACAGTTAATGCCTAACTAACATGTACTTACAAAGTAAGTACACAGAAACAGACACTTCAAATAAAGTGTAAGAAGAAGGGTGTAACAGTGCTGTAGTTACTAAGGAATGTGCTGCTTCTGTGGCATTATTTCCACAGTTAATAACTAACTAACATGTATTTGCAAAGTAAGTATGCAGAAACTGACACTTAAAATAAAGCATACGAAGAAGGGTGTAACTACTATACTCTTACACTGAATGTCAATGCTGTAGTTCTGATGTATGCTTTCCTTCAGAAGTCAGTCCCTCATGCATGTACTGCTTAATAAACATGCAGTCTAATATTCTTAATTGCTATACAACTACATTGGTTACTTATACAATAAAAATAATTTACATAAATACTTATTGGCTTGTAACAATGCTGTAGTTATTAAGAAATGTGCTACTTCTTTGGCATTGACTCACACCTCTTCTGTACCCACACTTCTGGCCTGCTACAGCCCAGGTGGGTGGCTGGGGATGGGGCATGGCTACATACTATGCACTTTACCACCAATCTGCTGTGTGGAGTGGTGGTGGGATGCGAAGGATACACAGGTAGGGACCCTTCCTGCTGTGTAGTTATACAAATTGCATGATGTGGTAGTTACAATTGCAACCACAACTGTCTCTCTTTTGGCACAAATTGTTTAATGCTGGAAGTGTAACTACACATGTAACAGCTGTTGCAAAGTGCAATAGAAAAATTGATTTATGCTGGAAGTGTAAATATACATGTAACAGCTGTTGCAACAGTAATTGTGGTAACTACCAGTTCATGCAAATTGCGTAATTACACTAAACCGCAAATGTGAAACTAGTTAACTACTACATTGTAGTTACATGTAACTACACAGAAGTGACATGGCAGTTACATTGTAGTTATACAGTAGTTTCAGTGTAGTTAAGGACACTTAAAATAAAGTGTAACCTTTGCATTAATTGATCTGTTTTACACACTGATTCTAGATGAAACAATACACAAGGGGGGAATATACAGCAAGGCAGAAACTTCAAGCAGAATTGCAGAGCCCCTTCCCCATCTTAGAACATTACTGGACAGCAATAACTGATTAAGTGCTGTGTTATGTTAATTAATTATAATGCAAAGAAGACTTGGTTTAGGAACATAAAACCTTCATACACACCAGTGGCTCACTATAAAATATTATGTCAGTTTTAATTAAAGGGACACTGTCAACCTGTTTTTCATCATATTATTTCTAGTTAAAAACCTACATTTATGATTCCTTACCTTCTCTAAAATTTACTGATGTTGCTGTTTGTTTTGTCTATCTCCTTGTTTAGAAGAACTGAAATGCATGCTAATGTATATTTATAAACAACCTTGTTTTGTTTACAATCCTGGATCTGTTCTTACTGCATACTTCTTGAGCATTAGAAACACACCCAAACAGTGCAGTCACTCATGAGGCAGTAGCCTCCTAAATTCCCACTGCATCATGAGGGACTAGACTGTGTTGTGGGTGTTCCCAAGTCCAGGAAAGATGCAGTTGGAACTGATCAAGGAGTGTAAAAAAAACTGTGTTTGTGTGGTAACACCAGTATGATGGGCAGTCTGTTTTTCACTTTTGTAAAGAAAAAAGAGCCAGAATCAAACTACCAGCTACCTCAGCAATCTTTACAGAATGTTGGCAATCATAAAATATGTTTTTTAAACTAAGGACACTTTGAGACCTAAGGGGGTTGACAGTGTCCCTTTAATGCACAGTGACATAATAGGATACACTAAACACACATTAACATGATATGAAGGGAGTGAGAGTGGAGAATGATGTGGGGAAGACAATGCCCTTATTTGTAAATTTAGTTTATTGTAATAAATAAATAAATAGGGATAATATGACATCATAAACTATTG
Source organism: Neoceratodus forsteri (assembly GCA_016271365.2). Lineage (NCBI taxonomy): Eukaryota > Metazoa > Chordata > Ceratodontiformes > Ceratodontidae > Neoceratodus > Neoceratodus forsteri. The sequence goes on along the minus strand of CM057450.1, from coordinate 1,312,507,740 downwards.
AGCCAGGGTTCGTTTCCAGTGGTGTCGCATTATAATTTAGATCAGTTATATTGTTAGCAAATAACTAATTCAATAAAATAACATACAGTAAAACCAGACAATAGATACATTGCATAAAATAGTTACATTTAGTGGTAAAACACAACCCTGTGATAGCAAAACAAGACTGTTTACTTCATAACAGCAAGGCAAGGAAAATGAGGTACAGTCCATAAACCAATGATAAATGGTGCTCTGTGGTATAATAGTCTTATGCAAGGTCTTACATTTACTGACTGTATGTTCCAAGCTCTTGGACCCCAGATTCATAGGGTCTGACCCCCTTTCTTGTTCATGGTAAATTAAATTATAAATTCTAACCCTTCAGCTGCCCTAATACCGGGATGAATACATCTATAGTGTACATGTTCAGTACTATAATGCAAATCTATATTAAGGATGCATGTGTTAATATATTTTACAAGATGTACAGTAACTCTACTGTGTTGCAAAGGCAGTCAATTTAACGATTTAAGTAGGTGATTATGTTTTGAGCATTACAGATCTAGAATTAACCTAGCCACCCTTTTTATTAAGATGTCAAACTTTACCAGGTGGGTAGATGCAGCTGCTCCATAGGCTAGGTCCCCATAATCAATTACTGGAAGAATCATAGTGCTCACTATCTTTAATGTAACACCCCTTGTTGGTCAATCCCTATACCTAAATAAAAAGCCCAGCCTGGAATCTACTTGTGCTGTGCTATTTATATGGATGTACCGTCTCTGATGGGAATCCACCCAAACCCTTGTGTATTTAGGTGCTTGAACTATTTTAAAAGAAATTGCATCAACATTTTTTATAACTAGTGAATCTGAACAGTTTATATGCACCTGTTGTTGTCGTATGTGTTCTTTTCTGCATTTGATAAAGCTTTATGTTCATGATTGATCCTAATTGCAGGATATGCATTGACATAGCACACATCTCTGTCTAGAAACCCTGTGTACAACTGTTTGGACTGATAGCACAATGGAAGAGCATTAGGGGAGCCCGAGGGCTGAATTTTCAGCCCGTCCGAAATTGGTGCACGTGTGTAGAAAACCTGTCAAAAGTAGGGCTTCACTTGTGGAGTTGCAGTTTTCCCCACATGCACCATATTTTCAAATCAGGAGCCTGTTTATAACCAGTTATTTGATTTTCAGCAGGTTGCAGCTGTTTTTTTCAGCACAGCTGCACCGAAATGTTACGCCTGGTGGGATCAAGCATATCATCCCTCGCAGCCACACTGACTGAAAATACAGATCACCACAGGTGCAGAAATTTCTCCCACAGCTGTGACTGCAGCATGGGACTTAGTCCATGAACATTTTGAAACTCTAGCCTCAGGTTTGTTCCCAGTAGAGCACAAAAATTTTTACTTTCTCTCTGTGATTTATGTTACATAAGATAAATTGGTAGATTTTATGGCTAGGATACAGGGCTGTCAGGGTTTGGAGTAGGGTTTCAGACCATGGAGTTTTTATTTCTAGGTTGCAGTCTATTTAATTAGTTCAAGTTGAGGCTCTTAGGCTTATGTAGGTTTGAATGCAACTTGGTGGAAAGCATTCCTTCCACTTACAGATAGTTCATTACGAAACTCCACTGCAATTGCATATGGGAGGATCTGCACTAAGTTAGAATTCATATACAGACTGACACATGAAGACAAGAACTGGTGAATTTTATTCCCTTGATAAAGCTCCAGAGGGAGCAAAATTCTGGCTCTGTGCTCCAGTTTTTATGTGCTCCCACTGTTTTTGTTTGATGCACACAGGAGCCTTATCTGTAATATATATTTGCTGGACAGAGCTTCTTCCTTGTGGTGAGATCCCCAAAGTGTAGTGTTTATCCAACAGTGAATTCATTAATGATTGTGTGAATGTTGTGCATAGTTTCTTTGTTCTTTCTCAGTTTACAATTTGTGATCTACCAGTAGTTGCAAAGCTGTCTATACTACAGTACCAAACATCTAATTGCTATCCCTTGACCCAGACATCTTGGTGGATTTTAAAGCAGTCTCAAACCTCCCCATTTTGGGGAAGGTGACTGCAAAAATTGTGACTCTGCAGCCTGAGGCACACCTTGCAGCCTTTGACATCTATGAGCCCCTCCAATCGGGACTGAGACCCAGACACAGTACTGAGACTGCATTGGTCAAGGTGCAAAATGATCTCTTCAAGGCTAGAGATAAAGGAGACTAGTCAATACTTGTTCTTCTCAATCTCTTATCAGCATTTGACACTGTGGACCATGCAGTGTTGTTGAATCACCTGAGGGGGCTATGTGGACTCATCAGCACTGTCATCAGCTGGTTTAAGCCCTTTCTCACAGGCAGGACTCAGAGGGTCGTGACGGGAAGTTTTTCCTCCCACCCTAAGTCCCTGATTCTCACCCAGGTTCTTCACAGTGTACATGCTGCCCCTTGGTAAGATCATTAGATGGCACAGTGTGGAGTTTCACTGCTATGCAGTTGCAAGGGTGTAGACAGGCATACTCACTGTACACATTTGTGTACAGTTTTGTTGAGTGCCTGTCACAAACCATAAGCCACTCTGTTAATATTATCATTCTCATCTGTAGTATTTGGGTTAGTGTAGGCCACTGAGGAGTGTCCAGTACATGTATAACCTCTTTAGAGAGTAGAGGAGTCATCTGACAACAATCTGACTTGTTTGGAAGGGGGTGCCATTTGGAAAAGATAAGTACATTTTTTAATTGGGGGGTGTAACTGTTGGAGATTGTGTACAAAATGGAAATTTCTGGCTACACTCCTGTGCAGATGTTACCCAGCTGTACATGTCTTTTGTGCCTGGGACACATGATGCAGTGTAGGGGCTAAAAAATTGTCTGTCTGAGTTTCAGGACTGGATGTCCTCTAACTATTGAGGCTTATCCCAGGTAAGATGGAAGTGCTGGTGATCAAGCTGGGCTACTGGAGGGAGGCAGATGCCATTAGGGCTGAAACAGGCTTGATGCTTGGGATGATTCCTCTTTCAGTATCCACAAAGGTGAAACATCTGGGTGTGATCCTAGACAGTGGATCGACACTTGAGGCTCAGGTGTTGTCTGTTGTCCAGACTGGTTTTTACCATTTTAGAAATATTGTCCAGATTAAACCTTAAACCCTCTAGGCAACCTACCATTGCTAGTGCATACTTTCATGATGTCTAGACTCGACTACTGCAACACTCTATATCTCAGGGTCAGTGGAGGGATCCTGTGCCACCTGCAACAGTTGCAGAATGTGGCAGCTAGGTTGATGATGGGCTTTTTGGGGTCTTGTCATGTGACCCCAGTTCTGCACAGCCTAGACTGACTGCCAGTCAGGTGGAGGATCTCCTTCAGGGTGGGTTTACTCACCTACAAGGCCCTATATGGTTCAGGTTCAGGTCCAGGCTATCGTTGAGACCTCCTGACTCCTGTTCACCTCCTGCACTCTCTCCATTTGCTGAGGAGGACTTCCTAGCAGTTCCCAGTGCCTGGCTAAAAACATTTGGAGATTGTGCCTTTCAGCTGGTGGCACCAGTCCTGTGGAACTCATTTCCCTGGTCCTTGAAGGAAGCCTCCTTGGTGGAAGCTTTCAAACAGGGTCTGAAGGTGCACCTTTGTAGAGAAGCCTTCTACTGTAGGCTTAGTTCACTGTCTTTTATTTTTGATTTTATTACATATTTTAAGTTTGCACTAAATATTTTCTTCATCTTCCTTTATTCTGTACAGTGCCCTGAGCCTCAGGGAAAGGGCACTTTAGAAATAAAACCTTGCTTGCTAGCTTGCCTTTATAACTGTTCATGATGTTCTGTGCCCACTAATCTGGGCCAATGCCATAGTGGCAGAGCTACTAGCCACTGCCACCTGGACAGTATTTGGGGAGCTTAGGTTTGATTCCCAGTAGAGTACATTTTATCTTTCTTGCTACAGTTTTGACTCCAGTGACCCTAATACAGGAAATGATCAGGTTTAAAGTTCAGAGTTTGTATACTATGTTGAGTATGATTGTTTATTCTGTGAGGTACATTGTATATGGGAAATTGTTAGATGTCATTGCTGATAGATCTGATTCCCAGTAAGGTACATTAATCACTGATAAGTCTTTCAGGGATTGGTTCAGACTATAGGCCTGTTAGTGACCCAGGAACCAAGAACATGGAAACTGTAACTGTCTCACTCCAGTGATGTTAATCAATCATAAAAGAGAGCAGTGGAGGTTCATCAATCAGAGCTCTTGAGACTTTTTTTATGAGATTTATTTTTTTACAAAAGATCATGCTGACTCCAGAGGCCCTAGTGCAAGAAAATGATCAGGTTAAAAGTTCAGAGTTTGTGTATTGTGTGGGGTATGCTTGCTTATTCTGTGAGGCATATGTGTGTGCTTACATGCATGTACATGCCTGTGTTGTGTAGCATATGCATGTATATTGTTTAACATGTATATGTGTTTTTTACTATACAAAAATGACACATTCCATACTTTGGCATCACTCAGTACTATTGACACTTTCATTGACTCTATTTTCAGTACTAAAGAGCATGATTTGTGCTTTTTGAAAATGTAATACTAACTTGTTTTGATAAAAAATAGTGTTGAACAGAATCAACCACCCACTGAGGCATAACTTGAACTTCGTGTAAATTGTTCCTGCTACTACACAGACTTTTGTAATTTATGTATATAAGTGCCTGTGCCCCTTGCAACTAATCAGTGTGATAATTTATATCCAATGTAAAAATTACTGGCCCAAGAACAGAGCTCTGCAAGACACCTTTTGGAACCTGAAAAATGACTAATTAATTCTTACAGTTCAAATAGCGTTGGACCCATTTCTATGCATGCCCACTAAAACCCATATTAGATCATTTATCTGTAAAAAGAGAATGGCCAATAAAATTAAAGGCATGGGAAAGGTCAATGTACACTGCTCCTATAATGAGAACCAGCTGATTGAAACTTATTAATAAGACTATGTAACTGGTGGTAGTTATTTGGATATTTTGACATCAACCCCGTCATGATCTTCAACACCACTGAAAGTAAGGAACTTGAATAGTAGTCTGAGGTAATATTTTATTTGTGCTGACTTTAAAATGGGAATCACTTGCACCCTTTTCCAGCAATTTGGAAATTTGCTTCCGCTAACAAATACTGCAGTAAAATAAATAATGCTGAAAGTGGTTTATTAACAACCAGTGCTGTGCATTTTAACTGTTTACTGCTTACTCCATCCATCTTCTCTAGTTAACCTGCATCAATAGCCAGTAATTCCTGAAGTACCTCTGCTTATTCAATACACTGAATGCAGAACTGCCATCGGGGTCCCATATCAGACCTGTCAATATAATTGAAACCACTGGGAAACTGCACAGGCATGCTGTTTTGTCGAAACAAGTTGCTAGAATTGATAAAATAGTGATTAAATCTATTTGCTAATGTGACACAGACTTTAGGAAGACATCTATCCACATCAAATGGCACTGCAAGGTTAGATAATACTGCACCATACTGTATAACCTGCTTACTGTTTTCCCAATTAATTTGGTTTGGAGGCATGACTCTGTAAAATTATTCTTAAAATATTCTATTTTTTTGCAGAATAGATTGATCCCTATGTTACTTATATATACTGATTATTCCTATTGCCTTGTATCTTATCTTTTTATCCACTTGGATGGTATGTAAGTTGATTTTTAAAAAACTGTTTTCACATAAAATAAAAAACTAATAACATCTTTTATGCTAAAAAGGATTCAGCTTTTGCAACCTAATTGCCTTTAATTATTTTATTTTGTACAATAAATTGACTAAACTAGATGCTTTAGAGGATTCCCATGCTCAGTTCCTACTTTTTGAGCATTTTAAAAAGTTATAGAGAATACCACAGTGCATTATTTAACTTCATGTACATTCTGCAAATGAAAGCCTATGTATTGAAGACATTTGTAAATTCACCTTTAAAACACTCTCAAGCACCACAAACTAAAGGGATCAACAAAATATGTTTTTATATCACCTGATCAATATCCTGCATAAATTTTATATAGTGACTTTTGTAAAGAGTAAAAATAAACATGTTTTTGTATTCCACTTGTCTTCCTACTTCTTTTATATCCAGTACGTGTGACCTGGTGGTGTAAAAAAGAATCCATCAGAACTCCAGCTTGACTAAAAAGTTCCAATTTGCTTACAAAAATTAAATCAAGTGCAGCAGAGTTTGTTGAATTTTGGTGGGTTAATTTTGTTTGGATTACATATTAACTCAGTGAGCCACAACTCAGCTGCCAGATCCACTAAGTAACAAGATCCAGTGGCCTTTTCACAATTAATATTAAATTCACACATCATTATGAACTCATGGGTTTCTTTAAAAGCCCTCAGCACCAGTTCCAATGTATTTAATATCGTTGCATTATATCTAGGTGGATGACAACAACAAGCCATGCAAACTGGCCTGGAGGCAGTTAGCAAAACCTCAGTCAAAAGGACAGCCATACAGTCTGCTATTAGGGGTGTTGATAATCCATGAGCATCATATCTTAAGGAATTGTAGCTCATCCCCCCCCACCTTTTTAAAATTGTACTTTATATGGCTATAGTATCCACTGATCTGTAACAGAGAGTCACAAATTTCATTAGGGATCTAGAATTTAATGATCACTACATAATCAGGTTTATAGGAATTACCCACTCTCTAATAACATCCATTTTTTGTGATAGGCTTTGCATGCTGAAATGCATGAATGACAAACCCTAAATGAATACTTTAGCTCAGTATATATGTTGGAGGTTTCAGGCCCTATATCCCTCTGTAGAATTAAATTTGAATGATCTGTGAAAAGAAACTGGAGATAGCCAGGATTTCTGAGGCCAGGATACTCAAAGAGTTGGCAAATATAAAGGTTAACAAATCTCAGAAGACAGATGAGATACACTCCAGGGTGCTCAGTGAAATGGGTCAATCATTTTCATCTCCCCTGACAGCTCTCTTCAATGAGTTCTTGACAATGGGTGAGGTGCCAAAAGACTGGAGGGTGGAAAATGTGGTACTCTTACACAAACGTGGGAGGAAAAAGAATTTTGTAATTAGAAATCAGTGAGTCTGATGACCATTATGGGTAAGAATCTGAAGACAATAATTAAAGAACAAATTGTTGATTTTTTTATGAGGAAATGGTTCTGACCCATAAAAACCAGCATGGGTTATGGAAGGACAGATCATGTCAGAGGAACTGGAAAGACTTTGGTGACACAATCTGTCAACAGTGATCAGCAACTGATATCCTATATCTACATTTCAGTACAGCCTTTGATTCATACCACAGGGAATACTGGTTAAGAATCTGGATAACTTGTGCTTAGGAGACAGTACTTGGTAGATGGATAGGGAACTGGTTGTTAGGAAAAACCCAGAGGGCAGTTCTCAGTGGCAAATTCCCAGGGCTAAAGGAGTTGACCAGTGGCATACTCCAGGGGTCTGTCTTAGGGCCAGTCCTCTTCAATGTGTTAATTAGTGACATTAGGGTCAGGCTACAGGGAACAGTAAGTACATTTACAGAAGACATCAAGCTATGTGGGAAGGTGGACAATGAGGAAGAGGTCAGCTGTATGAACAAGGATGTAAAGAGACTAGAAAAGTGGCCTGACATTTGGCAGAAATGTTCATTGCCAAACAATGTAAAGTTATGCACAGTCAATGTGGAAATGGACAGACAGAGTACTGATCAATGGGGTGTAGGTAGAACATACTGAGAGGAACGGAACTTTCAATAATAATCAGTAACAGTATAAAATCATTGATGTAGAAAATCACATGGGAAGGCAAATATGATGCTGGGTTGCATTAGATGTGGTTTTACCAGTTGTAGAAAAGTGTGGATTCTGCCACTGGATAGATCATTGGTTTAGACTGCACCTGGAGTATTGTGTGCATTTCTGTAGCCCACACTTGAGGATGAACTGGAGTGATTGGACACCATCCAAAGGCGGGCAACAGAGAATGCCCTACCAGAAGAAACTGGAGGATTTGCTGTTTATTATTTATATCAAGGGGCTGTATGATGGATCAGAAAATTTGGTTACTAAGGACTTGAGCCACAAAATGTGAGGACACCCTAAGGAGCCGCATAGTGTAGGTGCACAGTAAGTTACATGCAAAATATGCATATATGCACTGCACATGGATCTACAGCAGCATGCATGCATTGCCTGTGGAGGCAACTGCACAGCTGAACTTTGGAGCACAGCCATGGGGTTGGGCCAGCCATAAGCACCTGGTATGTATGCTGATCCACAGACCCAGAAGGGCTGTAGTGTGGGCAGGGTGAGAATCCCACACCTATGTGGGTAGGGGGCTGCTGCAGAGCAGACATGGATACCAAACATGGCATGGAGGGCCACTACACTGTGACACAGGCAGCCCCACCTCAGGATGCACCTGTCCCACACACAACAGTGCCCCCAAACACCCTTAGCCTCCTGAACACCCCAGTGCCCCTGGATATACATGGGCCCCCCCAACACACACACAGGATCCTGGACACACCAGTGCTTCCCAAATCCACACATCTCCCCCCTGGATGCACCTGTGCCCTTACCACCCTCCACCAAACACCCACAGAGCACCCCCCCCAAAATAAAATGCACTGGACACAGGCAGATGTGGAAAACCAACAGGTCTGTAATTATAGTGCAATGGTAGAACACTACAGAATGAAAGTGTGACATACACGGAAAACACTGGCAATGGCTTTGTACTGGAGTGTTCCTTCACAAGCCAATATTATTCCAGTCCTCCACTAGGTGGTGGATGTCCACCCATAGGTTCAGAAACAATCTCCGCCACCTATGCCAGCATGTTGCAGGACAGTACACCTACTCCAGTACCTCCTGCTGTAACCTGACTAGCCCATTGTCAGTCCTGATGGGCCATCACAAGCTGCACCACTGTTGCCATCATCACCATCCCCCACTGGCAGCCAGTCATCTCTGCTGGGTTGCAGAACTGGGTCATAAACTGGCAGTTGATCCTTGGGTCTCCTGGTACACCTCCTTCTGAGCATTAGGGTGCTGATAGGTACTGTTGGTCCCTAAAGTGACACAGAAGGCAGTAATCAATATCATGCATGACATGCAGGGAGAACAAGTTACAACTGAATGGCCAACACCAATGCTGAAGGCAGAGCTGCAGAACACTTACCCTCATGGACTCCACCAGGTGCCAGTACACCCATCCTGGTCCTGGTCCCATTCCCATGTCTATATAGGTATGGGGCATAAAGGTGGCTGGTGGCATGGGTGCAGGCCTCAGCTTCATGACTTTGGTATGAGGCATCCTCACCTTGGACAAGCATATGACATGCAGTTGCATACGTGAACTGTCATGGCCATGGCAGTATGATGCCATGCCCACATGTCTTGCACACACCTGTCCACCAGTAAGTGACATGGGTAGTTGGCAATTAAAGGGGTCACCCTGTGGCTCCATATGGTGGTATGGTGGACACATAGATGTGGTGGAACACAAAGGACTCATCAGCATGACAATGTGTTCAGGCTTCCTGATGAACCCAGTACACCTGGAGATGCACAACAAGGTGTTAGAGCAGTGAAGATACCATGCAAGATGCTTCTGTATCTACAGGCTGAGGTCCAACATGGCATCATTCACACAGCTTCAGTGCATAGGCAGTCACCACCTTAGCACTAGCATCAAAGAGGAGCTGTGCCAGCTACTGGGACCATGACTGCAGACACGGATGTGCTGTAGCAATGCACTGAAGGTGTAGACATGGGTGCTAATTGCCCTGGCCTTCTATGAGACAGTTACCTTCCATAGCATGATGGGGGCCATGGCAGGTATGAGCCAGTCATCCATAAGCAGGTGCCTCTGGCAGGTGAGTGATGTACTACTGGCACACCTAGGTGAATAGATAGCATTCCCATGGTCAGCACAGGATATGAGGGAAATCAAGGTAGCCTCTTTGCTATAGTAGGCATGCCCAGTGCCATCAGTGCCATTGATTGCACACATATGACAATCAGTGCCTTGGCACAGGCACAGAAGGCATACAGGAACTGTAAGACAGACCACAGCATAAACATGCAGGTTATGTGTGATGCTGCAAGTGAATTTATTCATGTCTATATCAGGTAAGCAGGATCTACACATGACTCATACATACTTGAAAATTCAGGATGTAGGCACTGCTGCATTCCACATCCACCAGTGCCCATGGGAAGGGATGGTGGGCATCAGTGGGGCATAGGTATGGCACACACAAATGGTCTCCCCCTCACAGGTGACAGTGGATACCCATTTTGCACATTCTTGAAGACCCCATTCTGCCAGAAACAGACCAAGGAGGAATAGAGGTACAATGAGGCACAATGATTGACAAGGGGCATCATTGAGAGGTGTTTTGAGTGCTGAAAATGCACTTCAGGTATCTTGACAGGACCAGGAGGACACTGCAGCTTACACCTGGAAAGGTGTGCAGGTTGTTTACCACATGCCCCATGCTACACAATATTTCTGTATGGAAGTGCCTACCTGTATGTAAGGATTATGTTCCACCTCCTGGTGACATGGATGGCAATGGGGAGGGCCAAATATCTGATGGCCATGGATGACCTAGGGGACTGGACCCCAGGTAAAATGTAAGGCATGCATACAGAGAAAGAGTTGTGCAAGACTACTTTATATAGCACTGGGGTGTATTTATTGGGTTGGGTGTATGTAGTGGTGGTGGCCTGAGTTACAGTAAAGTGTTGTGCATAATAATGTGTGAACTGCCTACTATGGTGTGTGGTATGTGCACCATGTGTGCTCCATGATTTGTTTCCTGTGGTGCAGGTGTGTCTACTCCTATGTACATCTTTACCCAGACATGCACTGTGAAGTCTGCCACACTGTATCTTGGCTATACATTTCCCTGAAGCCAGTGGTACACTGAAGCCATCAGTGCCACCCTGGGGGGTCTGTGCCAGTGGCCTCTGTCAGTATCACCCTGATTTCACACTGCACTGTGGGTGGACCATGGCCTGCCTACATTGCCTGTGTCAGGGCAATCAGGCCATATTCAAGTATGTCAGCAGGGTGGGTGAAGCTATCATCCATGGCCTGCTAGATAGCTGCTAATATCTCCCACATACCCACAACCTCCATACACCAGTGGAGTGATTCCACAGACCTGGAGGAGAGCAGATATGGTCCCACTCCATAACAGCAGCAGCAGGGTAGAGGCTAGCAACTGTAGGCTGGTCAGTCTCACATCAGTGGTGACCAGTGGAGAAATTAATGGAAACCTTGTTAAAAGAAAGGTTAGCAGAGTATCTTGAATATAATGGGCTACAAGACCAAAGACAGCATGGATTTCAAAGGGGATGGGAGGTCATGTATGCATCTGATTTCTCTGACTAGGTGACCAGAGAAATAGATCAAGGGAAGGCAGTGGACATGGCCTATCTGCAGTTTAGCAAGGCCTTCGACACTGTGCCACACAGCAGACTTATAAAGAAATTGAGCAGCGTATGTGTGGAATCCAAAGTTTTAAACTGGATAAGAAACTGGTTAATGGATAGACGTCAGATGGTGGTGGTTAATGGCATTCACTTTAATGAGGGAAGAGTGACCAGCAGGGTGCCACAGAGGTTCTGGGACTGGTCCTCTTCAATGTCTTCATAAGTGAAATGGAAGAAGAACTGGAAGAAGAAGTATGCCTTTTTTGCAGATGACACCAAATCTGTAATAGGGTAGATACACAGGAGGGGGTGCAAAGAATGCATAACAACCTTTGGAAACTCGATGAGTGGTCAAGGGCATGGCAGCTGGGGTTCAATGCCAAAAGTACAAATTCATGTACCTAGGGCATAGGAACCTAGGAGCTGAGTATGGAATGAGAAGAGGTACTGAAGTCATTAAGTAGGAAAGAAACCTTGAAGTTGTCATATTTGATGATCTCAAAGTGGCAGAGCCATGTGACAAAGCAGTGGGTAGGGCCAGTGGGATGCTGTGATGCATAAGGAGAGGTATTGCCAACAGAAAGAGAGCAGTGGTGTTACCACTGTATCAATTGCTGGTAAGAGACTACCTGGAGTATTGTGTCCAGTTCTGGAGGCCACACTTAAGAAAGGACATGGACATGGAAGAGGCAGTCCATAGAAGGCCAACTAAAATGGTGCAGGGGTTGCATTAGAATCCCAACAAGGAGAAGCTGCGATGTCTCAACATGTACACCATAGAAGAGGGGGAAGCTAGAGGGGACATGATAGAGATCTACACATATACGTCACATGAGTGAACAGGGTACAGGAGGGGAGTCTCAAATAAGAAAAAAAGCACCAGGACCAGAATGCATGTGATAGACCCGGAAGGGGGGAAGTTTAAGAGAGATGTGAGGAAGTACTACTTTACGGAAAGGATGCTGGACACCTGGAATAGACTATTTGTTGTTTGTTTATTTGCTTAATGAGTTAGTACACTGGACCTAGCAGACTGCAAGTGGAAGCGGTGGAGGTAAAAACAGTAGGGGGCATCAAGCATGCTTGGGATAGACATAAGAGGATATTAGAAAACAGGCAGGGAGGAGGAATGGTTGCCGGAGACCAATCAGGATCTGTTAAAACAGACTAGGCAGGGACCATCTGAGCAGACTGGATGGGCCAAGCAGTCCTTTTCTGCCAATATACTCTATGTTTCTATGTAGACAGACCATTGACACTGGGGGCCAAGCAGGTGTTTGTGATCAACATTGGTCTGCCAGGTCCACTGGTGCTCCAGACCATGGACCTCAGTATACATGCCATGCAGGGACTGCTGCCTAGGATGGAGTACAGGGGCTCTACCCTGGATCAACCCTCCAGGGGTGTCAGCATCCCTGCAGAGTGACCCATGTGGACCTTGCATGCCCCGTGCCATGCCCTGTGTGTGTGAAAGTGTGACAGTGGGCATTGCAGATCTCATGGTGACTGTCAGTGTCTTCTGCTTGTCCATGCCATGTGATGACTGTGGTGTGGGTGGCAGGGCTATCAATTGGAGGGTTAGAGGGTGGCATCTGCATGTCTATGGCTGTGTCTCTGTGTTAGGGGCTCTGTGCCATGCTGCTTGGGCTGACAAGGGTACCCAGTGTCATCTTTACAACAAGTTGCTTAGGTTTGTGTTGTTCTTGGACATGCTGGATGCAGGATCTGTGAAGAGGAAATAAAGGATATATTGCACTGTATGCTTCCATCCTACACTATATGTGGCCAGGTGTGTGGCACCTGGTGTCCACTGGCATGCCTACCTGTGTCCTGTGTGCCCTAATCATTTGTGTTCACATCCACCTCCTGGGCAGGATTTGGCAGATCTTAACCTGTGGAGCACATACATGGGTGGCAATGGTCAGGTACTTGCCCAGCCCTGGTCTGGTGTGGCACCATGCCTGTGCTCACCATCCATGTGAGAGGAGGTATTGGGGGAGTGTATAACATTTTACCATTTTATTATCGTTGGATTGTAGCACGTGAGAGGTGCTTCGTTGAACATAATACAACACAATATTTTAATATTTTGACACTTTGTTGGACTGAAGCACTTGAGAGGTGCTTCATTGAACTTCAAAGTACAATTTTGAGTACTCAGTGGCATGTGTTAGCATCGACAGTGTGGTCTGGTTTACTGATTTTGTTTTAATATATTTATTATTTGGGATATTTTTGGGTTGGGATTAATTTGTGATTGGGAGGGTTTTTATTTTATATTGTTATTTAAATTAGATTGTTTGCTTTATTCTTTCTCCCTCTGTGAGAAAGAGTGGAGAGTGTTTTTATTTTATTTTTAGGTTTATTTGTCTGTTTCTATTTAATGGCGGTTGGACATTATTCCCCCACGAGGCTCAGGGAATTACGTCCCTTTGAGTGCCATTATTGTCATCTGACACCTATTTTAGGTGCCGTGCATTGGGTATCCTTAGGAGGCGTGAGCGAAGGTGGAGAGCTGGGCCTGGTGGGGACAGGAAGGGGAGGCAGTTGGGGTTCTAGGGTCAGAAGATGCCCTGGGGCGAAATGGGGTCAGGATAGAGGTTCTTCCTGTCTTGTCCCATACCCAAGGCTCCGTTGAAATCGGACAGGCGCCGAGGTCTTCCCCAACAACTCATCCTGCCTTGGCGGTGTTATGCAATGCCAGATCAATTAAGAACAAGACAGCTATTATTTCTGATCTTGTTAGTTCATCTGATCTGACTTGCATCACAGGAACCTGGCTTGATGAAAATCAGACCCTATATTGGCCTCGGTGACTCAACCGGGTTCTCGTGACACCGTCAAGGTTGGATCGTAGGGCCGGGGGTGTGGCTATTATGTTTAAATCTGAGCTGGGCCTTGTGGATGTGCCATTGGGAAGCACCAGCTCCTTTGAATATATCTTGGGTGAGGGTGCGGGTTGTGGGATTCTCCTCATCTACCATCCACCAGGGGACGGTGGAGAACTCCTGCAGGAGATTGCAGACTTCATCGTCGACCTGGTATTGAGGTTTCCCAGACTGATACTCCTGGATGACTTCAATGCCTGGGTCGATGATGAATTCTCTCAGTTTGGGCAAAATCTCCTCCAGCTGATGAATACGCTGGGCCTGACACAGGTTGTTACCGCCTCTACCCATATAGGTGGTCATTCATTGGATCTGGTGTTTCTCTTGGGTATGGAGATCACTGATCTGGGGGTGGAACCAGTCAGTTGGTCTGACCATTACACAATAAGGTTCAGTTTTAGGCCCCTCAATAGGTCTGCCCCTACGGAGATGGTTCAGTACCGCCTTTTGGGTGTTAACCTAATGACCTGATGGCGGTGCTGGATCTATCGAGTTTATCGGGTGAATGCATGAGTCCAGATGATCTTGTATTGGCCTATAATAAGGCTGTAGGAGATGCTCTGGACAAAATTGCTCCTGTTCGTGTTCGGCCTCTCACTCTTCGTTCAAGAAGTCCGTGGTTTGACGGCTCCTTGAAGGAGTTAAAGCGAGTAGGCCGAAGGCTGGAGAGACTCTGGCGGAAGTCAGGCCTTGATGCCGACAGGCTTAGACTGATGGCTCATTATGACAGCTATCAGTCAGAAATCAATCGTAAGAAGGCAGAATTCCTGTCCAGAGAGATTTCTGCCGCACATAATCGACCGGCTCAGCTTTTCCGGACTGTGGACAGACTGTGCAATCCAGTCTGTCTTCAGCCTATAGAAGCGTTTTCTCAGTTAAGATGTGAGGAGTTGCTCGGTTCTTTGCGGTTAAGGTTGCTGGCATTACGTCTGGCATTGGTCCGATCCCTCCTATGGGGGACTGCGGTGGTCGATTGGAAGTGGCTTGCCCTCAGTCTGTCTGGTTAGATTTTCACCGGCCGGAATTTGGGGACATTGTGAAGATCATCCAAAAAATGCGACCAACTAGTTGTAGTTTGGATCGGGTCCTACACACTTTTAGTAAGTTGTGTAGAAGTTATCTACCAATCCTTGCAGACATTGTCTGGATGTCCTGAGAGGGTCTTCCTGAACCCCTTAAGGAGGCGGTAGTTCGACCACTCCTTAAAAAATCCTCCTTGGACCCAGATTGTCTTGCTAACTACCGGCCTATCTCTAACCTGCCATTTGTTGGTAAAGTTATTGAAAAGGCAGTTGCATTACAATTGGATGATCACCTTATATCTCACAATGTCTACGATACTCTCCAGTCTGGTTTCAGGAAAAGACATAGTACAGAGACTGCCCTTGTCCGGGTATTGAGCGACCTCCTGATGGCCAGAGATCGAAAGGCATGTACCATTCTGGTCCTTCTCGATCTGTCTGCTGCATTTGACACTCTAGACCATGGAGTGCTATTGGATCGCCTGCGGGTCTTTTGCGGACTGTCTGGTACAGTCCTAAAATGGTTTCGTTCTTACGTCACGGGCAGGTTTCAGAGAGTTGTCACCGGAATTTATTCCTCTGACACTCACTTCCTGCCTTGTGGGGTACCACAGGGCTCCATTTTAGCTCCCATGTTGTTTGCAGTGTACATGCTGCCATTAGGAGAAATCATCAGGTGATACAGTTTGGGTTTTCACTGCTATGCAGATGATACTCAACTGTATCTGTCCTTTCTCCCCAGTCAAGGTGATGCACTCTCTGTACTTAATAGTTGCCTCGATGAGATCAGACTGTGGATGAGTTCGAGCTGGTTGAGACTCAATCCGGATAAGACTGAGGTGCTGGTTGTGGATCCAGGTCGTCCGGGGATGGGTGTGGGTGTTGGGCAACCATCAGGTTTATTACTTGGTGGCGTACCACTCCCTACCTCTAAACAGGTGCGAAACCTGGGCGTTATTTTTGATGATGGTTTAACCCTGAAATCTCAGGTGTCAGCTGTCGTCAAATCCTCTTTCTACCATCTGAGAAATATCGCCCGGGTGAAACACCTGATTCCCCCGGATGACCTTCCAACATTGGTCCACGCCTTTGTCACTACCCGTCTTGACTACTGCAATTCCCTCTACCTAGGACTACCAGGGGTTGATATCCGCCGCCTCCAGCTGGTGCAGAACGCGGCAGCCAGGCTTTGGACTCGAAATTTAGACCAGTCATATTACGCCAGGCTCCGCGCGATCCGCACTGGCTGCCGGTTTGGTGGCGGATCACCTTCAAGGTTGGTTTACTAACCTTTAAAGCCCTACATGACCAGGAACCCGGCTACCTGAAAGATCTTCTGATTCCCTCTTGTCCCCTCCGCCCTCTCCGTTCCGCCAATGAGGGATTGCTGGAGATTCCCAGGGTTCGATTGAAGTCATCAGGATCTCGTGCTTTTGCTTTTTCAGCACCGACCCTGTGGAATTCTCTACCTCGTTGGTTGACAGAATGTCCAACCGTTGAACATTTTAAAGTTGTTTTATAAACATATCTTTTTGGATTAGCGTATCTCTGCTAGTTGTGGCTGTCTTTTAAATGTTGTGATTTTATTATTTTAAAATCTGTACAGGGCCTTGATTTTGAAAGGCGCTTTACAAATAAAATTGAATTGAAAATTGAATTGAATCTAGTGTGCCAAGCCCACTGTCCTCTCCACAAAGAGCTTGCAGGCTGATGGTGTTGGCCAAGATGTTCTCCACCTCTGTGAGGTGTAGGTCCTACACTGGACTGCCTTCACCTATTGTCAGCTGTACCCCACCCCCCCCACACACACACAGCTGTGCCATCTTCCTCTTTACCGCCCCCTGCAGGTCAAGCTGCTTGTGCCTGTGTTGATGGTCTGTGACATGTTCCCTACTAGACTGATGGTGTTCTCAAATTTGACCCATAACAGCTGTTTGTGGGCAGGCATACCCTTCATTGCCTGGAGCCTTACAGGGTATTGTAGTTCACCCTTATTTCTGTAAGCAATATGGAATCTTCTTGGCAGCAAAGTTCAGTGTCTGTGGCCAGTAATGGTGGCCACAGACACCCCAGATGGCCATCCTCTTCTTGTGCTCCTGCAATGGCCAATCCAGGACCCCATTCTGGCACTGGCCATGCCATGGTGGTGGCATTCCAGCTGGTTTCCATGCATTACTGCTCCACACCAGTTGTATCTGTAGCCAGCATTTCTACATAGTGGTCCACAGGAGCAGGACATCTCCTTATATGGTTAGGTCACTAGGCTTTCTGAGGGCATGTGCAACCCCCATGGATATCCGGTCAGTCCACTCCATGAGTCTCCGTGGTACCCTCCATGCCTTTTGGCTGCACATGTGGCCTCTGTGAGTAGCACCACCCTTCAGATGATGCACACCACATGGCAAGGTGCCTGCATTATGTGTGGGTTCAGAGAGTTCCACAGTTTTCTGTGTATGGGCCCTGCGTTTGTTGATTACACCAAACTTGGAGGATTAACAGGCACAATGATGATGCTGGAAGTATCCAGGGGAACTTACATAGAATAGCAGAGTGGTCAAATGATTGGGACATGCAGTTTAATACAGGCAATTGCAAAGCGTTGCATTTAGTAAAGAAAAACAAAAAAGTAAGCTACTATTTAAATAGGGTTGAATCAAGAAGGTGCATGAAAATAGGGAGTTGGGCACACTAGTAACAGCAGACTTCAAAAGGGTGCCAATGTGAGACAACTTCTAAAAAGGCAGCACAAATAATAGGTTGCATGAAGAGAAACTTTGTAAGCAGATCCAGGAAATAATGGCACCACTGTATAGAACATGTGTGAGACATTAATTAGAGTACTGCTGCAAGGTTTGGAATCCATATGGCAGGAAGGATGTAGTTAGATTGGGAAGGATCCAGAGATAGGCAACTAGATTGATGGTAGATGGAGCCACCACGGAATACAAGGGGACACTTAATACTCTAAACATTTTAGCTTAGGGCATAGGTGGAAGAGGGGAGACCTCATTATGCTGTATGGTTCCTTAAAATATGTAGAAGTATGAAAGGATATTGTACTAAATACTAAACAAAATGACAGTGCCACCAGAGGCCATAAGGATCAAGTACAAGAGAAATGTTCAAGGGGAACAAGAGGAAATATATTACTTCTCACAGAGAGTGTTAGGCATATGGAATTCACCACCAAATGTAGCAAACTCAGAAAGGCAGGAAACACTTTAAGGAAAGGCTTGATAAATATTTACATGAAAGGGAAATAAAAAGGTATTACCACTGAGAAGTGGGAGGTTTGTATCAATGAATATCAAGACTTTTTGTGTCCTACCCTTCATACGTTTGTATGTTCAAATGTATCTCAACATGTGCCCACTGAAGGTTAGAAGACAGAGGGAAATATGATACAGATGTAGATACATTCAGGAGTACAATAAGCTGTAACATACGGAAATTTTTAAATGAAAAATGGTTCAACCATTAGGGATCACAAGATCAAGCTTGCTGTGAGGACATTCAGGAAAGACATCAGGAAACATCTTTTCATGGAGTAAGTAATAGAAAAATGGAACAGCCTGCCCAGCAATGTAGTTAATGTAGGAACCATACATGTTTACAAAACACATTGGGGCAACTTCAAGGGGATCAACAGAAAGGGGGCTAATAACTGCTAGAAGAGCTGTGGAGGGTTTGTTTGTTTATTTGATTTTGGTAACTGGGTAGGCTGTCTGAGACAAGCTGTCCCTTTTTCAGGAGCAACCCAGAATTAATTACATGAAATAGAAAGATTACATACAGATAATAGTACAGTAACACACAGTGCATGACAAAACACAGTGCAAACAATGGATATACAGTCCAAAAGAAAACTAAGCAACAGGTCAGTAGTTAGACACAAGATACAGATAAGTACTCAGAGGCATTTGGTTCTATAGAACATGGACACTATTCGTTGACAAATACAGTGAATAAGATTAACAGATAAGCTAGCTAAAGCAGGCACAGGATCTGTTAACAAATAGATACTCCTTCATGGTGGATTTGAAGGATGTGAAGGTCAGACATTTCATGACCTTATGAGCGAGATTGCACCATAGCCTTGGTGCAGTAGTCAGAAAGGATCGCTGGCCAACAGCAGACAGTGCCCTTGGCATGGTAGCAAGTTTCTGTCCAGTGGATCAGAGGTCCTTCTAAGGGGGTTGGAGTCCATGATGTTAGCTAGGTTTTTCGGTGGAGGGTGGGAGTAAAGGAGTTTTTGTGCCATAGAAAGCATAGGCAGATGAAGCCTCCCCTCCAGGATTTAGAGCAGATAGTGCCCTGCAATGATGTTCCTGGCTGCAGACCCAGGCAGCAAAACATACTATTCGATGGTTGACAAACCTCAGTTTGGAGAGTTCGGTTTCCTCGCAGGATGATAGAGTGGTGCCCCATAGGTGATAGCAAGAAGGATGCTGTTGCATTTGAGTGCTTGGCCTGTTTAGTAAAGTAGGGGCACAGCCTGTACTGCAGCCCCAATCTTTGGTTCAGGGTTTTTAACACTAATTCAACATGAGGCCTGAAGAAAAGGTCATGGTCTGACTGGATTGCCAGATACCATACCAAAGCCATTGTATCTATGTGTGCTCCCGACAGTGTAGTAATGTTGAGTAGATTTTGTCTATCATGACCCAACCTATGGGTACCAAATAGCATGGTTTTCATTTTTCTGGCATTCAAAAAAAGCAAGTTAGATTGAAACCAGGACGCAAGTGAGATAAAGTCCGCCTGTAAACCAGACTGAATCTGAAACAGGTTGGTATGAGATCTATACAGAACCACATGATCAGCATATAACAGTATTTTTGTGTCACCAGTTACTAGGCAAATTATTTATGAAAAATGAAAATAAAATAGGGTCCAGAATTGAGAACTGGGGGACACCATCAGTGACCACCCTCAGGAAGGACCAGCAGCCCCCCATTTAACAAATTACATGCATTCAATCAATCAACCTCCTGGAGAGGGTCCAGAGGAGGGCAACCAAAATGATTTGGGGCTTGGGGGACTGGACCTATGAGGAGAGGCTTGAAGAGCTAAATATGTACACTTTGGAAGAGAGAAGGGACCGGGGGGACATGATAGAGGTCTTCAGGTACATGAAGAGGGTAAATAGGGGAGGAACAGTGAGGGTGCTTCGAAGGAAGGAGGAAGGGGCCACTTAAGGGCATGGGTGGAAGCTGGAGGGGGGAAGATTCAGGGAGAAAAGAGGAGGTGCTACTCACTGGGAGGTGGTAGAGCCATGGAATACACTACCTAGGGGCTGGTGGAGGCAGAGACAGTGGAGGGTTCAAGAGGGGTGGGACAGGTACAGGGGAAGGGTTCAGGAAGCAAAATCCAATGCAGCAAGAATATCCGGAACTGGGAAGGGAGAAGCCAGAGAAGGAGAGGGGGACAGCAAGGTCAGCACCCAGGGTGGGGGCTGACCAAACGAGCAGACACGAAAGACCATTAGGCCTATTCTGCTGGCATTTTAGTATGTTAGTATGTTAGTATCAATCAATCTTTATTTATCCAGGTGAAACACCATTGAGACAGTTCATTTACAAGGTGGACCCAGTTCAGATACAGGTGTATAACAGACGAAGGAATGTATATACAAGCATAAGATGCAAAGCATAATAGGTGCAGTCTTACAATTAAATTACAGTTTGTGCAGTATATACATATACATGGAACATTAGAAGGTACAAAATCATACGGTGCAATAGTCAACAGCAGACACATACATCCTACTAGTGGGACAAAGGATATAAGTGGGACAGTATAAAGGTGTGGAGCTCAGTAGTAATTAAATTAGTGTGGGCATGAAAGCTCTGGCATAGATATTTTTGAAAAAGGGTATTTTCACTGGTAGAACTATTTTTAGAGTTTTTTTGCATTTTGTTCCCCAGGACAGGGAGAAAGTGACTTATGGCAGCTTTGCTGAAGTGTGTATTTACCTTGGGAATTAGAAGATGGGGGTACGAGAGACTTCTAAGAAGATAACTCCCTGACTAGCAGAGAGGCAGGCAGTCAGTGATGTACTTTGGGAGCTTATTTGTTAATGCTCTGAGTGTCCAGAGGATAGCATTTTTGTGCCATCTGTAGCTGAGAGAATTCCAGCCAAGCATGAAGTAGAGGGTACAATACTGTATGGAATAAGGGGCATTAGTAATGAATCTAATAGCCCGATGATAGAGGGTGTCAAGTTTCCCTAGCAGGGTACAAGGCCCGTGGTCATACAGGATGTCAGCAAAGTCTAGGATTGGTAAGAATGTAGTTTGTACTAGGTGGATTTTTGCCTCCTGGGTTAATAGGTGCTTAATCCAAAAAAAGATGCCAAGCCTTTGTCTTAGTCTTTTAGCTAAGTTTTCAATATGTACCGAGAAGGATAACCTGTCGTCAACCCAAACACCCAAGTATTTGAAGTTCGACATGAATTCTAGGTGCTCACCTAGTAGCGTGTGAACAGCAGGGATAATGCAGGAGTTCTTGGGTTTATTTGTACCTAGATTTGGAGCAAGGAGCATAACCTTGTTTTTTTATTGGCATTTATTAGCAGCTTCAGATGAAGCAGATTTTCCTGCAGCTGGTTAAATTCAAGCTGGAGATCATTGCAGGCCTGGACTGTGGAGGGCCTATCTATGTATAGAATGGTGTCATCTGCAAATAGGTGGATTCTAGCATCTGTTATTCCATTATTTAGGTTGTTGATATAGACCGCAAACAGCAGTGGTCCTAAGATAGACCCTTGAGGCACTCCTCTTTGTACAGCTTTTAAAGTGGAGAGATTGCTATCCGCTTTGACTTGTTGGTGGCAACCAGCAAGACAGCTAGTGAACTATGTGGTTGTCAGAGGATCAGCACCTATGATACGCAGAGTGGTTATAAGGAGGATATGATCCACCATATCGAAGGCTTTGCTCAGATCGAGGAATTAGGAGCATACGTAATTTTTGTTATCTAAGGCCAGCTACCAAGCATTGGTGACTTTAACAAGTGTGGAGATTGTGCTGTGGTTAGGTCTGAAACCAGACTGGACCTCGTTAAGTAAATTATGCTTCTCTAGGTAATACCTAAGATGTGAATTCATTACTTTCTCCAGCACTTTAGACAAGATAGAGAGTAAGGAAATTGGTTGATAATTATTGAAGTCACTGGTATCACCTGATTTGAAGAGTGGGATTACTTGTGCTGTTTTCCATAATGCTGGGATTGAGCCAAGCATAATGGACAGATTTAAAAGATGGGCTATTGGTACAGCTAGAACATAATAACCTATCTTGAGGTAGTACAGCTCTATCAGATCTGCACCAGGGCTGTTTCTGACATCTAGCTTCAAGAGGAGATTCTCAACTTGTTTACAGTGACTGGTTGAAGGGTGAAGGTTGTCTTGTGATTTGTTGTGCTATATTTAAACCGATCAGGATTG
The DNA here is from genome assembly GCA_016271365.2 of Neoceratodus forsteri. Lineage (NCBI taxonomy): Eukaryota > Metazoa > Chordata > Ceratodontiformes > Ceratodontidae > Neoceratodus > Neoceratodus forsteri. The sequence continues at coordinate 1,312,484,910 of CM057450.1, read as the reverse complement.
TGAGCACAGAGTTGAGGTCGAAGTACATTGGCTGGTGAGGTGTCAAAGGCTAGACCTGCTATGGCAAAATGGTTGTTTAGCATTTCAAGAATAGAATATTTGTCAGATGTAGACTCACCACCCACAGTGATTTTTTGAGGGGGTGAGAATGGGCAGGGGAGTAACCTTCATTTTTCTTTAGAGTTTTCCAAAATTTCTTAGTATCATTAGGAGCATTGTCAATTTCTGTTTGGAAATACTTAGCTTTTACAGATCTAGTGAGTTTAGTACATCTATTCTTAGCTGCTCTGAAAGCTGTACAGTCATTTGGGAGTTTAGTTTTTCTTTGTTGTAGGTCTGCTTTCAAGCTGCCAGTGAACCATGGGCACGTTTTCCTTTTAGTTTGGACTTTCACTAAGGGAGCGAGTCATTGCAGAACCAACTCCACGACAGGTGATCAAAGCACAAGACACTTAATTTGTGCACCAGAAGGGTATCATTAACATGGTCACATGCCTTGGTTAGGTCCACATAGACTGTTCCCATGGCCTGCTCAACATCCATAACATTGAACATAATTACATAGTTACATAGTAGTTGTCGGCAGAAAAGGACCTCCAGGTCCATCCAGTCTGCCCTGGTTTAGCTTTAAGAAAAGTATTGCTTCCTTCCGTCAGATCCTGCCAGACCTATTTCCATTCTTCACTTTTGTCCTAGTCTCACTAGTCCCCTGTGTCTATCCCATGCATGCCAGATCAGTTGTGAGGCTTACAAGGGCAGTATCAGTGCCTCACTGGTTTCTGAAGCCATGTTGGACTTCAGTTAAAATGCAATATAACTCTAGATAGGATTGTATCTGATTATAGAGCAGCCCTTCCTGTATCTTAGCAAAGATGCACAACAGTGAAATGGGCCAATAGTGTTCAACTGGCTCTTTGGTTCTCCCCCCCCCATTATGAACAACATGTGCCATTTTCCACATAATAGGTATGTCACCCTGGAGGAGAGACATATTGAAAAGAGCTGATATGGGTCCAGCAGGCACTGGGGAAATACGTCTGAGGAGCCTAGGTTCCAGGTTATCATGCTCAGTCAAACTACCAACTTTTATACACTGTAAAAGAGCCAATACCTCCTTCTTTATGACCAATTTGAAGTGAATCTCAGGGCAGCTGGTGGGGGAGCAGAGGAGCTGAAGTGGGTACCATTGGAAGAGGATGATCGGAGAGGACTTGAAGCTGTTCAGGTCAATGAAGAACTTGTTGATGGCTTTAACAGCAAAGGTAGGGGGACACCAAGAGTTTTGCCAGCAGCAAGGCTATCATCTGAGGGTGGCCCAGTTTTCACCTTGAGAAGATAGCTGATTTATTACTAGAACCTCTTGGGGTCATGTAGGTTGTCAGACTGCAGGTTTCTGATGTATTTCACCTTGGCACTTCCAAGGATCCCTTTGCAGGTGTTTCTCAGAGTATGATATTGCTGCCAGTCCTGTACCTTCCCCAGACTTCATCCCCTTGTTTCATCAGCTGATGCAGGACAGGAGTAAGCCACTTAGAGCAAAGCCCCTTGACATGCCTCTGAACCAGGGGTACATGGTAGTTAACCACACTCAGGAAGTTACTGATGAGAAACTCTAATGCCATGTTTTCTTTATTGCACCTACTCAGTTTGTCCTATTGCACTGAGGCCAGGTCATTAAAGAAGGCATCACAACTAAGCCATGAATAATCTCTTATCAGGATAGACAGTGTGGCGGTCTCACAAAACAATTTCTCCAAACACAGTACAGTATATAGGTCAGTGATCACTGAGTGCATTGGCCAGAGTCCCAGCTCCCTTGACTCTATCACTCCTACTGACTAGGATCCAGTTTTGTAGAGAGTGATTACCTGATTTTACACTGAGGTGAGCAGGCTCAGAGATGATCTGGCTAAGCTGAGCCTTTGACTGAGCTGATTTAAGTCTACCTGTGTTATCATCTAACCAGTTCAGATTAAAATCCCCTCCTTCCAGAAGGAAGCCCCTGACCATGCACACTGCTGCCTGATCACCCGGGGCTACAGCACTGCTGAAGCCGTCACCCACCATCCACCTGCCTGCTCTACCAGTCTCCAAGAAGGAGGCCCCTGACCGGGTGCTCCTGCCTGCTGACCTGGGGCCACAGCACTGCTCAAGCTGTCACCTGCCCTCCACCTGCAAACTTGGCCAATCCCCAAGAAGGAGGACCCTGATCGGGCGCTCCAGCCTGCTGACCCAGGGCCATGGCACTGCTCAAGCCATCGCCCATCCTCCACCTGCCAGCTCGGTCAGTCTCCAAGAAGGCCCCTGACCAGGTGCTCCTGCCTGCTGACCGAGTGCTGCGGCACTGCTCAAGCCATTGCCTTCCCTCCACCTGCCCACTCAGCCAATCTCCAAGAAGAGGTCCATGACCAGGTGCTCCTGCCTGCTGACCCAGACCTATGGCACTGCTCAAGCTGTCACCCACCCTCCAACTGCCCGCTCAGTCAATCTCCAAGAAGGAGGTCCCTAACCGGATGCTCCCACCTGCTGACCCAGGTCTGCAGCACTGCTCAAGCCATCATCAACCCTCCACCTGCCCACTTGGTCAATCTCCAAGAAGGAGATCCCTGACCGGGTGCTGCCACCTGCTGATCCAGGGCCACGGCACTGCTCAAGCCATCACCCACCCTCCACCTGCCCGCTCAGCCAATCTCCAAGAAGGAGGCCTCTGACTGGGCACTCCTGCCTGCTGACCAGGGCTACAGCAGTGCTCAAGATGTCACCCACCCTCCACCTGCTCACTTGGCCAATCTCCCAGAAGAAGTCCCCTGACCAAGCACTCCCGCCTGCTGACCCAGGGCCATGGCACTTCTCAAGCCATCACCCATCCTCCACCTGCCCGCTCGGCCAGTCGACAAAGGTACAATACCAGGAGCAGCTCTCAGCTCCACTTGAACCTTGGTGTCTCCTGCTGTCCTTTGATTGGCTAATTCTCCTCTGGCTCAGATTCCCCATTGGCTGCTGCCATAAGCCTGTGCTGGGACCCTAGCTTGAACTCTATTTGCTTCTTAACACTCTCTCTCCTACTGCTGATACTGTAGCTTGAATTTTAATCAGGGACCTGTTGTTAATAATCTTATTGTGTACTGAATAGCTTCACTGTGCTAGGGCCAAAAGTGCTTTGAGGAATTTACTGCCAAAGTATTTACAGCTCTGTTTTGAATGGTTATTTTTGAATCTGTTTAACTGCTTCACTCTGATTCCCCCTCTCCCCTTTTAAATGTTACTTTATTTCATCTGTTTGTCTGTTCACTCTGATTCCCTCACTCTCTCCCTCCCTCTCTCTCTTACATTATCCTCCCCCCTCCTCCCTGACTTGATTTTTGGGCCCTCCCAATGATTAACCTTTGTGGCTGCATTTCCAAGCCTCTCTTTTTCTCTCATCTCCTGTCCCTGTCTGCTCCATGCCCATCATTTACATTTCTTTTAAATAACTACTTTTATCCCTTCTTCTTTCTTCCAGAAGGAGGGCCCTGACCAGGTGATCCCATCTGATGACCCAGGGCTGTGGCCCTGCTCAAGCCATTGTCCACCCTCCATCTGTCCACTCGGCCAATCTGCAAGGTATGATACCAGGAGCAACTCTCAGCTCCACTTGAACCTCAGTGCCTCTTGCTGTTCTTTGATTGGTTAATTCTCCTCTGGCTTTGATTCCCAATTTGCTGCTGCCATAAGCCTGTGCTGGGACCATAGCTTGACCTCTATTTCCTTCTTAATACTCTCTTTCCTACTGCTGATACTGTAGCTTGAATTTTCTCCCACCCACACACCCACCCACCCCCACCTGACCTCTTTAAATAGACTTTTTTTCAAGTTTGGATCCACCCCTCCCCTTTTCGTTTACCCAATGGTGCTACTGCAGGCCTGCCAACCAATCCTATAGGGGCTATCCCCTGATAAGGATTTCATAAGTTAATCTTTTCCTTCTTTTGTAATCAGTCTGTGAATATAAAGAGTTTTTAGCAATTGATCTGTTCCTGACTCTACTCTGCTCTAGGCTGTAACACTCAGCAGTATGAGAAGTTGTGATTGCCCTTTTCTAGGAGTTGGTTCCTCATGGATCTGCCATTGTTTTTTTGGTCCTTACTGTGCATGCACAGAAGGGTTCCAACTTCTTGATGCAGCAGGGCTACTTTGCTTCTCTGACAGCCTTACCATCCTCTAGTTTTTTTTTCCTTACTAAACATTTTTTGAATAATCCATGCAAGGCAGTCACTGTCTTTCTTAACAATTACCCCCCTCAAGCCACCACACTCGCTATTTACTATAACTCTTCTCATTGTGTCAAGTGCACACCATGCTTCCCTTATTGGTAGTATACTGTGCAGCATTATGGCACTACTCCTAATTAAGGTTTCCCTATTTATAGTGCTGGTTCTACCACCCTCCATGTATCTGGGCTACAATATACATGTACATGACAATAATGCCACTGTATCATGCATTGAATGGGACTTCCTGACTATTCCTGAGGCAGTGACCTCTGTTCTCAGTGGCAAACATAATGAGTTATTGTGGTCTGCACCTATGAAGTGCAGTACTTACCCTCACCCCCCATTTCAGCTAAACTTACACTTTTTCAGACAATACTGGCAAAAACAGGATGATTACACACACCTACTCACAGACCTCAAAACATCTAAAATGGCAAGCAATTAGGCTGGCCCAGCTGCTATACTGTTGTCTGGTAATGTCCATCTCAACCCTGGCCCTGTTACAATACCATCTATACCTATAAAGAAGTGTGTAGTCTTAACAATTGCTTCCATCAATATCTGCAGTCTCCTGGCTAAATACGACTCTCTACAGGTATGGGTTGCTCAATATAAACCAGATGTTCTGTCTGTAGTAGAGACCTAGCTTACCCCTAGAGTCCCAGATCTGACTATCCAGCTGGATGGTTACACCATATTCAGGCAGGATCAACCTGGTAAACAAGGCAGAGGTTGTGTCATTTACATTAGGGACACCCTTCAGGGGTGCGCCCTTATGCTCCCTACCAATGACTGCAAAACCCAAATGCTTGTGATCAAGTTGCAACCTGGTACCCATGGAAAATGTCTCACTATAGTGTCTGTGTATATACCTCCAAAAGAGCAGGACACAGGCTTTAAATCAACAGTAGGTTTCCTTACTGAACTCAGTCACAACACAGAGGTACTGATGCCCGTGGATTTTAGCATAAACTGGTTATCCCCTGAGGCTGCACCCTACAAAGATCCCATCTCGTCTATCAACATGACCCAACTAGTGGAGACACCCACCCAGGTGAACTACCGAACTGGAACTAGTACACTGATAGAATGGTTAATAACCAACCAACCTGAAAGAATAGCTAGCACAGTTGTGCTCCCAGATGTCATTAGTGACCACTCCCCTATACTCTGCACTTGGACAAATAAATCTCCTAGAATCCCTCCAAAGACAATTACCTCCAGAGTGCTTAAAAAAGGACAACTCAACTCATTTAAAGCACACCTCTCTCTCAACAGGACTAGTCAGCTATATACGCTGCAGAAGATGTTGACACTGCAGTTGAGTACTTTATCAACAAATTTAATGCATCCTGTAATATATTTGCCCCCTACAAGAAAAGGAAACTAAAGGGTACAAGCAAGTCCTGGGTCTCCCCATAGCTCATTGAACAGATGAAGGAAAGAGATAACCTGTGGCACAAGGCAAAAAGCTCTGGGTCCCCTATAGATATACAAAATTATAAAACAGCTCGTAATAGATGCACATGCTCTATCCGAAAAGTGAAAAGTCTTTACTTCAAAACTGAACTAGACAACTCCTGGGGTGATAGCGGTAAATTCTGGGACATCGTAAAGTCTCTAACTGGAAAAACTAGCAAAACACCACCAACCATGCTCAATGTTAATGGAATTATTACTCAAGACCCAAACAAAATTGCTAATATCTTCAACAAGGCCTTTACTGACCTTAATAGAGTGCTTCCCCAGACTTTCTAGTTCCACAAAGCAATACTAACCCTCTTAGTTATGCTAGCCCACCTGAAAGCTCAGTTCCCCACTTCTACCTCAAGATTGTCTCCAAACTTGAGGCCAAGAAATATCTTAAACAGGTACTTGGGAAATTGAGAACCAGTGGAGACACACTAGACCTCAAGTTACTTACAGTCACCCTTGATGAGGTACTCTCCCCACTTGCTACCATTCTTAACCTATCCCTGATAACAGCAAAATTCCCCCAGTCCTGGAAAGCAGTGTTGGTCACTCTTGTCTTCAAAAGCGGCGACAGAACTAATCATTCCAATTACTGACCAATTTCTATTCTCCTTCACTCTTGAAAGTGCTTGAAAGGATTATCTATGACCCTCGTAGACTATCTTGATAAATATATGCTTCAATGTCAGCAACAACATGGCTTCAGGAAGCAGCACAGCACAACAATGGCACTAGTGGAATTCTCTGGCTACATCCATGAGGCACTAGACTGGGGGCTCTTGGTGGGTGCTACCTGCATCACCAAGGCCTTTGACATGGTCAACCATGAGTTACAGTAGTACTAAACCAGCTGGCCAGCATTGGTCTAGCTAATGAATCTGTGAATTGGTTCTGGAGCTACCTCTCAGGACAAGTAAAAATAGTTGATGTTCTCTCTGATCATCGTAATGTTACCACTGGGATCCCCCAAGGCTCAAGTCATGAGTCCCCCCCTACTGTTCAGCCTGTTTCTAAATAACTTCCCTAAGGCATGTCAGGACAATGTCCTATTGTATGCAGACAATGCAGTGCTGTTCACCAGTCATCCCAATCCTGAAGCTCTAGAAAAACAAATGCAGGCTAATTTCTGAGAAGTGGAGGCCTAGTTCATTAACTCCAAGCTACTCCTAAACTAAAAGAAGACAAAGACTATGCTGTTTGCCTCTACACAGAACAGACATAGGTCTTATCATCTTAAAATTCTTAACTGCTATGAAGCGTTAGACATGGTCAATATTTTAAATACCTTGGGGGTCACTCTTGACAGCTCCCTATCATTTACATAGCACATTGACCAAGTAGTCAAGGCTGCCAACTCATGTATTGGCCAATTATATAGGCATAGACATTGCCTCACTGATGAAGCCTTCAAGCTTGCAGTCAGTATCTCAGTCCTATCAGTTACTGACTATGGACTTGTAGCCTATGGGGCAGGAACTAACACAGCTTTAAAGAGAATCAAATCAGCCTTAAACAAAGCCTTAAGAAAAGCCTGTAGGCTTATACTTGATGCACATCAAGTAACCCATACCTGTGAGCTCTAAAGCCGATCAGGATGGCTCAATCTGCAAAACAGGGTGCAGTACCAAGTTTGCCTGCTTGGAAAGAAGACCACCCTAGGCCTTACACCACCAGGGATACAGAGCCTTCTTTTCTCACCCACCCACCACAGGCAAACCAGGGGAACTAGTGTTAAAATGCTACAAGTCCCCTTCCACCGAACATCACTAGGGTAAAGGTCTTTTGCATATAGGGCCCCAAAATGACTCAACTCTCTTAATGTTGACCTACAATCTGAACCCAAACTTGGCCCTTTCAAATCAAAACGTCATGCTCATTTTGCCAGTATGTGCGACTGTAACACCTAATGCTTACACTTCTTTTCATTTGGGATTACTTTCTTTTTTTTTATAATTCAAACTTTATTAACAAATTTTCCACAATACAGGAGGCAGCAATTGTAGCATATACAACATGTTCGTAGTACATTACATGATCTGCCCCACCCCTACCCCTCTTCCCCCCAGTACAGCAGTGCACTACAACATTGTAGTTTAATATCTTATAACAGTACCCTTGTGTGTACTGAGATAACTAATTGCCAACAACTCATTTATCTGTACCAACCATGATTTGGGTATGAAGGGGATCCAAGATTCATTTATAACTTTGTAACCTGTTGTGGAGACTCACTATAGCTTTCTCTGTGCGAAGATTAGTAAGGATTTCATGAATCCATTCCTGGTATGTTGGGCTAACCTCATCCTTCCAATGCCTAATTATGATTTTTTTGACAGATAGTGCAATCATGGAGATGTGAAATCTCCAAGCTTTAACCTTAATGGAAGACAGGTTCCCCAGGAGGCAAATGTCAGGTGTGAAGCAGTCCTGCAAACCCAGTATGGGGTCCAGGTTGGCTTTAATTGAGTCCCACAGTGGAATTATCTTGGGGCACGACCAGAATATATGAAGAAGTGTTCCTTCTCCTTGGAACATCTGATGCACAACTCTGATTCAAGAAGACCCCATTTTGCCAATTTAACTGGGGTGTAGTACATGTTATGTAAAATGTGATATTGCATAAGGCGTAGTCTGTCTTGAGACACGTATTTATGACAGAACATCCATAGAGCCAGCCAATTGAAGGTGTATTGGGGAAAAAGAGAACCCCAAAACCTGGTAGGGCCATAGAAACCCCATACCACCAGTGAAACAAAGCGTGATATATTTTAGAAATGACATTTGAGGATCCAAGTAGGGAGGAAAGCTCAGGTATGAATGTGAAGGCCAGAGGGTGGGGAGGGGTATTACCCAGCACCATGGTAAGCAAATGTTTTAGTTGGAAAACCCTGAATTGCTGAGATACTGGGATGCCAAATTTTCGGATAATTTTAGTTGCAGGGAGCCATGCTCCCTCACCATCCAGAAACATGGATACTATCCCATCCCCTACTTGGGGCAACCACATATGGAGGATCCTCTGTTTATTTATAGTAAAGGCTGGGGAATTCCAAATGAACTGGGACAGGTCCAGATACGGAGCATATCGCAAAAAAGAACAAAGCTATGCATGTACTTTTAATGAGGTCATAAGGGTGGGGCATTTACTAGCTTCTTGTAGAAGAGAAAGCTTAACATAAAACATGGTCAAGGGGTCCATGTTCATAGCCTGGATAAAATCTAATTCAATGTTGAGCCAGACTGGTCTCAAACTCTTGGGACCCGGACTCACCCACTTCAGGTATTTAGCAATATGACTAGCCCAGTAGTAGATTGCCAAGTGAGGAATCCACAGTCCCCCATCTGCTTTCGGGGTGTCCAACTTATAGTATGCCAATCGAGAGTGTTTGTTAGACCAGATGAAATTGGTAAAGGTTCTGTGCATTTTCTGAAACCAGGACAATGGGATGAATGATTTAAGGTGCGAAAGGGGATAAAAAAGTCAGGGAAATACATTCATCTTAATTATATTGATACGACCCCATAGTGAAACTGGAAGCTTAGACCATCTATCTAGGTCCTGCACAATCAACTGGGAAAGGGGCTCCAAATTTTCTTTAAACCATAAGGAAGGATTACATGTTAATTTGATACCCAGATATTTAAGAACACGGGGTGACCAGCACAAACCAAAAGGGATAATATCTGTCTTAAAGACCTTATGGTTAAGGGGAAAAAAGGCTGACTTGTTAGCATTCAATTTATAATTCGAAAAGGAGCTAAATTTGGCAATCTCCCCTAACATAATCGGGATAGATGTTACCGGATGAGACAAATGGAGGAGAAGATCATCAGCATATGCCATGATCTTCACCACATTACTCCCAATCGGTATACCTTGTATCCCCACATTGTTGAGGATATTTTGAATAAGGGGCTCCAAATATAAATAAAATAATAGAGGGGAGAAGGGACAGCCCTGTCTTATATCCGAATATAAAAGGAAGGGTTTTGAAAATGCACCATTACCAGAAACCTTAGCAGAAGGGGCCCGATATAGAGCACGGATCCAGTCTATGAACTTGGTAGGAAAATTAAATGCCTTAAGAACCTGGAATAGAAAATTCCAGTTCACATAGTCAAATGCCTTCTCGGCATCCAGGGAGACCAGCCCAGCAGGAAAGGTAGCATCCCTGGACTCCGAGAAGACATGCGAAAGAGTGTGAAAATGGTCTGATGATGAACATGCCCTCATAAATCCAACCTGGGACATGCCAATCAGATCCGGGAGGACCAGAGTTAACCTGTCGGCCAATATCTTCGAGAGAATTTTGATATCCTGATTCAAAAGGGATATAGGCCTATAACTCTGTACTAACTCAGGATCTTTATCAGGTTTGGGGAGAAGAAAAATCAGGGCTTCAAACAGATAGGCATCTACAGCTACCCCAGAGAGAATGTGGAGGTACAACCGGTGAAGCACCGGCAATAATTGTTCTAGAAAAACTTTATAAAATAATGAGGAAAAACCATCCATCCCCAGGACTCTATCCAAGGGCAAGGCCTTTATAACCTCCGAAATTTCCTCCAGGGATAATGGGGAGGACAGAAAACTCCTCTGCGGACCTGACAGGGAAGGGAGATGAGAGTCCCTAAGATACGCCTCCAACATCTCCAAAGGAGGAGGACTGTCTATGTCCCTGTATAATTGCTCGTAGTACAAAGTGAACTCCTGCACTATCTCTGAAGGGGATACCCTCAGGAACCCGTCCGCCTGAGCCCTGACTGGAGGAATAAATCTTGCAGACTCCTGCTACTTTAACCTTAAAGCAAGCATACACCCCGCTTTTTCTCCCTGATCAGTGAAACTTGTTTTAGTGTGGATAATGGCTAACTCTGCCTTTTCCCTCAACAAGTCTAAGTATCTATCTTGAGCTACCAAAAGTTTCTTCCTGTCCTCATTCAGAGTACTGGGGGATAAGTTAGCTTCTAGTGACCGTACTTGAGACAGTAAGGATAATAGTTCCGCTTCTTGAGCCCTTTTCCTCTTTGTAGCTAAACTAATAAGGATTCCCCTCATATAGACCTTGAAAGCACCCCATAAAATATCCAGCGTCGTGCTTTCTATTGGGTTAGTAGAAAAAAAGAAATCAATCTGCTCCATAACAAGGTTGCAATACCTAGCATCCTTTAATAATTGTTCATTTAATTTCCACCGGGTCTCCTTCTTAGGAATATTAAGAAAAGCCAAGTTGCATACCACCAGGGAATGATCAGATACAGGACCAGGCTGAATCAAGGTGGACAAAACCCCCGGCAAGAGCGCCTGGGAAATTAATAGGTAATCAATGCGAGACTGTGATCCGTGCACTGGCGAACTAAAGGTATATTCCTTGGAGTTGGGGTGCAATACTCGCCACGCGTCGCACAGTCCACACTGATCCAACAGATCCCTAAAGGCCCTCTGCCCAGGAGACAGTCCCCTCAACCCATTACCAGACCTGTACATGTTAGGGTCCGAAACCAAATTGAAGTCTCCACCCATAACTATCGCAATAGGAAGCATAGGGAGAATAATGGTGATCAGCTTCATAAAAAAGCTGGGGTCATCTGTATTAGGCCCATAGATACTACAGAGTAAAAGTGGCATGGACCAAAGAGTACCCTGAACCAGGACGTACCTGCCTTCTGTATCTTTAAGAACCTGCGTGGAAATGAAAGGAATGCCTCTGTTGACAATTAAGGTGACCCCACAGCTATTAGTGGACCCCGAGGCATTAAAAACCTGTGCAACCTGTTGCCTCCTGAGTTGTAAAGCTTCAGAATCTAGCAAATGTGATTCTTGCAAAAATGTTATCTGGGAACGCAACAAATTCACGTGTTTAAGCATCTGATATTGTTTAGATTTTTTCCTTATCCCCTTCACATTCCAAGTAGCAAGATTAATATTGCTATCCAGCTAAATTAGTAAAAGTAAACACATAAATAAAATCCAGATATTACTACAACAAGAATCCAAATTCCAATACCTCTTGATTACTGCTGTACCACCCTCCCAACCCCACACCCTCCCATCCAGACCTAATCCACCCCAGTCTCACCCCCATAGAACATCCCAACATCCCATAACATAGGTAAACCAGATCTCTTAAATCTGACCATAGCCCCACCACCCTACCACCCCAACTGTCACAAACAACGCTCAACAAAATACTGCTTCTCTTCCTCTCCCCAGCCTCCTAGCATTGCCCCACAAACCCAGACAAGTTCTGCAAGCCCTCCATATCAGGAACAGGTAATTATTAAATAAAAATGTAAGGAAATACAATGTTCCAACTAACATCTCTGAACTAGCCAACTCCTGGTAGCCAGAGGGAAATGCTTAGCACTTTGAGGTTTGAACTCAGCTAATATACTGGCATAGCCAAAGAATTGCGTACAACCTGCCCAATAAGCACAATTACCTAATTACCATGAATGGCAGGCAATACAAGATGAAACAAGTCCACCATGGGGCCATGCCAGCAGCGGGACTAAGTTGCCCAGTGAGAAATATACTAGCTAATCCCAGGCCTCAAATAGAGAGTTCTGCAAGAGAAGTAAAATCCCGGCTTGTCAAATAGCACTAGCCTGCTAAGTAAGTGACTGGAGCTCCCTCTGGTGGTACAGGAGCGAAAGCGCACCACAGTGTACATTGAAAAAGAAAAGCCCAGCACTACCCCGAATCAGTCCCTCCTTTATATTAAATAAGGAACCAAGGGGATACAAGCCTGGAAAATCAACAATCCCCCTACTGTGCTTACAAATAGGTGCCAATCAAGCTCTTTTCAAAGAATACTCTCCCCCAAATAAACAGTCCTTCAATTGAAGGAGACTAAGGAGGGTGCAGACTAAGGAGGGTGCAGACAACTGTCACAAGGGAGGCCCTCAGGAAGGAGGAAGAGGGCACCACAGGGAAAGGAAGCAGCTCCTGGTGGGGGACTCAATTATTAGGGGGATAGAACTGGGGGGAGCAGGGAAAACTGAAGTAAGGTGTCTGCCTGGTGCCATGGCTTGGAGGGACAGGAAGCGCATCCTTAGCATCATGAGAACAGTTGCACGGGAGTCTGAGCTGGATGTCATTGTCCACCTAGGGACAAATGACTTGGCTAATCATGAGATAAGAGCAGTTCAGAAGGACTTTGTAGAGTTGGGGAGGGGCTTAAGACAAGTAGCACACACAGTATCCTTCTCAGAGGCGCTGCCTGTCAGTGGCATGGGTGAGGCGAGGGTACTTTGCACCATGCAGTTTAACGAATGGTGGAAAAAATGGTGTGGAGCACAGGGGTTTGGCTTCACTGGGGACTGGGGTTCCACCTGGAGGGACACCAGCCTATACTGGCAGGATGGTCTGCATCTGTCCAGGAAAGGAACAAGTCTTTTGGGCAATCAGTTTAAATGCTTAATTGGCAAGCTTTTAAACTAGTCAAGGGGGGAGGCACTGATAAGCAGCAGGAAAATCCCATCATCCCCCTACAAAACAGGGTACTAAATGAGAAAAAGACCAAGGTAGAAAGGTCAGTGGGGGATGCTGCTACAGAAGGTAAAGTCATCAAAAAATGGAGAGCAATGAGTACCAATGCCCTTAGTCTGTGTAACAAGCTTCCTGAATTAGTGGCCTTGATGGAAGAGGAACATCTGGATATCGTGGCAGTCACAGAAACATGGTACACACAGAACCATGACTGGGACATAAACATACCTGGATACACTATCTACAGGAGGGACAGGGAGGGTAAAAGAGGAGGAGGAGTAGCTCTCTACATAAGAGAAGGAATCAAAGCAACAGAACAAAAGGGTAAACAGGGAGGAGAAGAAGCACTGTGGGTCAATTTGGAGGCAGGCAATGGCACCACAATCCGCACAGGAGTTGTATACAGACTCCCCTCTCAGGGTGAGGAAATGGACAAGGAAATGATAGAAAGTATACTTAGAATGGCAGATAAAGGGGAGATATTGCTGATGGGTGATCTGAATATGCCAGATGTTAACTGGAGTGCAGTTGCAGCAGCCACTTCTAAGAGTGGGGTTATTCTAGATGCCCTACAGGGGGCATGCCTTAGACAACTAGTGTTGGAACCCACTTGAGAGGGAGCAATCTTAGACCTGGTCCTCTCAAATGGAGATGGATAGAGGATCACAGATGTAGAAGTGGGTAGCCATCTGGGAACTAGCGACCATCGAACAGTATGGTTCACAATAAACACAGCAATAGAGTCAAGCCATACAAAGGCAAAAGTACTGGACTTCAGGAGGGCTGACTTTGCCAAAATGGTGAGTGCTAAGGAATGCACTAGCAAATGGGCAGGAAGGAGGGGTGGAAGAACAATGGGGAATAATAAAAACTGCCATCACAGAGGTAACAAGCCTTTGTGTGAAGTAAATAAACAAAACAAAATGATCTAAGAAACCACTATGGTTCTCAAAGGAGGTGGCAGTGAAGGTTCAAGAGAAAAATAAAGCATTCAGAAAGTATAAGGAATCACAGAAGGAGCAGGACAGAGAATTGTATCAGTTAAAGCAAAAGGAAGCTGGGAAGGCAGTCAGAACAGCAAAGGCCCGAACTGAGGAAAAGATAGCCAACTCAGTTAAGAAGGGGGATAAAACCTTTTTTAGGTACATCAGGGAGCGAAGGAAGACTAAGGGAGGGATAGTGAGGCTTAATAAAGGGAAGGGGGTGGGCAGAGGGTGACTGGGAAAAGGCAGAGATACTAAACAAATATTTTGCTCAGTATTTACAAATGAAGAGGGGAGGTACCTAAAACAAACAATAGAAACACTCTGGATACAGAAGTTGATACCAGCCCATTTACAGAAGAAAGGGTTCTGAAAGAACTCTTAAAACTGAAAGGTGGACAAAGCAATGGGGCCTGATGAGATTCATCTCAGAATTCTAAAGAACCAAGAGTAGAACTAGTGACACCACTGACTACCCCCTTTAACAAATCATGGGAGGATGGGGTGGTACCTGAGGACTGGAGGAGGGCAGATGTGATTCCCTTCACAAAAGTGACAGGGGGCAGAGTGGAAACTACAGACCAGTTAGTTTAACCTCAGTGATAGGGAAAATGATGGAATCACTTCTGAAGGAAAGAATTGTTGAGTACCTAGATGCCAGAGGGGTGAACAGGACCCAAGGCAGCATGGATTCACAGCAGGAAGGTCAGCCAGACGAATCTACATTTTGATCAAGTGACCAAAGTAGTAGATCAGGGAGGGGCTGTGGACATGGCCTACCTAGACTTTAGCAAGGCATTTGACTCAGTCCCACACAAAATATTAATATACAAGTTAGCCAGCCTGGGAGTGGGTCCCAAGATAATAGCCTGGGTAAAGAATTGGCTGGAGAATAGGACACAGAGGGTAATAGTAAATGGAGTCCACTCTGAAGAAAGGAGGGTTACTAGTGGGGTGCCGCAGGGTTCAATATGAGGACCGGTCCTCTTCAATGTCATTGTAAGCAACATTGCAGAGGGACTGGAAGGAAAAGTATGTCTCTTTGCAGATGACACAAAGATCTGCAACAGAGTTGATGCACAAGGTGGGGTGGAAAGGATGAGAAGGGACTTGGCATGGTTAGAGGAATGGTCAAATGTATGGCAGCTTAGATTTAATGCTAAGAAGTGCAAGGTAATGCACCTGGAAAAAAAAACCAGGGAAGAGTACACAATGGGGTGAGATACTAGCAACAACAAAAATGGAAAAGGACCTGAGGTAGTCATATCAGATGAGTTAAAGGTGGGCAAGCAATGTGAGAGGGCAGTAAGGAGGGCTGGGGGGATACTGGGATGCATAGGGAGAGGCATCACCAGTAGAAAACAGGAAGTTGTTATCCCTCTGTACAGACAGCTTGTGAGACCCCATCTGGAGTACTGTGTGCAGTTCTGGAGACCCTATCTCCGCAAGGACATAGACAAGATGGAAGCTGTCCAGAGGAAGGCAACTAAAATGGTGCAGGGTCTGCACCGGAAGACATATGAAGAGAGTCTAAAGGAGCTTAATATGTATTGCCTCGAGGAAAGGAGGGAGGGGGGGACATAATAGAAACATTCAAGTACCTCAATGGAATCAACAAAGTCCAAGAGGATAGCACCTTTCAAAAAAGAGGTGTGCAAGAACAAGAAGTACAATTTGAAGATGGGGGCGGCTCAGAGGTAATGTAGGAAGTATTTTTTCACAGAGAGGGTTGTGGATGCATGGAACAGCCTTCCAGAGGAGGTTGTGGAGTCAAAAACAGTGATTGAATTCAAGCATGCATGGGACAGCCATAAGGCAATTCTAGGGGGTGGGGGTAGAAAGAAGTAGGCTGCTGGTTAACTAGGATCTGCAGCTTATCCATTAGGTAGGGAAATGGACAGACTGGGTGGGCCAAGCGGTCCTTATCTGCCATCAGATTCTATGTTTCTATGTTGAAGCAGTTTCCTGGTGAAATCAGCTGTCCCAGGCATAAATAGGACGTCTAAGTGTTATGAGAAACTAAATGTACACAGCAACATGATGTCCCTTCAGCCTTCAATATCAGGCTCTCACAGTCTCGAACAGCCATTATTACTCATCCCCATCATACATCTCGAAGAGCAGCATCATCCCTTCAATTCAGATCTCTCCACTTCGGGAAATGCAGGGCATGTCATGGATCGCGAAACAGATCAGGCAGGGCTAGCTTTAAGCCTGAAAGCGCACCATCTGGATCATCATAGGCTGACCAGGTACCAGTCACTTGCACCTGCAGCCTAGCTGGGTACCCCATTCTGAACTTAAGCCCTGCATCAATTATCTTGGATACTATAGGGTGGAATGCTGTGCGTTTCTGTCGGACAGAACCCGGTAGATCTTGTGCTATCTTGAGTTTAGTATTCTCCCATCTGACTTCCTGTACTTCTTTAACCTTTACCAGAAAATGCTGCCATTCTAAATAATTCAAAAAACAGCATATAATAGGAGGAGGTGCAGCTTCTGGGGGATGCTTGGCCGCAAGGACCTATGTGCCCTCTCGATTATGTACTTGGCCCCACAGGGAGAGGGACCGGCGATCCTTTCAACCAGCTTTTGAATAAATGCTATGGTATTCTGGCCCTCTTCTCCCTCTGGAAGCCCAAGTATGACAACATTGTTCCTACGGCTATGACCCTCAAGGACTTCTAATTTTGTTTCGAGACGTGAAAGCTTCTGCCGCATAGCCACAAGCCCAGGGTCGATCTTTTCCACATGCTTCTCCAGGGTGGAAATTCAGGCTGTATTATCCGAGATTGTAACAGAGACCTCATCGATTTTGTTAGATTGGGATCTGAGCTCAGAAGAAATTTCCTTTACTTCCTCATGGAAGGGCTTGAATTCCTCCAAAAACCTGCTCAAGGTAAGCGGCTCTTGCTCTGTGGCCTGGCTCAAGTGTTCTGGCTTATCTGAAACACTTGAGGCCCGTGATTTCTTCGGGGCCTTCTTGGGGGTGACCGGTGGGGTATGTTTCTGTGGCGCCTTCTTCATGTAAACCTCCATCGATGTTCCGATCTGCAAAACAGAAGCTCGAGATGATAAGAAGGCAAAGTTAGGTAGATTTAGAGGGTTTTATGCAGTTTTGTCAATCCAAAATACAAAATTATTAAGTCGGGAGGCTGGAGCTGCAAAGAGGAGCTTCTACCCGGTACCCTGCATCACATGGTCTCTCTCTGGGATTACTTTCAACAGCAGCATTTAGTTACTACCCACCTCTCTAATCTTACCTGCTACCTCTCAGCCTCCCCCCACACTCCTTGCCCCTTCTTCCCTTTGTTGTTTTGCCAATCTACCCTCGACAGAGGTTAACTCTAACACCTACTACAATTTACCCTTTCCTTGCCTACTCCCTGAGTACACTCCTCCATTCTCCATTGTGCTGACAAGGCCTCATGGGCTGCTCTGATACATTCCTCCTAACTCCTTTACCACTACTTACAAGTCTGAATTTTACCTACCTGCAACTATCTTACTATCCCAGTCCAGTCTATCATACCTCTATTTTCTCCCCCTTCATACCCCCCACTCCTTTGTTCTCCTTTCCTGTAATCCAGGTTAATGATCACAGTTTACCAAGTATACCTTATCTGAATACATTCAAAATTGTAATTCTCTCCTTTCATGTAGCACTGTAATGTCTCTTTTACTCTTTATTGTATGTATATTCTCCTCACATGACATGGAACCTCTGTAAATGAGCTCTTAGCGCAAAGGTATTAATCTGAGATGTTAATAAATAAATAAATAAAGTATAATCACTTCTCCTTTTTGAGTCTGAGTAAGACAGATAATAAACTCTTCAAGTGCTGACCATGCCAGAGAGGGTGTATTGTAGATTAAGCCAGTTATGAGGGGCTTGGTGCATCCCAGGAGCACCTTTATGAATAATCTCTCACAAGAAGAGTGGTTTGAGGAAGATACAGGGATTTCCCTTACACTGTATGATGCCTTTATATATACAATGACCCACCCCTTATCTTTTTCTTCAATCCTTGCTGAGTACAGTGTACCCAGGCATGGTCACTTCATGGGTAGGGATCTGAGTTATAAGCCAGGTTTCTGTTATTCCTAGGACATCAGGTCTATAAAGTGTTCAGTAGTCACACACAGCAGCACTCTATTGTGAAAAAAGGAAACTTACACATAAGCAGTTGAAGCCATCCAGTGTATTTCAAAATGATGTAAAGCACGGCAAGAATACCCTGGTGCTTTGCACAACAGACCAAGCTTCCAGGTCCAGAAACTTTTTCTTAACACTCCCAATGTTCATGTGGGCAACTTCTAATTCTCTTGAGCTAGTCCACATGTGGCCAGATTCTAAAAGGTCATCACAAGCCATGCAAAAGATAGCTTGTTCCACCTGCCAATGCACCAGGGACCCTTCACTTAATTCTTTTTCAGGTAGGGTCCCAGCAGCAAAGTCCCATTGCTTATGGCAACCTTGGCCATGCACCAAACAGACTGTGCATAGTGAAGGCATGCCACAAGCCATGGGGCAGCCGTGTGGCAATAGCACCACAGACAGCAGTCCCTGTCAGCTATTGCCCCCAACCCAGCCCTGACCTCAGTAAAGATAGTAAAGAACAAATCTCTGGTGGTCTAGCAGACTGCCAATCAGACACGATCCCCATATAAATAAAAGTAAATAATGTCCCTAGTAGCCTAGTGCCCCCCCAGCCCCCCTCTCCCATTATAATAAATAAAATATCCCTGGTAGTGTAGCAGCCCCACCCAAGCCTCAATCTCCTGTTATAATAGATAAAATATTCCTGGTAGTCTTGCGGTCCCCTCCAAGCCTCGCCCTCCTATTATAATAATTGACATGAGACCACGTGATGCAGCACACCTGAAAGAAGCTTCTATAACCCTCTCCAGCCACCTGCTTTAACAAATCTCATTTTTTACCCTTGGGAGACTACTAAAACTTTAAATATATGGGCGATCTCCTGTACCATTTCAGTGGTGATGGATGTTGAAATGAAGAAGTCGCAGCCAAGGCACACTCCTCCAGTAATGCTGGAGAAGGCCCCCATAAAACTGTGAGCTAACAGTGCCACCAGCTCACAGAACCTGACACTGCAGAAGCCGGATCAAGAACCACTAACGCTCTCAGGCTTCTTAGCTGAATTCTGACCCTTTCAGAAGGAGCTCAGAGGAATGGACATGGAAATCAAATCTTGATCCCAGGCAATTGAGGATATTGCATTAAGAACATCAGATAGCCAAGTCTGTATTATTTCTTTGGAGAGACGGGCTGAAAAGCTTGACCCAGACCTGGCTGCAGTGAAACAAAAGCTTACCAAGACAGAACAAAAAGTAGAGGATTTGGAAGGGCGTAGCCACCGAAATAACATGGTTATTATTGGACTTCCAGAGATGGAGAAAGGACAGGATACCATTCTTTTTGTCCAGAAGTTTATTGAAAAAATAGTAGGGCCCTCTTATTTTGGGCCTCGATATATTATTGAGAGGGCTCACAGGGAGCTCTGACCTACTCCTTCACCTGGGGCAACCCCTGACCTCTCATATTTCACTTTCTAAACTACCTAGAGAGACAACATTTCCTTACAAAAATAAAGGAAATTCAAGAAGTGCAATGGGAGGGGAAAAAAATTTGTGTGGCCCAGAATTTGCCTCTTACAATCAGGCAACAGAGATCTGCGTTCCATCCTTTGGTTACAAAAATAGTTGCAGCAGGCTTAAAGTTTAAAATGATGTATCCAGCAAAATTACAGGTGTTCATCTCAGGATCCTGGCAATCCTACAAAAATTTGGATGCTGCAAGCATAGGCCTCAAAGCTGCGTTGCCCGATCTGTTCAGAGGTACCCGAATTTAAGGGTTTTGCCACTCAGTGAGAGTGTGCAAGGTCATTTCTAATCAAGGTCTGTGCTACAAGAACATGGATTAACAAACCAGCAATTTTCATATTATGGAACTGTTTCTGTGACTAAAAACACAACAGGAACATTCTAAT
Organism: Neoceratodus forsteri; assembly: GCA_016271365.2. Taxonomy (NCBI): domain Eukaryota; kingdom Metazoa; phylum Chordata; order Ceratodontiformes; family Ceratodontidae; genus Neoceratodus; species Neoceratodus forsteri. The sequence continues at coordinate 1,312,464,698 of CM057450.1, read as the reverse complement.
AGACAATCTCCTTTGTCTAAAGACTGGTAATTGTAAAGGTCAAAGTTCTCCCTCATTTTCAAGCTGATTTCTACACCTACAAATCCTGAAGGAAGGATTGTTTTACTTTACAAATAATTGAGAGAACTCTGGGTTAGACCTGTTTTCAGTGTTTTCCACCTAGGAAGCCGTAGAAGAATTACAGGACTAATGGCAAAGAGAAGGACACTTTCCCTCTTAGTGCTATGAATAAGGTTTCAGCAGAGAGGTTTTTCGTTTTGTAGTATCATAGTATTACCAGATAGAAACAAAAGGAATTGGTTTATTCCACAAACTTTTGGGTTACTACTGCTTGTTCATACGGCTGCAGGACAAAGAATACTTTTTTAAAAAATTGAGGGGTTTTCTGCAGCTTCATTTACCAGGGCTAAAGGAAGGTGTAGTTGCTTCTAATGTCCACACGAGGGGAGTACTGCACACATTTTTCAATTATACTCCTTAGAACCTGGCAGAAGCAGTAATGATTAGATTTGGTTAGAAGAGGAGTTGACTCTTTGTAGGATGGAGTATTTGTATTTGATAAATATAGGTGGGGATGGCTAGAGGGGAGAAGCGAAAGTATGGGGTACTGCAAAATGATATTCATAACAGCAAGGGGAAGGGGAGGGCAGGGATTGTAATTGGAATGGGAATTTTGAGGGGGATTCTTTGGAGCTTTCTGGTGGAATTCTGAGTTTGTGACAGGAGTCTGGGGAGGGGGGAAGGGAGGGACAGTCCATAACCTATGGATCTCGAGGGATACCAAGAAGAGTTGTTTGCACTCCATCAATGTTAATTTATGATTTTCCTGTTCACAAGAAAAATGGCTTATGATTTGAGATTTTCTTCATGGAACATTAAAGGGGTTGGAAGAAAACTGAAACAATACAAAATCCTAAAGCATTTAAATGTTCTACAATCACAAATGTCTTTTCTTCAGGAATCCCATTTATTAGATGCTGAAGCCTTACGAATGAGAAGACAGCAAGTAGGATGGGTGTTCGCTGCCCAAGGTACCATAAGTAGCTGTGGAGTTATGATTTTAATTAATAAAAATGTTCCATTTAGCCCCACACAGGTCATTAAAGATCTACAGGGCAGGTTCATTTTAGTCCTTGGTATTATCTATTCAGTAGAACTTCTTATTGGCAGTGTTTATGGTCCTAATAAAGATGACCCCCAATTTTTTATGCATCTTCTTAACACCATGCTGCCATTGTTACCCACTTCAATAATTCTAAGAGGTGATCTGAATTTGGTATTCGACCCCCATTATGGACCGTGCAGGTTCCACTCTCAGAGGACTTTCTCCAGCTTAATGTGCACTTTGTGATCTAATAGATGGGTCTGTGCAACGTTTGGAGAGTTTTGAATCCCAAGGACAGGGAATATACATTTACATCCCCAGTCCATGGGTCCTCCTCCCGTATCGATTACATTTTGATATCCCAAGCACTTCTTCCTGGTGTTTTGTCCTCTTCAATTCAGCCTGGACCTCCCTCCAACCATTCCCTGGTAATGGGCTGGCTGTCCCTTACTTCCCTACCCAAACGGAGTCCACGTTGTAAGTTGAATGACCAGTTGCTCAAGGACTCAAAAATTTCTGACCTAGTCAAAGACCATATTGAATAATTTTTTGATATTAACTCAACCCATAATACTAAGCCTGATATTATTTGGTGTGCCTTTAAAGTATACCTCAGAGGTATTCAAATTGGGTTAGCCTCTAAGAGAAAGAAATCCCAAGATTCAAAATTAAGAACCCTTTTGTCCGAAATTCAGGCTATAGAAGAAAATCTAAATTCTCATTCTCCTGATAAAAGCAAACAAAATTTAGTCAAGATTAAAGATTCCTATCTGGATTTACTCAGGGAAAAAGCCGAATTTGCAATTCTCTACACTAAGGCCTCTTACACAGATCAAGGGGAGAAGGCGGGAAAATTATTGGCTCTCAAAATTAAGCAACAGGAATCATCTTGATTCATGCCCCCTATTCATTCTCAGATGGATGGTTCCTTGAAATCTTCTCCTAAAGAAATTGTAAATGAGTTCACTGTGTATTACAAACAACTATACGGGGCTATGACTAATCCCCCTTCAAACCCAACCCTATCTTCCTATCTAAAAGAAGCCCAACTACCCTCCCTTTCTGATGCCCACAAACAGGCAATAATTGCACCCATTTCTACCCTAAAAATTGCTGAGGTGATACAAAATCTCCCTACTGATAAAACTCTGGGACCAGACAGATTTTCATCCAACTTTTACAAGACATTTAAAGACCAAATTATCCCATTCCTTTTACCTTTATACCAACATATTTTATCAGGCTCACAAGTCAACCCCACATTATTTGAAGTTCTTATTGTTCTCTTATCCAAACTAGAAAGGATTCAGAGAAGAATTATAGGCCCATTTCTCTGCTTAATCAAGATATAAAAATTCTAACAAAATTATTAGCAGATAGACTCAGTTTATTACTTCCAAATTTAATAGGTTCACAGTGGGTGGGATTCATGAAGGGGAGATCCTCAGTGGACCATCTCTGCACTCTTTTACATGTCTTCTCAGCATCCAGAGATGCCCCCTTTCCAGCTGTCTTGGTGTCTTTAGATGCCAAGAAGGCATTCAATCGAGTTAATTGGAACTTTTTGTTTCAAACTTTGAATGCCTTTGGTTTTCCACTACAATTTCAGGGGTGGATAAAAGTTCTCTATCAGACCCCATCTGCTAGAATCTCAGGGAACGGAGTGATCTCAGAATCATTTCCTTTACACTCTGGAATGAGACAAGGATGCCCTCTCTCCCCCTTACTTTTTAATATATATCTTGAACCTCTTATCCGTAAACTGATTGCAAGTCAGATGGTGCAAGGTCTAGCAATACAAGGAACAGAGGTAAAAGTCTCCTCATACCCGGACAACCTTCTTCTACATCTGTCCTACCCAGAAACATCCATTCCATCAATGATAGAGATTATTGCAGAGTATAGTAGACTATCAAACTACAAATTAAAAGTTGACAAGTCAATTGTTTTTCCCCCTAAATCATAAAGCATTCAAAAACATTATTACATCTCTAGGCCTCTCATGGTCCCAGGATTCCTTTAGATACCTCGGTATCAAACTTACCAGAAACCCACTGCTTACCATCAAGAAAAACTTAAACTTCTTGGTACAAACCATTACCCAGGACTTAGACCAGTGGATGACTCTTTCCATATCATTGTGGGGATGGATAAATTTAATTAAAATGAATATTTTCCTTCATTTATTTTATCCCCTCCATTTGCTCAATGTCGGTTTACCAGGTACTTGGTTTAAGAAAGTCCATAGGCTTCTTACAAAATTCATTTGGTCCAAGAAGCAACCAAGAATAGCATATCATAAACTAGCTGCTTCCAAACTTAAAGGAGGCCTATGTCTCACTCACCTTAATCTATATTATTGGGCCAGTCATGTGTCCAAATACCTCAGATGGTTTGCACCAGCCCCCTCATCTTTTCTCCCTCCTTGGCGCAAAATAGAATTGGATTTGATTCACTCCTGTAACATGGAGCCCTCTACATTGCTATGCTTAAAGATGTCCTCATTACCAATAAACCTAAAATCAACCACGATCGAAGTCTCCATGAGAGTTCATTCCTAATTATGTGCTTTTTTACAATACAAGCACTATACAGATTTGTCCCAATCTATTTGGAATTCCCCAACTTTCCAAATTGAAAATAAGAGGCTTACACCTAACTGGTTACCCCAATTGGGGGATGTAAAGTTATCCCTTTTCATGGGAGAAGATGATTATTGGCTCTTAACTGCTGAAATTATGAATAAATTTAAAATACCCTTTCCCCTTTTCTTTAAGGTTTTTCAATTGAGGCATCTCCTTATCAAGGAGATAGGTAAGATACATCCCCCCTACCCAAATGCCCATTCCACTCGGAGCTGAACCCCCTGGTTAATGTTCATAAAGCAGTCTCTAAATTATATGTAACATTATATGAATGGTCTTTTAATGAAAGCTTTGGTCCCACAGCATACTGGTCATCCCTTCTTCCCCATTGGAATATAGATTGGTCCACCCTTTGGTGTAACTGCCACCATTTTGTGATACAAGATCAATTGCACCTTATGCAATTTCACATCTTACACAACTTGTATTATTCCCTACAAAAATTAACTACATGGGGCTTAATACCCTCCTGTCTATGTGCCTATTGTTGTCAGGAGGAGGGTACCCTTCTTCATATTTTTTGGACCTGCTCCAAGGTAGCCCCTCTATGGAATTGCATTCAAGCCATAGCAGATCCGTTATTAGGACTATCAGAATATTTTACACCTGAAATATGTTTATTGGGTGACTACTCACAAATTTCAGTGGGTAATCATATATATTTCATCTCCTTGATTTCAATGTATGTTAAAAAATTGATTCTTAAACACTGGAAGGATAATGACACCACCTCCTACTCTGAATGGCTCAATGAATTATTAGCTAACCTCAGAACTGAAACTGTTATAGCAAGTCTTCATAATAATTTGTCTAAATACAGAAAGACATGGGACTCCTTGCATACTTTGTATCCCCTTTAAAGAGTGCATCTTGTTAGTAACATCATATTAAATTATTTAGAATATACGGACTGTGGGGGGGATTGGGGAAGGGGTGAGGAGGGAGGGCAGACAGATCCAAGGTACCCAACTTTTGGAACTGATGTATAAATTCATTACTCATGGCTCGGACTCATGTAAGTGTTAAAAATCTGTAATAAACTTTAAATTGAAAAAAGAAATAAAGTTCTAAAGAAAACAAAACAAAAATACAGTAATAATAATAATTTACATATCCCTGGTGGTCTAGCGGACCGCCCCAGCCCTGATCCTCCAGTAAAAGAATTTCCCAACTTCCTGGTGGTTTAGTGGACTCCCCACTCCACAGTGTCTAACCAACCTGCTCTCCACAACCCGCAACTAAGCCGATGACTGACACAGCCCACTACTTACCTCCACGGCCAGCTGACAACTGAGCTCTGAATGAGTGCATACTGCATGTAGTACATGTTCAGTGACTGACAGCAGCTGTCAGTCACTGAGCACATACTGTATACAGTACATGCTCATTCGGAGCTTAGTCAGTGGTGATCAGTGGGCTATGTCAGTCACTGGCTCAGTTACAGGTTGGGGGAGTAGTGGAGTGGTAGGGCACTGTGGGGTGGGGAGTCCACTAAATCACCAGGAAGTTGGGAAATTCTTTTACCAGAGAATCAGGGCTGGGGCAGTCCACTAGACCACAAGGGATATGTAAATTATTAAAACTGGAGATCGAGGCTTAGAGGGGATCACTAGACTACCAGGGGTATTTTATCTATTATAATGGGAGATCATTGCTTGGGAGGACTGCTAGACTACCAGGGATATTTTATCTATTACAATGGGTGATTGGGGCTGGGGGAGGGAAAGCTAGACTACCACAGGGACTTTATGGGCCCGATTCTCAAAGCCCTTTTACACTCTTGGATTGGGGCTGGGAGGGTTGTGGCAATTTGGCACAGGGTTCACAACCCTACCAGAGGGTTTCTAAGTACCCTTAGACCAGCCCTTGGCTAGTCTAATGGTACTTATACTTTTGTCCTCTGGGGGTTATGAATACAAAATTAGGGGATATGGCAGCCTGTGTCTGCCACAACCCCGCTAGTGCCATGCCCATTTTGTGGGACAAGACTGGTGCAAGCCACCTTTGATGCAGGCAGCCTGTGTTTGACACAGGCTGCTTTTTAAGATAGCAACAGGCACATCTATTGATGTAAAATGCCACTTGGGTCAGAAATGTTTAATGCAGACACCTTGCATTGCTCTTAGGGCTTTAAGAATCAGGCCCATGGTATCAGAGTGGGAGAGTAAAGGGGGAATGGATTGGTGTCAACAACTCCTGCAATGAGAAGTACAGCTTCCATTAGAGCTCTGTATAACCAGTTACTGACTAGAGGATATTTACTCCCAACAGGCTGTAGCAAGTGGTGTGAAACCACATAGAAGCAACCTCTGTGAAAGAAGCCCTAAAGAGCCAGTAACTGTGGGGAGTAGGAGACAGAGGGCCCAATATAACTGTGGGGGTACAGGGCAGACTGAGGCCACTCAGTGGGGTAATGCATAGTGGCCATATGGGTGTGCACCCAAGACAAACGTTATAAACACAGTAGTGCCTGAACAGTTCCTTTTGGCTCAATTCAACCTCTGTAGGGCCAAGTATCAGGGAAGAAGACCAGTACTGGCAGATTAATGGGGGTGTAGTCATTTATAATAAGGGCCATTTAGTTTGTGAAATCAGTATGCAGTAGAGCAAATAGCAAGATAAACAAGAGAAGGCTAGAACCACACAGTAGGGGGATGTGACAACAGCAATATCAGGGCCAGCCTGCTAGGATGTGTCTAGGGTACACAGAGTTATGTAAGGTTAACCTTTAAATAATGTGACACTAGCGGTGCAATTAGCAAAGCATGTAACACCAATGACAATGAGTACTGGGAGAGGGCTCCTGGTAACCACCATCAAGTAACAGAAAACTCTGCAAAAATAGGGTTACATAGATAAGTATTTTCAGGGCACACAAGAATAAGCTAGAGTCACCTAAATACCGTAGGATGTTCCCCGGGGGACACAGACTTTCCTAGTTTAAACCTTTGACTGAAGTAACACTAGCAGTGTATTTGCAACACATGTATCATTAGTCACTTAAAATAACTCAAATTATTGCACTATACACACATACATAGCCAACAACATAGAACAGGGGAATGAACAAGATAAACTGCAATAAGAGGAACACCCAGATAGAGTGTTTCAAGGGGACACACAAGTATGCTAGGGTGAGGCCACAGTGCAAAAGCATCACATGTAAAATTAGCAATATCACAGAACAGTCACCCTGTGCCCAGAGTACACTTCTGAGTGCATAGTGTTGGAAGTAGCAGTTCAGAACACTATCAGGTAGCTGGCAAGGTTGGGCATAACTGTATTTATAGTTTGAAGGGTCTATGCAGTAACAGGCCAAATCTCTGGCCCATATACGATTCTTTGACTGAATCCCAAGCAAACTCTGATGCTGTCCTTTGCACTAGGCCCTTCACACAAGGACTGCAGTGCAGAAGGAATGCTTGCTACAAAGTTCTTAAAAAGGAATGTAGATGCTGCTAAAAGCAGGTGGAGGATGCACCTGATTGGCCAGTCCTGGGGAAAGGAGGCACAGCCAGGAGTCTAATTGGCAGGCTTCAGAGCACCAAGCAGAGCCCTTGCTTCAGGTGTGGGAGCACTTTTAGTGCCAAAACCATTCAGGGCACAATGAAGTTATAGCCTGTCCTCCTCCTCAATGACTTCCTCAGTGGGAGTAGTAGTAAGTTAGTTTATTGTTCGACTTTACATAGTCTTTACAATATGAACAATATTACAAACAGAAAAATGTTAAAACAATCACAGTTAAAACAATAAGAGAAACAAACTCCAGATCATCTTTATACAATTTCAATAAATCTTTCTCTAAATATTTCAAAGCACCCACACACTACAGTTTGACAGTTAACAAAATCAATAATACAGCCCCTTGCTTTACACACTAGGCCAAAGGTGTACACAATCTTGCCATGGGAATTGTTATTACACGTGCAGAAATTCTATCTGACTCATAGATCATTTGCAAGTCAATGAAATAGAATGTACATATTCTCAAGGACAGTGACTGACCAATAATAAACCATAATCAGAACCCAAGCTGGTACAATTTCCTTTCTATTACTTATTTCAGACCTCTCTACCTTTTTCCCCTAACTTTATTGACTGTCATAAAATTATTTGCCAGTCTTTTTATGGTCATGACATCTTCAGTATGTGGCAAGATACTCATTAGTACTATTTTGTCCAGGTCTTCCCAGTTTTTAGAAACGGACCTAACCAGTATGCCCTGGGCCTATCAAACCAAGGACAGTACCAGAGCACATTGATCAAGTCCTCCTTCTCACTGCTCACACAAGGACAGTTTGGCTCAATATGAGCTGGTTTATTGTATCTTACCAGGAAGACTTGACTATCAAACAATTTAGATTTATATTTAACAAAAATCTTTCTCAGAGGTGGGCCAATAAGAACGTTTAGGTAATATTTATAGCTGAATTTGCTATTGTTGTTTGCAAAGCAGTTAGAAAATCTGGAGCTTGCAATACTCTTTAAATCAAAGTTGACCAGTAACTTTTCATTTTCACTTTGATGTATTATTTATATTTCCAACTTAAATTGATATTATTCTCTAAATACATGTTCAAGATTAACAAATCAAACTTTTTTGTTCCAACTTGATTCTTTACATCCTAGGCTGAGACAAATCTTTTTTTTTTATAAAACATTTGTATGGTAACCTATTTTGCAACTTTCTGGATATCTGGAACCAGTAGTTGACCTTTCTTGAATCTATAATTGCATTTATGCTGTCCAGTCCCAACTTGGACCTAAAATAAGTCATCAGACATGAGTAAACCATTCCCATTGCCCTCCTTAATAATTTAAATACTGGCACAGTCAATCTGTTTCTGATTTTGAGGTCTCAGATCTCTGTCCCATAAAGTATTTGCACCAAATATTTAGCTTTAATTGCATCAAGATGTGGTTTTATTGAAAGACTCCCTTAAATACAATTAAATATTCCTACACCAAGGATCATTTTATCTACATTATCAATAGCTCTTTTAATATGTTTTGTCCAAGTTCCCTTTGAACTAAAAGTCAGACCCTGGTAAATGTAACAGTGTATGGTTTCTATTTTATAGTTATCAATATACCAATGGCATTTAATTCTCTTACTGCTAAAACCATAGCTTGTGCTTTTGAAAAAAAATATTTTTAATGTTAATTCTTTTACTTTTAGATGAAAAAGGTCTCATTTATCTTGAAGGCTTTTTTAGATAGGCTAACAGGATCAACTCATCGGTGTACGCCAATGCTGGACACATACTGTCCATTATTTGTGGAGAATCTAATACACAGTTAGCCAAATCTCTCAATAGTTGGTCAATGTAGAGACAAAATAGAGTAGGGGCAAGAACACATCCCTGTCTTACACCCTTGTTTATAGGGATGACACTGGAGAGCTGTCTTTAGCTCCTAGTAATATCCTTGCCCAAGTGTCTGTATACAAATTATAAATAGTTTGTACATGCCAGTATTCAATACCATGTTCTAACATAATTGACCACAGTATACCCCTTGAGGTTGTATGAAAAGCAGAAGAGAAATCCGCAAGGCTACATATAGTTTTTGATACCTTAATCGAACATATTTTTCTTTTAAAAGATTTAAAATAAAACAAATGTCAATAGTGGAGTAACCACTTCTAAAATCAGTAGCTTGTAGCTCACTATGTCCACCTGTAGTGTCAATCTGATGCCACAGTCTTTCTAACAACATTTTGGAAAAAATCTTTAAGTTTACATCAAGCAGGCTTATAGGTCTGTACATAGCTGGGTCTGCTATATCAACTTTTTTGTGGATTGGAACAATCCCCTTCCCCTCCAAAAGTGCACGACAAAATTTTCCATAATGCATTTATTATAAAAGATCACCAGGGGCTTACAGCATAATGGTACATTACAAAGAAATACTTCCCCTGGTATTTTATTGGTCTGGGTGTTTTGTTTAATTTAATAGATTTAACTGCCAAATAGATCTCTTTCTTACTGACTAGGGGAAATTCCTTCCAATCCCTTACCCAATCTGCACAGGCTATAGAGTTTTTGGCACTGGGGTCAAAAAATATGTCCCAAAAATATTTCATCCACTAATTTTTCAGATATGTATGTATCTATATTCTCCTTATAGTTATCCATGCCTCTAGCCACTAATAGCCCAAAGCCCTTTGAATCTCTCTCCTTTAAGACTTTAAACATATTTTCCCACTGGGATTGTTGATGTTGTGTTTTGTTCCTCTTCAAAACAAGTTTTCATGTTTTCCTTTCTTGATTGAAGGTTCTCAATACATTCCTGTCTTTAATAACATTACAATGTCTGATCATAGCTTTCAATCAGGCTTTATATTTTTGGCAATCTGTATCGAACCATCTGTGCCTTCTTTTGTTACTATTTGTGGAATAAATCTCCTGATATGTTTCCTTTTGTTATTTTGAAAAGGTGTCCACATTTCTCCCAAGGAGAGTACACACTATAGTTTGCAGAAGTTTCCCAATCATCTAGCATCAGTGAATAATAGTTATATGCCTAATGTACTCCTCAAGATTACAGTCACGTGTTAGCCTGTTATTATTTCTGACATTAGTCAGAGGAAGTTCTGATATGGCTTCTGGGGATTGATCTATAACCAGTCCCCTCAGTAATATCTGTAGATGGTCACTTTCTGATCTAACAGGGATCAGTAACATATTCCATACCTTCTGCTGTCCTGCCATATGGCTAAACAAAGTAGTGAGATACCTGTTGATTTTATATAGGTGCAATTACCTACACTATCTCATGCCAATCTTCCGTTCAATGGGTTCATATTGAACTTTGTCATAATATCAATCAGGGCTTGTCCAGCTTTATTTGACCTCTTATCCTTAGTTATTATTGAGGGCATTATTGGTAATGAATTAATATAGCCCAAAACTGAATTATCTGTAAACCCATCAAACTACTCAATTCTAGCATTCAAATCACCCATGATCAAGATGTCAATATCAGAAAATTTGAACATTAATATCCAATAACAGCAATCTAAGAGATTCCCATGTGTTTTGCTCAAAAACTTTAGAACCCTTGGGGGGAACATTACTATTTATAATAAAAATTTCATATGGCTGTTTTTCCAAAAAGGTGATAATAAAATTCTGTGAGACATTATGGTTCTGCATTTTTGAAAATAACCCTATTTTATTAAGGGTGACCAAGCCCCCAGAACATCTCCCATATTTATAGTCCTTGGTCCCCAGGTGATGGAATGTCTGAAATCCGTTCAATAGGAAAATACTGTTTTTACAGTGCCAGGTTTCTTGGAGACAGATCACATCACCCATGGAAACAAATTGCAACCAGTCACTGTCAACAAGTTTGTTTTCAAGTTCTGCAATATTCCAGGATATAAATAAATAGCCATCTCCCCGTCCCATATCATATATAATTTCTCTATCTACAGATACATTCTTTTCAATTCCAGTTGGGGAGCCAAGTCAATCTTCATATCCTGCCAGGGCCGTAAACTTATTTGTCAAGGGCAGAGAAGTTGCATACTTATCGTGCCTATCAGATTGCTCACTAAATTTCGGGTTAGTTGGTGTCTCGAACAAACCAATTTCAAAAGAATCAATTAGATGTAATCCCACAGAATCCAGAATGTCACATTTTTGAAGAATTCTCTCTGCCACATACTAATATGTCAATTTGACTACTCTGTTCCCTGTGCCATGTAGTTGCAATACCATTTTTACCAAGATGTAGTTGTAAAAAGTTTTGAAAAGAGTTGCACATAGAACCTGTCAACTTGTATTTATACCAAACAAATTAAAAATTATTGTTGAATCGAAGTTAACACTATCAGTGTTAATAAACCTATTACAATAATTTCTGATTGGAAAAGAAACAATGATACCCATGCTTTGGAGGGATGCAGCACTGTACCATAAGTTAATAGCAACTCTTGAGGACAGAAGATAAGTATCTAATGTATTCACAGTATTTTCCAAAGTATTCCTGCCCTCAAGAATATTATCACTATTGATTTCTAGGCTCCAAATCCACCCTAATAATTTCAATAAATTGACTTTTTAAGTCTAAACCAGAAAAATTAAACCAGTTATTAGGTCCACTAAATCTTAAAAAGGCAGAGATCTGGCTCTATTCAACACATAATTACCCTCAGTTGCTCCGTCATGTAATACTTTTTTAGGGTCATGCATTTTTAAGTCCTTCCCTAGTCTGAGTTTCTTCTGTCTGCATCCCTAGTGCTTTATGTGACAGATTTTGAAAGAAAATATTTCAGCCAGGAGTTTTATTCAAGTTGTAACTTTTCTGGAGAGATTCCTCGCAGTATTTGTTGAGCAATTCAGATTCATTCTCTAATTTAGTAAGTTGTACTCCAAGTTTGTTTGTTAGAACTTGTTTGTCTTGAATGGGATTCTTCTATTTTGTGCTTTTATCCTTAGTAGTTATTTGTACTTCACCCTGTTGTTCTAACTTATCTGGGGATTTGGGGTCACGTTTAACTATCTCAGGATGTATCTTGGTTAAGTTTCAGTTTCCTAGCTTCCTACCCTTTTTGTTTTCAAAGTTATTAGATTTTTTCTTCTTTGGAGTTTCTAGTATGTTAACAGTACTAAAATCTGGCCAACCATTGTCAAGTGATAAATTAGCAGAACTCAATGACCTTGAGGAAGATTATTTTATGAGTACCAAAATATCAAGTCTCCTATTCTTCCCCAGTGGCATTTGTCCTTGGTGGTACTCTCAAGAAACAGGAGGAGGCAGCAGTTTCAAATATCCATATGTATCCCCCATCTTAGCATACATATGCTAAGGAAAGGTAAAGGGTGCATCCAATTGACCAGTTCTACTGCAGGGAAGCACAACCAGAAACGTGAATGGCAGGCTTCAGAACACCAAGCAGAGGCCTTCCTCCAGGTCCAGGAGCACATTCACTGCCATGAGTCTTGAGGCACTGTTTCAGTGCCAGCAGTTCAATTGCAGGGGAGGGTTTAACAGTGAGATTATAGACTGCCCTTTTGCTTGATGTCTCCCCTGGTGGCATTCATCCTCAGCAGCAATCTCAAGAAACAGGAGGCTTTATTCATTTATTTATTTATTTCAAATGTTTTACCTGGAAAGACATACTGAGCTGATAACAGCTGAGTTCCAGATGCATCCTGGGGGGTTGTAGTATTGAATATCATATAAGAGAAGAAAAAATAAATAGTATTGACATCATTATAAAAATATTACTCTTATACAAGCAATATAGTACAGCCAAAAGTTGCATAATCATTAAACATTGCAAGACAATGTACTGTTTTATCCCTTATTTCCTCTCCCACAATGCCTCTGTAAACAAACAATTTTGTCTCAGTAGGCTTTTCCTGTTAAATCTCTTTCAATAAATAAATGCAATAGATACTTTCTATGTTTCAATGTTTCTGTGATACTGTGATGGTGGTGAAACTGTCTGATAATCAACAGTGCATATTAGTAGTTGATTTTAAAACCTGTCTGTTACCGAAAAAACTTCCATTTGAATACAATTGTGTTTTACCATCTGTTGACTAAAAATTGACTGCAGAAAACACCATGCAACATCACTCTGCATCAAGTTTTCAAACACTGATTGAGTCACAACTCAGTAACAGTGGCTCCTATATATGCTGACGGTAAAGGCCAAAAGAACACTAACAGTCAATTGTGTCTGCCCTGTTGCTTCTAAAGAGCTTTTCTCAGCAATTACAGAGCTCTTCCTGTCCAAACTTTCATTTTGTTTACAGTTACTTTCTTGAAACTGTTCTATTAAATTTTGAACCCCGGGATAGTTGTAGCATTAATTACATTATTGGGAAAATTGTTCTATCTATGCTCCACCTGCTCAAACAAGAAGTATTTCCTTAAATCCTTCTTGATTCCCTCTCCCCCCATTTAAGGTTATGCCCCCTTGTTGGCTGTGATATTCCTTAACCTAAATAATTCTAACAGTTCATGCTACTGTACCCCTAAATTAATCTTCAGATTTCTATCATGTCCCCCTTTCCCCTCTTATCGTTCAGCAGGTACATGTTAAGACTGCTCAGTCTTTCCTGACAGGTCTTCCCTTGCTGCCCAAGGATCATTTTTATTGCCCTCCACTGTATAATCCTTAACCTTTATATGAGCTCCCTCAGTTGTAGGAATCTTCTACACAACTCCAGGTGTGGTCTAACAACTGTGCAAAACCAGTTGTTGTGCTCAGTGCTATAGTCAGTACACCCTTCAGAGTAGCTAACTCAGTAAATAATATAAGAAGTGCAGACATAGGGGCACTCACAGTAGCAAAACATTTTTTTCAGTCTTGATAGTTGGCATTGATGGATGTAAATGAAAATTCTATCATTTTATCAATTTGATTATGCTAATGTGTCTGATAGCAGCCATACTGTGCTTTATACAATGATGTTTCTAGTCACAGCAGATGACAACCCTTCAGGGCCTTTTTCAGTGATGACAATAGTCATGGTGGATGACAATTGCAGTGAGCTATTTACAGTGCTACTACTGGCTGTTGTGGGGAGTAGTCCCACCAGTATTGTGTAGGCAGGAGCACAAGTACTGCCAAGAATATATGGACAAAACCCAAGCTGGAAAAATAGTTGTCTGGACCACATCTATTCAATAAAGGAATACTTAAAGATCATGTGCAAAGCTTTTTGCATATTGCTAATCAAGCTTGAATTCAAGTCCTTTTGTCATAAATAGTGTTCCGTGAAAATTTCATGCTGTTTGGTTTTGTGATTTTCTTTAAATTAGCATTTGTTAACTTGCTCTACAGTGGCTGAAAACAGTGAAGTTATTTCTGTCTCTCTCAGTCAGGCTTGTAGAGCGATGACATCATCTTGTAGTACTGTAGCTTGCTGCGTCAGATTCCCAATCACAGCAGGCTGTAGAGTTAATGGTTTGTTCTCCAGGTTTCTTACAAACTCAGTCTGTGGTTTGTGTTTAGCTAGATTAGCTTAAAATCTACCATTCTCTTGTGACAAAAGTTGATAATTTTAAGTTTCAGTGCTGAATTGAAGTAGTAGAAATCTTTCTCTGTGACAGATCAGCTTGTCTGTGTCACAAGTCTCGGTTCTTTTTTTATGAAAACTGATTTTTTTCTAACTATATAACACAGGGTTGTTTAATGAATATAAAATAAATAAAAATATTGTTCATTCATAGAAATAATTTGTCCTTGATGAAGCCTTACTAAATACATTCATGTAAGAACCTTTTTTTTCATGATAGATTGACAAACAGGTGCCTGTCACACTCTACTGTTTCAAGCACATGTACTGTCATTATGGTGCAGCAGCCCTAACTGCAGAGGCATGGGGCTGTAGGGCACAGCAGGCCACAACAACTCCAACTTTATAGACAGAATCAAGATACAGCAGCTCTGGCCTTTGTGACAGGGGACAGAGGACAGCATGGTGCAGAAGCCTTGACTGTGGGGCAGGACACATGGGGGGCATCAGAGCGCAGCAGCCCTGACTGTAGATGGGGTGTGTGTGGTGCAGCAGCCCTGCCAATTTGGGGCAATGGAAGTGGGTAGCAGGGTGCAGCAAAAGCCTCACCTCAGGTGACCTATGATAGCATGATGAAGCAGCCGCAACTGAGGAGGTAGGGGGATCAGGGACTCTATGGCTTAGCAGAGCACAGCAGCCCTCACTGTAGAGACAAGTTGGGGAGAGAGGGCAGTAGGGTGCAGTAACCCCAACTGTTTGAACAGGGTGCAGCAGCCCTGGTGCTCTTGGCAATGGATGGAAGCAGCAGGGTGCACAATTCCCAACTGTGTGGAAGAAGACAGTGGGCAGCAGCATGCAGTAGCCTTGAATGTGGAGCAGAAGGCAGGGAGCTTGTGGGGCAGGGAATAGGTGGCAGCAAAGTGCAGCTGCCTCAACTGTGGGGAAGAGACACGGTGCATTGGAATGCCATATAGTATTTCTGTTTATACACATACATGATGTATTTTCACACAGAAGCTACCAAAGAACTGAAATTTGTGAGTTCAGACAGTACATGTGCTTGAAATAGTAGGATGTGACAGGCACCTGTTTGTCAGTCTAACATGAAAAACAAATTCTTACATGAATGTATTTATGAAGGCTACAGCAAAGGCAAGTTGTTTCTATGAATGAACAAAATTTTGATTTATTTTATATTCATTAAACAACCCTATGTTATATAGTTAAAAAAATCTGAGTTTTGATAAAAAAGAACTGAAAGCTGTGATACAGGCAAGCTAATCTCTCACAGAGAAATATTTTCATCACTTCAATTCAGCGTTGAAACTCAAATGATCAACTTTTATAAGAAGAGAATGATATATTTTAAGCTCATCTATCTAAACACAAACCACAGACTGAGTTTACAAGAAACCTAGTGAGCAAACCATTAACTCTATAGCCTGCTGTGATTTGGAATCTGAAGCAGCAAGCTACAGTACTCCAATATGATGTTATCATTCACCAAGCCTGACTAAGAGAGGCAGAAATAACTCCAGTGTTTTCAGCCACTATAGAGCAAGTTAAATGCCGATTTAAAGAAAATCACAAAACCAAACAACATGAAATTTTCATGAAACTCTAATCATGACACAGGGACTAAAATTCAGGCGTTATTAACAATATACAAAAACCTTCACACATAATCTTTAAGAGAAGAGACACAAGAATAATTATTAATAATATATAAAAATAATCCAGAACATCATTATTACAGATGCAGACTATCTTACTTCATCAAGGTAGAATATTCCAGCCTTTCATTTGATCTTGGTGATTACAACGCCCCAAATGGGACAGTCCACATCCCTTCCCTTCTAATAGTTAAAAGATGCAAATCACTGAGTTGTTTCCAAAGTTTTACTTTTTCAAGCCCACAAAATTTAAATAAATGTACACTACTATCCTTTTGCGAGTTTACATGTGCTGACAAGGCATTATTCCAATCACGTTTTGCTATCACACATAAGTGCTCACCAATTCTTATTTTGAAAGACTGAGAAGTCTTTCCAAAGTAAAATGTGGCACAATTGCAAATGCCAAGATGAATGACTTTAAAAGTGTCACATTTGACAAAACACCTTGCCCTAAAATTCTTATTTCCACATTTACAGCAGTAAAACTGCTGGTTTTCAAAATGTTGGGACAAAACTTACACCATCCACAGGGAAAGGTACCCACTGAAAGTCTGAGGAGCCTTGTTTGGTGTTTATCAAATACAGTGGTCCGAAGACTGTGGACCAAAGTGCCACTCATGTTGGTACCCCATTAATACACAAAACATGGATGTCTCATATTATGATTTCTAAGTACTGAATCAAATCTCAAGATGGACCAGTTTTGCTGTATTATAACTCAAATTTTCCCACTCTGTCTACTGTAGATGGTAGTTGAAATGTGGTTGCTCCTTTTTCACCAAACTGTGCAACCCTTTATCTTGGAAAATGATGGGACAGAAATCCTCTGTAACATGGAGGTCAATCCTTTTTACCATAAGATTGACTTCTGGAGGAGATATTTAGATGACATACTACTTATATGGAGGGGTGACAGGCAGTAGTTGGGCAGATTTGTTGATTTTTTACAGGAGAGTAATCTTCAGCTATGATTCTTGATACAGGCAGACCTTAAAAGCATCAGCTTTTTGGCTCATATAATTATTAAACAGGAAGATGGTACCTTTAGGACCAACCTGTATCATAAGACTACAGATAGAAATACTCTGCTCCATTCCTCCAGCTATCACCCAGACACACAGTGGAGAATACTCCAAAATCATTTTTTCAGGGCTCATCATAATTGTAGTGAGTTTGCTGATTTTGAAACCAGGAGTCAGGAACTTGAGGTTACGCCCTTATCTAGAGGCTACAGTCATGAGACTGTTACTAGAGCTAAAAATGTGGCAATGGAGAAAGAGAAGGGATAACTGTTTACAAGTTTGGGAATGATTGGGGAGTTTTAAGCAATCAAATTTCTATTTTGTTACCACATGTGGTAGACAGAGTGAGAATAGTAGAGCTATAATACAGCTACATTGGTACATCTTGAGATCTGATCTGGTACTTAGAAATTATTCTATGGAACATCCAAGTTTTGTGTTTAGAAGGAGTACCAGCTTGGATGACACTTTGGTCCACAGTCTTCAGCCCACTATATTTGATGATCAAAAAACATTGCTCCCAAGACTTCCAATGGGTACCTTTCCTTGTTGCTGGTATAAGTTCTGTCCCAACATTTTGAAGACCAGCAGTATTATTACTATCAATGCAAAACAAACAAATAAAAACTTTTGAGACAAGATGTTTTGTTGATTGTGACACTTCAAGTTTCATTTATCTTGGCATTTCTAGTTGTGATGCATTTTACATTGGAAAGAATTCTTGGCCTTTCAAAATAAGAATTGGTGAGCACTTGCATGCCATTGCAAAAACTTATTGGAATACTGCCTTGTTGGCACATGTACACTCGCAAAAGGGTTATAGTCTACATGAATTTAAGTGTTGTGGGTTTGAAATAGTAAAACCTGGGAAACAATGTGGTGATTTGGATTATTTAACTCTTAGACGGGAAGGGATGTGGATTTTGATTATCCACTAGTACAAAGGAGGTTGCTCCTTGTAACACAATTGAATGACCTTATGCCTATAATTAAGGAATAGTCCAGACTACAAAAAAAAAAAATTGGTGAAATAAAGTAGTACCTTTGAGTTGCAAAACATGTCTGCTTGTTACCTGTACCCTTAAAGGAAAATTTCCAGCTTTCTTTGGTTTTCCACAATATCATGGTCACTTACAAGCTGGCATCCCTTGGGTATAGTAGATTATGACCTCATGTATCCATAATACAGACCAGGAGAGGAGGTAATTGCTAAAATCCTTTTAACTAAAAATAGGCTACTAGAAATGAGGTCACTTGTACCCTTGCAAGAATTTTAAATCCTATTTATATTCACAAAGGCATTAGGTTCTGCTATCAATGATTAAGAATGGGGGTGGGCATAGCCTCCTTAAACATGGCATTTTATTGCTGAATCTTTTCATGCATAGCTGTATATGTGTGTGTGTTGGGGTATGGCAATGCATTTTATCCCTGGACCCTCCCAACTGTATTTCCCAGAAACTACATTGTCTCCTTTCCTTTAGGTGAGCAATTGCAAAGTATCTATGACAATAAACCCTTTTTCTTCCAGGATGAAAAAGCCTTAATAGCTCTGAAAATCATGGGCTCAATTTTCAAATGTGGATGCAGGGCTTGTGCCAAGCCTTGCATCAAGGCCCTTTTTTGGCACAGCTGTGCCAAACTCCTTTACTGCAACTGCACCTGATTTTCTATTATTGGGTGTGGTTGCAATCGTTTCCTCAGTTTACGCCAGCTTACGCCAAAGGTTTGGTGCAAGCGTCATAAAAACATCCCCAAATGGCACAAGTTAGACCAGGGAAAGCTGGACTAACATGTGGCATTTGGCACTCGGGATTGAAAATCTCCATTGCTGGCTAGGAGAGTGCCGCAAGCCCCATGCACCAAACGATCAGTGCACCAGGGTCTTTCGGCATTCTTGTGGCTTTCAAAATTGAGCCCCATGTGTTTAGAACTACCTCTTGACAGAAGGGCATTTCTGTGGCATTCTGTCTGTGGAAAAGGTTTCATCCCACCCTGCCTTTGTGTCTGATCTTCAGACTGTAGCTTGTCAATTGGAGGCAGATGTGTGTGTGTGGAAGTGGGGGTAGCAGTAATTATCTGGAACTAGGCTGCTTCAAGGGATGAGTTGATCCCTGGGTTAACCGGAAGTGGCCGAATGTGCTTTATTCCTGACCGCAGGGTCTGAAATTGAATGGCAGGGCTAGATCTAAATTGCAAATACCATCAGAATCATGTAGCTTTTATAAAACACATAAAAGAACTGGGAGTAGTCTGTACAGAAAAACTTTCCCTAATTGTGGTTTATGAATAAAATCAGTGTCACTTTAATGCTTAACATTTGTTGATTACAGTAACTTCAGGAAGAAAATCTCTCTCTCTCTCTCTCTCTCTCTCTCTCTCTCTCCCTCTCTCTCTATGTACTGTATCTCACTCACTCACCGAGATAACTTTGTTTTCAAATCATTCACAATCCTCAGTGCTTCAAGGTGATATCTGGTAGCACTGTAACTCACAGAGAGGAAGAAAGAAAAAAGTCTGAGGTTAAATGCATGTTACATGTTGTGGGTAGCATGGTTCTGATCGTATCTTAAAATCAAATCTTGGATCTAACCTGACCATGCACCATTTATGTGAACAATACCATGCCCCATGTTGTTTGCAAAAATATGTGATCATTATAACCTGGTTTAAGTTACTCCAACTTGGAAGCCACATGTGGGAGGCAACCCAGTTTATGTTATACTAGCCCAATAGCAAATCTTAATCCCAGTTTTACAGTACCTCACATACATTCTACAATATTCTGAGTTTGCAGGACAAGAAGATAGCAAGAAACCCATTCCATACTATTTAACAGATGTATTTAAGCAACACAGACTTGAAAAGAAAAAGATCATACACAAGCAATGACCAAGTAATTAAGCAACAGTCTCCTTCAAATGCATCTGTACCAGTGCACGCTTGTTAGAAGCCTATTACATTGGTGACAGTTGTTTTTCCTTCTCGGAGGGGGCTGGAAAGGTATGTTCTTTAAAAAGTCAATTTTTAGCTGATACAGTACCCTTATTACAACAGTCTCAATTTCATCTTGGCATATAATCAGTCTAGAAGATGACAGTTTGTTCAGTTCTTAAAAAAATACGCACACAATTTAGATTTGATAACCCACAGCCCCCCACAAAAAATCTTACTCCCAGTCCATTATTGAAATGCCAAGGAGGAGACATTAATTAGGGAGTTTGTTTTGCAAGGGTTTTTAGACATTTACAATCATTTAGTTTACCTAGTTCATGTGGGGGTTGATACTTGCTGGTATATTCACACTTGATGGTCCAATCCAGTGTAGACATTTGGAGCTGGTGGAAGTAGTGTCATGATTTAGAAGCGTGGTAGATTGCATAGGATGCTGCATGCTATTTCTCTCCTGAAGGCACATAGCTTTAAGATTGCTGTAGGCAGACTTGTTGCTTGGAGATGATGTGATGGGTGAGAGTATCTTTATATGGTAAAGGACACAATGGTTGGCATGATGATGATGATTACCTAGTGTAGCTGTTAAAAGTTACTATGCCCCACCTTGATGATGTTATCCAATGTAGAAAACACCATCTTTCATTAATGGCATTGTATCAGATATTGAGAAATAGTGCACCATCTTTATGGTCCTGTTGGATATTAAAAGTAACACAGTCTCTATTAAGAAGTGATCATAATTTTATGTAGTAAATTTTATGGAGTAAACAGTTTTCATCTCAAGTCTATAGACAGAAAGATGACTGCAGAATTTTTCTTACATTCCAGCAATACACATTTGATAAAGTTATTTTTGCCAAAGTCAGTAAGATAAAGTTTGAACCTTATCCTAGTTGAATACTATGCCCCACCTCGATGATGTTATCCAATGTCCAATGTTGAAAACACCATCTTTCATTAATGGCATTGTATCAGATATTGAGAAATATTGTACCATCTTTATGGTCCTGTTGGATATTAAAAGTAACACAGTCTCTATTAAGAAGTGATCATAATTTTATGTAGTAAATTTTATGGAGTAAACAGTTTTCATCTCATGTCTGTAGACAGAAAGATGACTGCAGAATTTTTCTTACATTCCAGCAATACACATTTGATAAAGTTGTTTTTGCCAAAGTCAGTAAGATAAAGTTTGAATCTTATCCTAGTTGAATACATACCATACTTTCAATTAGACAATTAATAATACAGATGTAACAAGAGTTGTGTCACATCACAACTTAGCAAAAGCTTCAATCGTACATTGCTGACAGTACAACAGCTTAGGTATTTTACAATGGGAGAATTCATGCATTACATAATTTTTATTTTAAATCATTTTGATTTCAAAACAAGAACTGCTAAAGCACACTCATGTCTCAAAAATAATATTCAATAACTAAATTTGATAACACATCTAGTGTACTTGTTTATGCACATTCAGTGCCACTTATATTTCATCTGCCATAACATGGGATTATATCATTCAACAACATGGCAGCAGAAAATCACATCCATTTGAACTACATGTCCTAGAAAAGACATTATACTTGAACACAGAAAGCAACAGAAGGTGGACAGGCAGAAAAAAACATTAAATGTATTTCAGATTTCAGGTGTACTACAGGTGTCAAATCTTATCTAAAATTGTGACCCTATATGGCCCATGGTTTATTTAGCATTTTGTAACAAAGCCTCCTTGTGGTATTTTGTGGGCATGGGCAATGCAATTCAGCCTTCCTTTTGTACTGATCTGGTGTTGTGCCATGTGCTGTAATTTGAAGAAGCCACCTAATCATATGTTCAAGTTGAACTGGCAGGAGGAAGAGGAAAGTGTTGCATGGGGCAGAAAAATCCATCACTGACAGTACAGTATATGCTGTGGGGTATAATCAAAGCTAGAGAATGTGCTGAACAATGACTTAAAGATCTGGCAGTGCCTATGAGTGCTGAGAAAGGGGGTGGTGCTCATAGCCCTGTTAGAGTTTGGTGGGTAGAAGCACAAGTGTTGCAGTGTGCCTTTATTCAGTACCTGTAGTGCCAGTGTTTATGAGAGGCAGTGGAGCACAAATAGATTAGAGCTCTGTTTCAGTCATCACTGGTGGCACTCAGAAAAGACTTAATCAGGGCTCTTTGTTACAGCTGGTGCCACTGGCACTTAATAACAGTGACTGAAAGGCCCAGGCATACTACAGAAGAAAGAGGCTACAAATAAAATACAGTGCTTGTGAGTGACTAGCGTCCAACCTGTGAGAAAAAAATAATTTTAATGTTTTTTTAATTCATGGTTTTCAGCATGAAAAGAAGTATTTTAGAGATGTATTTTGAAGCTAAGCTACCATAGTAAAATTTTACATCATAAATTCATTTAGTCCTAGCCTAGATAAGAGTTAGAGTTATTCTACTGACCAAGGAAACAAATCTGCCTAGAGAAAGAGTTTGATAACCACAGCTTATGGCTCTGCTGGTGTTGCAGACCAGGCATTTTTTCAAGTAAACCTTTTGAGTTGGAAGTTGACTGAGGAGAAGATGGATAGGCTCTGGTTATAGTCACAGATGCTCTGCCAGATTCTAAATAGAAGGAAAGGTTGAAAAATGGATTAAAATAAACGAGGTAATGGAGCTGCATTCAGAAATATATAGACTCCATGCCAGAAGCTGTGCATTAGAGATGGCAGAGAGAAGATTTCAGAGAAAGACAACAAAGATGGCCAACAGAGTGAGCAGGGGATGTTGCTATCTATATCCAAGAGTTTGTGATGCTGCTGCACAAAGCCATTCACTCTCCAGCCCTTCAGCTGCAACTGTAGATGATCCACTCCAAAATGACTTCCACAATGTCCTGCATTGATTCCAACCAACTCAGGGTCAACACAAAGGAAACTATCACTATGGCATTCAGTACCAGTGAGAAACTGGCTAGGCTCTCACCTCCTCCTCCTGCTTTCTCCATGTTTGATGGCACCCCTCTGGAGACTGTCCCTGCCTTCAAGTACCTTGTAGTCTGGCTTGACAGCAAGCTTGATTTCTCCATCCACATCAATGCCATTCGTGCCAAACTCCACCCAAAACTGGATGCCTCGTGCCATAACAAGGAGTGCCTCTCCCCTCCAGATCCTCTAGGAACTGGTAACCAAAATGGTCCTCCCAATCTTTGATTATGCTGACATGGTCCATGATACTAAACTTTGTGTGAATACACAAACAGAAGGGAGCAACAGGAGCGGTTGAATAATATCAAATAAGGCTTGCAAGAAGTCCAACAGGTGAAAATCTTGAGCTTGAATCTAATTTATTCCATTAAAAGTAGTACAAAAATCAAACCTACCCCAAACCACTATAGCCAGCCACCAAAAACCACAGCACTTCACCAAACAGCTTCCTCGGGGGATATGGTTTATCTACCCTAAGCAACGTTATACACAATGGTGATGATTTCACAATTAACAATGAATTAGGAAACACATGAGAATTAATTTAAAATCCACACACACTTCATTTATTTAAATTGTCAGCCCTTTTAAATTCCATGTTACACTCGCAATAATAAATGTCAATGTCCATTTGAAGTTAACAGCATCTGCTAATAGCTAAAAGCTCATTATTAACATAAAGTTAATAAAATGACACTCTATGGAATCATAATCATTCATCTATAATTACTATATTATAATTTTTGGGAACGTTATTTTGATGCAAACAATGTTTTTAGTTAGTAAACAGAGGTCACAGAGATTCTGACCCCTTCCAATCTCATTTTGTGCCCCCTTGTTCTTGTATCCCTCCTATACTAAAAAAGTCACCTACCTGCACCTTATTTATACCCTTAAGATATTTAAAGGTTTCTAATATATTCCCCTTCCCCCACGTTCCCTCCTCTCTTCCAGCGTATACATATTGAGGTCCCTTAATCTCTCCTCATATGTCTTCTGGTACAATCCCAGTACCATTTTATTCTCCCTTCTCCAAACTGCCTCCACCCTGTCTATATCTTTACAAAGATGTGGCATCCAGAACTGTACACAGTATTCCAGGTGAGGCCTCACCAGCATTTTGTACAGTGGTATCACCACTTCCCGTCTCGTGATACCCTTTCCTATGCACCACAACATACCACTAGTTCTTCCTACCACCATTGTACACTGTTTAGCTGCCTTTAGGTCATCCAAGATGATGATCACCAATTCTTTTTCCTCTTTGGTGACTGCCAGCAGCTCCTGCCCCCATCCTGTAGCTCACTGCAGGGTTTTTTGCCACAAGAGCATGATTTTGCACTTCTTTGCATTGTACCTCAGTTGCCACAGCTCAGACCATTTTTCCAGCTTTTCTAGGTCCCTCCACAATTTTTACACCCCCAGGCTGGCCAACCTGTTCATCAATCTTCTATGTGGTACTATGTTGAAGACCTTGTTGAAGTCAAGGTAGGTGACATCCATTGCTCTCCCCTCATCAGCCACCTTTGTCATCCAGTCAAAAAAACTCTATCAGATTTGTCTGACAAGACCTCCTTGCTATGAAGCCATGCTTTTTTGGATCTTGTGCTCTGATGGCTTTTGGGTGTCCCACAATTCTTTCCTTAAGCAGTGCCTCCATAATCTTACCAGCCACTGAGGTGAGGCTGACTGGCCTGTAGTTTCCTGCCTTCTTCCTACTTCCACTCTTGTATAGAGGGACATGTGCCCTCCTCCAGTCCTCCAGTCCTCCAGAACCACTCCAGTATTGAAGGACTCAGCGAACAGGGCTGCTAGTGGCACTGCCAGCTCCATCCATAGTTCTTTTAATATCCTAGGATGTATGCCATCTAGCCCCATTGCCTTGTCTGCCCTCAGTTTAGTGAGCTCCTCTATGATCCTTTCTTCTGAAAATTGATTTGTGTTCACCTCCCCTCCCCATGTATCTGCTGCCTAGCTGTGGTCCCTGACCCTTCCCTTCTATAGTGAATACTGAACAGAAGTAGTTATTCAGTATTTCTGCCTTTTCCTGGTCCCCCTCTACATATTCACCTGCATCCCCTCTGAGCCTTACAATCCCCCCATGACTTCCATTTTTCATTGATATACCTATAGAATCTTGTGTCCCCTTTTTCACTGTCTGTGCTAATCTCTCCTCCATCTGTGCTTCTGCTCTCCTAACAGCTTTCCCAGCCTTTTTCAGACAGTTTAGGTACACTACCCTATCCTCTTCACTCTGTGTCTCTTTCTATTTTCTGAAACCCATCCTTTGGCCCTTACTTTTATCGCAACCTCTTTTGAGAACCATAATGGTTTCCTCCTTCTCTTACCCTTGCTTTTCAACCTAATGCAATGATTGGTCACCTCTACTATGGCTTCCTTTAGAAATGCCCATTGCTCCTCAACCCCCCCTCCACACCAGTGTTTTTGTGATGCATCTCCTCATCTTTGCAAAATCCACCCCCCAAACTCCATGACACTTGCCCTTGTGTGATTTAACTTTGCTTCTGTCTCTTAATTAAATCACACTATGTGGTGGTTGTTGGACCCCAGGTGACTCTCCATGCAGACCTCTGTGATCCTGTCACCATTTGTCCATACTAGGTCCAGAATCATCCTGTCCCTGGTGGGTTCCCACATTAGCTGCTGGAGGCCTGCCTCTTGCAGGGAATCCAATATGTCACAGCTCCTGGTTAAGGCTGCCGCTGGGATGGTTCAATCCATTTCTGGAATATTAAAATCCCCTAGCAGTAGTAGCTCTCCTGTTGTTGTCATTTCCTGTATGTCTTCCAGTAGTCCCCTGTTCACCTCCTCCCCCAGAGCTGGAGGTCTGTAAATCACCCTTGTGCAAACTTCTGTTCCATTGCCTAGTTCAAGTGTAACCCATAGTGCCTCAGCCGCCCTCTGTCTACCCTGTACCACAGTTGCTTTTGTATCTTCCCTAACATACAGGATCACCACCCTTCCCCCCTTTTTTTACTGTCCCTATCATACATGTGATAATATAAAACTGTGTGAGAGGGAGATTTTGTGAAGTTAGGAGGGAGATTGGCCTTTTAAGAGGGAGAATGCATAAATGCACCAAGTTGGCCATTAAGTAATGGAAAATGTATATAATATATAAAACATTAAGTAAACTAACATTAACTAAGTTAAACAGCAGTTAAAGTATGTGTATTGCTGTCTTCTTTTAAAAGCTGATACACTAAACAAAAATAAACTTTCTTATCTTCAAAAGCTTGACTAAAAACAATAGGTATTGTTATATTTCAGTTGCTTTTGGATTCAAATAATAAAAGGAATTAAAGATGTGTTTAAAGAGACAGCCTAAAGAGGTGATTGTGGTATTTGCTTTTAATATAAGTATTTATTGTGGTTATAAAGGTTAATAATGTAAATACAACACTCCAGGATAAGGCATTTTTTCTGATAAACTAACATTGATGAATTTATATGACTGGCTGTTTGATCTGCTTGAATAAAACAAAAAAGAAATGGCAAACAGTTTTGTCAGCCTGGAGAGGAGCGTTACCTTGTTCGGCAGGCGGGGAGGCAAGTAGAAACACGTCCGGCAGAAGATCTGCCAGAGCTGCCACAGGGCGAAGCTCGGTCCGGGGCTGGATGCTTGTTTTGGGAGGCGGGCGGCCAGTAGAGCACAGGGAGCAAGGAGATCCACTGGAGCTGCGTTAGGGTGAGAAGCCCAGTCAGGGGCTCAATAAAGCACATCATTAAATGTATGAACTGCAAATGTAGACTTTTTTTTTTGACTGTGTAAAGCAGGAGATTTGCTTTCCCATTCGGGGGGGGCGGGAGTTCAGTTAAAAACACGGGAGTCTCCCAGCCAAAACGGGAGACATCACATGTATGCCCTATCCTTTCTGAATAGAACATAATCTGATATACTTACCTCCCAGTCATGGTTTGCAGTGTATCATGTCTCGGTTATTGCGACTATATCTAGGTTAGCCTCTGTCATTAATGCCACTAGGTCTGGAATTGTATTCCCCAGGATATGGGCATTTGTTAGCATGACCTTCCACAGTGTACTATCTGCCCCCTCCTTAACCTACCTTTCTCTTCCTGTGTCCTCTTTCCAGCCCTGGATTTCCTCTTTTGCTGCCTCTCTTCCTCTGCCTTGCCTTATTAACCAGTTCAGGTTTACCTGTCAGCAATCTACCCTTCTGCTCCCCCTTTCTAGATGCCCTAATGTGTGGAGGTGGGCTTGCTGAGTCTCTCTGCTCCCACTGCCTGCCCCCTTTGGCTAGCTTAAATGCTCACTAGGGAAGCATTTAAACCATTCATTAAGGACTGCTGTCCCCTTTCCGGATGGATGTAGGCCATCTCCCTTGTACATGCCCACATCACCCCAGGTGGGTCCTCAGTCCCCAATGAAGCCATAACCCTTCTCCCTGCACCAGCCCTCCAACCAGGTGTTGATGCATTTGATACAGAAATTCCTGGCCTCCCCCCTGTCATGGTCAGGAAGCACCTCTGAGAATGTTACAGAGTTTGCTACCATCTCAAGGCTCCCACCCAACTTCCTGAAGTCCTCCTGCACTTGTTCTATGCTTACCCCATCCTTGGCTAGGTCATTCATCCCCAGGTCGCTGTGCTCCAGCTGAAAACTATCTCCCTCTATAAGAAGCTCTGTCTCCTGATGCTGCATCTGGAGAGACTGCCCAGGATGCTAACGCTATGTGCTTTTAAAAGCTTTGCTTGGTTCACTTTTCTTTGTTTAGCTAATCCCCTCTAAGTCTCCTAAGGGGGAGAAGTGTCACAAACAAATATCACACCCCAAATGTAGTAAAGAAAAAAACAGAACCCTGGATGTGCCTAACTGCAAAACACAAATTAGACCATTAAGTTACATTAAGTAAGGAAATCTAAAATAAAAAAACAAACCCAAGAACAAATATAGTAGCTCCCTGAAAGCTGAATGAAAGAAAAGCCCAAGAACAAACAACTATAGTAGCTCCCAATGATTTAGGTCAGACAATCAACCAAATGTAAAGCTAATTAGTACTTCCCCTACTTGAGGTTTTGAATCCTGTTGTCAGCCAAATGGTATCAGCCCCGATGTAGCAGTGTGATCTGCAAAATCAAAAGAAAGTCCATATACCCCATAGTTCACTGTGCTCCCTCTGAAAACTATCTCCCTCTGTAAGAAGCTTTGTCTCCCGATGCTGCATCTGGCCTATGAGAAGAAACTGGTGTTGCAGAAGCAAACAAAATTAAAATGTGATCAGGAAGATTATAAGAAAGGTCATGTTTTCAGTTTTTCCAAAGAAGAGAGAGAGAGAAAGAGAGAGACTATAGCAGAAGCCAATCTAAAACCAGAAGGAGAGTTTTTAATATCAATAAATGTAACCAAAGCCAGCCCTCCCATTCAGTTTCCTTTCAATTAGACCAAAATGAGGAGCAAGGTACAGGGACATTGGTTATTACTAATTATCTCAGAAGCTCCTAGCAGCAAGTTTTTTTTTTTTAGAAAGGAGACAAATCAAGAAAGCCAATCCTAGATCATAAGGCAAATGCAAGAAAAAAGTCAGGAGAAGAAACAGAGGAAGGGAAAAGCGAGGGCAATTTATGCCAGTCAGAGATGAAAGTGACAGGGAAAAGCTGCAAATAATCTGTCTGAGAACATAAAATGTTCCACAGTCTCAAGTGCTAGAAAGAGGACTGACATTTGTCCCCATACCATCAGTCAGTTTATTCAAGTTTTTCCAAAAAATCTAATTAAAGGATTACTTCAAGAATGAAGAAAACACTAATGACATCATGATGGGCACCAGTACCAACAGCTTGATTTTCAGCTTTGAAAACCTTGACAGTTAAGAAAGTATAACATTCAATAATTTAAATGAACTGTTTTTACAAATTCATGGTGAAAATGATGACCAGCTAGATGATAACTTAGAGACTATGGGAATGGGAGTGGGGATGGGGAAGAGGAAAAGTGATACTACCTACAACAGCACATGAAGTTTGGAATGAAAGAAAAAATACTTTTAAACCTAAGTCATTTTTTTGCCCTAGAACAGTGAATCCAAACACTCTTGTTTTTGAAAAAGTAGTAACCCAACAAGTTAATGATTTAGTTCAAGCAAGCAGTAACAAGAAATCATGGTGCAATTTAAGTAGACAACAAAGGGCTCCTTGAAACACATTGAGAACTGGGATGATGTGGGTAAAAATGCCAATAATGGAGGAAATATCATCCTGCTTGACAAATCTAAATATAGTGCTATGGTATATAAAATCTTGGAGAACAACAAAAGATACAGGAAAGTACCTGGAGAGTCTACCAGTAAATTTAAAAAGGAAATGCATGATTTATTAGCAGGTGCCAGGTCTAGTTGTGACATCACAGACAAAGAATGTCAGTATTTATGGCAACCTAACCCCATTGTGCTTGTCATGTATGTATTGCTTAACATATATATAACAACAAGGAAGAACTCTTTGGGCATCCCATTGTCTCTGAGGTGGGATCTCTCACTGACAGTCTTTCAGTGTTTTTTGATTTTTTTCTTATAAAAGAGGTTTCGAAATTGAGATCCTACCTCAGAGACACTGGTGATTTACTATGTAAACTACACGATTTTTTCTGGTAGGATAGTTTTTCATGGATTACTATCAATATTGAACAGTTTTATTTGTCAGTAAGACACCATGATGGCTTAAATGCTTGCAAGTACTATCCTGAGCATAGCACAACATCAAATCCAACTAGATTTCTGATTGAAAGCACTTATTTTATATTGACGCACAATGTGTTTGAGTTTAACAAAGAGTTTTTCTTACGAATACCTGATACAGCTTTGAGTACAAGCATGGCACCCTCCTTTGCTAATTTAACTTTGGGACTGTGTGATCAGGAGACTATTTTTTCAGACTCCTTCCCCTATGCAGATAATGTCAGCATGTGGCATCTCTATATTGATGATCTCATCTGTGCATGGGGAGGTGATCCACTTCACATCCCTTCATTTATTGATTGGCTGAATTCTAACTTTTTGGGAATTAAAGCAACATATAGTACAGATATTAAAATGGTGTCATTTTTAGATATTGTTTTTAAAGGCGAAATAGGTCAAAAGGTTGTAACAAGGGGTTTTAGAAAAGAAACAGATTGTAATCCATATCTTCATGCTGATAGCGCTCACCCAGTGAAATTGAAAAATCAATCCCGTACAGCCAGATGATTAGATTAAAAAGAAATTGTAGTATCAATGATGATTTTTGCAACAATCATAAGAAAGGATTGACAGGTTTTCAAAAAAGAGGTTATGAGCCAAAGGTATTGAAGGATGATAAAGAAAGGGCAATACAAAAGGACAGAATTGAGTTGTTGAAACAAAAAAAACAAAGTCCAGAAATGAAGTTAAGCCTGTCACTTTTAGTTTGTAGTTTAATCATCTGGCTGGGTCTATAGGAGGTATTATTGACAAAAAGTGGCATATTCTTTTAAATGATAAGGGATTGGCAAAAACACTGGAAGGTAAATCATGCATCACATTTAGAAGAGCAAAAAATATAAAGAATGTATTTGTTCAGTGTAGTTTTTGTACAGTGCAGGCTATTGAAAGAGGTACTTGACTCCCCCCCCCCAAGTGTTTTAAAAAAATGTAAGCGCTGTAATATTTGTAAATATGCAGTGGAGGACAGCTATTTTACATACCCTGTGACTTTGAAAAAATATCCAGTTAAGGACTGTAGTACTTGCAAAACAAAGAATGCATTTTTTTATTTAATCTGCCTATATTATTTATTATTTGTAGGGAGAACTACTTGAAATGTGAAAAAAAAGAATTCAGGAACAGGTGTGAAATATAGCCAATGTAGTAGAGACTAATGCAGTAGCCTTACGTTTTCAGGAAAGGCATAATAGTGATCCCAGTGGACTAAACATAGAATCATAGAAACATAGAATTTGACAGCAGATAAGGACCACTTGGCCCACCCAGTCTGCCCATTTCCCTACCTAATGGATAAGCTGCAGATCCTAGTTAACCAACAGCCTACTTCTTTCTACCCCAACCCCCTAGAATTGCCTTATGACTGTCCCATGCATGCTTGAATTCAATCACTGTTTTGACTCACAACCTCCTCAGAAGGGTGTCCATGCATCCACAACCTCTCTGTGAAAAAATACTTCCTTACATTACCTCTGAGCTGCCCCCATCTTCAAATTGTGCCCCTTGTTCTTGTACACTCTTTTTAAAAGATGCTACCCTCTTGGACTTTGTTGATTCCTTGAGGTACTTGAAAGTTTCTATAATGTCCCCCCTCTCCCTCCTTTCCTCAAGGCTATACATATTAAGCTCCTTTAGTCTCTCTTCATATGTCTTCTGTTGCAGACCCTGCACCACTTTAGTTGCCCTCCTCTGGGCAGCTTCCATCCTGTCTATGTCCTTGCAGAGAGTGGGTCTCCAGAACTGCACACAGTACTCCAGATGGGGTCTCACCAGCTGTCTGTACAGAGGGATAACAACTTCCTGTTTTCTACTGGTGATGCCTCTCCCTATGCATCCCAGTATCCCCCCAGCCCTTCTTACTGCCCTCTCGCATTGCTTGCCCCCCTTAAGTCATCTGATATGACTACCCCAAGGTCCCTTTCCATTTCTGTTGTTGTTAGTATCTCACCCCCCATTGTGTACTCTTCCCTTGGGTTTTTGTTTCCCAGGTACACTACCTTGCATTTCTTAGCACTGAATCTAAGCTGACATACATTTGACCATTCCTCTAACCTTGCCAAGTCCCTTCTCATCCTTTCCACCCCACCTTGTGCATCAGCTCTGTTCCAGATCTTTGTGTCATCTGCAAAGAGACATACTTTTCCTTCCAGTCCCTCTGCAATGTCGCTTATAAAGACATTGAAGAGGACCGGTCCTAATACTGAACCCTTCGGTACCCCACTAGTAACCTCCCTTCTTCAGAATGGACTGCATTTACTATTACCCTCTGTGTCCTATTCTCCAGCCAATTCTTTACCCAGGCTATCATATTGGGACCCACTCCCAGGCTGGCTAACTTGTATATTAATCTTTTGTGTGAAACTGTGTCAAATGCCTTGCTAAAGTCTAGGTAGGCCATGTCCATAGCCCCTCCCTGATCTACTACTTTA
This sequence comes from Neoceratodus forsteri, assembly GCA_016271365.2. Classification (NCBI taxonomy): domain Eukaryota; kingdom Metazoa; phylum Chordata; order Ceratodontiformes; family Ceratodontidae; genus Neoceratodus; species Neoceratodus forsteri. The sequence continues at coordinate 1,312,432,199 of CM057450.1, read as the reverse complement.
GTCACCCAGTCAAAGAAATCTATTAGATTCATCTGGCATGACCTTCCCACTGTGAATCCATGCTGCCTTAGGTCCTGTGCCCCTCTGGCCTCTAGGTACTCAACAATTCTTTCCTTCAGAAGTGATTCCATCATTTTCCCTATCACTGAGGTTAAACTAACAGGTCTGTAGTTTCCTGCTTCTGCCCTGCTCCCACTTTTATGAAGAGGACTCACATCTGCCCTCCTCCAGTCCTCAGGTACCACCCTGTCCTCCCATGATTTGTTAAAAAGGGTAGTTAGTGGTGTCACTAGTTCTACCCTTAGTTCTTTTAGAATTCTGGGATGAATCCCATCAGGCCCCATTGCTTTGTCCACCTTCAGTTTTAAGAGTTCTTTCAGAACCCTTTCTTCTGTAAATAGGCTGGTATCAACTTCTGTACCCAGAGTGTTTCTATTGTTTGTTTTAGGTACCTCCCCTCTTCATTTGTAAATACTGAGCAAAAATATTTGTTTAGTATCTCTGCCTTTCACAGTCACCCTCTGCCCACCCCTCCCTTTATTAAGCCTCACTATCCCTCCCTTGGTCTTCCTTCACTCCCTGATGTACCTAAAAAAGGTTTTATCCCCCTTCTTAACTGAGTTGGCTATTTTTTCCTTGGTTCGGGCCCTTGCTGTTCTGACTGCCTTCCCAGCTTCCTTTTGCTTTAACTAATACAATTATCTGTTCTGCTCCTTCTGTGATTCCTTGTACTTCCTGAATGCTTTCTTTTTCTCTTGAACCTTCACTGCCACCTCTTTTGAGAACCATAGTGGTTTCTTACATCATTTTGTTTTGTTTATTGGCTTCACACAAAGCTTGTTACCTCTGTGATGGCAGTTTTATTATTCCCATTGTTCTTCCACCCTCCTTCCTGCCCATTTGCTAGTGCATTCCTTAGGCACTCACCCATTTTAGCAAAGTCAGCCCTCCTGAAGTCCAGTACTTTTGCCTTTGTATGGCTTGACTCTATTGCTGTGTTTATTGTGAACCATACTGTTCGATGGTCGCTAGTTCCCAGATGGCTACCCACTTCTACATCTGTGATCCTCTCTCCATCTCCATTTGAGAGAACCAGGTCTAAGATTGCTCCCTCTCGAGTGGGTTCCGATACTAGTTGTCTAAGGCATGCCCCCTGTAGGACATCTAAAATAACCCCACTCTTAGAAGTGGCTGCTGCAACTGCACTCCAGTTAACATCTGGCATATTCAGATCACCCATCAAGCAATATCTCCCCTTTCTGCCATTCTAAGTAAACTTTCTATCATTTCCTTGTCCATTTCCTCCCCCTGAGAAGAGGTCTGTCTAACCCTGTGTGGATTGTGGTGCCATTGCCTGTCTCCAAATTGACCCACAGTGCTTCTTCTTCTCCTGTTTACCCTTTTGTTCTGTTGCTTTGATTTCTTCCCTTATGTGAGAGCTACTCCTCCTCCTCCTCTTTTACCCTCCCTGTCCCTCCTGTAGATAGTGTATCCTGGTATGTTTACGTCTCAGTCATGGTTCTGTGTGTGTACCATGTTTCTGTGACTGCTATGATATCCAGATGTTCCCCCTCCATCAAGGCCACTAATTCAGGAAGCTTGTTACCCAGACTATGGGCATTGGTACTCATTGCTCTCCATTTTTTGATGCCTTTACCTTCTGTAGCAGCATCCCCCACTGACCTTTCTACCTTGGTCTTTTTCTCATTTAGTACCCTGTTTTGTAGGGGGAGGCTGGGATTTTTCTGCTACTTATCAGTGCCTCCCTCCTTGACTAGTTTAAAAGCTTGCCAATGAAGCATTTAAACCGATTGCCCAAAAGACTTGTTCCCTTCCTGGACAGATGTAGACCATCCTGCCAGTATAGGCTGGTGTCCTTCCAGGTGGAACCCCAGTTCCCAATGAAGCCAAAATTTATAGGATTTGAATGTATGCATAAATTGAAAAGATGTCGGCAGAATGTGTTGACTATTATGTCACAGACAGAGTCTTACTGGATTTGGTGTCTGTGATCTTTGAAACTGCAGGGTTTAAATGATACTCTTGATCTGAAACATTATTTATAAATGATTATATGTGAATACTGTATTGAGTTTTTTTGTGTATACTAAAATGCTTTTTTCTTGTCCTCAGAGCTTGCTATTTTCATAATTAAATCTAGTTTTATTGTTGCTACTTTTGCACCCATTCTATGGTGTCACTAGGATTCGGCAGCTGGGACCCTTGAGAAAACATACATACATAGACACTGTAGGCAGATAAGGGCCTACAGCCCACCCAGTCTGCCCATTTGAGCTTGTAAGTTCACTTTATGTTTTCCTAGAAGTCAGTTGCCTCTTACCCCCGATCTCCAGAATTCCCTTATGTCTATCCCATGCATTCTTAAATCCCCTGATTGTTTCAGCCCCCACTATTTCCTCTGGCAGGGTGTTTCACTTGTCCACCACCCATTCTGTGAAGAAATTCTTCCTCACATTTCCTCTGAATCACCCTCCCTCCAACTTCACCCCATGCCCTCTTGTCCTGGAACATCTTTTTCACTGAAAAATAGTGTATTTCTGCCCTCTGTTCCTCCCTGTAAGATACTTGTATGTCTCTATCATATCCCCTCTCTCCCTCCCTCCTCTCCTCCAGGGAGTACATATCCAAGTACTTCAACCTGTCCTCATAGGACTTGTGATGCAATCCATGTACCATCTTTGTTGCCCTCCTCTGAACCTTCTCTACCCTGTCTATGTCCTTACGCAAGGAAGGGCTCCAGAACTGTACATTGTACTGCAGGTGGGGCCTCACTAGTGTCTTGTATAGTGAAATTATGACCTCCCTTTTCCTGACGGTGATGTCCCTGTCTATGCATCCCAGCATCCTATTTGCTTTACCTGCTGCCTTGCCGCACTGTTTCCCTACCTTGAGGTCATCAGAGATAATAACCCCAAGATCCCTTTCCTGCTTGGTGCATGCTATATCCTCACCCTCCAACTGATATGTTGTTCCAGGGTTTTTGTGCCCCATATGTATTATCTTGCACTTCTTTGCATTGAACTTCAACTGCCAAACCCCTAATAAATCATTTATCTGTAAGGTTTGATTCTCACCTACACTGGTACACTGGTTAAGTGACTTGCCCAAGGTCACACACTGAGTTCTTGACTCTAATGGTGTTTGAACTGGTTCCCAAGCCACTACTGTAACCACTAGACCACACTACCACATAGCAACCAAGACCCATAGATTTAAGCTGCAATTAATCTGTTTTGATATGGACATTTATTGACTGATTATTATAATTTATTATAATTTTTTGGAATGTTATTTTGATGCAAAAAATTGTTTTAGTTAGCAAATAGAGGTCTGCCAGAATGGATTTCAATAAGGGAATTTAGCTAAAGTGCATCTTTCATTCCTGGCTGCTCACTAGCACCAATGAGATTTGGGCAGCCGGGATCCTCGAGATAATGAGACAAAAGACCCTAAGTCTTGAGCTAGTACTTATATGTGTTGAAATGGATATGGACATTTATTGATTTAATATTCCATAGTTTTAAGAGGCATTTCTTTAGTTAGTCACGTCAATGAATAAAAAAAGAGGTCAGCCAGCATTTATTTGGATGAGGGAAGTGAGATATAATCTATTCTGAATTCCTGGCTGCCTAATATACCATTCTTCTTTTTTTGTAATGGGAAGTAAGTTATCTGTCAGTATTTATAGTACTATTTTTGTACATATGACATAGTATTTATACATGAATGATTATGATGCCACAGAGTGTTATTTTATTAACTATATGTTAACAGTGAGCTTTTATGCTGGTAGCTGATGCTGTTACCATCAAATTGGCATTGAAATGTATAATATGGGCTTTAAAAGGGCTAATGATTTAAATAAGTGAAGTCTGTAGTGATTTTACATTAATTCTCACGTGTTTCATAATTCATTGTTAATTGTGAAATCATCACCATTGTATATAAAGCTGTTTATGGTAGAATAAACCATCCACCTCAAGGAAGCTGTTTGGCAAAGCACTGGGGTTTTTGGTGGCTGGCTATGGTGGTTTGTGATAGGTTTGATTTCTGTACAACTTTTAATGGAATAAATAAGATTCAAGCTCAAGATATTTGCCTGTTAGACTTTGTGCAAGCCTGATTTGATATTATTCAACCTCCCCTGTTGTGCCCTTCTGTTTGTGTATTCACACAAAGTTTTGTATTTAATGATTGGATCTTAGCCAGGATCAAGTAGGTTAGCACCCCTTCTAACTTATTTTTCACTAAGTGCCAACTTTTCTTCAGAAAGCAGCTAAGCAGTCTATGATACTGCCCCTTCCTCCTCCCCTGTCAAACTGGATACCCTCTGTAATGCCTTCTGCCATTTCACCACCACCACTGCCCTCTGCACTCATCACTGCTCCCTTTATTCTTCCATCTCCATCCTCCCCCTCCCTTCACATTGCCTGTCCCATTATGCCACCTTCATCACCAAATATTGGCTCAGATCCATTCCACGTTACCTATCCTCCCTTTTCTCCCTGGTTCCCTCCTCTTCCTACTCCCTCCACTCCAGGGATTCCCACACCTTCTCCATTCCCTACCCTCACTCATCTGCTGGTGAACTGTTTTCTTCTACTGCCTCTCTTACCTCTGGAATCTGTTCCCTTCCCACCACCACCTTTTTCCCCTCACTCTCTGTCTTTAGATATTAACTGCTGTGTCACCTTATTGGCCAAAAGAGGGGACAGAGTACACTACCTAGGGTAATGGTTTGAGAAGAGTGCTAATATATTAAGAGTTTTAAACCACATTTTCTTGTGCCGTTCAGGAAAGTACCCACCTACTAACCAGATACATGACACCAGTGACTTATTCTAAGCTAATACACCTGACTGAGATAACTTCAATAATGCATACCTGACATTAGCTGGACTCTGAACTCTGATAATGTATGATTATCCAAACTGGGGTGCGGATGTCATACCCACTTGAAAAAACTCTAAGTTCTGTGTTTAATTTATTCTTTATCTAGAGGTAGGGTGTTAGGAGTTTGAATCAAAGAATTTCATTTATTCATAACATTTAATGTCATAATTCATACTACAAGTGTCTTTCCATGGAGCCATCTTGTCAAGAAACTGCAAATATGTTCATTCTGTTATTTCACAGCATATTAGCTCTGCTTTTAATGAAACAAAAATGCTTTAATAATAATATTGATAATAATACTGTCCCATTGTAACTAAAAACAAGGTCAGAAGTAATAACATGGAGGATAATGTATGGTCATCGATGGTTAACCAGTTTGTTAACCATCGAGAGGTTGCTAGGGCAACCATGTAAACCTCGAGAGCGAAGCTTGAAAGGTTTAGGTCACCATGGCAACCTCGAGATAAGTTAAAAAAACAGTTACCCATCGATGTACCATACATTATATTTTATACTATATGGTACAATTTAGTTTTTTTTTTAAAGAAAGCAGTTCCTTACTGCAGTTTGTTTATGTTGCTGCTGCTCTTACCTCACCACTGCAGCCATTTCAAGGCCATCCAATCCATTTGCACACATGCCCAGACTGTTCCCAGTTGTTAACCCATCAATGTGACGTACCATCGATGGGTTAACAACATCATGACATCACATTGATGGTAAAACGTTGTTATAAAAAGGTAGATTTCTACCTATAACAATGTTCTACCATACATTATGAAAGGCCTGCAGCTTGAACTACCCTGATCTGGAAATTTGTTTTTTAAAAAGGATTCCATGGAAATGAGTTATGGTTCATCCTTAAATTATCTGATGTTCATTAAAAAATGTATTAATCATTATGGGGATTCATGATGGGGCAATACTGGACCTGGTTCTCACTAACAGAGACAGTGTTGTAGACATCTAGGTGGGAGGCCACCTGGGGACCAGTGATAACCAGTGAGGTTCAGTATAACGATGGCTGCAGAATTGAACCATACATGGGCGAGGGTCCTGGACTTCAGAAGGGCAGATTTTATAAAAATGTGTGAATTCCTCAGGGAGAACCTGGCAGGGGAATGACCTGGGGGTGGAAGAACAGTGGGCCAAGCTAAGGGGGGGCATGGTGAAGGCAACAAACCTCTACATCAAGCAAGTGAGCAAAAGCAACAGGAAAAAGAGACAGCTATGGTTCTCGAAAGATATGGCAGAAAAGGTAAAAGCTAAAAGGGTAGCATTCAAAAGGTACAAGAATATGCAGAGGGAGGATAGGGAACTGTATCAGGTAAATCAGAGGGCAGGAGGGAAAGCAGTAAGGAGCATGAGGGTGCAAACTGAAGAGAGAGCGGCCCAGGTAGTTTCAAAAGGAGACAAGGCATTTGGGGAGTATTTAAGCAAAAAGAAGAAAACAAAGGGAAGGATTGTAAGGTTAAAAAGAGAAAGGGAGGGGGACTGTACAGAGGGAGACCAGGAAAAGGCAGACATCTTGAACAAATACTTCTGCTCTGTGTTCACAGATGAAGGGGAGGGGGAGGGACCACAAAAAAGTAACAGGAACTTTGAAAGGGGAGAGAGGGACACTAGTCCTTTTTAAGAGAAGAGAGTCCTGAAGTCACTCACAAATCTGAAAGTGGACAACTCAATGAGGCCAGATGGAATGCATTCAAGGGTGATGAGGGAGCTCTGGGGGTTACTGGCTGCACCTCTGACAATCCTTTTCCCAGATCACTGGAAACTGGGGTGGTTCTGGAGCACTGGGAGAAAGCAGATGTAGTCCCACTTCACAAAAAAGGTAGCAGTGAAGAGGCTAGAAATTATTAGCCAGTCAGTCTGACATTGGTGGTAAGAGAGTTAATGGAAACACTACTTCATCTGGCCCAGTGGTGCTGACGGTTAAGGGTCTTCACACCATACCTCATGCCAGGCCAGTGATCCAGGCTTGGAAGTGTGCTTGGGTTGCTGGGGATTGGCAGGGAAGGGAAAGAATTGAGCGTTTGATGGACTGCTCTCCTCTTCTCTCCTCTCCCGGGGAGGAAGGGATAGCAGTCCCACTCCTTGGCTGCCTCCTGCTGGAGGTTGGGTGGCAGCACTAGGAGTTAGGGTGGTAAAAATAATGTGGCAACATGGCACGCGTCTGCCTCCACATGCACTCAGTCATGGCCATGAAAAGGAAGGACAGAAAATGGTATAGTGGCATCTGCAGGCTTGGTGAAGCCCTGCCTGCTAACTGGAGTCCTGCTGCACCACTGGATCATCAGAAGCCCCAAACTGGATTGGATGCCTTGGGTGGGGGGAGGACAGCCCTCCTCATCCCAGCCCCACCACGGGGGGAAAATCCATGGGGGTACTGGGGCTTGATGGTACCAGGGGTGGTGGTGGATGGATTTAGGTGGTAGGCCGAGATGAAAGCTGCCTGCAGACAACAAGAAGGAGGGAAACAGTTCATGAAAAAAATGGAAACACTGCTGAAGGAAAGGATTGCAAAATATCTTGAATCCAACAGGGTACATGGATTCACATGAGACAGGTCATGTCAAACAAAACTGACAGGTTTCTTGGACTGGGTGACCAAGGAATTAGATCAGGGAGAAGCGGTGGACATGGCCTACCTAGATTTCACTAAGGCTTTCTACACTGTTCCACACAGGAGACTAGTAATCGGGCTGGGCAGCTTAGAATGGGTACAAAAGTGGTAAACTGGGTAAGGGGGTAGGTGACAGAGGGTGGTGGTAAACAGAGTTCACTCCGAGCAAGTGATGGTGACCAGCGGGGTACCTCAGGGGTCAGTGCTGGGACCGGTCCTCTTTAATGTCTTTATAAGTGAGATTGCAAAGGAGCTGGAAGGGAAGGTCTGCCTCTTTGTGGATGACACAAAGATCTGCAACAGGTTGAACACTCCAGGTGGGTTGGAAAAGATGAGCAGAGACCTGAGAAAACTTGAAGAGTGGTTAAAGGTATGGCAGCTGGGTTTCAATGTGCAAAAGTGCAAAATAATGCACTTATGGCACAGAAACCTGGAGGCAGAGTACAAAATGGGTGGAGTGGTATTGATAGCAATCAAGCAGGAAAGAGTCCTAAAGGTAATCATATTGGATGACCTAAACATAGGCAGGCAGTATGACAAGGCAGTGGGGAGAGCTAATGGGATGCTGGGGTGCATAGGAATGGGTATCACCAGCAGAAAGAGGGGGTGGTGTTGCCCCTGTATTGGTAAGACCTCACCTAGAGTAATGTATCCAGTTCTGGAGACCACTTCTCCAGAAGGACATACTGTAGACAGAGTGGAGGCAGTCCAGAGGAGGGCAATTAAAATGGTGAAGGGTCTGCATCAAAAGCCCTATGAGGAGAGTCCAAAGGACTTCAATATGTACAGTACATGCTGGAACAGAGGAAGGAGAGTGGGGATATGATAGAGACCTTTAAATACCTCACAAAGGTAAATGAGGTACAGGAGGGAAGTATATTTCGGAAATAAAGGTGCTCAAGATTAAGGGGACATGCTATGAAGCTAGAAAGGGGTATATTCAGGAGAGGTATGAAGAAATACTTCACAGAAAGAGTGGTGGATGCCTGGAACAATCTTCCAGTGGAGGTGGTAGGGGCAAAAACAGTGGTGGGGTTCAAGAATGCATGGAATATGCACAAGGGAATTGTAGTGGAAATGAAGGGAGGAGGGAGAAAGTTATACTGTAGTTCAAGTAGGATCTGTAGTGAGACTGTACAGTAGATAGGGAAAATGGGCAGGAGCAGACTGGGTGGGCCAAGTAGCCCTTATCTGCCATCAGATTCTATGTTTCTATGTGCATTATAGAATATTGGTGTGCTGTACTGGGTTGATGGGTTGCCCATATGCCCTTAGATCATCTGAAACTTGAACACATTTATTATTGGGCAGTCAGAACATGACCATTACAAGATGATCATCCTGGAAGCACTGCAAATTGTGCATACCCTCCTGCTTTCATTTTAGTGTCTATCCTGTATTCTGATATGTTTTGACATTTTTGTTAAATTAATGATCAAAATTCCATACCTTTGTAATTACTTTGAACCCCTCTCTCTCCCAAGCAGCTTCTGGTCTGTCTCTTCATATTACCTGAATATTCTCAGACATCAGTTACACCGTTCAAAGCCATTCAGATGCATAGCATGGAATGGTTTAACTGAGATCATGGAATGTCTTAGAAATATGAAAAATGAACAGTAGCTTCCGAGAAGAGAGGGAAACAATGTAGATTTGTGAACACTGCAAAAGTACAGTATCAGTAGTCCATTAATTTATCAAAAATGGTCAAAGTATATATGAATACCTGATTGACATAGAAAAGAATACAGGAAGGCCCCCATATTCAGTTGTTTGCCCCTACACTGTGATAGTACTGCATTAGCGCTAGCACCAGTAGGCTGACAGTGGAATATTCAGACAACTTGTCCTACTACTAACATCTTTGAATATTGGGCCATGCCAGCCGAGCACAAATGTGTTGCCCAGGCACAGAGTGAATAATGCAAGTGCAGCAAAATGCACTTGCACAGCACTGAATATAGCATAAAACACAGGGGTCAGCAGTGGGTGTGAGGAGGGCACCAATGAAAGACACACAGCACAGCAGCATAGGTATCAGAAATAAACTCTAGTGCATAAAGAGGGCAACAGTCTGGAAAACAAAACAATAGCAACAACATCATCAATAATAACACCACCAATAAAAACAGCAATGCCATCAAAAGAAAAAGAGCAACTGCCCATATTCAGGGGGATGATGCAAAACAAAAAAGGCAACTGCCCATATTGTAAGTGTTGGAGAATAAAATAAAAGGGCAACCACACGTATAAAGGGGATGAAACAAAACAAAGTGGGCAACTGCCTATAAAGGGGAATTAAACAATAAAGGCAACTGCTTGTATAAAGGGTGTGAAACAAAACAAAAAAGGTCAACCACCCATATGGGCGGGGGGGACAAAACAAAAAAGGGCAACTGCCTGTAAAGGGTGGGGGAATAAAGCAAAAAAGGGCACCCACCCATATAAAGGTGGGCAAAACAAAAACAAAAATGGCAACCACCCATATAATGGAGGTAAAACAAAGCAAGAAGGGCAACCACCCATATAAAGGGGATGTGGTGAAACAAAGCAAAAAGGAGGGCAACTGCCCAAATAAAGGAGGTTGGCAAAACAAAACAAGAAAGGCAACTGCCCTTATAAAGGGGGATGAAACAAAATAAAAAGGGCAACTGCCCATAAGGGTGGGGGGGAAACAAAGCAAAAAGAGTATCCTCCGTATAAGAGGGTGAAACAAAAGCAAAAGGGCAACTGCCTATACAAAGAGGTGAAACAAAACAAGAAGGGGAAGCATCCCTATAAAGGGGGAGTGGTAAAACCACCAGGACATCTTGCAAATGAGCTGTGCTCAATGATGTTCGCCTGGATAAATAAAGATTTGATTGATTGATTGATTGATTGATTGATTGATTGAAAACAAAAAGGGCAGCCATCCATATAAAGGGAGTGGTGGTGAAACATCATAAAAAGGGCAACTGCCCATATAAGGGGGGTGAAACAAAACAAGAAAGCAACTGACTATAAAAAGGGGGTGTGAGACAAAACAAAAAGGGCAACCGCCCATACAAAGGGGGTGTGAAACAAAACCAAATGGGCAACTGTCCAAAAGAGGGGGGGAAATAAACAACAGCAGAAGGACACCTGCTCCTTCAATAATATCAAACAGAACAGGGCACCCACCCATCAACAATATTTAAAAACAAAAAAAGAACACCAGGCCTTCAATAATATAAACAAAAACAGGACCACAAGCATGCCAAACTCCCTAAACTTAGCTTTTTGACTGAATACTCCCACTGTTACTGGAATGGCCGACATTGCATAGTGGTAATACTTATTCCCCATCATACCCCATTTCAGGCACAGTTGACTTGGTCGGACTCAAAGCAACAGTTGGGTTCATAATTAGAACAAAGAGTGCTACTAGCCTAATCGCTTTTGGTTTACACATTTGGTGGTAGTTCAGGGATCCCTACATAGAAACATAGAAACATAGACTCTGACGGCAGATAAGGACCACTTGGCCCTCCAAGTCTGCCCATTATCCTACTTAGAGGATAAGCTGCAGATCTTATTTAACCAACAGCCTATTTCTTCCTACCCCCCCCCACAAAAATTGCCTTATGCTGTCCCATGCATTCTTGCATTCTCCCACAGTTTTAGACCCCCACAACCTCCTCAGGAAGGCTGTTCCATGTGTCCACCACCCTCCCTGTGAAAAAATACTTCCTCACATTGCCCCTGAACCGTCCCCCCCATCTTCAAATTGTTTCCCCTGGTTCTTGCACATCTCTTTTTCTGAAAGATGCTACCCTCTTGGACTTTGTTGATTCCACTTAGGTACTTAAACATTTCTATCATGTCCCCCCTCTCCCTCCTTTCCTCAGGGGTATACATATTAAGCTCTTTTAGCCTCTCCTCGTAAGGCTTCTCTTGCAGACCCTGAACCATTTTAGTTGCCCTCCTCTGAACTGCCTCCATCCTGTCTATGTCCTTGCAGAGATGGGGTCTCCAGAACTGGACTCAGTACTCCAGATGGGGTCTCACCAACTGTCTGTACAGCGGGATAACAACTTCCTGTTTTCTGCTGGTGATGCCTCTCCCTATACATCCCAGTATCCCCCCAGCCCTCCCTACCACCTTCCAACATTGCTTGCCAACCTTAAGGTAATCTGATATGATTAACCCCAGGTCCCTTTCCATTTTTGTTGTTGTTACTACCTCCCCCCCCATTGTGTAATCTTCCCCTGGGTTTTTGTTTCCCAGGTGCATTACTTTGCACTTCTTTGCATTGAATCCAAGCTGCCATACTTCTGACGATCCCTCCAACCTTGCCAAGTCCCTTCTGGTCTTTTTCATACCTCCTTGTGTATCAACCCTGTTGCAGATCTTTGTGTCATCTGCAAAGAGGTATACTTTTCCTTCCAGTCCCTCTGCAATGTCACTTATAAAGACATTAAAAAGGACTGGACCCAGTACTGAACCCTACGGTACCCCACTAGTAACCCCTCTTTCTTCAGAGTGGACTCCATTTACAATTACCTTCTGTGTCCTGTTGTTCAGCGAATGTTTTACCCAGGCTACCACCCTGGGACCCACTCCAAGGCTGGTTAATTTGACTACTAATCTTTTGTGTGGGACTGTGTCAAATGCCTTGCCAAAGTCTAGGTAAGCCATGTCCACAGCCCCTCCCTGGTCTACTACTTTGGTCACCCAGTCAAAGAAATCAATTAAATTCATCTGACTTGACCTTCCTGCTGTGAACCCATGCTGTCTTGGGTCCTGTGCCCCACTGGCCTCTAGGTACTCAACAATTCTTTCCTTCAGAAGTGATTTCATCACTTTCCCTACCACAGAGGTCAAACTGACAGGTCCAAGTAGTCACTTTACCTAATCTAAATCTCCCACCTGGAGCCTCCTCCCCTGTTGTAAAATTCTATTAGACAAAATAGTGTCCCTTACCACAGACATTTTACTTCTTGAAGGGGACTTCATTATTATACCACAGCATGCATGGGGTTCATCCTGCTCCAACCCTCCTTGGCAGCAGGCTTCACATAGGTTTTTTAAATAGTTTGTCCATGAAGTGGGCTGGTTGGATTTCTGGAGAGTTCAACACCCTAGAACACATAATTGTACACAATACTCTCAGGTCTACTGTACATACTTCTGAACTGACCACTGCTATACATAAGTGGAATATCAGTCACAGGTTTACTGGAGCTGCCTGGGGGTTATTTTCCTCTCAAACCATGCTCCAGCTAATACATTCTGGGATTTAGGCCTGGAATAAAGAAACATTAGGTGGCACCTAAATACATATCTCCTTAAGTTGACCACATTTTGTACCTATATTAAGTAGAGGCTAGAGAAGATCTTCCTCAACAACCCTGAAGGACAGACCCCACATTCTATCAGATGGGACACCCTAAAGATGGTTTTGTAGGGGTACCTTATTCAGTACTCTGCCTAAAGAAGGCAACTCCATGAGGAGCATAGGCAAACCATGGAGGATAAATTACATTTTCTCCAAATGGTCCACCAACAAGTGGACATGTCACTCACCCCACAAATCAAATTCATAAAGGTGGAGTTAGACAAACTTTGTTAAGAGCAAACAGAACTCGTACTCACATTCCTTAGACAATACTTTTATGAAGTGGGGGCTAGTTCAACCCACTTACTAGCATACCAGTGGAAACAGAGATGGCTAGCCACCATAACTATGTTGTCTCACCCCACCACCGTAGTTCAGCTCTCCCATTATCAAGATATTGCACAAGCGTTCCAGCAATACTCTGGATCCCTTTGTACTCCAAAGATGGAACTGAAGCAGGACTGAATTAATAACTTTCTCTTGTCACTGTGGCTCCGGACTCTCTCCTCAGGACTCAGGGACCATCTAATGGCCCCAATTACAGGGGAAGAACTGGACTCCATTACTGGTAATTTCAAAACTATGAAAGCACTGGGGCCAGATGGCTATGGTGCCGAGCTCTATAAAATGAGCAAAGAGATCATTTCATGTCAGCTGCTGGCTACCTATAATGAGGTGCTCACAGAACACATTCCTCCACCTACTGGGTCTATGCAGCCTTCTCCATACTTCTCAAACCAGTTAAGAGTCCCCTCCTCTGTCCCTCATATCACTCCATATCATTGCTTAACACTAATTATAATTACTTTATGTCTGTCATGGCTCAACACCTGGACACATTGCATCACTTGTTCACCTCAACCAAACTGGGTTCATCTGAAGACGTACCACATCTGATAATATCTGGAGAACATTACATGTGGTTCACTATATACAACAATCAAAAGTCCTCACCCTCCTCTTGAACCTTGATGCAGAGAAGGCCTTTGACTGAGTCTCCTGGCCGTTCCTGTACTCAGTGCAGGATGGCTGGGACTCCCAATTTCTTTTGTCCAATTACTTCAGAGGTTCAACATATCCCTGGTGGTGTGTGTCAGGATGAACAGACACCATTCCTCAGACTTTCCCCTATTGCAGGGCACCAGGCAGGGGTGTCCTCTATCATCCCTGCTATTTGCCATGTATATTGAGCCTTTGGCACAGGCCATTAGTGAATCCACTGAGTTCAGATAAATCACAATAGAGGGTCAAGAGCATCATATCACATTATACGTGAACAATGCGCTGCTCTATTTATCTGATCCCACAAATGCCCTGCCTGCAGTGTTTGCACTCCTGGAGAGATTTGGTGAGTTGTTGGGCTATTGACCGAACACCTCTAAAATAGAAACACTACAGTTCAACATTTCTCCCTCCCTGGAGCTCTAACAGGGTTTCCTGTTTAAATGGGAATTATTGAAACTATAATATCTGAGCATCCATGTTGCCCACTCTCCAGCCAGTGTTTCATAACAACTACTTCCCCTTTACCCAACAAACTAAACAAGATTTGGGGAGATGGGCTATGTCACATGTAGAACTGAAGTAGTGTGAATGGCCACCCTTCCCAGAATGCTTTATCTCTTCCAAAATGTTTCAATCCCACTACAGGATTCCACCTGGAGGTCCTGGAACTGGGAGGTATCCACGTTCACCTGGGCAGGACACAGACCATAGATCTAACTGCAAGTATTATTCTTGCCCCGACGTAAGGGAGGACTGGCGTTGCACATCTACAAGTATAGCACTGGGCTGCACAGCTTTGATATGTACTCTATCGGGACCTCGGTGGTTCCTATGGTGCCTGGTTGGACGTGAAGTGGGATCTCTTTCCAAATGCCATTCTGTCCAAGTGATGTACCACAAAGCTACTTACCCAGCTTTCACCTGTCCACTAAATCCATGACTTTTATCCCAAATAAGGTCCTTGCACACCATAAGACAAAAATTCCATTTAGTCCCCTTTCTTCCCCTTCTATGCACAGTTGAGATGCTGGAGGATTTTACTCCACTAAAGCTTGATTCCAGATGCCATATCTGGGAAAAATACTCATTACAGTATATATCTCAACTTAATGTCTGATAACTCTACACAGCTGTTCTCTGCACTACAAATGCAATTTGTGCTGTGCAGATCTGAATTTTACCAATACCTATGACTCTGGCATTTCATACTTTCACTCCACATTTGAGCTTGTGCCCCATAGAGGTACCCAGCTATCATTACCTATTGGCCGGACTCTTTTACATCAGGAGTTCAGCCCCATATGATATGTAACATTTACTGTACAAGGCCTTACAGAACTCATCTGGCCACGGCACCATGGTGGTGGCCTTTAAGTGGGAAGAGGAGATAGGTATCCAGTCAGACCCAGAATCCTGGGCCCTGGCCTGGGAAGCAACCTCTAAGGTTACCAGTTCTCATCAGTGGTGAGAGTTCACCTGGAAAAATCTTATTTGGCATTTCTGCACTCCAGTAATTACCTTTCATTACCTTCCCACACACTCCCCCAACTGCAGGAGAGGACGAGGAGAAGCTCAAGCCACCCACAGCCATATCATGTGGAGCTGCCCTTTTCTCAGAACCTATTTTCATGCTATTGAGGCAGAAATGGAGGAACTTTTTGGAAAAACCCTCCCTATCACTCCTAAATTATACCTTGTTATGCAATACCACCATGGTTTTGGGGACCCCAATACCAGATATTTGTTAAGAATCCTTGTGACAGTAAAGAAGAAATCCACTACAAAACTATGGCTTACCCACATGTTCCATATGTCTCCACCTGGAGACAGGGTGTGAATCAGATTTATGTTATAGAAAAACTGACACATTCTCTCAATGATAGGACAGAAATATGTTCCTCTCAGAAAACCTGAATTATTTATTCCATGAGTAGAGATCCAAACTTCATTCCTTGAGGGTTACATTCTGGAAATTTGTGGTATGTTATTTATTCAATTTGCTAATCTGAACCCTAAGCCATCCCGTTTATGGGAAGATGCCATTTAAGATAACTGGCTCTGTGGAAAGCCCCAGCTGAACTCCCCTCCCCACCTAGAAGGGCTGCCCTTCCACCCCTCTGGGCAATTGCAACTGTCTTTCTGATATGCTGATATGCTGTTACGGGTGAACAAAAGTTTGATGTATTGGAACTAGGCCTGCATCATGCTGTACCAAAGAAGTACAACCTACATTGTATACTGCCATGTATAACACCTGTTTGAATCTATATTTGGCTGTTCAGGTAAATTCTATAATCTAACTGATTCCTATGTACTGTGCAGATCTGCTAAAAAGTTCAATAAACACAAATTTACTCAAAAAAAGGGCACCCGTACGCCAACCCGGTGGTGCTGAGGCACTGGATGCCACACCTCGTTCCACACCAATGACCCAGGTTCAGGAACTAGCCTGGGCAACCGGGGGTTAGTGGTGGGGAAAGGAGGATTGAGCATCCAGAAGACTGCTCTCCTCTCTCGGGGGGAGGGTCTCACATCGTCCCACTCACTGATTGCCCTCTAGTGATGACTGGAGGGCAATACAAATGAGGAGGCATGCTCTGATGTAGTTATGTTGGTAGGGAGGGGGTGGATAGGAGAAACAGAAAGGAAAAGGATCCTGGCAGGGCTTCATGATGGTCTGCCACACCAAGGGCTGACCCTGGCTTCTGGATTGGGTCTCTGGGGAAGAGGGAGCCACCTCCCTGGCCCCACGTAAGCTGTGGGGGAATTTCTAGGGTTGGTAAATGCAGTGCAGTGGGATGCCCCTGCCAGGACTCAGGGAGCATAAAATACCTGAATTAAAAAAAAAGGGCACCCGCCCATCAAAAAAGCCACAAATTAAAATGTCCAATGCCCCATCAAGGGGCTGCAGACAGTGGTGGTGGTGGTGGTAGCTGCTGCTGCAGCTCCCAAGTAATGCCTGCTGGTAGTCCCTTTACAGTGTGTGTGCAGTTCCCTTCCTGTTAAACTAGGAGCACAACAGGCAGACCTGTCCCTCCTGCAGTGGGACATGTCCCTTTCCCCTCCTGACTCCTGCATCCCTCTAGGCATCTATGAAAAGAAATACACTAAACTCAGATAGCACAGCACACAGTATGAGGGACACAGGAGTGGCATGCCATGCATAGCAGAAGTGCAACCAGTTGGCAAATGGGCTACTATGCCACACATAGGTGGAGGGAGTCAAACAGCTGCATTGCAATGTGCATGGCATATCAGAGACAGCATCGTGGACCTGAATAGTAGAGGAATGCACATACAAGGAGTGTGCTGTGCTTCAACAGAGCATGACGAAACTGTGTAAGGAACATACAACACTAGCAGACATGCTGGATGTGAAAATGCCGCACAAGCAATAGCAGCACCAAACCAGACTAGTGTTGTGTGAAATTGAAATATTTCACCTGGCGAAATATTTCACGTAATTCTGCAATTACACAAAATGTTTCACCTATGAGAAAATAAATTTTGCCTGTTTTCTTGATTTCGCATAATGGCAAAATTTCGCTTAACATACCTTGGTGAAATGTTTCGCCTATGCAAAGTGAAATTTCGCTTGGTTCCACAATTTCGTGTAAATGGCGAAATTTCGTCTAAATTCCAATTTCCAATTTCCAATTTTGCTCATTGATGCTCCAAATTTTGCCTCAGGGCATAATTTTGCCAGTGTAGCTTTTGATTTTACTAGTGAAATGTTGGTCCAAAGACAAACTTTGCAATGCATTGTGGGTAAATTGGTAAAAAGTCACACGTAGCTTGTTTACAGCTCATTCTGCTGCATGTTGAGTTGGACAGCAGCCTGTTGTGATGCATCAGAGCCAATAAAGCCTTTGAAAACATAGCTAAAATTGTTTTTGAGAGTTAATTGCTGCAAAATATAAAGTTTTTTCCTAGTGCTACTGTGCTGCTAGGGAATATTTTCTAATCTTCTGGATTTTTGTATAATACTTGGTTTAAATTAGGTTTTGCTTTTCACTCTGTCTTTGAAAGAGTTGTGTGGGGTGGGGTAGGAGTGTAAAGCAGTGCAGGCTATTTCTAGCCAAGCAGATTGGTATTTACTTACAATTGTGAGTTATTTGTTTACTGTTATTTCTTATTAATTTTGTTATATCTTGCCATTTATTTTTCTCTGAAAAGTTTCTCCATCCTATTTAAGAGAGTTCCTGCCACTGTTAGCTGTGTTATGTATACCATTCTTCTGCTTTTAGCTGTGAATTGATTGTGAATTCTAAAGTTTTAAACACACAGATCGGATCCTTTATTTTATTTGTTTGTGGTTAGTTCTGTTTGCTGGAGTGTTAACTTGTGTTACTAAAACTGTGAAAATCAACAGTTCTACATTTTTTGGTATCTTTACTTCTACTTGATCACTTGAACTTGTCCATTTACAGTCGCACTGCATTGTTGAATTGTTCCCCTGCATGTTATTGCTAGAGCTTCACTCTGCACACTGCTCAGTGTACCTGTTTTAGTTAACTTACCTTACCCTTTCTCTGTTATAGCATTGTTTGCATGAAACACCTGATGCGTGCATTATAAAACAGTATATATTAAAATAGTAATTTTCAAGAGATTTCTTAGTGATCCCTCCCATCCAG
This sequence comes from Neoceratodus forsteri, assembly GCA_016271365.2. Classification (NCBI taxonomy): domain Eukaryota; kingdom Metazoa; phylum Chordata; order Ceratodontiformes; family Ceratodontidae; genus Neoceratodus; species Neoceratodus forsteri. Next base: position 1,312,413,658 of record CM057450.1, on the reverse strand, counting down.
ACCACTACTATATTGTGTGGTACTTGCCTTTGTTGTGTTTTTATGGCTGTCTCTGCCCTTATATAAAAAAAAAATTGTGGTACTAAGTAATAACACATTACAGTACTTTATTTGTCCAGAGACACAGATGATCTGTATTTAAAGTCAGCTACTTGTGCCCTTTTTCCTTGTGTGTGTTTTTTTTAATTCCTATCCTGTTTGGTGAAAAAAAAGTTTTCCTTTTTGTTTTTTACTAGAATGGGCTGCCTACTATATACGATATAGTTGTACTCTAAGTGCTGGTACCTGTCCTGATTGTGTTTGGACTTGTAAGGAAGCCAGTACTGTCGGTGTGTGACATCATCATTCACATGTGAGGTGTTATTCACAGTTAGCAGTAATACATCCTTTCTTCAAATACTCTCAGAGAAAGGCAAAGCTTTGAAGCAGCAGTCAGCAAAAATGCCTGCTAAGAAGTGGCCAAGTACGGGGGGAAACATGTCAGGGGGGATAAGGGAGCTAAGACGTCTGCTGAAAAAAAGTACAGTTTCAGTTCCAGTTCCCCATAGCAGTGAAAGCACACATATGTGTGCATCTGTGTCTTCTGATGTGGGCCCCGGTGGTGTGGCAGGAACCAACAAAGGAGTTGGTGGCTGAACTGGGTCAGGCATACCTGTGTCTTACTTTTTTTAAAGCTCAGACTGTTGCAGCCATGCTAGTGGTGGATGCTGACAGTGAGAAAAAGGGAGGCACTGGCACCAGCACAGGAACAGTGGTCCAGGACTCAGAGAAGGGTGATAATAAGTCTGTCAGTGTGACTGTCCTTGTTCCTGCAGGAGTTAGTGATGATAGTGTTCAACAAGAGTCTGATAATCCTGGAGATAAGGATAATCAGCCCACTGAGATGGTTGTAGAGAAAGAAAAAGGTGCCATCCTCCAAGAAGACAATGATAGGGGTGAGGAGGAGGAGGAGGACAACCAGGACATCATCACTATTGGTGGTGATGATGATGACTGGGCTGATCCCACATGGGAGCCTGAATTAAAAAAGGTCAAGAGTGAAGTAGGCCATTTACATTTACAGCCTGAGGGTCAGTCTGTCACGAAGCCTGTAAGCAAACCTCCAAGCAGTCAAGTAACCCCCCTCCCAAATGTAGTTTTACTGAAGTGATGAGAGCAGCCCAAAAAACACATACTTCCACACCTGTTTCTGAACTATCTGAGTCCCAGAAGCATCTGACGTCCAGAGGTCAAAAGCTCCTAGTTTGGGACTTTTATGTGCTACATCCTGCTGATGAGACCATAGCAATATGCTAGCTTTGTCAAGCTCGTGTTAGTCAGGGGAAAAAGGGAAGCCACATAGGCACTGGTGGCCAACACGCCCACCTGAAAAACAAGCACCTTCTGAGATGGCAGCAACACCAGAAGGATGCCAGAGCTGTTGGCAGCAAGTTACATGCAGCAGAGTGAGGGCAGAGTGGGTCGATGGTGGAGGAGGAGGAGGGTGAGCAATCCTTTGATCTCTCAAGTGGTGGGCATAGCAATGGTGGTGCAAGTCCCAGTCCCATGAGTCTGAAAAGTACACCACCACACCCACAAGCAACCAAAATAACTGGTTTCATGGGGTCTACACAGTCTCAAGAGTCGAGTGTTACCCCTAAGAGAAAATCATTGCTGCCACAAGTACAGCATTCTGGTCGGACAGCCCCAAAGATGCAGCCCACTCTAAAGACCATCCTTGAGAGGTAGACAAAGTACCCCCCCCAATCATGCTGCTGCACGAGAGTTAAATGCTGCCACTGCTCAAATGCTGGCCATCAATCTGTTGCCATTCTCATTCATAGAGAATGCTGGTTTCCACAGGTTGATGGCCCCTGCCTGTCCCAAATGGCAAGTTCCATCGTGAACCTATTTTACTAAGTGTGCCATTCCAGAGCTGAACAGTAGAGTTGCTGATTACATTAGACATGCATTGAAGCATAGTACATCACACTATATCCATCTTAGCATGGATATGTGGACCAGTGGAAAAACAGCAGCAAGCTCGTATCTGTGCATAACAGCACACTGGGCACAGTTGCCTGGGGAGGTACTTGATTTTTGGCCCAGCAAAACATGCCTGAAGCAAAATTGTGGTGGTAGCAACACTCCTGGTATTCAGCAGCATGCAACCCTGAGTCGGATAAGTGTCACATGTTCTCACACAACTCAGAAAATTCTTACTGTTCTGCTGGATGAGATTGATGGGTGGCTACACACACAGTCACTCATAGCAAGATTCATCACAAGTGATAATGGCTCCAATGTAGTGAAGTGCATTAGCGATTATGTTTTTTTTTCAGAGTGCCCTGCCTGTCACACTGCCTTAATCTTGTTGTTCAGCAGTTTCCCAACTATGCGGACATTAAGGAAACAGTTACTGTTGCCCGTCGCATCTGTGTCCACTTCACACATTCTGCAAAGTCCCGTGACCATCTACGTGAGCTACAGTACAATAGCCATCTACCTCAGCACCTGATGAAGCTTGATGTTTTCACCAGGTGGAACTCCACACTGTACATGCTTGACCGACTGTATGAGCAGTATAAGGCTGTGTCAGAATACCTGCTGCTGTAAACCACCCATGACAGTGTTGGAGTGTCCATCACTCTAACATCAGAGCAGTGGCACCAAACTGATGGGCTAATATGCATTCTCCATCCATTTGAGCATGCTACACAGGCAGTGAGTGGGGACACTATAAGTCAGTCCATACTCCTCATACGTGTGCTGAGGCAGACACTAGTGAATGTGTGACACCAGACAGAGGCAAGTGGGGATCATGGCAGTTGTGATCTAATGGATCATATGCTCCATGTGCTGGACACAAATACCCATGTATCTGGCATTTTACAGTCGGCTAACTTTGCAATCACCACCATGCTGGATCCACGCTACAAACATGGCCTGCCCTCTATAATTGAAGGAGGCCATCAGTGAGTACAACAGTTGACGGAGAACCTCATTAGATTGGTACATGCTGCACAAATGAAAAATGCACACACTGCACGGGTGTTGCTACTACCACCAGCAGCTCACAGGCAACCCAATCAGAGAAAATGGGCAAGGCAGAGCAGAAAACAGCAAGCAATCCCATTTGGGATGTTCTCTTTCAGGTGGGAGTGGAAGATATGGAGGAAAAGGAGGAGGAGGAGGAGGAGGAGACAGATGAGGCATCTGGACTCTGGGCAGCAGAGCAAATGGTGAAGGCCTACATGGGGGACCCAAAGCACCTTGCCATTACTGACGAGCCACTGCTGTACTGGAGCACTAAAATGACTGACTGGCCAGCACTAATGTTGGTTACTGTGAAATACCTAAGCTGCCCACCATCCAGTGTCACTGTGGAATGAGTGTTTAGTGCAGCTGGGGCAATTGTGAGTGACCGTCGGACCAATTTGTCACCCAAGAATGTGTTCATGCTAACATTCATCAAAATGAAAGAAAGGCACATTCCACACAACACAGTGATGTCAATGGTGTTGCCACAGGAACTGTGTCTTAGTGACAAGGATGATGATGATCCCTTGACTAAGGCATCCACTGGCAGTGAGGTGGATGAGGCAGTAATGTTGAGAGAATTCCCACCTGATGAGAACTCAAGTCTTGAAGACTTTGAGGGGTGCTTCTTGAATGATGTGGAATTGGATGTTGAAAAAGGCTGAGTTTACTTCAAGCCCCCCTCCCCCAACAACTTTCAACTCGGTATGGTGGCTGGGGTGTGTATGTTATACCTTATTTTTAGCTATGTACCATTGGATTGGTTATGGTAATGTGTTGTTATGTGCTGCAGTGTATGTAAGTTTCATTTGATCACCCTTTGCCAAAACTGGTTGATTGGTCACCTCACCATCAGTCCCCCAAGCCTATATAAAGCAGCAGCAATGTAATTATCATAACCATAAAGATTTTGCAATTGTATGATTACAGTTATAATGTTTTTCTTCTAAAAATATCTTACTTTTCATGTTGACTGTATCAACCCCATCTTACAGCAAGATATGTTGTCTGGATGTCCTTAAAAGTGCCCATGATGGCAAATTCCACACTGCCCCACCTCCCCCTCTCATCACCTGATATGACCTGACACACCCATGCACTCCATGAGACTGAAAATCACTTATTATCGGTGACATGTACAAGAACCCTGGCTCCTAGACTAGTACAAGTGGCATATGAATGTAACATGCTAATTCAACAGTTAACACCACAAGTTGAACACATTTTAAGAAATGGTGAATGGTGGCCATCTTTAATGATGTGAGTCATTAATTACAAAAGTAATCATGAAGAGGTTTAACAACTTACAACATCAAATCCCCCCACAAAGGTTACTTATGCTACAGTACCAGGTTAAGGTACACCAAAACCGCAATGGTTCCGGGGGAGAGGGGGCAGGGCAGGAGAAGGTTCCTGCTGTCCTCACTTTGGAATGGATTCAAAATGTTCATGATTACTGCAGCTATGCAATTTCCATTGATTAGACAAGACATTAACCCTCTCCACCTAACTATTTACTAAACACCATCTCAATCATCTGTTTTCACATATAGTTCCTCCCTGTATGTGGGTGGCAGTGTTGATTACTCATTAATTAACGCTCTCACCAATACATGAGGAAATGGTCATGCTTTCTGGGACAATATCAAGGATGTCACAGGGAAGCAGCCAAAAACCTCTCCAGCCATGTTAATGGTTGATGGATCCTCAACCCTCGACCCCAAGGTGATCGCAAACATCTTTAACTTGGCTTTTTCAGACCTTAGTGCTGTTCTACCCCATGACTTTTTTGAAAACAAGGCCTACTCCCCAAATACCTCAGCCCCTCAGTCTAACCATCCCCTCTTCTACTTCAGGGAGGTAAGGCTGAATGAAGCTCACCACTGTATTACTGCAGCTATCTCTAAATCTAGATCTAGTAGTGACACCCTGGACCTTAAGGTTCTGTTGCTCACCCTCGATGAGGTAACTCATCCATTAACAAAATTCCTAAACCTCTCTCTCAGCTGTGGAAAATTCCCAGACCTATGGAAAACAGCCACCGTGACATCCATCCATAAAAGTGGGGATAAGACGAATCACTCAAATTATCACCCTATCTCCATACTGTCCCCACTCTCTAAGGCACTCGAGCGCATCGTGGCTGATCAACTTACCGACCACTTGGATAAATACAATATACCTTGTCCACAACAACATGGCTTCCTGAAAGGTCACAGCACCACCACAGCCCTTCTTGAGTTCACTGGAGCTTTGCACAAATCCCTTGACAATGGCCTTCTCACAGGGGCCATTTTCGTCGACCTCTCCAAGGCCTTCGATACAGTACACCATCGACTACTAATACACCAACTACTGAATGCTGGGCTATCACCTGACTCTTCTCTCTGGTTTAAAAGCTACTTAGAAAACCGGCCACAGAGAGTAAAAATTGCAGACGCTCTTTCTGACACTCTGCCTGTTTGCTCGGGTGTCCCACAGGATCCATACTGGGCCCCCTCCTTTTTAGCCTTTTCTTAAACTACCTCCCTTACCACTGCTCTAAGCAGATCATACTATATGCCAATGATGCTGTTGTATTCTCCACTCACAAAGATCCTGCAAACTCTTCAGCACAACCTTCAACTTGGTTTCAGTTCTGTAGAGACATGGTTTCTTAATCATAAACTGGTCCTCAATGACAAGGAAACCAAATCTATGCTCTTCTGCAGCTCTCATAACCCACACAAGCTACACCACTTGGCTATCTCCACCACCCAGGGGAACACTCTAGATCAGGTGGGGTCCTTCAAATACTTAGGGATACAGCTTGACCCTAATCTCTCCTATGGACTTCATGTATATAATGTAGCTAGAGCTGCTAATACATGGCTTGGTCTCCTCTACAAACACAGACCACACCTCATGCCAGAAGCTTTGAAGGTTGCAGTCCTGAGCTCTGCGATCTCTGTGATAGACTATGGTCTCATCATTTATGGCTTGGCCACAACCACAACCCTTAGATGCCTCTCAACTGCCTTAAATAAGGCATATCGGCTCATCACTGGTGCTAACCGTCTCACCCACACATGTGACCTGTACACTCAGACCGACTGGCTCCAACTATAAAACTACATAAAGTTTCTCACCTGCTCCATGGTGAAAAAAATCTACCTTGGCCTTGCACCTTCTGGGGTCTCAACTCTGTTACAACACCGAATTAACAAATGGTGCCTTAGGAGATCCACGCTACAGCTACTGAAAGTCCCCCACTGTCACACTTCACAGGGACAACGCTCTTTTGCTTATCGAGTGCCACTCTGGTTCAATGGCCTCAACCCAACCATCTCTCTGCCCCAACAATTGGTATGTGTTTAAAACTAGGCTCCAGGACTATCTCACTACCAACAGCTCCTGTGACTGCCCAACTTAACCTTGTTTCTCCACTTCCCTTCCTGCTCTAGTGGTCCCCCCTCCCCTCCTCACTGGATTCTACCCTCACATCTTGGTATACCCAGTGCTGCACTTTTCACCCTCTCCCCACCCTTCCTACATTCCTTCTCTCCCTTCCCCTCTTCCCTCTCCCTATGACTCTGGCACTTCTTATCTGTTGTCTATTTTCTCTGACAAATGGCGCTGGCTGCCTTGTTACAATGCTACCCTTGAATTGTATTAATCTGTACTCTGTTTGCAATGTCTACATTGTTGTAATGTCTGTCTTGATGGTCTCCATAATTTGTATTTCTCTGACGTGGAACCTTTGTAAAAGAGCCAAGGCTCAAAGGTATTTGTAATCCTAGACTTGATAAGTAAAAAAAAAAAAAAATGGTAATGGTATGGACACCAGTCCAGTGGCCAACATCGCAGTTCAAGCAACACCCCTGTCTTTCACAGACACAACACAGCTCCTGCAAGGCCTGGATTGATGTAGTTATCAAGATATGACATACAATGAATCCTCAACAGAGGAAAATGGCCTAAGCAAGACCAAAGATAAGAAAAAATGATGGATACTCATCAATTTGCATACCTGGTTTTACCTAACAAGTTGGAAGAAGAAGCAGAGGAAAAAAATGCATACTTACCATACCCTGTGATGTCATTAAACTGCGGACATTCCCCACAGGAACATGGTCTGTAGTGCACATGATTCCAAACCAAGGTTAATGATGAAACACAGTAGCACTAGCAGACATTCCCCCTCCCCTAACAGCACTGTGTACCTTAAAATAAGAAAAAAATAAGAACACATTTTGAGGACTGTTAAAAAGTCCCCCACCACCACCTGTGACTGTCCCCAACCCCCCACCACAGAAGACCATAAAAATTAAAGAAATACTTACCTCAAGGACTGTAAAAGTGGAACCATCGCACAGTTAAATCCCCCAGATCTGGTTGAGCAGGCAGCAGCAGCAGGATGGAATGAGACTTAACTTCACCGGAATTCCTGATGTTGACAAAGGTAAAAAATAACACAATTACTATCAAGCTCAGACAACCAGACAGCAGTAACAGACATACCACACTAGTATGAAAATTCTAGTACTTACCGTCTGAGTTGGGAAATTTGGAAATGCAGTGCATTTCAAAGATCCATAAATCTCCCTCCCTCCCGGCCTGGCATGATGATGAAACTGAAAAATAATGTAAGAGCAGTACAAGCATATTAGAACTCAAGATGCCATAATACCAACCCACCAACACCCTTACCTTGCACAGGAATAAAAATGAAGACAGATACTTACGTGTTCAGCAGCAGCAGTATGGACTGTGTGAAGATAACCTACCAGGCATCAACCATCCAGAACAGTAGTTCTTGTGGCAAGTTGGCAACTTGGGAAGTAGTAGTCAGAGACAGCAGCAGGTAGCAAGCTACAGTGCCCCAAAATGTCATTCACTCCTCACTGCCAGGCAAGCTATTACCACAGTCAGTCAGTCAACACAGCTAGCAATCAGTACAGCAGCATAGGGATAGGAAATGATAATTGTACATTTCTATCTCAATCAAATGAAACAGCAGCAGCAGGAGGAAAGAACTGCAAGTAGCAGCAGCATTTTGCAGGAAGAATTCATTTTCTCTGCATGGGCTGGGACCCCTTTTCAGGTCCTTGAGATGGTGGCACACCATAAAATATCAGGACTGATGCCACATTTCAGTCTCAGTTTGATGTAACATTTTTCCTGTAACATTTCTGGACTTGTAGGCCTGGTTTGGCACCAGCAGCAGTGAGTTTCAGGCAGAAATATTTGGCAAACAGGCTCTAAAACAGCTATTTAATGTCTGGGTGGTGGGGGAGGAGCACCATAAAACATCATGACTGAGACCATATTTCTGTCTGAATTTAGTGTACCATTTGTCCTGCAACATATCTGGACATTTACTGCTGTGCTGCACTGGCAGAAACAAGATGTGGCCTAAAAACAATTGTAAACAATGGACCAAAGACCATCGTTTGGTCTGGGTGGTGGTTTGAGTGCCATAAAACATCATGGCTAAAACCAGATTTATGTCTGAATTTAATTTACCATTTTTTAGGAAGCATTTCTGGACATTTATTGCCCGTGCAGCACTCGCAGAAGCAAGTTGTTGCCTAAAAACAGTTGTAAACAGTGGCCTAGACAGCATTTTAATGTCTGGGTGCTGCTGGGGCACCCTAAAACATCATGGCTGAGACCAGATTTCAGTCTGAATTTATTGCACCATTTTTCCTGCAACATATCTGGACATTTACTGCCTGTGCTGCACTGGCAGAAACAAGATGTGGCCTAAAAACAATTGTAAACAGTGAACCAAAGGCCATCGTTTGATCCGAGTGGTGGTTTGGGTGTCATAAAATATCATGGTTGAGACCATCAGGACTGATTCCACATTTCAGTTTCAAGTTGATGTAACATTTTTTGGTAAACATTTCTGGACTTGTGGGCCCAGTTTGGCACCAGCAGCAGTGAGTTTCAGGCAGAAATATTTGGCAAACAGGCCCTAAAACAGCTATTTAAAGTCTGAGTGGTGGGGAAGGGGGCACCCTAGAACATCATGGCTGACACCAGATTTCTGTCTGAATTTAATGTACCATTTTTCCTGCAACATTTCTGGTCAGTTACTTCCTGTGCTGCACTCACAGAAACAAGATGTAGCCTAAAATCAATAGTAAACGGTGGCCAAAACAGCATTTTAATGTCTGGTTACTGGTGGGGCACCATAAAACATCAGGACTGACAGCAGATTTCAGTCTCAGTTTGATGTAACATTTTTTGGTAAACATTTCTGGACTTGTAGGCCCTGTTTGGCACCAGCAGCAGTGAGTTTCAGGTAGACATATTTGGCAAACAGTCCCTAAAACAGCTATTTAATGTCTGGGTGGTGGTCATGGGAGGGGGAACCTGATTTCAGTCTTGCTTTATTGTAACATTTTTTGGGAAACATTTCTGGACTTATGGGCCATGTTAGACAGTGGCAATACTCTGTCTCACTCTACATTCTCAATGTCATCCTAATTTTTTCTGGTCATACTGTATTTCTCATCTTATCATGCTTACTCTGCATAGCATGGCTTCAAGAGGCTGTATTAAACTGTAGCCCTACTACAGCACATTTTGAACTGGGTGGTGGAGGTGTGGTTGGGCACTATAACACCAAGTTAACATTGTGGCAAGCCACAGGGACACACGTGATGAGCACAAAAAAAAATTACATTATGTTTAACTTGACAATAAAAGTATTTATGTTTCTATGATTGTTGTGTATATATTCATTCAGACTAATCCTGCACACAGCAAAAACAGCTGCCAGCCCACAACATCACACATAGCTTTGGGAAAAAATTTTGTTCATAGGAAGTATTTACAAATTACAATACTTGACATTTGTGGATAGGAGGAGGAAATGCATACAGAGGGATTAATATAAACCAAGTAGAAAGGTAGAGTGATTATGGGTAAGGACTAAAAGTGACTGACAAAGAGTAACACATGACAGGGGGCCCATACAGGGTCAGGTCAGGGACAGGGGCCCAGATTTTCAAACTATGAACAGGCTGTGTCTGGCTTGGGCGCAGCTCAACTTGGCTCTTGAGGGTGTGGACAGGCCATACTCAACGGAGCTATGCCATGGCTCAGCAGTGTTGAATATTACACCCTGGCCACCTGCAGTGTGCATGGCACAGTGGCACTGCACCAGTGCAAGTGGCCAGAGTGGAGCATGAGGATGCGCTAGCACAAGTTCCATTGCACTATGCACAGCAACCATGATATTCAAAACTTGACATGCAAATGGGGCCATAATGTATGCATGGTGCACATGGGGCCATTTGCATGTCATTATGGCCCAATTTGCATGCAGGTAGGCCGATCCCCAACAACTTGCACCTGGCGCCCTGCCAGGCAGCAGTAGTTGGGGACCGATGCCCCCTGCAGCCGGCAATGTGCTCCACAGCCCGATCATGGGCATTAGTACTAAATAAAAATAGCCCCAATCTCTCTGGTGGTCCAGTGGACAGCTGACTGCCCGATCGCAGGCATTAGTACTAAATAAAAATAGCCCCAAACTCCCTGGTGGTCCAATGGACCACTGTGTGCCTGATCGTGGGCATTAGTACTAAATAAAAATAGCCCCAAACTCCCTGGTGGTCCAGTGGACAGCTGACTGCCCGATCGTGGGCATCTGTAAAAATATATGAATAAGTCCAATATCACTGGTGGTCAAGTGGACCGCTATCTGCCTGATTGCGGGCATCTGTATTAAAAATAGGAATAAGTCCAATATCCCTGGTGGTCCAGTGGACCACTATCTGCGCAATCGTGGGCATTTGTATTAAAAATAGGAATATGTCCTATATCTCTGGTGGTCCAGTGGACTGCTATCTGCCCGATCACAAGCATTTGTATCAAAAATAGGAATATGTTCTATATCCCGACCACTATCTAGACGATCGCGGGCATTTGTATTAAAAATAGGAAAATATGTCCTATATCCCTGGTGGTCAAAGGTACCCCCCTCCCACCCACCCACTGGAGCCCCACCGCCCCCTCTCCCCCAGCCAGCTGGCGGGCGGCAGCACCCCACTCGCCTGCCGACTGGCGTTCGCCAACTGACACCGCCAGTAGGCTGTAGCGCCTCATTGGTTCACAGTGTGAGCCATCGGGCATGCAGCCCATAGCTGTACCACATTCCAGATATGTGAATGAATCATTCACATATCTGAATGTAGTATGGTATGGGCGTACAGCCCTACCAACGGTGTCAGTCAGTGGGCAGCAGGCGGCAGGCGGGTGGGTGCTGCCGCCCACTGGCTGACCGGGGAGAGCGGGCAGTGGCTTAGTGGGCGGCTGGGGAGGGAACCCTAGACCACCAGGGATATAGGACATATTCCTATTTTTGATACAAATGCCCGCGATCGGGCAGATAGCGGTCCACTGCACCACCAGGGATATTGGACTTATTCCTATTTTTAATATAAATGCCTGCGATCGGGCAGATAGCGGTCCACTGGACCACCAGGGATATTGGAATTCTTCTTTTAATTTTACAGATGCCCGTGATCGGGCAGCCAGCGTCCACTGGACCACCAGGGATATTGGATGGAATTATTTTATTTTATTACAAATGCCCATGATCGGGCTTGGGGCCCGCCAGGTGCAGCCAGAGTTTGGACCACCAATTATGTGGCAGCTGCCGGTTGCACCCCGCACGCGCAGCTCACCTGTGGTGGCCATCAGTTGTTCCTTTTTGGGATCAGCTTTGTGCTGGCACAGGTAGGGGTTGCGCATGCATGGCTCTGCATATCCCAGGCTGAATATCGGGTTGTGCAGAGTATGCATGGGCATGCCCCCCCACCTGCGCCTGCATACATTACTGATGCACTCCAGCGCATCGGGATTTGTACCACGCACTTTTCCCTTTTGAATATCGTACCGGGGCACATCAGTGGGTTGCGCATGGTGCAACACTGTTGCGCCATGTGCAACCTTTTGAATATCTGGCCCCATATATATATATATATATATATATATATATATATATATATATATATATATACTGTATATTATGAAAGAGGAAAGGGAGGGAGTATAAATATTGCATGACACACACAAAATGGACAAAAAGAAGCAAAAGGATATAGAAGAAGAAGAAGACAGAAAATATGTATGTATGTGTATATATATATATATATATATATATATAGGGGATACATGATGGGCATGAGTGTGATATGGAAAATATTGTCACTCCTGCAGAGTGAGCTCTGGATATCTCATGGGTGCTGAAGGCACTAGTGAGATATCCAGAGCTCACGATGCAGGAGTGACAATATTTGCCATAGCACACGATCTGACCAGCATGTATTCAATATATACAATTGTGCCAAGAGTTTTAGAAGTTTTGTTATGCTCTCTTGTGTTCTGTTCCTGTTTATGTGTTTTCTCATTCTGTGTGTGAGCTTTTCTGAATGGGCTGGCAGTGTTATAAACTCTGGGAGACACACGAGTGTGTTTTGCAATGCTAAATGAGTTAGTTTTAGGTAGGAGTGAGAAACATACTTTTGTGAGGCTGCATTGTTTAGAAGTCTGGCTGCAGTGAAGCTGAGAGCATCACAGTAATTGTAATGAGCTGAGAGGCAAAGTGTCAGAACAGCTGCTACTGTTTTCAGTGGTAATTAAGTTAGCTGCAGGCAGAGTGCAGACAGTTCTGTGAAATTGTGCTCTTTAGGATTCTGGCTGTAGTCAAGCTGATAGTATCACAGTAATTGTAATGAGTGAGAATCAGAGTCTGAGGAACAAGTGAGATTGTGTTTCAGTGGTAGTTGAGTTAGCTGCAGGCAGTAGTTTAGACTGTTCTGTGAAGCTGTGCTGTTTAGAATTCTGACTGCAGTCACAGTAATGAGCTGGAAGTTAGTGGGGGGGGATAGGTATGTTTTGTAACACTCACTGAGTTAGCAGTAGGCAGCAGTGAGACCTCTGAAGTAGTTCTGCATTTGTGTCTATGGTAACAGCACAGGTGTTTCTTGCATTCTGAGGGGAAAGCTGCCTAGAGTGATGACCTTTTGTGACCTGTGTGTGTAAATGGCTGATATCATCACAGTAGAGCAGAGGATAAAAATATCACACTGCAGTGGATGATACACTGTTTTATGTCACTCATTTACCACTCACCCCTATTGTGTGTGTGTGTGTGTATATATATATATATATATATATATATATATATATTGCTTTTATTATATTTAGAAGGTGCAGATGAGGGAAGAGTGTCAGTAAGAAAGCAAGGACAGGAGAAAGAAAAGAAAGAAAATGTTGCTGCCAGTGCTGCGCTGATATTATCGTTTCTGGTCTGGACCATTACACTGCATCAGTGCCAGGTACCAGTTCTGTCCTGCCACCACCACCACCATGACGCAGCTCCACCAGGAGTTCAAACATTTTCTGTTGCTCCTAAAGGAGTTTCCTGAGGTCCCCCTGACCTCCTGGCAGAAATCATTAAACTCACTGCACAGAGCTCCCATCTCTCTGTGCACTGCTGTCAGGTCTTCTTGGCTCACTGCTGCTGGTACTGGGACATGAGCATCTGGGGTGGCTGCAGACTGTGCTGGGTAGCCACCATGAGCAGGCGATGCCTGTGTCTGTGGGGTGAGGGTGATGGGGGCTTTGCAGCTGCCTCCTGCTGCTGCTGCTGCCTACTCATTTGGTGCCTCTGCTGACCACTGGCCCCTTCCTCCTGCTGGCTCCCTTCTCCTTCAACCTGCTCAGCACCCTGGGCCCCTCCACCTACTGCTGCCAACTCTTTTTGTTTCTTCAGCCAATCTGCAGGATGGTGGTGTTGCAGATGGCTCCTTTGGTCACCAGTGCCAAAATGACCCCATGTATTGCCCCTTCGAACAGATCTGCCACACAAGTTGCAGATCACCACTGTGTTGCCATTGGTATTTTTTTGTGAAAAAAACACCACATAGCTGTTGACACTTTCTGTGGGGGGGGCCAACAGCTGATGTCCCAGGACCGATGGCCACATCATGCTCCTGCTCGGGGGAGGTGGGGATGCATGCTTCAGTTGGGGGGTAGTATCTGGAGGCGCCTACTGCTGCTGCTTGGGGTGGGGGCCACATGCTGCTGCTGGACAACAGAAGGATCCTCATCCTGCTGGGTATCACATTACTGCCTCTGCTGCTGGGAGGGGGTGAGGGGCTCATGCTGCTCATGGGGAGTGGGGGCTACATTCTCCTGCTGGGGGGTGGGGACACATGCTCCTGCTGTTGTGGGGGCACAGACCTAAAGGCCTGCCTGTCGATGCGGACACTGGGTGGGGGTGGTCCATTTGTCTTCTTCCCAGTCTTCACCTTGTCCCTACCTTTTCCATCCATTCTCCTAGGCTGCACCTCACCTAACTCCTTACTACAAAAGAAAGAGAAAAAGAAAGGGGAGAGAGTGAGGGAGTTTTACACACACACACACACACACACACACACGCATGCACACAAAATCTTAGTCACAGAAAGTAAATAATAAACACACACACCAGACAGACTAAAGACAAAGAAAAGAGAACAACTCTATTATTTTTTAAATGACTGTGTACCACACAGAACAATCTCTCTGCTGCTGCCTGCTTCTCCAAAATCTCCAGCCACATAGCAAAAGAACTAAATCTGTCACTTCCTGCCTGTTTACAGTCACCCATGTGATCTGCAAAGAATAAATCATGTGACAAACCTAATTTTGCCTAATAGTAACACAAGGCAAAATGTACAGCAAAATTTCACCATAGTAATCTGCAAAATTTCACCATAAGCATGTAATTATGCGAAATATTTCACTGGGCAAAATTGGCGATTTCACTAAGATTTCATCTGCAAAATTAAATTTCACAACATCTGTAAGCCAGACTTTGATAATTTGTGTCATGGCTTGAGGAGCTGTGAGCTGCACCCACACACCTAGCATCCTGCATACCAGCCATCCAGCAAACAAGCCAATACATGTGTGCAGGACAACAGGCATCTATGACCCACCCTTGCCAGATGCAGGACAGGCCAAGGGGTACATGTGTTATGGCACAGCTGTAAATGGATGTCACCATTATGCACAGCTATGTGCAGCAGCTGAGGTAACGTGAGTGCAGCGGTATAGTATTTGGGTGAGCCCCTTACACACTGGACTTCATCAGCACAACACCAGTGTGGGATACAGAGCCACCTGGAGGCACTTCCCATCCCAGCAGATCATGGCCCCACCCTAGATACAGTGTTATCACTCATACAGAGCCATTGCAGTACAGTGGTGCTACAAAGACCCAGTTGTATCTGATTGTATACATAGCCCTACCTGTGTACAGTGGAATAATCATAGACTGGACATCATTGTGTTGGTTAGCCTGATTCTGTTCCCCGGGACAGTCCCCAGCAACAGCAGGAGGCAGTCAACAGGCATCTGTTCCAGTCAGCCATGGGGGCACAAGAGGGCAAGCAGGCAGAATTGGCATGCAGAGGCTGCTTGCTGCACTACTATGAGCAGTGTGTGGAAGCCTGCCATGCAGAGCATATGGCAGCCTTAATGGGCTTGTGGCAGTTTCTGTCTGCTAGCACTGACACCAGCTTCAGTAGACTGGCTGCTGTTGTGCTGGGGGCTGCAGTCACACTCTTAGGCATGGCAGGGGCCGGGCCAAGCCTGAGATATTCAAGTATTGGTACACCACTCCCTGCACACCTATTGAGCTGCTCTTGCATCCCCTGGTCCTCTGGCTCAGCATCCACTGCAGGGTGTTCCTTTGGGGCTGGCAAGCATATCCCATGGTTGAGTACCATGTTGTGTAGTATGCAACAGGCAAGGAATATGGTGGAAACCTTCTGAAGGTTATATTTTAGGGCCCTACCAGAATCATCAAGGCACCTGTACCACATCTCATGCATGCCAAAGACCCCCTCAATGACACTGCATGTAGCAATGTTTGCCATGTTGTACTTGTCCGCTGCAATGGATGTGGGTCATAGGACAGATGTTAAGAGCCAAGGACATAGGGGATGTGTACTATCCCTGGTGGATGAAAAGGGCACTGGTTAGTGCCATCATTTGCAACATGGTGGGGGAGAGGCTTTTGGGGTATACTTAAAAGTGAGGTGCCCACTACCTTCAAACCTCTAGCACAAGATGATGTTGCGCTAAACGAAGGCATCATGGGCACTGCTGGGGTACCGTGACAGGGCATTGATGATGTACTTGGTTGCATTGCACACCACATAGCTGCTAATGGAGTGGAAGCCTTTCCTATTCAAATAGGCCTCAGATCCATCACTAGTGGGTGCTTGAATGGTAACATGGGTGCAATCAGTGACACTAATTATGGCTGGTAGATGCACAGCTCAGTAGAACTGCTGCATGTTTGCTGCTCACTCTGCTGGTGTGCTGGGGAATATGAAGAATTTCCCAGCTTGAGCCAGCAAGACATCTAGGAACCAGCCCAACTGGTGCAAGGTGGCAGACTGTGAGATATCAATGGTGTCCCCCACACGTGTCTGGAAGGTTCCAGTGGACAGGAAGCATTGCGCTGCTGTCACCTTGAGCTCTACAGGCATTGTATAGCTGCAGTAGGAGTCTGGAGCTGATCATGCAGCATTTCATACAGCTACATGATCATGGGCCTGTTGAGTCTGTACTGACCCATGATTTGTTAGTCACTGAGGACTTCAAATCTGACATATGGGCAATACTGTCAGTTTGCAGCATAGCACCGCTGGTGCCTCTGCAGGAGCCTGTGGTGGCTATGGCCTGCTTCTCATCCAGCATAACCTGCTGTATCAGGTACATGATGAATGCCATTTTGTTTTTGGGTGTGTGTGTGTGTGTGTGTGTGTATACGCTACAGTGCCTCTCCCTGCCTCTGCAGTTTGTCCCAGATTTAGAATGATGTGCTGCTGCACTTTTCATTAGCGCAGCACAAAGGTTTTGAACATAGCGCCACACCTGATATGCACATCACCCTCCCCGGTTTGGTCATGGCATAAATTAATTGTGCCTCTTTGACCGCTAGCAATAATGAAAAGTGCAGTACTATCAACTGAACATGGGAACCAGGCACTAAATGGGTGTAGTGCTAGCACTAATGGATTGCTCCCGGCACAAACCTTTTGGTTATTGAGGCTGATAACAAGTACTTATGATCACATTTAAGAGCAGCCAATGAATGTGTGTGAAATGAAACCATTACTTAACAAAGATACAAGTGATACTGTTAGAAAGACAAATTGAGCCTGGCCCGGTGGCGCTGTGGGTTGAGGCGCTGGATGCCACACCTCGCACTACGCCAGCAACCCAAGTTCGGGAATGAGCTCAGGGAGCCAGGGGTCAGCAGGGCAGGACTAGGATTTAGTGTCTGAGGACAGCTCTCCTAGTCCTGGGGAGGGTTTGGGGATTTCCCATTGCTCTGGCATCCCCTGGCAGAGGCTGGGGGCACTGCAGAGAATAGTAGCAGATGCCTGAGATTGAAGCATGGCAGGGACGTCTTCCGGGTGTGTGTGAGAGCGCATGCACGCACACTGGGTGGGATGTCATTGCACATCTGTGCTTCAGGGGAGGAAAAACTACAGAAATACCCCCTTCCCTCGGGTGAGGCGACGGCATTCTGAGGCAGTCTGACTGACCTCACACCCAATACTGGCTGTCTCTCTGGTTCTTCTTGAGGTCTGGGGATGCTCCTGAGGGCCGGGGGAGTGCCCAGTCCCCTGCATACCTGACATAGCCCGGAGTAGTCAGTTCAGGTGGGCGGTTGTGTCCGGCTGCTGGTGAAGAGACCCTGAGAGGTGCCCCAAAGGTAGGGTGCATAAATAAATGTTACAAAAAAAAAAGACAAATTGAGCATCCATTGGTGTCAGTGCGATCAGAATGGGAAGCATCATCATGGACCAATGAGTCTAAGATTACACTATTTTATAGCCCTGTTATTGGGCAAAAGCACAGGGAAAAGTATCAGGGTGGGATATGAACTTGTTTTAATGTGAATAGTTGAATCTCTGTACTGTAAGAGCACTACATATACCCTGCACATTGAGTGTCATCAGCATTTATAGTTTGAGGAGTTACAATCACTAGCACACTATCATTGCACATCCTAAAAATTCCAAAAAATGGCGCATGTCACATACAAGTAGTTGTTGAACTCACATGAGACATACAGCTGCAGCCAGTCACAAGTTGCAGAAACATAGACATAGACAATGATAGCAGAAAAATACAAAACATCCATCTGGTCTACCAAGATGTAGTATATCCAGATATTGTATATCATGATATACTGTATCACAGAAAAATCCCATTCATTTGAAAAGAATTTCATGTTATATATTGTAACATATTTCAGTGTATCTGAATGTATTGCAGTCTGTCACTGGCTGCAGCTTCAGTTGAAGAAACTGCACCAGCCACCTAGTTGTAACTCTCTGAGTGGCTGAGGCAGTATCAAGCCCCCTTAGCCCTAACCCTAACCCTGCCATGTGGGGTCCGGCAAGGCTCAGTGCTCTCCCCCATGCTGTTCACAGTTTACATGCTGCCGCTGGGGGATGTTGTCAGGCAGCACGGACTGAGTTTTCACTGCCATACAGATGATACTCAGCTGTACATGTCCTTTGCACCAGGTCAGGATGTTACAGTCTCAATATTCAACAGCTGCGTATACAAGATCCAAGACTGGAAAAGTGCCAACTGGCTGAAGCTGAACTCTGACAAGATTGAGGTTTTGGTTGTGGATCCAGGTCATTGAGTAGAGGGGTCTTCAGCAGGGCTGGCATCTGGTCTGGTGCTGGGAGGCTGCTAGCTGAGGACTCTGAATGGGTGCATAGTCTGGGCATTATTCTTGATGAGGGACTGACCCTGAAGCCTCAGGTGTCATCCATCATCAAGACCTCATTTTACCATCTGAGGAATATCACCCGGATTAGGCATCTGGTTCCTCCTGAGGACCTTCCAACATTGGTCCATGCCTTTGTGACCTTTCATCTGGATTACTGTAACGTCCTTCACCTAGGGCTACCAAGGGTTGACATCAGCCGTCTGCAGCTAGTGCAGAATGTGGCAGCCAGGCTACTGACTGGGCTTTCTCGATCTAGCCACATTACTCCTGTGCTGTATGAGCTGCACTGGCTGCCAGTTCAATGGCAGATCACCTTTAAGGTCAGCTTGCTGACCTACAAAGCCCTACATGGACAGGGTCCGATCTACCTGCAAGATCTTCTTAACCCCTATTACCCCCTCCACTCCGCTCTGCCGATGAGGGATAACTAGAGATTCCCAGGGTTCAACTGAAGACATCTGGGTCTTGAGCATTTGTGTCTGCAGTGCCCACCCTGTGGAATTCTCTACCTCATCGAGTTCAAGAGTGCCAGACTGTGGAGAGCTTCAAAACGGCACTGAAACACCACTTATTTAATTTTGCTTTTGCTATTACTTGATATTGATCAGATGATATGATAAGTCAGTGTCTTTAATTATTACTGGTTTTAAAGTTTTTATGTTTTTATATTGTTTGTAAAGCACCATGATATTTTGAATTGCACTTAATAAAGATTATTATTAT
Source organism: Neoceratodus forsteri (assembly GCA_016271365.2). Lineage (NCBI taxonomy): Eukaryota > Metazoa > Chordata > Ceratodontiformes > Ceratodontidae > Neoceratodus > Neoceratodus forsteri. The sequence goes on along the minus strand of CM057450.1, from coordinate 1,312,394,106 downwards.
TATTATTAAATCTTATACCAATATGCTTGCATTGCCTATGGCAAGCAATAATAAAAAGCTGGCAAATTCTACCCATAATGTACCTTTGTCTGTAACCACCAGTACCACCACTGCTGCTTACTGCAGTACTTCATATGGGTGCACCATATACTATTATCCCACCAACAACACGGCTACATGACAATTTGCACTGGTCAATTCGGTCTGTGACAAGTCTTTCTGAACTGTGAGCTCTAGTGTAAAGTGTGCCCTTGTATAAATTGTCCCCTGACAGTTCACCCCCAGCATAAATATAATAAAATAAACTCCAGGTGGCACAAAATGTGAATGAATTGTGTAGGAAGGGGATTGATGCTGGAGCTTATAGCCCAGAGGGAGTTGTTGTGGAGTGGAATAACTAATGTGAACTGACATGTCCCTCCAACAGCACAGCTTATACAGTACCTGTTAACTGTCATGATGTTTACTCAAAATTAAAAGTGCCTCTTTTGCTCATGCAATTAATGTCTTTATCCTTAAAGAGAAGGGATTTGGAGCACAAAATGAGGTCAGACAAAAGTTACTCTACTTCGCCTTCTAACAATGCTTACATACTAAGTGATGTATATTCTATATGTTTCCTACATTGACGTTACCATGATTTTAAGAAGTGTCCCTGATTTGGGTAATTTGATCCAGATTTTTTATGGCTGTGGGTGGAGCCTACAGTCATTTTGCTATCTGAATCTTGAAAATGGAGTTTTGTGGAACTCCTTTTTTGGACATTTCAATGTATTCTTCTGCCTCCACAAATCACTATGACAACTAAAATAAAATAATCCATTCTTTCTGTTTAGAATGTTGGAGACATAACTCCAAGCTGCTTATCTGAGGGCCATTAAGAAACTGAAACAGCTTGTTAAATATTGGTTGCCTATTAAACTGGAGATTTGTTTACCCCCTTCGAAATGCAACAGCTTGCACAATTAAATGATTAGCATTTAAACATCTTTTGCTACTAATTCAGTTGGGGATGAATTTCTTTCAAGAAAGATTCATACCTCATAAATGTTACCCTTTCCCAGCAAATTTTGTAAAGATTTACACTGTTTCTAACCTCTCAAGACATATCTGATAAAATACCAGGTCTTCAGTGAACTACCCATATTAAATACATAAATTTCTTTTTGAAAGAATAGGGCTGTTCCCTGCTTCCCAAACATAACAGATAAGAGCTACTGAGATCTCTTATAGTAAGAGTGCGCGCGTGTGTGTGTGTGTGCGTGCATGCGTGCGTGTGTGTGACATAAAGAACGTACACCATTTATAAAATTCCTGATCAAACAACTGCAAACAGAAGACTGTTTTTTGTCATTTTATAATATGATATCCTGAGTGTGTATTTATTGAGTTGCTGGATCAGGGCATTGATAACATAATAATAAAATTTACTTAACTCATTCAAGATTCCATCAGGTGGACAGAAAAAAGTCTGTGAGAATTTTTCTGAAAATTAACAACTATAAGATACAAAAAAAGCATATGTGTGTGTGTGTGTATATATATATATATATATATATATATATATATATATATATATATAGTGTGTGTGTATAATATATATATATATATTGAAATGTCTCTATTTACAATAAATTTGTTTACAGATATTACCAGTATCTTTTAAAAGATTGTTATAAATTTTGAGTATAGTTCATGAAATCATGAGCTTGATATTTGTTGTTTCATACAGTCCCCCATTTTGCCTTATGCATAGCATATAAATCCAAATCATTCCAAGGCCATCATGACATATAATATTAATACTGAGCAGAAAATCAGAGCTCTTTTCCCAACTAAAGGCTGCTGATATAATAAATAAAGAACAAAGTCATAAATAAAGAACCAGTGGCTCATGGAAAAATTTACAGGGATTTGATTCTGCCCTTGTGGGGAAAACACAGGGAAAATGAAGGCTTCTTACAGAGTGATGGTTATTTGGCTCTGGGAGCACTAAATATTTCTTATCCTATTTTTTGTATCCTGGATAGGGCAGGGGAAATGCTACATCTCATTGTCACAGGGATGTTCATTTACACATTTTTGCACTGTATTTATTCTCAGGCTGTCCCAGATTAGATGCAATCTTTTGTTTTCAGTGGGGTCATGATTTTACCATTTTTATAATGTATTCAGGCTACCTAGTCCAGGGCCCCCATATTCAAAGGAGATATGTAGTGCATGCCAGTGGAAAAGGGAGATGTGCCACACAACTCCAGCAATGAGCAACAGCATCATATTCAAATGTGCAGGATGTGCCAACGACAAGGGAATGGGCCAGAGCACACACAAATGGTATGCCATTCAAGTCAAGGGGGCAATCCCATGCATATGCCGTGCTGCAGCATATTCAGTGGGAATGTACCCCTCACAGTCCAGAGCACTGAAGCCCACAGTTAGGTCATGAATAGCTGGCATAACCTGGCCAGCCAGCCACAGGCAGGCTGCAGATGTGTACCCAGGTGCACAGCAGTCTGGCAGCAATGGTAGACTAAAGGTACCCTCTTTCCATCCCCAATCTAGCCAACTCCATCCCTGAAGACCTCCATAGTGTAGGGCCTCCCTCCAGACCCAATTGCAACAGAGGAAACCATGGTCCATATCCATAGTCTAGAGGACTCCCATCCATTACCCCTGTACACAGACACCCTCACTCCCACATACCCAATTTGTTGCAAAGACTGGCACTGCCCTCCACACCCTGCCATGGCCAGCCATTGACTGCACTGAACCCAGGCTGGGGACATGCACTCTGGAATGACCCAACTGTCTGTACCATGCATTTGGGGCACCATGCCAGCTGTGAATCCACCAGTGTATGCAGCTGTGTTTATGTTCCTGGCAAATTGAAGAGGGAATTTACATACTTCCAATGCATGCCTTTTCAATGTTGCATCTTCCTGCTGTCATACACTGCTGCAAGTCCACACTCTCCCCTGTTCCCCTGTGTAACATGCCACCCTCTGGACTTCTGAAGTATCCTGGGTGCCATGGGGTGTGGTATCCTGTAATGCCATTTGCAGTGTACACTTCAGGCTATAGATAGTTCATCCACAGTTTTGTATAAATGAATGGGAGATTGGCTGTAACATGCCTGTTTTGGGACCTGTGTGAGTGGGTACAGCATCGGCCATCACCCACACTGAGCAGTGCAATGGCACCGGGATGATGGATCCGCATGTGAGTGCCTGAGGAGTATGGCCACTGGGTGTTATCATCCACACACAGCTCATGCCTATGTATAACACATTCCAGCATCGTACTATGAGTCCTCTGCCACCTGCTGATAGAGTGGTATGATCCCATTACAGTGCCATTTGTTGCAATGAGATGGGCTGGAGGGCAGGGAGGGGGCTGTCTATGCACCGTTGAGAGGGAGTGGGGGAAATTACACTATGCATGGTAGCCTGTGCTGTGGGTGACTGAATGTTGGTGACTAGTCATAAGGGCAACTGCACAATGGCGCTGACAATGTGGGCGACCTTGGATTTCACCTCTTTCCTGAGATTCGCCCCCCCTGGAGTAGGAATCCTAATTAAGGGGGAATGTGGGGGGCAAAGCCCCCCACATTAAATAGCATACTGTTTTTCAGTCGCCCTTGTGGTTGTGTGCCCTTATGGCCAGGTGCTGTCATTCAGTCACCCTTGTCACATAGAACCCTATGGACATGGACTGTAGGTGTATTCAGGTGCAATTAGGGATGGCATTGTGGTCCCTACAATATGCAACCGATAGAGCCTGGACTCCGGTATGATCAGGGCTGGTGAAATGGGTGGGGGGGTGCTACTATACCACCAGAGACTTCAGGGTCTGTCCCATGTGGGAGCAGTTGGGGCCAGGGCTTGGGAGTGAGAGCTGCTCCAGTGCATTCATCCCCATGCCAACATGCAAAAGGGCTGATAATTAGCATGCATAAGGCCCCTTTGCACCCTGCATGCTCAATTAGTTCATTTTCATTCCTGGGCTGAATATTGCCCATGGGGGCTGTGGTGCATGCCAGTATGTGCCACGCTTTCACCCTGGAAAGTATTCAGTCAGGGTCACCCTGGATGCACCTGACTTGGTGACTGCCTGTACTGTGACTCCCATCCAAAGTCACATTTTCAACAGGAACAATGAAGCCCACCAGGATGAAGTGCAGTGTCACAGGTTTACTGCATGACAAAAGGGATCAACTCCCTTTGAAACTGCATTGTTTGCTGCAGTGACTCTACTGCAGAATTCTACAGTGCTGCACTTCATCCTGGTGGGCTTCACTGTATGCACACCCTGTACCGGTGGCACATTCTCTTTGTATGTTGTATCAGTGCCGACCGGGGCACCCTCTTTTTGCAGTGCATCTTTCTGTTCGTGCATCAATCTGGCACTTAATATACAGTATCCCCCCCCCAGATGTATTGTTTTTAGTGCATTCTGATTTTACACAATGCCGTATAATATTGTGTAGATGTAGAGCACCACTGAAAATAAGATACCATTCCTTCTGTGAACTATCCAGACTAAATATATAGCAAGCAGCAGGCATATTCTAGGAAAACACATTGTAAAAATGTGTAAAAGGAAGACCACATTGAAACCGCCTCTCCACAAATCTGCATTGTGCAAATTCATTATAAATAATGGCTGAAAGCATCCCAAAAGCTCTCCACAGCCAGCTCTGATGAGTTCTTGTTAAGTTTTGTGCCTGCTTTATTAAGCATTACATGGGGATGAGAAGTTTAGCAGAGATTTTTCACAGAACTCCAACTCTTTACAAAATATTGTGTAATTAGACCCTTACATTGGTCTAGAGGTGCGTTCGAATGTTAACTGTTCTGTTTTGTGTTGTTGAGCACAGAGCACAATCACAAGTATGTAGAAAAACTGGTGGGGGAAACACTTGGTGGTATCACATCAATGGGAGGGTTGGCGGCATTAGGTGTGAGAGGGCCCAGTCCACCATGGAAGCTGAAAATCTTTCTAATAAAGAATTTAACTTAAAAAAACAGAACTCCAACTCTATATAGTCCAACAAAGAAATGTGATAGCTGTACTAGTCCAGTCAAAGATTCAGGGTGAAAATAAAAATGGGCTGCTGGTGATATTATATCTTATTTTACTAACAAAATTGTTTTTGAAACTGGCTTTTGAGATTTAAACCATCTTCAACAGGTCAGCAGTTTCTACCAACATGATGCAGAGAGCTCAGCCCCCAAATTCCGATCTGGCTGTTAGTGTTGTGCAATCAGTAGCACTGCACCAAAAATACTGCGCAGCTGGTTTGCTTAGTAGTGGCTAATACTGCACCAAAAATATTGAATTGTCATGCATGACTGGCTCTCAGCTATATTCAGCCAGACAGCACATGTCACAAATGCACTCAGCAGTCAGGCCCTCTGCTGTCACAGTGCCAACCTCCAAGCGCAATAGTATGAACAGCTAACAGACAGGGTAACCCACCTGTCTGCTTTTGGGTCCAAATCACCTTTAGTCTCAAGTTCTGAGGGGATTTAAACTGTGAACCTTATACTAGCATACCCAATATACAGGCTCAGATACGTACCCTCTTCAGGGATTGTGGTAGAATCTTTTGCCAGGGACACCAAGCCAGGCTTCCAACATGAACCCTTAAAACTCTATAAAAGACCTTAGGTATATTCTTACCTTTCCCAGTTTAGTAACACCATCAAGCTTTCGAACAGTTTTTTTGTCAGCCTTATAAGAAAAAAATGTAAACACAGAACAATATACCAAAGAGCTCACAATCACATAAAAGAACAAGGGAAGATTACAAAACAAAAATGCCTACCACAATACAGTTAGACTTTTTCTGTCTAATGTATTACCTCTAAGTTCTTATCAGAGAGATGTGTCTTTCTAGAGTCCCAAAAATGATATGTCTATTCCCCAGTTACAATGATTAATTTCAACCCCATCTCCCCAGCCCCTTGGTGAGTCACCTAGCTCCTCCTTTTATAATCAAAAAACTACAAACTTTATGTCCTATCAGGAGGTATGTTAAATTAGGTGACATCAGCAAAAACTCATTTCCCAAATTATGAGTCTTTGATCCACCAGTTCCCTTGAAGTTTACAACCCTGTAATTCCATCACCCATGTGTGAGATAACTGGCAGGAATCAGCTTAATGATGTCCTGTTTCTGAAGTCATAAAATGCATATTTTAGTTTCCCTGCTTCAGAGCAGCAACAGGTCATAAAAAGGCAATAAAATGCAATGTATCAAGGAAGTTAATTACATTACAGAGATTTCCTGGTCAATTATATATCCTGTAGTTTCACTGAAACCTGGGGGGGGGGCACCCATGGAATCCCAGATTGTCTTATGTGAGACAATCACATACTATATTTTTATATTACAAATATCATACAAACAATCATAACCAGCTGGCCAAGTATCACAATCCTCCCCCCTAGACTGAACTTGGGGGCTCTATCCCCTGCACGGGATGAGCCCCCTAAGTCAGTTCACTCCTCATATAGACACGAGAGGCCATCAGCATTCTGATTGGTCACTCCAGCCCTATGTAAGTTTGTCATGTCATACCCTTGCAAGGCAAGACTTCATCTTAATAGTCTACCATTAGTTTTTCCCATTTGTGTCAGCCAAACCAGGGGATTGTGGTCAGTTTGCACCTCAAAATGCTGCCCATATAAGTATGACTCTAACTTCTTTAGGGCTCACACTATGACAAAACACTCTTTTTCCACAGTAGAGTAAGCCTGCTCCCTGGGAAGTAACTTTTTACTCAGGTACACTACAGGATGATCTTTCTCTTAGTTGGATGTCTGACTCAGTACTGCCCCAATACCCATGTCTGAGGCATCAGTCTGGACTATAAAGGGTCTGCTATAGTCAGGACTTGTCAATACAGGAGCACTGCACAGTGCCTCCTTCAGTCTGGTAAAGGCTTTTTCACAGGCTGGTTCCCAGGTAATTTTCTTAGGCATCTTTTTCTTTACTAGGTCAGATAGGGGAGCAGCCAGGGCACTGTAATTGGGTACAAATTTCCTATAGTACCCTGCTGTCCCTAGAAAACTCCTGACCTGCTTCTGCATTTCTGGTCTGGGCCATGCCTTGATCACCTCTATTTTTACTTGGTTAGGACAGAGCTGTCCCTGGCCTACAACATGCCCGAGGTCTGCCACTTCAGCCATGGCCACCTGGCACTTCTCAGCTATGACAGTGAGCCCGGCCCTCTGTATCCTGCTCAGCACTTCCCTAAGGTGGGACAGGTGTTCCTCCCAGCTGGCACTAAAGATGGCAATGTCATCCAGGTACGCTACGGCATACTCCTCAGCACCATTTAACACCTGGTTCACCAACCTTTGGAAAGTGACTCGGGGCATTCTTCATTCCAAAAGGCATTACTTTAAAGTCAAATAAGCCTATTGGAGTGATGAAGGCCGACCTCTCGCCAGCTGTCAGTTAACATTACCTGCCAATACCCCTTTGTCAGGTCAATAGTCATAAGGCATGCCGCCCCTCCCAACTTGTCCAGGAGTTCATCCATAAAGGGCATTAGGTGGGCGTCTGACTTCATGACTGCATTCAGTCCATGATAGTCCACACAGAAACGAGTAAAGCCATCTGGGTTGGGCACAAGGACTACGGGTAAGGCCCAGTGGCTGTGGGATCTCTGTATAACCCCTAAATCCAGCATTTCCTCCACCTCCCTCCTAATGTCCTTTTGGACAGCCTCTGACACCCGATATGCTGCCCGCCGTATGGGCATCTGTGTCCCAGTGGCTACATTGTGTGTTACTAAGGAGGTTAGTCCAGGCTTGGCACTAAACAGTGGGGCAAAGTCTGCTAGAACCTCCCTTACTTCCTGGATCTTGTCTGGGGCCAGCTGGGGTGACAATTTAACTGCCTCCACAGAGGACTCCCACTTGCTTTCTTCCAGCAAGTCCAGAAGGGGGTGTCCTTCGTCCATCCTCTCCCCAGGACTAATTACTGCAAACACCATGTCAGCCCTATTAGCATATGGCTTCATCATGTTGACATGGTACATTCTTCCTGTATGTCTTCTGTCAGGTAACTCTATGATATAGTTCACGTCATTTTCCTTTCTGACTACTTTGTACGGTCCTGCCCACTCAGCCTGCAGCTTGTCTTTCCAGACCGGAATAAGGACCATGACTTCCTGACCCACCGTGTATGAGCAAGCTCTAGCTCTGTGGTCATACCACACTTTTTGTTTCTGTTGGGCAGCTGCCAGGTTGCTCTGGGCTGTCCCCATAAGCGCCTTCAGCCTTTCCCTAAACCTAAGGACGTAATCCACTATGGGAGTTCCCTGGGTGGCATGCTTGCCTTCCCAGTTCTTCCAGATCAAGTCAAGGGGCCCATGTACCCGGCGTGCATATAAGAGCTCAAAAGGGGAAAATCCTGTCCTCTCTTGGGGCACCTCCTTGTATGCAAACAACAGGTGGGGAAGGTATTTCTCCCAGTCCCTCCTGTGCTGTTCAGCAAACACTTGGAGCATTGACTTCCAGGTACCATTAAATCTTTCCAAAAGCCCATTGGCTTGTGGATGATAAGGTGTCATGCACCTCTGCACCACCCCACACTTCTCCCACAAACATTTCATCAGGTCTGACATAAAGGAACCCCCTCGATCGGTGATAACCTCCTGTGGAAACACAACATGGGAGAAAATCCCAAGTAAGGCATCTGCCACTTTGTCTGTCCTCAGTGAAGATAGGGTGACTGCCTCTGGATATCGGGTGGCATAATCCACCACAGTCAGGATGAACCTCTTCCCGGAGGAGCTGGGGGTAATTAAAGGCCCCATAATATCCATTCCCACCCTCTTGAATGGCTCCTCCACTATGGGCAATGAAATTAGGGCAGCTTGGGTTTTCTTAACCGCCTTTCCTATTTCTTGGCACTGGTGACAAGCCCTGCAATACTCCTTCACCTGCTGGGTGAAGTTGGGCCAATAGAAATTCTGGGCCAAGCACTGCATAGTGCGCATGATTCTCAGATGGCCAGACAAGGGAATATCGTGTGTAATCTTGAGAAACTGCTCATGGTATCCCTGGGGAATGACAAGCAGCCTGCCTATCACTCCTCCTTCTGTCTTCACATCCTGAGTATACATCAGTCCATTTTCCCAATAAACTTTATGTTTTCCATCACCTCCCTGTGCTCCGTCAGAGTCTGCCCAAGCTCTCAGCTTCTCTAGATAAGGGTCACTTTTCTGAGCAGCTGCAAACTCCTTACACATTCCCAAGGCATAGGACAGGTCCCCTTTAGTCTCTAAACTATGGTCCCTAGCAGTACTGTCAGGGCACTCAAGGACCACTGTCATCCCTAACCCTCTGACAATGGGTCACCCCTCCTTCTTTGGAGTAACCCTCCATAGTTCTGTGGTTAACTGCTACTGGAGACATTTCTATCCCCTTTTCATTAGTCTCCATATCAGGAGACACAGGCTAGGAAATCAGCCTCCCAGTGGTTTCCATGGGGTCAAGGGAACTACAACTTCCCCTTCCTGCTTGGCTACAGGTAACTGCACATACCATCCCCTGTTTGAGATTATTGCCAAGGATGACATCAACTGCTAGTGTTTTGGCTACAGCCACCTGTTGCACAGTTCCCCCAGTTTCACCCAGTCTAGGAGAACACTAGCGAGTGGCAATGTGGTCTCCTCACCAGTGAACCCTTGTACAGTTACATATTTATTGAGTATAAGCTGACCAAGCTCTACCAGATCCCCTTTTACCAATGTCAGGGATGCCCCTGTGTCTCTTAACCCTTGTCTCTGTACACCATTCACCGTGACTGGGTGCATGTGTTCCCTCTTGTTCACAGGCATGCTTCCAGGGACACACAAACAACCCACTTCTTTGCTAGCCCCATTTTGAGTATTGCTTGTCCTTTTGGGACACTGTCTGGCAATATGCCCAGTTTCTTTACAAACCCAACATTTGTTTCTTTTCTCAGAAAAATATTTTCTTTGAAACCTGGGGCTAACTGATTTCAGTGGAGGCAGTGAGGGTTTTAGCTGCCCTGAAGGTGCACTTTTCCCTTTTTGTTCTGCCACGCCTGCCCCATTCACTCTCAGAGCAGGTCTGTTCTTGGCATAGTGGACCAAGAGTTCAGCAGCCTCTTGCACACTTTTGGGATCTCGGTCCTCCAGCCAGGTTTTCAGCTCTGCTGGGCATGCCCAAAAAAACTGTTCTAACAAAATAGCATGTTCAATGTTATCTACAGAGTTTGCTTCAGTTCCTTCCCACCAATGTTTTAAACACTGACATTGTTTCATGGCTAGCTCTTTGTAGCTCATGTCAGGGCTTCTCCTGAGTTTACAAAATTCAGCTCTGTATGCTTCTGCAGTTAAACCAAACTTTTTTTAAAGTGCAACTTTAAGTTTTCTGTAATCATTACTGTCCTCATTGTCCATTTGACCCAATGCATCCCGAGCTTTCCAGGTAAGTAATGGGGATAGCTGGAAGCTCCAGGACCCTCTAGGAATTTTTGCCTGAATACAAACTTTTTCAAAGGAATTTAAAAAGTCATCCATATCCTCCCCCTCTTTAAATTCAGCTATCAATTTGGAGTTTAATTTGTAACCCAGTCCTGTAGTTCCAGTTAAACCCAAGCCACCTACCGGCTCTGGTGCTGGTGGTTGGAGTCGTAGCTTCTCCAGTTCATGTCACCTCTGGCGCTCATGCTCTTCATGGTTGGCCACCCACTGTTCCTAGTTGGCCTCTCACTGTTCTCACTCCCTCTTCTCTGTGGTTCATTTCTCTCACTCAGCATCTGTCTGGAACTTCAGCTCCCATTCTGTGCAACTCAATCTGCAGCGTGATTGCTTCTGGCTCCAGAATGCTGGTGACCTTCCCCTACTGCTGTGGCCCTTCACTTGCAATGGTCCTGCTGCCTTCCTCACTGGATCTGGACACTGCACTGGCCGCTGGCCCCTCCACACCCAAGGTTTGGTCCTTTACAGTCACAGTCTGTGACTCGATGCTCTGGGCATCTGCTGCCATCAGGGCATACATGAGGTTCTGTTTGGTGGCTCTCCCCTCTGCAGGACTCCCCTCTCATGGCACAATTGCCTTAAGCAGTCTGCAGTGTGCCCACTGTAGAAAGGGCGTAGCTACTGATACTCCATGTAAGCCATGGTGTACCAAGTTTAGTAGTAGGGGATAGCAAACAAGCCAGCCAGCACTGCTGTGCCATCTCTAGTTCATCACATTTAAATTCCTTTGTTTGGCTTCACAGGCTTTTTCTTTTCTCTTTCAGCTTTGTTTTGGGGGGGCAGAGTGGACTGCATACATGGAAGCTGAAGGTCTCAATTAAGTCTGCATCATCCGCCTGTATAGTGATTGGCTGCAGCATCTGGTAGGGGTTGTGGTAAGTCTTGGGTGGTGAGTTTAAATGCCCCAGCAAAGTTAGAAACCATACTGTACTATTAGTTCAATGGTACTGGGAGTGAGAGAAGCAGTAGAAGAACTGAGTAACAGCAGATGGAAGAACAGACTCAGAGCCAGCTAAAAGAATGAAGATTTCATGTGGAGAGGCAAGTGGAGCAAATCTGCCTACCTGCAGGGGGGAGAGAGAAGAAATTTCTGCCATGGTCTTGGACTCGTGATGTAGTCAGTGGCATTTACCAGCAGGCAGAAGGCAGCAAGCACCACACTAACAGCGCAGACAGACAGCAGGTCTAATGTGGGAATCATCTAATTATAGCCAGGAACCTTGAACTCTAGTCTTGGGGGGGCTTGGCATGAACAATAGTGGTGGACAGGGTAGCAGTGTGGCAGATTGGTGTACAAATCTGAAATGTCTCACTACATCCCTGCGCTGTAGTTGGAAGCCATCTTCTTCCCTAAGTACAGCTACTCTAACTTGCACTTTGAAAAAAAAAAAACAAGTAGGAACTTGACTCTAGACAAAATGATATAGTTCTGTTTCTTTTTTTAAAAAAAAATCACTGCCTTATTTTGCAAGTGAGCTGTATAGTATTAAGTTGACACAATGAACAGTTAAAACCTGTGTTACCAAATTTTATCACACTGCTGCTAACCAAATCTGTCACAAACGCATTCAGCAGGTCAGGCCCTCTGCTCCCACAGTGCCAACCTCTGAGCACAATAGTGTGAACAGGTAACAGACAGGGTAACCCACCTGTTGGCTTTTGGGTCCAAATCACCTTTAGTCTCAAGTTCTGGGGGATTCAAACTGTGAACCTTATGCTAGGGTACCCGATGTACAGGCTCAGATATGTACCACTTCAGGGATTGTGGTACAATCTTTCACCAGGGACACCAAGCCAGGCTTCCAAAATGAACCCTTAAAACTCTATAAAAGACCTTAGGTATATTCTTACCTTTTCCCAGTTTATTAACACCATCAAGCTTTTGAACAGTTTTTTGTCAGTCTTAACCCTCAATAAGTCACATGCAAAAAAAGAACTGGCAGACCCAGGCAGTCTTTCAAATAAAGATTTTACTAAAGATGATAAAAATATGAAAAAAATTTAAACACAGAACAATATATCAAAGAGCTCACAATCACATAGAAGAACAAGGGAAGATTACAAAACAAAAACGCCTACCACAATACAGTTAGACTTTTTTTATCTAATGTATTACCTCTAAGGGCTTATCAGAGAGATGTGTCTTTCTAGAGTCCCAAAATTATATGTTTATTCTCCAGTTACAAGGGTACATTTCAACCCCCTCTCCCCATCCCCTTGGTGAGTCATCTAGCTCCTCCTTTTATAATCAAAAAAATACAAACACGATGTCCTATCAGGAGGTATGTTAAATAAGGTGACATCAGCAAAAACTCATTTCCCAAATTATGAGTCCTTGATCCACCAGTTCCCTTGAAGTTTACAACCCTGCAATTCCGTCACCCATGTGTGAGATAACTAGCAGGAATCAGCTTAATGACCTCTTCCTGAAGTCATAAATTTATATTTTAGTTTCCCAGCTTCAGAGCAGCAACAGGTTATAAAAAGGCCATAAAATGCAATGTCTCCAGGAAGTTAATTACATTACAGTGATCTCCTGGTCAATTATATATCCTGTAGTTTCACTTAAACCTGGGAGGGGCACCCATGGAATCCCAGGCTGTCTTATGTCAGACAATCACATGCTATATTTTTATATTACAAATATCATACAACAATCATAACCAGCTGGCCATGTGTCACAACACACACTAAGAGAGTGTGCTAACTTACTGAATATCAGGCAATGTTGGCTCAGTGCCAAGTAGATATCAGCTGTGCCAGCACAGCCAAAGGCGGCATATGGCACACAGGAGATAGTGCGCCCACATTGGGATAGCACCAGGAGTCTTGTGGACCATATTCAGCCAGAGCATGCAAATGAAGCCATTGAGTATGCAGGATGCTAAGGGCCATTTTCATGCCCATTATGGGGTCTTTTGTATGTGTGCTCTAGCCTCATAACACCCATACCGAGCTGAAGCAAAAGAGATACACTAATCTGGTGGACTCTCCTCCACTTGTTTGCCTCTATCATACATTTATTATGAATTCCCTGATGTCTAGTGAATCCTTCTACCCTCAATTGCCCCATCATACATTTATTCTGAGTTCTCTGGTGTCTAGAGGACCCTCGCATTACCCCAGTCATGGACTTATTTTGAATTCCCTGGTGTCTAATGAACCCCCCAATTGCCCTGCTTCCCAAGTATATCAATGTTCCTTGGTGGGCTAGTGCCCCCCACACTGAGTGCCAGCAACCCCCATTTGAATGATACCCCCAACCTTCCCACCCACTGTGGGCTCCCACCCTCACCCCCCACACTGGGAACTAGTCCTGCCATCCTTGATGCTGACTGGCACAGCCTCCTGCTCACCTTCTCAGCTGGTCAACTAATGACCTGCACAGAGCACAATCACAGGTATGTAGAAACACTGGTGGGGAAACACTGGTGGGAGGTCCACAGTGGGTGGGCATGTGGGTGGTATCACACCAATGGGAGGGTTGGTGGCACTAGGTTTGAGGGGTTCTGCTGGCACAGCGGTTGGATTTCCGCTTGCGACGCCGGCGACCTGGATTCGGGAATGAGCTCCAGTCACCGGAGGGCTGGCCAGGGGGAGAAGGATCGAGCGTCCCACGACTGCTCTCCTTCTCTGGGGGGATGGCGCGGGATGTCACTGATGCATGGGGACACCTGGTGGAGGCCAGGAGTACCTCAGCATATGGGACAGAAAGGTTCCAAGGGGCAGGACGGATGCTGGTGTCATCACACGTTCCTGCCCCTCTAAGGGGGAGAAAACAACCCGCCTCTCACCACCTAGATGATGCCCACCCCTCGAGCTGCTATCGACTCCCCAGGCTGACTCCCACCCTATCCCGTTGTTCGTGGCACCCAAAAGGGGGATGGGTGCCACGTCTCTGCCCTGGGGGGTAATCCAGGGGGTCCCGGGAGTACGGCTCATGTCGAGATGCCGCAGCCGAGGGGTCCGTGACCGGGCGGAAGACCGGCGGAGAGAGAAGGAGGGCGCAAAAAGTGTAAATTAAAAAAAAAAGGTTTGAGGAGGCCCAGCACACTAGAGAAGCTGACATACATATGAAACAAGGCCTTCAGTGGGAGGGAGTCTACTAGACACCAGAGCTAGATATTCAAAAGTTAGTGTGGGCACTAATGGGTTTTCACTCATACTATCTGGGTTTGTGTCCATTTTGGGGGTGGGGTCTATATTCAGAGGCTCCTGTAGCACTGGTTAAACCCATTAGCACTCAGGCACTAACCTACAGCTGTTTCTGTGCAAATGAGGGGGACCCCTACTGCATACAGGTGCAGTGGCAATTTCAAAGGGTTGTAGCAGTGGTAAATAGCACCCCAAGTAGTACCGTTTACTTCCTCTGAAAACCTCAACTTAATGGGGTGCAATGCCTGTGCCCCTACCCCACTGATGGTGAGACAGCTGTATTGTAGCCACCTGCCCCTGATCACTGGCACACAAGCAACAATACAGGCCCTGGTGTCTAGTGGCAACCCCCGCCCTCTGATTTCTGCACTAGGTATACTGCCATTTCCCAGGTGTCTAGTGATATGCCCTACCCCCAAACACCTGTCTCAGTTATGAGAATGATTTCTCTAGTGTCTAGTGGTACCCCCCCACCCTCTGTTTACCCATCCTGTGTCATATAAAGTATTCCCTGGTGTCTAGTAGCACTCCCCCACCCTCTGAGCACATGTACCAGTTATAAGAAAGATGTCCCTGGCATCTAGTGGCACCCCCACCTCCTGATCACCCATCCCAGTTATGGGAAAGATTTCCCTGGTGTCCAGTGGCACCCTCCACCCCCCAATCACCCATCAGGAAGAGTATCACCATATCCCTAATGTCCAGTGGCACCCCAATCCCCAGTCTCTCAGCTCATGTCCCCTATACTGCCTAGTGTCCAGTGGTACCCCAACCCCCCTGAATGCCAGTTGGCAAATGAACCAGCCACATTGGCAATCTAGTGGCCCCCTACCCCCTCCACCTGCACCCAGAACATCACCCACCCCAACCCCTTTTACTGGACAAGCCCAGTGGTGTGCAGTGAAACCTGATATGTGACCAGCAGAGCACACCACACACCTCCTCGACTGGCTGACATATGAGCTGACAGTGAGTGTGGGTGGTGTTCTGGGTATGGGTGGGTGGGGTGGGAGGAGGCTTCTTACTGCCAATGTTCACCGTCCATCTGTAGATGGCCATTGGGAGGTGGGGGGGGGTGAGGGTACCACTGGATAGCAGGGGTAGTATTGGGGACATGTGCTGGGAGATGGGAAGGGTAGGGGCCACCACTGAACACATGGGATATGGTGATGCTGTATTGGGTAGGTGATTGGAGGTGGAGGTGCCACTGGATACCAAAGAAATCTTTCTCATAATTGTGATGGGTGTGTTGGGTGGGAGGGTCCACTAAACACCAGGGAATACTTCCTATGACCCGGTTGTGACTGGACACCAGGGAAATCATTCTTATAACTGGGATGGGTGTTTGGAGGGTGGGAGGTACAACTAGACACCATGGAATACTTTCTGTGACCTGGGATGGGTAATCAGAGGGTGGGGGGTGCCACTAGACACCAGAGAAATCATTCTCATAACTGGGTTGGTATTCAGGGGTTGGGGGGTGCCACAAGACACCAGAGGATACTTTCTATGACCCAGGACGTGTATTCAAGAGGGGTGTCACTAGACACCAAGGCAATCTTTCTCATAATTGGGACAGGTGTTCAGGGGTGGGGGGGCCATTACACACCAGGGACAACACTGACATCTATGGGACAGGTGTTTGTGGATGGGGATGCCACTAGATACCAGTGATAATATTGACATCTATGGGTCGAGTGTTAGAGGGGTTGGGGGGTGCCACTAGACACCAATAATCTCGTGATACTTTACTGGATGGGTGACTGGGGGGGTGTCACTGGACACCAGGGAAATCTTTCTCATAACCAGGATGGTTGTGTAGGGGGTGAGGGGTGCCAGTAGACACCAGGGACAGCAATGACATCTATGGGATGGGCGGGAGGTGCCACTACACACCAGAGAAATCATTTTCATAACTGGGATGGGTGTTCTGGAGATGGGGAGTACCACTAGATACCAGGGAATATTTATGTGGCCCAGGTTGGGTAATCGGTGTTGGGGGGGTGCCACTAGACATGAAAGAAATCATTCTCTTAACTGGGATGGGTGTTCAGGGGTAGGGGGATGCCACTAGACACCAGGGAAAACAGTACATTATACGAGACAGGTGATTAGAGGGTGGGGGTGCCACTAGACTCCAAGGCAATATTTCTCATAACCAGGATGGATGTTCAGGAGGTGGGGATGCCAATAGACACAAGGGACAACACTGGCATCTATGGGATGGGTGTTCAGTGGTGGGGGTGCCACTAGACTCCAGGGAAAACATTACATTATAAGGGACAGGTGTTCAGAGGGTGGGAGTGCCACCAGGCACAAGAGCACATATTTCTTTATTTCTAAATATATCAGGATGGGTGTTCAGGGATTGTGGGTGCCACTAGACACTTGGGAAACCCGTATATTATATGGGATGGGTGATCAGAAGATGTGGGTTTCCTCTAGCCACCATGGATGCCATGGGAGGTGCTCACAGGTTTGGCACAAACAGGCCACCACTTCCAATCCAAGTGAGACCATCATGTGCATGCTAATGACTCTCTAGTGCCTTGCATGCCTAATGGACTCATTTGCATTTTGTTACTGAATATCGCACTATGGCTCCCGGCACTATCTGGTCTGGGGGTGTGATTCCCTATGGGCTGGATACAGCCTAGGTCTTTGCCAGGGCAGGGCAGATTGATTTAGCACTGTGTCAACAGGGGGCCAATTGGGAGTCAGATAGCCCCCATTTGCTAGCTGACCGCCAATGCAGTCCTTTGCACTGGCATTTGCCCATTTTTGAATAGCTGGCCCCAGGGGACTGTTTAGGCTGACAAAATCTCTTGCATATACTACTGCGTTTTTATTGATGAGGAACTCCCTCATTTGCATAGGTACACAATATCATGTTGCCGGGTTTTAGTGGCAACCTGGGGGCCGCTAAATACGGCCCTGCCCAGAGTGCAGGTGCTAATTCAGGTTAGCCCAGTACAAACCTTTTGAATATTGGCCCCTATAACTCTTGAAACCTAGTCTCAAAAACAACATTGTTAGCCCAATAAAAGGTATCACTTGGTGTATTTCTTGTCTTTCCACTGCATCTATACTATATGCACAAACTTCAGGAAAAGATTCTTGGGACACATAAATGTGTCAAGGTCATTTCGCTCTGCTGGGGCCTCAATAGGATCCCAGGTCAGTTAGTCCCTGGATAGTTTGGTCAGTTCATCCTTGGACAATTCATTCCCACTATTTATGGTCCTGGAGCACATTGCCTCATCTGGTGGGCAAATTCCTCCCACCTAGAGTTTATTTTATAACATTTAGTTAGGGGCAAGCGTGTAGGCAGGCATACTCACTGTACACATTTGTGTACAGATTGTTTTTAGTACCTGTCCCAATCATATGCCTTTTTGTTACCATTATCAGCATAAGCTGGTGTGTTTGAGTTAGTGTAGGTCACTTAGTGTCTGTACCTGTTTAAACTTCTATTGTTTAGTACCGATATGTGTACAACCTGTTTAAAAATTATATACAGTGATCAATTCATTTGTTTTAAAATGGAAAAAATGGCAGTAGTTTGAGAGGATGTGTACTTTTATTTCATGGGGGGACAGCAGCTGCAGAGCGTGTGTGTGTACAAAACAGAAATTTCAGGCTACACCCCTGAGCTAAGGGCCAGTTGTCCGGGACCAATTGATATGGAAGCTGATTGACCATGTAGCTAATAGTCCTGGGCGAGTTGTCGGGAGGGCAGTGACCTGGACGAATTGTCATTTAGCCAAGATTCAGGATTATAAAAATCAAGTAGGCCACTTCTCTTCCTCGGTTTCTGATTCAGGCACTGACATAAAAACTGGGGGGCAGATACACTATATGTTGGTTAGTTAAACGTGCATATTCAGCAGACTTCCCCAGTGCACTTGGAATAATTTCTGATAGGGTGTGTGTACACGGCATTATAAGTTTTATCTCAGGCCTGTCAATAATTTACGTTTCTTGTCTTGTAGCAACGGACTTGGCTGTCACTGAGATAAACAGCTACTCACAGGCATGCAGTGACCGCACATTTATGTCCGTGCCAACGAATGACGATGTCACAGTTGGAAGATTATAATGCCCCTACATGCTCATATAGCAAGAATAGGTGTGGTATGAGTGAGAAAGGTCATTTCTAAATATGGATATCTTTGCAATAATTAGCGTGAAACTGAAAATACCTGGGTAAATATTTTCGGCTTATGTAGTAAGTCTGCCCTAGTGTGAAAGTCACGTAAAAACCCTATCCTCAAAACAATTTCTCCTGCTATGTGTATGTGCAAAAATCTTGTGATATTTTCAAGGTTTATACTATTCTCGAAATGTTTTATTTGTTGGGGGGGGTGTCACTCACACACACACACAGAAAAAAAATAGTGCATCTCAGTTGGGTCATGTACTGAACTGTAATGATGATGATGATTATAACAACAATGTTTCTACTAACAATTCCGGTGGCAAGAGCCCGCTCTGAACTTTCATAACAATGGGTTTCTGAAAAAGCACGTTTCCATTATCCGAACTATCCACCATTGCTTGTATTTCTGATTTTGCACACACTAGGTACAAAAAGTAATTATATTTCTCTGTGGCATCTGCGAGTTTTGCATTTCGTTTGCTTGTACAGTACATCCTGCATATGTAAGGAGACGATAGAAAGGATAGACAGACAGACAGATATATATACAGTAGATGGAAAGAATACGTATTACTGCACTTAGCATCATACCCTACTTTAGCCGAGAATCGCCTGCGGGGTGCCGGGTTGTCAGAGCACACCGGATAGACCATTGGTTTCTTTCTGCTGGCAGATGGTCTGCTTCTATTATTGCCCACCACCGGGGACTAGATCCCAAAACAATCTGGTTGTGATGTCCTGTAACCTGCCGCTTCGTCACTTTTAGTTGAAGCTGATTACAAAATAGCTCCAAGGGAAAAGAACCCACAGGAGCACTGGCCTCGCTGGGACCCCATATCAACCTCATATGCCCCCCCCCCACACACACACACACACACACACACACACACACACACACACACACACACACTGACTCCGTTTTTGTAGGAACAAGTGCAGTGCTTGCTATACTGTAACGAAACACTTCATGTGAGCCAGCAGATGGCAGTAAAAACACGCTCAAAACGTTTATTAAGCAGGGCGGTGTATGTATTAATAGTTACTCACCCCTTGACGAAAGAATGATAGGGACATTAACAGATAGATAGATAGATAGATAGATAGATAGATAGATAGATAGATAGATTGATTGATTGATTACAGTTTAAGAGCTTTGGGAGCTAGGGGGCCGATAAGGGCTATATCCTTAAAATGAGCCCCCTTCCCATTTTAAGTCAATGGTAGTGACGCTGAGCTACAGGGCTCAGTCAGAGCTCGGGTCAGAGCCTCCCCAGTTCCAACGATAGATAGATAGATAGATAGATAGATAGATAGATAGATAGATAGATAGATAGATAGATAGATAGATAGACAGACAGATAGATAGATGCAAGCCCACTGTAATTCCAACACTAGATAGATAGATAGATAGATAGATAGATAGATAGATAGATAGATAGATAGACAGACAGACAGACAGACAGACAGACAGACAGACAGACAGACAGTTTGTATTTTTGTACCAGTTTGAGACTATGGCAAGAAGGTATGTTTTTCGAGGTGGGGTGGACCTGGACGTCATTAGCTGGAAGCGAGCTGCTACCAGCTCAGTATACATCTATCTATATCTATATCTATATCTATATATATATATATATATATATATATATATATATATACACAGTATATATCTATATCTGTTTCTGTAGCTATATATCTATATTTTTTCTGGTAAAACTTTTTGTATAAACAAATTTTAAAAAAATCAGAAAAGGTTTTCGATGTTATTGTATGCCTTACAAACCCTGCAGCACTGAAAAAGTTAAATGACGGAGATGTATAAGAACTGCCCTTTCCTGAGGCATTATGTTAGTGAATTATTTTATTCCAAAATGGGTGCATTATAAAATTCAACTTTTATCACAGAGAGAACAGAGGTAATTTAGGAGCCTGGTATACTACTAGTACCAGTAGTATTTACTGCATAATAATAAATATGTTAATTGGCCATAAATCTCAACTGCACACTTGTATGTGACCAATGAATGAATAAAACAGGGTGTATTTTAAAAACATTTGCCTAATGGAATTGTGGGGTTATCAGAGCATCAATTATGTGTTTAAGTACTAGGCTCCCTCGATCTTTGATCAGTGCAAAAAATGGATTACACTGAAGCAGGATAGTATTGATCGATCATTTGTTACGATTATTAGAACCTAGAGTGAATTACAGTAATTGCATCAGTACCTCTCAACTGTCCTGATTTTCAGGGATGTCCCTGATTTTACCTCAGAAATTTCTTCTGTCCCTCATAAATTTGGCATTTCTGTCACTGAAGAGGAGGGATTTGAATCACAAAATAATGCCAGCCATTGGTGTTACTGTCTAGTTCTCATTAAGAAAATGCTAGTCATACTAAGAAGCATGTTGTACACAACTTCTGGAACTAATATTACTATTTTTTCAGATGTGTCCCTGATTTTGGTCATTTGTCCCTGATCATTTTAAGCCTTGTCCCTGATTTGTGATGAGGGAGGTTGAGAGGTATGGTTGCATCCAACAATAACAAAATCGGTCAGCGACACCTGAGGGTAACACATCGGAAGAGGTTAACTTAGGGCCCTTTCATGGATAGTTACAGTAGGCTTGGAAAATGTTCAAACATAAGTCACCAAAGTTAGCTCAGCAGTCGTTGGGTCAGCATTACCTGCCTTGGGTTTCTCGGATACACTTAAACCAGTGTTTTGGTCACGCTTGTGTTTCTTCTGCCTCTTTTCTGCCTCATTGCATGATAAGACATTCTCTTCTGATTCTAACTCAGTTTTCAGTTGTAACGTGCATTTCGAGGAACCCTTGGGTTCATATTAAATTGAAAATGTTTAGGTGGGGAACTCTTCTTTGCATTTGTAGGAGGAGACTGTCTTCGGTGATGGAAGTTAGTTACACTATTCAATGGAGGAAGCTAACAGTAACAGGAATTCTCATTTAATTTTTTAAGTGTGGAAACTGTTCTTTTAATTTCCTGTTCATCTTGACCCTTGCATGTGTTTAACTCCAAACACTAGCTTATAAAAACTGCACACTGGATTGTTTTATTTTTGCAGTGGAACCTGAATTATTAATTATTTAAGCCAAACACAAATTATTATAGGATGTATTTTCAGCTCAAGTCCATCCGATCTCATTCCGGACATTTTTTTTAATCACAGAAATTGCAGTTTGCTCCTTCCAATTCCCAATATGTATAGTTTATGAAATTACATGGGGGGGGACTGGGATTAAAATCAGAGCTAACTTCACGGGATTCGACATGGCATCTTTATAAGAATTGTTAACAAGAACTCAGTGGTTTGCGATATGGCTGTAAGTATTGCCAGGGTTGAAGGAGTAGCACCAGCAACATACGTAGGGTTACACCAGATTAGGACAGTTTGGCGAGTTCACTGGATAACTGCTCAAAAAATATCTACACCTGACATTTGTTTACCACGGCCATTTAAAATCATTTTTAGGCAGAGATAGCAGGATTGATAAGAGTCTCCGTGGATATCACAATGCACTAATTCTAATGACTTTTTGAGGGCTCTACAAATTCAGGACTGTCATTCCATTTTTGTCAAGAAACCTGTGAAAGTGTATACGACCATAATCCAGATGAGTACAGTCTGCAACCAGTTTGGGAAGGGGGGGAGGGGGTGAAGATTTATACACTAGCTACATGGTCTGACTTCCAGTGTAATTTATCACATTGTTTTTCCTCTTTATCATATGTTCTTGCTATATGCATCAGTTTTCACTTGTAACAATCTATATGTGCATGGAATTCCAAAGGCTAATGTAGGTTATTTACCTTATAGATATATGACTTTGTATTAGGAACGGTTTGGAGGCTCAAGTTTACTTGTTGTTTGCCATGTCTATCTGTCTTATATGTTTACATGTTATGTATTGTTGGAACAAAAACCATTCAAAAATATTTAAAAGATTAACTGTTAAAGAAGCACAATTTCTACATAACATAATATATATTTTAGTTACATGTTGGAAAAGGTCAATAAAATGTATTTATTTATAAAAAAAACTGTTGATTTACAAACAGCAAATAAATTGCACTTGCAAATGTTTTACTTGTTTGCTTAAATAAATACACAAAACATTGTGTTGTGCCAGGACTACTAAAACTGTAATGTGGCAATAATGAGAGGGATTTGAATCAAAGAATGGCGGAGGAGGCTGGCTGCAAGCAAGAACCAGTTCAATTTTGATTTGTACTAAATTTTGCAGTTTGGTTCTGGCCCGCATTGCGGTATAGTTATGATCTATGTAGCTCTATTGAAATAGTCTGTTCAGTAATAGCCTATACTTTATAGGTGAACATGTCCTGAACCCCTCATTATGGATGGATGCAGTGCTGTTTTTACAGTGGTATATGTGTGTGTGTGTGTGTGTGTGTGTGTGTGTGTGTGTGTATACTGTTTTGACAGTGTAGTGGTGTGTGTGTGTGTGTGTGTTAGACAAAATTACACAATAACTGCAGCTTACAACCATGCCAGTAAGAGGACACATCTGGAAGAATCTGGGTATTTTCCAGCAACCTGTGTGGTGCCTATCCATTTATAGATTCTGAAAATGGTCACATTGGTGAGAAGTGGAGCTGCTTCCAATACTGGGACACGTTGTTCCAACTATTTGCACTGAGCAGGCAACTACTATGAACTAGTATACTCATAAAATGGGAATAAAAAATATAGATACTCCTTTCCTTTTACAGTTCCAAAACAAACTTATTTGGACGTTACAGGACACGGCGCTTTAATGTTGAGGAATGGACAGGTTACCAATGCTGACAAGTTGCCTATATTGTAATATGTAATGCACTCCACATTCTCCATGAACATATACATATAGGAGAACTAGGAACCAGCATCATTCAGCGCCAATAATCTGGTGATATAAATATATATAGTGCAATCTCTTGTACAAAGAATGGATCAGATTAGTAACACGAGTTAATCAAAACTAACATACTGGGCAAGTTATGTATTGTTGGAACAAAAAAACATTCAAAAATAATCAAAAGATTAACTTCAAAAAAAGAACTAACATACTGTGGAAACAAATTAAGTAGGGGACCAAATGCACTATGAACTGCCTATAAACCCATAAAAACTACTTTTTTGCCGAGTAAAAATGCCCTAAATAATATTGCTTGCAAATTCGATAATATTCAAGTAGCGAATTTCAGCCCCCACAGTAACTTGAACATAAGTCAATATTAAAATTAACCCTGTTTAAGGAACATAGTTTTCTTTTTATCGTTTAGATGGATCGCAGCAGGCACATTTCAACAGTGTGAACATTTACACATTCAGTTTGTATTTGAATAAAGCTATAGGGCAAGAGAATATTTACTGTAAAGGGGGACCAGGCTGTGTCCTATGGAATCGACTGTGGCTAAAGGGGAATCAGATGAGTACCAAACAAATACATTTGAGATGCATTGTGGCTCCTATTATTTTCCCATATGCTTTCCACGTTGTGTATACTAATAGTCGTTGCCAACTTGACCAAAATATAAAAAGTGTTACAAGCCTTTAAAAAGTCTATAAAGTTCACAGGCACTTTGGACTGTCTGTCATCTGTCATTGGCGATTCGTTTGACTCAGGAGATTGGAGGCAGAGCAGGGATTGCGCGTCAAGGGCTGCCTTCTGTGGCCAGTGTCTCAGTCTCTCTCTCTCCCTCTCTCTCTCTCACACACACACACACACACACACACACACACACACACACACACACACACACACAGTGGGGTGTAGTGTTTACTGACTGAGCTCAAGACAATCAGCAATTCATCAGGGGAGATGTGTCACCCAAACGCCAAAGAAAAGCCAACATGACATCTGTTTTAATGGTTCCTTGCTAATAAACCCCTCTCCAATGGCGTCTTTGTTGGAACGTCAAAGATTATTTACAGAACGAGTCAATCTTTAATGGTTTCCTGATCGCTGGGCTAAGTCGCTGTAGGTGGTGGCGAGGGCTATTGCAGACTCAGGGGAGGCAACCTCTGTTGGGGGGGGGGGGCACAAGAGGAGCACTCAATCTGTAGGAGGCCACAGATTATAGCAGGGGAGGAGAGAGGACAGGAATACAAGGGGCAGACATCCATATCAGCGCTATGTCCACCTCATAAGGTGCACTGTATATGTGCCTGCAATGTCCGATAGGAGATGACCAGTTGAGCTGACATGTGTGGACGCCTTGGGTGGGTTGTAAGGCAGGAGGTGAAGGCGAATGCCATCATGCTCAATGAGTCTGCATATTTCCCTATGACCTCACATCCTGAATGGTGTTATTGTACTTATAAAACAGTTTTTAAGGATTAAAAATGAAATAGTCTACTGCAGGGTCAAAGTAGTCCAGTTATGCTGAAATAACTAGGCACCATGTGACAGTTTTCAGCTAATCAGATCACTGGATTTTTTTTCAATCTGTTTTTAGACAGATGGATAGAGAGATCAGATGGAGGAGACGCGCCCACAAGCATTCCCAGAGTACAAACGACGACCTACAGAGGGACAGGAAAAGGGCTCCAGATCAGTGTTTGCGTTCTGCTCTACCCTTTTATTCTCCTGACCTTGACATAGACAGAGCCTCATTCAAACTTGAGTGGCAATATAACAATATTATTCGTACCCCCCGCCCCCACCACTACCACCCCAGCCTAGAGAAAACTAAAGCTCACAAGATACACCTGACATAAAATGGGCACAGTAAATCTTATGTAGAGAAAGAAATATCTTGGTTCATATGGCGGATGTACATGATAAAGTTTTTTTCTCACCAAGAAAAACATACCCATACGTAAATCAAAAAGACATCTTTCAAAGCCTTATCAGATCGTTTTGTGTGTGTCAAGAGAGACAAAAAGCATTTAAATCGAACTGTCAGAATATGAGAAAGAAGTTTACTAACACATCTCTGTCAAAATCCATGAGAAATGGTTTCAAAAAATAATTATGTAAGCCATGAGATGTTAATGAAGTAGCATAAGACTCGTATAGCCAGTCATATACCAGCTGCGATTTGGCTTAACTCAGGGTTAAACTGGGCAGGAACCCACAGAAACTTAGTTCCCCTCTTGGTACAAAATGTAGGAAAGCTCTTGCCTCTCTTGTATGTTTTTACACTGACTACTGAGCCGAGCAAACATAAATATAAAAGTTCCCCATTCTAAGCATGTTTGTACCTGCTGACATCCAGTCCAGCACACTTTCCTTGAGCCCGACCACACCCTGACCTCTCAGAAGGAACGCTACTGAATTGAATCCTGGTACCTAGCGATGTATAGGCACGTGTTCTCATCTCTGACTATTTATTATTTTAACTTAGGCAGTATTGGAATTGTTAGCAATGCTTAACAGGGACCTAAACTAATCACTAAGGAAGGTATTGGGCTGGCATACACTATGGTGAGTGACCTTATAACTCAAATGAACACACGTCACTGAATCAAGGAAACATGAAGACACTAGCATGTATATATCATTTAAATACATTCTAACTATAGGCTGCCTTAGTAATAAAATTAAGAGGAAATGTATGCGAACTAACAGATCATATATTACACATACCGGCAGACATGTGCTTTATTATATTGTTGTCTTATCAGGCTTATATTTCTTTCCCACATAGTATGACGAACATTGCCTGTTTATTGCCTGTTTTCAGTTTCCTTTTTTTTTTTTTTTGGTCTTCTACTCCCAATTGGCACACATAAATTTGTTCTCATGACCATAGCTAAAAGCTGCACTCATAGGATAGTGGGATATTTGTAAGTGAACCAACACCGCTATTGTACACATGTGACTGCTGTCTGTCACATGGGTCACTCACTCACTCTGATTCCTCCAGCTTTTGTGTTAAAGTTATTGGCCTAACTAACATCGCAATAAAGAGTCTAGTTTTATTATGTGGCTACATACAGTACATTATTTCTGGAAAGCTTTAAAAGGCATAGATTCTGGTATCATGTACACTCCAGATTGTAGCTTGATAATACATCCCAGGAAACTGGGTTTGACTTATTTTTTAAACACATACAAGCATGTAAAACTGCATATACTGCATGTCCATGCATTCGTACTGTTTCTTGTTAAAGGCGGCTATATTTCTTTTGCTTATTATTAGTGCCACTTAATAGTTTCTCTATTCTGAGAGAGTTGCCATAGGCATATGCCCTCTACACGCAGCTAGGAATAAAATATCCAAGTGACGTTTAAATCCACGAGCACTCTTCAAAATGAAGAGTTGTATGAAAAGTACAAATGTGTATTTATTGTACAGTCTCGTGCAGACACCAAAGGCAAAGGAAGAGCATTTATAATCTTGGTCTACACACGCATAAAGAAAAGTATTGAATTAAAAAACTCGATTGGAAGGCGTACAACTATACCGTATGTCACGTTGAAGTTTTCCATTCATAGAAGCATAGCCAGTAAATAAGTGGTGATGCAGGTGTTACAGAGCACACGACTGCCGGTGTGGGTGTGTGTGTGTGTGTGTGTGTGTGTGTGTGTGTGTGTGTGTTTCTCTTTACCCTGGGACACGTCACATGCTTTTGGACCTAGGCTATTCTCTCCCAGTCAACATACTTTAATAAATGAAAGAGATAAGGGAAATCTGCTCCAATACTCTCGTGATTTCTTTTTTCACTGGATTCTTCGACTGGCATGAAGTGTGGTTTGTTCCCACCTTTGACTTTTTTTCTTCACCACTGTTGTTAGTTCCATAAAATGCAACACTGCATGATGACAGACGTTTATTTTGTCAAAGTCAATTTACAGTTGAAAACTTAAGAAAAGAAACTCTAACCTGTCAGTTGTTACGCTGAATGTTAAAGGCATTTGTATAATAATTTAATGTTAATATTGATCCATGCTTTTCGCAACCACAGCAGAGAGCGTTCTGGCGCTGGTTTTGGGATACTTTCCATTCTGGCAGACATTGGGTTTACGGAACTCGTGGCAGACTGGAAATGGATTAACAATATACCACATGTAAAACTCAATTACATGAACGAATTCATACCATATACCCTACCTTGTAGCGTGTTGCCAGGTAAGCAGGTCTGATGGCCTTGGCATGAGAATTCCACGCACTGTCCTGGAGGAGCCGTCAGACTGCAATGCTGGGTGCTTGCTTCACTCATAAACAGCACTGTTTTTTGTTCTTCCTTTAAAGAAAGTATGAATGTGAAGACATAGCAGGTCAAGGGCTCATTTAAATGATTTGTCTCGTGTTTTAGAACTGTGACTCATATGCGATAGACAGACAGACAGAAAAAAAGAGAGAGAGCATAAATTATGGGCAAGTATGGTATACAAGGAAATAAACACGGGGGGGTAACCACAGCATAAGGCCAGGAGCCAGAAGAGCCAGTGGTGTTATGATCTGCTAGCCCCCACGTGGGTTTATTTCAGAGTATAGGGGACTCACCCATCTTACATTCTACATCGTACATCTATGGTTGCTGTTAGTGTTTATCACAATTGAGTATACAGGAAAATAACTGCTAGCCACTTCAATGTGGAAAAAGCATAAAGTTGAACCCATGCATCTCTGCTTAAAGTTGAACCAGCTTAATATTTTGTGGTGATTTGCATATGCAGCCCATGATGCTTTGCATTGTGGGGACGTGTAATTTTAAAATTATAGATAGATAGATAGATAGATAGATAGATAGATAGATAGATAGATAGATAGATAGATGGGTTAGGGAGGTATACAAAGATTTATACCCATGGAGTGGGCCTATTTGTGCTATAAAGCCACGAGCCCGAAGGGCGAGTGGCTTTATTGCACTAATTGGCCCCCGAGATGGGTATACTTCCGACTGTGCCACCATCTCCCATTGTTAAATACAGTATAATACATTAAATTGGTCATTTTATGGAGATGTCATTTGCTATTGCGTTATGGCCCCGGAGGCCTCTTGCAGCAAGTAGGTAATGGTGTGTCCTGAGTGCAGGTATGAGTCTGGGGGATTTCTGGGTTTGGGTGGGTTTTGTGTAAGTGTCTTTTTCCAGGTTCTTTTGCAGCTTGTTAATTGGTTTGGCCAGCTTCCTAAGAATGTGTTGATTGTGTTATAAATGTTGCCCATACGGTTTAATGAAGTGTAGGTATATACCCTTTATTAGTTTAGGTATAAACTTTTAATTGTTTGACTAGTGTAGGTATATGATTTTAATTAGTATAGGTACAATATTTTAATTATCTGATTAGTGTAGCTATATAGCTTTAACTGACAATTTAGTTACTGGTGTACAGGGAAATAAACAATGACCTTTTGTATAGGGAAAAATCCCCATCCATGTACTAAGTATCTATCTATCTATCTATCTATCTCTTAGTACATAGGTGAAAAGATAAATTGCTGGAGGCGCACATATATTTTTTGGGAGGAGGTAGCAATCCCGGTGGCCCAGACTTGTGGCTATGACATCTAAAATATCGAACCTATGTCACATTGTCCAACGAGATAATAGAAATAGTGCATGCATTCATCACAGGTGTGCATATACACTTCCTGAGCCATAAGCTTTCACCTTTTAAACAGAAACTATTAGCAGCCGGCAAGCACACAAGACGTCCGATAGTGTACAGATGTTTTGTACTCCAGTGTGTTTATATGCAGCCCATTCACTACAGCCAGAAGAGAGCGAGAACTTAAGAACCCGTGTTGCCATTAAACCGCCTTGCTGAAGATTGCTGTGTAATAATGATCTGAATTTTTCTTTTTCTTTTTTTTGGGGGGTAAATAATATAACAGCACCACACGCAAAACTGGCTGCAGCTTGAAATGTCCCAGTTTTAGGACAGTCTCCCACTTTAAGGGAAACGCTATTGTTAACGGGTTAGAACTTCTGCATGTATGTATTGTTGTAAGTCCACCAAATGAATAATACAGAGTAAGTGCAGTGTTTAATGGAGATCCGTGGAAAATTCCACTTTCTGCAGAAGAGGGAAGGTGCTTGCCCTTCCAAGATATGTCATACGGTACAACGCACTTACCCATATATGATTTATTTCCGTCCCGCGTATGCTTATTTGCCATACAAGGACAATAATTCCTATAATTGCCTTTAAAGGTCAGCTTGTTCAAAAGAACTAGGTGCCAATGAATTCTCCTAACAGAATACAGTGCCCATTTTATGTAATACTGACAACATGTGTCACCTGAGAACTGTTTCATTTGAGCACTTGCTTTTCTTTGCATTTTGTAAACATTTTCACAAGTTACCACTAACCTACAAAAATGTTTGCGTTTGTTCTTAAGAGTCAACTTAAAATATGAATTGAAATTATACCCCCCCCCAAAAAAAAAAAAAGCTGCAGCAAATACAGTCCCCGGTTATGAAAGAGTTCACTAGATCTGTTCTTTAAAAATACGGTTTTGGGGAAACTGGCAGTTTAAAAATTGCAGCTGTACCAAAGGCTGGAAGTGTGCATTTTTGTTCTGACTTTTCATATTCAACCGAGAAATGTCAATTAACCGGTATTAGGTTGTTTTTTTTTTTTTTTTTTGGTTTTTTTTTGTACTTGCCAGTTTAAATCTGTAAGCATTCCCAAAGAGGCCATGATCCCATCTGCCTATAATTCCAAATTAAAGTTCAGACTGTAGCCGGCTTATGCACTGCTGATCCTGTATCATAGGCTCCCATGACCCATCAATTACTGTTTAATAGAATTATAGTTTTAAATTCCAATAGTCTTAAAGAATGTTTTATTACAGGCACAAGAAGGTATACATACACTTCCCGCTCTATTCCATTGTATTGATCGGCATAGTGTAAGCACATTACACGCACAAACTCTAGCTAGCGCTGAACAAAAACATCTAATATAAACGAACATCATCACTGTCTGTCACTGTACCCATGCATGTTCTACTGTGTTTGTATTTAGTCAAAGCACAACTCGTTTACAGAATATAGAATAGAATTGTTATGTCAGAGAAGATTATTAAAGTATAATACTGACAAAACAAACAGGTCGTCTGAAGATGAATGATATTGTATAGTCGGTTTATTTACTTGAAAGATCACTGGCAATTAGAAGTGCGGGTTATTTTGCTTGTACTGTTAGCATGTTAGAGCAATTGAGACTGTGATTTATTATCATAAACGTTCCTTAGACATACTGTGACTTTTTTTTTTCATTGCTGCTCCTTTCCCGAATTCTCAGGTCCACAGCACTTAGACGATGGCCTTTAGTCCCATGTCTAATTATTTCAGCCTATACCCTTCACAAACACGTTTTCTTAAAAATAACAACCAATATGTACATTTAGGTAGGCAGTAAAGCCCAGAGGTTAGATCAACCAGCTGTGAACGACATTGGTGCACCCAGTAGACATAGGTTTGATTCAAACAACCTCCACCTGCATAAAATATAGCACTGGACGCACCTGGAAAAGAGCTTCGGCTCAATATGACTTTCCCCGGCCAAAACTTTCTAAAATAAAAATAAATAAATGTAAAGCGACCTTCATTTTATTGTACCAAGGTATTATGTTTACATGTTTTAGCGGGATAGCGTGTGTGTGTGTGTGTGGGGAGGGGGGCTTTGCTGACACCAAAATGTCATTCTGCTGTTTCCCACGGAATGCTTTGTTTCTGAGAACTCAGGCTAAAGACAGCAAAGGCAACAACACAATTTAGGACACGTTAATACATAGATGGTATAGGACAGAAAAAAATCGAAAACTTCTTGAGGTATGCCCTGTTGTTCCTACCGGAAGTTAAGTGTCACAATTCAAAATCATTTTTAATAACGAATATGTTGTATAAAGCGCATCATGAGTGAAAATATCACAAAAGTAAATTCCACAATTCCGTTGCTCTTTAATGTTTTACATAAGTCTAATGATCACATGAGTGTAATTAGGGTTCTGATTCAAGCGAAAACGATGTTGGTAAATCCCCAAACTACACACACCAGCACATTACTGACATTTGAATGATATCCAGAAAAGTCCACGTTTTTCTCCATTTCAATGAACATTGTTTGTCTTTTGCATCAATCAAAAGGTCCTTGTACCACCTGAAAATATGTGTACCAGAAAACAGCACATATTCAGGTACTGCCTGTACAGTGAGTGCCCCGACCTGTACGAGGTATTTCGCTACATTGCTGTAAAATATTGGCCAGAGGTTTGAGGGCTAGTTTTTGGCTTGACGGGGAACCAGTGAAGGTTCTGCAGAGGCCGCTGCTCTGTACCTTGAGGCTGTGGTTGATGAGTAGACTGGGGATGAGTGACTGTCATTTGCCTCCCTGCAGTTGCACGCTGAATCCAGGCCATTGCAAAGTGCAGAGAGTTCAATAAGAGCTGCATGAATAAACTCGAATAGAAAGTTGTGCTCAGCTAACCGGCTAAATCTAAGCAAAAGCAGGACACCAACGTCCACAGTTCTGTTTTCCAATGTTCTGCCCCCACTACTGTATCTACCGATGATCAAGGGCGTTGTGGCATAGAAATTCACCCATTTTCCTTAACGTTATGCAGTGTATAAGAAATACGTTTGTAACGATAGAAGAAATTATATCAGTGATAAAAAAATAGTTATTCTGTCAAAACCAACTAAACCTAGGTGTAGTTTGAAATATGAGAGTTAGCAAAGGTATAAAACTTTGCTACCCTTAAAAATTTTATGTGTGATCATATTAGTTTTACATTCAGGCACATATGTGTGATCATATATGCCTGAATGCACATCTATACCGCAGACAACACTGAAGTTATGCATGTTAAAATGAATGTAAACACTGCATAATGTTTTGGAAATTGGTTTAACTTGCCGATAATGTGTTTTGTATGCATCGATTATTAGGAAGGATGTTAATACATAAGTAAAAGTAAAAAATGTACTACATACGTGCAACATATATTCAACACACACACACACACACACACACACACACACACACACACAACTTTCTTTCCTGATACCCTGGGTTTTACACAAATAGTTCCCTGAATATCTCATACATCCATTGCATGTTCTTTTTTTATTATTTTGTTAATGTTTGCATTTGCTTGAGTCCAAACTTATTACTGTGACTTATGTATTGATCAAGTGACAGCTTCCTAGCAATTTTATCTTAATCAGCAGCTTGCTTGTCAGAGAAAATAAACTAATAAGTGGGGCCGACAAAGTGTTGTCGATAATGATCGGCTCTGGAAAGAGAGGTAAGCTCCCTCAGCTTGCTGTTTTTGATAGGCCCTATCTTTCCAGGACAGATGGATTTAGCGAGTGAGGAGGCTTTAAAGCAGATTTTCCTATAGGCCTCAATCACCCTTTAACGTTTTGAATGCAAATCCCAACAAGGCATTGTTTTCTCTGCCCCGTGCCAGGTTCTGTTTGGTCTGTAGCAACGTTTCATTTTGTTTGTTTTAACAACTCACACACAGAATTATTGCTCTGACAAGAGGCTCAGGTCAGACCTAAATTAAATGGTAACAAAATGGCATTTCGGACTCCAAGCCACAATGCAGATGTGCGCTGCACATGCACCTCAGTCTGCTCTCCAAAACACAAACAATGCTGTTGGGTATAACTGCTCTCCATGAAAGTGTTAGACATAGCTTTAGAAAAGTTCTGGAGAAGCCATAACAAGCAACAACATATAGTCTCGAAAAACCAAAAATGCCAGGATCTGAATAGTTTAAAATATGAGTTCATTACTATGCACACTGTGCTAGGTTTTGATTCACATTATTACACAATTGATGTGGCATTAATATGGAAACTCTCTAAAAACTGTCCATATATCATATGTAGCAGATTGTCACTTCCAGGGATACTAGCTCTGTATACCTTTAATGATGATAAAAACGCAAATGTATATGTTGTCACTTGTTTCCCCCGAACAGTCAGGTTTACAAAAATAAACTTGAATTGTTCATTAATCTGACTTTTAATGTCGAGAGCATTTCAATAAGTGTATTCTTTAGAGTCAACCGATATTTAAAATAACCGTTTTGGAGAGAAGACCCAATGTGAATTCCACAGGAAACATAAAACTTTTATTTTTGAAACATATAATTAAGGTATTATGAAACTCAGATTCAGTATACTGCTTTTCAAAATGTTGTTTTTGCTTAGAACTGGTTTCGCAGTATTCCATATGAGTCGTGTGAGGAAAAAAAAATAATAAAGTGTGATTTCGATCAGTGTGTCAAACCGCAACAATCTCCCTAGGTCCACAATGAATAATATACTGGCTGCAAGGTACTTTCAAAAAGGTTTTATTGTTTCCAAAAGACGCAGACAGGCTATTAGTAATGCACCCTTGCCATACATGTACCCCCACGGTAATATATGTATAAAATAGTGCCTTAAATAGGTTGGCAAAATTATAATGCACGCCTATTAATGGATATACTATCTCATGATCTGAACCAGGCTGAATGCCATCTGGAATACAAACGACTTGACATTATCTGCATATAGATATAGGTATACACACACACACACACACACACACACACACACACACTTACTGAATTTGTAAGAATGCTGATTTATGGGTTTGGCGTTATGCCTTCCGAAACCTATTGTCTGTAATTCTTCCAAAATGGCAGTTCATCACTTCTACTTTTTAAAAGTATTACGAAAAAAAGAACATGTCAAGGTCCCCGTCCCTGCAGAAAGCAAAAGAATAGTCAGATTTCGGATTACTTTTCCAAGCGAAAGTGCAGCCAGTTCTGTTTATTTGTGCAGAATTTTGCTGCTTCAAGAATTTCAGAAACATCGTGCTTAAGAAGATATAGACTGACAGATAGATAAATAGATAGACAGACAGACAGATAGATGGACTGACAGACATAATTTGCATGTGTGTGGGCCCGCGCGTGTCTATATGTGTGTTCCAGATAGATAGATAGATAGATAGATAGATAGATAGATAGATAGATAGTCACACACACACACACACACACACACACACACAGACTGTGCCTTGAAATCGGGACGTTTGGGAACACTGTAGAGCGAGGAAAGCGGAAGTCCTCATTTAAAGCTGCAGCCATTGAGAACAGTAGCTGCCAAAAATAACTTGACGAAAAAGTAAGTCAGAAGTCCAAAGTAAGTTAAAAGTTTACAGCACATTGCAGGCAAGTTACAAACTGGTGTTTCAAGCAAAAGGTTCATAATTCACCTATGTTTATATTTATGCATGGATAAACTTGTGAGGGCAAATAGAAAATTAAAATTAATATAGTTATGTGCTGGGGCATAATTTTAGCACAAGCCATGACCCGGCAACTGGAAACGTGTAGCAAGGCGGTGCTAATTTTAAAGGTGAATAGGTTATTCATTGTGTATCCATATATGAAGTTCTATTGTTCAAAAATGGATGTAACACGTGGAAGTAAGTAGGATATTCAAATATGCAAATATTACTAGCTTGTTTTGAACTTTCGTCTGCAAGAAATCTGAAACAGATTCGGGGACTTAATAGGCGTGCTTCTTTGTTTCCAATCTTTCGATTAAGAAAATATTTACATGGTGAATACAATGTTTATATGCAGCACCTTTTCTTGTTTCTAAGATCCCTTTTGTTACTGTAGAATTGTTTCCTGTCAGATTGTCTTGTACGCCTGTATCAGGCAGATTTATGCAGAACACATACTTAAAGACACACTTGATTACTGTATCTACAGTTGTTACCATATTGCACAATCCATAATTCAGATTTTTAAAAATCCTCAATTCATAAAACTGACATGTTTCATAATCCCCTTAAAATTATGCAAAGAAAGAGTATATAGTTTTATGAGAGTATGCTGATTGTCACAAAAACTCAAACGCCACCAAGTATATAAGAAATGCAATACTGTATTTTGATTTAGAAAGTTATTTTACATATAGAACAAAGGTAACACGCAGTCAATGAAACACTGAATAATAATAATAGTAATAATAATAAGCGCCCTACAGGAATTGTAAGAGGATCCATATCTGCAAAGCTGCTAAATACTCAAAATAGCTTTTGCGTTAAAATTATTACAGCCTCACCCTCAATATCACAGTAGTCCCCATGTAAAACCTAGCTAGCCACACTGCTGGTGACTGCTGAGTTTGTGCAGGAACATGAAAAGGAAAGGAGACATGAAAGGAAAGAGGAGAACAATATCATCATACAGGCATCTCTACTCATATATTACAAACTGGGAAAATGATCGCGTCATTAAGATATACATAATTCATATAAAAATTTGAAATAAAAATAAAAATCTGTTACAGTCATAACTATTTTTTCCACATTAACCAGAACCCACATAGGCAGTGACAGAAGTGTAGAAAAAGGTGCTTACGAATAAAATGATTGTCTGCTGAACAGAAAAACAGAAGATTGCATCTTGGCTGGACCAGACCATCACACGGACTTATAGAGAGATCAACAAAAAGGCGACACATATCTGTTATTCTTTCTCTCTCTCTCTCTCTCTCTCTCTCTCTCTCTCTTCAGGAAGTTCCTCGTAAAAATGTTTCCGATGTAATTTACTATAATATGTTTCCCAGATACAAATTAACATCATGCAAGTGGGTTTGCGTCCATAAACTGGGCAGGGAGATAGAGTGCTTGTCCTCAATAGCAAATTGTCACTCTTTGTTTCCCCTACCACGATTTGAAAATTATTAGGAGTTCAGGGTCCTTTTTTCATTCTATGTGTATCATACATCACATTCAGAGTCACTAGAGGTTACAGAAAGAATGGATGTGCCGATCTCGGCTCGTTCTGTCATGCTGGATACACTGGTGGTGGGGCTGGCAGCCGTGGAAGGTGACTCGGCCGAGCTGTGCGTTGTACAGCCGGGCTCTGCCAGCGACCGCATGCTGCTCTGTCCGATCGCCTGGTGCTGAAGCCTGTAACAGAGGAAACAAAACCGAGTCAAACAAATATGCACAAGGCCGCTTCCTACTCATCACCCATCCCTGATCACCCCTCTGCTTTCCCCGATCATCCCTTTTCAGCTTTTAACCAAGTGTGACAAGAAATAGCGCACTGTGCAAATAGGGCCTTCACGCAATGACTATGTGACTGGCATGAGACACCATTTCTGAAACACATTTATGCCCAACTTATCACCGGTAAGATACAAGTTTGCTCTCGACTCGAGACCGTGCATTTAAGTCATGCCACTATTCTATTTTGTAAGTGCTGATGGACTGATCAAGATCCACTGCTAACGCTAACTACATCTGTTTATGGCAAATACCATCTCCTTCACTGACTTGCATACAAAATAATAATAATAATGAAAAATACATAAATAAGGACTGGGCGATTCGCTTCACATACCGGTATTTTTTTTAAATGTTTTCATTATCCATATTAGATTGTTTGGATCTATATATATATATATATATATATATATATATATATATATATATATATATACATATACTGTGTCTAGAAGGTTAGTACTGTCAGCCTAGGCCTAACCACGCTACTGAATTGTCCCACTACTATATAGTAATGAATGGTATACATTCCTCAAAGAATAACAATTTCAGCAAACCTCAAACTGTGGCTTTAGGCGGCTGTCTAGCATAGATAGCTCAATGAATAGTTACGTATGCAAGTATACTTCTGAACGCTCGTTTATAACATAAACTATAATGTTAATGACACAGTTCAGTATTTTTTTCCGATGGTGACCATAATCGTTAAGACCTTGTGCATTTCAGGAATCCCTCAAAATTATAGTATGTAGGAAACATTTCAACTTCGTCAGACAACTTTTAAACAGTAATTTTTAAAGACTGGATCTGTTAACTGAGAAAATATTATACCTGGATAATTGATGGAGTTAAAATGTAATACTTTCGTTCTAACTGCCATAAGGATGACACCTCAAACATCTGTGATAAATATATTTATTGGTCGAGCTACCAATAACTGAACATGTGTAAGTATTTATCTCTTGGATTTGTAGGGCTTTGCCTAAGCAATGACTATCTCTTATTTTGTTAGTCTTCAAATGCCATTTCATACCGGAAGTTCAAATTCCCAGCCTAAATATCTGCGTTTAAAGTTTAATTATATGCTGATTTATTTAGCTATCATCTTGTTTTGTTCACAAGCCACAACTAAACCCGGTTTGCAAAAATGCTGCATTAAAAGTGAATTTGAGGGGAAATCAGGGACTGAGTTGTCAAATTATGCACATCCTTTACTAAACTATGTGCAGATCTTTGAATATGTTAAACTGTAATGCAAACTACTGTCCCCTTCATACTTGTGACAATAAAACAAGCGCCATACTTAATTTGTAGACGATAACTAAAAATTAAAATGCTTCTTTATAACGTCCAATATATACATACACATTTTCACAGTAAGTATGGCTATTTTCCTTGTTGTTGCAAAATGTGTATTCAGTTGTGTTTGTCATATGCCCAAACACAGACGCTTTCTCACAACATACTTTAACATGTTTAATGATTTTTATATTATTCATGTTTTTTTCAGTGATTTAAACTGGTAGATCACTTTTGCAGATTTGTGGTCTAACACTTTATAAAAATAATGAATGAAAACTGTTCAGTAAATCTGCAAGAAAATGACATTGGCATGCAGAGCCAGTTGTGTGTAATTTCACTATTAAAGTATCAAATAACTTTCACTGTTAAAGTATCAAATAGTCTTCAAGTAAAACCTAATGAACTGAGAATATGTATTTATTTTTAA